>CM057830.1:8474576-9874576 GCA_030068075.1 Paguma larvata | reverse complement strand
TGATCTAGCTGCTTTGGAATTTCTGAGACTTCCTTTGTGACTTAATATGTGGTGAATGTTCACGAAAGCTCCAAGAGAACAAATATATTTTCTTTTCCTTTTTTTTTAAGTGTATGTATTTATTTTTGAGAGTGCGAGCAGGGGAAGGGACAGAGAGAGAGAGGGAGACACAGAATCTGAAGCAGGCTCCAGGCTCTGAGCCGTCAGCACAGAGCAGACACGGGGCTCGAACTTGTGGACCATGAGATCATGACCTGAGCCGAAGTTGGACGCTTAACCGACTGAGCCCCCCAGGGGCCCCTAAAATCCCTTTTTAAATGTACTGATGTTTTTCATTCTAAATATTTCATCTAACAAACGTGCAGCCAACACAGTATCACTTGTGGTTAGTATTTGTTTTGTACACTTTTTTCCATCTCCTTATTTTCAAGCTTTCTACATTCATTTATATTAGGTTAGTGTTCTGTAGGTAGAATGCAATTAAGATTTTTTAAATCTGCTCTATTAATATGTATAAATTTGTTTACATTTATGGTAAAGTGATCAAGTCGAGGTTATTTCGCTGTCTCGCTCTGCGTTTTCTAGTTCCTGTGCTGCTCTTTTTCTCCTTTCACGCTTCCTGCCGGAGAGATTCACCTTCTCATTCCTCCACCGGCTTGGAAATTAGATATTTATTTCTGCAGCTCAGTGGTTACCCTTATTTGAAATATTCACATTTTACTGACAAAATCTACAGTTAATTATCTCTAACCACCTTCTAAATAATACAAGTCCTTCCAACCTCCTCATACCTGCTAATACTGTTAATTTTTTAATTTTTACTATTAACATGAATTTAGATTTTCTTTCTTTACTAATTTGCTTACCCATTTCTTGGCTTTTCATTGTTTCTTGATCTTTCTGCCTCTTTCTGGGTTCTGTGTTCTTATTCATGAAGTAATCTAGTAGTTTTTATTAGAGATGGACTGTCAGTCTTTGTGTACCTGAAAAGAATTTGCCTTCACTTTTGACCAAATATTCTAAATGGGCAGTTACTTCCCTTGGCATTTTCAGGAAATTATTTCACTGTTACCTAGCATTAACTGCTGCTGAGGAGAAATCAAACAGCAGTCTGATTTCTGTTCCTTTGTACACAATCTGTCACTTCTTTCTGGTTGTCTGATCTTTTTCTTTGTGGTGTTTTGATGGCTTCACTATGATATGCCCAGGAAATCATTTCTTTCTCCTTCATGATGCTCAGATCTTGTTATTTTCTTTTAAGTTTATTTATTTTTGAGAGAGAGAGGGAGGGAGAGAATGAATCCCAAGCAGGCTCCACACTGTCAGCGTGGAGCCCGATGTGGGGCTTGAACCCACAAACCCCGAGATTATGATCTGAGCCGAAATCAAGAGTCGGACGCTTAACCGACTAAGCCACCCAGGTATCCCGAACCTGAGGATTTAATGTCTTTTATAAACTCCGGGAAATTGTCAACGATTTGACCTTCAAGCACCATGGTCTCTTTTTCCTTCTGGAAGTCCTATCAAGTGTATATGGGGTTTCTCATGTCTTTTACTTTCTCTTACACAGTTCTGATTGTTTTTTCCCCCAATGACCTGGGTATAGAGTAATTGCTTGTACTATAACTTAAAAACTGTCTATGAATGTCCTATGCCAGTGAAAAAAAAATATATATATATGTCAGTAGCATAATGGGGAAAGAAAAACTTCTGCAAGTCATGGCCCAACTACTAAATATAAAGTAACTGATATCAAACAAGTTCTATACATGTATGCCAAACAGGCCAAATAGGCCAAATCTCCATGGTCGACAGATTCAGCTGGAAACAGTTGGCATCGAAATGCAGCAAATTTTTGTCCTCCCCTTCCGGGATGAACCACAACTGCAAAGGGGAAAAAATTAGAATTTCTGCGAGCTCTCCTCGAGATCTAGTCAAACTGAAACTCTAATGAGATTAAATTTTTAGCAATGAAAACTCATTCATGTGCTCCACTATCCAGAGGACACAGACTTGGTAAAGAGACCGCTCTTCTCATGCACGGGTTTCAAAGGGTTGACAAAACGCAAAGTGACATCTTAGGGATAACAGTGTACTAGTAACAGTCTCTAAAATGCATATCCCACTAAACATTCGGGATGAACATATATGAAGAAGAGAAGGTATCGACAACTTAAAAGAGATGAGTAAAAAACAGTATTTGCCAGCCACTGATAAAAGTTATTCCCGAGAATAAAGATTCAGAAATCAGTAGGTCTACCAATTCTCTATCCCATCACCCTTTTACCGCTCAAGTCTCCACGCAAAGTTACAACCTCATATTGCCCACGACAGGGGCTTGGTATTTTTAGATATGGAAAACAAGGACAAAAATTGATAAACTCTTAAAATCTTTTCCTCTTATTCTGATCATGACAACTTGAAAACGTTAACCTTGGGGCGCCTGGGTGGCTCAGTCGGTTGAGCGTCCGACTTCGGCTCTGGTCATGATCTCGCGGTCCGTGAGTTCGAGCCCTGCGTCGGGCTCTGTGCTGACAGCTCAGAGCCTGGAGCCTGCTTCACATTCTGTGTCTCCCCCTCTCTCTGCCCCTCCCCCACTCATGCTCTGTCTGTCTCAAAAATAAACATTAAAAGAAAACAAAGCGTTAACCTTGAGAATGTTAAAGATGGAACAAAACTGAAGAAAATTCAAGTGTCTATCTACGTATCTTTTAAAGGCTTCCACTCTTGGAGGTTAATACATAACTCATTAGTTCTGAGGACTAATTTATGATTTATCACCATACGCTAGCTTGAAATGGAGCTAGGGTATTGCAGATACAAAAATGAAGAAAGCCCGAGTGGATCCCTTGGGTGGTTTATAACCCAGAGAGCTTATGTAGACACCCAATAGTGTAGTGACACTTTAGACGTCATTTTCCTTCCACTCTTTCTCTCCAGAGAGAGAAGTTGATAAGGACAATCCCCTTTTTTGTACCCTTTACCTACAGAGGTTCCTTCCAGCTAATCTTCCTGTCCTGTAAATTCTCTCAGAGATCGTCCTGTTTCGTCCACTTCTCTAATCACTTTGTCTCCTTCGGCCTAATAAAATGAAGGCACTCTTCAAGGTTAATTGCTTAATGGAAAAAAAAAAAAAGGAAGACAAAAATAACAAAATAAAGACATTTTCAAAACTAAGAGTTTACCATAAAGACCCCTCCAAAAGAAAATTTAAAGGTTATCCTTAAGATGAAACTCTAATGAACTCAAATGCAATATCTGAAACTCAAGAAGGAATGGTAAATAAAGATATTAATGAAGATACAGCAAGTAGACAAACACGAATGTGTAAAAATCATGAATTGGGGGAGGGGTGAATATGGGGGGGGCAGGTTAGAACCACACAATGACTCTATCTTTCAGGGAGTAGAAAAGAAGAAACACTCCTAACTCATTTTATGAAGCCTGCATGATCTTGAGGTCAAAATTGCACAAAAAAGTATGAGAAAGGAAAATGACAGGCTAATTTGTGAATATACATGCAAAACTCCTAAATAAAATATCAGCTAACTGAATACAGCAATATATTTTTAAATCCTGATTACTATAATCTACCATATTAACAGATTAAAAAAGAAAACCCAAGCGAATATCTCATCAGATACAATAAATGTGTTTAAGAGATAAAGAAAATGCATTTAGTAAAATTCAACCATCAGTGGTGATGGGTACAAAACAACAGACAAAACCCAAAGTAGCAAACCAGAAACAGAAGGAAACTTCTTCCTTTTGATAAAGGACATCTACAGAGATCATATTTGACGGTGACATGTTTGGGGCTTTCTTTCTAAGATCAGGAAGAAGACAAGTAGGCTTTTATCACTGCTTCCATTCGACAGTGTTCTAAAGATGTCAGCCAGTGTAAAGTAAAAGCATTTAAAGTTGTAAGAATAGGGAAGTTAGAAAGAAAACTGTCATTATTTCCAGGTGATATCATTGCCTGCACAGAAATCCCAGGGGCGCCCGGGTGGCTCAGTCAGTTAAGTGTCTAACTCTTGATTTCAGCTCAGGTCATCATACCAGGGTCGTGGGAGCTGAGCTTTGCATCGTGCTCCATGCCAGGCATGGGGCCTGCTTAAGAGTCTCTCGCCCTCTCCTTCTCACCCACGCACCCCTCCCCCCACCAAAGAAATTCCAAACTAATCTAGAGATAACATTGAAATTAGTAAGAGCTGGTAAGGTTTGTGAATTCAATATTAATGGAAAAAAGTCAAACGTACTCTCTGTTAATCAGAAACAATCATTTAGAAAATAAATTCTTTTTTTTTTTTAAATGTTTATTTATTTTTGAGAGACATAGAGGCACAGCGTGAACAGGGGAAGGGCAGAGAGAGAGGAAGACACAGAATCGGAAGCAGGCTCCAGGCTCCGAGCCATCAGCACAGAGCCCGACGCGGGGCTCAAACTCACAGACCGCGAGATCATGACCTGAGCCGAAGTCGGCCGCCCAACCGACTGAGCCACCCAGGCGCCCCTAGAAAATAAATTCTTAAGAAATACCATTTAAACAGCCCCCAAAATAAAACATGTAAAGTATCTGGGAATAAATTTAACAAAAGTGACTTAAATTTTATGGATAAAATGATAAATCTTTCAACAAGGAAGAGTTTAGCAGATATATACCAGGTTCTTAGATAGTAAGGCTCAATCGTAATGATGTCAAGTCTCTCAGAACTGGTCTTCTGATTTAACACAATTCCATTCAAAATCCCAACATCGGTTGTTTTTTTTGTTTGTTTGTTTTTGTTTTTCTTTTTTGCAGAAATATGATAAACAGATTCTATAATTTATATGGAGGAACAAAGCTCCAAGAAGAGCCTGAAGAAGTGATTTTCACTGAAGCAGAAACCAAATGGCTCATAAAGATAGGAAGAAATGCTCAATCTCGCTGATGCTCAAAGCAAGGCAAATTGAAACCACAAGGAGATATCCCAGTACCCTCATTAGAAGGGCGACAATTAAAAACACACACCAAATTTTAGAGTGACGAAAAACAAGGGCATTCACAAACTGCTGGTTAAAATGAAAACCGGTACAATCACTTTGGGAGACTGTTCAGCATGACCTAGTAAAGCTGAACACGTGCCTCACCTATGACCCACACATTCTGCTGTTGGGTGCAAACCCAAGAGGAGAAGGTCTCAAACTTCTTAGCCTCAGGACCCCTTTTATACTCTTAAAAACGACTGAGGGCTCTAAAGAGCTTTCTTGTTTATATGGGTTATACCAGTAGTTACTCTATTTGGTATTAGAACTGAAAGTTTTACACATGAGAATACAAAAGCACGTGTTCTATCAGCTGTCAGAGCAATGACATCATCGCATGCCATGTGACCTCTGGAAAATGCCACTGTATGCTTGAGAGGGAAGGACAGTGAAAAAGGAAAATGATGTTTTGGTGTTATTATGAAAGTAGATTTGACTTCTCAAGCTCCTTGAAATGGTCTCTAGGAAATACAGTTCCTGCACCAACTTTGAGAACCAATGCCCTTAGAGAAAGTCTAGGCACCAGAGATCTTTAAGACTATTTGGGCTGCTTGGATGGCTCAGTCAGTCAAGCAGCCGACTTCGACTCAGGTCATGATCTCGACATTCGTGAGCTCGAACCCCGCACGGGGCTCTGTGCTGACAGTTCAGAGTCCAGAGCCTGCTTCAGATTCTGTGTCTCCCTCTCTCTCTGCCCCTCCTCCGCTTGCCCTCTATCTCTCTGTCTCAAAAACAAACATTAAAAAAAAAAAGAATGTTTGGAACAGCATTGCACATAATAGCAAAACTTAGAAACAATCCCAAATCCATCAAGTGACATTTTCGTTCCACGCACTACTACACAGGCACAAAAAGGACTCAATCCCACTTATGTTTAAGAATATACGGGGCGCCTGGGTGGCTCAGTCGGTTAAGCCTCCGACTTCAGCTCAGGTCATGATCTCTCGGTCTGTGAGTTCGAGCCCCACGTCGGGCTCTGTGCTGGTATCTCAGAGCCTGGAGCCTGCTTCCGATTCTGTGTCTCCCTCTCTCTCTGCCCCTCCCCTGCTCACGCTCTGTCTCTAGGTCTCTCAAAAATAAACATAAAAAAAAAAAAAAAAGAATATGGATGACTCTTGAGTTAGAGAAGCAAGTTATCGAGAAATACATTCATCTTTTAGTTAGAGTTTAAAAACAGGTAAACTTAATAAAGGACTGATGTGGAATACATCACAAGTGGTAAAGCTAATGAAAAGCAAGAGAATGAACACCACCCAATGCAGGGGAAGCAGCTGCCCCTGAATGGCAGGGCTGGGGGTACACAGGAAGTTCTGTTCCTTTGGCTGAGTGGTAGGTGTATGGGTGTTTACTTTATTCATGTTTTGTACTATTTGTATTTAAAAGAGATTTCAAATGATAAAAAATAATAAACCAAGACAGGGGCACCTGGGTTTCTCCGTTGGCTAACTCTGGATTTTGGCTCAGGTCATGATCTCACAGTTCGTGACTTCGAGCCTCGTGTCAGACTCTGCACTGACAGTGCGGAGCCTGCTTGGGATTCTCTCTCTCTCCCTCTCGTTCTGCTTCTCCCCCACTTGTGTGTGCGTGCGCGCTCTCTCTCTCTCTCAAAATGAATAAACTTAAAACAATAATAAACCAAGACAAAAATTAAAGGACTACAAAGTTATCGGAGAGAAAATTATTTAAGAGCAATGAAAGAAACCACAAAGGAATGGGTAATTTTGGATACATTCAAAAAATGAAAAAAGTGAAAGTGACATAAACAAGAAAAGTCTAAACCAATTTTAAAAGCCATCGTGAAGAAAAAAATTTTTTAAACTACGAATCGATGTAAATATACGAAAAATAAACTCTCACCAGGAACCAGATGCAAACTAAAACAACCATCAGTTAAGAGATGATGACACTACACATGGGTAAGGCTGTGGGGACACTAACACTTTCACACGTGCTGGCGGGAATGAATCGTGGTGCGACTTCTGGGGAGGAAAAGTTAGCACACACACGAAGTGTCTTAAAAACAGTCACACTCTTGAAACCAATGCTTCTACACATGAATCTTAAGGAAGCAATCTTAACTACTATACAAAAGGCTATATTAACAAACAACTGGAAAGAATCTAAATATCCAAACAGGGAGTATTTAAGATAAAAGAAAATTATCTTTTACTTAAGGGACTGAGTATTAAATGCTTACTTCATTCATATAGGGAAATAAATTTGGTCATGTCAATAAAACAATGCAAGCCCTAAAAATTACACACACCATAGTCTTTTAACTACTTTTTTTTTTTTTTTTTTAACGCATAGAAGAAAAAGACCAGAAAAAAAATGCATCTCCTGTTAGCAGAGCTATCTCGGGATGGTAAGCTTATGGGGGACTTTTTGGTATCATCCCAATTCACTGAGATAAATTCACATACTTGTAAAGTCAAGACGCAAAGCTAAAATAAGAAAACCCACCCACCAACCTCTCAAACTCACTTAGGTACGCACTCTTCTCTTTTCTTCAAGGCCCTCCATGGTACAGTCCCACTGTTTTTAGCGGATGTGCTTACACTCCTTAAAGCTCATCAAAGCAGACTTCCCGTGGCTTCCCCGACATGCCCCCCACGTTCTCACTGCAATGCCTTAGCTCTGACAGTTTGATTCATCTGGATCACTTTCTCCACTGGGCCAAGTTCTACCATCTTCCGAAGTTCACCGAGAAGCACCATGTTTTCTATAAAGTTTTTTCTCACTTCGTGCTCACCCAATCACCCCGACCAGACGTGATCTTTTCCTTGTCTTTGACTTCTACAGAAATGATTTTAGCACCCTTATTCCTCTTGACACAATTTGCCTGAACTCTGTTAGCTCTGTTTTAACTCCTCTACTAGACTGTAAGTTCAGGAAGGGGCTCTATCCTATCTGTCTTGAGTTTTTTCTCTAATACTGACACACTGCTTCCCAGAATTAAGCACATAATGAGTATTTGAGGAACCAAATAAATTACTGTCACAAGGGAGTAGTCTCTTGCCTTGGCCACAAGAAGGAGGAAGAGAGAACGGGAAATGTTTCTTACTTGAGACCCAGCATGGAATTTCTCACAGAAACAATGACAGGAGAAAGGACCATTTGTAAGGCATAAAACAATTATGGGCTTTTATTCTTTTTTGCCAGCTACAAATCTATCCATAATTGGTAACTTAATTTCCATGGAAACAAAAATGTGCTTGGAATTCCCAAGAACTTACCTCCAAAAGAGTTTTTGGAGTACAGCCAGTGCTTAAAGTGACATATTTGCAGATAATATTTTCCTGCAGGAAAAATACCACGTTTGTTTGCCTAAGTCAGCCTTAAGCCTCTTCTGAAACAAAATATTGCTAATGATAACAGAAAGGGTGAAATGAAAGGGGAGGAGGGAAAGTGCCTGTTCTCTAAGCACTTGAGTTAATTTCTAAAAAGTAAACCTGAAAGGGCGAACACAGGCAGATCAAAAACCCCTTTTTCCCACTTTCCCACTTTCTCTGGACCTGATGCAGGAGCGCAGGAAACACAAACTTTAGAAAAGTCTTTAAAGATTTTTATTTTTCCTTTCCCGTGTAAGTCTTTAAATTAACTGAATTCGTATCCCCAACAGCTGTGCGAGACGACCCACTCACGAGTCACATGCATTCACATACACCCAAGTGTGTATATTTAAGGACAAAACCCTACTTACGAAGGGCTTTACTTCGAAATAGCGTTTGTCTTTATGAAACGTATTGTGAGGGCTGTTCTTTGCCTGATTTTGGAGGGGGTGGGGAGCCAGTTCGGACTACTCATCATTAGAGTAGAGTAATTAGACTTGGATTAATCTCCCCATGTATATATTTAAGCATTGCTATATTGGGTATATATTGAAAACTGTGGGAGGTATGCAGAGGTGAGTCAGACCCTGCCTCCATGCCCACAGGTGGCCCTAGACGCATACACATTCCATTGGAGGACATGAACAATAAGTAAACAAATGAACGTGATAATTACAGGTTATAGTAAGAGCTGTAAGGAGACAAACAAGACCGGGAGCCTATTTAATAATCAGGAAAGGCCTCTCGGATACATTTAAACCAAGATGGAAGAGAAAAAATGGTCCCAGCCATGCACGCTCTCTGGGCAGGAGCCTTCCAAACAAAGAGAAGTGGCACGGTCCCGAGATAAACACAGATTCGGTCTGTTAGGAGAACGTAAGAGAGGCAGTGTGGCTGGTCATGGTTTTCAAACTGTGGGTCACGTAGGTTGTGGTGTCGATGTTGTGGGTCACTGCACCAGGGAGTCGTAGGTTTTCAGAGTAAGCTTGAACGAACTTTTGCTTCAGTTATATGTTCGTGTGTATTAGCTTGCAATACGTGATATGTTTCTGACTTGCGGGCAGTGGTGAAATCTGTACTAAGCACAGAGAGTAGTTCCAGATTAAGATGGGGGGTGGTGGGCAGGAGCTCCAGCCTGCAGGGCCTTGCCGCGTAGGCCACCATGAAGAACTGAGATTTTCATTCTTAACGGTGGGAAGGTACTGAAGGGTTTCAAGTTGGGGAGTGACATGGTCTAATTCGACGTGCTGGTGTTGCCAGAGATTTTCACTATAGTGAAATTCGGACAACATGAGCACCAGCCCAGACCTAGCCACTAACACCAGGGATTTGGAGCAAATCGCTTCATCTCTCTAGATCTTACTTTCTTCATTTTAAAACTGAGAAGGTTGGACCAAGATGCCTTGTAAGATCTTGTCTATTGCTACATTTCTCTGACTACATATATATATACACATACACATATATCCTGCTTCCTCCTTTGGGTAAGTACGTGGCTATTGGGGAAACACGAGCACATTAGGTCAAGTTCTGGATTACTTCTTAAAATACTATCAACCAGGTGACTATAAGAATTATAGCTCTACAGAAAGCAATTTTCGAACTATCTCCTTACTGGAACCAGCTATATTATTAGAAATGAGATCTCTGGGCTAAAAGTGAATCGAGGGCTTTTGCAACTCTCTAGTGCAAAGTTTGGGATGTGAAGAAAATTGACAGGGAGGATGAAAAGATTTACTGACCAGGTTATTTGGAACACATTTCTTTATTTATTCTAGGTCGTCAACTGACATTTAATCTAGGGCAGTCTGAAGTTGCAGAGAACCTCTGCCGGGTGCTCAAGATGCAGAAGCTTAACCCCTTCCAGAGCAATCAAAATGACTCTCAAGACAAAACAGTTGTTGAGAACCTGCAATAGCATAACCCCATGCTAGACAGTTTGATCTATGCCCTTTCGGTGAATTCTCCTAATTGTTCGCGTTTCACAAATACGGACTCAGGGGCTTAGAAAAGACAACTAAGCTATTAAGTGGCAGAGTCAGGATTCAAATATTATTTCCACGTTTATAACACATTATCCTGCGGGTTTTTAAAAATGACCGTACAAGGATTAAGTCATCAGTTTCAAGTGTCTGGGACATCTGTTCAACCACACAAACACATAATATTCAACCAATAAATGAGTTCTGGACGCACAGGTACTTTGCTAGGTACAGTGTGGGATGAAAGAAAACTTGTTCCAGCACCAAAGGGTCTGCTCCGTGGGTAGGTAGCATGCTGGGTTGTATGAAGCGGAATGAGGCAAAATACCCAAGGAATTTGTATCCCCAATTAAGTACAGGTGAATAGCATTACGGCAGTTTCCACGTTCTTTTTCTCTATTGTTGCTGGTGGAAGGTCAGCAGAGAAACTGAGCACTGGACAGTGTCACTCGTGCCGTGGGCCTTGCAAGTGTCCTCCAACTTCCAGAAACTCGAGACGCTAGAAACTCACCAATTTCCAACTTACGTTAACCCTTCAGGAAGCAACGGGCGTATCACCTGCCCGACTGAAGCACCGTGCATGGACTGTTATGGAGAAGAAAACCTTGAACGTGCAGGGCATCATCCCTGTGAGGGTCGAAAGGGTCCCTAAAGCCTCCCACAGAGACGCCTTGCAAACACCTTTGGAAAGTTAGGGACGCTCACTGCATACCGGCCTCAACACCGAGAACGCGGTACCCACCTGTCACATAATCAGCTTCGAATCTCCGTCGGGTCTCAGAGATGAGCTTGGCTTTATTCTGGGTGTGATACTGAAAGGGAGACACGAAGGGACGCTTAGACACCACGCGCACCATCCCGCTTCCCTTCAGCCCAGCCCACCTACACCTGCGGGCACGGCCCCCGGGCTTCAGAGGAAGCTTCCAGGTCTGGGGGGGGGAGAGGCGGCAATAGTGTGATCGGCTCCTCACCTCGGCCATGGTCGTGGTCGTGGATGTGACTTCGATCGCCGTGGCCACTTCCCCACCTGTCCGAATATCTCATCACTGGCCAGGCGGGCTGGGAGGTAGAGAAGGAAGGGCGGGAGGTGGAGACCGTCGCGTGACACCAGGAGGCGGGCGGAAGCGTCGCCGCGCTGCCCAATCCGATGCGGCCGCTTGGGTCTGGAGGCGGGACCAGGCGCTTAGCCTGGCTTTCCATTAGCTTCTCGTGCGGGCTCCGCTCTCTCCGACATCCCCTGCACTGCGGACCCGCCTCCGCCTACCGCCGGATCACGGGAGCTTCCAGCGCCGAGCTCCGCCCGAGCAAGCTCCGCCTGCCCTTCGCTTTCACAACATTCCCTGGAGGCCCCGCCCCCTCAGCCTCCCTTGGCAACCGTCTCCGGGCAGGCTCCGCAGGCCCCGCGCGCCCCGCCTCCTCTGCTCTCGACGCAGCCTCCGGCCAGGACCTCCCAGGATGCAGCGCGCGGGCGGGAGGTTTGGAGCGAAGGGACGCTGCGGCCGCGTAGGGCGTCGGGAACGTGGAGCCTGTAGGACTCAACGAGCGGGCTCAGGTAGGGCAGGTGCCTCCTCTCACACCTTTACCTGGCCTTCGCGGGGCCGGGAGGCAGAGCCGGGCTGGCTCCCCTGGTGCCCTGTTTGCGCAATAAGGTGGGGAAGCGAGCTTGCCGGGGCCTATGTCCTTCGTTCTGTGGAATGAGGACTAATTTTAAGTGTTTGCTTTATTGGACTCTTTCGCTGGAAACAGCCGCATCTTTCCCACTTGGAGTGTGAGAAACGTATCGAGGATTCTATATTTGAGATCTTTCAACTAAAGCAGTTGTAGAAAGTTAAAAGATGTAAAGCATCTTACAGTTTATTAAGGTAGGTCTCAACCGGGGGCAATTTTGTCTCCTAGGGGACATTTGGCAGTGTCCGGAGACAGTTTTAGTTGTCATAATGGGGCAGGGGCCAGCTACTGGCCATATAGTGGGTATTGCTAAATAGCCTGCATTGCCCAGGGCAGCCCCTAAGACAGTTTCCCGGTGCACAACGACCTTAAGGGCCGAACTTGAGAAAGCTTTAGGTTTATAGGGCGCTGGAACAATTTTATGGTTGTCGGCCAAGAAATGGAAAAGAAATCGTTTTGCATTCAATAATACTGCCTTTTTAAAACAATTGAAAGATACTGAAAACTACAAAGAAATTGCAGGAGGAAAAGTCCACATATTTCCACCATCCATAGCCAACCACAGTAGACACTTTAGCATCTCTCGCCCCAGACTTGTTTCGAATGTGTTAAAAATGTGTATGGGGAAAAACGGACACATGTTTGAAAATAACGTTTCAGCTCTAGCTACAGCCTCCCTCTACCTCCACCCCCCTACCCTGATAACCTATCTCCTTCTCCAGAATAAACAGTCATTGGAATTTGGCATGAATCTTTACAGACTCTTTGCTTTTTAAATTTTGGACCAGGCTGCTTGGGTTTGAATCCTGGCTCTGTCACTTCCTATTCGTAGGTCTTTGAGAAGGTTCTTAGACTCCATGCCTCCGTTTCACCATCTGTAGAATGGGATTATATTGCCTGTAGCATAAGAATGTACTGAGGAGTACATGAGTCCAAAGTGCTTAGAATAGCACCTGGTACAGAGAAGCACTCTGCGAATGTAGCAGTTGTAAGTAAGGACAAAATCTATATTATGTTTTCTGTGTTTCGATTTAGCTAAATAATGTACTGAGGTATATATACATTTTTCTGCAGCTTAACTTTTTCATTTCATTTTTGAAATCTAGCCACGGCGGTATATGGAGAACTAATTCATTCCTTTTAACTATAGTATGATACTCCATCTGTATGTATTCTTTACCCTCTTGATGGTCATGGACGTTTTTACTTTTTTTTTTAATATTACAAATAACAGCACAGTGAACATTCTAGAGCAATGTCTTCGTGCATTATTATGTGGGATTATTTCTCTGGGTTCATATCTAGAAATGAAATTGATGGATGCATCAATGGATGACTATTTCAGGTGACTGCCAAATTGCCTTCCGAAGTCCTCTCTCCCTTTAATTAAGAACTCATAATTATCTCCTAACTAGGCTGATGGCTCTGCCTCCATTCTCACCTTCCGCCATCTTCAACACCGTCACCAAGATCTTTATAATTCAGAAGCTTAGTCCTGTGATTTCTGTTTTTGAAACCCGTCAGCGGATTATCATTGCTTAGAGAAAGTTAGAAGTCCTTAGAATGACATGGAAAACCTTTAACTTAGTCTTTCCTAATTCTCTTAGTGGATCGCCGTTCCCCCACATTCGCCTACATTTCAGAAACACGAACATGTTGTCGGGAAAGGGAAAATGGACCTTGATTCTGGGTGGGCCCCAACAAATGATTTCTAGTTATATGGGTAGAAAAATGTTTTAAACAGCAGATCCATTCTCCAGGCAAGTTAACATACTTAGGTAAATGTTCTATATGTTGAGAAAAGGACATCTATCGGTACTATGCTTATAAAATTCTGTTTAATATTATTAGGTGAAATTTTTAGTTGGGTGTCTTAATTCTACTTTTTTTCCCAAAGATACTTTCTGTTGGTCCACACTTGATACAGTTTCTTAGAGACATTTTTAGATTTTATCTGCAGATAATATGCTCTTTTAGGATCTTCCTCAGCCAGATAGGTAGTTTATTTAAAGAGTTCTGAAATTTATGACACCCAGAGGAATTTATTAGCATTTAAAAGGAACATTGTTTATGTGACAGGAGGCTGGTAGGGAAGAGTGGACAAGGGTGATAATTTATTGCCAGTCTCCTATATTTCTGTTAGCATGTATTGTTTCCCTCGTGTACGCATCTGTTTTCGTTTTATGTACAAAATGTACATAGTCAACTTTGATGTGTGGTAATACAGAACAGGAAACGCTCAAATTAATTATGTTGTATTTTATAAATAATCTGCTTCCACCCCCCCCTCCACTGCCCCCATTAGTTGCAATAGGAGGTGAAACTTAACTGGTTTTAGTTACCTGTTTTTTTCCTGTTGTAAGGGTACAAGCCACCACAGTGTAAGCCATTATTGTAAAGGTAAGTAAAAAGTAAGATGGGGCGCCTGGGTGGCTCAGTTGGTTGGGCGGCCGACTTCGGCTCAGGTCATGATCTCACGGTCTGTTAGTTCGAGCCCCGCGTCGGGCTCTGTGCTGACAGCTCAGAGCCTGGAGCCTGCTTCAGATTCTGTGTCTCCCTCTATCTCTGCCCTTCCCCTGCTCATACTGTCTCTGTCTCTCAAAAATAAATAAAATGTTAAAAAAAAAAAAAAAGTAAGATAACCAAGAGACTGGAAGAGTAAGTCTGGTGCCCTGGTAATCAGGGTTTAATTAATCAGGGCTCGTTTATATTGGTTTTAGAACCTCTAAGTTGAATCTTAGTTTCAGTTGTTTCCAGATTATTTCTTTTCAAATTTTTTAAAAAGTTTATTTATTTTGAGAGAGAGAGCGCGGGCACAAGTTGGGTAGGGACAGAGAGAAGGAGACACAGAATCCCAAGCAGGCTCTGCACTGCCAGCACACAGCCTGATGCGGGGCTTAAACTCACGAACTGTGCGATCATGACCTGAGCTGAGATCGAGTTGGACACTTAACCAACTGAGCCACCCGGGCGTCCCTGTTTCCAGATTATTTCTATGTAAAAAAAAAAAAAAAGAAAAGAAAGTTACCATTTATTCCATAGGCTTAAAGGTTTGTTTTATGAACATATGCTAAGAACTTTTAAACAGATGTTGCATCGGTATAAAATAGATGTACACAGGTATATGAATTCAGTAAGCCTTGAAGATGATAGAAAGTTTGAGAAAAAAAATTTATCTTCATAAGTAAATATGTTAATAACTTCTAATTTTTAACTCTTAAGGTGATCCATTTTAAATAACTTAAAGCGTGCATGCTGTTGCAGTAGTATTTAAAAATAGAGACTTTTCATGTAACAGTCATTTAAATCTATTTGAATCTAAATCCATGAGAATAAGTTTTCTTTTTGCCTAGAGCTCATTCTAAAAGCCTATTGGGTTAGGATTATAACAGGGCTTTGAATGCTGTAATAAACTTATTAGCAATGGTTTGCCACCTTTTATCTCTACATCATTCATATGTTCAATACACAGTGTTTAGTATCTATCTTTCCAAGTAGTAACTCAAGGATCATAGATCTATTGAGAAGGGAGAGAGGGTACATGCAAGTACTCTCTAACATGAGTTAGGGGACAGTTAACCAGATCAAGTTTGTGTTTGAGGTAGCATAACTAAATTGATACGTTGGAGGGGAAGAGAGACTAGAGTAAGGAAGACCAATTTAAGAAGCTTTTACCTCAGCCTAAGTGAGAGATGAAAGCCCGAACTACGGTAGTGGCAATTGGAAGAGAGCTGGAGGATAGTGGTTTCTAGGTTAAGGAACTTGGTGGTAGCATTAAAAGAACAGAATGTAAGGGGTCTGATTTTCTTAAGTCATAACTTTCTTAAGGTGCAACAATATATACTCTAAAGTTAGGAAAGGGGGAGATTCTGCTGACCACTTAGTAATCAGATTCTCCTTGTCTCTGTTACACTTGGATATTGGTGAACCAGAGCACTGTGGTGATTAAATACTAAATTAACAAATGTTAGTATTTTCCATGGAGTCACTGAGTTCCTGAAGTCTATTCTCATTTGGTGTAATTCTTTCTTTTTTTTGTTCAGCTTGATTGCTTCCCATTACTCTGTCGTCTAGATTACTAATTCGTTCCTCTGCTTCTTCCAGCCTACTGTTCATTCTATCAAGCATGTTTCTAATTTCCTTTATTGAGTCCTTTTTCTCTGCTATATTATTCCTTATCTCTGTGTTAAGGGTCTCACTCATGTCTTTCAAAATCCTTTTCTGTGTAGAACTTACTTTTGGTTATTTTTAGTACTATTAAGAAGACTGAAAAACTTTTCATGTAAGTAGGTAGTAAAAGACAAGATCTTAGATCTTTACCTCAGATTATATCATATTAATGCTAAAAATATCATTTAATGCTAAAAAAAGGAACCATTTTAGAAATCTAAGAGACCTAACATGTCTGTGGGAAATTTTAAATAAATTATTATTCATATATTTCATTGTAATACAGTATTTATTTCTTTAAACTATAAGATAGTTTCATAAGTAAAAGCCACACCTTTGATTTACCTACTTAGCTTCTTCACTGAGACAGCTGAAACTACTTTATGATACCTTTTGTCCCAGATCTTTGCATTAGTTGCCTAACAACAAACCATTAATCCAGGGACTTCTGCTAGTTTGTATTATGATACAGTATCACCAGTTACTTCAAGTAATAGGGTTCATGAAATTCTCAAAAACAGTATCATTAGCTTAAAAAAACAAATACTATGGAGGGATGTATTTATCTGTTACTGTATAACAAATTACTCCCAAACTTAGCAGCATAAAACAGCAAACATTATCTCAGAATTGCTGAGGATCAAAGATTTGGGAGCAGCTTAGCTTGGTTGGTCCTTCTGGCTCAGAATCTCTCAAGGGGCTGAATCATCTAAAGGCCTGACAGGAGCAGCAAGATCTGATTCCAAGAAGGCTCACTCACACGGCTGTTGGCAAAAGGCTGACGCCTTGCTGACTGTTGGCAGGAAGCCGTGGTTTCTTGCTGTCTGCACCTCTCCATGGGGATGCCTGAGTGTCTTAGTCATACAACAGGTGGCTTTCCTCATTGTAGGTGATCCAAGGGGCAGGTCAGCGAGGAAGCCACAATGCTTTATGATCCCATCTTGGAAGTCTCATGTTATCCCTTCTGCCATCTTCTTGTGGCTGAGAGTGAGTCATAATGACCAGCCCTCACTGAGGGAGAGGAGTATTAAGTGCCACTTCTTGATGGAAGGAATTTCAAAGAATATGTGAACATCATTTAAAACTACAACAAACGATTGTATTTGGAAATTAGACAATAAACTGTGGCATCTCCAGTTTGAAAGTAGTTGCTGACTAGTCTGCATTTTCATAGAATTGCCTCTAAATTAAAGTTATTTCTATAAAATGCTACCTTAAGTTAAATTTTTAGATGGTTCAGTAATACTTTTTTTCTATTTAGACTCTTGGTAGATTTTTATAATGAAAGAACAAGACCTAAGCCTTTGGAGTTTCTCATTCAACAGAGGAGAAGCATTATTACTTAACTGCAAATGATCTAGTTTTATTTCTGAAATGGTTGAATTTCCTAGTGTAAAGGATCTGCAAGTAGAAAAGAAAGCAATGAGTTAAGAGTTATTTATAGTGGAGAGGGACCTTTCAGCATTCAGAAACTGTTAGTATGTGACTATTGTGATGTTTCCAAGGTTAGGTACCATAGAAACAAGAGCTGGCCATGATGGTGATGATAATGATAATGTCCTAGTAGTAGCTAACCTCTATTGAGCACTTCCCATGTGCCACACTCTATTTTAAGTGGGTTATATTAATTTCATACCTTGTGAGGTAGTACTGTTACTACACCCACCTATCTATCTTATGTGGATATGAGGCACAAGGGATTAAGTAACTTGCCCAGTCATACATCTGGTAAAAGGCCAGGCCCACCATTCACATGGTTTTCTAGGCTCTCCAACCATGTGCAATTCATAGCATATGCTGAGCATTCAGTAGCTATGAAAGGAGTGAGTCTGCATATATTGACACTGAGTAAAGATCGACATCTTTCTCTTAACGTGTGTGTTCAGTGTAGGGGGTGTTCCTTTGTCGTTGTAATTTTTTTTGCAGTTATATTTAGCATATTTTCTTTTTTTAAACTTTTTTATTATTTTATTATTATCGACGTTATATGTTTTAGGTGTACGGAGTATTGATTCAACAATTCTATACATTATTCAGTGCTCACCATTGTAAGCGTAGTCACCATACAAGGTTCTTTCAGTATTATTGACTATATTCCCTAGACTGTACTTTTCATCTCCATGACTTATTTATAAGTGGAAGTCTGTACCTCTCAATCCCCTTCCTCTATTTTGCCCATTTCCCAAAGACCTTCCCTCTGGCAACCACCAGTTTGTTCTCTGTATTTAAAGAGTCGTTTTTTTTGTTTGCTCATTTTTGTTTTTTAGATTCCATGTATAAGTTGAATCCTATAACATTTATCTTTCTCTGTCTGACTTCTTCCACTTCATATAATATCCTCTAGGTCCCAGGTATCCATCGATAGATGGATGGATAAAGAAGATATGGGGGTGTGTGTATAAAAATACATACGTGTGTGTGTGTGTGCATATATGTGTGTGTGTGTGTGTGTGTGTGTATAGATATATATATATATATGGAAGATTACTCAGCCATAAAAAAGAATGAGATCTTGCCATTTGTGACACGATGGATGTTCCTTTGTTCTTAATCTACTTTGCTAATTCTCTCAGGTCGCCTTGCTTATAACCAGCGTTCTGAGTAAAGGGATACACACCAGGCCAGTGTGGTAGTTAAAAGTGTAGGCTCAGCAGTTACAGGCCCCTCTTCTGAATCTAGTGCCATTGCTAGTTAGTTTTGTAACCTTGGAAAATTTTCTGACCTTTGTTAAAATGATAAAATTTTCTCCGTTGAAAGATTTGATGAGTACTTACTTTAAAAGAATAGTTGTAGGCATTAAATGAAGTTCTGTATTGTACCTGGCATATAAACCTGAATAACTGATACCTATTGCTTAATTCTTGTGTTCGTTGTGATGTTACTAATCCTCTAGTTTTTTTCTTCTTGGAATAGGAACAGTGACTTCCTTAAGGTCAAAACTACACTGTTTTTGCAAAGATTTAAAATTTATTGATATTACTCTTATGGAGAATTTTTTAAAACTGTGGTATGGTATCTGCTCTTTTTTTTTCTGGACTTTTCGTTTTGGCCAGAGTCTGTATGAGCTCCTGTTTCAGGGAAGCAGGACCCCAAGTGCCTGGGCTGTGGTAGCAGTCTAATTTGAATCATTGACTCACTGAATTGTCATTGTAGAGAGGCTAAGGCTGAGAGGAAAAACCCAGGTTTGAATCAACAGGGTAGAAATGGCGGGGAAGAGAAAATGGGGAAACCAGATTAGGTTGGTAGGTTTTTTGAAGAGAGACAAAAGTGGAACCCTTAAAAAATTCCCTGAGCCGGAAAGAATGTCTTCAGGCACTTTCAATAGACCACCTACAGATTCTCATAAATGCTGTTAACACATTCAGGTATCTTTTAGGATGTGGTTATTTGCATTGTTTGCAAACTGTTTTTCTCACTGTGTACAGAAAGGATATTTGGGATGAGGTTTTTTGATAAGTGTAATGTTAAGATAGCATAAAAAACTTAAAACTGTTAATAAAGTTTATAGTTATCTATGTGATATTTCTCTAACAGAAACATGTTTTCTTTTCAACTGTCTACTTGATAGTCATTTTCCTCATTATATTTTTAGGTTTAAAAGCATCAACTGGAATCAGTTTGCATTTGAAAATTGGACCAACACAAAGACTCGATATTGTGGAATGACTAGCAAACAAGCAATGTCATCGAATGAACAAGAAAGGCTCTTGTGTTATAATGGGGAAGTCCTTATTTTTCGATTGTCTAAAGGAGGTGTTGCAGGTAAAGGGCCTGCAAAAATACCCGTATTACATGTCAGGAGAATGGTATTTGACAGAGGAACAGGAGCATTTGTTCAGAAGTCCACTGGATTCTTTATGCTAAAGGAAAAAATCTCTCATTTAAAAATTATATGTTGCAACTGTGTGTCAGATTTCAGAACTGGAATTAATCTCCCTTATATTATGATACAGTGCAATAAAAAGAACACTTTCCAGTATTTTCTTCTGTTTCTTCACAGTACCAATAAATTTAAAAAATGTTTGAGTTTTAGCATAGGCCATGACTTGAAGGATGGTGTAAGAGTCCTTGGTGGTCCTTTAGTTTTGTGGAGACATGCACGAACACTCTACTATATCTCTTCTTTAAGTGGCAAAGTTATGACCGTGTCTGTTAATTTTTCCTCTGTTAAGTGGGCAGGGGAGATTGAAAATCTAGGTATGGTCTTATTAGGGCCAAAGAGATGTTCTTCATCTGAGAAAGGATGCACCCGAAAGCTTTCAAAATCGGATTATGCGATTTGGAATACAAAATTTTGTGTATACTCCCTTGAAAAGGAAGAAGTCGTAAGTGATGCATACATCATCCCTCCTGCTTATAGCAGTGTGGTGACTTGTGTGCATGTCTGTGCAACTGAGTATGTCAACAACCAGTTAAGAATGTCTTTGATTGCCCTTACTCGAAAGAATCAGCTGATTTCATTTCAAAATGGTACTCCACAAAGTGTGTGCCAGCTTCCCTTTGGAGATCCTCGTGCAGTTCAACTTATGGATTCAGGTGGCGAAGAACTTTTCATCGTGTCCTTTAGGTCCAATCACGTTTGTGCTGTTTGGAAAAAGAACTTTCAGGTATAGTACTTAATCTCATAATCATTCGATTGGCATAGCCTTAGACCTGTTAAGCATTTGTATGTTTCATACAGCTTATCCTAAAGTCTTATTATCCAAATCAATTAGTACTGCACTTAAAATCATGTATGTTGCATCATTCTTATTTCTTAAAGTTTTCCAAGTACTATCTGATGAAGGTTTTGCCTTGGCATTTTGAGTCATAAAACCTTTGAATTGTTTGGAAGTATATAATGTAGAAATATAACTACAATTATTACGTATTTTTCTTTTAATATAACTAATTTTTATTAATGTGACAATTAGATGGGTTTTTTTTAAGTTTATTTATTTTGAGAGAGAGAGTGAGCGGGGGAGGGGCGGAGAAAGAGAACCCCAAGCAGGCTCCCACACTGTCAGCACAGAACCTGATGCAGATTTCAAGCTCACAGACTGTGAGATCATGACCTAAGCAGAAATCGAGTCAGACATTTAACCGACTGAGCCACCCAAGGCACCCCTAGAGAATTTTCTTTTATTAGCTACTGGAAAACTTAAAATTATATATATGCCTTGCATTGTCACTCCTATATTTCTTTTGGACAGCACTATTCTAGAGCTGTAGATTGTAAACGTGTGTGTACAAGCGTGAGTGCCTAGCTCTGTGGTATTCGGATATTGAGCGCATTCTTATTACTAATGCCTTCATATAGTTAATTGTACTCCATGATACTCATGGTGAGGGTGGGAGGAAGGGATATACAAATAAGCTTCCTCCCTGCATAAAGTGAAAAATCGCAGCTTTGGAAATTAGCCTTATACGGGGCAGGTTGATATTTGGTTATATAGACTGAAGTCTTACTTATAGTCCTCCCCTAAAACCCACCACCCTCTATCATCTAGATGATGTGTCTGTGCTGCTGCTGGGATTCTGAATGGGAGTTACAGCTTTTCTGCCTGAGGGATAAGGAGTATCTGATCCACATGGTATTAGTTTCTGGGGGACCACTCTGGAGGCTTTAAGCTTTATTTATAGACCTTTATGGAGTTGCTTGTGTTTTATGTATTTTTATTTTTATTTATTTTTTGCTTGCGTTTTAAACTTTGGGTCTCATGTTTTGGTATAAACTGATCACATCGTTCCAGTGGGCTAGGATGGCTCTAGGTGCCCCACTGTTAGGATCCATCCCCTTTTGTGTCCCTACAAACAGCTATGTTCTCCTCCACCAAGATTTAGAGTATTAAGTTCATCTTGACTCTTAAAAGTTATTCTACTTTGACAGCTTTTGAGTGTTCACCACTACCTTCTAGTTACCTACTGCCATTGAATTCCTTGTGTAACTGGTTGGATCACAAATACATAGCCACTAAGGCATATGGCAGTGAGGATCATCTTTAAATGTGTTGGAGGAAGAATCTTCACTAGAGTTATTCATGGGAAATGTTAGAATTTCCAAAATAGTCATGAGAAATGTTCAAATTTATAAATTATAAAATTTTAATATAGAAATCAGGAACATGACAATCCCTGGAGAAACACTGATAAAATATTAAATTTAAGTACCTTGGTTTTTATAAAATTGTTGTTTAACTCCTTATGTTATCTGATCCCCCAATATCTTTAGTTTTTAGTGTTTGCACAGCCATTTTCATTACTTGTTTATAAGGTTGAAGATGACAAATTACACCTACAGGCAACAAAAGGCTTTAGTTTATTTTACATCTGACTTTTTTTTCTTTCTCTATTCCTTCATTTCCACTCTCTTTCTTTCAGGTTGCTGCTAAGTGGGAAAAAATTAGCTCAGTACTGATAGATGACTTCATAGGAAGTGGAACGGAACAAGTACTGTTACTTTTTCAGGACTCCTTGAATTCAGATTGCCTGAGTTCATTTACAGTAACGGATCTTGGCAACATAAACTATTCAGTAAGTTATGTATACTTTTTATATATATTACTTTAAGAACCATTTTAGAACATTGGAGTGCTTTAAAGCTTTTGACCCAGCATTTAAATATTTGTAATTTCAGGAGAGCCTGGGCGGCAGAGTCAGTTAAGCGGCCAACTTCGGCTCAGGTCATGATCTCACGGTCTGTGAGTTCGAGCCCTGCATCTGGCTCTGTGCTGTCAGCTCAGAGCCTGGAGCCTGCTTCGGATTCTGTGTCTCCCTCTCTCTCTGCCCCTCCCCCACTCATGCTCTGTCTCTCTCTGTCTCAAAAATGAATAAATGTTAAAAAAATTTTTTTAAATATTTGTAATTTCATACAGTAAACTTTTTGAACTTTAAAAATATATGGATTGGATTTTTAAAATTATACATTGAATCCCCTTTTAATAAATGTTCTACAAATTGACTATACTTTTAAAAAATATTTATTTATTTATTTTGAGAGAGAGAGAAAGAGAGAGCGCGCACACATGAGTGAGTGGGGAAGGGGCAGAGAGAGGAAAAGAGAGAATCCCAAGCAGGCTCCATGCTGTTAGGGCAGCACCAGATGCGGGCCTTGATGCCACAACCATGAGATCATGACCTGAGCCAAAATCAAGAGTCGGACCCTTGGGTCACCTGGGTGGCTCAGTTGGTTGAGTGTCCAACTTTGGCTCGTGATCTCGCAGTTTGTGGGTTCACGCCCCACATTGGGCTCTGTGCTGACAGCTCAGAGCCTGAAGCCTGCTTCTGATTCTGTCTTTCTCTCTCTCTCTCTCTCTCTCTCTCTCTCTCTCTCTCTCTCTCTCTTTCTTTCTCTGCCCCTCCTGGACTTGTGTGTGCACTCTCTCTCTCTCAAAAATAAACAAACAAACAAACAAAAAGTCGGACCCTTAACTGACTAAGCCACCCAGGTGCCCCCAAATTGACTATACTTTTGATATAAATTTGAAATATAGTATATCTGGTGTTCACTCACGTGATTGTAAGTTAACTTTATCGTTGCTTCTGAAAATTCACATTGCATACTGATAAACATGATAACATTGGATTAATTAAGGAATAAAAAAGAAGTAACAGTTCATAATATCTTAAGATCTTGGGCAGAAGGGAAATAATACCCCAGAACTTTCAGACTTACATAAAATTCTGAAAAAAAAAAAAAAAATCTGAGTCTCGGTTTTTTTCTTTCTTTTTATTTTTTTTAACGTTTTTTTAATTTATTTTTGAGAGACATAGAGACAGAGTGTGAGCAGGGGAAGGGCAGAGAGAGAGGGAGACACAGAATCCGAAGCAGGCTCCAGGCTCTGAGCCATCAGCACAGAGCCTGACGCGGGGCTCAAACTCACAGACCATGAGATCATGACCTGAGCTGAAGTTGGCCGCTTAACTGACTGAGCCACCCAGGCGCCCCTCGGTTTTTTTCTTAATAAAATGAGGACAATTCTTATTTTCTCTAGTTGTGGGATTTTATAAAAATCTAGTAAGCTGATACTTTTTGAAGCAGTATACAAATGTTAGCTCAGTGGTGGTAGCAATAATAGTTTTTTTTCTAGTTACAAAAAATAATGGGGAAATATATATTTTTTGTCTCATATAAGTGTGGAAACTGCCCTTTGGATAAACTTTAATTGTGCTCTGTTAATTCTGTGAATTTTCATCTTATTTCAAAATTTCAGTTTTAGTGTATTTTTTTCTTTCTTAGAGTGAAACACTGGATTGCAGTGACGATGACTTATTTGAAGATAAACAAGATAATCGTTATTTGATGGTTCCACCTCTGGAAAGAAGATTGAAAGTTGGTGTCTGTTTGCTTTTTGTTTTTACCTTTTTGGGTTAGTGATATTCTAAATGAAGGGAAGAGCATTGAGAGAAAGGATCTTAATGTATAAGCAACTTAGTGATTGGGAAAAATGGTATTTCAAAGGATCTTTGCCTTTTTAGTACCTCTGTAAAAACTATTATGACATTACTTATGAATGTATTATCTAAAAATGATACCTTTTTGTAGTAAAACTAAATTTAATAAGACTTCTAAAACATAGGAAGCTTACTTTTGAAAACACATTCTTTCTGGTCTTAAGGATCAGCATACCAGAGTGTCCTTTTAAAAGAGAAGCAAATATGATGAATCATAACATGTATGAAACATGAACAGTTTGCCCTCAAATTTTCCCTATGAAGCTCTCTAAAAGAGTTTTTGGCTTTTTCCAAATGTATGAAGGTAATGCATGTTCCCTATAAAATACTCAGACTGTTGAAAGAAATATTAAAAAGAAACTAATAATTACCTATGATTCTGCTACTGAGATATAACCAATTTTAACACTTTGCCATGTATATTCTTGTAGATTTTTTCAATGAATATATGTAAATTTAAATAGAAATTTGATTATATGGCGCATGTTCTTTTGTAACTGCCTTTTTTCATAAAAATTTTTGAATATTCAGAAAAGTTCAAAGAATAGTACTGTAGTTATCTCTAGTCTTCACATGATGTAACTATTGGTACTTTTAAAAAAAATTCTGTTTGCCTCATCTGCGCTTTTGTGTACGTATGCACGTATGTACGTACATTTTTTCAGAACCATTTAAAAGTTGCAAATATTGTAATACTTCACTCTTAAGTATTTTAGCAGGGATTGCCTAAAAAATAAGGACATATGCCTATGTCACCACACCATACTATTATTACAGTTAGAAAATTAGTAATAATCTTTTTTACTATTCTCTCTCTATTCAGACGTCTTTAATTGCTGCAAACTTTTTTTTAAACATTTATTTTGAGAGACAGAGACAGAGCGCGAGTGGGTGAGGGGCAGAAAGAGAGAGAGACATACAGAATCCGAAGCAGGTCCAGGCTCTGTGAGATCATGACCTGAGCCAAAGTTGGACGTTTACCCCACTGAGCCACCCAGTCGCCCCAAAAATGTTTTTTTATATGCTTTTTGCAGGATCTGGTCAAAGTTTTCACTTGCACTGGATCATTATATGTCTTCTTGGTCTTTTCATCTAGAATAATGTCCCTCCCTGCTTTTTTACAATGAGACTAATGAGGAGGCGAGGCCAGTTGTCCTTCCTTTTGCATTTGTCTGTTTCCTTACATTCTCATTTTATTTTTCCTCTATCCCTGGCAAACTTTTTTTTGTAAAGGGCCATATAGTAAAATTTGTACTTTGTAGGCTCTTCAAAAGATTTTTGCAACTATTTTAATCATTAATGTGAATTTTACTAAATGTTTATTGAATACATATTAGATATGAAAGTTGGCAATAGATAATAAAATATCATAGTGGACATGGAACCATAAAGGAAAAGATTGATTACATTAAAACTTCTGTGCCCTGGGGGTGCCTGAGTGGCTCAGTCATTTAAGCTGCTGACTTCAGCTCAGGTCATGATCTCGCAGTTCACGAATTTAGGCCCTGCATCGGGCTCTGTGCTGACAGCTCAGAGCCCAGAGCCTGCTTCAGATTCTGTGTCTCCCTCTCTGCCCCTACTCCACTTGTGCGCGCGCTCTCTCTCTCTCTCTCTCTCTCTCTCAAAAAATAAAAATAAAAAAAAAAACCTTTTGTGCTCTGAACAAAATAAAATACATAAAAAGACAAATTATGTAAATAGAAATTGTAACAAGCGATAAAGGATTAATTTCCTTGGGGCGCCTGGATGGCTCAATCAGTTGAGCATCTGACTCCTGATTTTGGCTCAGGTCATGATCCCAGGGTCACGGAATTGAGCCCCGTGTCTGGCTCTGCACTAGATCTGGAGCCTGCTTAAGATTCTCTCTCTCCTTCTGCCCCTCTCTCTCACTTTCTCTTTCTCTTAAAAAAATGATTAATTTCCTTAATATGAATATGCATTCTGAAACAGTATTGCTGAGAATGTAAAGTGGCTCTACCTCCTCAGAAGGAAAGTTGTTGTAGCTATTAAAATGTGGACTGAAGATATATTCTTACTCTTACCATTTTACTTTTTGAAATCTGTTCTAAGGATATACTTGTATAGTAAGCAAAGGTGATTTCATAGGAATGTTTATATAGTATTTATAGACAACAAAATTCAGTCACTGTAAATATTCATCATTAGGAGTTTGGTAAATCAGTTATGATATACCTGAACTATGGAATACCAGGAAGCTGTCAAAAAGAATAAGGTAGATCTTTATACTGATTTAGAAATGATGCCAAAATAATTTGATTTACGAAAGCACGACTTTTAGAAATTCCACCTCTGGTAATGTGTCACCTCATTTATTTGGATCAACTCTTTTGATAAAAACAAGTTAAAATCATACTTGAAATATGTTTTTGAAATCTCCCCAAAAGCTTCAAGGAGCTGAAAATATAAGAATAAATTGTCAGGCCAAACACTAAAGGCTGGAATGCAGAGAGAACCCAGAGAACACTGATGCTGCTTTTGCCCTGGGAGTGTTTGGGTTGGACCTGAAGCAGTAGCACGCTAGGCAGCTGGCAGAAAGAAACAGAAATGCATGTTTATCCGAGGCCTCTTAGAAATCTCACAAGTAATTTTTCAAAGAAAATGAGCCACCCACAGAGTAACTAAGCATATAAACAAGGCATCGTGAGCAACTATTCACTGAAAATAACCGAATAGCATTTCTATGAACTAAAAATATATTGGAATAAAAAAAATAGTCTCATCAGATGAGTTTAACAGTTGACTCAAAGAGATGCAGAGCAAAGAAACAAACCAAGCTATGTTAGAAAAATTATTCAGAAGGTAGCACAGAGTCATAGGAGGAAAATATTTAAAAAAAACACAGAGGAGAGGCAGGAACATATTAAAGTGAATAAGACATAGTTGCATGTGCATTTTATTTCAAGTATCCACGTGTTATAACTAGCTCTCATTTTGGATGAAAACATTTCCAGGTATTGGAAGGCCTTTTAGAGATTAACAAGTCTACCCTCCCTCTCCCCCATTTTATATATGAGGAAACAGCCAGAAAGGTTAAGTGATGGACAGAACTTGAACCACTGTCCATTTCACCATTCTTTCCCTTATGAAACGTGTTTTCCAACCGGATGGTCAGAGGGGAACAAGTTGGAGGGGAAACGCGAGACCAGGACCTTGGAGAAACTTGTGCTTGTGTACAGGAATGTTCACAGCAGCACTGTTTGTAATAGTCCATGCCTGGACATAACCCAGATGTCCATCAGCAGGAGAACGGAGAAGTGCGCTGGTATGGTCATACGATGGAATGCTACAGAGCAATGAAAGGCTATAGCTACTAGTGACAAGTGGGATGACTCTAAAACCTCGTACATGCAGGGTGATTCCATTCCTAAAAGGTTCCAAAGCAAAACACACAAAAAACTAAAAATATTCTGTAGGAGAGACACTGATGGTAAAATTATGTAGACAAACGAGGTTACCTTAAGAGACCCGGGTAGTGTTGCCTCCTTTGGAAAAAGAGAAGTTGGAGGGAGGGTCCACGGGCAGCCGACTGCATATGATTATTTGGGTGTTGACTTCATGATTAATTTGTAAAGTCATTTCTGTATTATGCACTCTCCTCCATGTATGAGAGAAATCACAATAAAAACAGAAAAGCAAGGTCTTGTGTCTTATAGTGCACCCTGCTCCTGTACTTGGTTTGGGGTGGATTTTACTTGTTTTCAGTGAGGAGAAAGAGAGCATTCCTTAACTTACACATGGAAAAATTCTAGAAAGGTAAACAATATGTTGGCTACACAAATGGGATTGAGGTTCTAGAAAGGGAAGTTGAAATGTATTTTTATGCTGTTTAAGTGTGCTACCATGTGGTTGTTTTTATAGTTTTTTGACAGTACTTCACAGCATAGAATATTTGAGTAATCTAATGATTCATATTTAGTCCTGGAGTTGGAGGGATGCATATTGAGGAGAGTAGGGAAGAGAGAACACGGATAGTTTTTGAGGGTGCCTTCATTGTCAGTCTGCCCACATAATCCTCTCTTCTACTCCCTACCCCTCCAGCTTTCTCCAATTAGGCTCCCCCTCTGATGAGTATTCCCACTCCTTAAGTCGCAAATTACTCAGGGAATGAGGGATAGAGTGTGAATAATGTGGAGCCCACAGAAATCGGTCAGCAGATGAAGTTTGAGAGTATTAGCTAGCTAGATACTTTACATGCTTTGTGCAATGGGGTAAGATATAATTCAGTCTTCACTTTCTAACTTCTGTTCACCGATAAAAAGTAAAGGAATTTACCTGACTTAAACTGTAATTTGAAAGAAAGGACTTTAAAAATAGGATGCATTTTGTTTTTTCCATCTAGAAAAACATGTTATATTAAAAGCTGGATTGATACTTAAATAGTCTCGGATATCCATCTGAAATGAAATAACTTCTGTCAGTTCAAAGACATGACTTTAAATTTTCAGTTGCAAAATATATTTCATGAATGTTCCATCCTTAGTAGTGAAATCTATTTATCTGGTATAATTAAAGGAATGGATTGCTCTTTGCCCAGTGCAGAGGCAAGTTGTCTTTGTAGTTAAGAGTAGATCTTAACTCTAGTTAAGAGTTGATCCTAGCACTGAGCTTACCAGCACCAAATTAAACTTGTAACGGTTTGGGGGCTATGTGTTATCTTTAAAATTTGCTATAGGGGCACCTGGGTGGCTCAGTCGGTTGAGCGTCTGACTCTTGATTTTGGCTCAGGGCATCATCCCAGAGTCATGGGATTGAGCTTCGTGTTGGGTTCTGCACTGAGCGTAGAGCCTGCTTAGGGTTCTCTCTCCATCTGCCCCTCTTCCCAGCTGGCATGTGCGCGTGCTCTCTCTCTCTCTCTCTCAAATAATAAATAAACAAATTTGCTATAGATGTTGTATTGAACAGAGGATTTCAAATAGTATCAAAAGTGACCATTTCTACTCATAATGACATCTTTGCTTTTTGAAGCAGAAATTCTTTCAACAAGAAGAAAAACAGTTTTCTTCTGGGGGTAGGAGTGTTGGTAGGCCTTAATTTTTATTCCTATTGATTAGATATTCATGTTCGTATTGATCGATTACTTAATTCAGTGGTGAAATGCATGCTAATACATTGGCATTCTCTCAGTTTGATATATAGACTCTATTGCAGTTACTTGCTCTGTTTTTTCCTTTATAATTACTTAACATTTATATATAAAATAGTTTTGCCTTGAGAAATATTCTCTGCTTTTCTACAGAAAAATGAATTAATAAACAAATTTGAAGAAAGTACTTTCTGAATTAATGGTATTGTCAGATTTCATTTGAAATGATGTCTCTGGCAATGATTTTTCTTTCTACTTTACAGGTTGGTTTGGCTTCTATTCAGGAATTACAGCAGCATCTCTTGCTTAAGGAAAAAATTATTTCAAAATCTTGGAAAACTTTATTAAACCTGATTCAAGGGAAAGATGAAAGTACATCAAGTGCAGAGAAGGTAAAGTTCATCATCATGTGACCATTTTGCCATTTTATGAATTGAAAACCTACAAGTTATTGGCAGAGTCATTTTTTTTTTACTCTTTACTTTTTTCCTTTTTTAAAAAATTTCATTTTAGTTAGTTAACATACAGTATTGGTTTTAGGAGTAGAATTCGGTGATTCATCACTTACATATAACACCTAAGTGTTACAAGTGCCCTCCTTAGTACCCATCACACATCTAGCCCGTCTCTCACCCACCTCCCTCTATCAACCCATAGTTTGTTCTCTTTCCTTAAGTGTCTCTTGTGGTTTGTTTCACTCTCTTCTTTTTTATTCCCCCCACTTCACCTATGTTCATCTGTTTTGTTTCTTAAATTCTACATATGAATGAAATCATATGGTATTTGTCTTTCTCTGATTGACTTATTTTGCTTAGCATAATACATTCTAGTTCTATCTTTGTTATTGTAAATGGCAAGATTTCATTCTTTTTGTTGGCCAAGTAATATTCCATTGTGTATGTGTACGTATGTGTGTGTTTATATATATATATATATATTTATCTATTCATCAATCGATGGACATTTGGGCCCTTTCCATAGTTTGGCTATTGTTGATAATGCTTCTATAAACATTGAGGCGCATGTACCCCTTTCGAATCTGTATTTTTTATCTTTTGGGTAATTCCTAATAGTGCAGTTGCAGGGGTGTAGGGTAGTTCTGTTTTTTAGTTTCTTGACGCAAACCTCCATATTCTTCTCCAGAGCAGCTGCACCAGTTTGCATTCCCACCAACAGTGCAAGAGGATTCCCCTTTCTCTGCATCCATGCCGACACCTGTCGTTCCTTGTGTTGTTAATTTTAGCCATTCTGACAGGTGCGAGGTGGTATCTCATTGTGGTTTTGGTTTGTATTTCCCTGATGATGAGTGACGTTGAGCTTCTTGTCATGTGTCTGTCAGTCATCTGGATGTTTTCTTTGGAGAAGTGTTTATTCATGTCTTTTGCCCATTTCTTCACTGGATTATTGTTTTTTGGGTGTTGAGTTTGGTAAGTTCTTTATAGATTTTGGATACTAACACTTTATCAGATATGTCATTTGCAGATATCTTCTCCCATTCTGTAGGCTGCCTTTTATATTTGTTGATTGTTTCCTTCTCTGTGCAGGAGCTTCTTATCTTGATGAAGTCGGAATAATGTTTGCTTTTGTTTCCCTTGTCTCTGGCACCATGTCTAGTAAGTTGTTCTAACCGAGGTCCAAGAGGTTTATCCTCTTTGTGTTATCCTCTTTTTGTGTTATCTTCTAGGATTTTGATGGTTTCCTGTCTAACATTTAGGTTTTTCATCCATTTTGAATTTATTTTTGTGTATGATTTGAGAAAGTGGTCCAGTTTCATTCTTCTGCATGTTGCCATCCAGTTTTCCCAACACCATTTGTTGAGTAAAGTGCCCCTTTTCCATTGGATGTTCTTTCCTCCTTTGTCAAAGATGAATTGACCATATAGTTATAGGTCTTGAAGAGTTATTTAAATCGGAATATTTGGATATATTGGAAAATTCCATTCAGTGGATCCAAGAAGCAGAGTGGCAGGAATTATAATGCTGGACTTTTGTGACTTAAAATATTTGATTAAGGAGCCAGTATTTTACCAATTTGCAAATTATTCTTAATCTATAAGGTACTAAAATCTCAGTTGTCAGGAGCCTTGGGGAACAAGTCCTTTTGTTTAAAAGATTTAACTATTAAACTTTTTTATTTGTGTAATTTCAACAGAAATTACCCCTAAGTGTGGGGTGCCTGGGGGGCTCAGTCGGTTGAGCGCCCGACTTTGGCTCAGGTCATGATCTCACCATTCTTGAGTTCGAGCCTCACGTTCAGCTCTGTGCTGACAGCTCAGAGCCTGGAGTCTGTTTCAGATTCTGTGTCTCCTCTCTGTCTCTGCCCTTCCCCTGCTCATGCTTTATCTCTCAAAAATAAATAAACATTAAAAATTAAAAAAAAAAAAAGAAATTACCCCTAAGTGAATTATATATTTTCTTACTTCTTAAACTTCTTTCTGAATAAACTGAGCATTATTTAACTTTTTATTAATGAATACATAATTTCATCATTATTATAATAATTGTTCTTTTCATCTATTGCAATATTCATTTCGAAGGGTGTTTATTCCTCTAGTTAATGCCCCTAAATTGCTGTGCTTTTTTAGTGTTTATATCTGCTTTTTATAATTTTATTCTCATTTTCCTTGTGGCTGACCAGCATAAGAGCCTCTTTAGGTACCTTGCAGTTATTTATGTCAAGACAGTAATATAGAAAGTTAGCAGAAACTCCTTCAACTTCATAAAAAATAGTATTTATGAACGTTTATTCCATACAGAGAAAGACAGCAGAGCAAAATTACAAATAAGTCAAGAAAAGCTGGACATGGAGAAACTTGATACTACATTTTATTCCCTCAAGTCACCTTTGTGCCTAGCTCTGAATTCCTCCTAGATTGACCAGGCTTGCAGCAGTCTATACCTCGTGTCTATATTTCAGTCTTAGCAACATAAGGACTTGGGTCCAAAATATGATTCCATTAATGTAAGAATCATAACAAGAGCACATCATGTTGCTTTTCTGTATTACTGTTCTAATCTCTTGGGAAAGCTCATGAAAGTCATTGTTAAAGGCTCCCCATTTCCCTTCCCCACCTCATCCCAGTGATTTTGCCAGTATTAGATAAGGGGAAGAAATGTTTAGAAATTAATGTACTGAAATTATTATGTGCAAGGCACCATTTCGGGCTGTTTACATGATTAATTTTAAAAGCATTTCTGGCGGATAGTAAAAATTACCTCAGGTTTCAGATGAATGGCCTGTCTCAAATCACAGAGCTACTGGCAAAGGCATCAGATTCCTAGAAATTTATTCAATCTACTATAATGTAAGTGTCCATATCTTTTTTTGGTAATTACCACATAGAGGGGCAGTATAGAGTAATGGTTAGGATAGGTCATGGGCTCTGGAACCAGTCTGCTTTGGTTCAAATCCCAGCTCTGCCTCTTGCTAGCTGGGTGCCCTTGGGCAAGGTACTTAGCCTCCTGTCTTCCTTATTTGGAAAATGTACATAATAATACTACCTACCTAAGGTACTGGGGTTTTTGTGAAGGTTAAGCAGATTGAATCCTGAGTAACACTGAGAACAGTGCCTGACACATAGTAAGCATTCATTAAGTGTTGTGAATCATTATGATTACTATTCCTCCTCCTCCCTCCATTTCTATTGTTATTATAAATCCATATGTGTGTAGAAGTTGAGCGAATATGGCCTGGACTTTAAGAATACAATTTTAGCTATAATTGATCAGCAGTCTAAAGATAATCAGTTTTATTTGTACAAAATTTTACAGTCATCATATAAGTCACTTTAATAATGATTGGATTGTTTTCAGCCTACCTGGGACACATATTATCAGATTATTTTTCAAAATGTACTCCAAGTTTATGTTTCTGCTACCCCATCTTGTTTCCAGTCAGACCATGCTTCTTGATCTCAGTAGATAGTTAATCATATAGAGGTTCTATAAATTTTGCTTCAGTGATTTATATAGAATAATATAAAATGGCATGGTACAGATGATAATTTATTTTAAAATATGTTAAGTTATAAGACCTAACTGAAAGCTGATTTACATTATTTTTTTAGTTTTGCCACATTGGTAGTTTTTTTGATACAAAGTTATTAAACATGATTTTCTTTAAGGCACATCTTGTTACTCTTTGTGGTAAAGAAGAAAATCCTGTCTGTACCTTTAATGAAAAGATACCGGACAATTTTCAAGATTCAGAACAGCTAGTAGAGAAGATATGGTATCGTGTAGTAGATGATAGCTTGGTTGTTGGAGTGAAAACCACATCTTCTTTGAACCTGTAAGTATCATGGTAACATGATCTTGATGGTCTAGAATAGCAGTGTCCAGCGGAATACAATGTTAGCCACATAGGGAATTTTAAATGTTCTAATTAGCCATGTTAAAAATGTAAATGGAAACAGGTGAAATTAATTTTTACATTATTGTGTCCAAAACATTACCATTGCTGAGGGGTAAACAATGTTCTATATTAAAAAGTAGAGTTTATTCAAGGTACTTAGGGGAGTATAGAATGCAGTTTTTACTTTAAAGGGCGGGAGAAAGCTACCTCAAAAATAAAATCTAACATTATTTTACTGTTCCTTTCTCTTAAGAAAATTATTTTCCTAGAGTTCAACATATTTACAGTATTTTTTGCTTTCCTATTTCAAGAAATGTGATATTACAGGATCTTTAAAAATATGTTTGGTTTTTGCACTTAATTTTTTGATATATTTTGCTTTTGAAATGACATTTCCTAGGGAAAAAGAGGATACAATTTTGTTATTGTTTGTGTAGCATTTAATCATCTCTTTGATTGTAAAGAATGAGCTTTCGGACTCAACTCTGGATTTTTTACAGGTCCCTGAATCATGTGACTTTATCAGTGTTAATGGACCAAGCTCTTAGCTCCAGCTGTCCGCTTATTAAGTGTCACAATAGGGTGATCAAGTTGAGTAGGGATTTTTCCCCAGCTGCACGCTCAGTGCCATGTGAAAAAGGATCAGAGGCAAAAAGGATCAAGTTGACTATTGATGGTGAGGAAGAGGGCGACGAAGAGGGGAAGGACAAGGAAAGCTTTGCTGGCAAACAAGCATCTGAGAAACAGTGTGTACAGGTCATTACTGCCGTAACACCTCTTTCACCACTTTTGGCATTCAATAATTTCTGTTGCATTTTGCTGCTACAAATTAGGGAGAGGGAAAATGGTAACTCTTCTGAAGATCGTTATGTTCAGTGTGGCAGACTTTTTATAAGTCTAGAAGATCTTGCGAGGAAGAGATACCTGCTGACGTTTCCGAAGAAGAAACCTATAGGTAATTTTTGTTGGTACTTTTTAATCGTATACCTAATTGAGTCAGAAAATTTTAAGAACTCTTTTGATTTGATAATGACAAAGTTTTTGAGTTTATGAGATTATGTCATTTGAGTTTAATGACAGAGCTTGTGACATGTTTTTCTCGTAGAACACATGGAAGATCTCTTTGCACTTCTCACAGCATTTAACAAAGCTAGTTTTCAGATCACATCACCCAGCTATTCTCTGACTTCACTGAAGACGTGGCTAGTACAACACATGAAGTGCGAAGTAATCAAAGAATTTCCAGAATTTCGCTTATGCAAAAGGCCAGGAAGATTCTATGGTACACTCTTCAATTGGAAACAAAGAACACCATTTGAAGGGATTTTAATAGTCTATTCCAGGTAATGCACATCAAATTGGAATATGTCCAGAGAAGTCAGTGCATATGTGTGTGGTTCCAAGAGTCATCTCCAGAGTAGGGATTTGTGTCACTGTGGGACACATTCAGGTCATTGCCTGGGATAGCGTGAATGGACACAGGTGGCCTCATTTGGAAACTGAAGCTTTTAACTTGATGTTTGTTTTTGACTCTTTCTTTTTGGTCTATTAGGACCTAATAGTTATTTTAAGATTTCTGCTTATCTTTTTTTGACAATGAAATTTTAAAAATATAATACTGATCTTATTAGTCAGAAGAAAAAAATGTAATCAGGAAGCAACTGATTAACATTAACTGACTTGGTATAGGATATGTATATTTGATTGCTACAATCTGAATTATGTCAAAGATCACATGCATGCATTATTGGTTCTGTTCATCAGGAGTGAGTTTATAAATGAATATTAAATGATTACTGCAATAAGTTGTATATGACTGCTTTGTGCTGTCCCAGGTTTTGAAATACTATGTTGTTGTTTTTTTAATTTCAGGCATCAAGCAGTTTTGTTCCAGTGCGTTTATAATCTCATCAGATCTCTCCCTATAAAGTGTTTCTTCAAAAACCTAAAATCGAGAAGTGAGGATTTCCTAATTGATCATTTGGCATTACCTTTGGAGCAGGAATTGGTTATCCTTGGTTCTCTTTCTTCTGCCTTAGTTAAGGTTGAAAACAACTTGGCGCAGAGTTGCAAAGGAAGCAAAGAAAAGAGTAGTGGTGTTGTGGCTGCTTTATCAGACAGAAAGAAAAACATCCATCTCTACAGAAAAGAACTTCAGAGAGAAAAGAGGCAAACGTTGGGGACGAACCTAAAAGTGAGTGGTGCCCTTTATAGAGAAATGACTTTGAAATTAGCTGAGGTTCAGCTGAGATCAGACCTTGCTGTACAGAAATTGGCTGGTTTATAATTACCATCTCAATTTGATTACATTTTAAAATATGTTTTCTCTGCCGGGATGCTTTGGTTCCACATTTGTTTTAATTTTACATTCTCTGCCTCCTTTGCAAAAATAAAGATCGAGACTTGTTACCACTGGTGCACAAAACAGCATGCTTTCGAGTAGCGATTCTCACCTTGCGTCGTTTTGCTCCCCTCCACCTGCATCCCCGCCTAGGGATTTGGCTGTGACTGGACACATTGTTTTGATTGTGAGAAGTAATTGGGGGGTAGGGAGGGTGTGGCAGGGCTGCTATTCACGTCTAGTGGGTAGAGACCAGGGGCGCTGCTAACCATCTTACTCTGCCACCGGACAGCTTCCATAACAAACAGTGACCCTGCCCCAAATGTCAGTGATGCCGAGGTTGAGAAATCCTGCCTTAAAGTTACCTACCGCTTAAGTGATGACCGAAGTGATCTAAAAGTATTTTGGTCTCAATCTTTAAAAAAAACTTAAATAGTCCTTTTATTGTATCCTGTTTGGTAAAACCTAGCTTATAAGAATCTGCTTCAAACAGATAAACAAGGCTGTCAGGATTCACAAGTTTCCGTAAACGTCAGCTCCTGTGGAAATTGAAATGCCCGTGTCTGGGTGAGACCATTAAAATGAAAATCTTTGAACCCCTTGTTAATTTAAATTTTATGAGAAAGCTTCTCTGAAATTGTGTAAGTCTATAGGAATGTGAAAATTTTAGGGCATTTCTCTGAAAAGCATATTTCTTTCAAAAGGCTAAACATACCTCTTAGGCCACTATTTAAAAAAACCGAAAATGCCTTTAAGCCGTTTGTAATTCCAACTCCAGGCCAAGGTAAGATACAGAATTCTAACTAAAATAACTTAAAGAGTATGATGCTCCTTAGGGACTGAGAAATTTCAGAATAAGTGAAAATTCACTTACTAGTTACAAAATGATTTTTCAGGGTTCCAATGAGACATTTCAAAGGGGTAAAGATTCAACCTATTCTTTTTTGGGAAATGTAAGAATTCTGGAGTAATGAGAAAATGTCAGGAGAGGGGAAGACACAAAAGCATACGGGCCAAAAGGAGTGTTTTGGATTTTTTTTTCCTCTGAAATCCTCAAGTCAGATGAAAGTTTTGATCTCAGTCAAAAGAAACAGATGATTATGGAAAGTGGCAGTTTGTGCCTGCAGCTCTGAAGTGCTAATTTCCACCATGCCTTCAAGATGCTTGTACTTCGTGATCTGGTGACACAGCTGGGCTTAGAAAATATAGGTTATAACTTTCTCTTTTGTGATTGTCCATATAACGTGCTACCTTTTGTTTTCATAATCCATTTCGAGTGGAGATAGAACCCTACAGCACTCTTTCAGGATTAATTATGGAAGTCTGGAAGCATTATGTGTCAGTAGATACATTCCAGCTGCGTGTGGCATGTTCTGAGAGAAGAGCCACGTATAAAATATAGGAACTAAGTTGTAAAATAGAGGTGGTCAGAAAGTAAACAGTTTAATTGTACTAGTTTATTGCTAGGAAAGTTAGGATAATTGAAGAAAACCATGTTGCTTATTTTTTTAATCTATAAAAGCAACCAAAAAGTATTAATCTATATACACCCAAAAACCTCTTTGCAAGTGAGTTTTGTACTCCAGTATATTTTTTCTACTCCCTACAAACGAGAAAAGGCAAAGTTTGAGGGAACGATGCCCTTGTCACTTTCCTGATGCAGTACTGTTTGCTGGTACCTGTAAGCACATTGCTCTGCCTGCTGTCCCCCCGAATCTGAGTGTACCCTCAAAAACGTTTGTCCTGAATCCACACTGAAGTGAAAATGAGTTTTGTTTTAGAACAGAGCACGCCACAGTTTTCAGACACCAAACTTTCTGTTGTCCTCCTGATCCCTGAACTGAGGAACGCGTGCAAGCCAGCTTAGGTAGGACCTTTCTCCGTTTGGTGACTAGGCTGAGGGAGGGGGAAGAAAGGTAGCATTTATTAACTGCCAGCTATGTGCTAAACAGTAAGCTAGAAACACACATACACACAAATATCCATATCCATGCGTATGTATGCTTAAATCCTTCCCAGCAACCCATAAAGTATAATTATTAGTATTGTCCCCAGTAGGAAAAAAATGTTAGGCCAGATTAAGGGTATGCATGCAAACAACTTAATACTATGTGCCCTTGTTACAAACATTTTGAAAATGAGCAGCTCCTTTTAGAATTGTTCATAGCAGCACTTTCGACAATAGCCAAATCATGGAAGCAGACCAAGCGCCCATCAACTGACGAATGGATAAAGAAGTTATGGTACTTATATACAATGGACTACTACGTGGCAATGAGAAAAAATGAAATCTGGCCATGTGTAGCAACATGGATGGAACTGGAGGGTATTATGTTAAGTGAAATAAGTCAGTCAGAAAAAGACAGATACCATATGTTTCCACGAATAGGTGGACTTTGTGAGACTAAGCAAAAACCAGGGAGAGGGGAAGAGGGGAAAGAAAAACAGACACAGAGAGGGAGGGAGATAAAACATAAGAGACTCTCAAAGACTAAGAACAATCTGAGGGTGAGGGAGGTGAGGGGGGTGAGGGAGGTGAGGGGGGTGAGGGAGGTGAGGGGGGTGAGGGAAGTGAGGGGGGTGAGGGAGGTGAGGGAGGGGGGAGAGGGGGTGACGGACATTAAAGAGGGCACGTGTTGGGATGAACACTGGGTGTTATATGTAAACCAATTTGAAAATAAACTATTATAATAAAAAAAAAGAATTCTGATAATATATAAGTGAATCTTTTATTGTCCTGATAACATCTTTTTAGACCATATAAAATTGACTAAGTTTTTCTCAGTCTTTTTTTTTTTTATTGTCAAGTTAGCTAATGTACAGTGTGCTCTTGGCCTCCGGGGTAGATTCCCATGATTCATTGCTTACATACAACACCCAGTGCCTATCCCAACAAGTGCCCTTCTCAAAGCCCATCACCCATCTTTCCCAATCCCCTAACCCCAGTCGACCCTCAGTTTATTCTCTGTATTTACGAGTCTCTTATGGTTTGCCTCTGTTTGCATCTTATATTTTCTTCCCTTCCCCTGTGGTCATCTGTTAAGTTTCTCAAATTCCACATATGACTGAAATCATATGAGATTTGTCTTTCTCTGACTGACTTACTTTGCTTAGCATAATACCCTCTAGTTCCGTACATGTTGTTGCAAATGGCAAGATTTCATCCTTTTTCATTGCTGAGTAGTATTCCATTGTGTATATATACCACATCTTCTTTATCCAATCGTCAGTTGATGGACATTTGGGCTCTTTCCATAATTTGGCTATTGTTGATAGTGCTGCTATAAACATTGGGGTGCATGTGCCCCTTCAAATCAGCACTCCTGTACCCTTGGGTAAATTCCTAGTAATGCTATTGCTGGGTTATAGGGTAGTTCTATTTTTAATTTTTTGAGGAGCCTCCACACTGTTTTCAAGAGCAGCTGCACCAGTTTGCATTCCCACCAACAGTGCAAGAGGGTTCCCCTTTCTCCCCATCCTTGCCAACATCTGTTGTTGCCTGAATTGTTAATTTTAGCCACTCTGACAGGTGTGAAGTGGTATCTCAATGGGGTTTTGATTTGTATTTCCCTGATGATGAGTGACGTCGAGCATTGTTTCATGTGTCTGTTGGCCATTTGGATGTCCTCTTTGGAGAAGTGTCTGTTCATGTCTTCTGCCCATTTCTTTACTGGATTATTTGTTTTTCGGGTATTGAGTTTGGTAAGTTCTTTATAGATTTTGGATACTAACCCTTTAACTAATATGTCTTTTGCAAATATCTTCTCCCATTCCATCGGTTAGCTTTTAATTTTGTTGATTGTTTCCTTGGAAGGGCAGAAGCTTTTTATCTTTATGAAATCTCAATAGTTCATTTTTGATTTTAATTCCCTTGCTTTTGGAGACATGTCTAGTAAGAAGTTGCTGCAGCAGAGGTGAAGGAGGTTGCTGCCTGTTTTCTCCTCTAGAATTTTAATGGCTTTCTGTGTTACGTTTAGGTCTTTCATCCATTTTGAGTTTATTTTCATATATGGTATAAGGAAGTGGTCCAGGTTCATTCTTCTGCATGTCGCTGTCCATTTCTCCCAGCACTGTTTATTAAAGAGGCTGTCTTTTTTCCATTGGATACTCTTTCCTGCTTTGTCAAAGATTAGTTGGCCATACATTCATGGGTCCATTTCTGGGTTCTCTGTTCTGTTCCATTGGTCTGTGTGTCTGTTTTTGTGCCAGTACCAGACTGTCTGATGATTACAGCTTTGTAATACACCTTGAAGTCTGGAATAGTGATGCCTCCAGCTTTGGTTTTCTTTTCAACATTACTTTGGCTCTTTGGGATCTTTTGTGGTTCCCTACAAATTTTAGGATTGTTGATTCTAGCTCTGTGAAGAATGCTGGTGCTATTTTATTTGGGATTGCATTGAATATGTAGACTGATTTGGGTAGAATCAAAATTTTAACAATACTTGTTTTCTAATCCGTGAGCATGGAATGTTTTTCCATTTCTTTCTGTCTTCTTCAATTTCTTTCATAAGATTTCTATAGTTTTCAGCATATAGATCTTTTTCCTCTTTGGTTATGTTTATTCTTAGGTATTTTATAGTTCTTGGTGCAATTGTAAATTGGATTGATTCCTTGGTATCTCTTTGTATTGCTTCATTATTGGTGTATAGAAATGCAACCGATTTCTGTACATTGATTTTATTACCCGCAGCTTTGCTGAATTCATCAGGTCTAGCAGTTTTTTGGTGGAGTCTTTCGGGTTTTCCATGTGGAATATCATGTCATCAGTGAAGAGTGAAAGTTTGACTTCCTCTTTGCCAATTTGGATTCCTTTTATTTCATTTTGTTGTCTGATTGCTGAGGTTAGGACTTCCAAGACTATGTTAAACAACAGTGGTGAGGGTAGACATCCCTGTGGTGTTCCTGGTCTCAGGGAGAAGGCTCTCAGTTTTTCCCCATTGAGGATGATATTAGCTGTGGGCCTTTCATATATGGCTTTTATGATGTTAAGGTATGTTCCTTCTGTCCCGACTTTCTTGAGAGTTTTTATTAGGAAAGGATGCTGTATTTTGTCAAACACTTTTTCTGCATCTATTGACAGGATCACGTGGTTCCTATCCTTTCTTCTATTAATGTGATGTATCACATCGATTGATTTGTGAATATTGAACCAGCCCCGCAGCCCAGGAATGAAACCCACTTGATCATGGCGAATAATTCTTTCAGTATACTTTTGAATTCAATTTGCTGGTATCTTATTGAGAATTTTTGAATTCATGTTCATCAGGGATATTGGCCTGTACTTCTCCTCTTTAGTGGGGTCTTTTTCTGGTTTGGGAATCAAGGTAATTCTGGCTTCATAGAATGAGTCTGGAAGCTTTCCTTCCATTTCTATTTTTTGGGACAACTTGAGAAGAATAGGTATTAACTCTGATTTAAATGGTAGAATTCCCTTGGGAAGCCATCTGGCCCAGGACTCTTATTTGTTGGGAGATTTTTGCTAAGAAATTCGATTTCTTTGCTGGCAATAGGTCTGTTCAAATTTTTTATTTCTTCCCATTTGAGTTTTGGTAATGTGTGAGTGTCTAGGAATTTGTCCATTTCTTCCCAATTGTGCAGTTTGTTGGCATATAATTTTTCATAGTATACTCTAACAATTGTTTGTATTTCTGTGGTGTTGATTGTGATCTCTCCTCTTTCATTCGTGATTTTATCTATTTGGGTCCTCTCTCTTTTCATTTTGGGAAGTCTGGCGAGGGGTTTATCAATTATGTTTATTCTTTCAAAAAACCAGCTCTTAGATTCATTGATCTGTTCTGCTGTTTGTTTTGTTTTTGGTTTTTTTTTGGATTCTATATTGTTTATTTCTTCTCTAATCTTTATTATTTGTCTTCTGCTGGCTTTAGACTTTCTTTGGTGCTGCTGCCTTTCTAGTTCCTTTAGGCGTGAGGTTAGGTTTCATACCTGGGACCTTTCTTGCTTTTTGAGGTAGGCCTGGACTGCAATGTATTTTTCCTCTTAGGGCTGATTTTGCTGCATCCCAAATGGTTTAGACTGTCATATTTTCATTTGCTTCTGTATATTTTTTTAATTTCTTAATTTTCTGGTTGACCCATTCATTCTTTAGTAGGATGTTCTTTAACCTCCATATATTTGGGGGCTTTCCAATTTTTTTTTGGTGGTTGATTTCAAGTTTCATAGCATTGTGATCTGAAAATATGCATGGTATCATCTCAATCCCTTTATTTTTGTTGAGGGCTGTTTTGTGACCAGTATGTGATCTGTTTTGGAGAATGATTCATGTGCATTTGAGAAGAATGTGTATTCCACTTTTTGGGTGAAAAGTTCTGAATATATTTGTTAAGTCCATCTGGTCCAGTGTGTCATTCGTAGCTGTTTTTTTCCTTACTGATTTTCTGTCTAGATGATCTGCCCATTGCTGTAAGTGGAGTTTTAAAGTCCCCTACAATAATGGTATTATTATCTGTATATTTATTTATGTTTGTGATTGATTTATATATTTGGGTGTTTCCACACTGGAGGCATACACATTTATAACTCTTCTTGATGGATAGACCCTTTAATTATGATACAATGCCCTTCTTCATCTCTTGTTACAGTCTTTGTTTTAAAATCTAGTTTGATATAAGTATGGCTACTCCAGCGTTCTTTTGACTTCTACTAGCATGATAGATGGTTCTCCATCCCCTCACTTTTAATCTGCAGGTGTCCTTAGGTCTAAAATGAGTCTCCTGAAGGCAGCATATAGACATATCTTGTTTTTTTATTCATTCTGCTACTCTGTGTCTTTTGATTTGGGCATTTAGTCCATTTACATTCAGAGTTATTATTAAAGATACGGATTTAGTGTCATGGTGTTATCTGTAGGTTTCATGCTTGTGGTGATGTCTCTGGTCCTTTGTAGTCTTTGCTGCTTTCCACTCACAGGGTCCCCCTTAGGATCTCCTGCAGGGCTGGTTTAGTGGTCATGAACCCCATAGGTTTTGTTTGTCTGGGAAAGCCTTTATCTCTCCTTCTATTCTGAATGACAGCCTTACTGGATAAAGGATTCTCAGCTGCATGTTTTTTCTGTTCAGGACATTGAATATTTCCTGCCACTCCCTTCTGGCCTGCCAAGGTTCAGTGGACAGGTCTGCTACTACCCTTATGTGTCTGCCCTTGTAGGTTAAGGCCTGTTTGTCCCTAGCTGCTTTCAAAATTCCCTCTTTATCTTTGTATTTTGCCAGTTTCATTATGATATGTTGTGGTGTTGACCTATTTTTATTGATATGAAGGGAGTTCTCTGTGCCTCTTGGACTTAGATGCCTGTTTCCTTCCCCAGATTAGGGAAGTTCTCAGCTATAATTTGTTCGAATAAACCTTCTGTCCCTTTCTCTCTCTTCTTCTTCTGAAACTCCTATGATACGGATGTTGTTTCATTTCATGGAATCACTTAGCTCTCTAATTCTCCCCTCGTGTTCTAGTAATTTCCTTTCCCTGCTTTTTTCCATAATTTTATGTTCTGTTTCACCTATCCACTCCTCTCCTGCTTCCATCCTCGTTATCGCATGTAGTTTATTTTTCATCTCATTTGTAGCATTTCTTAATTCATCATGACTGTTTCTTTGGTCTTTCATCTCGGCAGCAGTGGATTCTCTGCTGTCTTCTATGCTTTTTTCAATTCTGGCTGTTAGTCTTATGACTGTTATTCTAACTTGTTCAGATATATTGTTTATATCTGTTTTGAACAATTCTCTGGCCGTCATTTCTCCTTGGAATTTTTTTTGAGGAGAATTCTTTGATTTCGTCATTTTGGCTAGGTTTCTGTCTTTTATGTGTTTTAGTAGCTTGTTGTGTGTCCTGTAACTGTGAGAACTACTATATTAAAAAGGGGTCATACACTGTCCAAGGCCTGGCACTGCAGGAAGTGTTTCTGGTGTATGTTGTGTGCACTCTGTTGTTGCATATTTGGCTGCTCCATCCCACTGGTCAGTCCTCTGCAGAGCTCCTCCTTGCTTGTAGTGGTGGAGTGTTTGGAGCTTCAACTAGGTGTGCTTTGATTTGTTTGTCGAAGTAACCCTAGAAAAAAGGAAAGGGGAAGGGACATTTTAAACCGCAGGACAGTTGTCTGTTGACTTTTGGGACCCATGGCCATGCTGGTCTGGAGGAGGGGCTGTCTGGTTCAGTCATTGTCAGTCTCAGTCGGGCAGATAAGCGGGTGCCAGGCTCTGACGGGTGGGGTTTGGTGTTGGCAAGTCCCGCCTCCACTGAGGGCACTGTCCTGCTCTCTGAAGTCCCACCTTGTTGGTGATGGGGAGAAAAATGGCGACACCCCAATCTCTCTTCCCCAGACCGGGTGTCTCAAACCACACTGTTCAGGCAGCCCTCACAAAGTAGCGCCAGTGGCTGGCTTGTCCTGCTCCAGTCTCCCCGGCCTCCTAGGCATCGGCTGGGATTCAAACCCCCATGTCTTAAAGGATCCTGCCCTGCGCGGACCCAGTTCTGGGATAGTGCCTCTCCGCCTTGCCGATATGGCTGGTGCCTGCAGGATCTTTTGTCCTTGAGTGGGCAATATGACCTCTTCCCACAGTACTTGAGGGAGGGACAGTGATCTCCCAGTGCGCCCTGGGCTGGTTCCCCTCCCCGTAGGCATGCACATGGCATGGCTCTTGTCTGGAGAAAGTCGCGCACTTTTGAAAACTCCAATCTTCAGCTCCTAAGGCTGTTTGCAAAGTAGAGACTGGTATTCTCCATATTTGTCGTTTCCCAGTCCGTGGTCTGGAAAGGTTTTTCTCTCGTCCTAGCACAACACTGCAATCCACACCTTCTCTTTCTCTCCCTCTTGTCTCTCCACAGAAGGGGATCCATCCCCTCCAGGCCCATGCTGTTTTATGTCCCCCAGTTTGCATATGCACCTCTGTCCCCCTGCGCCGTCTCCTTCCGTCTGGAGAGATGTTTCTGTCACTCTGCAGTTTAATTTCCTTAGTGTTCCAAGTGCTTTTACCTCAATACAGCTATGTTTGAAGGACGAGGGAAATCCAGGTCCCCCTACTTCTCCACCATCTTAATTCCTCAAGTTTTTCCCAGTCTTAAAAAGGGTAAGATCCGGGGCATCTGGGTGGCTCAATCGGTTACATGTCCGACTTCGGCTCAGGTCATGATCTCATGGTTGGTGAGTTCAAGCCCCCGTCGGGCTCTGTGCTGATAGCTCAGAGCCTGGTATCTGCTTCTGATTCTATCTCCTTCTTTATCTCTGCCCCTCCTCCACTCATGCTGCGTGTGTGTCTCAAAAATAATTAAACATTAAAAAAAATTAACTTCTCTTGCTGTTCTTCCTGATAAAAGCAAAAAAGTCAACTCTCCAGGCTAGAAACCTATGTAAAGATTGTTCTCTCTCTCTCTCTCTCTCTCTCTCTCTCTCTCTTTTTGCCTAAAACTTGGACAATACCAGATACTTAGAGGTATCCTTTCCCTTCCTTGTGCTGAAACTTGTGGAAACATTACTTTCCATTCTAAGAACTTGAGAGTGAAAACGATTTCTTGGGTAACTCCATCTGGAGAAAGTTAGGCATTTCCTACTGAAGCCAGTATGGTGCAAGGGAAAGAATGCCGATCTGTAAACTGTGTACCTAATTGAATCCTTTGTTCTCTTTTCCCTTTTTGAGTTTCCTGGATCTGTTACTTGAATTGCTTTCTGCCTCAACAAAATAGCCCTCTCTTATAAAATCCTACTGTGTTGAGTATCTTCACTGTGCTAATGGTCTGGCCGCTTTCTGGGATCTTATTTCAAAAATCTTGTCTTGCATTTTAATTCAGTAGGGTAGCAGGTGCTATCAGAGAGTGAGTAGTCTAAGGGCAGAAAGTCGGAAACCTACGGTGCCCTCACCATTCACAGTTTTCCTCTGCTACACTCGTGAACAACTACAGTGGACAGAACTGCTTCTATGCATGACTGAAGTTGACATAATGGTCCTGAGTTCAGCTAGGAAAATTCCTTAGCATGTTAAACTTTGTCTTTAATTATCCATTTCCTCTCAGGAGCAGTCACTTGCCACAAAAGTACAAGCAGTGTTATGGGCCAGTATAGCATGCCGTTAGTAATAAGCTAAAACAGTTAGCATGAGATACTGAGTCAGTCAGAAGTGGGAGAGAAGTGGGATGCACCCTGCTGATTGCCTTTTCCTCATTGACTTCGTCCTTTTCTTGTACTCTCACTTTGTTCCAGAACCTTCTTTCTACAGTTCATGTGATTGGGAGGGTAGACCCCACCCCCAGCGGTTGTCCCGACTAGTGTAAGCCAGTTAACGTAAGACCTTTGCTTGGCAGCTGCTACCACTCTGTGTTGGGCACAGGACCTAAATTGGACCTAACTGGACCGAGGGCCTAAAACGACTTGGTGGTTTGGTGCGGAAGAGGTTCTTGCTGTCCTGCTGGAAGTGGGTGACCCTAATTTAAAAAGTTGAGAGTTCTCTTATAATCCTAGGAAATTAGGCTTTAGAACGAATCTGCCACGGTAGCCTGCAAGATTGTTTTACTGTGCCACTGAATCAAGCCGAAATCCTGCCCTGTCCTGGGACTACTTATTACTTCAGGGAAAAAGTTCCTTTTAACAGAAATCAAGGTTTTGATTAATTGCACCTGCAAAGATTTCTCACTGTTAGCCATGGGAAAAAGAATTCCAGAGGGCAGAGCTGACTGTGCGCCATGTGGGCTCCCAGGAGAGGAACAGTTTCCTGCAGAAGCAAGATGCTTGTACCCACTACCAGAACACTGGGGTCCCCCACACACCTTTCATTTCTGAGCAGTGGCTCCCTGGCTTCTTTCCTGGTTTTTGATTTTGATTTTCTTTTTAGTTTAAACTCAGTTTAGTTTGTACCTGATAGTAGTTTATATTTAGGATAATTTGCTTTTATTTTGAAAGAATTCTTTATATTTTCTGTTCCTTAGCTGAGCTTCCGTCTGGCATGACACCAGGCCACTGGCTCAGTGATGCCTTCCTTATTGGGTTAGAGATATATGTCTGATTATTTAACCTCTTTCTCCAGATTTCCTGTCTTATTTTTTAATCAAATTTTGCTTTTTATTTTTAATTTTTTAAAAAACTTTAATTGAAGTATAGTTGCCATGAATATAAAATTTTATCTCTAATCCCCATATCTCTCGTGTTTCTTAGATATTGGGAGGATTAAAACTTGCATTTCTGTCTACTTGTTTTTATATCCTCAGCTATATCCTCTCCAGTAGGAAGAGAAAGAAATCTTGATCAATTCTGACTTTCTAAGAGACTTTGTGCCAGGAAAAACAAGTCGGATATTCTGGGACTGTTTTGGAAATAGAGCAGCACTATTGTGTCAAAAGACATGTGCAACATTATTAATTTTGAGCCTGTAGCTTTTTCAAAGGTAACAAATAAATGTACTAGAACATGAACAGTTGGCTTTTAATATATATATACTAGGGAACAAAATGTAAGTCTTTCTAACTTCATTCTAACCTCATTTTTTTTTTAAATTTTATAATAGTTTATTTTCAAATTGGTTTACATATAACACCCAGTGTTCATCCCAACACGTGCCCTCTTTAATGCCCGTCACCCCCTCTCCCCCCTCCCTCACCCCCCTCACCCTCAGTTTGTTCTTAGTCTTTGAGAGTCTCTTATGTTTTATCTCCCTCCCTCTCTGTGTCTTTTTTTCTTTCCCCTCTTCCCCTCCCCCTGGTTTTTGCTTAATCTCACAAAGTCCACCTGTTCGTGGAAACATATGGTATTTGTCTTTTTCTGACTGACTTATTTCACTTAACATAATACCCTCCAGTTCCATCCATGTTGCTACACATGGCCAGATTTCATTTTTTCTCATTGCCAAGTAGTAGTCCATTGTATATAAGTACCATAACTTCTTTATCCATTCGTCAGTTGATGGGCACTTGGTCTCTTTCCATGATTTGGCTATTGTCGAAAGTGCTGCTATGAACATTGGGGTACACGTGCTCCTATGCATCAGCATTCCTGTGTCTCTTGGGTAGATTCCTAGCAGTGCTATTGCTGGATCATAGGGTAGCTCTATTTTCATTTTTTTGAGGAATCTCCACACCGTTTTCCAGAGTGGCTGCACCAGTTTGCATTCCCACCAACAGTGTAGGAGGGTGCCTACTTCTCCATATCCTCGCCAGCATCTATAGTTTCTGATTTGTTTATTTTAGCCACTCTGACTGGTGTGAGGTGGTATCGCAGTGTGGTTTTGATTTGTATTTCCCTGAAGATGAGTGACATTGAGCATCGTTTCATGTGTCTGTTGGCCATCTGAATGTCCTCTTCGGAGAAGTGTCTGTTCATATCTTCCGCCCATTTCTTCACTGGGTTGTTTGTTTTTCGGGTGTGGAGTTTGGTGAGTTCTTTATAGATTTTAGATATTAGTCCTTTATCCGATATGTCATTTGCGATGATCTTTTCCCATTCCGTTGGTTGCCTATTCGTTTTGTTGGTTGTTTCTTTTGCTGTGCAGAAGCTTTTTATCTTGATGAGGTCCCAATAGTTCATCTTTGCTTTTAATTCCCTTGCCTTTGGAGACGTGTCAAGTAAGAAATTGGTGCGTCTTAGGTCAAAGAGGCTTTTTCCTGCTTTCTCCTCTAGGATTTTGACGGTTTCCTGTCTCACATTCAGATCTTTTATCCATTTAGAATTTATTTTTGTGAGTGGTGTAAGAAAGTGGTCTAGTTTCATTCTTTTGCAAGTTGCTGTCCAATTCTCCCAGCACCATTTATTAAAGAGGCTGTCTTTTTTCCATTGAATACATTTTCCCGCTTTATCAAAGATTAGTTGGCCATATACTTGCGGGTCCATTTCTGAGTTTTCTATTCTATTCCATTGGTCTATGTGTCTGTTTTTGTGCCAATACCATACAGTCTTGATGACCACCGCTTTGTAGTAGAGGTTAAAGTCTGGGATTGTGATGCCTCCCGCCTTGGTTTTATTCTTCAGTATTATTTTGGCTATTCGAGGTCTTTTGTGGTTCCATACAAATTTTAGGATTGTTTGCTCTAGCTTTGAGAAGAATGCTGGTGCAATTTTGATTGGGATTGCATTGAATGTGTAGATTGCTTTGGGTAGTATTGCCATTTTAACGATATTTATTCTTCCAATCCATGAGCATGGGATGTTTTTCCATTTCCTTGTGTCTTCCTCAATTTCCTTCATAAGTTTTTTATAGTTTTCAGTGTAGAGGTCTTTCACATCTTTGGTTAGGTTTATTCCTAGGTATTTTATGGTTTTTGGTGCAATTGTGAAAGGGATTAGCTTCTTTATTTCTCTTTCTGCTGCTTCATTGTTGGTGTATAGAAATGCCACCGATTTCTGTACATTGATTTTGTATCCTGCAACTTTGCTGAAATCATGAATCAGTTCTAGTAGGCTTTTGGTGGATTCCGTCGGGTTTTCCATGTAAAGTATCATGTCATCTGCAAAAAGTGAAAGTTTGACTTCCTCCTTGCCAATCTTGATGCCTTTGATTTTGTTTTGTTGTCTGATTGCTGATGCTAAGACTTCCAACACTATGTTAAATAGCAGTGGCGAGAGTGGACACCCCTGTCGTGTTCCTGATCTCAGGGGGAAGGCTTTCAAGTTTTCCCCATTGAGGATGATATTAGCTGTGGGCTTTTCATATATGGCTTTTATGATGTTTAAGTATGTTCCTTCTATCCCGACTTTCTCGAGAGTTTTTATTAAGAAAGGATGCTGTATTTTGTCAAATGCTTTTTCTGCATCTATTGACAGGATCATATGGTTCTTATCTTTTCTTTTGTTGATGTGATGTATCACGTTGATTGATTTGCGAATATTGAAACAGCCCTGCAACCCAGGGATGAATCCTACTTGATCGTGGTGGATAATTCTCTTTATATGCTGTTGGATTCGATTTGCTAGTATCTTGTTGAAAATTTTTCATCCATATTCATCAGGGATATTGGCCTGTAATTTTCTTTCTTTGCTGGGTCTCTATCTGGTTTGGGAATCAAAGTGATGCTGGCTTCCTAGAATGAGTCCGGGAGTTTTCCTTCCGTTTCAATTTTTTGGAACAGCTTGAGGAGGATAGGAATTAACTCTGTTTTAAATGTCTGGTAAAATTCCCCAGGAAAGCCATCTGGTCCAGGGCTTTTATTTGCTGGGAGGTTTTTAATAACTGATTCTATTTCTTCACTAGTTATGGGTCTGTTCAAATTGTCTATTTCTTCCCGTTTGAGTTTTGGTAGCGTGTGGCTACTTAGGAAGCTGTCCATTTCTTCCAGATTGCCAAGTTTGGTGGCATATAATTTTTCATAGTATTCTCTGATGATTGCTTGTATCTCTGAGGGATTGGTTGTAATTTCTCCCTTTTCATTCACGATTTTATCTATTTGAGTTCTCTCTCTTTTCTTTTTGAGACGCCTGGCCAGAGGTTTGTCTATTTTGTTTATTTTTTCAAAGAACCAGCTTTTGGTTTCATTGATCTGTTCCACTACCTTTTCTGTCTCCATATGGTTAATTTGTGCTCTGATCTTAGTTATTTCTCTCTTTCTGCTGGGTTTGGGTTGTTTTAGTTCATCTGCTTCTAGTTCCTTTAGGCGTCCTGTTAGAATTTGTGTTATTGATTTTTCTTGTTTCTTGAGATGGGCCTGAATTGCAATATATTTCCCTCTCAGGACTTTCTTTGCTGCGTCCCAGAGCGTTTGGATTGTTGTATTTTCATTTTCATTTGTTTCCATGTATTTTTTAATTTCTTCTCTGATGGCTTGGTTGACCCAGTCATCTTTTAGTAGGTTATTTCTTAGCCGCCATGTTCTTGGATATTTTCCAGGCTTTCTCCTGTGGTTGATTTCAAGTTTCAAAGCATTGTGGTCTGACAGTGTACACGGTATGATCTCAATTCTTTTATATTTATTCAGAGCTTCCCTGTGCCCCAGAATGTGGTCTATCTTGGAAAATGTACCGTGTGCAGTTGAGAAGAATGTAAATTCCTTTGCTTCTGGATGAAGGACCCTAAAGATGTCTGTGAGGCTCATCTGTTCTAATGTGTCATTCAGGGCTATTGTTTCTGCGGAGATTTTCTGTTTTGTGGATCTATCCAATGCTGAGAGTGGAGTGTTGAGATCCCCTACTATTAGGACATTTTTATCAATGAGGTTGCTAATGTTTGTAATTAGTTGTTTTACAAATTTGGGTGCCCCCGAATTCGGTGCGTAGATATTTACAATTGTTAGCTCTTCCTGCTGGATGGTCCCTGAGACTATTATATAATGTCCTTCTTCATCTCTTATTACATCGTTCATTTTAAAGTCTAATTTGTCTGATATAAGTGTGGCTACTCCGGCTTTCTTCTGACTTCCAGTAGCATGGTAGATAGTTCTCCATCCCCTTACTTTCAATCTGAAGGTGTCTTCAGGCTTAAGATGAGTTTCTTGAAGACAGCAAATGATGGGTCTTGTTTTTTAATCCATTCTGTTATCCTGTGTCTTTTGATTGGTGCATTTAGTCCATTTACATTGTGTTAATATTGAAAAATATGGGCTTACAGTCACTGTATTATCTGTAAGTTTCATGTTTGTAAGGCTGTCCCTGGCAGTTTGTGTTCTTTGCAACCTTGCCTTCATAGAATGCCCTTCAGGATCTCTTGCAGTGCTGGCTTATTTGTGATAAATTCTTTCAGTTTTTGTTTGTTGGGAAAAACCTTGATCTCTCCTTCTATTCTGAATGACAGGCTAGCCGGATACAGAATTCTTGGTTGCATGTCCTTCTTGCTCATCACATTGAAGATATCCTGCCATTCCTTTCTGGCTTGCCAAGTTTCCGTAGATAAGTCTGCTACTACCCTTATAGGTCTCCCTTTGTATGTTAGGGTTCTTTTGTCCCTAGCTGCTTTCAGGATTCTCTCCCTATCTTTGTATTTTGCCAGCCTCACTATGATGTGCCGTGCAGAAGGTCTATTCAAGTTACGTCTGAGGGGAGTTCTCTGTGGCTCTTGGATTTCCATGCCCGTTTCCTTCCTCTTGTTGGGGAAGTTCTCAGCAATGATTTGTTCAAGAACCCCTTCGACTCCTTTCTCTCTCTCTTCTTCCTCTGGAACTCCTGATACGGATATTGTTTCTTTTGAGTGCATCGCTCAGCTCTCGAATTCTCCTTTCCTGTTCCTGGATCAGCTTCTCTCTCTTTTTATTTGCTTCCTCTTTTTCAATGGTTTTGTCTTCTAATGCACTAACCCTTTCCTCTACCTCTTCAATCCGTGCTGTGGCTGCTTCCAGTTTCCCCTGTATTTCTTCCAATGTCTTCTTTAATTCTTCCTGCCCGTTTTTAAGGTCCTTGAACTCTGCCGCGCGGGACCCCTTGCATTCATCTAAGCTTTTTTCAAGGCCAGCGATTAGTTTTATGATTATCATTCTATATTCATGTTCTGTTATGTTGCTTATATCTGTTTTCATTAATTCTTGAGCTGTCACTGCTTCTTGTAGATTCTTTTGAGGAGAATTCTTCCGTCTCGTCATTTTGGCTGGATGTGATTTGGGTTGTTTCTTGAAGTTGCCCTGGAGTTACTCCACGCAGTGGTCTGAACTTGGCCTATGTAGCTCCCGCTGAGAGGTGTCACTCCTGAGCGGATGGGCGTGGTTTAGTGTAGGCGGGTGATCTCCACTGAGGCAGGGATGGCTTTGGGAGTGACTTCCTGGGGCTGGTGCTTGTGGGCCCGTAAGACAACAAAGGCATCCCTTCCGTCCTTTGTTCCCAGTCCCGGGGCTTCCACTCGCCTCCTTGTTTCTGTCCTTACTCCGCTATGGGCACCGGTGCAGTGCGGTCCACTGGATGATGGGCGCCTGTCTGCCTGCCACCCCCCAACCTTCTGCAAATGTGTCAGGGTTAGAGGTGCTCCTCGGGCGACTTGGGCCCCCCCCCCCCCCGGGCAGCCGGTCGCCTGGCCGGGGCGACTTGTGCGCACTCCCCACACGGGCAACAGCGGTCGCGGCAGTCCCAACGATTGTTCGCACCCCACGGGGCCCTCTGCGGCGACTAGAGCCCAATCCCGGCTCAGGCGGACAGTGGCAATGGTCCCAGGTTGCCGGCTCCCCACGGGATGGTGGCGCGACTGGCGCGCAATCCCTGTTCAAGTGGCAGCGTGGCGGTCCCAGCGGTTTTTTGCTCCTCACGGGGCTGCGGGGCGACTAGCGCGCACTCCCCGCTCTGGCCGGCAGCAGCAGCGGCGGTCCCAGCGGTTTTTTGCTCCTCACGGGGCTGCGGGGCGACTAGCGCGCACTCCCCGCTCTGGCCGGCAGCAGCAGCGGCGGTCCCAGCGGTTTTTTGCTCCTCACGGGGCTGCGGGGCGACTAGCGCGCACTCCCCGCTCTGGCCGGCAGCAGCAGCGGCGGCGGCGGTCCCGCGGTTGGTTGTTCGCTCCCGGGCCGGAGGCGGCAGTGGCGCCTGGCGCGCACTCCCCACTGGGGCAGGCAGCAGTGGCGGTGGTCCGCGGTCGCTCCCCACACTGCTGGCGGCTGAGCGACTCTGGTCCGGGCGGGCTGACTGTGCCTCGGTCCGCGGTCCCGCACAAGGAGAGTTCTGCTGGGTTCTGCTGTTAGAGACAGAGCTTCTCCTCCTAAGCCCTGTCTTTAGGGGCTGGATGGTGGTGGTCTCCCCCCTCTGTCTCTCTCCTTCGGATGTTGGGCACTTTCCCCGCCGTCCCCGGCTCACCCTCCCCTCAGCTTAATTTCCCGAGATCGTTTTGTCTGTTCTCGATTAGACTCACGGTCCTAGGGCGTTGTCTATGTTTCTTGCGTTCCTTGTGAGCTGCTGCTCCTTTTCTGCCAGGTTCTTGGAGTTAAGAATCTCTCTGTTTCGGTCCCTCTCAATTCAAAAAAACAAGGGAAACTTTGGGTCTCCCTGCTCCTCCGCCATCTTGGTCTCCCATTCTAACCTCATTTAAAAAACAAGACAGTGGGAATCTGTAGTGTAGTTTTTGTAAACCTGATGAGGGGATTTAAGGTTTAGAATGACCCAGTAATTTGGTTATGTTAAGCTCAATAATAAAATCTTCTTATAAGTTATCCAAACAGTAAGCAAATAGGCTTTCACACAGGAAAGATTCTGGTAAATGTAGTAAAAACATTGGGAGTGGGGGCTGGCAGTAGCATCTGAAGGGGGCCAGGACCAAATGTTTTCTTGAGCATCTGCGAAATCTTCAGAGAAAATGAACATGTAGTACACGTGTTGGGCCAAAGAAGGTGACATGGGGCTTGCTGTGCAGGCTGGTCTGGAGTTTCCTGTGGCTGGTGCTGCCCGGAACGGGAAAGAATTAGCCTGGAACTATAAATAGTAGGAATAATAATTATAAACTATTTGGCTTCTCCAGTTGGTTTGTGATAAAACAGTGCCATGTCCTCTGACAGTTTTATGTTAACAGACTGCACCTATTGTTAGAAAAAGATTGCAAGAAATGTCCAATTCAATAAAAGTATAAATTTGTTCATATAATTGAAATATCAGGGGAAATATGGTCCCTCTTATCTTCAGTCCTGTAATGGACAAGTTCTTATAGTCCATTGACCGCCTCACCTGAATTTTATCTTTTGATTGTTACCCTCCACCTATATCTAAATACCTGAGTCTCTCTTCCCTATTTCCTTTCAGTTGTCTTTGTTAGAACTATCACTCTCCAGAAATAATGCCATTTACCATTGCTCACCTGTAGTTGGAGGTCTCTTAAATGGAAGTGTCAGTTCCTTAAATGACCCTTCAGTAATTTCTCTTTGAGATGTCTCTAAGAGGTCTTAAGATTTTCTAAAATGTTTGTTGTTAATAGGGAATCGCTGTGGTAGAGGGTGGAATTCCAGAAAATGTTGTGATCTGTCTAGCCTAGAAAACATGGTTTTATTCTATAGGAGTCCTACATCGCTTGAGAAGTAAAGGGGTGGAATTCTCTTTTCTCTTTTAACTGTTTCCATGCTCTAATCCTTCCAAAAGACATGCCAATAGAAAACATTTCATCTTTCAAAATATCAGTGCTGTGTGAAGTGGCAGGGTAGATATGGAGATCTTTCATTCAGTCATGTGTTTATTGACGTTTCATTGACTACAGTGTCATGCGTGGGTGTATCAGCACGTGCTGAGGATAGAAAGATACAGACCTTCTGAGGTTTTAAAGAGCTTGCAGTCTTAATTGGAGAGACAGTGGCCCAGATTTGCATGCTACACTGACATAATCCATACAAGTATACCTAGAGTTCCATGGGAATACCATTATAGGGCACTGTGCCCATTAGGGGCACCATCTGAGAGCAAGAGTTCTTAATTTGGAAAAACAGGACTTTTTGGCAATCTGATAAAAGCCAAGAGTGTTCATGTTGGAGGTAGCTGTGGCTTACAGTGGTATTGGAATTTTGCCTGATTCAGGGATCATCTGCCAGGGATCAGGGATCGTTCATGCCCCATAAAGAAGGGTGCAGAGGGAAATGTGTACATGACAAAGTTCAATCCAGAACACTTGGGACAGTCAAAAGGGGTCTAAAATACTTAAATCATGCAGTTTCAAAAACCTTATTGACTGAAAAGTTGATTTTATTATATTGGCGAATCCATAAAATAATTATATTCAAAAAGTTTATTTATTTATTTTGAGAGAGACAGAGACAGCATGAGTGGGGAGGGACAGAGAGAAAGGAAGAGAGAGAATCCCAAGCAGGCTCCGCACTGCCAGTGCAGAGCTGGATGCAGGGCTCAAACTCATGAAACGGTGAGATCATGACCTGAACTGAAACCAAGAGTTGGAGGTTCAACCAACTAAGCCACCCAGGCACCACTCAAAACCCTTTTAGAATCAAAAAGAACAAAACAAATTTGTTTTGAAAATTAAAACAACATATCCATGTATGTTAAAGCAAATAATTTCCTTAAATTGATTATCTGAATTACTTTGCCTATTGCAGTAAACACATAACGTTAAATTTACCATCTTAATCATTTTTAATCGTACAGTTCAGTAGTGTTATGTTCACATTGTTGTGAAACAGATCTCTAGAACTTCGTAATGTTGAAACTGAAAGTCTGTACCCAGTAAACATTAATTCTACCTCCTCCTCTCCCCAGCCCTTGCTCTACATTTATTAATAATTCTCGGCAATGGTTGTACATAAGAGTCACCTGAGGACTTCTTAGAGTGATTTGCTGATCCTAAGCCCCACCCCGAAGTTTCTGATCCAGTTGTTCTAGATTCTGCCTTGGGCCTTGGCATCAGTTTAAAAGCTCCCCAGCTGGTTCCGGTATACATCCAGGGTTGAGAGCTACCATTTTACTAGAAGTGGCAAATTAACTTGACCATTCCAGGGGGCACAGTTTCACAGATTTTTCTTTCTAAATGGAATCTTTCTCTTAACAATGTAATATCACATTGTTTCTCAAGCTTTAATGTACATATAAATCACATGGGGATCTTTTTCAACTCTACATTCCGATTCAGCAGGTCTAGGGTGGGACCTGAGACTGCAGGTCTAACAATCTCACAGATGATGTTGATCCTGCCGGTTCATGGACTCCACTCAGATTCAAGGGTGATAAGCCACCCTGTGGTATTGTCAAAGTCAAGGCTGTTATGTTGGGGAATATTCAAGTTTTCAAATATAGTTTCATTGTCATGCCGTATATTCTCACAGTCTGGTGTATTATTCGAATGGATAAGTACAAGGTAATCCATCTCTGCTGGCATTGTGCTTCCATTGATACAAATTCTGCAGAAGTATTGTCTTGTATTGTCTGTGTTCCAACATCTTTGGTGATGAAGGGAAAACCAGAGGATATATTAGACTCTTACTTCCTTCTTTGACATTTTCTAATTTAGGTAATCTTCCATGCTTTATCTCCATAATCATTGTGAAAGGAGATCTTTTCTTTAATTCCTAATGGTGAAAAATTACTCTGAATACTGAAATAATGGAAAGATGATTGTACAATGCCTAATGACAGCCTTTATCCATTAGGACTTAATGTTGAAAGAATACCCAACTCAGAACAAATTTATCAGTGAAGGAGCTGTTCTGGTTGTTATAACTGGTGGGTGGTGTGCAAGCTTGAGTCTGTTTGATTCAGTAGCTCTGCAGCATGTCCAGGATGTTCTCATCTTCATTCTAAGTCTGGCTCCCCACACAGTACAGAAAGGCTGCAGCGCTTCCAGAATACACATCTGTACATCACTGCTTCCAGAAAGAGAAAGCCTACAGAAGAGCGAGGAGCTTTCTTTTCCAGAGGAAAATCTTACCTCCTGTCTTACTGCCACATTTAGTCACACGTTCAGTCCTGAAATGGTCTATAGCCATGTGAATACCCTGTATGGGTTGGCTTTGGCCTGGCTTCTAAGAGGGAGACTTCTCACTGTTTACTACTACTTAAATGTTTTTATGTAAGCATTTGTTACAGGTAGAATCATGTGCCCCCCAAAAGATAAATTGACGTCCTAACTCGTGGTACCTCAGAATGTGACTTTGTTTGGAAATAAGAGTCATTGCAGAGGTGATTAGTTGCAATGAGATCGTGCTGGAGTAGGGTAGGCCCCTAATCCAGTGTGACTGGCATCCGTAGCTTATGAGATGTGAAGACATAGGAAGAACTCAGCGGTACAGTGTGGGCACTCCACATTGGAGTTATGTAGTTGGAAGCCAAGGAATGACAAAGATTGCCAACAAAGTAACAGAATTTAGGAAGGAGTCCTCTACAGATTTCAGAGGGAGCATGACCCTGCCTACTTCTTAATTTCGGACTTCTAACCTCCAGAACTTTGGAACAATGCATTTCTGTTGTTTTAATCCACTCAGTTTGTGGCATCTTGTTTTGGCAGTCCTAGGAAACTAATGCAAGACTTATTATCTATTACCTTAGTTTAAAATTAAAAAAAAAAAAAATCAAGGGTGGGGTACCTGGGCGGCTCAGTCAGTTAAGCGTCTGACTCTTGGCTTCAGCTCAGGCCATGATCTCAGGGTTTGTGAGATCGAGCCCTGTGTTGGGCTCTGCGCTGATGGTGTGGAGGCTGCCTGGGATTCTCTCTCCTTCTCTTTCTACCTCTTCCCTACTTTCTCTCTCTCTCTCTCTCTCTCTCAGAATAAATAAACATTAAAAAAATCAAGGGTATTTTGGAGGAAGCAAGGTGGGCTATTATTAAGGCCACGAAAAAACACCAAGACTGTTTGCATAGACTAAACGCAGATGGTTGTTAGTGTTAAGATTCTGTCAGTCTGTCCTAAATATCTTAATTTTAGCAAGTTTTTTTTTTCCCCCATTTTCATTGCTACCTTCCTGTCCCATGTTGCCATTATTTCTCACCTGGACTATTTCAGCAGCCTTCCAACTTGTCTCCACATTTTGACTCTTGCTTCCTTCCAGTCTTGTTCTCCAAACAGCAGCCACAGTTGTCAAAGCACAAATCTGATCTGAAAAGCCACTCATCATCTTTCCATCCTTTTAGTGTTTGGTCAGTAGCCTCCCATTACTTTTAGAATAAAGATCAGAATCTATATGTGGCATGTTAAGTATATTGGTGCCATCTAGCCTACCTCATGAATTTAGCTAGGATTCTACTTCTGTCCCTGTGGATGCTAGTCATTGACATCCCATCATTTCTTCAGGCACAGCATTTTGCTTCCTACCTCAAACTCTGCACATCCTGTTCCCATTACCTATGCTGTGCTCTTTCCAGTACTACTTTCATTCACCTCATTTCATGCTCAGTCACCCTTCAAATCTCAGTTATTAATTTACTATCTGACCCTCCAAGACCAGATCAAGTCCCACTGGTATATACACTTTTGTAGTACACTATACTTCTTTCCAGTAACTATAATTTAATCGCTAACTAATTATAGGCAGGTACGGTGGTTAACTCCAATTTGAAATCAGGACTGTTAACTCCAAAATATGAAACCTTGTACTCTTAACTTCCTCATGGGCAAAGTCCATTTTCTGTCTCAATCAACTTGATACCCCATCTAGCATAGTACTCTGCACATAATTGGTACTTAACTAATATTAGTGTGATTTTTAAAAAAAAAAAACATTAATGAATGAAATATAGTTTTAAGAAATTCAAGTAAAGAGCCAACCTTGGTGTGTTTGTGTGTGTGTGGTAGAGGGAAAGATTTCCATATTACATGTCACATTGAGAAGCCTGTGCTTAATTCTTTAGTCAATGGTTTTTAGACTTTGAAATGCAATTTCTGAAATTTTAAGAAGTATGAGTTTAACAACAGAGGGGACATAGCAGAATGTAGAATTACTGAGCTTGAATATAGGTCAATGGAAATAACTCAGACTGAAGCAGAGAAAAAAGAGTAGAGTGTAAGAGACATATGAGACACACTCAGATAGTTTAATTTCATGTAATTGAATTCCAAGAGGAAAAGGAGAGATTGATACAAAGGCACGATTTGAAAAGTTGAGAAATTGGTCCAAACTGTTGAAAGATCAACCAAGAGATTCAAGAAACTCATAAAAACTCCTGTAGGAAAAAAAAGTAGGAAACCACATGCGACTGTGGAAAAACAGCTGTTAAACAAGGACTAAGCCAATTAGGAAACATTAGAAGTACTTAGAGAAGAAAGATGCATTACCTTGAAAAGAGTGACAGTATAACTGACAGCCACTGGGACAACTGAAATCAGAAAGCAATGGAATTTCATTTTTAAACTGCTTATAAGAAATAACTGAGCCTAGAATTCTATTTGTAGCAAAAATTTACTTCAAAAGTGAAGATAAAGTCATAGAATTTATTGCTAGCAGGCCTGCTCTCAAAGAAATATTAAAAGGATTTCTTCAGGCAGGATCAAAATGAAAATAAAAATGCAGGGGGGAATGAAGGACATATGAAAAGATTATAATTTAGTGGGTAAATTATACATGAATAAATATTGTGTAAAACAATAATTGTTATGTCTTGAGTTGAAATCATTTGTAGAGCTTAAATGCGTCACAATAGGGGAGTGACATCACCAAGATGGTGGAGCAGGACACCCAAGCCTCCACACCCCCACAAAGAACAATAACTGGACAACTATCCACAAGTGAAAATAGCTCTGGAAGAACTCAGGAGTCCACTTAAGAAGCCTCAGCAACACAGGTGCCCTGCACCTGCATGCTGCCAGCCCGACTTCTGTCACTACTGTTCATGTGCCTGCAGCTAACCCCTGTAGCCATGAGTGCACAGGGACAGCTGCTGTGTACCAGGAGCTGGTCCTGCCCCCTATCATAGGCCTGTACCACCTCTTGCACTAGTGGTTAGGCCCTGTAGCTGTGCACCTGTATTCTGCTTGCTTCCACTCTCATCATTGATCCCCAGTGCTGTGTGTGTTAGCCCCTATAGTAGCATGAGTGCACATCAAAAGCCTCACAGCTGCTTGGGCACCAGGAGCTGGCCCTGACGCTGTCATAGGCCTATATCAAGACGTATGCCTGCGGCTACCCCCGGAAATGCATACCTGCACATCAGTGGCCCTGATTCCTTTCACTGAACCCTGCTGTCATACATGTATCTTTGGCTAGCCTCTGCAATTATCCAAGGACATACTAAACACCCTGGGACCCTCCAGATACTTATGTGTCCACAGTTGGCCCTGGCCTCTGAAAGTGGCCTTGACCCTCACCACTGCTTTTATGTCTGCACCCAGCCCCTGCCACTGCACAGGCACCTATAGCCAGTTCCCACAGCTGAGCATGTGCACACCACCAGTTCTGGACCCTTGCCTCTGGACCTGGAGGTTCTACTAAGGGCTGCAACACCCATTGTAGCCACCACAGACACCTTGCACCTCTCACTGCAAAGGATCATACAGTTGTCAATGTGGAAAACAGCTGCCTGAGCTGATGAGACACCATCCCCCCTGCCCAGCCCCAGAGGTACCACATGCCCCCACACTTGGAGTCCCAAACACTAGACCAAAGGCCACAGCATGCTCCAGCATGTCTTGACCCACAGGTGAAGGTTTTTTCTTAACGAAGGTCAGTCCATAAAGTCTTGAAGATGTGATTGCTTCAAATGTGCAGACACATACCACAAGGCTACATGGATTGCTACGAGGCAGCAAAACATGACAACACCAAACATCACAATAAACTCCATAACCAACCCCAGAGAAACTGAGATCCACAAATTTCCTGATAAAGAATTCAAAATAATTGTTCTAAGGAAGCTCAGAGAAGCTCAGAAAACTACAGAAGAACACAGAAATTCGAACACTCAGGAAAACAAAAGAACAGACGGAGAAGTTCAACAAAGAGAGAAAACATTAAAAAGACTAAACAAATTTTGGAGCTGAGGAATAAAATGACTGACATTTTTAAAATGCAAAAGAGAGCTTCAATAACATACTCAGTCAAGCAGAAGGGAAAAAATCAGCAAATTAGAAGATAGGGTATTTGAAATAACCCTGTCAGAAGACAAGAAGAATGAAGAAAGCCTATGGGCCTATAGGACAACATTAAGTGCAACTATATTCATACTATAGGAATCCTAGAAAAAGAATAAAGAAAGGGACAGAATGCTTGTTTAAAGAAATAATGACTGAAGACTTTCCAGATCTGGAGAAAGATATGAGCATACAAGTATATGAAGCTCAAGAGTTCCCTAAATCAATTTTAGCCCAATGGAGACTTCACCAAGATACATTATAATAAAATTGTCAAAAATCAAAGACAAGTCATCTTGAGAGCAGCAAAAGAAAGGAAGCTTGTCACATACAAACCCCACCCCCAGGTCCAAGGGAACCTCCCTATAAGGCCAGATGTCTCAGCTGCAATCTGCAGATCAGGAAAGGGTGGGATGATATATTCAAAATGCTGAAAGGAAAAAACTGCCAACCAAGAATGCTTTACCCAGCAAAGTTTTCCTTCAAAAATGAAGGAGAGATTGTTACATTCCTGGACAGACAAAACTGAAGGGTGTGCACCACTACTAGACCTAACCTTGCAAAAAATGCTAAAGGGAGTTCTTCAAGTTGAAAGGAAAGGATGCTAACTAGTAACATGAAATCATATGAAAGCATAAAACTTACTGGTAAAGGTAAATGTATAGTCAAATTCAGAATGTCCTAATATTGTAATAGTGGTGTATGAATCACTTATAACTTGAGTATAAAACTTAAAGGACAAAAGTATTAGAAATAAGTGTAGCTACAATAATTTGTTGATTCGGAATATAAAAAGATGTAAATTGTGACAAAAAAATAGAGAATAGACTGTTATCAAATGTTTTATGCAAGCCTCATGGAAACCCAAAGGCAAAAACTTATAGTAGAAACAGAAAAAGATACAGAGAAGGGAGTCAAAGCATATCACAATAGAAAATCATCAAATCATAAAGGGAAAAGGCAAGAGAGGAAGGAACAAAGGATCTATAAAACTTCCAGAAAATGGTGGTCAAAATGACATAGTAAGTACTTACCTATCAATAATTACTTTAAATATAAATGGACTAAATTCTCAAATCAAAAGACATAGAATGGCTGAATGGATAAAAAACAAGACCCGAGTATAGGCTGCCTATAAGAGACTCACTTCAACTAAGGACACATGTAGGCTGAAACTAAGGGATGAGAAAAAAAAAAGGTGCTCTTGTGTAAATGGAAACCAAAAAGGAATAGTGATAACCACACTTATGTCAGACAAAATATAATTTAAGTCGAAATGTAATAAGAGACAAAGAAGGTCATTATATAATGATAAGGGGGTTAATTCATCAAGAGAAAATAACAATAGTAAATATATATACACCCAACATCAGAAAAACTATGTATATAATTATTAACAGATCTAAAAGGAGAAATAGAGAGTAATACAGTAATAGTAGAAGACTTCAACACCCCCACTTTCAACAATGGTTCTATCATCCAGATAGAAAATCATTAAGTAAACTTTGAGCCTGAATTACACATTAGACCAAATGGACCTAACAGACATATACAGAACATTCCATGCAACAGGAATGGAATAAAATTCTTCTCAAGAGCTCATGGAGCATTCTTTAGGATAGATCACATGTTAGGCCACAAAACAAGTCTTAATAAATTTAAGAAGAATGAAATCATATCAATGTCTTTTGACCACAATGGTATGACTAGAAATTAATAACAAGAGAAAATCTGGAAAATTCACAAATACGTGGAGATTGAACCACAACACACTCCTGAACTACCAATAGGTCAAAGGAGAAATCAAAAGGAAAAATAAAAAGTTTTTGAGACATGCAAAAATGAAAACACAAGATTCCAAAACTTGCAGGATGCATGAAAAGTAGTGCTAAGAAGAAAGTTTATAGCAATAGATGCTTACATTAAGAAAAAATAAGGATCTCAAATAAACACTTTATATCTCAAGGAACTAGAAAAACAAGAACAATATAAGCCCAAAGTTAGTAGAGAGGAAGAAATAACAAAGATCAGAGAATAAATAAATGAAACAAAGACTTGAAAGACAAGAGAAAAGATCAATAAAGCTAAGAGTTGGTTTTTTGAAAAGATAAAATTGGCAAACCTTTAGCTACACTTATGGATAAAAAAAAGGAGACTCAAATAAAATGATAAATGAAAAAGGAAACATTACAACTAATGCCACAGAAACAAAAAGGATAAGAATCTACTCTCAACAATTATATGCCAACAAACTGGATAGTGTAGAAGAAATGAATAAGTTCCTAGAAACGTACAATCTAACAAGATTGAATCATGAAGAAATAGAAAGTTCAAACAGACCAATAGCCAGGATGAGGATTGAGTAAGTAATCAAAAAACCTCCCAACAAAGAAAAGTCCAGGACCAGATGACTACCCAAGTAAATTCTACTAATTATTTAGAGAAGAATTAACACCACACTTTCTCAAACTCTAACAAAACATCAAAGAGAAGGGAATGCTTCCAAACTCATTTTATGAAGCCAATACTATTCTGATAATAAAGCCAGACAAAGACACCACAAGAAAACTACAGGCCAATGTCCCGAATATAAATTTAAAAATGCTTAAGAAGATACTAGCAAACTGAATTCAACAGCACATTAAAAGATCATACACCGTGACCATGGGATTCATTCCTGAGAAGCAAGGATGGTTCAACATATGAAAATCAATTAATATACCCATTAACAGGATGATGGATAAATATCACGTGATCATCTCAGTAGACACAGAAAAAGGATTTCATAAAATTCAACACCCTTTCATGATAAAAACTCTCACTAAAATAGGAATAAAAATAAATGACTTCAACATAATAAAGGCGATATATGATAAAGCCACAGCTAACATCATCCTCAACAATGAAAGGTTGAAAGCTTTTTCTCTAAGATCTGGGACAATACAAGAGTTCCTACTCTCACCACTCCTATTCAAGATAGTACTGGGAGTCCTAGCCAGAGCAATTAGGCAAAAAAAGAAATAAACAGCATTCAAATTGAAAAGGAAGAAGTCTAATTATCTCGGTTTGCAGTAACGTGATCTTATATATAAAAAATACTAAAGACTCTACTAAAAAAAAGCTGTTAAAAATCAACAAATGAAGGCAATAAAGTTGTAGGATACAAAATCCACATACAAAAATTAGTTGCTTTTCTATACACTAATGAACTATCATAAAAAAGATGTTAATCCAATTTTTATAGTAGTAAAAAAAAAAACACTTTGGAATGAATTTAACCAAGGAGGTGAAAGATCTGTACACTGAAAACTGTAAAACATTGATGAACAATATGAAAGAAATCATAAATGGAAAGATACACTGTTATGGATTAGAAGAATTAATAGTGTTAAAATGTCTGTTCTACTCAAAGCAATCTAAGAATCAGTGCAATCCCTATGAAAATTCCAATGGCATTTTTCACAGAAATCGAGAAAAAAATCCTATAATTTGTATTGAACCACAAAACACCCCTGAATACCAAAACAATCTTGAGAAAGAACAAAGCCAGAGGCATTACCCTTCTAGACTTCAAACTATATTACAGAGTTATAGCAATCAAACTGTAGGATACTAGCATAAAAACAGACATTTTGAACAAAGATACCGAGAAATATACAGTGGGAAAAGGGAGGATAGTTTCTTCAATAAATGGTGCTGGGAAAACTGGATAACCACATTCAAGAGAATGAAATTAGTCCCTTAAAGTATACCCAAACATCAACTCAAAATTACAGACTTAAATGTAAGACCTGAAACTGTAAATCTCCCAGAAGAAAACATAGGGAAGCAGTTCTGTGACATTGGTCTTAGCAGTCATTTTTTGGAATTGATACAAAAGCACAGGCAACAAAAGCAAAAATAAACAAGTGGGACTCTATCAAACAAAAAAGGAAAGCCAAGGAAACCTTTAACAAAATGAAAAGATAACATACAGAATGGGAGAAAACATTTGCAAGCCGTATATCTGATTAAGTGTTTATATCCAAAATTATTAGGAATCCCTACCACTTAATTGGAAAAAATCTGATAAAAAATAAACAAAGGATCTAAATGGACATTGTTCCAAATAAGGCATATAAATGGCTAACAGGTGTATGAAAAGGTGTTCAACATCTTTACTCATCAGGGAAATTCAAATCAAAACCATAATGAAATAGCATCTCGTACCTGCTGTGATGACTGTTATCAAAAAGACAAGAGATAAAAAGCATTGGTGAGGATTCAGAGAAAAGGGAATCCTTGTTCATTGTAGGTGAGAGTGTAAATTGGTAGAGCCACTATGGAAGATAGCATGGAGGATCAAGAACAAATTAAAAGTACAAATTAATTAAAAATTTAAAAATCATAATCCAGCAATCCCCACCTCTGGGAATTTATATCTAAATGATATAAAATCACTATCTCAGAGAGACATCTGCAGTCCCATGTTCCCTGCATCATTATTCACAGCAGGTAAGATATGGAAACAATGTAGGTGAGTTCTGGACTGCAACTCCCTGCAGAGAGTTGCAGTGGATTGGTTGTGCACTGCCTGGTGCGAGGAGAGCTTCCTTTCTCCTTTGGGGCCTGCCAGGTAAAGCCTTTATAATTCTCTATGGTTGGGCCTGAAAAATCACACATAGGTTTTTTGCCAGAAGTTGGATTCCTCTGTTACCGTCGTAAAATGGGAACCATAAATGACAGTATAAACATGAAATGTTTAGGAAACACCTGACACATAATAAACTCTCAATAAATGTCGATATTGTTATTTTAATGTTACCATTATTATTATCCCTGAGTTAAAACTCCTTGTGATCTTGCCATACGTAGTAAGAAATATATATATATATATATATATATATATATATATATATATTTATTTATTTATATATGTCATTTTCCCCATGTCTGGCACAGAGCTTCTTTGCTTCCAATTCCAAACACTTGGAATTTCCTGTGATGAGAGTGATGAAGGTGTTTTTTGTTGTGTTAATGAGGTGGCTTTTGGACTTAAGGATGCCAGTGGATCCAAGTAGGTGATTAGAGGGTTGGAACTTTCAGTCCCACCTACTGACCTCCAGGGTGGGAAAGATGGGCTGTAGATTTAGTCCAATTACCAAGGACCATTCCTTTAATTAATCATGCCTTTGTCACAGAGCCTCCATAAAAACCCAAAAGGAATGAGTTCGGAGAGCTTTGGGGTTGGTGAACACATAGGGATTTGTGGAGAATGCAAATGACATGACACTATATACAGAAAACACTAAAGACCACCAAAAATCTAATAGAACTGATAAATGAGTACAGTAAAGTTGCAGGATATAAAATAAAAATACAGAACATCTGTTGCATTTCTATACATTAATAATGAAGCAGCAGGAAGAGAAATTAAGAAAACAGTCCCATTTACAATTGCACCAGAAAGAATAAGATACCTAGGAATAATCTTAACCAAGGAATGTGAAAGACCTGTATGCCAAAAACTATAAAAACATTGATGAAAGCAATCAAAGATGACACAAACAAATGGAAAGACATACGATGCTCATAGATTGGGAGAACTAATTTTGTTAAAATGCCCATACTGTCCAAAGCAATCTACAAATTTAATGCAATTTCTATTAAAATACCAATAACATTTTTCACAGAACTAGAACAAATAGTCCTAAAATTTTTATGGAACCACGAACACTGAATAGCCAAAGTAATCTCGAATAAGAACAAAACTGGAGGCATCATAATCCTAGATTTCAAGATATACTACAAAGCTATAATAATTAAAACACTATGGTACTGGCACAAAAAGAGACACACAGATCAATGGAACAGAATAGAGCCCAGAAATTAACCCATGTTTTTATGGTCAACTAATTTATGACAAAGGAGGCAAAAATATACCATGGGAAAAAACAGTCTCTTCGAATGGTGCTGGGAAAACTGGACAGCTACATGCAAAAGAATGACACTTGACCATTTTCTTACATCATACACAAAAATAAACTCAAAATGGATTAATGATTTAAATGTGAGACCTGAAACCATAAAAGTCCTAGAAGAGAGCGCAGGCAGTGACTGTTTGACGTCAGCCGTGGAAACATTTTTCTAGATATGTTTTCTTTGGCAAGGGAAACAAAAGCAAAAGTAAACTATTGAGACTATTCTAAAATAAAGGTTTTTGTACAGTGAAGGAAACTATCAAAAAATGAAAAGATACCTACTGAATGGGAGAAGATATTTGCAAATGATATATCTAATAAAAGGTTAATATCCAAACTATATGAAGAGTTTAACCAAAACACACAAATAATCCAATTAAAAATGGGCAGAGGAATGAACAGACATTTTTACAAAGAAGACATACAGATGGCCAACAGCTGCATGAAAAGGTGCTCAACATCACTAATCATCAGGAAAATGCAAAGCAAAACAACATTGAGATATTACTTCACACCTGTCAGAATAACTCGAATCAAAAACACAAGAAATAACAAGTGTTGAGCAGCATGTGGAGAAAAAGGTACCCTCGTGCACTCTTGGTGGGAGTGCAAGCTGATGCAGCCACTGTGGAAATAGTATGGAGGTGCCTCAAAAAATTAAAAATACAATTACCGTACAGACCAGTAATTCCACTACTGGGTATTTTCCCAAAGAAAACAAAAACACTAATTCAAAAAGATATGTGCATTCCTATGTTTATTGCAGCATTATTTACAATAGCCAGGGTATGGAAACAACCCAAGCGTCCATTGGTAGGTGAATAAAGAAGACGTGGTATATATATACAATGGAATGTTACTCAACTGTAAGAAAGGATGAAATCTTGCCATTTGCAACAACATGGATGGATCTAGAGGGTATTATGATAAATGAAATAAGTCAGCAAAAGACAAATACCATATGATTTCACTCATGTGGGATTTAAAAAGCAAAAATGAACAAAGAAAAAAGAGACAAAAAAACAGACTCTTAACTATAGAGCCCAAACTGGTGGTTGCCACTGGGGAGGTGGGTAAGGGGATGGGTGAAAGAGGTGAATGGGATTAATGATACGCTTATCTTAATGAGCACTGAGTAACGTATAGAATTGTTGAATCATTGAACACATGAAACTAATATAACGGTGTGTTAATTATACTTGAATAATGAAAAAATCCAAATGCCCATGCCCTTTGACAAAGAAATTCGACTTCTAGGAATTTCTAAAATTCCTGAGATATATTTGCAAACATGTATGTATGTGTGTGCACACATGCACAGTTGTTTACTTTGCCATTTTAGTAATATCAAAAAAATGAAAACTGAATGGAATTCGTTAAATAAATTGCATGCATCCATTCAGTGGTGTTCTAGGCACCTGTACAAATGGAGGTTGCTCTCTATGCAGATATGGAAAGATATCAACATTTTTTGTTCAGTCAGGAAAGCAAGATACAGAATATGTATGGTAAATTACCTTTTGTGGTAGAAAGTGAAAAAATGTATGTTTTCCAATGTGCTTGCATTTGCTTATATCTGGAGAGCTGCATAGGAAACTGTGGCAGGCTAAGTAATGGCCACTAAAGATACACCCACTTCCTAATCTCTGGAATCTACGATTGTATTATATAAATACAAAATATAAATGCAAAAGATGTGATTACGTTAAGGAGATCATCTGAATTATCCAAGTGGGCTGTAAATGCCCTCACAAGTACATTTATAAGAGAGAAGCAGAGAGTGATTATACACAGAAGAGCGCTATGGCCAGGGAGGCAGACAGTGGAGTGAGGCAGCCACAAATTACGGGATGTCAGAAGCTGGAACAGGCAAGGAACAGAGTCTCCCTTAGAGCCTCTGGAGTGAGTGTGGCTCAGCCAACATCTTGATTTCCTCTCAGTGATACCAAGTTCAAACTTCTGGACACGAGTTTGAGAAAATGAATTTCTGTTGTTTTAAGCTACTGAGTTTGTGGTACTTTGTTACAGGAGCCATAAGAAAGTAGTTCAGAAACTAACAAAAGTAATTACTTCTCTGGAGAATTAGGTCATTGAAACACAGTGGTGGTAGCCAGATTTTTCACCAATGATCTTTTTATAATGTTTTTGTTTTTACAAGATGAATGCATTTATGTTTTCAAAATGTAAACTGGTAAAAAATTAATCTCATTCGATTCAAAACTTTCCCTCTCTTCCCAGCTCTGCCCTGGTCTCCACTTCTGCAGAGCAGCAGCGAGGAAGAGGAATAGGCTGCCTTCTGGACCTTCCTGTGCTCTGCTCTCCTGGCCGGCTCCTGACATGGAGACTCAAGGCATAGGGCAGTCCCTCTGGATTGGTAGCTGTTGGTACCTCTGTGACAGAAGCACGTCCTAAATGGAGGCTCGCTATTTCACAGCTCGTGTGTATGAGCTTTTTGGAGATCCTTGTGGAGGCCTTGGCAGTGCCACATTTCACGATCAAGGTGAGAAATGACTTCTTTTTTTTTTTTTTATAATAGTTTATTTTCAAATTGGTTTACATATAACACCCAGTGTTCATCCCAACACATGCCCTCTTTAATGCCCGTCACCCCCTCTCCCCCCTCCCTCACCCCCTCACCCTCAGTTTGTTTTTAGTCTTTGAGAGTCTCTTTTGTTTTATCTCCCTCCCTCTCTGTGTCTTTTTTTCCTTTCCCCTCTTCCCCTCCCCCTGGTTTTTGTTTAGTCTCACAAAGTCCACCTGTTCATGGAAACATATGGTATCTGTTTTTTTCTGACTGGCTTATTTCACTTAACATAATACCCTCCAGTTCCATCCATGTGGCTACACATGGCCAGATTTCATTTTTTCTCATTGCCACGTAGTAGTCCATTGTATATATGTACCACATCTTCTTTATCCATTCGTCAGTTGATGGGCACTTAGTCTCTTTCCATGATTTGGCTATTGTCGAAAGTGCTGCTATGAACATTGGGGTACACGTGCCCCTATGCATCAGCAGTCCTGTGTCTCTTGGGTAGATTCCTAGCAGTGCTATTGCTGGGTCATAGGGTAGCTCTATTTTCATTTTTTTGAGGAACCTCCACACCATTTTCCAGAGTGGCTGCACCAGTTTGCATTCCCACCAACAGCGTAGGAGGGTGCCTGCTTCTCCACATCCTCGCCAGCATCTATAGTTTCCAGATTTATTCATTTTAGCCACTCGAACCGGTGTAAGGTGGTATCTCAGTGTGGTTTTGATTTGCGTTTCCCTGATGATGAGTGACTTTGAGCATCGTTTCATGTGTCTTTTGGCCATCTGGATGTCCTCTTTGAGGAAGTGTCTATTCATATCTTCCGCCCATTTCTTCACTGGATTATTTGTTTTTCGGGTGTGGAGTTTGGTAAGTTCTTTATAGATTTTAGATACTAGCCCTTTATCCGATATGTCATTTGCAATTATCCTTTCCCATTCCGTCGGTTGTCTATTAGTTTTGTTGGTTGTTTCTTTTGCCGTGCAGAAGCTTTTAATCTTGATGAGATCCCAATAGTTCATTTTTGCTTTAAATTCCCTCGCCTTTGGAGATGTGTCGCATAGGAAATTGCTGCAGCTCAGGTCAAAGAGGTTTTTTCCTGCTTTCTCCTCTAGAATTTTGATGGTTTCCTGTCTCACATTCAGATCCTTCATCCATTTAGAGTTTACTTTTGTGAGTGGTGTAAGGAAGTGGTCTAGTTTCATTCTTCTGCATGTTGCTGCCCAGTTCTCCCAGCACCATTTGTTAAAGAGGCTGTCTTTTTTCCATTGGATACTCTTTCCTGCTTTGTCGAAGATTAGATGGCCATATGCTTGTGGGTCCATCTCTGGGTTCTCTATTCTATTCCATTGGTCTATGTGTCTGTTCTTGTGCCAATACCATGCTGTCTTGATGACTACCGCTTTGTAGTAGAGGTTAAAATCTGGGATTGTGATGCCTCCCGCTTTGGTTTTATTCTTCAGAATAACTTTGGCTATTCGGGGTCTATTGTGGTTTCATACAAATTTTAGGATTGTTTGCTCTAGCTTTGAGAAGAATGCTGGTGCAATTTTGTTTGGGATTGCATTGAATGTGTAGATTGCTTTAGGTAGTATTGCCATTTTAACGATATTTATTCTTCCGATCCATGAGCATGGGACGTTTTTCAATTTCCTTGTGTCTTCCTCAATTTCCTTCCTAAGTTTTTTATAGTTTTCCACATAAAGGTCTTTTACATCTTTGGTTAGGTTTATTCCTAGGTATTTGATGGTTTTTCGTGCAATTGTGAATGGGATTCGCTTCTTTATTTCTCTTTCTATTGCTTCATTGTTGGTGTAAAGGAATGCAACTGATTTCTGTACATTGATTTTGTATCCTGCAACTTTGCCAAATTCATAGATCAGTTCTAGTAGGCTTTTGGTGGATTCTGTTGGATTTTCCGTGTAAAGTATCATGTCGTCTGCAAAAAGTGAAAGTTTGACTTCATCCTTGCCAATCCCGATGACTTTTATTTTGCTTTCTTGTCTGATTGCTGATGCTAGGACCTCCAACACTATGTTAAATAGCAGTGGTGAGAGTGGATATCCCTGTCGTGTTCCTGATCTCAGGGGGAAGGCTCTCAGTTTTTCCCCACTGAGGATGATATTCGCTGTGGGCTTTTCATAAATGGCTTTTATGATGCCTAAGTATGTTCCTTCTATCCCGACTTTCTCGAGAGTTTTTATTAAGAAGGGATGCTGTATTTTGTCAAATGCTTTTTCTGCATCAATCGACAGGATCATATGGTTCTTTTCTTTTGTTAATGTGATGTATCATGTTGATTGATTTACAAATGTTGAACCATCCCTGCAACCCAGGGATGAATCCTACTTGATTGTGGTGGATAATTGTTTTTATATGCTGTTGGATTCTATTTGCTAATATCTTGTTAAGAATTTTCGCATCCATGTTTATCAAGGATATTGGCCTGTAGTTCTCTTTTTTTGCTGGGTCTCTATCTGGTTTGGGAATCGAAGTGATGCTGGCTTCATAGAATGAGTCCGGGAGTTTTCTTTCAGAGAAATGACTTCTGACTTCCGTTTAACTCCTGGAGTTTGAATTTGGGGAAGCAGTACGGTGTTCTAGTATCTTTTCCCACGCTGAATAAGGGATGCCCTCTCCTCTCAATATTTACATAACCAAAGGAAGTCAGTAGATTTTACAGAAGAATGAGGATCAGTTGCAAGGTTACCACCCACCACAGGCATTCCATTCAATATCTGCCTTAACAGGCAGTCTGTTACACAACACTCCCAAAGTTCTGCCATTTTGATTGCAAAGTATTTCTCAATTCTTAATTTTCCTGGCCACTACCTTGTTCAGGCCACATCTTTCACTTGGCTTCTTGTGGCAGCTTCCTAACGCCACCCACCTTTATTACTGCACTCCAGTCACTCTCCAGATAGTCGCCAGCCAGAGTGCTCTTTCCAAACACAAATCAGATGTCACCTCTTTGTTTAAAACAAGTCCATTGCTTCTCATTGTCCTCCTAGTGAACCCCTTGACGTGATTTTACAAGACCTTCATGATCTGGCCTCTACTTACTTCTCCAGCTTTCTATGTGATCTTCCCCTGCCTTCCCTAAACATAGGCCAGAAAGACCTCTTCGAGAACCAGGGGTAAGATGGGCAATGGCATCTTGTAAATACAACGACTGAAGAAAGGGGGTTACTGAGCAGCCACCGAGATGAGGGTGAAGGGCTAACTTCCCAGTCTGTTGTGATACATGATGTGGCACTCCTCAGAGCCTGAGATGGGACCTTGACCAGTCTTTCCAGCAGCAGTCAACCATATAGGACCTCTTTACAACAGTAAAATTTATGAGAACTCTGTCAGATACCAATTCTCTGGTTGGTTCTCCACTTGTATAAAGAACCGAAACCAACCTTCCCACCCCGATCCTCCTCCTTGGATTGGGTAATCTCTGGAGATCATGGTCAATTATGGGAAGGTGTGATATAGAGGGAGGATGTGGACTTGCTGCTACCAGGAGAGGTGGAGTCTTGAATATATAATTATTCTTGTCTGTATTGTGCCCAGTGGTGGTGAAACAGGTGATACTAGTTCTCTTTGGGTGTAAGGAGTGAAGGAGAAGGAGGAGTCAAGGATGTTTCTTAGGCTTTTGTTTCGGAATCTAGGTCAACAATGACACCAGTCCCAAATGTATGGAATTCGTTCCCCTTCCCTGTTCTACACTTTGCTAGGCTTTTATGTCTTTATGCAGACACTAGACAATAACATTTACAGAGTAGTTTACCATTTATCAGGAGCTTTCCCACATGTTATATGATGATTTCCAGTTCCCTGAGAAGTCCACCAGGCAATCTACTATTTCTCTTTTTTATGATAAGGAAATGAAAGCTCAGAGAGGTGGAATGAATTGCTCAAGGCAATACAGCTAAGAATTCCAGCTCAGAATCCATTTCTTATAATTCATTCATTCTCTTATTCATATATATATATATTCATTCTTTATTTCTTACACAAGTATTTTTCGGGTGCTTCCTAGACCAGTTACTGAGCTAATCTCCAGGGATATAAAGATATGCACAGTATAGGTCCTGCCCTGAAGGACTTGCACAGGCAGATGTGTTTATGTTTAAAAAAAATGCAAACAGATTTCTCTAAGAGAGTAGAGGTGTTGCAAGGGCACAGAGAAATTCACATGAGGCAGCTCTGTTTTCCCAAAGTTGATGTTTCAACTGGCACATGGATGTCGTATAGGAGATGTCAGATGGAGGGGAAAGAGCGACACTCCAGGGAACTGCTTTTCCTTATTGTGTGTTCCATGGTTCTCCGATTTCAGAATCTTGAATGTCATTGAGAGAAGTGTAAAGTTAATGAGACTGAGTTCTATCTTTTATGAAAAATTTGGGAGGAAAGAGGTAAGAATTGAATTGATGGAGAGCATCGTTTTGGTGCAAATGGTTAGATTTAATGAATAAATTCGTCCTTTAAAGGTTTTTTTTTTTTAAGTGAATTATGTAATAAAAGGAATTATGTTTCTAAAATGGGTAATTTTCTCTATTGCATTTCACAGTTTGAACTCAGAATACTACGTTGTCCTTCAAATCACAAGGCTGGGGAAATGGAAGTTTCATGACTAGCAAATATGAAATTGCAGTGGTTTGCCAGAGTAGCGTTAAAAATGTGTTGTTCAAGCTGGTGAAAATATGGTGGTCGTTTTGATCCTTAATGGAAAATACTGTGACATTTCTATGGAAAGAGAAGTTACAAAGTTAGACCTTTCTGTCCTAATTCAATTTGAGCACTGCTTCTTTCAAAAGTTGAATGGTATATTGTATCATCAGTTCATATTGAACTTAATATCTTCTGAATTTTCTTGCATCATAATTTATATTTTTTCTATACCTCTGCACCCATCTCATTGCAACAGCTAATGGGTGGGAGGTCAACACCAACTTTCCTCCCGGAACTCCTGCACTGCCTCCAGCAGCAGCACTACCATATACAGGAAGATATCTCCATCGTCCCATCTGTGCCCAGCCCCACCTTGTCTTTTCCAAGACAGCACTCTATTTACTTAGTTGTTGTTAGAAAAAGTAAGATCTTCCTTGAAGAACATTTTTATAAATGGCAAATGAAACCTCAAGGAAACAGGATAGAATTTAGACTGATCTATTGCCAGAGCCAGAACACTGTCGGTGACACTGTACGGGACTCCTGTTGTGGTGTAGGACAGAGACACTGCTGCAGGCAGAGCCAGCTGGAGTTCAGGCCTGGCTGTGAGCCCAGCAGTGCACTCTTCCAGGGCCCCCGCCTGGCATTATCTGGAATGTGAATACCTAGGCCTTTGTCTCAATAAATGTTGGTTGAGTGAATAAGGCCATGGAGCAAACCTTACCTGTCTGGGTCAGTCTCTTTGCCCATTGGAAACATTCCTTTGAAGACTTATCTGTCCATAGAAATGTATTGTTCCTGGGGTGGCCCCTTTTCTTGTCACCCTGCGTACCTCCCTGAGTGATCTCACTCACTCAAATGGTTTGACCTATCATCTATTTATTGGTAAATATTAAATTTAAAATTCATAGCCTCTTTCTCTGTCTCCTTTCCCCTCCCCCACCCCTTACTCTTCTGTCTGCTTCCACTTCTTTCCCCTCCCCTCCTCAACTCTTGTTCTCCATAATAATTGACCGTTTACATTCCCAAGAGTTCAAGTGTCATCTCAAGAATCTGTAAAGTCCGGGGACACCTGGCTGGCTCAGTCAGTAGAGTATGTTGTAGAGATTACTTTAAAGATAGATAGATAGATAGATAGATAGATAGATAGATAGATAGATAGATAGATAGATAGATGATAGATGGATGCAAGCAAAGTTACAGAAACGCTCCTTTAAAACAAGTCTATGAACTCCTGAAAATCACTGTGGACTTGAGCCGGGGTTCTTCTGTGTCCCATCTGTTCTTCAGTCTTGTCAGTTCTTCTTTCCAGCAAACAGCCTCTCTGATCACCACCTCTGCCTCATTCTTTCTTCCCACCTCCTTTTCCAGGCCTACTTGTTTCACAGTTTATTCAATATGATAAACTATCCATTTGTCTCCCTGACTTTGTTGTATCTTTTCCCTATTTTGATTTCTCTATTCTGTTATATATTAGTCTCTCTAGAGATCTGTTTTTGTCATGATATCTTCTTCCTTCTTGGCAGCTAGTAGAGTGGCCCTGTGCTATGTACTAGCTCATACAAATTTTCCCTCCCAGGACTCTGAGTCGGCCATCCGTGGGCCTCCTGTCGCCCGGCAACCCTGCTTCCTATCGCTGAAACTCACTTCTAGACCTGCACAGCCTAACACATAGCCACTAATCACATGTGGGATTGAACCCTTGAAATTCGTCCTGTAGGCCTGAGGAATTGAGCCTTTAATTTATTTAATTTTAATTGATCGACATTAAAACTGAAGCAGTTTTGTTACTGTGGATGTGACTATTAACCAAGATGATTTTTGGTATTTGATTCATTTACTGGAAAACTTTTAAGTATGTTTAGAACAACTTGGGTATTTGAATTCATCTTTTCAGTTATAAATTTTATAATATCTAAATGTTGATCAGATATTTCTGATGAATTTAGCATCCAAATTGAGATATGCTCTAAGTGTGAAATACACCTTTTAGGGCGCCTGGGTGGCTCATTCGTAAGCGTCTGGCTCTTGATCTTGGCTCAGGTCATGATCTCACAGTTTGTGCGATCAAGCCCCGCATCAGGCTCTGCCCTGACAGCGTGGAGCCTGCTAGGGACCTGTGTGTGCATGTGCTTGTGTTCGCCCTCTCTCAAAATAAATAAATAAACCTAAAAAAAAAGAAATACACATTGGATGTCAGAGACTTAGTATGAGTAAAAGAATGCCAAGTATCTCAATAGTTTTTGTGTATTGAGTATTGAATTTTGAAATAGCATTTTGAATATATCAAATTTGAGAAAAAATATATATATTTTAATGTTTACTTAAAAATAAACGTTAAACGTTAGAGAGAAGGAGACAGAGAATCCCAAGCGGGTTTCATGCTATCAGTGCAGAGCCCAACTTGGGGCCTGAACCCACAAACTGTGAGATCATGACCTGAGCTGAAACCAAGAGTTAGACACTTAACCGACTGAGCCACCCAGGTGCCCTGAAAAATTACATTTTTAAAATGAATTTACAGGCATACTTCATTTTATTGTGCTTTGCTTTATCGTGCTTCACAGATACTGTATGTTTCACAGAGTGAAGGTTTGTGGTAACCCTGCATTGAGAAGTCTTTTGATGCCATTTTGCCAACAGCATTTGCTTGCTTTGTGTCTCTGTGACACATTTTGGTAATTCTTGCAATATTTCAAACTTTTTCATTATTATTCTATTTGTTATGGTGGTCTGCGACCAGTGATTATGACTCACTGAAAGCCCAGATGATGGTTAGCCTTTTTTAACAATAAAGAATGTTTTCATTAAGCTTTGTACTTTTTTAGACATAATGCTACTGCACACTTAATAGACTATAGTATAGTGTAGACGTAACTTTAATATGTACTGGGAAACCAAAAATTTTATTTGACTCACTTTATTGTGATATTTGCTTTATTTTGGTGATCTGGAACTGAACTTGCAGTGTCTCTGAGGTATGCCTGTAATCTGTTGCGTTTTGCTTTTTCGAACGGGGCAACTAGAAAATTTTAAATCACACGCGTGGTATGCATTATATTTCTATCAGACAGTGCTATTCTAGAATAATTGGGCCATTTTCCTTATTCTCCCCTCCCTTCAACTTAGATTTTTCAGGGCAGGCCTAAATTTTTAATATTTCCTGTAACTACTGTCTCCCCCTTCTTCATAAATAACTCATACTTGTGAGATAACCTGTACAAATGAATGCTTCAGAAAATGTGAGCCAGGCTTCCACCCCTTTCAAGTGTTTTCTAATCTTGTTCTTTGCACCTGAGGCATCTTTGTTTTTTTCCCAAAGTCTGTATATCCTCCAGGTCCGACTCGGGTGACCTGTCCCACCTTGCCCCATGCCAACCTTGACCATTGCCATGGGTTGATGTTTCTTATATCTCGATTCCCAGGGCACCTAGAGTTAGTTTCCACATCCTAAGACTCATTGCCACACCCCACACTGCTTTGCATTGCTGATTTCTTACATGTAAATTGTAGACAGTTCAGTCACTTGAGTCAGGCATCATGCTTTCTCTCTTCTTTGACACACCTACCAGATCTAAACTATTTTTTTTTTCAGAAACACAAAAGCTCAATAAGGATCAGTCGATTAATAACTCAGTGCAGGAAAATTCTGTATAGTTAAAGTACATTCTCATTGAGTTTCCAAATATTAAATTTGGCAATTTTAATTCATTTAAGAAATATGTTTTTTAAGATGTGCCATTGTGGAAAAAGAGCTTGCCATCAAGGCAGCTAACTAAGGCTTTGGTTCCACTTCTTCCTCTCTGGGCACCTGGCCTTGGACAAGTGTACTTCACCTTTCTGTGACTGCCTTTCTTCACCTAGAGAATGGATTAGCTAATCTCTAAAGTATATTGCAAGTTACATATTTTATAAGTCTGTGGTGGAAATCTTTCTCAACTGCTTTACACAGTACTCTGAATTTTTTAAAATAGAACATGCCGAACAGAAATTAGCATTTTTTAAAATGTCAGAGTCATTATTAGGAATGTCAATTATAATGCACTGACAGTGTAATGCAGCTAAGAGGTTATTGTGATATGTGTGGCTGCTTACTCTCCAGAGCATGTGGTTTTTATTTTTTAATTAATGTTTGCCATTTAATTTCCTCTTTTAATGTCAGACCGTCACCTGTCACTTATTGCTGATGCCAGCTCTGCCTGGATTAATACCTTCCCTGTCCTCATTCCACCTAATTTGGGACTTCTAACCTGAGGTGATTTGGGGAGACCCAGTAATGATAAGCTTGTTTGACTTATGGCTGAAATTGCTCATTTAGTCCCTTAACAACTATTTACTAGGTGCCTGTCCCTGTGTGTGATGCTCTAGATGGTGCGGGGGCTAAAGAATTCATAGTTTATGCACTCTGTTGATAACCTTGGGGGATTTCCCAGTGAGAAAAGTATCTGAACTATAGTGCAGGGCTTCTGCAGGACTTTTTCTTCACTTCTCAGTTTCCAGTCCCTTTCCTGATGGCCAAGTTTCCCAGACAAGACATCAATAGGTAATATGGGGCTTAATAATAACTGGTTAATCAACAAAGTGAGGAACTCTCCCAAGAATAGGCAAAGAGACACGAGAAAAAGGACAGAAAGTCCAGAAATAGATTCCATGTATATATAGGAATTGGATTTATACAGAAATAGTTTTCCAAAACAGAAAAGGATGAGTTATTTTTTGTCTCATTTAAGTCTTTCGATAAGTTTGTGACTCAGGTAGCATTCTTCTCCCCATTTTATAGATACAGTAAAGAAGAGGTTCAGAGACTTGCCTAAAGTCTCAGTGGTAGATCTGGGACCTGGGAGAAAGCGTATTATCTTTGGTCTATTACTACCCATCCTCAATAATGGGTTATTTCATGTGTTAGAGGATCGGAACCCTTTATAGTGGTTAAGGGAAGCAAATAGAAAAGTGCTTCTCAACCAGTTCACAATTTCACCTCCCAGGGATATTTAACAATATCTGGAGACATTTTCGGTTGTGACAACTGTAGTGGGAGAGATGGTCTTGGCATCTAGCAGGTGGAGACCAGGGATGCTGCTAGATGTCCTGCAACACAGGACAGCCCCCAAGAATGATCTGGCCCAAAATGTTGATAATGCCAAAGTTGAGAACCCGACAGTAGATAAAAGAAAACTCAGAATCCTTCACTGGTAATGTGGCTTGGATTAAAATAAATAATGCGTTTGACATCTGTTTTTTGTTCCTGTTTTTTTGTTTATTTTGTTTTTTGTTTGTTTGCTTGTTTGTTTGTTTGTTTTTTGGCCACACCATACTGAAGCAGGAAACAAGTGGGAGGAAGATGGGAAGCTTCTTATGCTTACAAATATCTGGAGACATTTTCATTGTATCCTTCCTATAGGAATACAAGTAAAATGTAAAGATCTGCTATGTATGTGTGGTAGACATTACAAATATTTGCCACCCAGACTTCTGATCCTCCTTTTTGTTTGGTTGGGGGCACATGTCCTCTTGAAATGACGTGTAGTCCTGTGACTGAAATGTGAGGTATGGTTGGAAACCAGTTGCTGATGGTCGATGTTCTCTTCCTAGACTGCAGTAATCATGGGAGTGTGTGTCCGGATGGAGAAACCCAAAAATCTAAGCAGCGCGGAAACCTGTGCCAACACGTGGAGAACAGCAATCCTGCCCAGGCTTCCAGATCTGCTGAAGACTTGGAGTAAGAGATCATCTTTTGTTGTGTGACACCACTGTGAAGTTTGGAATTCTTACTGTGGCGTATTCTAACTTATCCTAATATATCCAAGTGAATTAGCAAGTAACTTGTAATTCTCGAACCCAGAAATTCCCAGGATATTGCTTCTGCCTTGGGAACAAGGATATATTAATATTTCATATACCTATTCATTCATGTTGCTTTCTCGAATTCTCATTAGCACTGAGGTCCTAGAGAGATGTTAGTCTCTATAAAACTCCAGTGACTCTGCAGTAAGCACCAAATGTTCTCACATACAGTTGTTGGGTCTGTATGTGAAGGTATATTTTTTTAGGCTTTGGAAATACACCTCATATCCGAAGTGATTTCTTTCGGCATTAGATATGTTCTGAATTGGGACGTTCCCAGCTTGATGACTTTTACCTGCTTATTATATAAATTCTATTATGTAAGATATCAGGTAGATTTTGTTTAGCTTCCTGAATTTCTAGATTAGAAATTGTGAAAATTCTAGGACAATGGTAGTCTGCTCTCCCTCTTCTCTTCCAATCACTTTCCTCTTTGTTTCATCGTAATTTGAATCAAAACCATGTCATTATTTCTCTGGCCTTTTGGAAACAATACACCTTTTTTTAGTAAGTTCAGGATCCGGAGACTAAAGACCAATCTTTTCTTTTTAAGTTATCACCCGTACTTTTGTAACAAACATTACATTATTTCTAGAATCCAATGTGATTTTTACCACCCCCTTCCAAAAGCGTATTCATTTTAACTTATATCTAACATAGTTCTTACTGCATTTATTTACCTACTTGAGAGCATTTATTTCCTTCACTGCAATCCTATAACTTTATTGTATAAGCGATATCTGTAACCTCAGCGTCAGCTGCCTGAAAATTCCCCAATCTTTCTGCCTTCTGGGAGCCGCATCTCTTTTCCCTTTGATGTCAGGTAAACTGCCCCGAGACACAATCTCCCAGGTGGTAGAAAATCTAACATGCTGACTAAGATGTCTGGGCAGTTCTCTGCATCTGACTTTCTTGTGGTCAGTCCACTCTGTGGCCTGTTGCTTTGTCACCCCTGAACCCTGGTGACTGCTCTCTTCTCTCCATACCACCTGTGCTTTCTGCATGCCTGTATCACCTCTAGTTTGGTGTCCTATTCTGCACTACCCCAGAGTGCTGCTGTGACAGATTTTCATGGGGGATTTAGGGGGAACACAGGGGTATCACAGCTTAGAATAGTCAAGACGAGTCCTATAAAACGGAATCACGGGTACTCCAGTTCTCAGGAATCCCTTGACCAACCTCATCACTGAGAATCACTCAGTGGACATCTTTCTTCTCTAGTCACAGCATGTCACTCCGATACCAGGGCTTCTTTGACTATTGTACTCTCTACATGTATCCCCTCCTCTCCTTTCTCAGAGCCCTCACTTGCTCTCCAACAAACTCTCCTTTGAAACCCATAATTGCCCTTACTCCAGTATGTCCTACAGTTTGACTTTTCCAATCTTTAACTCAACCCTGTCCCTGTTTTTTCATTTTATAAACTTCAGCCAGTCATTCTGCCAAACAAAGGCCATCTACTCCGCGTATACACACTTTACAAACATACGCTTTCAGATTAGCATATTTTTAATCTGTCACATTGTTAGGATTTAGAGTTGTTAATTTCTCAATGAGGGGCAAGCACCATAAAATATCAAGGCATTTGAGAAGCATGAGAAGGAGCAGACAGGTTTCTGGGCAATAGCAGCACGTGAGAGTACAGGTATGTTGTTGAGTTATAGCTGATGGGATCAGAGGGGTTCGAATGGGCCATGTCATGGAGGCTCTCGGGAAGCATCACATGGACAGAAGGAAGCAGTTGAAAGATGTAAAGGAGCAGAACATCATGCTCCAAACCAGAATGATCACTCTGGCTTCCGTCAGAGGGCCCCAGTTAGAGTGGAATGAGAGAGAACCGTCATAAAACCTTTACTCCAAAAGGAAATCTAAAATGCCTGGGCTGAGGCAGGACAAGGGTACTGGGGTGAAATGCATTGGAAACTGTTAAGAAGGTGGGATTCAAGGTGCTTGGTGGCTGGATGGGCAGATGAGTCAGTGGGAGGATGAACCTGGCTTGAGCAGCTTAGGGGGTGACGGTGTGCCCTCTAAGATAAGGGGACGGGGAGGAGGAGCACTTTGGGGTGAGGTGGGAGGAGAGCAGGGATTCAGTCATGCCTGTGGTCAGTTTGAGGTGCCTTCATGAAATGTTGAGTAGGCAGCTATAGACTGACAGGTGCTGGCACCCACAGATTTATCATACTTGGTTTTAAATGCTCTTGAGGGTCATGACATTGCTGAAGCACCAACATACACCAAGGGGTAAAATATTGGTGTTTCAGAGTGAGTCCGTGGCCTGTGACTAAGACTCATACGTCTCCTTTTTGCAGGGTGAGGAGAATGCAGGAAGGGTAGACTCGAGACAAAGGGGAGAAGTTGTGGTGAGTAGGGTGAGAAGGGGGAGGTGACAAATACAATGGAAGCATGTGGGGTTTGAGTGGCCAGAGCAACAGGCAAAAGCCACTACAAAGTCAGGACTGGGCTGGATTAGGGAAATAGAAGTCTAGTCTGTTTTGCCAAACTGCTGCCTTTGATTTCTTAGCTCTGTTAAATGGGCTGGTGCTGAAGAGCAGGCCTTAGCATTTTGAGTTTGTTCTACTTTCTGCAAGGCACCCTGTCACAATAGGCAGAGGCAGGTAGCTCTTTAGTAAACTGCAGATGGATTGAGGTGAGTAACAAACTTGGAGAAGGAGGATGAAATCTAAGCCATGTCGGCAGATTATAACTTTGTTGTCTCTGTATGCCAGGGATGAAAAACAAGCATGGTGTTTGAAACCAGAAACATGCTAAATCTTCACTTCTTACACTTTAATTTTTTCTTATTTTAATTTTGCTGATGTCCATATGATGTTCCCCACTACCTTCCACCCCCCAAAAAAAATCTCGGCAAGAGTTTCTTCTCCCTAACACTCCTCTGCCGCCCTCCCACTCCTGTGCCATGGACACCCACCCAAAGAATTATTACTAGGTAATTTAACTCAAAAAGGCACTTCAGAATTTCTTTGGTGAAGAAACACGTGGTGATTATTTAAAAATATTGAGTGGCTAGGGGTACCTGGGTGGCTCAGTCGGTTAAGTATCCGACTTTGGCTCAGGTCATGATCTCGCGGTTTGTGAGTTTAGGCCCTGTGTCATCTCTGTGCTGACAGCTCAGAGCCTGGAGCCTGCTTCGGATTCTTTGTCTCCCTCTCTCTCTCTGCTCCTCCCCTGTTCATGCTCTGTCTCTCTTTCTCTCTCAAAAATAAATAAACATTAATAAAATTTTTTTAAAAATATTGAGGGGCGCCTGGGTGGCTCAGTTGGTTGTGTCCAACTTCGGCTCAGGTCATGATCTCATGATTTGTGAGTTTGAGCCCCATGTAGAGCTCTGTGCTGACAGCTCAGAGCTTGGAGCCTGCTTCGGATTCTGTGTCTCCCTCTCTCTCTGCCCCTCCACCGCTTGCACTCTGTCTCTGTTTCTCAAAAATTTAAATAAAAAAATTGAGTGGCTAAAGTAATTCCAGAGGTCTTTAGGACAATAGACTAAACTGGAATCTTGTTCTCCAATAACATACGCCAGCACCAAGTTTAGTGCTGAATTCCAAGTTCTGTCTGTGCTTTGCCCTAGTACCGTACCTGCCTGCGCTTAGTCAACAGGTCTCAAAATCCCAGGGTGATCTGCACATCTTGTCCTTAGGAATAAAAGTCACTTCCTTTAGGAGGGCTTGAGCCTGAATTATTCGTAACAAAATCCTTTTGGTGTATGCAAAATAACAGGTTTCTTGGAGTCAAGAGACAAATTTATGAGGTCAAGACCGCAGCATCGTCCAAATGATTCTTTCTATTAACGCGAACTCTCAAAACGAAGCCTGGTTGTCATATACTGGCATGAAGAGAATTTACTCAAGTCTCAGCAGTACCTAGATCTGAAGATACCAGCACCGGTGCCCTAATTTTTCCACAATTTGTTGCATTTGGTGCAAAAATCCTTTCTTTCTGAAATATATCTCCAAGGTCTATGGTAGAAGCCGTTGCCTGCTGACTTTAAAGGAGAGGGTTGATTGAAGGCCTGTATACTTCTTGGGTTGTTTGATTGCACTTCAGCTTAGAAAACAAACAAAAGAAGGTATAGAATCCAGTTATCTAACATCTTCATTCACCTGTGTGTCCCCAGGTACATTAATTCAGTATGGCCCAAACCGAACTTATTATCTCTGCCCACAGTGTTGCTCTCTTCCCCCATTCCTGTCTTGATGGGAAGTACTGTCATCTCCTCCAGACATCCAACTGAGAAGGATGGGAGTTATCCAAGATGTGTCTTGCTTCTTCACCAGTCTCCAAATTCTCTTGATTCTGTCTCAACAATCTCTTATTTCCTTTCTCTCCTCTGCTTTCCCACCACTTTAATTAAGGTCCCCACCATGTCTTACATGGTCTATAGTTGTTGAACTTTACTGCCTCTAAACAGCTTATTACTCCCGATCTTAGTGCTTGGCTTTGTCCTCCTTACAGAATGACCCTTCTGTGTTGCAAATCTGATTGTTTTATTACAGCCTACCACCCCTCAGCAATTTCCCATGACTCCACGATGGGATACTCCATGATCCACCATCGTGCTGTGTGACCCCATGTTTCAACCATATCATATGATGCCATGTGATGATCCTATAACACACCAAGTTCCACCTGCCTCATTTGTTTCATGTACCCTGCATTTTCCATTCTCTCAGCCCAGAGTGTCCTTCCTCCTCTCCTTTGGGAAACCCCAGCGTGTTCGTGCGTATTGGATCGTAACCAAATTGTGTATCCATCTGGGAGTCATGTTTTTAAAAGTTTGAAAAACATAGGTCTAGGGCATGATCATAATTTCTAAATCCCCTTTAGTCCCAACATGACCACTGGCCCCTTGCATAATACACAAGCATGTATGAAAAAACAAGAGAGAGAAAAGTTTCGGGAAATAGTTACCTTTCCTATATGGCAGGCATTCTGATATTTTCTATTCTAATTAGACCATCCCATTCTAATTTTTTTTTTTAATTCTGGTTATGGTTACTCTTGGCCCTACCGAGAAACGGCTATTTTTAAGAGGGAGCCGTGCATGGTTGGCAGGATTGGTATCAAGCTGATGAAGAGAATTCCTTGCATTTTAAAGAACTGAAAGAAGTGTGAAAAGCAGCTCAATTCTGACCCTTCCAAGAGCTGAATGAAATTGCCTGATTAACAGAGCATGAACTCAGAGACCAGAATGGTAGATGACCATTGAGACCCAGTGATTTTGGTTTCAGGGATTTGGAGGCCCGTGCTATGGCCTCATCATTTGAGAATGCTTCCAGCAGCCACACTGGGGGTCAGCGAAATCAACGTAGTGCCTCTGCTTCAGTTGTTTCCACTGCTGTGGTTGTTCCCTGTGCATAGCAGACTGGCTGACAATTAGCGGCTGAGCGTGCAAACAAAGTCCATGCAGAATTTAAATCCCTTGCTAATGAGCAGTGATGTTTGTCAAGAGAACACTGTTGTTTATTCTATTGGATTTCACATGCAAAAATATTATTTGGTATTTTTGCAACCAGGGAAGAGGGGAAGAGTGGAAATTAGAGATCAAGGGAGATGCAAACAGGCCAAAATGACAAGTCATAGAACTTTCAAATATGTCTGAAGCCAAGTTCTAAATGAAATTATTTAATTATTTAGTTAATTTAATCTACTTGTTTATTAGATTAGAACGTTTATCTTTTGTTTCCTCAGCAGGTACAAAATATATATAGGTTGAACGCAAGAGGAGATTTCAGCTTAGTCAGTAGTATTTTTAGTACTTCCTGGATTTGCTTCCTGGAGTTGTTGTAATAAAGTTTTACAAACTGGGTGGCTTGAAACAATAGAAATGCATTCTCTCACGGTTCCAGGGGCTAAGAGTCTGAAATCAAGGTGTGAGCAAGACCATATTCTCTGAAGGCCCTAGAGGGGGATCTTTCCTTGCCTCTTTCTAACTTCTGGTGGTGTGTGGACAGTCCTTGGTTTCCTTGGCCTATAGATACATCACTTCAGCCTCTGCCTCCTCCTCTTTTTTTTTAAATAATTTATTTTCAAATTGGTTTCCATATAACACCCAGTGTTCATTCCAGCAAGTGCCCTCTTCAATGCCCGTCACCCACTCTCCCCCCTCCCACACCCCCCTCACCCTCAGTTTGCTCTTAGTCTTTGAGAGTCTCTTATATTTTGTCTCCCTCCCTCTCTGTGTCTTTTTTCTTTCCCCTCTTCCCCTCCCCCATGGTTTTTGCTAAGTCTCTCAAAATCCACCTATGCATGGAAACATGGTATCTGTCTTTTTCTGACTGACTTATTTCACTTAACATAATACCCTTCAGTTCCATCCATGTGGCTACACATGGCCAGATTTCATTTTTTCTCATTGCCACGTAGTAGTCCATTGTATATATGTACCACATCTTCTTTATCCATTTGTCAGTTGATGGGCACTTAGTCTCTTTCCATGATTTAGCTATTGTTGAAAGTGCTGCTATGAACATTGGGGTACACGTGCCCCTATGCATCAGCATTCCTGTGTCTCTTGGGTAGATTCCTAGCAGTGCTATTGCTGGGTCATAGGGTAGCTCTATTTTCATTTTTTTGAGGAACCTCCACACCATTTTCCAGAGTGGCTGCACCAGTTTGCATTCCCACCAACAGTGTAGGAGGGTGCCTGCTTTTCCACATCCCCGCCAGCATCTATAGTTTCCTGATTTATTCATTTTAGCCAGTCAAACCGGTATAAGGCGGTATCTCAGTGTGGTTTTGATTTGCGTTTTCCTGATGATGAGTGACTTTGAGCATCGTTTCATGTGTCTTTTGGCCATCTGGATGTCCTCTTTGGAGAAGTGTCTATTCATATCTTCTGCCCATTTCTTCACTGGATTATTTGTTTTTCGGGTGTGGAGTTTGGTAAGTTCTTTATAGATTTTAGATACTAGTCCTTTATCCGATATGTCATTTGCAATTATCCTTTCCCATTCCGTCAGTTGCCTATTAGTTTTGCTGGTTGTTTCCTTTGCCGTGCAGAAGGATTCTTGGCTGCATATCCTTCCTGTTCATCACATTGAAGATTTCCTGCCATTCCTTTCTGGCTTGCCAAGTTTCTGTAGATAAGTCCGCCACTACCCTAATGTGTCTGCCTTTGTAAGTCAAGACCCGTTTATCCCTAGCTGCTTTCAGAATTCTCTCTTTGTCTTTGTATTTTCCCAGCTTCACTATGATGTGTCATGCTGAGGGTCTATTCAGGTTACATCTGAGGGGAGTTCTCTGTGCCTCTTGGACTTCAATGTCCATTTCCTTCTTCATGTTGGGGAAGTTCTTAGCAATGATTTGTTCAAATATCCCTTCGACTCCTTTCTCTCTCTCTTATTCCTTCTATAGGAATAATATCCTATAATACGAATATTATTCTGTTTGATTGCATCACTCAGCTCTCGAATTCTCCTTTCCTGTTCCTGAATCAGTTTCTCTCTCTTTTTCTCTGCTTCCTCCTTTTCCATAATTTTATCTTCTAATTCGTCTATTCTCTCTTCTGCCTCTTCAATCCGTGCTGTGGCCACCTCCAATTTGTTTTGCACCTCATTTAAAGCATTTTTTAATTCATCCTGACCGTTTTTTAGTACCTTGATCTCTGCCTCTAGGGTCCTCCTGCTTGCTTCTATGCTTTTTTCAGGCCCAGCGAGTATTTTTATGTTTATCATTCTATATTCTTGTTCTGTTAAGTTGCTTATGTCTGCTTTCATCATTTCTTGTGCTGTCACTATTTCTTGTACAGTCTTTTGAGGGGAGTTCTTCTGTTTCATCATTTTGGCTAGGTGGGTGTGTATTGGTTTATTTCCTAGTTTTCCCGTGGGCTTTTACCTTCAGCCTGCGGCCGGTAGGCTCCCTGCGCCAGGTGGGTCAGCCGCAGGCGGCACCAGAGGAGGAGGGTGAGCCAGGAGCAGGCGAGGGGCCAGCGCACGCAATCTCCAGGAGCGCGTGGGCGAGTGAGCTCGGGGTCACTACTCCCAAGTAGCCCCCACAGATGCCCAGCCTGCCTCCTCCTTCTTCACATGAAATTTTCTCTTCGTGTCTCTGTCTTCACATAGTGTTCTCTCTGTCCCTCTAGCTCCAGGCTGATAGTGTTTTTGCTGGTATAAAATTCTCAAAAATTTGTCAGTTTTCTGGTGAAATTCATGGGAGTCCTAAGCATTAGACACGAGGATCCTCCACAGATCCTTCTGGAATGACCCCATCACTATTCCTGGCTTCTGCCAGGCTGGTTGATTGGATCCATAAATCACATGTCCAGTCTCTTCAACAAACTATTATCCAGCAACACCCTTGGTGTTCTCTCCAGAGCACATTTTCTCATCTTTTGCTCTCTGAATAGGCTGAGAATTTTTCAGAGCAAGTGCTGGTCCCTTTTGGTTTGACAATTCTTTCTTGATATGGCCCTTTCCTTTAGCATTTTATTATAAGCAGCAGGGAGAAACCAGGTCACACCTTCCACATTTTGCTTGGGAATCCCCTCAGCCACATATCCAAGTTCATCACATTTAAGTTCTATTTGCCTTGAAACTCTAGGATATGATTCAACCAAGTTCTTTACCACTTATAACAAAGATCAACTGATTGCACATGTTAATCACACCTACAAAATGCCTTCACATAAATGTATAAATCAGTGTTTGATTAAATAACTAATTACTATAGCCTAGCCAAGTTGATAAATAAAACTAACCATCACACCCCCAAAGTCAGACTTGGTCATGTTCTGTCATGAATTATCACTAAGTATCTGGTCTTTTATAAGATAAAGTATTGCTTACTTAGGCTTTTATTTGTGAGTTTTAGGCTTCATGACCAGAAGTCTTTTATATTTGTTTTATTTATTTTTATTTTTTCTTATTGTTTTAGAAAGAGAGAGAGAGTGTGTGAGCAGGGGAGAGAGAGGGAGAGAGAAAGAGAATCTCAAGCAGACTCCACACTGATGCGGGGCTAGATCCCACGACCCTGGGATTGTGACCTGAACTGAAATCAAGAGTCAGGTGCTCAGCCGACTGAGCCACTCAGTTTTTATTTTAAATCCGTGCTTTGTAATACATGTGGTTTTGAAAATGCTAGTTATTAAATGGTCTCCTCTTAAGTTTCACGCCTCTATGTAAAACACTGCTTTCTTGCATTTAGAAAAGCATTTTGAACTTTTAAAATTTCTTTCAGGAAATTGAGTTTTTTATCAGATGCAGTTTTCCCACCCACTTGCATGATATGGTGCAACATTAGGGCTGGCACAACATAAATTGCAGGGCTATGTGCTTTCTTGGTAAGGGGTTACAGCATCAAAAGACACAAGAGTAGATCCAGATGATAGAAGAAACCCTTGTTTACCTATTAGAGTCACCTGGAGAGCTTTTAAAAATCCCAGACCCATTAAATCAGAAGGGCTAGGGGTGGTAGACAGGTGTTAGTATTTTTTAAGGTTTCCAGAGGTGCCCGGGTGACTCAGTTGGTTGAGCGTCCGACTTTGGCTCAGATCATGATCTCACAGTTTGTGAGTTCAAGCCCCATGTTGGGCTCTGTGCTGACCACTCAGAGCCTGGAGCCGGCTTTGGATTCTGTGTCTCCCTGTCTCTCTCTGCCCCTTCCGTGCTCTGTTTCTCTCTGTCTCTCAAAAATAAATGAACATTAAAAAAAAAATAAAGTTCCCCAGATACAATGGCTTAAAAATGTACCCACAAATTCTTTGATACTCCTTTCTCCAAGAGGTAAAAGTTAATTCCTCTCTCAATGAGAGTGGGCTGGACTTAGTGACTTGTTTCTACCAAGAGCATATGGTGCTGTGTGTGACTTCTGAAACTAGGTCATATAACACTTTGAGGCTTCCTGCTGGCTTTCTCTCTTGAACCACATGCTTTGGGGCAAGGGGTCTACCATGGTCATGACACTCAGGGAGCCCTAGAGAGTCCCAGGTTATAAGGAACTATGAAGCCTCCTACCAAAAGTCAGCAAAGAACTGAGGCCTTTGCAATGGTTAATTTTATGAATTGAAGGGAAGGAAAAATTCTTACTCCACCCTCCAAGGTCTTACAGCTGGACCGAGAATTAAAATGACATGAGACAGGCTAGCAGGAGTAAAAACCCCACGTTTTATTATGCGTGCATACAGGCCCAGTAATTAAATCAAGACCAAAGAAATGGCCAAGGCAGGCAGGTTTTGTACTTTTTAGGCAAAGAGACAATAAATCAGAAGAACTGACAGGACAAAGAAAATTTAACTTTGAGGTCTTTGATTAGTAAGGAATTCTAAACACAATTTGGGGTGGCGTAGAAAATTAGTAAAAAGTAGCAAGAGTTGTTTATATAGCTTTCTCAGCCCTGAATTTCCTATCTCTGGTTATGAGGATGTCTCTTTACCTCCCGATATCTTTCACATGACAGATTTATTTCTTGCTTTCAGGGTTACAAAGGAGGGCTTCAGTGGCCTTCTTGAGCAGGTTGTGTCTTAAGTAACTTTTCCTTAAAGTAATCAGTATGTCAAAGTGGCACATTTTGGAACAGCCTGCCCTTGGGCCCTACAGGTTCAACCTAACTGGGCCACAGGGATGCCAGACATTTGGATAAATATTATTCTGGGTGTGTCTGTGAGGGTGTTTCTGGATGAGATTAATGTTTGAATAGGTAGACTGAGTAAAGCAGATTGGCCTCCCTCATGTTTGTGGGCCTCTTCCAATCCATTGGAGGACCTGAATACAACAAAAAGACTAAGTGAGAGGGAACTCCGCTTGCCTGAGTGCTTGAACTGGGACGTCAGTCCTTTCCTGCCTTTGGACTTGAACGGAAATACCTTCTCTTCTTGGGTGTCAAACCTGCTGGCATTTGGCCTGGAACTGACACCATCTACTCTCCTGCTTCTCAGGCCTTTGAACTTGGACTGGAATCATAGCTTTGGCTCTCCTGGGTCTCTAGCTTGCTACCAACAGATCTTGGGACTTATCAGCCTCCAAAATCATGTAAGCAAATTCATTTTATATATATATATACACACACACACACATACATATATATACACACATATATATACATACATACATATATATACACACATATATATACATACACACATATATATACATATACATATATATATATATACACATACATATATACATACATATATTTGTATCCTATTGGATCCTCTTTGGAGAAGCCTGTCAAATACAGCCTTCTGCCGATCATCGTGTAAGAGAACCATCTTGGAAGCCCCATTCAAGCCTTCAGATGCAGCCCAGGCTGTAGCAACCTCATGAGAATTGCTGAGCCAGAAACTTGAACTAGGCTACTCCCAAATTCCTGACCCATAGAAACTGTATGGGATAATAAATGTTTGTTGTTTTAAGCTGCAAAGTTTTGTGGTAATTTGTTATATAGCAGTAGATTTGTACCACCCTAGGTGATACCAATATATGGCCAAGCTTAAAGAGCGCTGCCTCACTTCTATCGAAAAATCATGAAATACTTGCCTTTTAGGTACTCATAGGGATCTGGAGCACTTATTTGTGTTGTAACAGATCTGTCAAATGTCTAACCGAAGCAATAGCTCTGTTGTGCTAACTCTTCTGTACTTCTCAATGTTTTCCAGTTTCATTCTTATGTCCAATCACATCCTCCATCAGTGAGCTTCATACCTGGACCATGTTACGTTGACGTGGCCCTTTCCTCTGTGCACTCAGAACTGACTTCCCAGCTCCTGTGATTCTGGTGTCTTCTGTTTGGGTGTAAACATCTTTGTGTTTGGGACAGGGTAAAAGCCCTGTGAAAGACATAGTATTCTTCTAAATTTCTCTGCCTATTCGCGCCTTTCTTCTTTATTTTCAGAAGAAAATCCCACAGGAAAAATAATGGAAGCCACTGCACACAAATTCCCTCAATTTTGTTGTCATCAGACTGCTTTTGTGTGGAATCTTTTCTGTCCTCTGGCTATTGTTCTTGAAGAGTTGCTGTCCTCCTTTCATAGGCTAATGTTTCCACCTAAGCTCTGCATCTTCACTGCTCCCCCTCTTCTGGCCTCTTGTCATTGAAACTACTCATGGCTTAAGGATTAGACTCTTTCCTCAGCTGAACTCTAGACTTCTGGAAGGCAAGAGCAGTGTCTTGCTGATGAAGATTCTTTGAATATCGGAGTGAATATGTTAATTTTGAAAATATGGAAACACTTAAAAATAGAGTTATTCTTTTTCCACGTCTACCCCCAAATTTGTATTTCATTTCGTTGAAAAGGAAAACTCAGATGAAAGTTAGAGCCTCTTTTCCAGACATGTAGTAAAGGAAGCTACAAATGTATTAAACTTGAAATAGAAATAGAGATGTATCTGGCTGGTGGTTACGTAATGGCAACATAATGGCAACTTCACAGCATTTAAAGCATTATATTGAAACAAGAAGCCAGAGATTCAAGATACTTTTTCTCTTATTGATACCTGAGTATTCTTGATTTCTCTTTATTTTGTAAAGTCAGATGGGCACGTCCACTCGAAGAGCCTAATGAAATTTTCCATAGGAAGCAGAGTGACAGCCATTATTGGGTGTAAGGATCACTGTAGCAGGCTGGCTGCCATTGCTCTCATTCATACCCTTTATTATATTCTCCTCTTAGAATGTGAACTATACACTGACTACACCGGATTCTTCCCTCGCACCCAATATTGTGTCTATTTTCTCCATACTCTACGGGCCTTTTGTTTGTTTTTGAAAACACTGCCATGATTTAGAGAGGGTCAGTAAGATACAGGAAGGAATATGGACTTTGTATTTAACGAGAGTTAGTTGAATCCTGCTTCTGCCATTTATTAGCTATGTGGCTTTTGGGAAGTTATTTGGTCTTTCAAAATCTCTTTTAAAACTAAAAAATGTCCTCATCAGTAAAAATAATGCACAGCTCAGAGTCGTCATGGACATTCGATATTTTTAAAAACATTTATTATGGTGGCAGTTTCATTGCTTTCCATATTCACAGACGACTTCTGAACATATGTAGCCCTGGTTTTCTCCTTCGATCCAAATGTGTGATTACAGCTGCATATCTCAAAGGCATCTCATAAAGGTATCTTCAACACAGTGATTCAACCCATATCTTTCTTATCATCCTTTTTCTTCTGGTGTTCTCTAGATTATTAACAGCAACATCATTCAGCTATCCAACCTAAAAACCTTCACATCATCATCCATCTTTCATCTTCCTCTCCCTCAGTCTTCATCCCCAGGATCTGTCAGTCAACAGACTGTTGATTCTGTCTCGAAGGTTCTTTAAAAATATAACCTGACCTCTTCCTCCCTGTTCAACTGCTTTGGTTCTGATCTTGACTCTTTAGCCTGGACCATTGCTCCATGTAAACAAAAGCATGTTGTTCATCTGCTTATCCACAAGACACATTTGTAACAGTGTCCTAGAGGACCCCAACAGCCCTTGTAGCTTCTTCAGATCCCCCACAGTGCTTGCCAAGGACCATGCAGTTGATGCTGTGGACCCCAGTAGCCTGAGCCAGTGAATCACCACAACCCCCCCACCCCACACCCAGAGTCTCTACACACCCCTTCAGTTGGCACCTTGCATAACTAGACTCAGGGTCACAGCGTACTCCAGTGTGCCTCCACCCACTGATGAAGGGCTTTCCTTGCTGAAGTCAGCCCATAAAGTCTGGAAGAGATGACTGCTTCTTCAAATGTGCAGACACCTGTGGAAGGCTACAGGGATCACAAAGAATCAGGGAAATATGACTCCACTAAATGAACACTGTAAACTTTTAGTTCAAATTGACCCCCAAAGAAGTGGAGATACAGGAATTGCCCAATAAGGAACTCAAAATAATTATTCTAGAGGTTATTAGAGAACTACAGGACAACACAGTTAAACAATTTAATGAAATCAAGGCCATTATATAAGAACAAAATTAGAAGTCTAACAAAAAGATAGAAAACAGAAAAGAACCAAACGGAAATTTTTGAGCTCAAAAAACAATGACTAGAGTGAAATTCCATAGAGAACTTCAACAGCAGACAGGACCAAAGAGAAGAGTCAGTTGGCTCAAAGACAGATCATTTAAAATTGTCCAATCAGAAGAACAAAAAGAAAAAAGAATGAAAAGAAATGAAGGAAGCCTGTGGGCCTTAGGTACACCATTAAAAGAAATAATCTATACATCATTGGAGTCTCAGAAGAAGAAGAAGAGAGAGAAAGGGACAGAAAGCTGATTTTATTTTACTTCATTATTTTTTTAAGTTTATTTATTTTTGAGAGAGACAGAGAGCACAAGCAGGGGAAGGGCAGAGAGAGGGGGGAGACAGAGGATCTGAAGCCGGCTCCATGCTGACAGCCCGAACCCAGGAACCATGAGATCATGACCTGAGCTGAAGTTAGGCACTTAACCGACTGAGCCACCCAGGTGCACTCAGAAAACTTATTTTAAAAAATAGTGTCTGAGAACTTCCCAAACCTGGGGAGAGACTTGGAATCTAAGTTCATGAAGCTAATAGCATCTCCCCCCCCAGATTTCAATCCGAAGCAATCTTCTCCAAGACCTATTATAATTACACTGTCTAAAATCAAAGACAAAGAGAAATTTTAGAGCAGCAGAAAATTCTCTTACACAACTGAGCCCATATAAGGCTTTTAGATTTCTCAGCAGAAACCTTACAGGCCAGGAGGAGAATTGCATGATATATTCAAAATGCCAAAAGAAAAAACCTGCCAGCCAAGAATGGCTTACCCAGCAAAATTGTCCTTCAGGAATGAAGGTGAGATAAAGACTTTCCCTAACCAACAAAAACTGAAGGAGCTCATCACCACTGGACCTGCCTTAAAGGAAACGCTGGAAGGATTCTTCAAGCTGAGATGAAAGTACACTAACTAGTAATATGAAAAGGTGAAAATATACAACACACTGGTAAAGGTAGGTATCTATAGTCAGATTCAAATACTTTCCTGAAATATGGTGGGGTGTTAACCACTTAACCGTATTATACAGATTCTAAGACAAAGGTATTAAAAATAGCAATAGCTACAATAACTTGTTAATTTACAATATAAGAAGATGTAAATTGTGGTATCAAAGGGGCGCCTGGGTGGCTCAGTTGGTCAAGCGTCTGACTTCAGCTCAGGTCATGATCTCACAGTTCGTGAGTTCAAGCCCCACATCAGGCTCTGTGCTGACAGCTCAGAGCCTGGAGCCTGCTGTGGATTCTGTGTCTCCCTCTCTCTCTCTGCCCCTCCCCAGCTCATGTGCTCTCGCTTGCATGCTCTCCCTCTCTCTCTCTCAAAAATAAAAAAACATTAAAAAATTGAAAAATGTGGTATCAAAATGCTAAAATGTGGGGGTGGGAGTAAAAGGAAAAAATTTTGTGTGCAATCAAAGTTAAGTTCTGAGCAGCTTAAAATAGGCTGTTGTACCTAGAAGATGTTTCAAGTAAACCTAAGGGCAACCCCAAAGCAGAATGCTATGGTAGGAACGTACAAGGTTAAGAGAAGGGAATCAAAGAATACCAGTGCAGAAAATTATCGCCTCACAAAGGAAGACAACAAGAGAGGAAGAAAGGAACAAGGGAAGTATGAAACAGCCAGAGAACAATTAACAAGATGGCAGTAGTAAGTCCTTACTACCTAATTATTTTCAAATGTCAGTGGAGTAAATTCTCCAACTCAAAAGGCACAAAGTGGCTGAGTGGATTTAAAAAAACCAGACCCAACGATATGCTGCTATGGAGACTCACTTCAGCTTCAAGGACACGGATAGGCTGCAAGTGAGGAATGGGGAAAGGGATTTCATGCGAATGAAAACTAAAAGAGAGCAGGGGTAGCTATACTTAGATAGAATAGGCTTTGAGTCAAAAACTGTAAGAAGAGCAAAGAAAATAATTATATAATGATAAAAGTATCAGTTTGTCAAGAGAATATAACAATTGTAAATACATACCCACCTAACACTGGAACATCTAAATATATTAAGCAAATAGCAGCAGAGCTGAAGGGAGTTGTAGGGCACGCCGGTGCCTCATTTTCAAAGCAACCGAGGTGTCTATCAGTGGATGAATAAATAAAGAAGATGCGGTCTAAGTGTATACATTGGAAGATTATTCATCCATAGAAAGAAGGAAATCCTGCCGTTTATGACAACGTGGATAGACTCTTCTGCTAAGTGAAATTAGAGAAAGACAAATACTCTGATCATATATAGGGAATCTAAAAACATTGAAATTGTGGAAACAGAGCAGAATGGCGTTTGCAGGGGCTGAAAGGTGGGGGAAATCAGGAGATGTTGGTCAAAACACACAAACTTAGAAGCATACAATTAAAAGGTGAATAAGTTCTGAGGACCTGTTATACAGCATGGTGACTCTAGTTAACAATACTATACTGTATTCTTGAAAGTTGCTATGAGAGTAGAGGTTTAATGATCTCACCAGAAAAGTAACAAGAACAACAAAATGATAATTACGTGAGATTAAGGAGATGTTAAGTAACTTTATTGTAGTAAACATTTCACAATGTATGCATGTATCATATCATCCCATTAAACTTACAGAATGGTATAATCAATTACATCTCAAGAAAGCTTTAAAAAGAAGTACTGAGAATGCATGTTAGAAGAAGCCTGCACCAATAGCATAGGCTCTAAATGGCACATTTTCTTTTCTAATTTATAGAATCATAAATGGAGATACTATTTATGATAAAAAATGTACATTACTTCCAACCTTTTGTGTTTTTAACTCTTGACGAAGTATAAGTCCTTTTATAATGAGGCAATATGTTTAATTTTTTAAATTATGCATTGATATTGAAACCCAGTCCCTGATTTCTGTTGGCCAGCAGGGTTCAATGTATATGATCATTCCAGAAAATTGCTTAGCTTCAGGGAGGGACAGGTCAGCCACGTGAAGAAGGAGAATCAGGTCTAACCAAAGTAGGGCATGATAAAGTGGCTTTCATGAAGAGCCTTGCTTTTTCTTCAGATCAAACATATTCAGCATCTTGCAAAGGTCCTCTCACTAATTCGTGCACATATTTCTTTTGAGATTGATGCTTCTGGAAGGAAAGTACAGATGACAGTGTCTGAGAGCAGTGCTTTTAGTAAGATACTCCTGACCCAGTTAAAGAACCTCAGATTTCAAGCAGAAACCCATGCTCCCAATTTCGTTGGCAGGTCTATGACACATTTGTAGTGAATTCATTATGACTTTTAAACCTTTTCCCATATAAAATAGTATGAATATAAATGTATGATTGGAGGTGTAACACAATTGTCATCCATTTTTTGTTTGTTTTTGCTGTCCTCACCCGAGACGGAATGGAGGATGTTCTGGAAATCAGACTGTTAAAATGTCCCTTTTTCAAGTGGTAACAGATGTAATTGGTTCATATGAAAGAGGACATGGAATCTTAATGGCTACATCAGGAAGAAGAGGTATATTAACAATTGAGAGGATAATAGGAGGGTTTACCATTGCCTCAAATATACTGAACACATAGAACACACCTTTTGGCAGTCTACGTTCTAGTTCTAACCTTTGAGTATTGTAGTTTTCCCCGCCCTTTATTTAGGGGGAGCAGAGAAACAACAGGACAGTCTCTCAGCCTCAAGATGTCTACCTTCTGTGCACTCTGGAGATGTCTCTAGTACCCAAGTCATCTGCCTTGCCTACTTCTAATTTCCACCATAGCTGCGTTGCACAGTTCCTTGTGTCAGGGAGCATGAATGCCTTTCCCCCTTCACAGGAGCAAGAATGCCTGTCCCATTCAAGGTCCTTCTAGCTGGACTAAGAAACAAATTGACATAAAGCAAATTAAGAGGGAAAAATCAAATTTAATAGGTATACATGTGGGGAATCCATATACATGGAAATTCCAGAGTCGGGCACGATGAGGTCTATATGTCATCCCGGACTAAGGAGAGGGGGCAAGGGTCTGGGACTTCAGAGGAAAGGAACGCACTTCGCAGGCAATGAGAAAAGCGAATGTTTGGTAATTAGATGTTTGCCCTGCCATACACATGGGTCACTCAGATAAAACTTATCTCTGTTAATAACTCTTATTCTAGGAAAGACCCCCAGTTTAGAGTCTTCTGTGTGGTTAAGGGAGGGACCAAAGTTTTTCTTGAGCACATAGGGCCTCAAGTGCCTTCAGCTCAAAATAATACACATGCAAAAGTGGCACATTTGGTTGGGGTGGGGGCCTGTCTTGAACCCCTTCACTTGCATGCACAGATTTGCCACGACAGTGTCTGTATTAGTTTCCTAGGGCTGCTATAGCAAAGTACCATGAACTTGATGGCTTATGTAATAGAAATATATTGTCTCCCACCTCTGGAGGGTAGAAATTTGAGATCAAGGTGTTGGCAGGCCACGCTCCCTCCAAAGTTCCTAGGGAAGGCTCCGTTCCAGACCTCTCTCCTAGCTTCTGGCAATTCCTTGGCTTGTGGCAGCAGAACTCCAGACTTCATATGATATTCTCTTTGTGTGTTTGTATCTGTGTCCAAACATCCCCGTCTGGGTAAGGATAGTGTTCGTCTTAGATTAGGGCCTGCTCTAATGACTTCATTTTAAACCTTAAACTCCCCTTAAATCCTTGTTTTTGGTCTCATTGCCTTCTCAAAGTTGAAGCTGTAGAAATCCGCTGAGCTCAGAAGGTGAAGCTGTTGACACTCTCGGAGCAATTCTCAGTCATTCAGGGTCAGGGCCCAGTGAAAACCTGCACCAGCCTCCTTTCCTGTGGATGGATTCTTCTGGCAGGTGTTCCGTCTTTTCTCAGAAGGCCTGAGAGGATTGGGTTCTAATTGCTACAACAGCAACTTCACTAATGCACTCTGACATTGGCTTTCCCTCCTGTCTCACTTTCCCTGTGTCTTACTATAACTTCTTGGATCTGCCCTCATACAAATTACCAACACTCTGCTGAGATTATCGCCTTGTCTCAGACTCTGCTTTTGAGACAAGCCAAACAGCTGCTTTCCTTATCTTCAGTAGAAAAACTAAGTAATCCCCTAGAAGGCTGAATCTCAATTCAAGTTATACATGATAGTAGTGCCTGTGGTTATGACATTACTATAAAAAAGTATATTTTTCTTGTCTCCATAAACATGGCCAGTCTTGCTGGTAGACATATAGAAAATATAATTTTATTACTGAAAATACCTTTGAGACTCCTATGTTGGCAGGTGAGAAAATTGAAGCTCAGGGAGTATATAATTGATAATACAAAAAATTAGAAGCAGAGAGAGGGCTAGAACCTAGATTTTCTGATACCTAAATTAGCATGTTTTCCCACTTCACATTTAATTTTTGCTGCCAGGAATACTTCATATGTTAATAAATGTCATTCCTTTCACAGAGTGTTTTATAACCTTTTAAGGTGGTGGAATATAAACTTCTTAAAGACGGTGAAGATTCCTATTTGTATTGTGACACGTGAGGTTAATGTCTTTCATAGAATGGGTGCTAAATAGATATAGTGTTAGCTCTGTAGTGGCACAGATTTTTTTTTTTTTTTCTCTGAAGTATAGTTGACCCGCCATGTCGCATTAGTTTTAGGTATGCAACATAGTGATAGCATTGACCATTCAACTCTGTACTTTGTGCTATGCTTGTGACAAGTGTAGCTACCCTCTGTCACCATACAACACTATTACAGTACCGTTGACCATATTCCCTATGCCGTACCTTTCATCCTCATGACTTATTCATTCCATAACTGGAAGACTGTATCTTCCGCTCCTCTTTACCCATTTTGTCGATCCCCCCCCCATCCCACTCTCCTCTGGCAACCATCAGTTTGTTCTCTGTGTTTATGGGTCTGTTTCTGCTTTTTTAGTTAGTTTGTCCATTTGTTTTGTTTTTTAGGTGCCAGATGTAAGTGAAATCATATGGTATTTGTCTTTCTCTGTCTGACTTCATTTAGTGTGATAACCTATAGGTCCATCCATGTTGTTCCAAATGGCAAGTTGTCATTCTTTTTATGGCTGAGTTACACACACACACACACACACACACACACACACAGATACACACCACATCATCTTTATCCATTCATATATCAATGGACACTTAAGTTGCTTCTGTATCTTGGCTATTATAAATAATGCTGCCATAAACATAGAGGTACATACGTTTTTTTGCATTAATGTTTTCATTTTCTTTGGGTAAATACTAAGTAGTGGAATTACTGACCATATGATATATCTTTTTTTAACTTTGAGGGGAACTTCCATACTGTTTTCCACAGTGGCTGTACTAATTTACATTCCTACCTGTAGTACATGAGGGTTCTTTTTTTCTCTACATCCTTACCAACACTTGTTATTTATGTTTTTTATTTTTGCCATTCTGACAGGTGTAAGGTGATATCTCATTGTGGTTTTGATTTGCATCTCCCTGATGATGTGTGATGTTGAGCATAGTTTCATGTGTGTGTTGGCCATCTGTTTCTCCTCTTTGGAAAAATGGCTGTTTCAGTCTTTTGCCATTTTTCAAATTGGGTTATTTGGTTTTTTTTTTTTTTGATGTTGAGTTGTATTAAGTTCTTTATAGATATTGGATATTAATTTCTTATTAGATATATCATTTCCAGATATCTTCTCCCATTCAGTAGGTTGCCTTTTCATTTTGTCGATGGTTTCTTTGACTGTGCAAAATCTTTATTTTGATGTAGTCTCAATAGTTTATTTTTGCTTTTGTTTCCCTTGCCTTAGGAGACATATCTAGAAAAATGTTGCTATGGCCGATGACAAAGAGATTACTGTCTATGTTTTCTTCTAGGAGTTTTATGGTTTGGGGCCTCATATTTTGGCCTTTAATCCATCTTGAGTTTATTTTTGTGTATAGTGTAAGAAAGTGGTCCAGTTTCATTCTTTGGCATGTAGCTGTCCAGTTTTCCCAGCACCATTCATTGAAGAGATTTTCTTTTCTCCATTGTATATTTTTTGCTTCCTTTGTCATAGATTAATTGACCATACAAGCATGGGTTTATTTCTGGCTTTTCTATTCTGTTCCATTGATCTATGTGTGTCTTTTTGTGTCGGTACCATAGTGTTGTGATTATTATAGCTTTATAGTACGTCTTGAAATCTAGGATTACGATATCTCCAGCTTTGTTTTTCTTTCTCAAGAGTGCTTTGGCTATTTGGAGTCTTTTGTGGTTCATTACAAATTTCAGGATTATTTGTTCTAGTTTTGCGAAAAATACTGTTGGTATTTTGATAGGGATTGCATTGAGCCTAGGGATTGCTTTAGGTAGTATGGACATTTTAACAATATAAATTCTTCCAATCCATGAGTATGTACGTCTTTCCATTTGTTTGTGTCATATTCTATTTCTTTTTTTAAAAAATTATTTATTTAAATAATCTCTAACTCAACATGGGACTTGAACTCATGACCCTGCGATCAAGAGCCACTGACTGAGCCAGGCAGGTGCCCCTCTTCCATATCTTTCATTGGTGTTCTATAGTTTTCAGAGTGTAGGTCTTCCACCTCCTTGGTTAAGTTTATTCCTAGGTATTTTATTCTTTTTGGTATAATTGTAAATGGAATTATTTTCTTTATTTCTCTTTATGATACTTCATTATTAGTGTATAGAAATGCTACACATTAACAGAATGAAGGATAAAAATTGTATGATCATTTTAATAGATGCAGAAAAGGCATTTGACAATATTCAATATTCATTCATGATACAAACTCTCAACAAAGTGGGTTTAGAGGGAACATAATTCAACGTAATAAGGCCATATGTGAAAAAGTCCCAGCTGACATCATACTCAATGGTGAAAAACCGAGAGCTTTCCTCTAAGATCAGGACCAAGACAGGGATGTCCACTCTCGTCGCTTTTATTCAACATAGTACTGGAAGTCCTAGCCACAGCAGGCATACAAGAAAAAGAAATAAAAGGCACTCACAATGTTAAGGAAGAAGTAAACCGTCACTATTTGCAGATGACATGATACTATATAGAAAATGCTAAAGATCTCACCAAAAGACTGTTAGAAGTAATAAATGAATTCAGTAAAGTTGCAGGATATAAAATTAATATACAGAAATTGGTTGTATTTTCTATAATGGTACAGATTTTTGTCCGATGTGTTAGTGATATATCAAGAACCTAGAATAGTGCCTGGCCCATAGTAGGCATTCAACAAACATTTTTTGAGTGAACAAATGAACATATACATGCTTAAAAGACAAGAAATAATTCTGTCTCTTTGCCTTCTGCTAGAAGACCACCTAAAACCTATTAATAATAGTACAATTATACATGTCAAACAATGTTCTAGATTGTTTACGTATATCTATGATCTAATTTAGTTTTTACAATATCCCTATAAGGTAAGGAAACAGGCTTGGAGGAGTTTCATATTGCATTATCACAAAGCTAATGATTGACCCAAGCGTGTCTTGACCATGTCGCCTCTGATGAACATAACTGCAGTGTTAATGCTATAGAAAGCGAGAATACAAAGAGTTCTAGTCTCTAACTATAAATTAAGCAATCATCTTGCAAACATCATAAACCAAAAGGTACAGGACTCAATCCAAGGTATTTCTAAACATTGAATCTGATGGAGTGTGATGACTCATCAGAAAAATCAGAAAGAAACTTTGTTTCTCCCATTTGGGTTGTTGCAAGTCTGTTGGGAGTGAATTTTATTAAACTGAAATTACTTTCCCCGTCATAATTCCTTATGTTATTAAGTGTGATTATTGTTAGCTTTTTTTTGTCCAATTCATTCTTTCTGAGAAAATAATGTTCTACTGAACAATGGCATGCAAATAAAATCTTCTCGTAAAATGTCAGCCCCCTTTAACATCCTGAGACAGTATATCCCAGAGGTTAAGTCAAGGGCTCTGTATACTGTGTGCCTTTGATAAATTCCTTACCCACTCTAAATTCTAGGTTCTCCATCCGTAAGGTGGGATCAAAAAAGTACTTAGCTCATAGCGTTGTGGTGTGAAGTGAAATACTGAAATCAAAATGCTTTGCACAGGACCTGACTCTAAATGTAGAGTAAAATGGAATATTAATAGATCTAAGATGAAAAAAACTGAGATCCCATGAGAAATACAATAGAATCAGAAGTTGAGGGAGGTAAAGTTAAAATAAAACTTGACACTTTTTGGTTCAAAGGTGAGGTTTCTATGTATAGAAATATTGCCACTGCCACGACACCACCGCCGTCCTGATCATATCGAAGAAAAGTCCTTTTTATAATGACGTCATACTGTTACTTGTTTGAAGAAAGATCACTTTTGCTGGGGTAGTGATGGTTTCTCTGGGTCTTAAGGCACAACATAGAGAGTGAAACCTGCCAAGATAATTTGTGTTCCTTCTTAGGTGATTAGGGCCTCACTGTCCTCGACAGCTGCGTTGTCTTACATGGTAGCCGCCAGCCTCATGGAGCTCTTGAGCACTCCAAATAAGGTAGAACTGAGGAACTGAATTTTAAATTTCATTTAGTTTTCATATGTTTAAATTTAAACTTAAAGAGCTACCTGTGGCTAGTGACAACCTGACTGGACAGCACTGTGCTTTGTCATGCTGGGGACGGGACTTTGTCAGCCTGTGAGGCTCTGCTGGTAGGGGTCACAGGAGGGAGACTCCAAGGTTGGGAGGGGAAGGGCCTCCTTCCTTCCTGTCCACTTTTGTTCCTGTCAACTAGTATTGCCAGAGAAATGGCTCTTTGCTCTTGCCACGCTTCCAGAACTAGCCCAGTCGTACCTCTCAGAGAGGCCAGGACCAGCTGGGCACGGCGCATTCCCTCCCCCACAGCCCATGCCCCCAGGGCTCCTCCTCTGACCCTTTGAGTTCCAATTACCCAAACCTTTTACACAGGGGTGAGTTGCTGCTTCACTTTACTCTCTTTTTTTAATGTTTATTTATTTCAAAGAATGTTTTTTAATGTTTATTTATTTTTGAGAGAGAGAGTACAGAATCTGAAGCAGGCTCCAGGCTCTGAGCTATCAGCACACAGCCCGATGCGGGGCTCGAACCCACCGACTGTGAGATCATGATCTGAGCTAAAGTCACATGCTTAACCGACTGAGCCACCCAGATGCCCCTTCTTTCTATTAATTCCTAACCTCACCTTTTAACCCAAAAGCTTAAAGTTTTATTTCAATGTACCTCCCTCAACTTCTGTTTTTATTGTATTTCTCATTGGATCTCAGTTTTTTCATCTTAAATTTATTTATTTTCCATTTTTCTTTAAATTGGGTTTTTAATTATTACTGTTTTTATTTCGTCTTTTGGTGTTCTCCTATCTTACTCTTGGCTTCCTCATTTAAAGTCTCATCTGTTTCATTTTTTTTCTTTCTGTTGTTTATACTGGATAGGTTTATAAGAAAAAAAAAAAACTTTATGGGGCACCTGAGCGGCTCTGTTGGTTAAGCATCTGACTTCAGCTTAGGTCATGATCTCACGGTTTGTGAGTCTGAGCCCCATATTGGGCTCTGTGCTGACAGCTCAGAGCCTGGAGCCTGCTTCTGATTCTGTGTCTCCCTCTCTCTCTGCCTCTCCTCCACTCACACACTCTCTCTCTCCCTCTCTTAAAAATAAATAAACATTAAAAACATTAAAAAAACTTTATAAAATAAATATAATTTTTTTTAAATTTAGAAGTTACAAAAATACATTAACTTTGTTTTATTTTTTAATTTATTGGCTTAAGTCTCTGCTTTGTTTTCTTTTCCCTTGTTCTCTTTGTTTCATGTATGGTTTAAACATGTTTAAAATTGTAGTAAGATACACTTAACATAAAATTTACCATCTTAACCATTTTTAAGTGTATCATTCAGTGCTATTAGATACATCACACTGTTGTGCAACCATCACCACCCTTCATCGCTGTAATTCTTTTCATTTTCTAAAACTGAAACTTTATTCCCATGAAACAATAACTCCCCATTCTCCCCTCCTCCCAGCCCCTGGAAACCACCATTCTACTTTCTGTCTTTCTGATTTTGACTACTATAAGTACCTTATATAAGTGGAATCATCCAGTATTTATTTTTGGGTTTTCATGTGTGTGACTGGCTTATTTTACTTAGTGTGATGTCCTCAGGGTTCATCCATGTTGTATCATATTATAGAACTCCCTTCCTTTTAAAGTCTGAATAATATTCCACTCTAGATATAGACCACATTTTGCTTATCCATTCATTCATCAGTGGACATGTGGGTTGATTGCACAGTTTAGCTATTGTGAATAATGCTGTGAGCACGGGTGTACATCTTATATGTTTTAAATGACTTTTTATAAGCACAACAAAAACCGAGTGAGTCTCAAAGGGCACCAAGGAGAGAACACTTTAAATGCTGATTTTCTTTCTCTGGCTGCCTCTAAAATGAATCCCCCAGCCTTGGTGAGGGATGTTCTCCCAAGAAATTCACCATGTAGTGACTGAGGCCATATGAAAGCTACCATTCTTGGAGTCATAATCCCCATTTTGCCTTTGGCCCATTTTCTTCATGGGCACATTATACAATGTGACATTTCACATCATCTAACTCACTGGGCTCTAAATCTATGATCTATGAAATATATTATCATTGGATCCTGGACAAATCCTCTAGTGTTACAAACCCGGAGAATTTGGCACTGGGGAAGTGGCAACCAGGGCAAGGGCTGATTCAATGGTGTTCTCAAGTGGGAATGAACTTCTTGATACCAGTGGAGGCCCAATAAGAGATTATATTGCCACTTCTTAGGCAATTTTACCCCAGTCTGCTTTCTGCCTACTAATTCGGAGGCTCTTGCTTTTCACTTTTTTTATCAGGGACATGGAAAGGCTCTTTTGAGGTAAATTTGTCCCTTTCCTTGCCACGAAGGCCAAAGAGAGAATGGGTAAAACAAGAATAAGCATAAACAGGAGTTTAAAAAGAGTTTATATCCTATTGGGGAGGTTCTTTGGTTTGTCAGGTTCCATTCTTGGCACCTGATGTTAAGGAGAAGGACCAGACCCTAGCACTTTTATATAATAGGTCCAAGATGCCACAGCTCCCACCCGAGAGTCAGGAAGAGTCATCTCAGTGTATCAGAGCTGCTGGGGCAAGGCTTTTAGAGACTTTTTCACTACAGCTCTTGTAGCGGGTGCTGCCCCGTGTTCCCTTCAGGACTGAAGCTCATCTCCCTGTGAGCAGAATGCCCGTGGCTCACTGTTCACAGTGGGAGTCCCTCTTTGGGAATTTCTCTGGGCTGAAGAGAGCCACTGTGTCAAGGTCAAACCCCTTCCCCCAGGGCAGCCACAGTCGTGGATTAGCTGATGCAAGAGTAGAAAGATCTGACCCCCTTGCTTCAAGGCAGGACAACCTTAAGAGCAATTACAGGTGCACAGCTCAACTGAGGCCATTGTTGTGAAAACATTGCAGTTAACTTCCCTCTGTGCCGAAACCTGATTTCCTCCCACCCTTATAGGTGTTTCCAAGAAGACTCCTACACCTAAGAGATTTGGTGCCAGGAGTGATGAGATGAAGCCTAATCTAAAACAGGATTCGGGAGGTGGGTCACCCACCCATCACTGGGGGGACAGTGAAGCATGGATAGCCTCTGGCATACTGTAGCCCACAGGTTATTAAAACTTTCCAGGGTAGCAAACTGGGGTAGAATACTTTTATCTCCTCTAGCCAATAGTAGATAAACTAGGGTCATTTCACACCATAACCCTGTCAGAGAAGTGCTGGTCTTCTGAGAGAGGAAGGGGACTGTATCCCAAAGTTGCTGCAGGGTCTAGCCAACAAATGCTGTTAGGATCCAGAAGAGAACCATGGTATTGAGTCTTGAGGTGCTGGATCAAGGGGGAGCAAGCCAAAGTTGGATCAAAGAGAGGGTATTGATTTGGGAACACTCTCCTGTGAGGTAGGGTTTGACATTCTGACAAGGATTCAAGGAGAACACGGTGCTGACACACAATTATGATAATAATTCTTGGAAGCTTGGAGAAAACAATGATCTGCACCAAGTCAAGTAAAAATGGCAGAATTGCCATAGCAGGTGGTGTAAGCAACAACCAAAAGGCTCAGAGAAAGGGGCACGCTGGTCTGGAGATAGTATGTAAGACTGGAAAACCCATCATTAGGATGATATTCCTAATCCCCACAGCCTGTGAATTTGTCACTTTGCGTGGCAGAGGGAACTTTGCAGATGTGATCAAATGAAGAATTTTGAGATGGAGTGGTCATCCTGGATTGTCTTGGTGGGCCCAGTGTAATCACAAAGGTCTTGATAAGGGAAAGTGGGAAGCAGAAAGTTGAAGGAGATGTGATGACAGAAGCAGAGGTTGGAGTGACAGGATTGTTGATTTTGAAGATCAAGAAAGGGACTGTGAACTGAGGAATACAGTCAGCCTCTGGAAGCCGAAAAGGCAGGGAAATGAGTTGTCCCCTAGAACCTTCAGAAAGGAACACAGCCATGCTGCCATCTTCATCTTGGCCCAGTGAGACCAATTTCAGACTTCTGACGTCCAGAATTGTAAGACAATAAATTTGTGTTGTTTTTAAAAACCACTAAGGCCTTGTGGTAATTTATTACAGCAACAATAGGAAAAGTAATAGTAATACAGGCATGTGTTGCTAACATAACACATCTGTGTCCATTGGCATTTGTAACTGTTGCATTCATGGTAACAGGGTAAAGCATCCAGCCGCTCCAGGGTATCTTCTCTTGTAGTTGTACCCCAGCCTTTCCTTACTGAAATAGGTGTTGTTCTATTGTGAATTATATTTTTTATTCTTCTTTTCTACTCTTCCTTCTGGGTTCAAAATCTTCAAGATCTCTTCCCACATATATCCCCCTGATTTTTGCTCTTATGGTTTAACGAATTCCTAAAGATATTCCATTGTATAAGCCTTCTCTTCCCTAGTTTGAGCCCGCATTCAGCTCTCCTCCCGGGGCATGCCGGAATCTGATTATGGTGACCAGTCACTGAGTGACAATGACTGGTGGGGCACACAGTATTAACTTTGTTCTGCAAGGGCACACACTCAGGCCAGGAAGTACGTTTCTCTAAGCAAGGCACAGGAGACCCAGTGGGAAGCTCTTCATAAGGGGTTGGGAATTTAGGGTACTCCTCAAAGGGTTCCAGATATTTCCATTCAAATTGCTGGAATTGTACTCTTTCCAGGGCACTGCCTTCACTCACATCAAAGACCTGGCAGGGCTCTGGGTCTTACAATGGATACTGCTGATTCAGCAAGCAAACCCGGGTGGGGTCAGACTCAAAGTCTGAGTTAGGTTTTTGGATATTTGATTCCTACTGCCATAAGAGAGAACGTCATTTAAAAATCACGTTATAGAAAATCTTTGATCTTAATCTGTGCCTTGAGGTAGAAGTTTAGGCATATGAGGTGTTTGTCCATGTTTTAAGTTCTGCACTGCCATCGGGAGCAGCCATCTAGTTTCATGAGCTGTTTCAGCCCTGCCTGGTCCAAACCGCTGGGTTCCTGTATCAGATTGTGGACATAAGGTTCAGTGCATGTTCCATCCCCGCTACTCAGATTACAGTGTGCAAACCAGCTGCGTGGACATCCCCTACGGGCTTGTTAGAAATGCAGTATCTCATGCTCCATCCTACCTGTGTGATGCTGAGTTAGAATTGCATTTTAACAAGACCCAGGGGCCATATGCACGTTAAAGGCCAAGAAGCCCTTGAACCTGGTCAGCCAGGTCAACAAGGCCAGATTCAGAGTTTAGCTTCTCAGAGTCTCCTGGCTCCGCATTCCCTGAGGTTTCTGGTTTGAATCTCCAAGAGCTGGCCTTAGCCTCAACTTACTCTCTACCCTCCGGATTTAGGCCTAGGAGGAAACGGCACTGTCGCCTCCCCAAGAAGCCCTAAAAAAGAGCTAATTATCTCTCAGTAGTTCGACTGGGTCACACGTTATTTCCGGACCGATCAATCACCGGGGCCAGAGAAATGAGTGCCACTGACCATGGTTGCAGGCTTCAGTGCTGTAACGAGGAGTAACATCCAATGAGAAATGCCCGATAAATATCATCCGAGAGTAACCGATAGCATATTCCGAGGGAGCATGTGGGGACTTGATGAGTATTCTTTTACCAGAAAGGCAAATAAACTCCGGGCAGACGGGATAGCAGCTGCTTACCACGCATCTCCCTTTGGGTTTTTGTGATGGCTTCCCCTGAGAGCAAGGCCGCGTTCCTGGTGGGCTCTGCCCAATCACACGTCCCCTGCCCTGCTCAGCATCAGACAGTGATAGTTTCTCTCCTTCTCGTGCCGTAAAACCTGAGCGGAGCCTCGGTGCCACAGGCCGGCACTCTATCTTATTGCCTTCCTTCCCAGAATGAGTTGCTGGGACTCATCCTTTGTTGTACGAACAGTCTCCTCTCCCCTGCTGGTGAATTCATCTCGAAACCCGCAGACTCAGCCTGCACTCAGGAACTGCTCAGGAACGTTCTCCATCCGCCTCCATTCACCTACAGCTGCCATTTTTGGTTTTAGGAGTTTGCTTTCCACATGACCAAGATTCCTTTCCGGATATGGGGCCAACTGAATAAGGTCCCCAAGATGTGGGCTTTATTCTGGGTTTTTACCTTTGCAGCCTGCGAGCAACCTAGCTTTTAGAATGTTGATCCTCCCAGGATTAATTTTAGGCTCTCAGAGAAATAACACAGGAATAAAGGTTATTATCGCGTTAGTAAACACTTTTTTTCCCCGTGCCACATTCCCTCAACCTACGTGTGATAGTATACACCGCTCGGCCGGAAGGTTCCCGGGCCGGCCAGCAGCATTCCATCCGGAGTGCTGGTACCACCTCTTCGCGCTTCTGCTTCACAACGTCACCAAATTGGAGGAGATTTACTGACCCACCGCTAGGGCAACTTAAAGTGAAGAGACTGTAGCCAGGAGATAATGGCCCAAGCCTCCTATTCTTCGCAGGGGCGTTTCTGAGGCATATTCTACCAGTTTCTCAGAGGATCCCCAGGGGGATAGAGCCCCGCTGCCTTCAGTAACCAACACAATAACACTTTGTAGGGTTTTACCCTCTTGTACTCTCTTTCTCTCTCTCTCTTTCTCCTCCCCTCTCCCCACCCCTTTCTCTCCCTCTCCTTCTCTCTCTCCCACTCTCCATATTCCTTCTCTCTTGCTTCCTGGGGCCACCTCCCAAATAAACTACTTGCACCCAAGCCCTTGCCTCAGCCCTGGTTTGGGGAAACCCAAGTTGAGATACCAGGTTCTTGAACCAAACCCACCCTACTACCTGTTTTTATATAACCAACTAGTGAACTAAGAATGATTTTCACATTTTTGAGTGGCTGAAAAAAAAGGAAAAGAATATTTTGTGACACATGAGAATTATATGAAAATCAAATTTCAGTGTCTTTGAAGTTTTATTGAGACCTAGCCATGCCCATTAGTTTATGTATTACCTGTGGCTGCTTTTGCATTGCAATGCAAGGTTGAGTAATTGTGACAGAAACTCTCTGGCCTACAAAGCCTAAAATTATTACTGACTCTTTATAATAAAAGTTTGCTCACCACGATCTAGGCAACAAGTGTCACATTAAAATTGAATTGTAACATTATCTACCAAGTGTAGACTGAACTCTAACCTTCCATGTTACATCAAAATAATCTTTCAGAATATTTTAGACCTTTAAAAAGTTTAACAGACATTCTTCTACCTGATTATCATGAATAAAACTTACTTTTTAGACCTCAGACTAAGAGTTCATGTTGTAGGAAATCCTTTTCTGGTTATATACAGAATATGGAGTTTAAAGATCCAGAAAACTGGAGTGCCTGGGTCGCTCAGTCAGTTGAGCCACCAATTCTTGGTTTTGGCTCAGGTCATGATCTCACGGTTCATGAGTTCAAGTCTTACGTCAGGCTCTGTGCTGACAGCATGGAGCCTGTTTGGGATTCTCTCCCTCTCTCTTTGCCCCTCCCTCCCCTGCTTTCTTTCTTTCTCAAAATAAATAACTTTTTTTTTTAATCCAGAAAACTATTTCAATTTTTAACTTTAATATTTGCTCCTTAATCTATCAAGTGCTGGGCACATAGTAGGCAGAGAATATTTAATAATAAACAAACAAAAAATGACCATAATTTTCTGAGATACCAAGCAGTTCTCCAGTTTCATGTTAGAAAATTACCTTGTTATAAAGACAAGTGTTTCATTTTGTAAAATAAGTGGTCCCAGGCCACAGGGAAACAAGCTTCCTTTTTATGGTTGGCCATAATCACAGTTCAAAGTCATTTGATCTATTCATGTATTTCTAAAGCAGGAAGCCCCTTTGTACACAGAAAGTAATCAACACCTAAGAATTTTTCATTTTCCTTTATTACATTTTGCTGTACTTGCAAGTTACCCATTATTTAGTAATGTGCTTGGAAAATGTCCAATAAATCACATTTAGTATCAACTAAGGTTTATTAACGTAACCAGTTGTATTTCATGTGGAATGCTCTCTGCTACTGAAAACACTGGTAATGGTTTTCTGTTGTTCACGGGCTACATCCAAATTCGTTCGTTAGAGTCATCCTGGGTGCAGTCTATCTCTCTGACCTTATCTCCCACTATCGTCCAACTAAATGTCCTCTTACTGGAAGGAGCATCCCCAACCTCCCTAGCCTCCAAGATACCTCTTCTTAGGCATTAGATTTTCCAGATGGAGACTTGGAGACAAGGATTTGTGTGGAAGCGATTTCTTAAGGAAGTGCTCTCAGGAGAAACTGGCGAGGGGGTAGAGTAAGCAGGATAGGAAAGAGAGTGGTTGCAGGTGCAGCCTGTGAAGTGTCCCTCAGCCTGATCCCTCAGGGGAACCCTGGAGTATAAGTTACTCCCCAGCGCTTGTCTTGCCTTAAGGAACAGGACCTGGACTTCTGCACCCCTACGGTGCTGAGTTGCTGGCCGAGGGCTGCTCAGGAGTAAATAGAATACCAGAGACTGTGGACTTGCCATGCATGTGGTCACACTGCCCTAGGGCTCCAGGCATGTAGGGAATGTTTCGAACAAAGTCCTAGGTACATGCTATCCCAACCAGAAGTACACAGAAGCTAGCGAAGGGTGCATGGAAGTGGGAAGAGGGATCTCAGTTTCTCTCATCTGATTTCCTCCAGCATATGCTTGCCGTGTGCTTGTACCACCTTGTACTTCCAATTACCATGGGAATGAGAGAGCCCTAGGAGTGAATCTCGGCTCCCTACCCTACCAAGGGACTCAAGTCATATGTCAAACTTCTCTTAGTCTCTTAGGTGGTGCTTCTTTAAATGAGCATAGCTCTACATACCTCGGAGATTATTCTACAGATTAAAGAAGACACCTGGGAAACTAGTACAAGCTAGGTCTCCCGTGCATGTCAAATCTAAAGTCTTCCCACTTTGCTAGTCTCTGGCAGCCCCTTGCTCTCCTGGCCATAATCTAGAACTAGACTCTATTGTATGACACAATGGAATGAATTATGAGCTTCTCTATTTAGTACGGTTGGTCTCCATTACAAATGATGCGTCATGGCCTGGTCGAGTTAAGCGAGAGGTTTCAACCTCCGTTGACATTTTGGACTGGATAATTCTGTGTAATGGGAGGCTGTCTTGTGCACTGTAGGATGTTTACAGCACCTTGACCTCTACCATTACATCCTACTCGCACTCCCCCGAGTTGTGACAACAAAAAACTGTCTCCAGACATTTCCAAATGTCCCCTAGGGAGCAAAATCATGCCTGATTGAGACCAGTGGATGAAATAAATTTCCAGGAGCTGGCGCAGGGTCGATTTCAGTCTTGGAAACCGTGTAGGTTGATTAACAGCAGCATCTTTTAAACGCCAGAAATAGGTTCCTCCTTTTCCTCTTTAAACAGTAGAATTTTTCATGCATGTTTGTTTTTCTTTGTTTTGGACATTCACAGGTAAAAGGGAGGAATCTCACATAATCCAAATGCAAGAATTCGAGGAGCCGTGCTCTGAGCAACATGTGGATCTCAGAGACCCAGGTGTCTCACATACAGTCTTATCCCAGGTCTCTGGAGGAATCAGGATTCGAATGCAGACTGCCTTGCTCAATGGTAAGCAACCATTAGAAGACTATGATATTGGGTAATGATCGTTTCCTCCATAACGTTTTATTGGGGACAGGAGGAAGAGAATGAGTGTTACTGGCTAAGACAGGATGTGCCGATCTTTATTTAAAAGGAAAGATTAACGGTGTTTTGTGACCGATTCTAATGAGGCATATCAAGGAGCAGATATTTCCATATAAAATCTGTCCAGTAATCATATCTTTATATGACCTGTGGGTTGTAATTTCAACTTGTTTCAGTCATCCTTGTCAAGGAGAGAGGCAGACTAGTTGAAATCATCAAATTACTGTAATTGTGACTTTATACTAATCCAGTAATTATCCCCTGAATTCAGTTTCAACACTGAATATTTATATCTCGATTAGGAGCAGAGAGAATTGAAAAATATGTTGAGTATTGCAAATCGTAATCTCAGGAATTCGAACTGATACGAAGGCATTACTTTTCCGTCTTAGAAAACTAACTTGCTATTTTCAAGCTCTCTGGAAGTGATGAAAGCTCAGTCTCTCAGCAGATGCCCTAACAAGTAGGTCCCTGGGAAAAATCAGCTAATTTCCACTATGACAGACCTTTGTTCAAGATGTAAAAACTTCCAGTTATGAAATACATAAGTCACGAGGATATAAAGTATAGCACAGAGAATGTGGTCACTGATACTGTAGCAACTTGGTATGGTGACAGTTGGTAACTACACTTATCGCGGTGAGCATCGTGAAGCATGTAGAAATGTTGAATCCCTACGCGGCACACCTGACAGCGATCTATTGTTCGTCAGCATACTCCAATTAAAAAAGAGGGAGGCTGTTGGGGAGTTTCCGGGTTGGTAGACATGTGGAGATGGAGGACGAACGGGGTACTCGGAGAGGTCATGGACTCTCTGGGCTCTTTCTCCCATAGCCTGCCCTCTGCATCTCTTTCATCTGGCTGTTCCCGAATTATATCCTTTTATAGTAAACCAGGTTTCTAGTAAAAGGAGACAGAGACAGAGGGTTTTGAACCTTCAGGATTTGGGTTTGTAGGCCTTTAAGTATTTCAGCATTGTAAGGATTGGTTTTACTTTTGTAAACCTGCTTTTAGATTCAGCAGTGCCCACAGGGTCCTGAAATAACCCATTCTTGGTGTGTGATGAAGCAAGAATGCCCACAGAGATCAGCAGACAGGGCGGTGTTGCCTGACCATTGCCCTCTGGGAACCTTCCACTTATCCTGAGCCCACCTCACATGGATAGCCAGTAGTCCTTCTACCTTGGTCCCTCTTGCTGCTGCTTCTTCCAGCCTATCCCCTCAGTTTCATCCCTTTGATGACCCAAAAGGCCACCCAATGTGGCCCGGATGACAAGTGTTCACCCCTTGTATTACAACTTCCATTTTGCCCAGAGTCCTTATTCCATTCAGAGTGGCACTGCTGCAAGACAGGCACCTCTCTCTCTTGCTGATACTGATCAGTCCTCACAGGTTTCCTTTGATTTTTTCTTATGAATATCGATTTTAGTTTGGTGAAGTGATCGTCAAGCTTTATTTTAGCAGCTAAGTTTCTCCCTTGAATAAAAACAGCTAAGCAGTCCCTATCTGTGAAATAGACGAATACGTCGCTCCTAGGGGAGTGGGGCTGGGGCTCAGGGGCCATCTTACCTCGTTTTCATGGCTCCCTTCTCAGCATAGGCATTCCCCACACTGGGGCCTCCCACTCAGTCCTCCGCTCTTCCTGGTGGGTCGCTGGTCTAGTTCACCCTCCTTATTTTACAAGGAACCTAGGCCAGAGAGTTCTAGGTGCCAATTCAAAGTTTCATTGCTCGTTTCTGACAGAGCCAAGATTTGCACTGGCCTGGTGCTCTTTCCCCAGTAGCCCTCCCAACCATCCTGGCCAGATGTCCGGCAGGTGTTTTTAACAGCTTGAAGCAAGTAGGCATTTACCCTAGGATCAGCCCGAACTACTTGCTTTTATCATTGTTGATGAACTGAAAAGCGCTCCGAAAAGACACTACATCCAAGCTGGTGATGTGCAGCTTCTCACATCATGAGGAACCCACTCTTTTTCTCATTTCCGTGTTTCCTGCAATTGCACAACCCTTGGCACCTCCCTGTCTCCCCACCACGCCATTGGCTTTGAGAGCTACCATATAAAATATGCCCACCAACAGATCACCGATTGTATTCCCCTTCTCCTGACGATCCCCAGCAGGCCCGCTGGTCTCAGGCTCTGTGCTCTCCCACTAAGCTTGTGGGCACGAGTGCCCCATCTGCCATGCAGTGCTGCCCTTGCTTGGAGAGCTGGTGTGGAGTGGATGGAGAATCTCTCTTTTCTCTGTCTTCCTCCGTATAGCAGCATCTTGTGCCCTGGAGTTTTCCAGGGTTTTTGTTGATAGTGACCAGGAATCCTCCACAAGGACAGCCATTTGTCCAATAGTAGGTGCTTGGTAGAGAGATAACTCTAAATAACTGGTTCCACGCGATACTCAAAACAACCTCAACCCTCCAATCATTATAACTGGGTAAAGGGATCAAGCTGGTTGTGCAGGACTTTTCCTTCTGTTTCGCTTTAACAAGTTCTGTCCCGGGAGTTCCCTTAATTCCTCAAAAAAAGTCGGGGGATTTCTGGCAGGCTCACCACAGTGGGCCCACAGACATGCCCAGACACTCTCAATTCCCCTTGGTGACCCAGTGGAAGCTCGAGCCGAGACTCCACCATGCTATAAAAAGTAATTCCTATAGCTGAGGATTTATCTACAGGTTGGACTCTTCTCTAGCCCACTGAGCTGGTCGTGAATAAGTATCTCCTTTTCCAAGCTGCTTCCTATCCGGGCCAGGATTCCCAGGTGTCCTCCTAACACTGTCTTCTGAGGCAGCCTAGTTCTTCTGAGGTTCCTCTGCCCCATGCTGACTGGCCTAGCAGAGAGTGTATTGAAATGCAGAGTAAGGAGGGCAGGGAGAGGTTTGGCAGTAGGAAAACCAGCAAGTGTAGAAAAGAGTTACGTTTTAATTAATGTTAAATAAGTTTGCAGTTTATAAAGGCTTTTATATATACGTAATGTACTTAACCCTCAGACTTGGGCAGTGTTGTCCACATGAGGTTTAAGGTTCTCAGGAAAATGTTGTATGTCCTTAGAGGAACTGATATTCACTCTCTGTAATGAAAACCATGTATATGCGACTTCATTTTTCTCTTCATGCCCTGGCTTCTAGGAACCTCAGATTCTAATATGATGAAAATGAATGGCTACGTCAACCTCTATAGTTAGCATGCTTTTTCCTTTTTCGTTGCTCTGACTCTTCCCTGATTCACTTCCTCTTTTCTTTCTTTTTCATGTATTCATTTCTTTCTTTTCCCATTTGTACCCTCCTTCAAAACATTTCATTTGAAACAGATGATGAAAACTTATACCAACTGGTACCAAGATAAAAAGATTGGGTTAGAGGAATGGAAATTACAGAGTAGAAATAGAAAAGGGCCCTAAAAGGCAAGGTTCTAGTTTATGGACAACAAAGAGACATGGTCAGACCTTTAGGAATTGGATCCTTAGCTAACCTGTGAAAGGAGAGGAAAGAAAATAAATACATTTGAGAACATTTGTACTTTTCCTCCGGGTTAGATACTTCCCCATGAATCATAGGCAAGTTTTCACTACTCTCAGGTTATAAAGAAATTTGCCCACTTTTTCTTCTAGTATTTCTAAGATTTCAAAATTTTACCTTTAAATCATTGATGCATTTGGAGTTGATTTTGCTCACAATGTAAAGTGGAGAGCCAGTTTCTTCCTTTTCTACAGGGCTGCCCAGTCGTTCTAATAAGTCCAACTTTACCCAACAGGTTTGAGATGCCCCTTCTAGCATATACTAACTCCCATGTGTATTTCCATTCTATATTTCTAGGCTATTCGGTTACATTGGCATTTCTAGTTGCGCACTAGTTCCATATTTTTAAATTATTGTGCCTTTATAGATATGTTTTAATATCTAGTAGCATTTGTCATTCCTCATTGCTTTTATTATTTTTCAGGTGTTTGCCTAACTATTCTTGCCTATTCTCTCATCTAATTTTACAATTAGCTTGCCTAGTTCTAGAAAAAAAAATTGGCATTTATTGGAATCTCATTAAATTTATGCAATATAATATAAAAATTTTAGTGGTTACTTATATTCTTTCTTATCAATCTATCCTAATTTATCTAACCATTATGCTATTTGGGGACCTCTACATTGCAGGCATTGGTTGTTTTGTCAGGTCTTTATTTGTCCTCTCTTTTTTTGGGTAATTGCTCCTTTCTCGGTCTAAGCATATGATTTGGTTGAAGGCTGTTAAACAAAGAACTTCATCACGCCTTGGTAGGTGGTTCAACAGACAGATCGGTGACACGGGCCAAGCCACTTAGATTCTTTCTCTGGGACCTCTTTCAATTGGGAATCTCATTGTAGGGTAAGGAGATGTCAGGTCTTTAGGCTAGAGTTGTAAGGATGCAAGGATGGTTTCGCTTCATGGAGAACACAGCCAGAAAGAAAAAGGCTGACATCAATAGAGTGTTCTAGTGACAAGGAGCTCCTGCTTCAGGTATCTCTGACTAAAATCACACTCTTGCTGGTTATGAGAGCTAAGAATCCCATTTTGCTAAAGATAGTTTTTTCCGTCAGCTTTATTGAGGGATGATTGACAAATAAAAATTATATATATTCAGGACGTACAGTGCAATGATTTAATATATGCATACATTATGAAATGATTACCACAGTCAAGTTAATGAAGACATTCATCACTTAACATAGTTACCATTTGTGTGTATGTGTGTGTGATGGGAACACTTTAGGACCTAAGTGTTCTCTTAGCAAAGTTCAAGTATACAATACAATATTATTAACTGTAGTCACCTTGCTGTATCTTAGATCCAAGAACTTATTCATCTTATAACTGGAAGTTCGTACCCTTTGACGAGTATCTCCCTCTTTCTCCCACTCCCTAGCCCCTGGCAACTACTGTTCTAAACTCTATGAGTTTGATTTTTTCTAGAGGCCATATTCAAGTGAATATACAGTATTTCTCTGTCTGGCTGGCTTATTTCACTTAGCATATCCTTCAGATTCATCCATATTATCACAAATGGCAGGATTTCCCTCTTTTTATGGCCAGATAATATTCCATTGTGTATATATAACACATTTTCTTTGTTCATTCATCTGTCGATGGAGACTTAGGTTGTTTCCATGTCTTGGCTATTGTGAATAATGCTACAAAGAACATAGGAATGTAGATATCTCTTTGATATACTGATTTCATTTCCTTTGGAAATATACCCAGAAGTTAGGCTGCTGGATCATATGGTAATTCTATTTTTTGTTTTTCAAGGAACCTCCCTACCCTTTTTCATAGTAGTTGCACCAAGTTACATTCCCACCAACATTTCATGAGCTCTCTCTCTTTTCTTTAGATCCTTGCCAACATTTATTATCTTATCTTTTTGGTAATAGCCATTCTAGCAGGGGTGAGATGATATAAAGTAGTTTTAATTGAAATAGTAGTAAACATTACAGAAGGTATTTTCACTCCTTCTCTCTCTCCCTCTATGCCTTTGTTTAGATGTGAGAATCTTACAAAGCATTGAGTGTCCTCTAAATTTCAGTCACGGCCTTTCTACCCATATCTGCTTCTGTTCCTTCCTGCATGTCAGCCAAACTGCTTTAGGGTGACTCCTTTGCCTTTCTCGCCTGTGGAACCTCTTCCGGGACTCCCAGATCCTCCTGTTTTCTAATTCGAATAGCGCTATTATGATACTTCACCATTCGTAAGAAGTATGTTCAGAGCCTTCACAGAACCCCACCTTTGCTAAGTTGAAATGCTTGTTCATGCTTTCTTCTGAGCTGAAGTTTTTGTGCAAGACATTCTATGTATCCTAGAGCTAGCTCTTCAGTCATCACTGACGTTTTAGGTTTCACTTGATGGCTGCACTTGGTTGCTGTTTTTCACAGTTTTTTTTAACGTTTTCATAAATTACTATATGCTGTATAAGATTAGAGACAAATGGAGGTCAGTCAATGAAAACACACATGACTGGCTAGTTTTCACACATTAGCCCACTGATGCCCCCTCCACCTGGCCTACGGTCTTGTGATAACTGCTCTTTACATTACCTTGCCTGAAGAAAATTACCCATTATTAGAATTACACAAAGCTTTGATTGTTAAGCCAACAGGATTTTGCTTCATTTTTTTTTTCCTGTTTTTCATCTCTTCGCATTAAGTATTAACTCGAAATTTTTTTTTTTTTTTAACGTTTATTTATTTTTGAGACATAGAGTGAGCAGGAGAAGGGCAGAGAGAGAGGGAGACACAGAATCCAAAGCAGGCTCCAGGCTCTGAGCTGTCAGCACAGAGCCCGACGCGGGGCTCGAACTCACAGACGCGAGATCATGGCCTGAGCCGAAGTCGGACGCTCAACCGACTGAGCCACCCAGGTGCCTCGAAATTTTGTTTTTTTAAGAGAAGAACACACACTGATTCATCCCCCATATCTCTCCCAGGTGCTTACTAATTTATTTAATGGCTGATTTCTTATACACAGTTTTTTCAAAGCACCTGGCACAGTGAAACACTCAATAAAAATTTATTGAATGAAGCATGGATATGTGAATGAATATGAAATGAATAAATGAAAGCGTAGAATGGATCATTGAACCAAATGTTTTCAAAGTAGAAATGTTCTGGATACCAGAGTGTTAAAGCAATCTGATTCGTCACTGTAACGAACAATTCATTTACAGACGGTCCCCAACTTATGATGGTTTGACTTGCAACTTTTCGACTTCACATTGGTGTGAAAGTGATACGCAAACTGTACTTGGAATTTTGAATTTGGATATTTTCCCAGGCTGGCGACATGTGATACAATCCTCTCTTGTAATGCTGGGTGGGGCGGGGAGCCACGACCCCCGGCTAGCCACATGATCAGGAGGGCAAACAACCAATACACTGACAACCATTCTGTCCCCAGAGAGCCATTCTGTTTGTCACTTTCGGCACAGTATTCAATGAATTACATGAGACGGTCGATACTTTATAATGAAAGAGGCCTTGCATTAGATGAGTTTGGCTGCATGTAGGCTAACATAAGTGTCCTGAGCACGTTTAATGTAGGCTGGCCTAAGCCGTGATGTTCAGTAGGTTAGGCGTATTAAATGCATTTTCAACTTATGATATTTTCATCTTAGGATGAGTTTATCAGGATGTAACTGTGTCGTAATTTGAAGATCATGTATTTCTCTCTCTCTTTTTTTTTAATTACAAAGCTACTTTTAATGTTTTGGGGTGATCCCCATAGGAGAAACAACCCTGGGAAGAGGTAAGCCCTTCGCCCCCAGGCACAGCCCAGGGGGAGAGTGGCTACCTGAAGGAAGGAAGTACGAAGGGGACCCACTGCAAACTCGGGCAAAGAGACCACCACCGGTGCTGTGGGCTGGAAGTGGGGCAGGAGGAGCCCCAAGCGAGCTAGAACTGGCTCCCGGCGCGTAGGCCAAGGGCAAATGGGTTGGACATGAAGCCACAAAGCTCCTTGGACTCCTCCTCCTTGTCATTTGCCTTTTTTCTGCTTCTTTGTGATCTCCGAGTCCTTGGGGGTAGAGATGATGGGGCGCTGTGCCTGCGGGCAGAGATGATGGGGTGCTGAACTTGCAAGTGGCCGCAGAAAGCCCATCATCTCGGCGCTTCCCCTCAACTGAGTCACTCTGCTTTCTCGTATTCTTCTGGCGGGCGAGCTCACTCTGGTCACCGCGGGTCGTGGCAACGGCAGCAGCTCCAGCCTGCCCCTGTTGTGTCCCTCATTCTGTCCGATTGTATATTTCTCTTATTAAGCAGGATTTCTTAACTTCAGGACTGATGAATTTTGGGTCAGATAGTTCTTTGGTGTGTGGGACTGTCATGTGCATTGTAGGATGCTTAGCACCATCCCTGGTCACTATTCACTAGATTCTAGTAGCTTCCACCACCCATTTTGACAACCTAAGATGTCTCCAGCCATTGCCAAGTGTCCGCTGGGGGTGAGGGGTGGTGACAAAATTGCCGTACTTGAGAAACACAGCTCTTAAGATCCTTTGCTTCGTTTCCTCCCTTCTCTCCAGCTACGTGTTTAATAATGTGTAAATCATTTTTAAACGTCTTTCTGTTCCTCCAGCGGCAGAGCAGACCCTGGCAGACCTCAGTAGTCTAATGCGCATTTGTCATTCCCATCGTGGCTTGAGGAACTGCAGGACCTTATATTTCTAACAGATATCACATGCCTGTCCTCAGCATTTTCAGGCCGAATCTAGCTGTCAGGCTGTGTTATAGTGAAGCTGCTGTTGCCAACTTTAGTAAGCAAGAACAACAAAAAATTCCTTCTGACTTCCCTAATAAATAAGTCCTGTTCGACAGATTTAATTCACATAGATACTGGGGCATTTCATTAATAGATGATGAACTTAACTGTCATTTCCAAACTGTCTTCTTACAGTTCAACTAAAGAAGGGGATTTGCTTCTTAGACGATGGAACCATTCTTGATTATTGTGTCTCATGAAAGAGAGAGGCCGATTAGCCAAGGTAGCAGGTAGACAGTTACCTATTGTATTAGTCATCACTTACTGTGTAACAAATTACTCCCCAAACTTACTGGCTTTAAATAACAAGCATATAGGGGGTGCCTGGGTGGCTTAGTTGGTTCAGTGTCCGGCTTTGGCTCAGGTCATGACCTCGCAATCTGTGGGTTCAAGCCCCACGTTGGGCTCTGTGCTGACACCTTGGAGCCTGCCTCAGATTCTGTGTCTCCCTCTCTCTCTGCTCCTCCAATTCTCATGCTCTGTCTCTCTCTCTCTCTCTCTCTCTCTCTCTGTCTCTCAAAAATAAATAAACATTAAAAAAATTTAAAAAAATAACAAGCATATATGATCTCAGTTTCTATGGGTCAGGATTCAGTAGCAGCTTAGTTAGCTAGGAGGTTCTGGTTCAGGGTCTCTCCTGAGGTTGTAATTAAGATGTCAGCTGTGGCTGCAGCCAGATGAAGTTTTGATTGAAGCCGGGCTGGGAAATCTGTTGCACTCACATGGCCACTGGCAGGTAAGGCTGACACATTTCAGAAAACAAACAAACACATAAACACCCCAGGGTGCCTAGTTAAATGTGAATTTCAGTCAAGCAAGAAATAATTTTATGATAAAAGTCTGCAACATTTTGGGACATACTTATACTATTATTCATTGTTTATCAGAAGTTCAAATTGAATTGGCATTCTTTTTTCTAACCCAACAATCTTATTGGCCGTAGGTCTTTGTTCTTTGCCATGTGGGCTTCTCCAAAGGGCTGTTTTAGTGTCCTTATGGCATGGTGGCCAGCTTCTCTGAGAATGAGTGACAGAGAGGTGGAAACTGCATTGTCTTTTATGATATGGTCTTAGAAGTCACATGTCATCATTACTGCCAATTTATATTGGTCACATAGACCAGTTCTCATTTAATGTAGAAGGGAATTAGACAAGGGCCTGAGCATAGGGTGCCATCTTGGAGGCTGATTCCCACATGTATGTTGTGGGACTTGAGGGCTGCTGCTAAGATCTCCCTCAATCTCCAAATATTATCTATTTGTGGAAGGCAGAATTCTGAGGCAACCCTTAAGGAGTTATACCCGTGTATGATACCTTTTCCTTAAGTGCGGGCAGAGCTTGGGACTTGCTTCTGGCCAACATAATAAGACGAAGGTGATGAGATGTCACTCCCTTGATTAGGTTATATTATATGGCAACGGTAATAGGGTTTCATTTTTGTAATTCTTTTACATGAGTCCCTTTTAGCCTACTAGACCAAGAGACTCTCCCTTGCTGGCCTTGAAGGAGCTGCTATGTTGAGATGCTTGCCAGAGGGTCGGTGTGTGACAAGATCGGTAGACTCTAAGAGTAGAGTGTGGCCCTCAGGTGACAGTCAACGAGAAACTGGGAGTTTCAGTTCTACAGTGGCACAGGACTAAATTCACCTACTGATCATGTGAGCTTAGGAGAAGACCTTGAGACTCCCAAAAGGAACGCAGCCCTGGCCACACCTTGATTGTACCTTTGTGAGACCTTGAAGTAGAGGACCCAGCTAATCTGTACCCGGGGTTGTGATGCACAGAAACTGTGAGAGAATAAGTGTATCTTGTTTTAAGCTGCTGAGTTTGTGGTCATTTGTTACAAAGCAATAGATAACTAGTTCACCCTTCTATCTTTCACACTGTATTGGGGCCGATATTCCACCCTTCAGAGAGTATTATTAAATCTTATTCCCTTCTCATGCCCTCTATTAAAAACTGTGCACTTTCACAATGTGCCTGAAAAGATATCTAAAGCCACTTTGCAAAACTTGATCAAACAAGTAGCTGTAATTAAACTTGGAGAGTTGTTAAGATAGGTGAACAACAGGGGACGTTGAATACACAGCAGGATGAGCTAAAATAGTCTAGGAATTCAGGAAAGGGCTTCTAGAGAAAATGATATTAAAAGTTGGAAGAGCAAGATTTACTTAGGCAAAAAGGAGAGATGCAGAGTATGAAAGCAGAGAATTTTTAAAAAGGGTGAACTATTGTGGTATGACATAAAAAGTGCATAAATCCTAAGTGTGCAGATTGACACATTTTCACAAAGTAAACGCCCATGCAACTATCGCTCGGATCAAAAAACAGCGTTCCCTTTCCCCTAGAAGCCTCCTGTGTCCCATTCCAGAGAGGGACCTGCCCTTCGTCTCCACAAGGGTAACCCCGTCCTAACTTGTAACGTCGTAGTTTTGGTTTTGACTGTTTTAATACTTTATATCCTTCGACTAACATAGCACATGGTCTCCTGTACCTGGCTTTTCTCCCCGGTGTTATGTTTGTGAGACTCGTTCAGGTTGTCGTATATAGCTGTAGTTACTTTTGTCCCATAGCTGCATAGTATCGCCCTTTAAGAGGATCCCCCATTTATTCGTGTGCATGTGGATGACCTGGGTCGTGTCCCATTTGGAAGGATTGTACACCGTGCAGCTGTGAACGTTGTTGTGTGTGGCTCGAGTGAACAACAGCATGTGTTGAGTAGATACGTCGCAGTGAAGTTGGGTTATTATATGGAGGCATTGGACTTTTGAAATCAAGGAGTGAGATGTCCAGTGTGACTTATGGGAAACCAAGCAGTCTGGCGCCAGTCTGCCTTTCCAAGCTTGGTTGAGACCACTCTCTGAAATACAACAGAGCAGTCCAAACAGATGCCAGGAAGGTAGGCCAGTTCTAGGTTACTCAGTGCCCTGCAAACCACGTTCAAATTTGGACTTTACCCTGAGGATCCATTAAAGGGTTAAAGTGAGTAAAAGATCAAAATTCATTTTTTTTTCAATCCTTAAACATTTATTTACCTCTAATTACTTACTAAACACATTGGTAGACTCTGCAATAACACCAAAAATATCAAAACGGAGTTCATACCTTCTGGCAACAGTTTGAAGAATGAACTGAAAGGAGGCAAGCCTGGTGTGTGGAGACATGCGGACTGCCCTTTCAGCGGTTGTGAACCACACAAATATTTGCTCTTATAAGGGTTTATTGAGTCTGGTATTGATGTTTTGTGAAGTGAAGGGCTTTGCATTGAACCACTGCTTTTTCCTGGCTCAGCCAGAGGACTTAGCTGGCATTTTTCACTAAAGAAATGGGGCGGCCGGTTTGCTTTTGTTGGCTGCCGTGCTCTCGGCAAATGCTCCTGTAAAGGAAATAAGAAAAGCCTGAGGGCCACTGTCCTAATGGGGCCTTCGACCATGGTAGCATTACCGGCTATGGAAGAGAGCATGACTCCAACACTTGAGTGATGGAGATGCAGACTAACACTTGGGCCAAGAGGGCATCCTTGATTCTCTCCAGTAGACGTGTGTGAGCAACACACCCTCCACTGTCCACTGAAACACTTCTAGCCGGAGTGACCCTTTCTCCATGTCCTGACTAGGCTTCCTCCATTCTGCTCTCTTTAATCGTCCCCGCCGCGGTTTAACCATCACATCTACATTTGCTCACTCTCTTTATAGAAAGCTAACTCTCTAAATCGGTATATGCTCATCCTCTCCAGCAAGGCCTGTGCCTGCTTGAGACCCGTTTCCTGTCTGTTCCCTACGTACCTACCATCACCATCTGCCTTCCACCCTCCACTTGTTTGTCCCGGCCTTTTGTGATCTTTCTCACCACTCTACATCCATTCACTAAATCCCATCTGTTCAACCTCAGAAAACCCTCATGACCAGTTGTTTTCTTTCCACACCTCCCACTGACCTTCTAGCCCTGTTTCAGGCACTCTGCATCTCTTGAATGACCCCAGCTGACCACCTTCCTCATTCTCCCTAGCCTGCTTCATTTTTTTCAGATGTCCAGAAATAAGTGTCTTTTTGACACTTTTCTTCCAGCTATAACCACAGTTAGGGTTCACTCTTAGAGCTTCTGAGACTCTTGCTCTTCGTCTATAAAACTTATGATCACTGACCTGGAAAGCTATGAGATGCATAAGCCTAGAATGGACCCCCTTTCCTTGGGGCTGATCAAAAGAGGCAGTTGTTTCTTAGCCTTCTAAAAGCTCAGTCTTTGCCCAGATCTCACAATCATGCTTCTAATCCATTGTCCGCCCCCTTCCCCAATGTGCCGATGCTTAAGGATTAGGACTCCCCTCTGACGTGTTCATGGTATACCATTCATTGTTCATAACACTACCATCTCCTTCTACCTGCACCGTGTCCCCAACCGCTTATAATCTCTTACCATTATAATCAATCATGAACTTCTGTCCTTTCTGTTTCAAAAGCTTATCCTCGGGCACCTGGATGGCTCAGTTGGTTAAGTGTCCAACTGTTGGTTTCGTCTAAGGTCATAATCTCACAGTTCATGGTCAAGCCCCAGGTCAGACTCTGCACTGATGGTGCAGTCTGCTTGGCATTCTCTCTCTCTGCCCCCTCCCCTGCTCACATTTTCCCTGTCTGTCTGTCTATCTGTCTTTCTCCCTCTTACTTACAAAATAAGTAAATAAGTAAAAAAAAAAAAAAAAAAAAAAAAAGCTTATCTCATACCAGCCTCTTTCCTCCATCTCTTCTGCCATGCCTTAATTCAAACCCTCATCATCTCTTGAGTCATTTGTATCTGACCTCCCTGCCACCATTCCCCCTTCAGTAATTTATTTACAAATACCCAGACTCTTTCTCAAATACTAAACTGCTATGTTACTCTTTAAAACCTCCTAAGATTACCTCTATAAGGATATATGTCTTGTGACTATTTAATATTCCATTGTATGATGTTCTACATTTCGTGTATCCATTTATCACCGAATGAACATTGCAGTTGTTTCAAACTTTTGCTGATCATGAATAGTGTTACTATAAATATTGGTACACAAGTTTTTATTTGAATACCTGTTTTCAATTCTTTTGGGTAGATACCTAGGAGTGGAATTTTGGGGTCATATAGTAACTCTATGTTTAACTTTTTGAGGAGCTGCCATACTGTTTTGCATAGGGGCTGCACCATTTTACATTCCCACCAGCAATGCATGAGGGTTCTGATACCTCCACATCCTTGCCAACACTTGTTATTTTCTGTTTTTTTTATTATAGCTGACCTGGTGCACATCTCCTTGTGGTTTTGACTTGCAATTCCTTAATGACTAGTGGTGTTGAGCACCTTTTCATTTGCTTATGTGGCATTTGTGTATCTTTTTTGGAGAAATGTGTGTTGAGAACAAGCCTTTGGCTCATTTACCCTTAGGATTTTCTTTTTGTATTGTGTTCTAAGAGTTCTAATTATATTCTGGATATGAGACTCTTATCAGGTACAGTAAAACCTTGGATTTTGAGTAACTTGTTCTGTGAATGTTACCCAGAATGAGCAAACATTTCTAATAAATTTTAACTTGAAAAACAAGCGATGTCTTGCAATATGAGTAGTAACACCAAATGTCACATGATCACAACTGAGCCAGTGGTTACCCTCTCTCTCTCTTTTTGCGGGATTGTGGGCGATCATCTCCCATGCTCAGATGCTAGGTCTCAGGCCATGGTGTTTGGCAGAAATCAGTGATTTTTCAGAAAGTTGGAAGGTGCCCACAATTGGCACTAGTGTGTTTTTTGTCACTTTGAAGCACCTATGGACAGTCTTTTGCTTTTCCAAACAAGAATAAGCTTAGGAATGCCCTGCTTCATTCTAGGTCAGTCTGCCTGCAGATATAAACCGTTTCCTCTGGTGCCTTATTGCCAGTTACATTAAATACAGTTCATGACAAGAGTTTATTAATACTGTAGTGTAGTCGACTTCCATGCAAGTGTATACAGTGGCTCCCATGCAGAAAAAGGTTGAAAAGAAAGGCAGTAAGAAGAAGATGATTACAATGGAAGTTAAGAAGGAAATCATCGAGAAGTACAAACGAGGTATGCGAGTGGCCGAAATTGCATAATGTTATAAGAAGTCTATGTCGGGGGCGCCTGGGTGGCTCAGTCGGTTGAGCGTCCGACTTCAGCTCGGGTCATGATCTCCCGGTCTCTGAGTTCGAGCCACACGTCGGGCTCTGTGCTGATGGCTCAGAGCCTGGAGCCTGCTTCGGATTATGCATCTCCCTCTCTCTCTGCCCCTCCCCCACTCATGCTCTGTCTCTCTCTGTTTCAAAATAATAAACATTAAAAAAATTTAAAAAAAGAAGTCTATGTCGACCATTTGTACAATATTAAAGAAAGAAGAAAAAAGAGGGCTAGATGTAGCAAAAGGAGTCACGAGAGTATCAAAGCAGTGGCCACATGTTCTAGAAGATGTAGAAAAGTTGCTTCTGGTTTGGATAAACAAGAAACAGCAAGCAGGTGATACTGTGAGAACTTTATGTGTAAGAAGGCAGAGGGCTTGTACCCCAACCTCATAAGTAAACTTCCAGACATGTCCAGAGAAAACGAAGAAGGCTTCAGGGCAAGCAGGCGATGGTTTGAACACTTGAAGAGGGAAAGTATCATCCGTAGTGTTGTGAGGCACAGAGAGGCCGTGAGTTCAGACACTAAGGCAGCCGAGGCATTTGGTACAGAGTTCCAGAAGCTCCTAGCTTCTGAGTGTTACCTGCCAGAGCAAGTTTTTAAGTGCGGTGAGATGGGGCTTTTTGGGAAAAAGTTGACAAAGAGGACGTACATTACAGAAGAAGAGAATGTAATACCCAGTCACAAGCCTATAGAAGACTGACTCACCCTCTTGTTTTGTGCTAATGTAAGCGGGGGTTGCAAAGTCAAGTCCCTGGTCATGTATCGTTCTGAGAATCCATGAGCTTTCAAGAACTGCAAGGCACAGAAAAGCCAGTTAAACGTCACGTGGAGGTCCGACGGCAAGCTTGGGTCACTCGTATCTTGTTCCTTGGGCGGATCAAGAGGCCTTCGGTTCTGCGGTGAAGAAATACCTCTTAGGAAAGAATCTGCCCCTCGAAGCCTTGCTGGTTGTGGGTCATGCTCCCGCTCAGCCTCCAGGCTTTGAGGACGACTTACTGGAGCAATTGGAGTTTTTAAGGTCACATTCCTTCCTCCCAGCGCCACTCCAGTCCTCCAGCCCGTGGATCAGCAGGTCTTTTCGAACTTTAGAAAGCTTTACACCAAAGCACTCTTTCAGAATGCTTCCAGGTGACTGAAGCCTTCCCCTCCGAGAGTTTTGGAAAAGTCATTTCCGCATCGTGAACTGCCTCAGACCGTCGGTAAAGCCCGGGACGGTCGCCAAGAGAACCCTCAGTTCCGCTTGGAGAAACCTGGGGCCCGGTCGTGTTTTTGAGCATGAACAGGAGCCACCAGTTGTCACCGAGATTGTGTCCCTGGGGAAGAGCATGGGACTGGAGGGGAATGAGGGCGACATTCGAGAGCTGGTGGAGGAACACGGCCAGGAGCCGGCCCGCAGCGAACTGACAGATCTGCGTCTCGGGCTACGGCAAGAGGTTATGGAGGAGATCTCGCTGGCAGAGGAGCAGGAGGAAAAGGCGGAGGAAGCCCTCACTTCAAGTCGGATTAGGGGGATGTGTAAGATGTGGGAAGCAGCGGGAAGTTCTGTAGAAAAGCACCACCTGAATAAGGCTGCGGCAGTGCGAGCGAGGAATCTGCGTAACGACAATGCAAGGTCACATTTCCACGACATCCTCAAGAGGAGACAAAAGCAAGTGTCATCGGATAGGTTCCTTGTTAAAGTTGCAGGAAAAGAAAAAGATCCCCTTGAGCCAACAGATAGCAGTGATTCCCTTAGTGACAGTGGAAGTTGTCCTACACAGCAACCCTCCTCTTCTCTCTTGTCTCCCTCACGGCAGCCATGAAGCTTTTCAAAGGTTAGCCCAGGTTAATTTTTCTTTAAATTTTGCATTTTCTTTATTATTTTGTATTATATTACAGTATTGTAATCACTTTTATATGAATATTTTTGGGTTGTACAACAAATCATCTGAGTTTCCATCATTTCTTTATGGGGAAATTCTCTTTGATGCACAAGGGCTTTGAACTAGAAGCATGTTTCCAGAACGAATTATGTTCTCAAGCCAAGGTTTTACTGTATGTGATTTGCAAATATTTTCCTCCCATTCTGCAAGTTGTCTTTGTACTTTAATGATAGTGTCCTTTCATGCCTCAAAGTTTTAATTTTGATGAAATCCAATGAACCTGTTCTTTCTTTTGTTGCTTGTGCTTTTGGTGCCATAACTAAGAATCTATTGACAAATCCAAGGCCAGACTAACTTTTAAATTTCCATTCCCCACCATGAACCGTTATCCTATGGTTTACCCAGAGCGAATGTCTAATCAGTTCCTGGAAAGCCTTTTCTTTTCCTTCTAGATCCATTTCAAATGTCACCTCAGTGAATTCCCGATACCCACAGGGAGTGTTACTTATGCAGGTACCTCCCTCCTTCAGGTGCTGATTCTATCTCACCTGGTGTGTAAATGTGTCTGTGTCTTTCTTTCCTTTTAAGATTGTGATGCTTTGAGCACAGGGATGGATTTTATTTTGCTCTGAAGCCTATGCCGTTAGTAAATGCTCAAGGTTTGTGGAATGGATGGATGAATGAGCAGTTATGAGAAACAACACATTTTCTTGTTATATAGCTTTAAAGGCACTCCTGGCATCCCCAGTTTTGTGGAGAGGGGGGACAGATGTCCCACTGCAAGGGGTGGACAGATGTAAGGCTGCCTGAAATACATGGCACTGTCATTTGGCACCGAACACCCAGCAAGGCTCTTGTCGCACTGACCCCCTGTGGCCCTTTTTGGAGACCTTCCAATTGTCCAAGGCTCCCTGCCACCCTCTTCCCATGAGAGGCCAGGACAGGGGAGTCTCATATAAGATCTAATGTAGGCTTCATATTTATAAAGGGATAAGCCAATTTATTTGAAGCTAGGGACATATAAGGGGAAAAAAGCCATCTGGGAGTTAGGAACTCTTCCATAGAATTATATAAAAAATGAGCACTATCCAGCTGCCTGAATTTTACTCTGTTCTCTGATCCCAAATGCAGTTGTAATAAGACACAAGACTACCTTTACCTTGGTTTCTTCTTTTCCCTTTCCTTTCTGCTCCTCTTCAGCATCCCATGCTTTCTCTTATTCTCCCCTTTTATCTTAGTACTGGGGTAATCAGAGAGACTATGCTTTCAACGAAATACCATTTTTTGGACTTAATGGTTTTTGTAGTTCATGAAGGTAGGAACATCACCTTTCAGAGGAGCAAGATCCATCTGTCTACATTGATAGAGCTCTTCTTAGGTTGCAATGAGAAGTGGCCCTGACTTTCTACTTGGGCAGCCGTGACTTCACAGAGGAGCCACACCCCTGGTGGTGAGAAGCTCATAGCCCAGTGTGAAACAGCATCTTTGCCCGTGTGAGGCCATGCCAACGTAACCTTTGCAGTGTCCCACATTAGTTCTACACACTTAATTCCAGTAATTCACAAAAAGCCCTTATACTCTTAGGGAAAGAGAGCCCATTCTCTAGCCATGGTAACAGTCCAACCCCAGAACAAGAATTAGTTAAAGCCGTCCTATCTGCCTTATCTTTCTGAAAGCCAGCCAGTCAGTGTCAGTCTCACACTTTTCCAGTCGTCCGATGGGAAGCTGCTGACTTTGAACATGTTTCTAAGACTGACCACTCCTGTCTCTCTGACAATGTAACCTCAAAACAGACCCATCCCCTAAATCAGCAGTTTGTTTTGCTCAGAGAGCAGAACTGCCTGCCCAGCAAAACTCTCTTACTTAAGAAATAAATTCAGGCTTTTCATTTCAGAAATTGTGTCATGGGTTTATTCTTTGTCAGTTTTCCATTACCTTGTGAATGTCTGCATATGCCAGTGTTACAGTGTTCAATCACCTATGCTGAATATGATATTTCATGCTGAAGACGGTAGTTAACGAGCATAAAGGTGTGTCCATGCTATGTGTATGATCCTAAGTCTTGTAGTGTTGAGTATAAATAAAGGTACATTTTACATAGTCACAGGTTAAGAGAGATACTGTGCCTATGGCGATTGGATATGCATTTCATTTATCCAAAATTTAAAACCTTTCTGTTCTCGTAGTTTGATTCTTTTGATTATAGGTTAGAAAAGTTGAGTTTTCAGGGCACCTGGGTGGCTCAGTTGGTTAAGCGTCTGACTCTTGATTTTGGCTCAGGTCATGATCTCACGGTTTGGGGGCCACATCAGGCTCTGTACTGACAGCGAGGAGTCTGCTCGAGATTCTCTCTCATTTCCTCTCTGCCTCTGCCCCTTCCCTGCTCATGCGCACACGCGTGCTCTCTTTCTCTCGCTCTCTCTCAAAATAAATAAATAAATAAACGAACAAACAAACAAAAGTTGAGTTTTCAAACTCATGGTTCTTGAGCCTAATTTACCATGTGAATCTGCTCTTAAAAGTGCTTGAACCAACAATTAGAGAGTCTGGAAATTTCACATTCAAGTCTGGGTTTCCATATTTTCTTGGGAAAAAAAAATGGTAAATTTGGTATTGCAGAGCCTCCAGTGCTGCATGGCAGCACTCAGCATAATGAAGGAGCTGCTGCTGCTTACAAAATGGGTGCAGGCCCCCTCCTTTCCCGCAGTCTCCGTCCTCCCTGTCCCTGCCCCAACAGGGAGAAAGATCCTCAGTGGCCCTTTATCATCTCTCTCGTTTATCTTACAGTAGGGACCTTTTCCTCTACACAGAATTCTCTGTCACTTAGTGTTTGTGTTCACTGCATTATAGCTTCAGAGGGTGAGCATTACAGTTCGTTTATAGGCTTTTAAATTTGACCCCTTGACCAATAAAAAAACAAAAAGCAGGGTAACAAACCCTTTACAAGGCAGCTTGTGTTAGAAGCCCTTTTCCCTCAGTGGTGCGGCATCTTGACTTCAGATTCTTTCAAGGTTATAAATTTAAGTGTTCATACCGCACTGTTTTGGAGGCTTTGGTCTTTTCTCCTCATTTCTTCCACCAATAGCGTATTCTTTCTTCCTTAAAAAAATGTCATCCCTTGTGTTTAGCTGCTGTGGTAGATTATAAAAATGGCCACACATTATGCTACTTTTTCTACGCGATGATCTATGCCAGTGTTCTCCCACACTGACGCTGAGCCTCGTGACTTCCTTTGACCAGTGGGACGTGACCAAACCTGACACGAGCAAAGGCTCGCAAAACGTTTGTGCACTGGGCTAGCTCCCTCGCTGAGCTTCAGAACTGTGACCACCACCATGGGTGTGAGCCCAGGTAGCTCACTAATGCAGATGGTGAAAGACGCATGGCTAAGTCGTCCTTGGCACCCCGGCTCATATGCATCTAACTGCTAGACATGTGAGAGACCACATCCTAGACCGTCCAGCCCCGGTCAGCCTGGCCCAAACCAAAAGAATCATTCACCTGACCCACTGAATTGTGAGCAATGATATGTTTGTGTTGTAATAAATTTTTGGTTTCAGCTACTAAGTTTGGAGGTGGTTTACTATAACGCAAAAACTAACAGATACAGCCTAAATTAAAGAACATGCAATTACCAAAAAAGACCTGCACTTTCCAAAAATGTCAATATTTTGAAAGAAAAAAAACACCAAAGAACTGTTCCAGATTGGAGGATAGCAAAGGCACATGAAAATCCATTGTAATAATACGTCTTACTGGATCGAATCTTGGACTGTGTGAGGGAAATGCTTTAAAAGACATTGCTGGAAAAATTGAAAAAATTGGAATGTGGACTGTGGACTAGAAAATAGTATTGTCTTGAATTCGATAATTATATTGTGGTTGCGTAAGAAAATGCCCTTTCCCTTAGGAAATACACATTAAGGTGTTATGTGATGAAGTGGTGTGATTTATATAACCTACTCAGAGGAAAATACTAATAATGATATTCTCTCTGAAAGCATAGGTAATAATAATAATACTAATAATGTGTGTGAGAGAGAGAGGGAGAGAAGGAGGAAGAAGATGGAGGAGGAGGAGGAAGGTGGGAGGAAGGCAGAATTACAAAGCAACTGTAGCAAATGTTAAAAATTGATCAGTCTGGGTAAAGTTATATGGGAGTTCTCTATACTATTTTGTATCTTTAAGTTTTACAGTGTTTCAAAAGAGATAAAAAAGAAAACTCAACAATTGAGGAAGTAAAACATTAACTACTATAGCTTCCTTCAGAAACTTCCTAACAACATTATCTCAAGAAATGTATTGAGAACAATGTGTTCTAGGCAAGAGCCAAGATACTTATTTATGTCGACATCAGACCTTGGGGCTTATGATTGAAATGGGACCTGGAGAATGCTGAAATCGTGTTCATTTTAGGCCCAATACACGTGGAGATAAACAGAAGCCCTTTAAAAATATTGGGAAGTAAAAAGGATGCTAGAAAGGGAAAAGAGGATCTGGATTTTTCTCTTGGTTCTGCTACAACTATCTTTGCGCTTTAAAGCAAGTTACTCAACTCTGTTGGCCTCAGTTTGCTTCCTAGATTAATTGGAAAGGTAATTTCTTAAGGTTCCTATTGGTGCTAACATTTATAAAATACTTACAAAACAAAACCACATGTGTTGATCAGTGACTTCTAGTGTAGTCATCTTAGTGACTCTTAGTTATTGTGTGATAACTATACATGACATGTATCTATGGTTATAGATGGGCGCCTCATTAAATATATGGATGTATAGTGAGCACAGGCTTGAGTCATTATGTGGTTGCCCCTGTTTAAGCTAGGCTGTCTGGGATGATATTAGCAGAGAAGATTTTTGCATGATCACAGTGTTGGAAACCTCCATTGGTGACACAGATTGTAAGGACTGGGATTGATAAGGATGAACTCCTTCCCCATACACACACATACCTATAACCATAGTTCCCCCAGATGACACAGGAAAGAAGAATCACAATGACAGAAATGACAGGGTGGCATATGGAATAGAAAGACACGTTATAATCTGGAAGACACGTAGTTGATTGCCCATAGGGAAGACTTGTATTTTTAGCGGCACTAAAACTTAGCCTAAATAAGGCCAGTGTCACTGTGGGAAAATGTCCTGGACCCTTTTGTTGTTGTCAGGGACTTGGGGCGTATAACACAAAATGGCATTTTTAAGAAAAGTGGTAGATCTCTCTGGCTCTTGGTCCCCTCCAGCCTTATTCTGCATCCTCACCATCTCTCCTCACTCTCTGTGGCTTACTTTCACATTCTCCCCTCCTGCTCCTTTTAACTCTGTTTCTCCCTTTCCAAAGGCTGGTGGCACTCACGAGGAATATTTAAGTACGTTGGAAGTCTCTCAGGAGAAGGATGCTATTTTTGAAAATGCTTTTTATTGATGTAAGTGTACAGCTTAATGCATTTTCACAAACTGAATGTGCTCTGTAACCAGCACCTCCCTCCTTCCAAAAGAGAGTGTCACCTGCCTCCCACAAGCCATTCTCACACCTCTTCCCATTCAGTAGCTTCCTCCAGGGGAGCCATCATTCTGACTTGTAACAGGATAGATTAAATTTGTCATTTGGAACTTGATATGAGTGGAATCTCACAGTAGGTATGCTCTTGTATCTGTTGCTCAATACGTGTGACATTCATTCACACTGTCACACATAGCTGTAGTATTGCATGTAAGCTATACTATAATCTATTCGTCCATTCTATTCTTAGTGGGCATATGTAACGTTTTTGTATTTTAGCTATTGTGAATAGTATTTCTTTGATCATTCTGGTATTTGGCTTTGGGTAAATGTGAATATGCATTGGCGTATATCTGGCAGTGGAATTGCCAGGCCATAGGGGATGTGAGTACGCGCTCAACTTCTGTAGATGCTGCGAGGGCACTATTTTGCAAGTGCCTTTTATGGGCCCAGAACTTGCCACACCATCTCTATATGTCTTCACATAATCCTTTCAGGATCTTATCATTGAGCTTATGCCACTGCTGAAGACACTGAGGTTTAGAAGAGTTAAGTAGATTGTGCAATGTCCACTAGCGTTTGGGCTAGAGCAGAGATTAGAACCCAGCCGGACTTGACCTCAAAGCCTTTTTTTATGATGCTCTCCCATAAGCTTTGGATCTCTGATTTAGAACCATGGGGGACTATTTTCATGTGATTTAAGGATAAATGGCAGTGGCTTTCCAAGCAATGCTGTCTATTTTATCGGTACCATTTCTCGCTATAGAAACTTTTGCTGGGCGTATTGTATATAAATGCTGGCAAAAGGAAAGGGTACAAAATGTTAGAATTCTGTGTTCTCTCTGTTCTGTGGTGAGGAAGACATGGCTACCTGTTCCTCCCAAGATTTGAGTTCCTTTTTCATAGTGTGGAGTCGTTGCTGGCAAACCGGGAACTATATTTCGTATCTTTCTTGTATCTAGTGGGACCTCGTGACAGGTTCTCACCACAGGAATGTGATTGATAGTGATGTGTGTCATCTCCAGGGATGAGTAGTTGAAAGCAGGTGCTCCTTCTTCTCTATCTTTTTCTGCACAACAGACAGATACAGAGGATTCAGTATGGGCCTTTGAGCCCATGGCGATGCCGGAGCCATCAAGGGAGCCTGGGTCCCAAATCGTGGCTTGAGAGACAGAAGAGCTGCCTGTCAATCAAAAATGCCCATTTGGACTTTGCATGAGTATTGATAAACTTTTATTGTGTCAAGCCTCTGAGATTTGGGGGCCTATTTGTTACAACATCTAATGTTACGTTAATTAATATGTCAGAAAAGTCTGCACGTTCATCCCACCATTTCCTTCTGCTTTCATTGTTTGGATTCCGGTATTTCTTCCACGACTGAAGCCTGAAGACTTATCCCTCCCTCTCCTTCCTGGCTAGGATCATAGGCATCAAATGGTCCGCTTTGCAGGGCCTTAATCCGATTATCTTTGTGAATCCTCTTCAGTCCTATTATTTATTGCATGTGCTGTGACAGTGTCGTGTAATTTTATGTAATTTAGCCTTTCAACCTCTTTGATCTTGGTGAAGGAAGTCATTAGAGAGTGAAAAAAGGCCTTTTCACAGCAACAATGGAAAATTTAGTGGAACCTCTTTTTATTTTATACATAACCGTGTATTTGTACAACTCTTTTATGCTTTTCAAACTCCAGCCCACACAGAGCTTTGTGACATAGGACAGACAGCTTTTATTATCTCTATTGGGCAGTTGAAGAAAATGAAATGCTGAGAGGTTCAGTCATGCTGGACTAGAAACCAGACTTGTGACTCCAGTTCACTTTCCTTTCGGCTCCTCTCTGACGCCCCAATGTCTGTGTCAGGAGTCTGTGTCAAGAGTCAGGGAATTATCACAGAATCCAACCCCATTATGACAGGCTGCTACATTTGGGATTCTTCAATCTAGGTCTGAAGAGTTAGTCATTTAAAGAAATCAATAATTTCTCAAGAATTTCTTTAAAGTTGGCATCTTGTGGACTAAATTTACATGCTAGTTTCCAAAGTTTTGTTAGCCTGTCACAGGGCTGTGATGTACAACTGTGTAGATGGAACATGACACAATCATAGCTGGCGGCTCATATGGTCATACAATGGATAGTACAAATGCTACCAGAGCCAGGGAAGGATTTTTGGCACACTTCCCTCTTTCCTTCTGCTTCAAGACTATGAAACTAGCAAGTTTCCCAAATTCTGATGCCCACCATCTCTTCCTGCCCACCCACGTTTCTTATTTCCAGATTCACTTTGGCTGCTTGCCATAAAGTCTTACACAAATGTTCCTTCCTTGGTTTGCCTGTCCACCAAGATTTGTCTTCCTTTCTCTGCTGACTTCTCCTCTTTGTGGGTATCCTTTCTTTCCAAGGCATCCCTATTCTTACCTTTCATATGAGCTTCAAGACGATTGACCGAACTATGGAGATACTGATTCTTAGTAGCCCTCCCATGAGGTTCAGCCCCACCACTTTGTCTGTCATGTACCCCACATGTGGAATGCCTTCCCCAATCCTACCCACTCTCCTAAGGCCTTCTCGAGCCTGACTTTCTACATTCTGGGTTCCTCCAGCCCTTCTGACATCCGTGACCTCTAAACACTGTCACAGGATGTCGTGGAAGGGTTCTGTGGTGGGAGTCAGAAGCCCTAGGTTCTATCACGACACTTACGTGGATCCTCTGGCCCTGGGCAAGTCACTTAGCTCTTCTATATCTCAGTTTTCATTTCTATAAAGTGAAGGTATTTGGCTAATGACCTCCAAGTTCCTTTTCAGACAGCAGTTCTCTAAATTTATGCTAGCCTTAAACTGATGGGATCCAACCAAATTTTAAGGTACATGCCCTATATAGTTTTCCTATAAACACAAGCATATTCAGAAAGTCTTGGTCTGTTTCCTGGAAGTAAGTACCTAAGGATCCAAATCAGCCGAGCTTTTGGGGGAGTAATTAAGTCATGCATTTATTCCTTCATCAGCATATGTTTACTGATTGTATTAGTTATCTATTGCTGCAGAAGAAATTGCCTTCAAACTTAGGAGCTTAATACAACAAACATTTATTATTGCCGTTTCTGTGGGTCGGGAACCTGTGCATGGCTTAGCTGGGTCCCTGGCTCAGACTCTCTTATAAGGCTGAAATCAAAGTGTTGGCCAGGACTGCAATCAACTCAAGGCTCAAGTGGCAGAGGATTTGTTTCCAAGCTCATTTATATGATTGTTGGCAGGATTCTGTTCCTCGCAGGCCTCATAGGCCTGAGGACTTCGGTTCCTTGATGGTCGTTGGCCAGAGTACTCCCTCAGTTCCTTACCACGTATACCTTTACATCGTGAATTTCAAAACAGAGCAAGCAAGCGATAAGACCCAGAAAGAGCAAGACAGAAGTCACAGTCTTTCGTGGCCTGATCTTGAGAGAGACATCCTGTCACTTTTGCCATATTCTCTTTATTAGTGGAGGCCAACAAATAGCCGTCGGCTATTTCCACTGAATTGTGAGCCAATTGAAAAAGCAGAAAAAGAGGTGAGGCAGATGGGAGGCCGAAGATGACAACATCTCTTGCTTAACATTCGTTTCCTATTAATGAAATCAGATGTTTTGCACAAAAGTGTTAAAGGAGCCCTTTTCCAATTATTTTAAATGGGAAAAATTACTATGCATTATAAATCACCCCCAAACCCCCAAGCAACCCAAACACATCAAAATGCCCATATATACAGAACAGACTGTCATATCATAAGGTAAAATCCTTAAAACATTGCTTTGTTGACACCGAATAATGAATATGGTTGGTAATAAGCAGCTGCTTTGTCTACAGCCATGTCTGTCTGAGTCCCACCAATATTCTAGCCACACATCCCCTCTGTTGACACTCCGGAGCACTTTAAAATACCTATGCCTGCTTCTGGTCCATCTAAACTTGATTTATTCTAAATGCCAATTGTGTTAGGAGTGAAGCTTGAGATGTTTCCCGTATACTCTTTTGTTAAAAAGGTTATATTGATTTTTAAGGCATAAATGTAATTTTGTAATACAACCCTCATTCTCCTGAAAAGTACTTAGGTGAAGTTCGGATATTAAAAGCCAAGAGGCATTTTCCTGAGAAAACATTAACCAGGGACACATTCTGTGTGGCATACGTGTGTTGCTTTTATTGTAAACAGTGCCAATATTGGGAAATGCGATTTATATCTGTGGGCGAGCAGGCTCTAAAAGTCTGTGCTCTAGAATTAGTCAGACTTGTCTGTTGAGTCATAGATCGTGCTGGAGAACCGTGGGCTTTCCCTGAAGGGAAATGTTGAAAACATTTCTTCCATGGACAACATTTCCATTATGTTGAAAACATATGGCAAGCCCAGAGTACAACATGCAATTTTGGAGGATTGGCCATCCCCAAAGAGAAAGGAAAGGGGGCGGTGGGAGCAGGAAGATACCTTCAGAGTCCACAATCAGATCCAGTCATTTTTCCTGTCCGGGGAGGGGCAGAGAGGAGCTGGAAGGAATACCCTAGTGAGGTCCCTCCACACATAAAGAAACCACCAAGTTTGGGAAACAAACCCTATATTGTAGGTTCTAACAATTTATATGCATGAATCTCAAAAGGGCATTGCAAATCAGATGCCGCTGTCGTTATTGCCATTATAGGTGGGGAAACTGAGAATTTGAGAGGTTAATCAACACATCAAAGAAACAGGAACAGAAAGTGACACATTTGAGACTTGAACCCAGGCCTATCTGGTGGTAAATCCTGTGTTTTTAACCATAGAGTGATAATACTTTACCATTTTGCTTACCTTTTTAAATGTTAATTATTGAGAGAGAGCGAGAGAGCGAGAGTGGAGTGAGCGAGTTTGGGAGCGCGTGCAGGGCAGAGGCAGAGAAAGAGAGAGGGAGAGAATTCCAAGCAGGTTCCGTGCTGTCAGCGCAGGGCCTGATGTGGGGCTTGATCTCACTAACCGTGAGGTCATGACCTGAGCCTAAATAAATCAAGTGTCAGACGCTTAACTGACTGAGCCACCCAGGCATGCCAACTTAACTCTTGATTGTAATCAGAAATGGAATGTTATTGTAATTTTAGGTTGGTAACATGGTGAATTTTGATGACTTTTAACTGGTAAAAATTTTCATCCACATTTCAAGGGTCCATTTTGCTTCTTTGTTCAGACTAGAAGTTCTCCTTTGTTTTAGTTATGTTCAGCAGTACATGGATCTTGTCAGGTTTCAACAGGAATATTTAATTTCAGAACTTTAGCGATCACCCCTCTTTCATCCCCCTCCTGTCTCCTCTATGCTCCGTAGCTGGAATTATGTTCTGAAATGCAAAATCAATTCTGTCTCTCCCCTGCTTAAAAGCTTGTAATGGTATATCATTACTTACAGGAGAAATCCCAAGATCCTTAAGCAAGCATGTGACTTTATCTTTTCATCCCAGCTTTTCTTTCCAGCCTCATTTCTCATTCCCATTCCAGAATAAGATCCAACCATTTTAAACCATCTGCAGCTGGTGTAGTTTCTCTGTGAAGGAGGACGTGGAATGCTAAGAATTTTGACTGAATGATTTCGTAAAAATATAACCATAGAATCAGAGATGCCCAAAAGGTCTCAAACACATCTCCAGCTTGCTTCCCCTCAACTGCCCTGAAGTACCTCTAATATGAGTTGTTGTTAAGACCGTTTCTTAAAAATCCAGAGTCCCCAGTCATAAGTCTCAAGGCTTTTATTGCATTTGGAGGCAATCAGAGGCTTTCAGCAAAACAGTGGGTTGTGTGTTTGTCCAGCCATGAGGAGAAGGGGACTGTTGGTGCAGGATTCTGAACACCTTGGAAGGGGAAGAAGTTGAGCAGGTAAAAAAGCTGGAATCAAAAAAGTCATCTGCTCATTAGGCCTAGGGAGAAACGTTGTAAAATCAGTCCCAATTCGTTTTTAGTCTGAGGTTTGGGATCCTGTTGCCCCCTCAGTCAACCCACAGACTGCGTGGAATACTTTTGGGTTGATTCGCACCCTAGTGTTGCCTTGCCACTTCGGTAATGGCTTGCTAAATCAGTGCCCAGAGCCATTAAGAAAATTTCTGGAAGAGGGCACTAATGAGAGCACATGTCGAATGTTACCTTGATGCCTCCCAGGGTCCATTCACAGGACCTTTTTGCCTATTTTGATGTGTGATGTTCAGATATTTGCAGTCTGCGGGACCTTACATGTGAGCCCATTTTAATGATACTGGTGAGCAAAAAGGAAAAAAAATTAGATCCATCCGAGGCTTTCCTAAGATCAATACCATAATCACATTTGCGAACCTCCAGGTATTAATCTTCTGCTTTCTTTCAGAAAAGCAATTCCATTTTCCTAGTGTGGTCTCTTAGAAATAATACTACTTCTCCACGGTTCTTTTGAAATTTTTTCCCCTAAGGGAGAAGGAAAGGCAAGCTTTTCCTTTTTACCTTTGCTTCCACAGCCCTTCTCTTGTAAATGGAATGCTCACTGATGCTCTGAGAAGACGGCACAGAGAAAGGACTGATGTGAAAATATCGTATGCTAGTAACAGCTTGAATGTAAGCTGTTTTCAGTGCTTCTGACACTTCTTGCTTTCGTAATTTTGTTTAACAATCATTAATTGTGTTGTCAAAAATAATGCTAATCGTATTTGTTGAACACTTATTGTGGGCTAATTATTGTTCTAAGCCCGTGACATGAACTAACTAATTTAAATCTCATTAGAACTTCGTAACACAGGTACTGTTCACACATCAAGACTTCAGTGCATAGAGAGTTTGGAACCTTTGCCCGAAGGCTCACTGCTAGTAAAGGCAGATCTGAGATTTGATCCCAGGCGGTCTCATCACAGCACCTGCATGCTCAACCGCTAAGCTCTATCTAGCTGAATCTGTATGTACCTTATACCGAGCCAGGAGCCTGGAAGGCTATAAAAAATTAGACACAATTGGTGCCTTTACTGGGTTGACTACAGTTCCCCTCAAATTCATGCCCACTTGGAACCTCAGAATGTGACCTTACTTGGAACTAGGATCTTTACAGATGTAATTAGTTAAGATGAGGTTATACTGGATGAAGATTGGCCTTAAAAAGTGTCTTTTTAAGGAGAGGGAGATTTTTGAGAGAGACACACACAGCAGGAAAAAGGACAGATGGAGGCAGAGATTGAGGTGATGGAGCTATAAGCTAAGGACTACGCAGGACGGCCCGCCCCCACCAGAAGCTGGGAAGAGGCAAAGAAGGATGCTTCCGTAGAGCTTTCAGAGGAAACGTGGCTCTGTGGACACCTTGATTCATGTTCCCAGCCACCAGAACTGTATGAAAATACATTTCTGTTGTTTGAAGCTACCGGTTTGCGATAATTTGTTACAACAGCCCTAGAAAATTAATATCGTGCCCTTGAAAACCTCATAGGGGAAATGAATAAGGAAATGAACAATTAAATTTTTTTAAATGTTTATTTATTTTTGAGAGAGAGAGAGAGAGAGAGAAAGAGAGAGAGAGAGAGAGAGAGAGAGAGAGAGAGAGCATGAGAATGAGCAGGGTAGGGGCAGAGAGAGAGGGAGACACAGAATCTGAAGCAGGCTCCAGGCTCTGAGCTGTCAGCACAGAGCCTGATGCGGGGCTGAAACTCACCAACCACAAGATCATGACCTGAGGCAAAGTCACGTGGTTAACCGACTGAGCTACCCAGGCGCCCCAGGAAATGAATAATTTAAATGATATGATAAAATCCACTAAAAGTTAATGTACCAAATGTATATTTTATATATCCAACATGATAGTCGTGTATCTATATAATTGTATATAAATGTATATCCATCATGATGATATTTTGTATTAAAAAAGCAATATAGTGTGGTGACTAAGCATGGGTTGTGCAGAAAGATAGCCTGAGTTTGAATCTTGACTGTGAAGTTTTATAAGATGTGTGTCCTCTGCAAGTTACTTTATGTCTCTTCGTCCCACTATCCTCATCGATAAAACAGTTTTAAGATATCTTTGACATTCGTGGTTTTATTTTATTCTTACAGCAGCCTTGAAGGGTGGGGAGGTGGTGGGGCAAATGTCATCATCTTCGTTCTGCAGACATTGCCAGGAGTCATAGAGCCTAGTGCCTGATGGCTGGATTCCCTGTGACGGTAGCCAGTCCCTTAGCTGTGCTAAGTTTCCGTTTCCTTATCCATAAAATGACGATGGCGGTGTGGTGATGATTATCCTGCACTGAAAGCCCACTCCTTACTAGGCTTTCTAATGGGAAACCGTTATTCCTCCCCATTACGTTACAGGAGAGTAAACTGAGGCTATGAGAGAAACTTGCCCAAGGCCACAATTCCTATGATCACAGGATAATCTGGCAGAATTTATGTGCAAGCAATTTGTAAACTGTACTGGTGCTGCACAAATGTTAGTTATATGCAGTAAATGTCCTCCTAATCACTTCCTCCCAGGGACCCTGGTCATGCCAACTTAAACTTTTTCAGTGCTTAAATCAGGAAAATGTTTTCCTTTCTGTATTAGGTCAAAGTAAAACAATAAAAACTTTATTGTCCCCTTTTACCAAAGAAGTTCGTTCATACTGGCTCTCCATCTGGTCCTCTTGTATTTACTTTTCACTTTTAGACCTTTTGATGTTTAGATGATAATTTAAAATTGTAATAGTTACAGTACATCACACAAGAATAGACTCCATTTATAGGTGATAGGTTCTGAATGGCATCATTAGTGAAATAAAATATTCATTACTTGAACTAAAAGGGTAGGAGAGGAAATGAGAGCTAACACTTAATCATTACCCATTAAGTGGCAGATACCAGTCAATTTAATGCTTACCTACAATCGTGTGAGGTAGATATCATTATGTTCTATTTTACAGTATCTTTGTTACTGGGGCATTAAAGCTTTGCCCAAGGACGCCTTACAAATATGAGACAGAGGGAGAATTTGAACTCAGATCCGATTCTGCAAACTATGCCTTTACGATCATGCCACCTGGCTTCTAGAAGAATAGGCAAGTAATCACGTGGAAGTAGAGTAATATGAAGGAGAGAAACTGCCCTTTCTAACTTTTTCTACCAGGGATACATGGAAAAGAGCTCATGGGAGTACTTAGGAGTCAGGATAGAATTCAGGGGATTTGGGTTTCTGAGCCCAAAGTTACATTGGCGTGCTGCGTGATACAGAGAATGTCACTTTAACGCTCTGGGCCCTGGTCCTGTTAAAATATGATATTCATAACAGTCAAGCATAACATCTAAATTGTGATCGTCCGAAAAATGATTTGAAACTTGGAAATAGGCAAAAAGAGGTCGCAGGTGCTCTTTCAGTACAGTTCTGGGCTTGGCATTGTGTTGTCTGGTCTGTTTTACCACTCCATAGAGGCAGAGGTGAATTTGTAGAATTTTGTCCAGCAGAAATGCAAATAATTTCTTTCTAAAGAAGAAATAATCCCAAAGGTTACCGGCTATGGCCCTGTTGGACCTCGAGCAGTTTTGTTTCTAACTCTGGAGACTTACCCTCGCAGTGCTCGCGAATACCTCATTCCCAAATGCTCTTTGCATTGGGTTTAACATTTTACTGTTTTTATCAATTATCATGTTAAATAGAATATTCGGCACGTGTTAATTTTATATGTGCCTGAGAGTCATAATTTTGTCTTTTTGAAAACTATGCTTTAAGAATATTTGATACAAAGCCTCAAATCTACAACGTTTTCTGGAATCTGTGCCTCTGCTTCCTCCACATGACACAACAATGGAACCCGAAGTTGAGGCTGCTACAGAGCGCTTTGGGCTCCTCCTGCCAGGGAGTCAGCAGACAAAGAAGGGGGCTACCGTACTAGCTGGGGTGACTGGGCCTGACTATCAAAGGGAAATGGAGTTATTACTACGTAATGGAGGTAAAGGGAAGTACTTTTGAAATGGCTGAGATCCCCTGGGGTAACTCTCAGAACCCCCATGTCTTCGAAGGCCCACATCTTCTGATACAAGTCTATGGGAAACTACAAAACTCAATCCAGACAGGCTGTCTAATGTCCCAGACCCATAAGTATCTGTAGAAATAGGGTTTTTAAGAACACACATTGGAAAATGTTAACGTAATAAAATTTTTCATTGTTATAAACCCAAAACCTGCTTGAGTTTTGACAGCAATTTTTCTCTAAGCGGCTAGTATTAGGTTGCTTATTTCTATCTCCAAGCATCCCATGTGAAGACTTCATTAACTTCTTAATAAGTATTAACTATTCAATGTTCATTAAACAAATACTATATTGATTGAACACCTACTAAGTACCAGATATGGAATCTGAGAATATAACAATGAACCTATGTTTCTCCTTTCTCACATGAAGCCAGCTGTCCTTCAAGTACGCATGTATGTGTGTGTGTGCGCATGCCAATAAACACATGAAAACATCAATTGGAAAGTGACAAATGCTATGCAAAAACATAAGGCAGGAATAAGAAATAGAGTAAAACGGTTGGAGAGTACTAGTTTATATGGGGTGGTCAGAGAAGGCTTCTCTGATAAGAAGACATTCGAGCCAAGGCCTGAATCAAATGAGTTAGTAAGTATGTATGTATGTATGTATGTATGTATGTATGTATGTATGTAACTAGAGCAAGTGTTCTAGATTACTGCCCATGGGGCAAATCTGGCCCGCCACCTGCTTTTGTAAATAAAGTTTCATTGGAACACAGCTACACACATTTGCTTGCATATTGTCTATGACTGCTTTCATACCACAATAGCACAGTTGAATAGTCGTGGCAGAGATTGTACAGCGTGCAAAGCCTGAACGATTTACTATCTGACCTTAAAAAGTTCAGCAACTCCTGGTCTAAGGAAAGAGGGTTCCAGGTAGAGGAAACAGTAAGTGCCAAGCTCTGAGGTAGTAGTGTGGTTGACATGTTTGCGCACTGGTCTCCGGAGGGAGAGGGGATAGGAGAGGGTGAAGGGAGAGGTAGGGAGGTCAGATCATGTGGCCACAATAAAGATTCTGGCTTATTCTCTCAGATGGGAAGCCATTGGAGATTTAAATCAGAGGGACATGATCTGATTCATGCCTTCAAAGGACCTTTCTGACTATACTGTCTTCCTTTGGTCCTTTTCCCTTTCTCACTATCCTGCCTCTCTGTCTTTCTCCTCAGAAAACAGGGGTAGCTCAGGAAATGATTATCCATTGAATTTGATGAAGTCTTGTTAGTTTGGATCCTTGCACACAAAGGGTCTGCTGGCTCTTGATTCTATTATTTTTAGGGGCCTGGAGCTTCTCGTGAGGCTTCAGTCTGCATGAGGACTTACCAAGCTGTCCATTCCATGACCAGCCCTGGGTGCTACCAAGAGAAGGCCAGTGTTGTACACACTTCAAAAGAGCACTCCAGAGCTTTGCTCTCCTCTTCGAAGACACATTCACCTACTTACGAACCATTTGTGCCAAAGCGATAATGTGCTCTCTGAATGCTCATGGTCTAAAAGCATCACATACACACTACCTTCAGTTTGGGAAAAACTACACTATTTGTTATTTTTAAAATGCATTTGTACCAAAGTAGGAATATTGCATTTTTTCTTATGTGGTGGCATGCGTGACAATGTGAAGGTCATTTTCCTTCTTTCAAAAATGGGAATAAACACCTCCTAAATTGGCTTCTGTTAGTCTTTTCTTCATTCCCAGTATCTTTTTGGCCATCAGTCATATAAGATATTACTCTCTGAGGATGTATTTAATGCTGTATGCAGCATTTGGGCTATTTCTCTTAGGCATTTTCTTTTTTTTGTTTGTTTTAATATTTATTTATAATTGAGAGACAGAGACAGAGCATGAGCATGGGAGGGGCAGACACAGAATGTGAAGCAGGCTCCAGGCCTGCTGACTTGTCACCACAGAGCCTGATGTGAGGCTCGAACTCACAAACCGTGAGATCATGACCTGAGTTGAAGTCGGACGCTTAACCATCTGAGCCACCCAGGTGCCCCTCTCATAGGCATTTTCAACAGAAATATTCTGTTGTATGCCCTCCTTTACCAATTTATTTTGTCATCCATGAGAGTGAGTCAGTGGTACCATGACTTTTTACTTTCTAGGCTTTTATTTTCCTAAACACTGTGTATATAGTGAACAGATATAGTCTGAGGAGTTGGGAAGCAAATTATGCTGGATGTTCAATCCCTACTATGATTGGTGACTTTGGGTGAGGCATTTAACTCAGGGAGCTTCTGTGTATCTGTTGACCAAAGGATGGATATTGATTTTTTGTGATTTGGCCACCTTGGACAATTGTTAGAATTGAGTGCTGTTGTAGATATCAAAACATACTGATATGTTGAAAGCACTATATGAGTATGAGGTTGTGGTGTTATCTTTAGTTCTTCTACTTCGTGATCTATGAAGAGCATGCATTACTCGAATCATTTAAATTATACTTAGAAAAACCCAAATTGGTGAAAATAAGAAATAAGAAAAAGTTTAAATTTTTTTGTTTTTTTTGGGGGGGAGAGAGAGAGAGAGAAAGAGAGAGAGAGAGAGAGAGGGAAAGAGAATGAGGTAGGGACAGAGAGAGAGGGAGACCCTGAATCCAAAGCAGGCTCCAACCTGAGCTGTCAACGCAGAGACTGACGTGGGGCTTGAACTCACGAACCATGAGATCATGACCTGAGCCAAAGTTGACTGAGCCACCCAGGTGCCCCTGAAGTAAGAAAAAGTTTCAGGCAAAGGCTGAAAGATTTAATAAAATTTCTATTCATTCTACAAATTGGCTGCAGGCTTAAACTAGGAAATGCATAAATTTAAAAAAATTCTCAATAGATTTTCCCCCAAGATTGTGAATCTCTTGATATGGAATTTTGTGCTGTGTTTTAGATAGAACTTCTTATTTGATATTAATTGACTAAGTCTATTGTAAAACAATACTCTTTAAATCTTTATTGGAAAATTTGGTGTCAGCGTTTGGTAGTTCTGTTCAGCAGCATAGATGAGGAGCTTAATGCTAACTCTGGAAGGATTTTAAAAAATCTGCAGTAGTTCAGTCTGCTTTGTAGCATCTGTTTGGGGCCAAGGTGTTTGAGAATGCCATAAAGAGTCTTAAGCCTTAAGTCATCTCGATCTGTCGTTAAAACCAAGTGGTAGGAAAAATGTTTAAAAGACAAATCCCCCAGTAATCTATTATCTGGAAAATGGTAGCAGTAGTTGGGTACTTTGTGTCGTTGCTTGGTTGGGAAAAAACTTATATAACTTTGTCGACAGATATAGCATATCCTCCTTCACCAACTTTTTTCTAGCAATAGCAATAATATTCTTTGGGCGTTTGAGCTTTGGCAGGCAGTGTAGAGAACACACGAAAACATAGCCACTTTCTTCCAGAAGCTTCCAATCTAATGAAAACTGGTAAGTTCTCTTCCTCAGAACCATGATTTTATTCCTTTTTTTTTTTTTTGAGAGAGAGACAGAGAAGGAGACAAGCAGTCTCCACACTGTCAGCACAGAGCCTGGTGTGGGGCTTGAACTCATGAACTGTGAGATCGTGGCCTGAGCTGAAACCAAGAGTCGGATGCTTAACTGACTGAGTCACCCAGACACCCTACCATGACTTTATTCTCGAACTATTTTCCTTCAAATACTATTGTGAAATAAAAATGTCCTAAATAGGGGCGCCTGGGTGGCTCAGTCGGTTAAGCAGCCGACTTCGGCTCAGGTCATGATCTCGCGGTCTGTGAGTTCGAGCCCCGCGTCGGGCTCTGTGCTGACAGCTCACAGCCTGGAGCCTGCTTCGGATTCTGTGTCTCCCTACCTCTCTGTCCTTTCCCCGCTCATGCTCTGTCTCTCTTCATCTCTCAAAAATGAATAAACATTAAAAAAATATTTAAAAAAATGTCCTAAATAAAATCTCCGATAACATTATAGGGGAATTATCTATTTTGCCAGAGTATGCAGCTCTCAAAATCTTTTCCCTGAGATTTTATCTTATTTATATAACTCAAATCAGCGCACTGAATAATTCTTTCCACTGAACGTAGACTAGAATCAGAGAAGAGTCAAGAATCCCTTTTGCCATCCAGTATGTTTTTGCCTGCCTGAGTGGCTGGCAGATATGTTTAGAGGTGGATCTTTTTAAAATTGTCTGACGTGGGGACCACCCCCTCCCCCCGAAAATTATATGGTACACACATGGATTGGCCATGATCATTTAGTTTAGGATTATCCCCCAAGGTGCCTCCCCATGGCTCCATATGCAATATCAGGGTCTTTCTAGGATCCTTATGAGTCAGGCCCATGTTTGGGAGGCATTTTAGCCTCAATTTCGTATTTTCAGTGGGAGGAAGAGAAATGAGATCCGTTAAAGACTTTGCCTTATTTGTTTGGAAAGGAGTGAGCAGTAAGACAGAAACAATGTTTTAGTAATGATACAAAAACCCATAGCTTTAACCTTGCCAAGGTGAGGAATTGTGAAGCTTCTTGCTCAGTGGACAAGCACTACTATTCATGACAATAATTTTATTGTTATCTCTTAGTTATTGGGGATTTACTGTGTGTTAGACACTGAGATAATGGCTTTACTTGTATCCTTCTCAGTTTTTCCTCTTAAAACTCTGTGAAACAGGAGCTACTCGGAAAAGTTAGGTAAACTTACCCAAGATCACACTGTTGATAGGCAGCCAAGCTAGTGTCCCTATCTTCAAAATTCCTCCTGTTAGCCATTCTACGATATTCCTCTCTATGGAAACGATTCAGTATTTGAAGAGGTTTAAAAGGCCATAAACATCACCTTACGAATTTGCATCTTCTTGAAAATACTCTGATGGATATCTTTGGTTAAGGAAAATCTGCAAGGGTCGAGGTAAATTACCTCAACTTCACTGAGGTTTTCAGCATTGTTTTTTCATGATGGAATGCCGTTCGTGACAAAACCAGAATGACTAGCTGCACAGGTCGTTCTTTTAAATTTCTTTTCACTTTGAGATTTCATAAGATTCCTCAGTCCTCTTGGAACTTTTTCGTATCTCATATGAAGTATCCAATACGAGATTCTGCTCACAGTGACTACCAGTAGCTCCACATCCCCCTTTCTCTGTTTCTACAATGAGAATAGCTTCTTTTTTCTTTCTTCCTGGGGACACTATAAGCTCCTATTAAATTAGAACATAATATAATAGCTATACGTGCTTTCAGCTCCGAGGAAGACCAGAAAGAAAAATGCAGGTTACCATTGTCATCTAAATTATTTACATCGTAGTGCAAAACTGGAAAGACTCTCAGGGAAGTTTTGTGGCACACTTAGCTTTATTGAAATTGAACAAATATTTTTTAATAATCCCTCTTACAGCACATGTAAAATTTAATTTTTTCATTATATTTTTACAGGTTGTCTTTTATCTGAGTAAGCAAAAATACGTCTTTTATTTGTTTTCTTACTTAAAACATGTAGCCAGGATTCAAACCACGTAGCTCTGGTACCAAAAAGGCAACGGGTTATGAAAATCACAGTACAATTTTAAAATTCTGTAAGTTAATTAAGGATATGTAAAACAATATTCACTTGGATTGACAGTAGAAATCATGGTCATTTGACATTAGGACTAGTAGTTACACCTACGATGAGAGCAGAAATGGTAAGTTCAAGCTAATATGAGCTACGCCGTTCAGGACACACCATCTCCGTAAATACTGTGGCCGAGAGGCTGCAGTGGCTAAGTGACACTTGAGCAGTTAAAGTCACATGTCAATATAGTCAAAGCGAAAAAAATACACTGTGCTGATTGGGATCTAAAATCAATTACACAATACACAATTTAAACCCCCAAATTACACCGAGGAAAGAAAAATAATATTAAATTGCACACCTACACGGACAGTAAAGTAGAAATCTGTTCTTTGCGGTTGCTGTTTATTTTTTGTTGTTGTTTTCTCAATAAATAGAAATAATTTACAACCCACAAAAGGATTTCTCGGGTGAAACACTAATTACAGACATCGTAAAGAACGTAGCTCAGGGTACTTGTTTTAAAAACGAGGCAGCATTTTCCTGAAAAAGTTTGGTCCTCAACTCACTATAGGCTGGTCACTATGGTCAGATGGTAAGCATTTTCCTTCCGTGTGTGTGTGTGTGTGTGTGTCTGTCTGTCTGTTTTAAGCTAACTTTTCAGTACCAGAATTAGTCGAAACCAAACCAAACCAAATAGCTGTCGAGCACTTGACCTTGCATGTCCTGTCTAATTAATACATCATCTGGAATAACAATGCTAAAGACTATGAAGGGAATTATGCTCACGTGATTCTGCAACACCTTAATTTTGTGCAAACATTTTCTGTCATTGCCCAGATAACTTATCTTTATTCATGTACGTGCCAGGAAACCTGCCCTCATGATCTTCCCTCCCCCCTCCCCTAGTCGTCTCCTCTGTCAAAGTGATAGAAAGACAATTTCACTGTGTATTTACAAGCACAACAATTAGGCAAGAAAGTCCAGGGTCTGAAGGGCACACCTATTTCTTGTGGACATCTTCATGCCGAATGATCTTGTATGTGATCCAGTAAAAGATGTTGAAAATGAGGAAGGCCAGTGGGAAGGCAGCTCGAGATATCGTGTCAATCCTTTTTGCCCGGTCCACAAACTTCTTCTTGATGGCATCTGCATCTTTTGGGGGTTGTGGGAGTGGGTTGGCAGGTGTGGCCTTGACAGCTGTTCCATCTTTCACTTGGAGGCAGTGACCCATCCCATAACCACTGAAATTAAAACGACTTTCACGAGTAACATCTTCTTCCTGGGAGAATAAAGACAGAGGAAGCACAGATTGGTTGTCAGTCAGATCAGATGAAGGATGCTTAAAATTCTTCAGAAGTAAAAGGATAAATCACAGTTAACCGGTAGTGTGGGAGTCTTTGGGAATGTGGAATTCTCTTTCAAGTTCAACTCAATTATTCATGGAACAGATACAGTTCATTAACTTTCAGGCTGAGAGATTAAGAGTAAGAATCATGACTTTGTGGTCATTTTAATTAATTAACAAAAAGAAACACATTATATTCAGCACCAAGTTTCCCCAAACCTAGTTTATTAATCCGTAACTTTGAATGAACTATTTTAAAGCCGAGTCTCCAAATCCCAATTTTATACTCTATATTGAGGACCGTTTGTTCATTCACTCATTCATGCTTCGTTCATTCTTTCACTTGTTTTCTAGTGTAAATTTTTATCATCGATTCTTTTGTTAGTTATCTCTACCATATTTAAACATGGGTCATTGTAGATGTCAGTGGTATTTTGTGTTGATCGTTTCAATGTGAATTAGATAAAAGACTGAAAAATTGTAACCTCAGGGTAGAGTGCAGATAGCCTTAGTAGCATCAAATGTATGGAATCTTGGTGTGTGGTTGGGTCAAAATGGTGGAGTCAAAACAGTGAGATTGAAATGACCTGCTTAATGAAAGTTTAGTTCTAAATAGCCATCGACTGAATCTTCTTTTGAAACTAGTTCACTGCCTTCCACAATACTCTACATCCCCTGTGAATCACTAAAGGCACTGCACTCTTTATTTCAGCCGTTAATAACAATGGTTATATTTCCCAAAACACAAGAGAGCTTGGTATTAATTTTATTTCATGAGTGTTTATTGCACATCAGTTGTGCCTTCAGCCACATATAAAAGATATACTGAATGAAGTACTTTAAATGTTTATTTACTTATTTATTTTGAGAGAGAGAGAGAGAAGGAAGGAGAGAGAGAATCTCTAGCAGTCTCCACACTGTCAGTGCAGAGCCCTACGTGGGGCTTGAACTCACAAACCGTGAGATCATTACCTGAGCCCCTGAGCCGAAACCAAAAGTCAGACACTTAACCGACTGAGCTACCCAGACACCCCCTGAGTGAAGTACTTTTAACATGATATGAATGAGAGCCCAACTATAATTCAAATGGTACACCAAGGACAAATTTATATCAGGAAAATCAGGCCAGAGCTCTTATAATAAAGTTACTGTAAAACTACTCCTTTATAAAATCTCCTCAGTACTTTTATTTATATGGGATTGTCCTATACATGTTGGTTCAAGATACTCTGTCTCATTTCTTAACAAAATGTAATAAGGGATTTTTCATGCAACAATGAATTATTGAGTGTTGAGTCTATGGCAGGCATTTTGGTAGGTACTCAGAAACAGTCGAAGTTGGACAAGGGTCCTACTTGCTTGGAGCTTTCAGAACCCACAGGAAGTGTTCAACCTCAAGGCATTAATATATAAGGAAGCTGGCTAAGAAAACCCAGCCTGATGTTAGAGTACTTTCATGTGCCCAGCTGTATAAGCTCAATAATGAAGACTTTAATTAGACTCAGATTCAAGTATTGAATCTCTTTTCTTTGCCTTAAAATGTGAATGGCAGGGGTGCCTGCGTGGCTCAGTCAGTCGAGCGTCTATAGAACTCTTGATTTCGGCTTAGGTCGTGATCTCACAGTTCATGGGATAGAGTTCCTGCTGCTAGTGCATGCTTGGGATTCTCTCTCTCCCTTTCTCTCTGCCCCTCCCTCCCTCTCAAAACAAATAAATAAACTTAAAAAAATAAAAAGTAAAGTCTTAAATGAGCCAAGTACTTTAAAATGTGGAAAAACAGATATATTAAGCACTACGGTGTTATCAGAAGACTTATTCAGTCCTTAGCAAGAAAGGAAGCACACAGGTCATTAGGGAGAGAGGACTTGTGAGTCACATGGGTTATACGCTGTCTCGACTTTCTATTCCTAACTGGTAATTAGATCTCAACTACTGAGTGAGAGAAGTAGAAACAGTGCCAGTTGGTTTAGTAAAGAGAGATACAGACTAGGAATTTGGATATTTGGGTTCCAGGTCAGGCCCCAAGGGTTGTACACTGTTGTTGATCTCAAGCAAGCTCTTTATTCTTTAAAGGCCTCAAGGATCTCATACCAAAAATGTCAAGGCTGGACTAGATTTGTGGGTCTTAGCTTTGGCTTTTGGGGAACGTTCACAAGTATATGAATGCCTGCCTCGCCTCGTACCTCCTTTCAGACCAAGTGAATTAGAATCTCTAGGGAGATTTAAAATCCAGTGACCCTTGATGCAGAAGGTTGGAAACCAGTGTCTCGATGAGCTCTAAGGTCCAGCTCTAAAATGCGGAACCTGTTCTGTATTCTTCAGTCTAAATTTACTTTTCAAATGGAAACTGTACCTCAAAGTACACTTCCCCTTATCTGCCTAAATTTACCGTGCTGTTTTTCCTTTCCGGTATCTGTAGAATCTTGCAAATTGCTGTTCTCACCTCTATAAATGTTTAGAAACTCATTATTAAGCATATAGTTCACTGCCTGTGCGAGATAAGATTCTTTTTAAATTCCTGGATCCCTGAAGAAATAGAAAAGGTGGTTAGCTGATAACCTGCTCTAGCACGCAGAACAAAAGGAAACCTAAATACCCACATCCATGTTGCTTTTCAGACCGACACACTCATTTAGTGTCTATAGTCTTGTCTCACGTACTGTGAATGGGCAGCCGAAGAGAGGAACTCAGCCGATGAAGGACCAGAGCTAGAGTAGAATGACGCCAGTTTAGGTTCTCATTATGTTGTATGGTGCCCAGCAAACTGGGTGCTTAATAAACATTTGTTGAGTAATGAACAAAAGGGAATTTTAAGAGGGTCTTTTTCTATTCTTGAAAATACTTTCCTCGTTCATTCAACAGTACTTCAAATTATGCTTCTGAGCATAGTTGCAGCTAATTAAATCCATTCTTTAAAATTCTCCACCACAAAAATAAATTTGTCATAGGTAGAAATTATCCATTTAATTTTTCATATGCAGGAGATACGAATGCTAGGTTAAGGGTCTTTTTATTTACCGTTATGACTCATTCGATGCATTTTAAATACAGAACCTTAAATTATCCACATCAAAGGGTATGGTTTTGGTTCAGAAAACATAATTGCAACAATTTGAATTTCTGTGTTATAATGAATGACTAATTGCCTTTATAACAGGCTCAGAATAAAATGTTATGGTAATATGGCAGGATTCCTATATGAGGGTAAGATGGAGATGAGCTTGAGTCATGGATAAGCTGAAGCTAAAATAAAGAGCAATCTGTAGGCACAGCTTAGTTGAACACATTAACAGGGGGAATCAGATCTTCCCAGTAAGGAAAGAATCTTACGCATTCTTCTCCACTTCTTCTAATTAGCCGGGAAACCAATTAGTTACCTATTGCTGCTGACCCACCATCTTCAGTAACTTTGAACAGTAAATACTTCTAGCTCCCTCTGTTTGGTTATGCACTGATTAAATTCCCCCAGAAGATGAATCATCCAAAGCTTCAATATGTTCAATTTCTATATCCCACTTCAAGAAAATCTCCTTAAATCCTGTCCTGCCGTGGCACTGCCATGGCACCATGCAATTCATGTGAGATTTATTATTTTATTTATTTCAGGCCTCACTGTTACTTATTGTAAAGTTTACTCGTTTCTGTGTTTGTGATAACTCCTGTCTAGACGTGAAATTGGACCTAAAGCTCGCCAGAATTACATTGTAGTGGATTGTGTGTCAGAAGCAAATGATTTCAATACAATTAAAGAACATGGTATTTATGAAATGAGAGATTTTAGTGGAGCCCATGCTTCCAACTTTTCTTTTATGCTCTAGAAAGGAGGAAAGGAGGAAATAAAAGGATTCCTAAAAACCGGTGTAGGGGAAAGTTCTTTCCATCACATTTCTCACGCAGATTCTTTGATTGGATTGAGGCTCTCTTATGTTGGAATGGGAAGAGAGAGCTCCGTTGGAACCGAAGGTTGTAGTGAGCCTCAGTCAGTACGAGGGCATAATGGCGTCTCCGGCCCTCCTTAGGAAACACTGTGAGTCCAAAACACACCAGGTGGTCACCAAAAAAGCCCCCTGAGCAAATGAAGGCTGGATAATGTTTAGTTGTAAGGCCTGCTGATTTCTGTCACCTGGCCTTGGGTAGCAGGGATGGCCTCGAGAGATTCTCAAGTCTTGTGGCCTCAGTCCTCCTTTGTGTCACAGGGACTTGGGGATCAATATGAAAAATAAGTAGGTCTCATTTATTGATTATAACTATGTACTAAGCACTTAAAACCACAGTCAGTCCTGTCACCAAACTGACCATGGAAATCACATGCTTTCAGGAGACACTGAGACTGGGAGAAGTCATGTGACTTCCCAAAGTTGTATTACTAATAAATGTCGAAGCTGAGATTCAAACCCAGGTCTTTCCGATCCCCAAACTGTGTGATGCCAAAGACTCTGGGAGTCTTTGATTTTTATGAGTTTGTCCCTATTAAACCCCAAATAGCTTCACTTAAGATTATGGATGAAGACTCTGACCGAACTTTGCGGAACAACAAATTTGAAGTAAAGGAAACCAAATATGACCCTTTGTTGCTTAAGGACATGTGATAAAATGAATTAAAACTGTCAAAGCCTCCTTCTGGGCAGACAGTACACAGCAGTTTTTCCAGAAGAAAAGCTTATCATTGAAGCATCTCTTTTTCAATGCATCATATTGTTAATATTAATTTTTGTACAAGGAACTTCTGGTATTCATGTTTTGAGCACTTGCCTTTCACGAATTCATATTTCCATCAAATATTCATTGAGGACCTATTATGTGCTGGGTATGTGGTGGGGCTAGAGCAGTAAACAAGAAGATGAAGTTTCTGCTTTTTTGGAGTTTACATTCTATTGGGGAAAACAGTAGCAAGTAAGGAAATTATGTATGTACACACACAAACACATTCTCCCACATATACACAGCTGTATACATACATATATACACACAAGATACTCCACACACACACACACACACACACACACACACACACAGATAAATGACGGATGTTTTGGAGAAAAACAATCAAGGTAAGAGACTAAAGAGAGATGAGTGGCAGAGAAATGGATGTTTTAGATTGAGTAGTCAGACAGAAAATGCCTAAGGAGATGCCAGGCACTGTGCCGTTGGCGAGGGACCCAGTGATAAGCAAAACGGATCAAAATCTTTTCTTCAAGGAGCTCACAATCTTGAGATGAAGACAAATGTAAATAAAATAATCACAGGAATACATAATTACGCACTATGATAAGGGCTCCGAAGGATAGTTACAGGGTACTATGCGAGCTTATTAATGTGGGTCTGGACCTAATGTGGCAGAGAGGAGAAGCGTTTCCCTGAGGAAGTGATATTTTGTTAGAGACTTGAGAAATGAAAGGCATTAAAGACGCGAAGGCAGAGTTGAGAGCTGTCTGAGATGGGAGGGTTTGCTGCAATGGAGAGAGGGTGGAAAGGCTCCCGGAATGCAGGGGCAAAGTGGAGCGAGACAAGGTGTCACAAGTGACCAGGGGCTGGGTCATACAGGGCCTTGCAAACCACGCTGCCTGTTTGGAGCTTTACTTTCAGAACCATGGGAACCAAAAGATGAATATGCCCTTGGGTTTTTTTGTGGGGGGGGGGCGTGTAGAGAATAATACAAGGCATATCCTTGAGACGTGTACAAAGGTTTATTGGCGGTCAGATGCACCTCAAGTCTCCGGAATTGGTGAGGGTACCCATGGTAACATAGCTGACACACGCAAGGCAGTGTGCAAATCCTCTATGATTTCCCTAATCTGGAAGAAACTCTTCAGCTACCTATTGGTTTTTAGAATACATTTCCAATTTCCCTTTTTATTATTATTTTAAAATTTTTGCTTCCCAGTTGTGTTAAAGAACAGGTAGTCAGAAACTCTGAATTTTGGTAGCTGTTTTCCACTGTTGTCTTCAGTCACTGGAGGGTGAGCTCCTGAGCGTATGCCCAGTCATCTCTATAACCCCATCCCCTGGTACGGTGCTGGTCCTGTGACAATTATTCAGTAACTATGCTTGCAGAGATCCTCTTGATTCTGAGTAAAGGTGCAGAAAGGATATGCTCCGGGGAGGGGGGAGAGGGGCGGGTCGTGATTGTCTCTTAGTCGATCTCCCTCTTTTTGCCAATTGCAGTCTTTTCTGGAGCCTCTGGGTCAATATTCCTCAAAGAACTTTCATCCCTATCCCTCTCACTACAGACTCCATAGCCTTGTGGCTGACTCTTGATTTTGGCTCAGGTCATGATCCCAGGGTCGTGGGATCGAGCCCCTTGTTGGACTCCAGGCTGAGCTTGGAGCTTAAGATTCTTAAGATTCTCTCTCTCTCTCTCCCTCTGCCCCTGACCCCGCCTCATGCTTTCTCCCTCTCAAATAAATAGATAAATAAAAAGGAGGTATTTATGGTCTATATTTGAAACACTGTCCATTTTTGGGGGGCCCACTGTTAAGCTAGTGAGCAGCCCAGATAGTGTGAAAATACAGAAATTTAGATCAAACTCATAAATGATCTTAGCAAAAAATGTATACATATTTGCAAAGAAAATAAATGGCATAGACAAACATGCCAGAATACAAAGAAACATTTTTCATTTACCCATCTATTTGGAAGTCAAAATAATAATGCTAGGCAAATGAAAAGACCGTATGTATTGGATACATGCAAATATTTCACCAAATAAACGAGACCTTATCAGTTATATCCCATAGCAAAAGACTAAGGAGTATTTGCATAACATTAAGGGTATCTGAACTGACATGCCATCTATTTGGGTTTGGCGAAGAGAATGAAATTCCTGTAAATCTGCTGCCATCACCAAACATTGGTTTTTATGTCATGAAGTTCTAATTAATGGAACATTTTCTTCACAGATCACTTAAATTACTGCCTGACCCGTGATACCCGCTGTGTATCGCTTAGCCACCAATACACAGAGTCTCCTTCATTGCCGCAGTCACATGGTAATTTTACAAGTCTCCATATGAAAAGAAAAACCAGCTGAGCCTCTTCTTCAGCTCAAAGCTCACCTCCAGTAACAGGGGGGAAATAGTGGGCAAGGAGGACCAACAGAACTCAGCTGTGCTGTGAGCTGGGATTCCAGAACTGATGTTGCCACAGCCTAGAAATGCCTTGCCAGGGGTTGTGACCCAGGGATGGCACTGGGCCGAGACTCCTAGTTACCCACAAAAACCCATCTTTGTAAGATTTCCGGTGGTGGTTCCTCTTTAGCTCAGGACTTTTTAACTGCAGCACTACTGACGCTTAGGACCAGGTAATTACTTGTTGTAGGAAGCTGTGTTCTGTATTTTAGGATATTTAGCTGCATCCCTGGCCACTACCCACGAGATGCAAATAGCACCCTTCCTTCCAAGGGGTGACCATGAAAAAATGTCTCCGGACATTGCCACACACTGCAAAATCACCCCAACTTAAGAGACCCTGTTTTAGCCGGCCACACGTACGCACACGGGGAGACTGCATTTTCTAGCCTCCCTTGCGCCTGCCTGGGGCTCCATTACACACCCAGTACCAGCAAGCCCAGTCAGCCCAATCTCCAAACCAGAATCTAGTCACCTTTTACTACCCCCAACGCTACATGCTGGTCTGAGCCACCCGATGGTGGCTCATCTGAATCATTCCCACCAGAATTATTTTAATAGTCATTTACCTGGCCTTCCGGCTTTTCAACCCTGCCTCCCAACAATAATATCTATTCTCAGTGCAGCAACTAGAGGGATCCTATAAAAATGTGAGTCGAGTCCTGTCTTCATCAGTTCAAAACTCTCCAGCGGGCCTCTCCTCACTCAGTAAAAGACAAATCCTTGCAATGTCCCCGTTACCTCTCACACCCTAACTCCTGCTACTCGTCTTCAGGCCCAGGTGTCTGCAAACCTTTGCCATGAAAAGGTTTAGACGCCATGGGCCATACAATCTCTGAAGTATACGTCTTCTCAATGTATATTTTGAATCTAGTTTTCTAAAGTGCACTACATACTTCACTCTTTGGACCACACCTCACCTACAGCACCATATTTTTAACAGACTGGAAGTCATTATTTAAAAGTAATTGCTTGACTCTTGGCTCAATATCTATAAAGCAGAAATATCTTCACTTAATGTCAGCTTGTAGTCCTAGAGAGTGGTTCAGAAATCCATAGCATGCCGGTGACGTTTCAATTCCTCAAGAGTGAGGCAATGCCTTGTGTCCGGAAATTCTCTCCTCGTCGTGTCTGTCAATTCCGGTCTAGCTAGAATGCTCAGAAGACACCCGAAAATCTAAGAAGCATGAAGGGGAACATCTTCCATCTGGAGTATGAGCTGTTCGATTATTAACATAGTTTGCCATCTGTTCAGGGTGCAGACAAAGTGAGCATTGAGACTGGCTGCAGAGCACGGCCTGGAAGGGACGGGTGGTCAGAGGACGAGCCCTCTGCCAAACGAAAAACAAGAACAGCAGCAGCAACAAAATCACATCAAGCATTTACTTGTTTTCTAACTTGGATGATCATGACTGCCAAATTCTCCAGACCATTATCTGTTCCAGTCTCTCTCTCTCTCTCTCTCCCACCCTCTCTCTCTCCCTCTCTCCCACCCTCTCTCTCTCTCTCTCCATATATACACTTGGTGTCAAAAAGTGATTACCATTTGGGATTATCTGTTGTTTACCTGGCATCGTCATGCCTGTAGAAGAGCCTGCCTAAAGCTGGGGAAAACTATACTTCCCAGAATTCCTTTCTTGATTGGTTCCAGGTTAAGGTTTGTCCGTGAGAGGAATTTGAGAAATTTCCAAAGTGGAAGGGAGGCAGAAGCTGTTATTTTTGGAAGTCCGAGGATGTCAGATGAGGCTGCTTTGTTAGACGTTGTGGAATAACAGATGTTTCTGGGGGCCCCAATTTTATGATCGCACTTTCCAAGCTGGATATGGCAGCTTCTCAGATTTCCCCGTGAATACCTTCTTTCTGACCCGGAGCTTCAGGTTAAAGTCCTATCTTCTGACTATAGCCTTCCAGACCTTCATTCCTGTAGTTACTCTCACATTCATATAAACCCTGATTTCTATATTAAACCCCTCGTTCTGGTAGTATGTTAGTGTCTCTGTTTTCCTGACTAAATCCAGATACAGATATACAGGGTCTCCAGGCTTATAAGTACAAAACACCATTTTAATGCAAGTTACTATAGTTTTATTCAGTTAAGATTTATTAAGCATTATAATGCACCGAAGATTGAAAAGAAATAAGGATAAAAATGACCCAGTCCTCCCCTCAAAGTCAGTGTGGGACTGGTGTGTGTGTGGGGGGGTGTTAGAACATGGAGACCAGTGAGTGGTTCTCAACCAAGAGTGATTTTACCCACTAGGGGATATGGGCATAATGGGGGAGACGATGCTATCGGCATCTTGTGGGCAGAGGCCAGGATCCTGCCAAACATCCTACAGTGTACAGGACACTCCCCCACAGCAAGTCATGAATTATCTAGCTTCAAATTTCCATAGTGCTGAGGTTGGGAGACACTGACACAGACAAATGATTCCAATATAATGTCTTATCTGCCGTGGTAAGGGAATGTACAGACCAATAGCATACTACGGAAGGGGTAATGTTAGGCTGGAACAACTAAAGGGAAGTTAGATGGCATTGTTTCTCTAATAGCACCTTGAAACGCACTGCCTCTGGAAGATACGCATGAATATTACAGATAAGTTACAGAAAAGCGATTCATGTAAAGACAGCCTCATTTTGTTAACTGAGCCTGCTTTTTAGTCCACCTACAGAGCCACTCAGTGGCACTGGTCCGTGCCATTTGGCCAGGAGTTAGTATCTTAATCTTCCTGTATTTTAATCAGGGAGGATTTGTTAAAAAGGACAGAAACCTGCTTCATAGTTGCTTAAATAAATGGGGAATTTCTTTAAGAAATTACTATAAAAATATTGTAAGAAAATCTCATGAGTCTCCAAGGATAGGGAAGCAATGCCCTGTAACAGTAAGAAGCCTGAGTTCTGGATTCAGAACTCCTGGTTTCAAATTTTGGCTCCGCCTCTAACCAGTGCAGGGGCTGGGTAAGTCACTCAGTCCTCTACGTGCCTCAGTCTCCTCTGCAGTAAAAGAGAAATAACGACACCTGCCTTACAGGGTTTTTGCAAAGATTCAGTGTGATAATGCACATTAAGGGCTTATACCAGTGCTGGTATACAATATGTATTCAATAGATGATAGTAATGATGAGGATATTGACGATGGTGTGAGCAGGGCTCCCCAGCCCAGGAGCTCCAGTGAGCAAGTCAGGAAATGAGATTATTCTCAGACTCGCATGTCTGTTATTCTCTCCCATTTCTGCCTTTCTCTTTTCTGCTTCCATTACCTATGCCTGTTTCACCTGGGCCAACTGAGCCTCAACCCTACAGGAACCTTTTCAACTCGAGTCCTTACTATCATCTTATTAGAGTACTCTTCATTCAAATTCTTGAAAGAGAGAATTTCATTGATATCCCAGCTTATGGACTGTTGTCCTTGGGTCATTGGATAGGATTAGGGGTGGGACATACAAACAGGACAGCCTGAGAGCAGGGTAAGGTGCAAGGGTGCTGAATGTCCCTGAAAGCACACCACTTGAGGAACCATAGAAGGAACAGAGAGAGGCTGGCCTTGGAAACAGACGAGCCTGGCTTATATTAATAGCTCCATGATTGCGAATTGGAAACAATTGGTAGACATTACAGGGAGACAGACTTCAACTCACTTTGTTGCCAGAGACATTCAAGTGTTGGAGATGTTGGGTATAGAGGTAACGTGTGGCTTAAGCAACTAGATGTCCATTTATGTACCTACTAATTGTGGTAGTTTGTGATCGTGTATGCAAATTGCTGAGGTAAGAAGCCTAGAAGAGCAAAACACACTGAAGGTGTGACCCATGTGCAGGAAAGATGTATTCAACAGGCTATGCCCGTCCTTGATCTCCTGGAAGTTTCTAGTCATTCTGATCCCTTTTGAGAATCCCTTCTCTAATATAATCGACCTCACAGGAACAGTTTGTTTCAGGTGTATTTTCTCTTTCAGTTATCTTTGACTTGCAAAATATTTTATTTCATTATTTCTTAGGGTTTCACTTAAACAGCAAGACCCTTGCTGCTGTTATAATTTTGAAGAAGATTCTAATATAGAATCTATAAAATATGCAATATAAAGTAATAACCCCCCAAATAGTAACATATAACCTCACTTGACATAAAGAATTAGGCACTGAATGGATGTATTTTTGGAGGTCAACACACCATGTCCATGGAGTCCTACCTTTATTCCCTTTTGACAGCCTAGAGGCTACAAGCAGTAATATCAGCCTTCTGAGTAGCCACCTCTTTCTTTCTCCTCTTCCCACCCTCTGCTCAATTGTTGCTGAAAAGAGCTAGCTCCGAGGGAGAGGAGTCAATGCTATTGGCCTTCAAGGTTTGCTAAGCTGGTCGTCGCTGCAGGGAGCTGAGTAAAACTCGAGAGCTGAGGGCTCAATCAATAGGATTGGTTCTATGTTTGGTCTTGCCCTTGAATCCTTCCTCTCAACTTTGAAGAGCCGTCATGATGAAATCACCCAGGTGTGACCTGGAGAAGCATTAGGAGCTTTTGACAGAGGGGCAGTGAGGCATAGCCTGAGGAAAGAGACCTCAGTGGGCCGTCACTTCATTTTCCACGGCTGCAGAATAGACATGTGTTCCGCAGGTGCGAAACTCTAAACCTGCCTTCTCTGGCGGATCATTATTTCCTTCTGAATTTGACCGAACCGGATAAGCTGGGTCTTCTCAAATGAGTATGGAGCTGTAGGTTCTGTTGTAAAATTAGCAGTTACCGAAGCACGTGAGCCCTGCAAACGATCCAGAGGCACTTTCGTAGTGCTTCTCCCAAGGACATTCAAAGCAGCGAAGTGAACCGCAAACACAATCTATGCTCCGTCATTCTGGATTATGATTTCATTTTGCAGATCATCTATGGCCTAGCTCTCTTCTACCTTCCCTGCGACCACTAGCGTTAGCACTTGGACCCTAGCTTCTGGCAAGCAACTCTTGCAAAGAAAAGAAAAAAAAATAGAAGAAAGAAAAATGGAAAATAATAGATAAAATGAGGTGTTTTGTTTTTTTTTCCCCGGAGTATCTGTAGTGCCTTTCCACGATCTCCCCTTCCCTCCGCTTCATTACTATGGTTACCAGATTTCAGATTTCAGACAGAAACTTGTCTGGAGGCCCAGAGGGAAGATTGATTGCAACAAACACAGAAGACAGAGATTGGGCCCAATTCGAAAATAATGCCGCTATCCGTTGATCTAATTGTGAACCAGTTGAGTTTCCGGTTAATAAAGTGGCTGAAAGTATGTAACACAGTGCTTGCCGTATGAGGGGGAATGTGCGTCCTTTTCCTTTTCAAAGATGTCAGCGCAAAAGTCCCCATCAAAGGCAAAGAGTAGACCTTGTGTGGTTATAAGAACATAGATTTTCATGGAGAATAGACTTTAGTTCTGGGTAGGCACCGTTTCGCCCCTCAGTTTGGTCCTCCTTCGAGGGCAGATGTCACAGTCACCTGAGGGTGACTTAACTCTCACACCGCAGGCACAGGTTGCCGCCCAATGAGCCCGCAGGGTCATGGGCATCCCAGTCCTCAGCTGGGGTGTGGGTGTGGGCTGGTAAGGCAAGGACCAGGGGCTCTGGGAGTTTCGGTGGGGCGTGGTAGTTAGTGCAAGGGCCACCTCCCGTCCCTGCAGTCAGACCCCAGCTGCTGGACCTGTGACTGATTCCTCTGGTGTATCTGTGAAGATTTGTGCCATAGAAGCTCCGGTGGCCTTGTCCGCTTGGCCTGATACAGGCTGAAAGCACTTCTTTGCCATGACCCGAAGTAGGAGACAGATTTTCCCTTGGCACCCAGGATACACACACACACACACACAGACTCCCACACACATTAGTATGTAAGGGAAACGAAAGTTTCACGAAGTTGTATTCACTTTCCCAAAATGGGATGCATGCCGATATTTTCTAATTTTATCCTAGCGTTTATTGTTCGAAAAAAGGTGCCGTTGAGCTACTGAATTGGCTTCCTGACCCACCAGTCAATCAGACCCCACGGTTTGAAAAGTACTGCGTTTAATGGTCTTAATTGGCTTCTTCACTGTCAGTTCTCATTCATCAAATATTTACTGAGCATCTAACATATGATAGGCACGTGGGAGGCATGGGGAAATCTAAGAGGGAGACTTCTAGGTAAATACACAGGAGAGTCCTAACAAAGAGCCCGCTGTTCCATTTAAACTCATTGCAGCCATAATCCGTCGTGCTTAAGAAGGTGCCGGGATCTCACAGGAAATCCGAGAGGTGGCCTACTATGTACCACAGGCGTTGCGCTGGGCCCTGAGACTTCCTGCTGAGTCCTAGGCCCTATGTGTTCACGGCTTTGGGTTGATTTTCGCAATAAGGTAACAGTTAATGCTTCAGGTCTTCAGGAGCTTCCCGGGAGAAGAACTCCTCTGTTATGCGAAATAGGATCCAGTGTTCAGGGTTTCTGAGTTCACTTTTGCACTTATCCAAGTTGCTTTCCTCCAGGATGGAGATGCAGATCCTGTCGGTGGAGACTGCCAGGCCCTTTATAATCAGGCCCTCTTGGGCTGTTCGAGTTTTGTTTTCTTTCTTTCTTTTTTTTTTAATGTTTATTTATTTTGAGAGAGAGAGAGGCAGAGAGGGAGGGAGAGAGAGGATCTGAAGCAGGCTCCGTGCTGTCAGCACAGAGCCTGACGTGGGGCTCAAACTCACAAACCACGAGATCATGACCTGAGCTGAAGTCGGACGCTTAACCGACTGAGCCACCCAGGCGCCCCTCGAGTTTCACTTTCCGTCATTTCTCATTCCATATCCTGTACTTGGGAAACTCTCTGTTCCCTCATGGCCCAAACTTTTCCACATTTCTGGGCCCTTACATGTCCTTTTCTTTCTGTCCGGTGGTTCTCTTTGACTTTTGTCTGCCTGCTGAATTACAGTTCAACCTTCCATCCTTAGCTCAGGTGACAGCTCTCTGCAGGAGGTTCTTTCCTCCTGCCTTTGGCCACCTGTTTAGCAGTAGCCACGGCTTTTTTTTTTTATATTCTCTCCTAAATGCTTGCATTAATTAGGTTGGGTTTTTAAAAATCTTTTTAATGTTTATTTTTGAAGGAGAGAGAGAGACAGAGCATGAGCAGGGAAGGGGCAGAGAGAGAGGGAGACACAGAATACGAGCTGTCAGCACAGAGCCCAATGTGGGGCTCGAAATCACGAACTGTGAGATCATGACCTGAGTCGAAGTTGGACGCTTAACCGACTGAGCCACCCAGGCGCCCCAGGCTGGCTTTTTAATAATACAGTTGTGAGTCTTTTGTGCACTAAACAGTGGGCAATTCATCAAAATAATATATAGGATCATTTTAAAGAGTCAGAGGAGATTTACATGAAAAGGAGAAGGTAAGTTTACATAAAGAGCTCACTTATACTATTCCAGGGAGCTGTCCGTTCCTTTTCCCACAGATTTGTGAGTTGGGCTAGAAATTAGATGCCAGGGGGCCGGATTCTTAAGAAGACGTGGCTAAGTTTACAGTGCCCCATATAAGAAATGGCATGACTCCTGATGGCTTAGTGCTGGCCCGTGTTCCACTTTCCGACCACTGAGCTACAAGCCCTGAGTAGAAAGCAGCAATTCATTCAACGAATCTTTCTCCAGTACCTAGTATGTACCGGACCACGTGACAGGCTCGTCAGCTTGCAAGATGAATAATGATCAGCCCCTGCTGTTTAGAAGATTTCTGATGACATTTTCCTGAGGGTTTTTAAAACAAAAACAAGTGAGGGATAGAGAAAGGAAAGATTGGATGAGTGCCGGCTGTGTGCAAGACACTGTTTACACGCGTATTCTTGCTTCCTTCTAACAGTAATTCCATGAGAAAGGGCTTCGTTAGACCCTTTTTCCCGGTGAGGAAACTAAGACCCAGAGTGACTGGACCACGGCTCCAAATCACACAGCAGGTGCAGTACCAGCCAGGATCTGAACTCAGCCAGCCGGGCTCCTGGCAGCAGCTCGTCTCACTACACCGTGCTTTTCTCTCTCCCCTCTTTCCGTGTATGCTCTGAAGCGAAAAGGTGTATGTATTTTTTAAGAGGACAGAAATTCACATGGCAGAATTATTCCAGAGAAGGGTGCTCTAATGAAACATGCTGACAGGATACTTGGCTGGGATGAAGAAAGCTGGCTTTATGACAGGGAGTTTTACAAGTTTTTTTTTTTCTTTTTCTTCTTTTATCAATCTGTCCTAAAAGACAGGAAGTGTGAAAGAGCATTTGATGAATCAATGATGAATTAAGGCATCTAAGGTCTGGCAGCCAGGAGTTGGCTGTCCGACATTTAACAAGCGTCCTAAACTCTCTACGAAAATATCACTGCCGGACTACTTTAAGTTGAAGCATTTTGTGCTTCCTGGAATAAAGACCTATGACTATTTAGAACAACTGTTTTACCAAGATACACGTGAGCACGGGCCAGTGCTGTTAACTAAGGTGAAACTCTTTGGCCTGGCCTGGATTCTGTCGGGTGGCATTTCATATTGTCTCCTCCTTGTGCAGGTAAACATAGAGCTGAGAGGGTCTCTTTCCAGTTATAGGAAAAGGTGTCGCATGGGGTTCTCATTTGGTTCCCAATACGTGAATGATAACCTCAGGCCACTGCACAGCTAGTGCTACTCTTAAGAAGACACACACGTAAAAAGGCACAACATAGGATTATTCTATGTGATTACCAGCTTTCATAATTAAAATAGATAAGATTTTCTGAGAAACCTAAGCAGCCATAGGGATGAACTTAACATTTCTTGTCAAGTGAAAATTAATTTTATTTAGAGCTTTGGGGCATTTTCCCTGTGCCTTGTTTTAGACTGTACATATTGCAATATGTGTATTTTGTGGGGGGGAGAGTCCCAGTGGGGGGGTAGAGAGAGGGGGATGGAGGATCTGAAGCAAACTCTGCACTGACAGGCTGACCGCAGTGAGCCCGACGCGGGGCTCGAACTCATGCAAGGCTGGAACTCACGAACCGCAGTGAGCCCAAGTCAGATGCTCAACCGACTGAGCCATCCGGGCACCCCACAGTGTTCTAGAGCAGTACTTCTCAAGTTTCGGTGTGCTGGTGAATCCCCTGGGGATCCTGTTATGATGCAGATTCTGATTTGCGTTGGACCAGTTGGGCCTGGGTGCAGCCGGAGAGAGTCAGAGTCGGCTTCTCTAACGAGCTCCAGGGGACACTGGTGCTGCTGGTCAGTGGGTGACACCCTAAAAAGCAAAGCTCTAGAGCGCTAGTTCTCAAGCCTGGCTGCACACTGAAATCACCCGGGAAGTGTTTAAAAAGTCAAGTGGGCTTGATTTGTTTCCCACTCCCCAAAGATGCTAACTTAATTGGTCTGGGGTGGCATCTGCGCATGGAGAGCTTAAAAAGTCCCCGGGTGACTATGCTGTCTGGTCAGGCTCATGAACTTGGCTCCAGAGGGTTACCTTGTCTCTAGAAAATAGGAGGGCTCGTTTCTGGTGTGACTTTCGTTGCTCTTGAATAAATCCAGGCGCAGAGTGAAATCAAGTGGGAACATTCGGTATCTTAACCTTCTAGTGGTTACACCCACGTCAGCTTCTGAAAAGCAACTAAACTATACGCCTCAAAAAATTCACAGCCCTCTTATCAGTGCAAAGAACCATATTTTTGGATCGGTTTTTTACTATCTGGTGTAAATAAAAGAAGCTTACATAAAGACTAACTTACTAAAGAGAAAATTCCTAATCGAAAGGTTTTTCTGGCTGTATAATTTTTCGGGTTCTGCTAGCCTAATTACTCCTGACAAGAGTGGTATCATTGTTCATAACCAGGTTGCAACCATGAAGCTAAGGTTTGTATGTTTTTTTTTCTCTCAAAACCACAGTCCTCTGTGCGAACAGCATATCTCTGGCCCTTTGATCAGGGTTTCTCAACCTCGATTGTGTTGACATTTGAGCCAGATCATCGTTCGCGGTGGGTGCTGTGTCCTGTACGCTGTAGGACGTTCAGCAGCATCCAAGGCCTCTACCCACTCAGCGCCAGTAGCGCACAGTCTCCCACGCCCCGCCCCCAGTCATGAGGACCGAGAATGCCCCCAGACATTGCCAAGTGTCCCCTGGCGCAAGTGAAAAATAACCCCTGCTTGAGAGTGACTGCCTTACATCAAAGAGGTTTCCACGTCAGTGACTCTCACTTTCATCTTGAATATCTCAGCGTGGGACGTTCTCCAGGTCCGTCTGAGGCAAATGAGAGGTAGATCGGCAAGGGAGGACGAGACCGAGTTCCGGTGAGCATTGATTGCCGCCTTATAGAAGCAGAATTTTCATTGCCCGTTTAATTATTTCATTCTGTTTTATTTATCTGGCAATAACCGGACGAGGTTAGAATAATTGACGGTTAACATTCCAAGGCGGAATGAAGTGCCCAGGTGCCAGTTCCTCCTGGAGAATAGCCCCTGCTCATCACCTGGAAGTGCTTTCCCTTCCCAGGAATTGCCACAGCTCCGACCAGAACTCTGTTATGGTTCTTCACATTCTCTCCCCCATAGCAGAACAAATTGGCACTTAATTTTTCTTCCTATGGATCTCGAAAGCTGCATGGAAACAGGTTTCAGGCAGTTTTCATGTCTTCACTTCCCCTGATCTACAACAGAACTCTGTACAGAGCAAGCATTCTAAAACATATTTGTTGAATAAATGAAGTGTAGGGTTTGTCCGGCGGCTTAGAGCGCGAACAGCGAAAATGAGAGCTATTTCCGTGCGCCCGCTTCTGCACAGAGCCCGGACCATTTGTTTTCTAAATGGCCACACCTGCTTCTGATAATTCTCCAGTCAGGTGGGAAAGAACTCCAGCTTCAGCGTTTTGTCCCCGAATGAGCTCGTTACAAATAAGAATAATATTGATGGGAGACAAAACTGTGATTAGGGAAGAACCAGCCTTCTCTCTCGTTCTGTTTGATCTTCTTACAAGAGCCCAGTGATCCCCATGGAGGATTTCATAGCAATTAAGAGCTAGACAGTAAGATATGTGTCCTCACAGTCTTTCTGAGATAATAGTAGAGCTGAAGGCACAGGCTGGATTTCAGGGACATAAAGAAAGAGAATTGTATTATGAAACCTGTCAGGTTATTTGGAAAACCCAGCAGCACCAAATATTTTTATTAATGCCCACTGCAAGGTGCAACAGATGGAATGCAACTGGTTTTCCGTAATTTAGAGAGACTACTATTCTGGCTTCAGGGTTGCCACTGGTCGCTTCTTCTAGACCCCTAGCACTCTGTTTCCACACTTTGGGCACAAAATGCATTCTAGGTTCTGTTTGGTATTTGGTGAGGAGGCCGAGGGTGGGGTTAAAGGGGACTGTAATTGTCATCAGGCCCCTGGCCCCAAAGGCACTGTTTGCTTTTGTTCTCTCCAATATAACCCTGAGATGAGGATTTGTGTGTAAGTTTATTTGGGAGGCGGTACCAGAAGTGGGGTGAAGGAGGGGGGAAGCGGGATATGGAAACGAGGAAAGTCAGTAAAGGCTGTGTGAATCTTCGGTGCCTTACTGTTGGCAAATGAGTTCAAACCTCTGATCGACTCAGACCTTCCAGGGAGTGAGGAGGCTCAGTATTCAGCCACCAAGCCCCAGCTCTCACTGAGTAAGCATCACTCCTGGGGCATTCACCTCCTGGCACTTCCAGCTGCCTCGAGTATGGACAGAATCTTCCAGAGTGGCCTGCGGACACTCTCAGTCACAGGAAACCATTGCCGTGTGTGGTGGTCAGAATGATGGCTACCAAAGACGTCCACGTCCCCATCCCTGGAACTGTGAATGTGTTACTTTACAAGGCAGAAGGAGTGTGCAGGTGTGATTGAGTTAAGGAATTAGAGACGGGGTGAGAGCCCTGGATTATCCGGGTGAGCTCGATCTAATCACATGGCTCTTAAAAGTGGAGAACCCTTCTCAGCTGTGGCCAGAGGGAGACGGGACTGCGGAGGAAAGGTTAGAGAGAGACAACATTGTTAGCTTTGAAGAAAGGAGGTTGTGAGTCAAGGAACGTGGGTGGCCTTTAGAAGCTGGAACAGGCCAGAGTCCCATTCTTCCCTAGAGCTGTGTTATATAATTGAGACAAAGTGGGCCACGATGTATTGGCCCCTGGGTTGTTTATTTCTTCACTGCAGGCTGAGGCCTGTTCGTGCAAAAGCCTGCTAACATCTCAAATATTACACATTGAAAAATTTTTTTAATGTTTATTTTTGAGAGTGAGTGACAGAGCATGAGCTGGGGAGGAGCAGAGAAAGAGAGGGAGTCACAGAATCTGAAGCAGACTTGAGGCTCTGAGCTGCCGGCACAGAGCCCGACGCGGGACTCGAATCTGCCGAATGTGAGATCATGACCTGATCCAAAGTCGTACACTTAACTGACTGAGCCACCCAGGCGCCCCTTTAAAATGGTCCAAGCAAGCAGATCTTTAGCCATGCAAAGCCTGCCTGCTTTGCATACTTCATGAAACCATGTTCAGCACCTGCTGACCAGTGATAAAATAGAGCCTTGTGATTATAAGACCCTCAGCTGCTGCTGCCTTTTGAAGCTCTCTGACAAGGATGCTTCCGTGCACTGCTGAATGACATCACCTATACTGGTAAGCCCCCTCTCCCCTGGGACTCCCTTTGCCCTCTTCCCTTCTGGGTGGCGGCTCCTTGCTGTAAGCCTCCTGACCATCTCATGTGGCAAGTGACTTCCCCCCGATGCCGCCCCGCCGAGCCCAGCCCATTCAGTTCTTTGTGTGGTACTTCCCCTCGCGGCCATGTCTTTTTCCTTGATCGGCCTCCAAATTGCAAATCCCCCCACAAGCCTCCAGAAGCAATGCATCCTTGCCAATACCCTCTGTTTTTGTCCAGCAAGGCCCATATCGGACTTCGACCTCCAGAATTGTAGGAACTAAGTTTGTCTTGGTTTGAGCCAGTAAGTTTGTGGTGATGTGACAGCAACAACAAGAAGCATTTCTTACTGCACAGAATTCAAATCCCAAAGACCTTTCCATATTTATGCTTGTCAAAGGAGAGCTTTGCTAAAGTCATAGTATGTATCCCAGATTTGGAAAGGTAATTCCAGCAAGATTACAAAAGGATTAACTGCTGTGTATTCATAATCTAGGCATCTTGGGAGGGGCTTTCAGGTAGGCATGGACTAATTATACAACTAAAAGCATGTTTAAATAGAGATGCCAAAGTAAGTATTTTCCTGACCTCGTGCCTCATTCCAACCTGACCCTTTCTTGGGGAGTGCGACTTCTACAGCCCGGTCTGATTATTGCATCTGTAAAACCTTTTGGTGGTTCCCACTTCTGGAGCAGCTGAAGTCTTCCTCCTTGAAGGCCCTGTGTCCCGAGTGTTCCACTGGGTCTATCTCTTTATGATGACCTTCGTATAACCATTCCCTCAGCATGAACATCCCCTTTAGCCCCTTTTCACCTGTTCAACTCCTACTCCGATGTCAGGACCCAAACGAGTACTCCCTTCCCAGGTGCTACGACGTAGAGGACCTGCTCTATCCTTGGTCCTCGCCGGATCTTGCACTTGAACCTTGCCTATAGCACATAGCATTCTGTATTGCAACCATTTGTCTACAAGCCTGTCCACCCTAGCCAACAAAACACAGACAACGCAAAAGGGAGACTAGTTGGGGCGCCCGGGTGGCTCAGTCAGTTAAGCATCTGACTCTTGATTTTGGCTCAGGTCATGATCTCATGGTAGTGAGATCAAGCCCCAAGTTGGGCTCCTTGCTCACTGGGCGTGGAGCCTGCTTGGGATTCTCTCTTTCCCTCTGTCCCTCCTCTTTGCACATGCGTGTTCCCTCCCTCCTCCTCTCTCTCTCAAAAACAAAACAAAACAAAAATCAAAAACAAAAAAAGGATCCTAGTTGATACAAGTTTTTCTTTTCATTTTAATGCTGAATTCCCTTTTAAAATTTTTGTGTAGCAAGTCTCTCAAAACGGTCTGTATGCAAAACTGGAACTGCAGCTAAGTTTGATGATTCTAGAAATACGAGGATAGTTGATGTTACAGACCTGAGGTAGTTGTTTTATTGCAAAAAAAAAAAAAGTGGTAACTCCTATATTGGTCACGTTTTCATTTATATATAAAGTGTCCTTTCATTCTTATTCATCTCCTCTTTATGTTATATAGCTATTGCTATCCCCTCTTGGCCCTTCACACGAGCCATACTTCTTCTACCCCATTGCCTTGAGGAGGAAGTCCAGCCTGCTTAGCATGGCGCACAGTCTTTCCTTGCCTTGCATCTGCTCAGCACTCCAGGTTCCTGTCTTGTTGCTTAACTCTGATGGAACACAAGCGTTGGTTGGGTGCTTGTCTTAGCTGGCTTTTTCTAGAAGACCCTGAGACAAGGATTTGAGTGCATATAGTTTATTTGGGAGGTGATACCAAGAGGCACCAGTAGAGAGTGGGAAAGTGAGGCAGGGAAAGAAACCATGTCAATTCAAGGTTCATTGGTAATCAGGTTAGAGTGTGGGTGATAGGCTCAATCCCACTGGCAGCCAGTTATAGAACATACCTCAGAGGGACAAGGAAGGTGGGATATTTATCTCCAACCCCTAACTATTGTTGGCAGAGAGCTGTTCCTGGAGTGAGGTCTCAGTATTTCCACCATGCTCCGCAAAAGTTGAACATGCTTCTGGGGCCGAAGACCCGTCCTCTCCACACCACGGCTGAGTGGAGCTTCTAGTAGGAAGCCATCATTGTATATAGAAGGCAGGAGGGCCATGGGGAAAATGGGTGGAGCATTGACAGTGTTTACCACAGAGCCCCTGCCCCCCACCCCGTGTGTTCCCATAGCAGGTCTCTGGCCTCTATCCCAAGACCTGTCATATGTACACAGAAGGTGTGTCTGCTTATCAGTCTTTTTCTCCCTGGACTGTGAGCATCCACAGGGCAGGATCTGTGGACTCTGTGGATGGCTTGTGGTAGGTGTGTGACACATTTACGCCGAGTGAGTGGCTGAGTGAGTAAAATGGGATCGTCTGCAGAGATGACGTTGAGAGTGAGGGAAAGAAAGTGATGAAGAAAATCAGAGACAGAAAAATAGGACCTAGTAGGAAGGAAGGTAAAGAAAATAGAGATAATGGCAAATAGCCTGAGATGAAAAAAAGAGTTGGAGATACTAAAAGGATAGGGCTTCCATTTGTAAGGCTGCTTCTGCAAATCCCTTTGCATCTCACAAAACAGGATTCCATATTGCAAGCCTTAAAATAAGTCTGTCATAAAACCTAGCAAAATGGACCAAACTTGGAAGAAAAACACCTTAAAAACATTTCAGGCCTCTGTGTCCCTGACAAGTAGCAGATCTCTAGCCTGGTGGTGTTCGGGAATTGCAAAGTACCGTGACATTTATTTATTCTTGCTGGCTTTCATAATTAAGTCTGAACTCCGAATCCACACAGGTCTGTTAAAGCTTCATCTAAACTCCTCAACCTTTAAGACAAAAAACGAACACGCGTTCTACCTCCCTGGGGAAGCAGTTACAACCTCTTCAACATCCTGCTTGCGAAGGAAGCAGTTGTTACCTTAATTAATGATCTTCGAAATCCTCTTTCAACACCTTGTACAAACATATGGCAGATTATAGGGGCAAATGCCAAAGGACAGAAGAGAACACACACCGTTTCACTGTATTCTTGAAAGGAAAAGAAAAAAAAAGCTAAAAGCTAAGATTCTGGAGCTTCCCTTACAACGACAAGGAAAAAGGAGACCTGTAGGGATTTCCAGTCTAAAATGTCTTTCTAAAATACCTTATTTTCTGTTTGTCTATCTTTTAATGGCGAGTTTTTCAACATGGAATCACTGGGGTTAGTGTCCTTGACAGGATTATGGACACACGAGTGACAAAGGTATGAAGTGGGGTCCTAGTATCTTCATTACCGAAGGCCGTTTTAGGGGGTTCCCTGGAGCCTCCGTACTCCGTGCGGCTCCGTGGACTCGCAGCATCAGCGTCACCTGCACCTGGCACATACTTGTCCGAAATGTCTGACCCGCTGAGTCTAGCTCGGGGCCGGCTTCCAGGGATCTGTGTTTTACCTAGGCCACCAGGCGATTCTCACGCGAACCAGAGTTAGAGAGAGGGACCGATCCAGAGCGGATCAACAGATCGCCCGTACTCCAGTGGCAGGCTACGAACTACTCATTCCTGCCTGCAGGCTGACAGCTGCGTTGGTTACTGGTTATTCTCAGTCCCTGTGCCTATCGCTGGTCCAGGTGGTGAGGATTCTTATATGCCTACTCACGGTTTTAATAACTTAGCCAATTTAAAAGTTCCCAGTAGATTCCTTCTAGAATGGCAGAAATCGTGGCTCTCTTTAACACTCCTACTGCGCTCCCTTTCTTTGTGACACTCGACATCATTGTGCGTGCCTGTTGATCAGGTGATCTTAAAAATAAGCTTTCATCGTGACTGTTCACACCACTGAGCATTCTCTAAATAGGCGTGATAAAGAACTTAATTTTTCCTAAGCACACACAAGGATCTTCATCTCCCAGAATTTGGATACTCAGAGAGTGAACCTCGTATTTCCCAGATATGGGCCCTGTCTTAGTTCTTGTATGAACCTGTGCATAGCATCAGAGATTTGCTTTCTTAGGGTTTGGGGTGTATGGAGCCATATGATTTATGTTTTAATGTAGCCAATCAGATGGAGTTTTCTTTCATACTCAGCTGAGGGTGCATTTGAATAAATCAAATTTTCACAGGGAGGCTGCTAGATAGAATTTGCCTTTTTCTAATGTCAGGGAAAGAATTGGCCCTCACCCAGTGAGTCCCACCTACGTATGAATCACGGAGGAATTGACTCTGAGGTTAGCACCCCCCTGACTAGATGGGCAGATGTATGTAAACCGTGTGTCCCTTGCAAATAAGAAACAAAAAATTAGGATATGCTTCTCAATACGAAACAGTCTTAACGATGTTGTAAACCAGGTTTCCTCTACTGTGGCACTACCAACATTTAGGGCTAGATGATTTTTCATTTTATGGTGTGGGGAGGGAATATCTTCTACACTGTACAACGTTGAACAGCATCGTGGCCTCTACCGACTAGATGCCAGTAGCACCCTCCCTTCAGTGTGTCAACCAAACCTATCTCCAGACCTTACCAAATGGCCCTTTGGGGCGCAAAATTGCTCAGGCTGAGAACCACTACTCTAAGCCTTTGGAGAAGAAGAGAACAAGATGAAAGACCTTAGGCAAGATTCTGAAAGGTTGATCCTACTATAGTTCAATGGAGTCATTGGCTTAGATTTGTGTGGTTGATTAGGTTTAGTGGTATTAACATCTGCGTTTCTGTAGTGGCCTTTCAAAATCTCATTTACATTCCTCCTGGGTTAGAAGGCTTTTTGTTTTTTAAGTTTTATTTATTTTGAGAGAGAGTTGGGGGGGAGGGCTCAGAAGGAACTCACATACCAGGAGATCATGACCTGAGATCATGATCTGAGCTGAAATCAAGACTTGGAGGCTTAACCAGGCTTAAGGGGTTAGAAGATTCCTAATGGGTTCTCTACCTTTGGAAAAAGCGCCCTTGCACTTAGGAGGAAGTTTAGCTACAACCTGTATCAGTGGGAGATACAATGGAAGAATTCAGCTTGCCCCTAATTCTTTCCACTTCTTTTGTTAGTGGAAGCTCAAACTCATTATTTTAATCCTCTGATTATAAAAATAGATGTATGCGGGTCACATCTGCCGTGGAATCTAACTTTCCGTTGTGGAAGAATGACCAGAGGAATGAAAATGGGGGAGGGGAAATGTAGGCAACCTATTGTGGCTACTTGAAGATGCTGGATTTTAATCTGTAGAGCATGTTCCCCAATAAATAGAACAAAACCTTTATGGCCCAGAGTCTGGTACGTCATGGTGGAGAAAGTAGATACCAAAATGAACAATCACTAAACAAAGAATTTACCATGTGGCAGCGTTTTTATTTTATGAGCTTTACTCACGGGAACCCCCTTTATTCTCACCAGAGTCCTACGAGGTGAATATTATTAACTCCATTTTACAGATGAGAAAACTGAGCCACGGAGAGGTTTTTTGTGTTTGAGTAGCTTCCCAGGGTCACAGGACTGGTAAATTACAGTGCTTCCATTTGAATGTTGGCAGTGTAGGCAATTTTAGGAGGTGGAATCTGCAACTACAAAACTTGAATCCATCTCCTAGGATACCCACCCCAGGCAAGGCTAGTCTGAGACCATGACAAAGTCAGACAAAACAAGACCACTTCCTAACTTTGTCTAAGCACAAACAGATAAAAGGCCACTATGCTCCCCACAAAATACTGATCGTCCCGCTCTTGGTTAAAGTGAGTGACTGCTGTGTCTTTACCAATTACAGTTTTATCCTCACATGAGTCTACCCTTCTACAGATAGAAGTGATTGATATACCCAATTATAGAATTTCCCCTGCTTTCTGACCGCATCCAATCTAGAGCACACCCCTGCTCCCTTAGATTTTCCTCCCAAATCACCCCATGTACAGAGGACCCCCTCATCCCCTTCTTCTCTTGGTGTGCGTCTTCTCTCAGTGCAGAGTAAACCCACCTTGTTTAACTACAGGCTTGTTTCTGGTGGCCTTTGACTGAAGAGTGTTGACACTACTTGTCAATGTTACAAACCTAAACGTGGTGGTTAATTTTCCAGATGACTAAATCAGTATCAAAAAGATTAATATAATCTAGAAAATGGGCCAAATCCAACCAAGTGAAAATGTACGGCAATAAATCTAAAGTTGTTTGTTTACATTAGAAAAAGAGTCAAGCACTTAAGGGGAGATAACTTGATAGCTATTCATATTAACAATAGGGAAAAAAAGACTTGGGAAATTAAGACTCATTAGCATTAGGTCAAAATGAGCCAGTAATGGAATAGGCTACTTAAAAGCACTATTGTAATTTAATGCTCTATTGCAAACTGCAGCCAAAGAGAGGACATTACTGCTCCTTTGTGTTACAAGTTGGTCCTGCCAGGGCTATCTTTCAGGTTCGTGACTCCTACTTCAAGGTGCTCACTAGCAAACCAGAAAAGGGTGATCAGTGCGCTGAGGGACTTTAAGCCACATCATAGAAAGGACTAGGTCTGTTTCGCTCAGATTTGAGAAGACCTGCCAGCTCACCATCCTTCCATAAGTGTTTGAAGGGATGTCTCCAGGAAGAGAGGAAGGAGGTTTTGACCCCTAACAAGGAAGAGTCTCACTGGGGACATTCGAAGACCCCATTGGTTTTTAGATATGCCACTCCAAGATGACCATTTGCTCTGGGTCCTTGTCTTCTGGCCTTCACCAGTGGGGGGTCTCGGTTCCCATTGGAATGGGAAAATCTCAGGCATTCGGAACAGTGGGGAGGAAATAGTGCAGGGCTTCTGGACCTTCTCAGTGGAGGGACAAGGGCTTCCTCTACATTGTTTCCCTCCTGGGGGCGTGGCGTTCAGGTTTGAGGCTAAAACCTGGATAAAAATAGTTTATTGCCCTTGTAGGTTTATTTCCGTTCAATAGGTCAATGAGAAGACGATTGGTTGAGAGCAAGATTCATCTATTTCTGGGTAAAGTGTCATAAGTAATATCTCTCAATATCTTTCCAGTCATCTATTCTTCTGTAAAACATGGACAACAATGGGTAGAAAGTGACACATGTTATGTGAACAAACTGGGGACTACTTGTACTTGAAAGAGTGGGATTATTTCAGCCCTAAAGGATCAGGACATAATCTTTTGAGGAATTAGCAGTTTAGCTGAGAGTTAAAGGGTAAATAAAGAGGGGGCAGGAAATCACAACGAAATGAGTACTGAATTTTTACTCTGCCAACTCACTGTCATCTGAGACCTTTTGATCAGGCCCTCACATTATTTCACCCTGTTGTCTAATCAGGTTGAAGCTCGGTATTTTCTTCCTGGGAGGTTGAAGTCTAAATAGTGTGTTAACATTCCTCTTAAATAAAAGGCAACTTATTGTGATGAGCACCCGGTGTTGTATGGAAGTGTTGAATCACTATACTGTACACCTGAAACTAATATGATGCTATGTTAACTAACTAGAATTAAAATAAAAATTTTAACAAGAAAGACTGCTTATTAAGTGGCCTAAAAACCATAACGATGTTCTCAAGCAGCCACCATTTCTGTTTGAATTTCTATACAATGGCTTTTTTTTTTCTAACGTTTATTTATTTTTGAGAGACTGAGACAGAGCATGAGTGGGGGTGGAGCAGAGAGAGAGGGAGACACAGAATCGGAAGCAGGCTCCAGGCTCTGAGCCATCAGCACAGAGCCCGACTCAGGGCTCGAACTCACAGACCGTGAGATCATGACCTGAGCCCAAGTCGGCCGCTTAACCAACTGAGCCACCTAGGCGCCCCTGAATTTCTGAAAATAAAAAAAAAAAAATCAGGGCTCGGTGGGCAACTGGAAATAACTGAAATCAAGCCCACTGCCAAAAGTCAGGTGTGGTGCGGCCAGATATTAAAAAGAAGAAGGGTGAGGGAGGGGAGAAACTCAGGTGAGGCTTTAAAGTTCTTGTGGGGAAGTTGTAAACATCACATGGCGTGAAAACTTACTGGAGCTCAGGAGGTAACATAAAGATAGGATTTCACCACGTAGACCTGGGGCGTCAGTTTCTAATAGACTGGGGTTGGCCCAAGCATATGGATTTGCAAGTTGTGTCAATCGAAGATCTGGGCTTGATTGTTTCTGGGAACTTCTGCTTTGATAAAATTGATGGTGGCTGCTTTTTGAGACGTAGACAAGATAATCTAAGCAAACACACCTAGTCACAAACTGCCTGGCCCCTCCTTGAAAGTGACCCCATTTCAAAACTGGATTGTTGAGTAAACATCAGGTATTCTTCCCATGCAAGCAAATGTCTCCTCCGGTGGCCTCTCAATACCCGTGTTCCTTGAATAAATCTTAATGCTAATGTCACTTTGGAAAGTGATTCACTCTTGATTTTTCTTATACATTCTAAATAACCTGTATTGTTTCAGAGGTCAGATCCCCAGTGGGAAATTAAAGAGCTGCCTTTTTTCATTGGGAATGTTGAACATTTAAAAATGGTGTTTTTGTTTTAACTCAGACCACAACCTATTAGGGTCTGTGAACATTGAGTGGTTCATGACTACCTGGTCCAGAACTAGGGCAAGGTAAGGCCTCAGGTGCAGAATGTAAGGGGTGCCAGAACCTCAGTGCTCCAAATCAGTATTTTCATGCAATATTAAAAAAATTCATTGTTAATGCAAAAAATCCAAGGTGAACAAAAATCAGCATTTTAAATAACAGGATCTGACCCTGTACTTCTGTGCTCACGCCACTCGCCTTACCCTAATCTCGTCTGTATTTAAAAAGCAGAATAGGGGCACCTGGGTGGCTGTCGGTTGAGCATCGACTTTGGCTCAGGTCAGGATCTCATGCTTTGTGAGTTTGAGCCTTGTGTCGGGCTCTGTGCTGACAGCCTGAAGCCTGCTTCAGATTCTGTGTTTCCTTCTCTCTCTGCCCTTCCCCTGCTCATGTTTTGTCTTTCTCTTAAAAATAAACATTAAAAAAATTTTTTTAAGCAGATTAGACTATTAGAGTGCACTGGAGGTGTTTGTTTCAAAAATGTGTATGTCTCAGAGATACTGGATCATAATGGAAGATATAAAATGTAAACTCAGCAGCAGCAGTCGAGGTCAGGGACTCTGGAGCCAGGCTGCCTGCGTGTGTGGCTTTGGGCATTTTACCGAAACTCTCTTTGCTTTAGTTTACTCATCTGTAAGATGAAGATAAGAATACTGCCTTCATTTTTAACAGCATGACTGTGTAATTTATCCAAACAAGGACAATTTGGATAGTGAAAAACAGCACTAACAGACAATTCAGCTCTGTAATGTTAAGTATTACAAAATAAAAATACGTCATCACACACTAAAGTTATCTTGCAAAAAATGACCAAACCATTCAATTGTGAACATTCAGACGCTCAACAGTAAGACTGCCCCGCATCTATTTTGTTTTTTTGGTCCGTCAAACCGTGTGTCCCCACCAAGCGGTGGCCTACTAGTGTCACGGAGTTTGTGCGCCATGTTATGGACCAAGGCTGGCACCCCAAGTGACCAGCAGGATGACCGTGTCCCAGTACTGACAGAGGCCAGAAGAAAGAACCCTTTATCCCCGGTCTCTCGTGTCCAAGTGCACTTCATTTTGATAACAGCAAGCTCCCTTTGAGCTCTCCTGGAAAGAGAGTGATATGACATTGCTTCTGGTAAGGGTCAAAAAGAGAAGCCAGGAATAGCGATGGCTATTTTTAACATTTTACTACATGTTAAAGTGAGAACTTGTCCACTGAGCGCGTAGACCGGCCTCCCCCCAGAAGATTACACCATGACAGAAACCAGCTGTATAACACGGAGGTCAACCAAACCCATTTCACTTTATTTTAATGCAACTATTAATAAATTGTTTAAAATGAATAATCCATAACAAATGCTAAACTACACCAAGGCATCAGGAAAACAGGCAAACCCAGGACTTTGCACAGTAACCTGGGCTGTGTGATCACACCACTCCCCTCGCCATTGTGGGGATTAAATCAGTTATTGTAAGGAAAAGTGCCTAAAACAGTGCCTGGTATATAGTAAGCCCTCAATCAGTGTTAGCTCTTATTACCACTTTTTTTCTTACCATGGTTCAGACTTAAAAGACCTAAAGTGCTGCCTTAGAGAAAAAGCTGCCATTTCCTAAGGGTTACATAATTGTAATGTCTCCTACTCTTTTTTTTTTTTTTTAATTTAATTGTCAATGAAAATAAGAGCCTTGACTGCAAAGGTCCAAACATGATTTGTTTTGTTCCCCACCTCCCTCTAAAATCTTAAATTTGTTCATTAAGCTTTGTATTTTCCAACTCAACATCTCTATGCAAAACACATAAACTTGGATTTCTCAAATTTTTTCTAAGACAAAGCAGTGAAAACTAATGCCAACTGGCATCTCAAAGGAGTCTTTCCTGAATGCCACCACTATCAGCCCACCATTTCAGGTATCCTTCTTGCTCCTCTTTGAAGTGCCCATACTATCTTGTGCCCTTCCTTCCTCATTTTTAATGTTTATTTTTGAGAGATGGAGAGAGAGCCAGAGTGCAAGCAGGGGAGGGGCAGAGAGAGAGGGAGACACAGGATCTGAAGCAGGCTCCAGGCTCTGAGCTGTCAGCACAGAGCCACACGCAGGGCTCAAACCCAGGAACCGCAAGATCATGACCTGAGCTGAAGTCGGACGCTTAGCCGACTGAGCCACCCAGGCGCCCCTATTTTTAACTTTTTGGGAACGCCCATACGGCTTTCCACAGTGGTCCAGCAGTTCGCAATCCCACCAACAGTGCACAAGTGCTCCTTTTTCTCCACATCTCGCCAACACCTATTGTTTCTTGTATTGTCGAATACCTATTCTTCTCAAATATTCCAAAAAACAGAAAAGGAGGCAAAACTTCCAGATTCATTCTATGAGGCCACTGTTACCTTGTTACCCCAAACAGATAAAGACACCACTAAAAAAGAGAACTACAGGCCAATATCCCTGATGAACATGATGTAAAAATTCTCATCAAAATACTAGCAAATGGAATCCATTAAAAAAAAAAAATCATTCACCACTCTCAAGTGGGATTTAATTTGGGGATGCAAGGGTGGTTCAATATTTGCAAATAAATCAACATGATACATCAATAAGAGAAAGGATAAGCCCCATGTGGTCATTTCAGTAGACAAAGAAAAAGGATTTGACAAAGTAGAACATCCATTTCGTGACCAAAAACCCCTCAACAAAGTAGTTTTAGAGGGAACATACTGCAACATAATAAATGCCATCTATGAAAGCCCCCAGCAGACATCATCCTCAATGAGGAAGAACTGAGAGCTTGTCCCCTAAGGTCAGGAACAAGACAAGGATGTCCGCTCTTGCCACTTTTATTCCACACACTACTGGAAGTCCTAGCCACAACAGACGGCAAAAAGAAATAAAAGGCCTCCAAATCAGTAAGGAAGAAGTAAAACTTCCCCTATTTGCAGATGACATAATACTATATATAGAAAACCCAGAAGACTCCATCAAAAAATTGTTAGAACTGTTAAACGATTTCGGTAAAGTTGCAGGGTACAAAATCCATGTACAGAAATCTGTTGCATTCCTATACACCAATAATGAAGCAGCAGAAAGAGAAATTAAGAAAATTATCCCATGTACAACTGCACCAAAAGGAATATACCTAACCAAAGAAGTAGAAGGTCTGTAATCGGAAACTGTAAAACACTTATGAAAGAAATTAAAGATGCCACAAAGAGATGGAAAGACCTCCTGTGCTCGTGGAATGGAAGATTTCCATAATAGCCTCCTAACTGATCTGCAGCTGCTACTCTTGACCCCATGGACTATCCACTTGATAGACTGACGTATGCCATGTTGAAACTAATTCACGTATTGCGGTCAGTTAGAATAAAATCCATTCCTTTAGGACTGGCCTGCAAAGTCCTATATGAATCTAAAATCACCCATCCTCCAACCACATTTTCTACTATTTCATCTTTCTTATTTTCTCCTGCCTGCTCTGATACTGCCCAGGTCTCCACAAAGTTATCATAATATGACTCACTTGGGACTCTTGTGAAAAGTACTAATTCTTAGTGACCTCCCCTTCCCCATAGGTTTGGGAATCTGTGCAAGAATCTGTACTTTTAACAAGCCTTCTGCGTGATTCTGATGAGACAAGCTACAGATACAACCTAAGAATCTTCCACATAGCATTCCAAGGAGGTCCTAAAAATGATTCAGAATTGGGAAGCAAGATGAAACCCATTTTCCATCTCTGGTCTAGGGGGCTATGCAGTCCGTGGCCATCTACTATGCTAAGCCAGGGATTTCTGGGAATACAGTTTATTCGCTGACTTCTCACATTCTAGTAATTTCCTGGGTGGTACAAGTGCCGCTTTGCACTCGACTCCTGCGGGTGAGGTGGAAGAAACAGTTATCATCAACAGGGCGGCGAGGAGGAGAAAAATCAAGAAAGGCTCGATGTTCAACAACGTATAACAAAGAGCATATATGTGTGTGTTTCCCCAGTCTACGGGAGGACAAAATATTCCTAAGAGGTAGAGGAGAGAAACAGGGCATCCAGCCAGTTCAGAGTCAGTGGAGGAAAGATTTTGGTAGATGAGGTCAGGATTCTCTGAGCTCGTACATATACAAACTCCTCAACGTAACCGACATCTAAGTCGCAACCAATGTTTAGCTGTACATCTGGGTATTTGGAAGCATTAAGATCGACAATGAAACATTTTTGGTTTTGTTCCAACAGAGTAGCAGTAGCATGTAACTATGGCTTTAATAGCAGGTTTAATTTCTCAAATTCGAGGGGAACAGGTTTTGAAAAATCTCTCTCATTTCCTGTATGTAAAATTTTAACTTCAGCTCTCTAGGGACGTTATATACCAGAGTGGTGCTTCTCCAACGTTTCCGCACACTGGGGGAGCTGGGGGGAGCTTCAGAAATCCTGACTCCTGGGTCCCATCCCAAGACTGGGATTTAATTGGTATGGGGGTGTGGCCAAGGTTTGGGATTTTTTTTTTTTTTTAAAGACCCCTCTCCAGGCTATTCTCATGTTCCTCTAATACACCTCTAATGTAGCGGCAGGTTTGGGAACCACTAGAGCTAATGATTTTGAGCCATATATTTGAAACCTCAAACCTCTGGGTAGTATAAAATTTGGGTTTATATGTTAAAGTTTAAGTTGAGACAATGAGGTCAGTTTGATCGGATTTATCAAGTCGTGACCCACGTGGGTCGGGGCCTTATTTACATGAAACCAGAGCAACTGATGAAAAAATCAAAGCAGATATGTCCCCAAAGTCACATACGCCCGAATTATTGATATTCAAAACAACGGGATTTTAGAGCAGTTTTTTCAAATTGAGCATATATCTCCAATCAGAGTTGCCAGATCAAACACAGGGCCCCCAGGTAATCTTAATTTCAGATAAACAGTTTATTAACATGAGTATCTCCGATGTAATATTTTGGGGCATATTTATACCATACGCCATGTGTTTATCTAAATTTCAGGCTTAACTACATGTCCTGTGTTTTTATTTGCCAAATGTGACAACCCTACCTCATTTTTAAAGGACTAACCAGAGCAGTGATTCAGTATAGTAGGACAAATCAGGACAAAAGTTAACCTTAGCCTCTTGCTCATTACGTATTCTATTTTCTGGATTACATTGCCCGGCTAACTACCTCAAGCTGTATCTGACTTTGTCTGCGCTGAGGGTCAACTGTACCTTATTCTGCCTCTTCTGTCTTCTCCGGAGCCGCAGGAACTCCTTGTGTTGCCTGGAGACAAAGTTCACTGCTGCATATTCCAGTAAGGCAGCAAACACAAACAGAAGGCACACCGCCATCCAGATGTCAATCGCTTTTACGTAGGAGACCTGAAAGGGAGAGAGGAGGGGGGGCTCTGTGAAAACTTCTGGGGAAATCAGTTTCCTAATGTTGTCAGAGGCAGAGTACTTCATTTTCCTTCATCAAGGATTTTCTATCCTCTCCTTGAGAGAGTGCTTAAGGGGCGCCTGGGGGGCTCAGTCGGTTGAGTGTCTGACTTTGGCTCAGGTCATGAATTCGAGCTTTGTGAGTTTGAGCCCCACATCAGGCTGTGTGCTGACAGCTCAGAGCCTGGAGCCTGCTTTGGGTTCTGTGTCTCCCTCTCTCTCTGCCCCTCCCCTGCTCGCACTCTGTCTCTCTCTCAAAAATAAATAAACATTAAAATTTTTTAAAAAAGAGAGTGCCTAAGCATTTTCCATTCCACTTTGCAGATTCTGGGCCAAGTGGTGAAAATTACATGCCCCTAGCCCCAGGCCCTTGTTCGTCGCCCTCAGTATAGCCCATCTGCTTCAGTAGCCTCAGCCCTGAGACCAGCTCTGCAGAGGACTACAACAGTTTCCTTAATGGAAAAAAAAAAAGAGAAAACAAACTTTTGAAATTGCTTCTTTCCTTCTATTTTTTTTCTTAACATTTAACAACTAGTGTTTGGACCCTTCAAAAGCCAGTTTGTAATTTCCATCCTTCGATTGATCCTGACATGAAAACACATTTCTAAATAGTTTAAAACTGTTACAATTCAAGAATATTCGACCTAAAGAAAACATCAGGGCTCTAGTCTTTCTTTTTTTTTTTTTTTCTTTTTTAAAAAATTTTTAAATGTTTATTTATTTTTGACAGAGACAGAGAGAGAGACAGAGAAAGACAGAGAGACAAAGCATGAGCAGAGAGAGAGGGAGACACAGAATCCAAAGCAGGCTTCAGGCTCTGAGCTGTCAGCACAGAGCCCGATGTGGGGCTTGAACTCACGGACCGGGCAAGATCACGACCTGAGCCAAAGTCAGACGCCCAACCAACTGAGCCACCCAGGCGCCCCCAGGGCTCTAGTCTTAGGACGGTATTGAAAAGGAAACTTTAAAACACTTCAGTGGTTGGTTGAGTGTTTAGTTGATCTTAAAATCTGAGAAAGCAGATTCTAAAAGCCAATAGTTTTTACTTGGAATGGAGAGTGCCTTTTATCTCCCTTCCAATTATTTTTTAAAAATAACTAGATGACAGTGTAACCTGTTAGACCCCAGACTACAAAGTCTTATCAAACTGCTAGCCGGGTGTGTACTTGTAGCTCTAATTTTTAAATGGGGCTTCCAATTTTTTTGATAGTGGACACTGAGTGTTTACCAGCCTGTATTGTAAGCATTTTACCTGTATTAATTTTTGAGCCCCTGTAACAACTATATTAGCCCCATTTTCTTTTTTTTATGTTCATTTTTGAGAGAGACAGAGCATGAGTGAGGGAGGGACAGAGAAAGAGGGAGACACAGAATCCAAAGTGGGCTTAAGGCTCTGTGCTAATAGAGCCTGACACGGGCTTGAACTCACAAGCCGTGAGATCATGCATGACCCGAGGTGAAGTAAGACACTTAACCCACTGAGCCACCCAGGTGCCCCTTACCCCCATTTTCTGATGAGGAAACTGGAATACAGAGAGGTTAAATTATTACCCAAGGTCACAAAGCTAATTAAATGAAAGAGCTAAGATTGGAATTGGAGGGGCACCTAGGTGACTCATTTGATTAAGTGTCTGACTCTTGGTTTTGGCTCCGGTCATGATCTCATGGTTTTGTGAGTTCAAGTCCTGCATCAGGCTCCGCACTGGCAGTGCAGAGCCTACTTGGGATTCTCCCTCTTTCTCTCTCTCTTTCCCTCTCTCTCTCTCTCTCCCCCTGCCCCTCCCCCACTCATGCTGTCTCTGACTCTCTCAAAATAAATAAATAAAATTAAAAAAAAAAAGATTGGAGTTGACTCCCACTCTGACTAGTGGATTTCCTTTCCAGACACACACACGCTACTAGGATTATGCCAGTACAGTTTGTATCTTACATTTCTCTTTGACCTGTTTAGGGAGCATTGCTTACATCATTTAACTTTCTTCTAAAGTGTGCTTGCATCATAGTTCAGACCATGAATAATCATTCTGTATTATAGGACATATAAGCAATTTATAGTTCTGTGTTTTTTTCCTACTATAAATTTTGAGGCTATGAACATTCTTCTCCCAAAATGTTTGGCTGTATCTCTGATTCTTTGTCAGACCAATTTTTAGAGTGGGATTGTGGGCGTAAATGATATGAAAATAGGCTTCTAGCTCAAAGTTAGTAACAACACAGCCAATGTAAAACAGAGGCTCTAGAGCAAGATGCCCCAGGTAGGAAGCTGTGTTCCTGACTATCTCTAGGTCACATTGTTTAACGTCTTTCTGCCTCCTATCCTCATCGGTATAATAGGGGCAATAATACTTATCTCAGAGTTATGTGGATAAAATCACTTAATATATGCAAAATGTGTAGAACAGTATCTGGCACGGAAGAAGTGCTGTATAAATGTTTGCAATGATTTGTCTACGTAAAGGCATGATTTTGTTAACGGAGAAATTTTGGAAGAGACAGAAAAATCAAGGAAAATAAAAATCATTCTTGATTCTAATATATTCCAATCATTATAATTTTGTTTTGAGAGAGAGCACACTTGTGTATGCTAGTGGGGAGGGGTGGAGACAGAGGGAGAGAGAGAATCCCAAGCAGACTCCATCCCCAGCCTGACACTGGGCTCCGTCTCACAACTGTGAAATCATGACCTGAACCAAAATCAAGAGTCTGACGCTTAACCAACTGAGCCACCCAGGTGCCCCTCCAATTATTATTTTTAAGGTTACCACCTGCATTACACTATTTGTCTCCGTCAACCTGAACTACTGGTCAGTCCCACATACCTTGTGACAAAATGATCCAACACTTTGCCACTTCTAGCGATTTGAATCTATAACTCTTCCCGCCTAGGATGCCTATTCTCATTCTTTCTGACTTATTCCCCAGAATCCTTCACGACTTGACTCAGGTGCCGGCTTACCTGGGAAGCCTTCCCAACCTTCCTACTCATTATCCTCTATTGAACCCGTCTGTTCCTTCTTACTCCATGACCTTCTGACCCCACCACTAGGCCATAAGCTTTTGTTTTTAGACAGGCTCTGTGTATTCCTAACCTTGTCTCACCAGCACGGCACTTGGCAGACAATGAGTAAGCATTAGATACATGGGATGAATGGAGAAATCAATGATTGAATGACAGAAGGAATGAAGGAATCATCTGGCCATCTTTCCACCTTCGTATTACATTTCAGCAATTTTATGCTGTATAACATTACCCACAGTTGCATATATTGGATATTTCTAGGAGTGGCCCGTTAGTGCATTTTAATTCTCGCAGCACACTTAGCATGCCCAGAATGTTTTTTCCCTTAATAAGCAATCATTTGTCTTGTATTTTCTCTTCTGGAGCAATTCTGTTCCCCTATAATTTGTCTTCTATTTGCTCTTCTGGAGCAATCCTGTTCCCCTGTAATAATAGAACATTACCAATCACAGCATTCCCAGTTATATATTATTCAGAAGGCCCGTAAATGTTTTAAGACCCAATAATGAGAGGAATTTGTCAATGCCTGCGATATGTCCATACCAAGAGCTAAACCCAACAGACCTGACCACCATTCCTCCCCTTGCTGGTGTTTATAGCATTTAGTAATTTGTAAACCTTTCTCCCATCTCGTTCTGGCCATCAGCAGGCCAAGCACGTATTTGGCTTCTTTTATAGCTGCTCATAAATGAGTCCTTTCAGTCTCTTAATCATTTTGGTTGGCCTCCGAGTTTCCTCCAAATCATGAACATCTTTCCAGCATTGAAGTGCTGGCATTAAATGCATTATTCACACAGATTTAGAGGGTGGTGTGAGACAGCTATTACATATGATGCGATGTCCCTCGGTGCTGGTCTCCGAGGACTGAAATGCCTTTTTGTTGCTTTTACCCAGCTCTGATGGCAGAGTCTCTCTCTTCGGCTGCTAATCCCTGGATTTGTTAGCTCACATCTGCCCCTGTCACATTCTTTTTATAATTCTTGGGCTTACATGATTGCTTCCTGAACTACTTTAGTACAATCTTGCAAGAAATAGTTTTCAAAGGTAATTAAGCCCTCAAAATGCTATTATGACTCACTGAGTTGGTATCTTTCCAGGCATATTTCATTCAGAAAAATAAACATTGAGGGTCTCCTACGTGGGAGGCTCTGTTCTAGGTGCTGGTGGGAGGCGGGGCAGAAGATAGAAGAAGAACGAAAGTGTACGTTGATAATTCCCAGATTATACTTCAGAGGACCCTGTTCCCACCGTGCTCCAGGAAGCATCATTCCCTTATGTCAGAGAGCAGCAAATTATGGCCTGTAGATCAAATCTGGCCCACCGTGTGTTTTATAAATAAAGTTTTATTGGAACAAATCCACACCCATTCATTTACATATTGTCCATGGCTGCTTTTCCACTAAAATGGCACAGTTGAGTAGTTGTGACAGAGCCCATGTGGCCTGCAAAACCGAAAATACTCACGATGCGGTCCTTTACAGAAAACTTTTGCTATCCCCTGACTTAGACCGTAGCATTGTCTGGTTCGTCCTGGGGTTGTACCTCACAGGCGCACTGCTTGGTGCTTGGGAAATTCGTGGTCTACTGGGGGAGACAGGCAAGTGAACATACAACCGATTCAAAGTGGATGGTCTCATGTGCCAAAGTAAAAGAAAGACCAAAAGGTTGTTGGAATATGGGGAGGTCGATGTTGACAGAGAAGATCAGAAAAGGCTTCGTTCTTCAACGATGTGGCATTTGACTTAGAGCTTGAGGAAAGTCAGGACTTTGGTGAGTGGAAATGGCTGTAAAAGCAAAGCCATGAAGATGGGAGAGTAGGTGGGCTCAGGGATTGTGGACAGCCTAGTAACCAGGATATTCTGGGCACCTGGGAAGTGCGCAGTGGGGTGCAGACAGATAGGCTGGGCCAGCACGGGAAAGCCAGGCAGAGGGGTTTGGGTTTCAGGCTGCTTGTAAAGATTAGTTAATGATGGTTTTGAGGTGGGGTACAGATGTCTAAGTCTTTTCCTAATTACCCTCATGGGTTTTTTTTTTTTTTTTTTTTTTTTGTCTTCAAAAGCAAGAGTCTTAGCAAAAGTGGACATTTTCCCCTGTTACCCAAATTTACCTTCCTTCCTCTTGCCACTTTCAGTTCTACACAAGGCTGGTTCTCTTCCAAGCTTTCTAACATCATCTCTGAATTCTTTGCTGAATCTTCTATTTGGTTTTTGTGTTCCTTGAACTCTTCCTCTTTGATTTTCCCTTTATCTTCATGTCCTCAATGAATTCATCCCGCCCTACAGTTTTATTCTTGTTCGTGTGTGTGTGTCTGTGTATGTGTGTGTGTCCATCGTATAGCAGAGATTGGCCACGTTCTCATGAATTCCATTTCCTTTTCTTGGGACACCAGTAAGATACGATTTGCCAGTTGAGTAGGATCCCCAGTGGAAAGTGAGCAGAAGTGATGTATGCCACTTTGGGGCCTCTAAAATCTCCCACGAGGTCTTTATGACTGAACCCTTCTGCAGCCACCTTGGATATCACTCCTTTAAGATGGCAGTGCCAAAAGGTGGAAGAAGCCAGGATCCATAGAAGATCCAGGGCCACCCATTCTACAGTGGAGCATAATTTGAGAAATAAACTTTCCTTGTGTTAAGCCACAGAGATTTCAGGGTTTTGTGTTTCCAACACTCCCAAATCCCTCATCAATCCTGACCTCTCACCTCTCGTTCCTGTGCTAATTCTAAAATGCCTCCAGTCAGTATTTGCAAAATCAAACTCATTGAATGCCCCTCCTTCCCTTTCATCTCGTTTGAATCTTTCTTGCCACTAGCTTATGTCGTTTCACCATTGGTTCTTTCCTGCCTTAATCTCTAGTATTCAGTCTGTTGTAAAAGGTCACTGTTTCTTTCTGCAAAGCACCCTTGGGTTTACTCTTTTCTCTCCATTTTAAAGATGTCACTACAACCATGGCCATCAACACTTACACCTGGTTTTTATAACTTGCTGACAGAGCCCCCCTCTCTGTATTCAGTTCTTCCCCATGGCACTTTATCCTTTTGCTTCTGTGAGATTAAATTTAAAATGCCAATTTGATTTTGCAACACATCTGCTTGAGAACTGCCAAGGCTGCCTATTACAGGCTCTAGGATCCAAGAGCTCACACAGCATGTGTTCACCCTAGTTAATCAATCTTATTCCACTCTTTCCTAACATGAACCTTGTACTTTGTTTAAGCAATTCTGCTTACACCTGAGGGAGCCAATCCATTACTGCTGTGAATCCCAGTGGTTCATAAATGGGTGTGATTTTGCACCCCAGGGAGCATGTGGCAATGTCTGGAGATATTTTGGGTGGTCACCACCAGGGGGAGGTGCTACTGGGGTCTAGGAGCTTGAGGTCAGAAATGCTGCTAGATATCCTATAATGCACAGGGCAACCCCCACAATGAAGAATTATCCAGCCCAAAATGTCGATAAGTCTGAGGTTGATAAGCTCTGAGATGGAGAAAGCAAAAACTCCCCAAACCCAGGTATCTGTATCTAGTCCAGCGGTTCTCAACAGGGGGGGTGATGTTTTCCTGCGAAGACATTTGGCAATGTCCAGAGATGTTTCTGGTTCTCCCAACTGGAGAACGGGGTTTTGCCCCTGGCTTCTAGGGGATAGAGGCCTGGGATGGTGCTGTAAATGCCCAACAATGCATTGGACCGTCTCCACGGGGCGCCTGGGGGGCTCAGTCGGTTAAACATCTGACTCTTGATTTCTGCTCAGGTCACGATCTCGCATTTCTTGAGTTCGAGCTGGGCCCGCACTGGGCTCTGTGCTGACAGTGCGGAGCCTGTTTGGGATTCTCTGTCTCCCTCCCTCTCTCTCTCTCTCTATGCCCCCCCTCCCCTGCTCACACACACACCCTCTCAAAAATAAATAAACTTAAAAAAGACACCATCCCCATGACGAAGAATTAATTATCCAGCCCCCAATGTTAATAGTGTTAAGGTTGAGAACACCTAGTCTATGTATTTCTCCCAGCATAGAAATTCTTCCTGCCTTTCCCCTACTTGTTTATTTCCAGATAATTTCTCAAGGAGTAGCTCCAATTCCATCTCCAAGGTGATTCTTTTTCTGCCTATTCTAGTCCACAGTGGTCTTGCCCCTCTTTAGAATTTGTATTACATTTAAGATTAAGGCCATACAGTTTAGTCTTTGCTTCACATATGCATGTTTTATTATCCAACTAAGGTATATGATACTGGAGGATTAAAGACCCAGTAATGTCATTTGTATCTATGCCACTCAGGACAAGCCTTTGAGCATATAGTAAGTGCCCCTTAGTTTCTGTTGATTGATAGGCTATCCAAGCTGTATATGAATTCAAATTCCTTTCACAGTCCATGCTTTAGATGAAGGATCAGCTACCAAAACAAAACCAGGACAACAAAAACTAAAAAAAAAAAATTAGCTTTGGTCTTTATAGGTGGCAATATCCAGATTGCTCTTTATTTGCACTAAGGGGAATAAGAATATGTATTATTCTCATGATTTCACAATTTACGTAGTTAGTTGGCAAACCTGTCTGGTGAAATAGGTTCGGATGGAGTGAATCATCATTGTACGAGGTTTGCCTTACTGTCCTTACAGCTTGGATGCCCTCTCCATCCTTTGTGGGCAAGTCACTCTCATCTGACAAAAATATATCCACAGTCTCAGCTTCTGGGCTGACCTCAGAAAGCTGTGACATTTCTCCACCAGACAACCAAGGAGGGCTAGTTATGAACACGTACGGAGGAGAGAAACTCTCTACAGGAGAGAAGAGTCACAGATGACTATGATCAACCAACTAGTATTTTCTTAATAGAAAAAAGACAAAATGGAGTCATAGAGCAATCTCAAAATATTAAGAGATTCTTCTTCCTTTAAGTGGAACGGTCTCTCACACCCACCTGCTTGAGTCAATGTTTATTCTCAAACTACACATACAAACTGTTGCTAAACCAGAAAAGCTCTTCTGCTTTGTACAGTACAGTTTCTTCTTATCTGATTTAGAAAGCAGATTTTTAATTAACTCCGGTTAAGGGAGCTGTTGAAATGAAGGCTACCTGTTGGTCACAGTAGCCTGACTTGGGCTTTCGTTACATGGAAGAGAAGCCTTTGGTAAGTCCAGTGAGCTTGTCTTTTATTCAGTGCTATGAAATACACCACCACCCTCTCCATCTCCATTTTATGGGGGAGAAAATAATTTTGTTAAATGCATGTCTAAATCTTAGACAGCTAGTCATCAGCAATAGCAGAAATGAGAATTTTGGCTTTGATTTTCTGTCTTGACTGTTACCTATATTCAGCCACTGTAAAAATATCATCAGAAAAAATATAGGCAGTCAAATTAATCCTAGTGCCAAAGATTCATGGGGTCGTACAATTTTATCTTTATAACTTCGCTGCAAAGTTGTCATTTTTATTGCCTAATTAAAGAGCTCACCTCTGCTGTTTAATGCCAGGAAAATCAGATTCCCTTGGCAGAGAGGGATGGTGGCAGCACTGAGCACCTGGCCCATCCCAGCATCGCCACCTCTACCCCATTTTCTCTCCATGTCTTATGCTCTTGTTGGGCTCTGGGTAGAATATGGAGTAAACTCTCGTGAAGGTGCTGTTTGTAGAAACAGCCATTGGGTGGCAGTGCCTCCAAGCCTGGTATCTGCAGGAGCCAACTAGTTACAAATGGTACTCCTTAAATCACAAAATGTTCCGAAGAACAGGACCTGAACAACCTTCAGGGACCAATTAGTGCGTTGGGTGGCACACAGGCCTAGAGAGCTGATATCATTTCAGAGAAAGGGTTCAAAGTGGCTGGCCGAAGCGTACTACCTACATAAATTGCTGTGGATGGAGGGGCTGAGGGAAGGGTAGAACCGCCAGCCCCAGAATGCACAAGGAGTATTAGAGGATATCCCCTGTTGGAGGCACTGAAGGGACACCCTAACAGAAAGGCACCTCCCCCCCAGGTCTCTCAGCCTTCTGCAAATGTAGGCATCCGGGAGGATGCCAAGGCGAGGAGGGAGTGGTATCTGGAAGAAGGGGAGGAAGCCAGACTAGGGGGCGTCATCTTCCCTGTGCTTGAGTCTGGGCATGCCTCCTCACATTCTCAGCTCAAGGGCAGAAATACTGATTTCTCCAGAGCCTGCTTTCTGCGGCTGTACCCTCAGTGATAAAACAAGTGCAGTATATTCTCAGAGAAGGGCAGAAATGAGAAGGGAGTGGGAGTCAGGAGCAAATTGCCCAGTAGTGTAAAACACAACCCCAATGAAGAAAAGAGCCAATTGGATTACCTCAGTATTAGAAAGACAGCCACCAGCTTTTGGGGGGATAATGAGATGATCCTCCACTTAATAGATATTCATGTGAACAGTGCGGTGAGGAGAAAGAGAGAAATTGGGGAGAATATGAAGATGGAAAAGAAAGAAAGGAAAGAAACAGCGAGGCCAACTTGGATTTGAATTCTTGCTAAATGGCCAATGAACTTGGGGAAAATTGCTTAACCTTTTAAAGCCGCAGTTTCTTCAGTGTGCCCGGGTGGCTCAGTCGATTGAGTGTCCGACTTTGGCTCAGATCATGATCTCATGGTTCGGTTCCTGGGTTCAAGCCCGCCTCAGGCTCTGTGCTGACAGCTCAGAGCCTGGAGCCTGCTTCGGATTCTGGGTCTCCCTCTCCTTCTGCTGCTCCACCCCACCCCCGCTCACTCTTGCGCACACTCTCTCTCAAAAATAAACGTTAGAAAAAACCTTTTTTTTAAATAAAAAAAATAAGACCTCAGTTTCCTCCTACTGAATTAAGGGCCCAAGGATTCCAGTGTCATGGGATCACTGAAGGATCGAATAAGACAATTTACGTAAATCTTAACCCTCGTCTGGCAGATTGCAGACCCTCGGTCACATTGGTTTGCCAGGGATGAGCTCCTGAAGACATCGTGTGATTCAAAACTTGCATAATTCCAGGCAATCTTCCCCGGAGGAATAAATGTAAAGTAGAATTTGTTGTATTTCATGTTGTGCGTGCATGAAGACTTTATTAGTATTTTTCCATAGCCCTATTTCAAATTCACATAAGCTAAGTTCACATGTGTGGAGCGTCATTGCAGCGAGCCCGACGGATGTGTGGTGACAGGGGCCACGAGAGCTGAGAGATGCCGTTACAGACAACGAGCCACCGCCACCGTCAACAGAGAGCTTGTAACAACAGGATCCAGGAGTTCCCTGAGCTCTGAAGATGAGAAAACTTGAGTTTACTCATCAGCTACCGAGATTACGTAGGGAAAGAGTGGTCAGGCTGTGCCTCACCTCCGCCCGGCCTGACTCCACGCGCAGTGTTTTCTGGCTCACTGACCGCGGTGGGACCCTGCCTCTCTGGGGGTTGAGTCAGGAGAATTACTCACGGACGATGATTTCGCCAGATGACCACAGCTGAGGTACTAGGAAAATCGCCGTTTAAAGATGAAAGGTAACCACCCTGTTTGTGATTTGCTTTCTCAGTCAGCAGTTAGTGTTCTTTCCACTTCTTTGTTTATTCCCTTACACACCCCACCCAGGTTCACACTTCACACTTGTGAGCGAGGAAGGAGAAGGAGGAGAAGCTGAGTAAACACAGTCCTTGGGACGTCTGGGCGGCTCAGTCGGTTAAGTGTCTGACTCTTGGTATCTGCTCAGGTCAGGATCTCGCGGTTCATGAGTCCAAGCCCGCATCAGGCTCTGTGCTGACAGATGCTTTCTCTGCCTCTCTGTCTGTGTGTCTGTCTGTCTGTCTCTCTCAAAATGAACATTTAAAACAAAACAAAACAAAAAAACCTGTCCAGTCTTGTCCTTTGGACTAAGGCTGAGTGAAAGGCCTTCAAATGATGGCTGTGATTTATAGTGATGATAAAGATTTTCTCCTGCTTTCTATCTCGTGTTTCCCAGAGAGGAGACTTGATGGGAGGAGTATGGAAAAGCTAGGACGTCCCTGCCTCCTAGACTGGACTTGTTGCCTTACGATTTCCAAGTTGGCAGTGCTCCCTAGAGTAGGATGAGGAGGTCGGTGGTCTGAGAGGCCCAGTTCAACCTGCTCTTATAGAGAAGCCTAGAGTCCTTCGATCTCTCCCTGTGCTGAGCTTGCCCGCCTAAAATCTCGGAGCCCTGGATGCTACATCCCGGAATAAGAACGAGTGTTCTTTCGGTGGAGGGACAAAGCCTATTTCACAGCTGAGGACATAGTGTGAAATGATAACTGAATGGCAGAGTCGGTGCTAGCCGAGAAGTTCACCACCCAACTCCTGACTTCTGGCCTGGTTTATCACTGGCTTTGTACTTGAACGTGAGCTCACAGTGGGGGCCGCAGGCCAGGGAGGATGTCTCCACGATAGAACCTTGACAGCAACCTTCCCTTCTTGGCTGGAGACTCTGGGCACTCATGCCTGGTGTGTGTTCATCTAAAGCTCCTGAAGCCAGGCAGCTACCTACCGTTTCATGCTGTTCGACGTAGAACTGAAATGGAAAAATTCCAGGCCCCCATCAAGTTCCAGTTTACACGTGGGGAGGAGAAAACGAGAAAAGGAGCTACAGGTCAACGAGAGGCTGAGAATTAACTGTACAAAAGCTACTGGCTGGGCTAGCGATCTCACTTTTGGTTACTGTAAATTACCGAAGAGCTGGCCTCCACTCTATTTCCTGTAGCCTAACAGCATTTTGATGCAAGTCAGCTCCATGCCTTTCTCCTCACCACAAAAGCCAGAAGCACAAATCACCCGCTAATAATTAGATACTTATTTGCCATAGATACTGGCCTGCAGGAGTCTGCTAGTAATTAAAAAGAAATCCTACAGCCTCTTGAATAAAATGACAAAAATAGATGTGCAAGCTCTTTGAAGAAATAAAAGGCCCTGCCATCGGGAAGCATTATTATTATATTTCAGTATGGAAATGTACAGACTGGGAAAAACAATAAATTGTAAATGGGAAAAGATTTTGGTCGGACTCATTGAGCACACCAGTTTCTAATATACCAGTCGTATATATCTGCTTCAGAGAGTTACGATCAGTCTCGGTCCCTTGGTGGATATCAATCCTGTAGTATTATATAAACTAAGAGGAGGCAGCGGGGCTGTGATGGAGAGAGCAGTGAGAAGATGCCAGGGATGTGGGTTTTGGCTTTGCCGCTGGCTGACTTTGACCATATCATTTCACCTTTCTGGGCCTCGGATTCCTTCTCGGAAATAGAAAAGGCTTGTAGGATCATCTTTAGGGTTTCTGTTATTCTTTAACTCAGTGACCCCACGGAAAGAGAAAGTGACGAGAGAGAAAACCAAGTCAGTAGGAGGATGGGTTCCCAGTCTCAAGGTAGCAGACCCTCTGCTCTGCCATCTTACCACCTTCAGTGTCGTCCAATAATGCATATTCATTGGGCTCTTTTGTGCCACGCAGAACTTGCCTAAAACGGTGAATTCCTTAGAAACGAACTGCACTGATGGACAATATTTACGCGTATAAGACCGTGTGGAGCAGATGCACTGAATTCACCTCCAAATTCAGTGGGAACCTCTCCTGTAAACGGTCCGCAACTTACCTCAAGCCCCTGAACCTCTCTCCTTTTCTGCCTGAGAGATTTTTCTGGCCCTTAAATAACTTTCTACTTGCATGCAAGGAAGCCTAGAACACTTCTCAGGGGCAGCCCTCAACCATGGAGGAATGGGTGTTGAGTTGGTAGGTGCAGACCCCAGATTTCCCATTATTGGTGGGAATGAAAACTCTATGGAGTTTTTCAGAGGACCCCCACCAGGACTGAAGCCTAGTTGCTCTCCATAGGTAACCAACTCAGTCATACACTTTATCGGCTTTTCGCCTTTCCTTGTCTACACTCCCCACTCCTCACTTGTCCTTCCTGAGGCCACCTCCCAGTGAACTCTCTGCGTCCAAATACTTGTTGTAGGGTCCACAGTTCCCTGAAACGAATGACCCCAACCTGAAGTTAGATCAGGAAAACCTGACACAAATATGACGCCTGCCACATCAGGCACCATTTGGAACAAGGATGGCAAACGAACCACACCACCTCCTGAAAATTCCTTTCTCATTGACAAAAGCCCATTATCTGGCCGGTCTTCACGTCATCAATAAGAGTGGAGGGTCAACATGGTTCAAAAACCAATCTGGAGAAGTATCAAATCAATTTGGGATCTATATTACCCATTTAATGTAACACCCATCACTTCCCTTTTCCTTCTGCACTGCGAGTTTTGAACTGATCAAATTGGAATGTGTAATTATAACAGAAACTAATATTTTCTATCTAGTAACATGCAGGAGTTATCTGGCATATACCAACCCTCTTGGGATCAGGGAAATCATGAGAACACCTTATTTGCAGAAACATAGTCTGTTCCATGCTAGGTATGATGTTTGTTAGGAAGAATGAGGCACAGCTATATCTTGAGCCTATAAGGATGTGTATATTATAAAGGTTCAGATTACTCCTGTTGACAGGACATCAATCAAAAAATGTTAACATTATAGTAAAAGACCAGGGGAGGCTAGTTTTAATAGTGTGTCTTAGGCATCCTTCTAGAATGATTCTCACCTCCTGGTATTATCAGCCTTCCCCTTGACTGTGAGCTGGACTTAGAAACTTGCTTCTAACGAATATGGCAAAAGCGATGGGATGTTACTTTCATGATTAGGTTATAAAAGATTTCCATCTTGCTTGCACTTTCTTGCTGGCATGCTCTCTCTGGCTCTTTTCATGTGCTTGCCTTGGTGGAAAGGGCTCCCTGGCAAGGAACTCAAGGTGGCCTTCAGCCAACATGTCAGTGAGGAACCGAGGCCTCTGTCCAACAGCCCAGGAGAAACTGAATCCTGCCACCAGCCAGGTGCGCCGTCTTGGAAGTGGATCCTTCTCTAGTTGGCTCTTCATGTGAGACCGCGGTCCTTGCTGACACCTTGATTTTAGCCTCCTGAGAGACCCCGAAACAGAGGCCCCAGCTAAGTTTTGCCGGGATCCTGAGCCATAGAAAGTAAAGATTAAAATGTTGGTGTTTAAGCCACTAAGTGCGGGGGGGGGTGGGGGAAGTAATCTGTTACATAGTTAACTAACACATGATGTCTTTAGGAGAGAGCAGGAGGGAGAAGAGAGAGGGAAAGGGAGAGAGATAAGTTATTTACTTTGGGCCCTACAAAGCCAGAATTTGGTAAAATTTTATGGTTTCGTTTTGGACTTTTTTTTTTTTAATGCTTTTAAAAAAATTTTTTTTTAACGTTTATTTATTTTTGAGAGACAGAGTGTGAGCAGGGGAAGGGCAGAGAGAGAGGGAGACACAGAATCCAAAGCAGGCTCCAGGCTCTGAGCCGTCAGCACAGAGCCCGATGTGGGGCTCGAACTCACAGACTGTAAGATCATGACCTGAGCTGAAGTTGGCCGTTTAACCAACTGAGCCACCCAGGCGCCCCACTTTTGGACTTTTTAAAGAGGAAAGTTTAGTTATAAATAATAGCCAGGTTGTCTGGCACGATATAATTAATCAGTGTAAGAGAACAAGAAATGAATATACTCATTTTCAATCTGTTCATTCAAGTAGGCTCCCTGCTCGAACATATATAAAATAGCTATTCAGAATCAATTTGCCTTTGCCAAGTCCAGGGGTCAGCAAACTACTGCCCATGCGTTAAATCCGTCCTGCTGTTTTCCTTTGTAAATAAAGTTTAATTAGAATGCAACCCTACCCACTCATTTACATACTGCGGGAGGCTCTCCAGTTACTGCTTATAATGGCAGAGTTGAGTGGTTGCAATAGTTCTTAAAGCTCAGAATGCCTAATATATTTACTGTCTAACCCTTTACAGAAAAAATTCTGTCATGAATCCCCAATCTAATCATATGTTGTAATTCAAGCTAAACACTATCCAGGGTAGTCTGAGTTAATAAATTTTCTCTCTGTCTTGGTCAACATAGAAAGTAAAACTGGATTAATTCATACCCAAACATTCCATGATAAGGGTTGTTTTTTTTTTCCCCTCTGGAATCACTTCAGTTCTCATCTGAATTTCTTGTTCGTATTGGGTATACAGATATAGAGTCCCAAAGTGAGCTGCAGATTTTTTGCAGTCAGTCAACAAATCCTTCTAAACCGTTCAGTAGATGTTGGCCATGCCCTCCATCAGTGCTTTGTTGGCATGATGGTAAAACCCGTTTGCACCAGCATTTGACTCTGAGGGTCTAAATCAGGCCTTGCCTCTTTCTACCTATATACTTTGGGTAAGATACTTAATCATTCTGTATCTCAGATTTCTCAGCTGAAAAACAGAGACAAGAATAGGTTTGCTGTAGTGATTGAGATATACGTGAAATAACAAGGGAGTAGTACTGCAAATTAGTTAGATTAATTAATAGTTTCATCCAATTTAGGATCTTCATTAAAATTAAATGTGGGAGTCAGTCTCGTGTGACTTCTTCCTGGATGGAAGCACTTAAGAGATTTGGGGCAACTGCTGTATCTTGAAATCCATGCTATCAGTGAGTGGCTAATTTTCCTGCCACTGTTCTTGTTTTCGAATTACCCTTTGGCCTGAAATGGCTCAGTTTTACCTTTAAATCCCCAACAGTTTATTTTTAGAAAACCAGGCAAAGTTATTCTTGTGGAATTTTAGATAGACAGGATGCAAACTGTGTATTTGCTCAGATGCTATTTAGAGATTCAGTGATGCTTCTATAATTCATAATTGAATTTGATCTTTTCCATAAGCTTTTGTTGAGCTTTTTCCAATATTATGACTCATGGTGGTAATATTGCAGGCTTTATGAGCGATATTATGAAATTACTACATTCAAGTAATTTTGCCCAGTTTTCTCTAATATTCTGAAGCATATTATCACCATGAACAATTAGTATTATGTATTTGTATAGCATACATTGATCTTTAAAAACTATTTCAATATATAATTCATTCTATCTCCACATACTATAGTTGTACAGATACTGAGGTCAGAGAGCTTGAGAGAGCTCCCTGATGTCAAAGAGCCAGCCAAGAGCAAAGCCAGGGCCTGGAATAGGATACTTGCTCCAGTCTTCTTTCCACCGCGAAATCACATATCCATTCCAGTTTTAACACTTGGAATGTTTTTATTGTACTCTAAGTCTTTCTAACACTTAATTGAAATATTTGATTAATCAGAATGCTTCCTACAATGCCTCTTTCCAGGGGACTTACGCCTGTGTGGGAAGGGTTTGGCCCAAATGGTATCTTAGACTCTTCCATATTCTTTTGTCTTTGCTCACTAACAGATTTTTGTGTTATTCCTCGTTCGGATATTTGTCCCATACCTCAGTGGTATGGATAGTCAAGGACTAACTATACTACCCTCTCCCCCAATTTGAGGATTTATCAAGTTCAATATTTGCCTTGCTTGTCCTTACTAATTCTCCAGTGGTGACTGAGGTTATTTAGAGTAATTTGCCAAGATTAGATGACAGAACACCAATCATAGAATTTTAGAGCTGAGACAACTTTCTAGATGAGCTCACTGAATTCCCTCATTTTTCAGATGAGAAAAGGAAATGAAAAGGGCAAGATTGTGTATGGCTGCCTGCTTTAAACTGTGCTGATTCCGTGCATTTTGAGAGCATAATCATGCATGGATGTGGAGGTGCCATTCAGAAGAGATAAACAGCAACTAACTCAAGATGTACTTGGATTAGCAGGCTCCCATTTGGGGATGAACATATGTCCTGAAAAACTAAGTTATAGAGTCAATTACAACTCATTGCAGATTACTTTAATAAAATCAGTACTTAACTGAGACTGGCCTAATTGGCTGGAATTTACGTTACAGAAGGGAAAAAAGGACTGAGGAGGTTTCAGAATGTTGGAACTAGATCAGTCATATGAGATTAGTGACTTCGGCAAGGCTGGCTAAAGAATAAGGGTAGAAAATGCCGATGACGAACGCTGGCCACTTTGCCATTTTTTCTGATGTAGTCGGGCTGATAGCGTGCTACTGACCACATCTGTGTACCAATCGTGGGTCCCGCCAAGGTCTGATTGGGAAGCATAGGACTTGTGTAGAGTGCTATGTACTTGCCAGCCACCTTCGGTCTTTCCTTAACATTTTCTTCCCAGTATCTCGTTCTCTCTCCCTAGTCATCTTCTCTAAGAGGAATTCTAACAGGAATGCTGTAGAGATGCTCATTCATTCATTCAACAAATGATTATGAGGGTCTTCTATGTACCAAGTGCTGTCAGGTCCTAAGGATACAACAGTGTACAACACACGCTCCATGTTTTCAAGGACTCTGAATGTGTCGACAAGTAAATAAGCAGTTATGATACAGGGTGAGAATTATTAAAATAGCTGGAAGTATAGGTGCTAGATGGACGGAGAGGTAAGGAGCCCATCTGGGCTTAAGGTGTGCATGGTTTGAAAACCTGTGTCAAGGGAAATGTCTGGTAAGTTGAAGCGAGCACAAATGGAAGACGTAAGAACATAATCAATGAGGAAGATCTAACTGACATTTTCTGAGCTCTCTAAATAAAGAACATGCCTTCTTTGCCCATAGAATGTTCACAAAAATCAGTCACGTACTAGACTGCAAAGACAATCTCGGTAAGTTTCAAAAATTGGAAATAGTACAGCAAGCAGTTTTTCATAATAGGGCAAAACTAGAAATAAGCAACAAAAACAAGAACAACGAAATCCGGAAAATAAGAAGACTTTTCTTTTCAGAGTAAAATGCATTTCTCTTAATCCCTAAACCATAGAGGAAATATAAACTGAAACTGCATAGTGTCTAGAAACTAGTAAGAAAATATATATCACAATTTATAAGGCTTATCTAGTGCAGTACTCAGAATGATCTTTCTGTTTAATATTGTATCAGTAACCACAATAGACTATAGGAAAGTAGAAGGAAGTAATTAAAAGTCATATTTGATAAGCAGGGTTAATGAGTTAGGAAAAGGAAATATTTGAAAAATAAATATAAGGGAAAACCAGCTGTTTTTTAATACTAAAACAAGATAAACTGCTACCTAGACCAATCATGAGAGAGAAAATATAATTTCTTATTTTATTTGATTATAATAGGCAAAAAAGAAAACAGAAAAAGAAAATTAAGACCACTAAGAGACTGCTTTGTTCAACTTAAACCTATTTCAAAACCTGGATGAAATGGATAATATAGTAGAAAAATGCGATTTACTGAGACTGATTCCAGAAGAAATATTTTAAAAATCTAAGTAGACCGGGGCACCTGGGTGCCTCAGTTGGTTAAGTGACTGACTCTTGATTTCAGCTCAGGTCCTGATCTCACGATCGTGGGATTGAGCCCCGCGTCAGGCTCCGTGCTGCACATGGAACCTGCTTAAGATTCTCTCTCTCCCTCTCCCTCTGCCCCTCGCCGCTCTCCCCTCTAAAAAATAAAAATCTAAGTAGGTCATTTTCCTAGAAGAAATAGAGACATTTGGTGAAGGGCTACCTTTTTTTAGCATATAGATAACATGGTTTTTCTCCTTACATAAATTAACATGAAGTACTTTAGCAATAGATTTTCTTACAGCAAATTATCATTGCATTCTTTAATAAATCTCATTTGGTTATAACTTATTTTTTTAATGCCTTGCTGAATTGTTTGCCACATAGAATTACTGCATCCATTTTTCTAAGTAAGTCTTGTCTATAGTTAGTGTGTGTGTGTGTGTGTGTGTGTGTGTGTGTGTATAATTGGGGAATTTTGGTATCACTGTTTGCTTTATGACTTAGAAGTTCCTTTTTCATACATTAGGTTCTGGAATAGGCAAAACAAGTTGGAATTAATTCTGTTTCAGAGTCTATCAGGAATCCCGTGCGAAGTCATCTGGGCCTGGAATCCAATGTGAGAAATTATAAGGTCATCTTCCGATAGGCCAAATGGACATTTGTACAATTCGACATAGACTCTTGATAAAATACTCAATAATATTAATTTGGAAACTATGTATGCAAAACCCAGAACTACATTTAACGGGGAGACACCAGTAGAATTACAACTGATGTCAGGAACAAAGCGGGGATGCCCACATCACCATTATCATGCAGTATTGTACTAGAAGTAGACATTAAGGCAATTAGGCAAAAGAACTTCACTAGGGGTATAAAAGTTAGAAAGGAGATGATAATAAACCCGAGAGAATGAACTGAAAAGTCTACAGGTGTTAAAAACATTCACTAAGGTAGTAAAGTACAAAATTAATATATAGGAAATCAAAAACTTTTATTCATATAAGGGTATAATTAAATAACTTATGCACCATAGCAATAGCAAAAGAATAAATGTTTATGAATACACTTAGGAAATGGGCAAGAATACAAAAGTTAATTTAGTAATCAAATGAAAAGACATTCCATGTATTTGCATCAGAAGGCTCGATACCATTTAAGTTTTAATCTTTTTATAGATTAAATTTTCAACTGTAACGTGTTCCTGACAAATATGTGAAATGTTTACTTGTTGAGAGTGATACAAACTTAGGAAGTGGGCCTGTGGAAGATAGAGTCAGGGAAGACTTTTTTTAGTACCTTATATGGGCATGTAAATGTACGGCCTGTTCAGAAAATAAACATTTTTATAAATCAGGTGCAACTAAACCTCTAAAGCCTGAACATTCATATACATTTTGTTTCGGCCCTGGAATTGTTACCAAGATCATTTCTCTATTTTTTATCATTTATGTCTGAAATACAGGTTTGAAACTGTGTTAGCTTAAGTGAATTGTGTTGCTCATCTTTCCATGTGGTAATATAGAACCTGAAGTTCATGTGAAAAATATGAAATCAAGTCATACCTGCCCCTTTAAGTAAAACTGTCTTATTGATCATGAATTTTCATCAATAAGTCTTTGTGTGTGTGTGTGTGTGTGTGTGTGATGTATGCATAAGTGTGTGTTTTGTTCTTCATGAATTTTAAAGAGACAGATCTTAGAATGTGTAATTCATCTTCATTTATCACAAGTCAACAAAAAGAATTATAGTGACAAACTAGGTAGTATTCAGGGAAATAATAATTCCCAGATGTCCTCGCACTTCAGTTCTATGCACGTAACTATTCCACCCTCTTCGTCAAATATAATCTGGAAATTAAAAGTGATAAAATATTCATATCAGTATTACATTTATCTAGATAGAGTTGCAAGTTTTAATAAATCATAGGCTTGAGATCTTATTCAGATAAGAAATTAGGTAATTTGTGAAAATAGACTGGATGATATTGACAAATCTATTTTAAAATTAAGCTTTAGCGTCCCTCTTTTTTTTTTTTATCTTATATAAGAGACTCTCCTTCTTAATGTTTATTTATTTTTGAGATAGAGAGCATGAGCAGCCTTGGGACAGAGAGAGGGAGACAGGATGGGAAGCGGGCTTCACACTGACAGCAGAGAGCCCAATGCAGGGCTCGAACTCACAAACAGTGAGATCATTACCTGGGCCAAAGTCAGACACTTAACTGACTGAGCCACCCAGGCACCCCTGGGACTCTTAAAGACAAAGAACGAACTGAGGGTTGCTGGAGGGGAGGTAGATGGGGGTATGGGCTAAGTGGGTGATGGGCATTAAGGAGGGCACTTGTTGAGATGAACACTGGGTGTTCTATGTAAATGATCAATCACTAAATTCTACTCTTGAAACCAATACTACATATATGTTAACTAACTTGAATTTAAATAAATAAAAAAATTTTAATTTAGTTTTAGCAAAATTATCTACATTCTAGAATTTATTATATTTCTCTTGGCATAGTTTTCAACTACAGAATTTTTCCCAGATGGATGAATTTTCCTGCCCTTTTTCTTTGGAATTCAATTTCTCTGATCATCCAGCTTGTTCAGAAATTGACAACTCTTCTTGGATCAACCGAGTCATTCTTTTATACCAAGAATAACGAGAATTAGGACTGCCAATGCATTTATTGTCTTCATACAACTAAAATGATGGTAATGACTGCAGACTGCCAAGTTTGAAGGTCATATGTGATCTTTTACTGTGGTACCCAATTGAACATTGCTTCGTAGATACTTTTAAAGGTAAATGAAATAATTTGAGGTCTTCCTTCTTCCACAGAAGGAAAATATTCCTTTCTCAAAGTGTATAAATTGGTCTCATTAAAGTATTTGTCCATTTACCTATTCATTCATTCACTCACGTAGCAGCTTTGAATATGAGTAAAATACAGTGTTATCCATTGTGCTCCTGGCACCATATTAAGAGCTAGAGATAACAAGATGAATGAGAAAAGGTCCTGCCATCAAAGAATATACAGTCTAGTAAAAGAAACAGAGAAATGCCATGAGCTATATTTTAATCAATGAAATTTGCATCTCTAGCCAGAACCTTCTATTAACTCCGCACTCGAGTATATAATGTTAACTCAGTAACTCTACTTTGATGTTAATGGACATCTATACTAGCCTGCTCTACCTGAAATCTTTCCCATGGTCGTATTAGTGGATAACTCCATTCTAGTTGCTATGCTAAAAAATTTAACTACTTTCTTTTATCCATTTAAATTCCATATCCAATCCATCAGGAAGTTCTGTTAGCTCTACTTCAAAATACATCCAGCAGAATGCAGTCATTTCTTGTCTCCACTGCCAGCCACTGGTCTCAGTCTCCACCATCTCTCATTTGAATGATGACAGTAGCCTCCTCACTAGTAGTATTCTGCTCCCTTGTTCTCCCAGAATCTCTCATCCACAAAGAAGCCGCAGTAACCTTTTTAAATTATGAATTGTATCACGTTTCTTCTCTGTTTAAAAAGTTCCATTGCCTGTATTTTACTTAGAGCATCTGCTGAAATCCTTCCAGTGGTCAACAAGGACCTACATGTTGTATCCATCATAGTTACTTTGACCTCATCTACTAATCTCTTCTTTACTCTCTACTCCAGACATACCATCCTCTTTGTTCTCACCTGAGAGTCTTCACACCGACTAGTCCCTGTGCCTGAAATGCTCTTTCCTAGATTCCTATGTGCCTTTCTCCTCACGTCATTCCATCTTTGCTCAATATCCTCTTCTCAATGAGGAGAAGTGTTGAGGAGAAGTCTACTCTGACGACCCTATTTAAAATCGTGTCCCTCCATTTGTACACTCGATCTCACATCAGCTTTTTTTAAATCTCACAAAACATCTCTCCTTCTAGAGTCCCGTATAATTTACTTATTTATTATATGTATTATTTATTATCTGTCTCCTCCTGCTGCAATGTGATGTATAAAAGCATGGGGGGGCAGTCTTTTTCACTAATAAATCCCAAAAGAATCTGGCACATAGTAGATACTCCATAAATACTTCTTGAATGAATTTGCCTAGTGAAAACATTGGCCAGAACCCAAATTGCAACAGATAAATTCATTGAACGACCAATTTACCCTATTTAACAAATTTATCAAGTTATCAAATTACCGTAAAACTATTTGTGGTGAACTGGCCTATTTCCAGCTAACTGTTAGGTGTGCTATAAAGTCTTCTTCTAGAGCAGAGGAGTCAGCAGACATTTTCTGCAGAGGGTCACACAGTAATTATTTTAGATTTTGCCTTCTCTCTCACAGCTACTAAGTTCTGCCTTTGTAGTGCCAAAGCAGCTGTCGAAACTATGTAAATGAATGACAGTGCCTACGTTCCAATAGGACTTTATTTATAAAAACAGATAGTGAGCTGGATTTGGTCCATGTGCCATAGCTTGCTGACCTCTGTTTGAGAGGCCACTGGAGCCCTTACGGGAGATTGAAGGGCTTAGGTCATGTACCCAGTGTCTGGTCTGGCTAAACCTTAGGGCTTTTATCTGTCCAGACTGGATTCAAATTCCGGATCGTTATTTACACTATCAGACTGGGTGAATGAATTATACCTCCTTTTTTCCATCTTAAAGTGGCAAAAACCTGTCACCATTTGCAGACAACATGATACTATACATAGAAAATTCTAAAGATTCCACCAAGAAACTGCTAGAAGTAATACATGAATTCAATAAGGTGATAGAATACAAATTTAATACCCAGAAATCGGTAGCGTTTCTATACACTAACAGTGAAATTGTGGAAAGAGAAATTAAAAAAAAAACAAACAGCATTTACATTTGCATCAAAAGTAATAAAATACCTAGGAATAAACTTACCCAAAGAAGTGAAAGACCTGCTCTGAAAACTATAAAACACTAATGAAAGACATTGAAGACAACACAAACGGAAAGATATTCCATGCTCATGGATTGAACGAATAAATATTGTTAAAATGTCCATATCACCCAGAGCAATCTACAGATTCATTGCAATCCCTATCAAAATACCAATGGCATTTCACACAGAACTAGAATAAATAATACCAAAATGTGTATGGAACCAAAAGACCCTGAATAGCCAAAGCAATCCTGAGAAAGAAGAAGAAAGCTAAATCACAATACAAGATTTCAAGATCTACAAAGCTGTAATAATCAAAGCAGTATTGGTACTGTCATAAAAACAGACACATAGATCAATGGAACAGGATAGAGAGCCCAGAAATAAATCCACATATATATGGTCAATTAATCTCCAACAAGGGAGGAAAGAATATATACAATGAGGAAAAGACTTTTTTTTCTTTTTTCTTTTTAATGTCTCTTTTTGAGAGAGGGAGAGAAAGAAAGAGAGCGTGAGCGGGGGAGATGCAGAGAGAGAGAGAGAGGGATCCAAAGCAGGCTCTGTGATGCGGGGCTGGAACCCACCAAATGTGAGATCATGACCCAACCAGAGCCAAAGGATGCTTAAACGACTGAGCCACCCAGGCACCTCAAGGAAAAGACTTTTCAATGAATGATGCTGGGAAAACTGGACTACTTTCTAACACTGTTTACAAAAATAAATTCAAAATGGACTACAGACCTAAACATGAGACCTGAAACCATAAAACTCCTGGAAGAGAACACAGTAATTTCTCTGACATCGGCCATAGCAACATTTTTCTGTAGATGTCTCCTAAGGGAGGGGAAGGGAAACAAAAGCAAAAATAAACTATTGGAACTATATCAAAATAAAAAGCTTTTACACAGAGAAGGAAACTATCAACAAAACAGAAAGCCAGCCTACTGAATGGGAGAAGATATTTGCAACCGATATGTCTGATAAGGGGCTAATATCCAAAATGTATAAAAAACTCCTACAACTCAACACCAAAAAAAGAGTCTGACTCAAAATTGGGCAGAGGACCTGAATAGACATTTTGCCAAAGAAGACCTACAGATGGCTAACAGACACATGAAAAGGTGCTATTAGCATTACTAATCATCGGGGAAATGCAAATTGAAACCACAGTAAGATCAACTCATGCCTGTTAGAATGGCTAAAATCAAGAAGACAAGAACAAAGTGTTGGCAAGGATGCAGAGAAAAAGGAACCCTTGTGCACGGTTGGTGGGAATGGAAATTGGTATAAATTGGTGCAGCCACTGTGGAAAACAGTATGGAGACCCCTCAGAAAATAAAAAATCTATGTACCATATGAACCAATAATTCCACTATTGGGTGTTTACTCAGGGAGAATGAAAAGACTAACTCAAAAATGTATGCATCCCTGTGTTTATTGCAGCATTATTTATAATAGGTGAGACACGGAAGCAACCTAAGTGTCCATCAGTAGATGAATGGATAAGGAAGATGTGTTTTATAGACACACACACACACACACACACACACACACACACGCAACACTGGAATATTACACAACCACAAAAAGGATGAGATCGAGCCATTTGAGACAACATGGAGGGACCTCGAGGTTATATGCTAAGTGAAATAAGTCAGACTAAGAAACAAAATACCATATAATTCCCTCATAAATGGAATCTTAAAAATTGAATAAACAAAAATAATCAGCACTATAAATACTGAGAACAAATCGATGATTGCCAGGGTTGGGGGCTGGTGGTTGGGCAAAATGGGTGAAGAGGAGAGGGAGATACAGGCCTCCAGTTATGGAATGAGTAATTCATGGGAATAAAAAGCAGAGCCTAAGGAATGTAGTCAATGGCATTGCAATAGTGTTGTAATAGTCATGGGACAGATGGTAGCTGTACTTGTGGTGAACACAGCATAATGTATAAACTTGTCAAATCACTAAGTTGTACACCTAAAACTAATGTAAGATTGCGTGTCAACTATGCTCAAAAAAAAAAAAAAAAAAAAAAGGACTCATCTCTATGCTGCCTACAAAAGACTCACTTGAGATCTAAAGACACAGGCCAGGGGAGCCTGCATGACTAAGTTAGTTAAGCGCCCAACTTTAGCTCAGGTCACGATCTCACGGTTCATGGGTTTAAGCCCAGCGTTGGGCTGTGCACTGACAGCGCAGAGCCTGCTTCAGTCTCTGGCTCCCTCTCTCTCTGCCCCTACCCCACTCACTCTCTCTCTCTCTCAAAAATAAACATTAAAAAAAAAAAAAAGACAGATCGAAAGTGAAGGGTTAGAAAAAAAATGGCAAAGATTTTCACCTATCTCAGAGTGGTGATAGTACATTGAGGACGTGCGTGTGACAAGGGCAAATATAAGAACATGGATGGCCATTGTCTTCTCTTTTTTCCTTATAATAAAAAGGTTCCTTTGCTGCTAAGGCCGCTGCCTCTATGGTGAGGTCAGCTGATTGAGCACCCATCTATTGGCTACGTAGACTTCAAGCCAAGGCGAAAGAAGCCTAAAACATAGTAGACTGATTTAAACTGGAAAGGATTCAAAGCTTCTCTAGAGAGAGGAAAACAAAAAGTGGGTTCGGAAAGAAGGGGAAGTTGGGAGGGAGGGAGAGAGGGAAGAAAGGCTATCCTGGGATGGGTTTTAGGGAGAGAGTTTTAGAAGTTTGGAGGAAATGGGATTGGAGGCAGCTCTCATGCACTGCCTTCTACGCTAGAGAAATAGTGGGAGGGGGAGAGAAGGATTCTAAGAAGTATTACTCTGTGTTATGAATGTAATTCTTCTGGAGACTTTAGAGAGAATGCAATTAAGACTAAAACTACAATTTAATTTTACAGTGTAGGACTTGGAATAAAACCATTTTAGTGCCTGGCCAGGAGGCAGCCTAATTCTGTAAGGGTTATATAAGTACAGCACTAAACACAGAGCCTGACACAGAATAAGAACTTAACATTGTAACGATATAGTTTTTGCTATAGTATTTATACCTGATGATGGGGAGATAAGGGAAAGCTACATAGAAAGTAGACTGTTTTTAATGTTTATTTATTTTGGGGAGAGAGACAAAGCATAATCAGGGGAGGAGCAGAGAGAGAGGGAGACACAGAATCCGAAGCAGGCTCCAGGCTCTGAGCCATCAGCACAGAGCCCGACGCAGGGCTCAAACTCACAAACCGCGAGATCATGACCTGAGCCGAAGTTGGACGCTTAACCGACTGAGCCATCAAGGCACCCCAAGAGAGTAGACTCTTAAGTTGAATTTTGTAAGATAAGTAGCTGCTTGCCAAGCAGGTAAGCTCTATGAGCTCATGCTGTGGAAACAGAAAATCTGGAGTTGGAGGCCTGTTTTGGTCACTTCTTGTATGCCTTTGGACAAGTTGCTTAATCTCTATGTGGCTCAGGTTCCTGGGAATGAACATGACAATAACTAGTGCAGAAGGAGATCATGGGGATCAAATTTGATAACACATGTAATGTACTCGAAGACAGATTAAATCAAATTATCTTGTGCTCGTCAATATTCTTATTATGAATATTTAATCTGTGCTACCAGAGCTAAATATCATGTGAAAAAGAGGAGACGCAGCATGAATATATTAATCATCATCATTATCAGCAATCATCATCATCAAGAGTTATTTCTTTGGGGGCTTATATTCTAACTTCAGGATTTGCAATGAAGACTCCTAAAGTTGGAACGCAGATCTCTGAACCCTAGATGGACTTTGGTGGTTGAACAGTAGAAATAGGGGCGCCGGGGTGGCTCAGTTGGTTGGGCGGCTGACTTCAGCTCAGGTCATGATCTCATAGTCTGTGAGTTCGAGCCCTGCGTCCGGTTCTGTGCCTATGGCTCAGAGCCTGGAGCCTGCTTCAGATTCTGTGTCCCCATCTCTCTCTCTCTCCCCTTCGCCTGCTCACGCTCTGTCGTCTCTCTGTCTCTCAAAAATAAATAAAACGTTAAAAAAATTTAAAAAAAAAACAGTAGAAATAAAACCATGACATCTGGCAGAAAAAAAAGGTGGTTCAAGAAGCAAGACAGCAACGAAATAATGATGTTCTGCTTCTTATCTGGAACCAGAGACTCTTACAGTCTGGAACCAGAGCTAAGCTCCAGCACTCTGGAAGCCGGCCCCAGAGGCCTGGCTTTCTTCTGAGTATGGTTTTCTGAGTGGTTCACAGAGCTCTGATAAGAAGAGACAGGAGAGTGCCTAACTAGACCTTTTCATCACACAAGAGAGCCAGGAATATATCCCCTGAACTCGAGGCACTGTCTAGAACAGTAAATATTATCTAGGCTTGTGTTTGGGAGCACAGTCCTGCAGATTCCAAAGTCAAGTACTAGTATACTGAGAGACAAAGAAGTTAAGCCAAGGATGATAATGATCTGGTTTTTGTTATTTTTCTGCTGCCCCAAATATTCGCTATTTTTACCTTCAGGTAATTTGTTTCTCCAAAATGCACTAACGCTTTCATAGTTCCAAGACTGACATAAATCTACCTGATCCTTTAAGCCATAGACTAGTGACATCTACAGAGAACGCTGCTGTGGCCACCCTTGCCTTATGTCTACCCCTGACTTCTCCTAGCTTGTTTCTGCCTCAGGGATTTTACTCTTGCAGGCTCTCTGCCTGTGTTCGCCTGGCTTGCTTCTTCCATCATTCAAGTCTCTGCTCACATGTCCCCTTCTCACGGACCTCTTCTCTGGTCACCCAGCTGTGTTGCTCTCCTTACATAATTTACCACTCTCTGTCACTTTACTGTGCTCCGTTTTCCCTCTTGGTACCGATTACTACCTATGTCTCTACTCTTTATTTTTATCTGCCTGTTTGTTATTCATGTCACAAATTCTACAAGGACAAAAGAGCTTTTCTTGTCTTTGTTATTTATCGTTGTATCCTCAGTGCTTGGAACAGCGCTGGAACAGAATAGATGCTCCTAAATACTTGTCGAATGAGTGGCTAACTACTAGAATAGGAAGTTATTCACATTTGACTGACAAGGAAATGGACTTCCTAACAAGTCAGTGGTCTGCTCAAGGTCAAAGACGTCCTGTCTTATAGAACTAGGACACGAACCCTGGTCCTCTCTCTCCTGCTTAGGTACCCCATCACCCATGAACATGAAGGGAAGAACCACCATATGCTAAGCACTGTGCAAAGGGCAATTTGGAGGACACAAAAAATAGAAGAGATGGATTTGACCTTCAAGGATCTTCTAGTCTAACCCTGAATATACAACCTATACAGCTAAAAAGATACAAATTTTTCCTAAGATTGCTCATTCTAGAGAAGTAGCATTTCTTATCTGTGGTTGCCCTTTAAAATAAACGTGAAACCTCAAAGTAATACCCATATCAGCGCCCCATCTCAAACCAGTTAGAATCTCTAGGAGTCGGACCTGTCTTTGGTTGTTTTAAGTTTTCCACGTGACTAATGTACAGCCCTTGCTTCCAAAACCACTGCTGTAGTCCAGTGTGTCTCATAATGTGCACACGAATCACCTAGAGATCTTGTTAAATTGCAGATTGTGATGCAGTAAGTTTGGGACAGGGCCTGAGAGTTTCCGTTTCTAACCAGCTCCCAGATGACACGGATTCTGCCGGTCCCCGACTACAGTCTAGAGGTTCCCAGGTACAAAAGTGATTGGTGTTAGGAAATGGTCTTTATATAGCTATGAAATAAACACGCAGAGTACCATGTTATAACGCAGATGGAACCATGGCACAGAGCCCACATTTCGTAGTGAGGTTCCATTGTATTTGGGGAAAAAAATCTTAAAACAACAATGTACAAATGCAAGCAACTGAGCCCAGTATAAAATACAGCCAACAAGAACTGGGAAGATGCCGAGGGAGTCAATTAAGAAAATATCCTAAGAACTGAAACTGAATACCACGCTACAGAAACCTCCTTCTGGACTGATTCCGAGAATGGAACGGATTCAAAAGTGCAGCTACGGAAGCCTACTTCGGATTCCTCTAGGGAATAGTGGCCATGGAAGAGGCAGGAGGGGTTTTAGACAGAAACCTTCGGTTTGGATTATTTTCGCCAAGAATAACAGATTCATCACGAGAATCTCATCTGGTCATCACCTTTCCAGGTCGACAGCAGGGAGTAAATCGGGGGGCTGGAAAAAGTGAAGTGAGACCCATTCCAGGTGTCCTTGCCTAGCGTACAGGAGGGAGAAGGGGAGCCCACCTCTGCGAGAGTAATAGAGAACCTTGGCAGCCACTCAGCCGCCTGCCCCACAGCTGCTCCACACAACCCAGATTGGCTCTGATCTCACCTGGTTTGTTTTTACCCAGCTTCTCCTATTTCCGGAATGAAGCCTCAAAGTTCCGGGATTTACCCAAGTAAGCGCTTACTTTCTTCTCTAGAGAATCCCCGGTGTACAGACAGCCCCCGCTCTGCTCCGCGTGGGTGTCATACATACCTGCCTGGCTGACTTGCTTCTATCCAAACAGCTCTCACTCTCCTCCATTTGGGAATAACTTGAGAAACCAGGGCACCGCCTCCTTCATCTGCAAGTATGTTTAGTAGTCACCACGCTTACGGCACTGAGTGGAAGTGGAAGTTCACCAGAGATAGATGCTGATTTCAAAGACTAAAAATGTATTAGGGATAGAAACGCCCACATGCTATCTATGTGTGAAAAGAAAACTCGGAGGGAGAACAGAACAGTGTTTGTCTCCTACCTCGAGGACATCAGGATGACTCTCTGTCCTCGTGTATGTCCAGTAATCCCCGGTTTGATTTCTGCTCAGGCAAGCGAAGCAGTCCCTAGATGACGGCCTTGAGAAAGCGCTCTAAGTAAAATTCGTCCCTAAGTTCCAAGCTAGGTTTGTTCTTTGGAGCTTTACATTTCAATACACCCGATTTTACTGTGGGATATCTGAATACAATAACATGGAGTTAAGCTATAATTGGGTCATAGATATAATATAAAACAAATTTATAATTTAATTTGCTGTATATCTTTGACTATTATAATGTAATTTTATATTACAATATCTGGCATAATTTTACTTTGAAATCTCCCAACACTCAGATCCTTACATGTAAGAAAGCACTTTGCACCCTGTCCACAGGTTTAGGATTACAAGGTGTGGGAAAAACAGTTCTGTGGAGTTATTTAAAAGCTCTTGTTGAACTTCGTTTAGTAGCAACTTCTTCCCTCATGAAACAGTAATACCACTTTCAGAAACCATTAAGGTCTTGCTATTCTTCTAATTCAACAGAAGAATAAAGAAAGTATTCACATTCTCATGCAATGATTTCAGAGATGGCATGTGCTACAGTGAATGCTACACTATCATAGTTGAATTGTGGACACACGTCTCCTGGAATATAGTGTTACTGATATCATTATATAGATTACAAGCTGTCAGCACAGAGCCTGATGCGGGGCTCAAACTCATGAACTGTGAGATCATGACCTGAGCTGAAGTCAGATGCTCAAGCAACCGAGCCACCCAGGTGACCCGAAAGGATCTTCTTTTGATTTTTAGATAAGCAATATAGCAGAGAGCCCTCCATTTACTTATTCTAGATAATAAATAGATACTGATGAAGTCACTAAAACAGTAAAATCCCATGTCAAAGACTCAAGTCTGGGATGCCACAGAGAAGCTTCCTCTAGCCTTACAAACACAGGCGAATGGTGGTCCTGATTCCTCTTTTGGAGACGTAAATGCAAATGAGACCCTTGTGCACTTGAGGCCTTTGAGGCGGAGGTGAGGAGACTGTGATGCAGTGGAAAGCAAAGGAGTAGGCTATCTTTATTATAGTAATGATTAAAAAAGTGACGCACAAGCCATGTTTTCGTTTTTGGGTCCGTGCTGAACAGATTGCTACTAGAATTCCTTGGTGGGTAGAGCAGAGTTGGGAGCCACTTCTTGGGCCTCAGTGCCCTGGCTCCTTCAGGAGGAGGCTGGCAGGAGCGGTTGGAGGCCTCTCTAATGAGACAGGAGACTTTTTTGTTTTCCCAGAGGTGAAAGGTACAAGGAACATTCAGATGTATTTTCCCTTCCTGCCATATTTACTCGATTAACATGTCACTAAAGAACAAAAGAACAGAAGGGAACAAGGGAACAGGGATTTTGTTAATTTTTTTTTTTAACGAAGCTTAATTTGCACACCAGGAAGAAAAATTGATCCTCTTCTTGTCTGCTACTCTGTTGAGAGTGTTCTATGCAGAAAATCAATTTCCTTGTCTCAAGTTGGTTTGCCTATTTAATTAACTTAGAGGCTTAATGGAGACAAACATGATTAAAACACAGTTTGAGAAAGCTTTCAAAATTGTCGTTTATTATATATAATAATATTTCATCAGAGATTTTCCTCTAGTCATTATGGTGTGTTCAGATTTTGTTTTCCTTGCATCAATGTTTTATTAGTTCTCGAAGGTGACTAGTGCAATAGTCCTGTGATGATCAGAAACTAAAACATTCCTACTATGCTTTAATTTATGCAATGCAGTACTACCTGGGTTGGAATATTATGTTGTACATGAACCTGTAAGTTGGTGTTTTATTTGGCTTACCTAGAATCCTTGCATTGAACACTCATTATATATTTGTCAACTGACTAATTCCTAACAATGAAGTTTTAGAGGTATACTTGTAGGAAATCTCTTTTTCTATCTGTTTAACATTTTTTACCTCTTTTTTTTCACGTAAGTGATCAAAATCCACATATTCCTGATGAGAGAAGTAGATAGGAGGCTATCTGGGGAATCAGATTAGGCAGTTCAGAGAAAACTTAAATATTAGGGAGAAAGACACATACTACATCTTGGACTCGATTTACTTTAAAAGTTAATCTCTCAGCATAAATAAATAAAGTTTATTTAAGGTTGCCTAAATATTTTTTTAAGTTTATTTATTTCGAGAGAGAGCAAGAGAGAGAGAGAGTGCATGAGCAAGGGAGGGGCAGAGAGAGAGGGAGAAAGAATCCTAAGCAGGTTCTGCTGACAGCGTGGAACCCGATGCGGGGCTCGATCCCATAAACCTTGACATGACCCGAGCCGAAATGGAGAGTCAGACGCTTAACTGACTGAGCCACCCAGGTGCCCCTAAGTTTGCCTAAATACTTTTAAATTATTAGGAGGTGAGCCGATTCCCATCGATCTCTAGTTTTTGCTAGCTGGGCTATATCTGCATTGCCAAAGCATGCAGCCATTAGGTACTGTGCTTTCTTCTTGATAGCCTTAATTTCATTTTAGTTCTACAGCCACCTGGGTGGCTTCATTAGAGTTCTTAAACTCTAAAAGTTCAGGGCACGGATACACTACAGGGTGCTTATTCATTCAGCTGTCGATGGACATTTGGGTTGTGTTCAGTTTTATAATATTGTGAATAATACTACAGTGAACATTTATATCCAAGTCTGTGCGGACATATGTTTTAATTTCTTCTGAGTAAACACCTAGGACTGGGATCGTTGTGTTATATGGTAAGTGTCTCTTTGATTTTATAAGATACTGCCATATTATTTTAAAATGGGCTTTAACATTTTGGATTCCTACCAGCAATACAGAGGATTTCAAATGCACCACATTCTCATCAAAATTAAGTACGATCACTCTTTTTAACTTAACCATTCCAGTGGGTGTATAATATTGTCTTGTTGTGATTTTATTTTGCATTGCCCTAATGACTAATGATGCTGGCTTGTCTTTACTGGTCGTTTATAGATCTCGTTCTTGGTATCTATTGAAACTTTTTGGCCCATTGTTTTATTAGGTTGTTTCTCTTGTTATAATTGACCTGTAAGAGCCTTTTTTATATTTTGGATATAAGCTTTCTGTTCCATTATATGTCTTACAAATATTTCTCTCTCAGTTTATGGCTTGCTTTTTCATGTACTTAAATGTCATTTCAAATTTAATATGGTCCATGTTAGCATTTTTTTTTTTCTTTTATGGTTTGCGATTTCAGAAAACTTTGTTTACCCCGACATCTCAAAGATTTTCTCTTAAGGTTTCTCACTTAATAATTTTAGCTCTTACATTTAGATCTGTGGTTATTCAAGATTCAGTTGTCCGAGATTCATTTCCCCTGTGACTCTTCCAGGAAGAGTTCATCATGTCTTCCTTCGGTACTTTCACGGCACCATATGTACATTTACCTCGGAGTACTTAATTGTCATTATTTATTCAAATGTTCACTTTCCCTGCTAGACTGTGAGCTTCAGTGCATAGTGATGAGTCTTCGTTTGTGAAGAGCAAATGCTTAGACCATGACTGGCCTGTAAAAGGCCCTCAAATAATACTTGTGAAATGAATGAATGAATGGTGAATGGAATTATAAAATAATACTTAAATCATATTTTTACAGAGCACTTTTGCATCAACATTTCATTAAAATCTCACAAAGGGGAGCTGGGGCGGCTCAGTAGGTGAAGCATTGGATCCTTGATTTGGGTTCAGTTTATGACCTTACGGTTCGTGGGATCGAGCCCCATGTCCTTAGAGCCTTCTTGAGGTTCTCTCCCCCTCTCTCTGCCCCTCCTCTACTCTCATGCTTTTGTGTATGCACATGCTCTCTCTCTCTCTCTCTCTCTTAAAAATAAGTGAATGTACTTAAAAAAATAAACTCTCACAAGAAACCCAAAAGACCAGCAGTGTGTTACCTCAATGCTTATAAATTATTATTGGTCCTCCAAAGCCTATAATGGTAACTAAGACTTAAGATCAAACTATGTAGCTTGGCATTCAGAAGTGTCCATGGTAGTATCCACCCCTCCCCACAGCTTTGTTTTCTGTAGTCCTCTTTCACATAGCCAATGTAGCAACTGCGTAAGGCGGTTCATTGTTCTTCATTTATGCCATTGAGTCCTGCTTTTTTACATTCATTCAAGTTGTCTCTTCCACCCTGCAATTCTCTCCACCTCGTTTCTGCTTGAGAATATCCTACCCATGTCAAAAACAACACTTCTATGTACCACCCGTAATCTGACCAGATATGTGACCAGGTGAATGTGACTGCTCCTTCATCCATATAGCCACAACCTCCATCCATCTTACTTTAAAATAAATGGTGTTTGTGCCTAGTTTTATACCATTTTTTCTCTTAATATCTATTTTCTGGCTGTGGCATGCTCTTCTCTGCCAGTCGGTTCCCCTTGCTCCCCTGTTGCTTTTCTCTCCAAATTGCTCTGTTCAGCCTCCTATATCTTCAGACCAGGAGTCATGAGATCCGGATTCCAACTCTAGTTCAGTCAGCCACTGGCAGTAGGGCTTGGCCCTTAAACTCTCTCCTTTGCAAGGGAGATCTAGTCCTGCCTTCCCTTTGAAAGCTGCTCTGGGAACTAAATAATGAGAAAATCACTTGTAAATTTCACATGCTGTACAAATATAAACAAAGTCATTATTGAAATCACCCTGTAGCTTGAATCCATGCATTGTGTAACCACACAGTTAAAGACAGATGTGTTTGGGAGAAGTGCTTTAGGTGCATTTTTGGTATTTCCTCAAAATGATCCTTGACTCCTAAGTCTCCCTGCAGCCAGGGCAAGCCCAGAACACAACCTTTTTGTTGCTCACTGCGTTTCATTTAGGTTTAATTATATGCTTTTGGATCGCTCTGTTCATTGCCCACATCTGTTCATACTTCCTCATGTCAGGCTTTCTATAGCCGATGTGAAGAGTTGCAATGACGTATTTTGCTTTATTTACTCAGGTTTTTGCAGTTGTGAAAACCTGGCCCAAAAGTGGCCATCCCTGTCTTTTATGAGGTCCCAGGGATACTGACAGCAGGATATGGAAGCTGAAGCCCAGAGTAAACAATCACTTCCTATTTTCAACTCCGTCAAAGGATCATGCCTCCCTGGGCAAAACAGGTTACCACCTTCCTCTGCTAATGGGCCCTTGCCACCTCTGCTAAACCTTCCCCTCTGGACTATGTCACTCTCAGTCTTCTCTGTCACGTGACCACCTGCACATCTGAGTCATCTTCTTCCAAGGCCTCTGGATTTGTCTGAGACAGAGTCTGGCTCTCCAAATTAAGTTTACTTGCCCAACTCTCTCTCATGGGGAATGTTCAGGTTAGTTATTTAGGGCCATAAGAAGAGGCCACAGTTAAAAGCACAGCCTCTGGTGCAAGATTTTCTGAATTCACATTCCAGTACTCTACCTTAATTCCTTTCTTAGGATTGCATGTTATTGAAGTTCTCTTGCCTCAGTTTATAAAAGTGTAAAATGGGCAACTGAGAGCCTCTACCTCATTTGTTGTTTGATTAAACGAGTTAATCACATAAAAAATTCATTACAGTGCCCAGTACCAGCTAAGCAGTCAATGTAAGTCCAGAACGCCAATTAAATGAACCGAAAGAACCTAAAACAGAGCTATAAAACACATGCCTTCAGACTCCTAACTGTCCAGGTGCTAATCTTGTCTCTGCCACTCCCTGGCCACATAATCTAAGTTGGTAGGCTGAGTTTCTTCATCTACCTATAATAAGAGTAACTTCACCATATAGGGTTGTATCAAGCATTATATAACATGATGTGTATAAATCACTCTTAGTGCAGTGCTTGGTACATAATAAGCATGTAACTCATTGGCTATTTTTATTTCTTAGTTTACTGGAATTCTCCTCTCTATTTATTTAATCATGGTCTACTGGAGCACTGTCCATTTGTCTCCACTCATGCCAGAGGGATGGCTTTAATAGTATATAGTCTTACATTGGGGTTGGAAGATGGAGAAGTAGATTTGTGATACTTTTCAACTCACAGAGGATCAGTGGAGATATCGTGAAAGGAATACAAACAACAGAACAGGCAAGCAAAGGGGCAGTTTTAGTTCACCCAAGAAATAAAAGCCCTTTAATTATTTTTCAATGTACATCTATCTCACTCTGTGGGGAAACCAGCCATCTAATACTGCACCAGGTCTGGCAAGCCCCAGGTGGACTTTGCTCCAAAATCTGTGATGAGCTCTTGTTCTAGTCTTTCTTTTAGGCTCATTACAAAGAGGCAAGATAATGGATTGAGAGCCGTGTTTTGTTTGGATCTATGTTCAAAGTATTTTGCTTTGAAAGACGACTCCTCTATTTGCACATGTATTTGTACAGAGTATCTAATTATGGATGCAAAGAAGAAAAGACCAAAAAATAGAGTTTACAGTCATTTCTCCATATTTTTTCTCAGTTTTCTGTTGGTAAAAGTATAATTTAATTCCCATCCCTGAGGAAGAGACTGGAAAATATAACCCAAGAAGAATAAGAAGCACATCTGGCCATCAGGAATGAAGAAGAGGAAAATGAAGGCATCAATTAAGTATTCATCTTCATTAGTGCAAGAAAAGGGAGAATATTTATTGGACACTTTGATCTGTAGGTAAAGAGGGTCTGTGGCTCAAATCAAGGAAAATATACATTATTCACCTTGCAATTTTCTTTCATCTACCCAAGCCAAGTAATCAAACCTGAGCAGAACGAGCAGAGAATTTGCTGTTCACCTTTTCCTATGCCATTATTATGGATCAGGGAGGTGATATTAGTTACATAAAATCAATATTTCTCATTAATGCCATATATGAAACTTGTTCAGGCCATTTTTATTTATGCCACCCCCAAAATCCTATTTCACTTGAAGATGAAGGCTGAACCATTAATACGTTTTTGAAGATTGTACCATGAACGGTATTTACAATGCTCATTGAAGTGCTGTGGTTAGGACCAGAGGTTAGCACTAGAAAGCCCTAGTTAGATAAACAAGAAAGGAATTGCTTTTATCAGACTATAAAGCCAAGAGCCGATACTGAACTGAATTATCCTCACCTGTTCATTCCTTTCCTTCACATCAGCATTTAATTTGACAAGTAGGAATGTTTAAGGATAGAGCAATACTTTAAGCAATTTAGAACCACTCACTTAGGTAGGAAATAAAATTTATGCTTTGGCAGACCAAGGAGACTTCTAGTTTTTTTTTTTTTTAGCATACTAATTAAAAAGATAAATCCATCTTCTGAAATCCTATCAGCAAAAGAAACAGTGTAAGTTAGGATAATACAATAAATTACCCAGATTTGATGCCCTGGGCTTTTCCTTTTGAGATTTTGACTGTAGGGAATACCATACTTCTTTTCGTTGCTTAGACTCACAGGCTTTGAATCTGCATTTCTTTCTACAATTAATTCTCTAGTTTTTAGAAAGCTCGGACTATTATTTGAAAGAAGGACTTTCCAAATATCTAGATTGCGCCATTAGTTCATTAAAATCCATGACTCTCAATTTTCCTATTCCTAAGAAAATTCTACTTCATTTTTTTTATTTGATTATCTAGTCTATGTAAACTCCTTTTCTAGCACAGCAAGAGATGCGAACTCTGGTGAGGAGAGGACTCTGGATTCAGAAAGAGGAGTGTCATTCGGACAGTATCACGGGGAATCTCTCTGAAAGAAAATCTCATAAGAACTGCAAAGGCTACAGAAGGAGGGTGAAGGATAGCAGGAACATAGAGAAAATCCTACAAGATGATGGCACACTTGGGGAAGCATTCCATTGGGAATGGTCCACACCAGAGTAAAGGAACTTCAGAACTGTTACTAGGAACTGTAGGGATGGATAAATGTATCCTTCCTTTAATAGCTTCTTACTTTAGCTCTCTGTTAGGTACACACAGGACCCATACTATCTTCTTTCTTTTCCAAGATTCCTGAATCTACATATCATACTTTCTTGTAATCTTGGCAATTATTTTTTATTACCACTTGACACCTTCCACTTTTCTAACACCTTGTCACTCCTATGTTGTGTATGCTTTAAAAATGGATTTTGTGATAATGATAATGTCAGCATTTCCCTATTTCATTCATGGAGCGGCCATGGCAAGGTTCCTGTCCTTGGCCATATTGCCACAGGAATGAGAATGAGCCCTTCTAAGTCATAGAGGAAAGGGAAACACATAAAGCAAAATGACATTCCTGGGAAGATTCAAATTGGAGGAAAAATGATTGTCAAACCTAGAACCCGGTCAACTCTCTTACGTAATATTCTTTTCCTTGCTTCAATTATATTCTGGTAATTGCTGTCAAGATGGGGTCTTTTGGAGCCTTTTCTTCTTGAAGTGACCCCATAATCTCTAAAAATCTGAGTTAATCCCTGGGTATTTCATAGGCCTTTTAATTTTCTCTATTCAATCCTCATCTGTTGCTTGACCATTTAAAAGCATGTAAAGAGGAGAAACCGAGTGGATTAGTTTTCTCTTGTGTAACATATGACCATAACTTTAGTGGCTTAAAACAATGCCCAGTTTGGGGCACCTGGATGGCTCAGTCAGTTAAGCAACCGACTTTGGGTCGGGCCATGATTTCAAGGTTCATGAGTTTGAGTCCCTTATCGGGCTCTGTGCTGACAGTTCGGAGCATGGAACCTGCTTTGGATTCTGTGTCTCCGTCTCTTTCTGCCCCTCCCCCACTCACGCTCTGTCTTCTCTCTGTCTCGAAAATAAATAAAAAACATTTTAAGAAATCTCAAAAAAACACCCACTTATTAGCTCATTTCTACAGGTGGAAAGTCTGGCTCAGCATGGCTGTGTTCTGTGCATAGGACCTCACAAAGCTGAAGTCAGAATTTCAGCCAGCTATGTTCTCATCTGAAGCCTGGAATCCTCTTCCAAGCTCATTTTTATTAGCAGCAGAATTCAGTTCCTTGTAGTTATAGGCCTGAAATACCCGTTTCCTTGATCACCGTCAGCCAGAGGCCTCTCTCAGCTCCCTAAGGCTACCTACACTCTTGTGGCCTCCTCTAGCTTCAAGCCCAAGTAAAATCTCCCTTGTGCTCTAAATCTCTGACCTCCTCTTCTGCAACCAGCCAGAGAAAGCTTTCTGCTTTTAAGGGCTCATGTGATTAGATCTGACCCACGTGGATCATCTCCCTATGTTAAGGTCAATTATGCCATACAACATGACACAAACACAACAGTGATATCTCATCACATTCACAGATTCTGGGGGGAAAGGGCATTTTTAGAATTCTGCCTACCACACCAGGTCAATAAACATTTTTTTTAATTTAAAGTTTATTTATTTTGAGAGAGAGCTTGCGTGCAAGGGAGGGGGATGGGCAGAGAAAGAGGGAGAGAGAGAAACCCAAGCGGGCTCCGCACTGTCAGCACAGAGCCTGACGTGGGGCTCGAACTCATGAACCTTAAGATCTGAACCTGAGGTGAAGTCAAGGGCCGGATGCTTAACCTCCCGAGCCACTCAGGCACTCCACAATAAACATATTTAAAAGGATCCAGGACTGCCTTTCCTCTGAGCCAAATAATTCTCAAGAATCATTTTCTTAAAATCCATGAAGTAGTTTAAAAACAACAGGCAAAATAAAAAAAATTGCTCAGTGGACATATTAATAGCAAGAAATCCATGTAGCCGTAACTTCATGAATTGTGCAAAAAAAAATAAAATGACCAAGTGCAAATCATCACACGTTCTTACATGAGCATTTTTGGGAGGCTAACATCCTGATGGCATCAGATAACGAAGGGTGTGATTCCTTTCTGAACATAATGATTCAGTGGAAGAAATGGAAGAAGGGCAGTCAGCACTGTCCTCTGTCCTCATTGCCTCAAATGACTAGAGGAGTTGGGTCACTGAACGATCATAGCTGGTTGTGTCTTGGAAGGTCTCTTCCCTGAAAAATTGTTTCTGACATGATGCTGGCACATGTAAAAGGATAGAGATGAAGACTTATTTTTTTCCAGTATTAGGAAGAAGAGATTCTCATTAGTAGAAGAACTGCCAAGCACCTAGCCTAGGCAGATGGACTTAATGAGAGGAAAAGCCCATGGCCCCCTTTGAGTTATACTGACGGAGAATCAGTGCTCTTACTTAGGCGATTTCTCCCCTGCCACATTTGACTTGTGCTTTCTGGCCACTTGCATGTCCTTGAATACATAACCTATATAGGAATGCATTATAGATTTTACAAAATGATTCTCATGGAACCCAAGTTCCCATTTTTATTAAAGTGTTCCTCTGTCTTGGACTGCCTGGAAGGGGAGCTGCTATTTTTTCCCTACATCTTTTAGTTCCTATTCAGAGCTGGACCGAACAATTTACAAGTCATGAATATGTATAATTTGGCCTGGGCCCTCCTAACTCAGACCCCAGTGGAGCTATTAGGCATACGCTGGGTTCTCAAAGCCAAATGGATCAGAAAGAACATTTTCAACAGGCTTCCGTGATCATTTCGGTGGTCATTTCAAACAGCTGGTTCTGGAGCTTCACACCCAATCCCCCAGTTTTTGTTTGAGTGGTCCAGACTCACATGCGAAACTTCCCCAATTCATTGGGTAATGTTCTAATCTTCTCTTGATTGGACAGACACAACGAGGGTCTATCTGGCACCCAAAGTAATGTTATTAATAAACATGACTTCTTGAGGGACTGCTGTATACTATACATCACTCTAAGAGCTTTATGTAGGTAAACCCCAGTGCTCTCCACAGCCCTACGAGGCAAGCAAGTCCTGTCATGATCCCCATTAAGCAGATCAGATATCAGAGGCATGTACCAACCATATCACCATATCAGCAACATCATATGGCTTGAACCCACATAGCTTGGCCTCAGAGTCTATGCTTTGAACCACTAAACTGTGAGATGGTATCTCACTTCTGATCATATATGCAGGATAGGAATCCTACCATATAGAATTTTGCACTTGAAAAAAAAATCATTCTGAAATCAACTGTTTTTGAAAACACCACAGAGAACTTCTAAAAAGGCAAAAATTATTACCCTTGAAAAACTTCATTAAGTTGATTTACTGAAATTACGTAGAACTCAACATATTCAGATAATAGAGTTCAAATAAAAAATGGTGCTTGGGTGAAAACATAATGGGCAAAAACTTGGAACAAACACTCCACAAAAGAAGAGAACTAAGTGGCCACTGGGCTCATGAAAAGGTGCTCGTTGCCATCACTCATTAGGGGCATGCAAGTTAAAACCACAATGAGCTACCTCTAAACACCATCTGAATGGCCAAAATGAAACAGACCGACATGGTTGACACAGATGTGGAGCCACCGGAACCCTCATACATTGCTAGGAAAGTGTAAGTTTTTCATCCACTTGGGAAAACTGTCAGTATATACTGGAGCCAAGCGTATTCATACCCTGGGGCCCAGCAATTCCACTCATAGATAGATTCTAAAATGACTGTATAGGTTCATCCAAAGTTATGTGTCAAATGTTCACAGCAGGTTTAACACATAGTCTACTAAAACCTGGAAGCAATACCCATCAACAGGAGAATGGTCAACAAAAAGGAACAAATTACAGCTATACAAACAACATGGATATATCCCACAGACATCCAATTCTGTGGAAGAAGTGGGTCATAAAATACATTATTATAAAATTCCATTTATATGAAATACAGTGGTTTCCTCTGGCGGGGGGGGTGTTGACTGTGAAGGAGAAATCATCTTTCTGGGGGTACTGAAGGCGCCTGGGTGACTCAGTTGATTAAGCATCCAACTTTGGCTCAGGTCATGATCTCACAGTATGTGTTCGAGCCCCACATTGGGCTCTGCACTGGCAGTGTGGAACCTGCTTGGGATTCTCTCTGTCCCCTCTCTCTCAGCCCCTCCTGCGTTCTCTCTCTGTCTCTCTCAAATAAATAAACTTTCTGGGAGTACTGGAAATATTCTATATCTTGATCTGAGATATATATACTGTACATGTAAAAATTTGGGAGGCTGCACCCTTAACATTAGGGCATTTTGTGCATTTTAGTGTGTATATTTTTTTTTACTCTAATGAGAAGATTTGTGCTTGGGAAAGTTTTTACCTGTGATTGAACAGAACATTTTTGCTTTTTTCCCTTTCTTTTTCATTTACATGATATTCCTTTCTGTATGGTGCAAACAATATACTTGTTGATTTTTTTAATGATTTTACCATAAAATTCTAGGAATCTTCCAGGCAAAAATAATGAGAAGAGCAAAATAGCAAACAAACAAATGGGGGGCTATTTAAATAGGATTAAGCTCTCCAGTTTAGATGGATTTCAGTTCTTTTTGTGGGGTTTTCAGGCATTTATTAAGAATTTAGAATCTTACAAAGGCAACATAGGTCAGAATTGCTAATGATGGGCAGCATTTGAGGAGTAGAAAACAGAGGAGCGCAGGGCCCAGAATGGAAGAGCTGGCTTTAACAATTGTCCCTGGGGTTCCCATACTGACACTGGAATAGGAAAGCACTGTCAGTGAATAGAGAAAACCATAAATAATTCCAACACCAGGAGGGAATTTCTTCTAAGAGTGTTAAATCGCCTAGTTTAACTAATTAAATGTTGAGGACTTCCTTCCTTCTGATGTGGGATTTTCTCCAATGGAAAATTCCTAATCTTCCTTTAGTTATTCATTCAATAAATATATATTGAGCACCTACATCATACCAAGTTCTGTGCTATGGTGGGGACACAATGGGTCTCTGCCTTCATGAAGTGTATGTTATATTTCTGTCTGTCTGCAGTGTCCTATTTCTCAGCACTGGAGATGTGAGTCCCATTTAGAGTCACCTGGGAAAGAAAGTTTGGGTGACTTCCTAAGAAAGGCAGGAGTTCGAAGAAGAAGAGAACTAAGAGAACTACCTTTTGTGGAATACACAATGCAAGAATTTACATGTGGACTGTGTCATGTAAGACCCCACGGCAGCCTTTAAGAGGTAGATAATTATAATAGCTGGTTTGACCAAGGGCACTTACACCTGTCAAGGGATTCAGGTCCAAGGAATATGAATCCTGGATGTTTTATCCTGGAGGGAACTACCTCACTCCCACCTTCCCCAGGATCCTCAGCTAACCTTCCTTTTCATAGTCCTTAGAAGATGAAAAGAAGGCACACACTAAGTAGCTTTGGTATGCTTTTACCTACATGCTCCAAATGCCAACTTAGTAACCCCTTTCCATTTGAGACACAAAGTGCCAGAGTTCAAGGTCAATGAATTAGTGGGTAGGAGACATGTAACTGAGACCCTACTCTTTCTCTGGTAAAATCTTCTCTAGCTACCCCTCTTTTATCCATACAAGGCAATAATAGTGTTTACCCTGCTTATGTCCAAGACTTGTTTTGATGATTAAAAAAATAATAAGAGGGATTTGAAAAATAAATATTATGTAAAAACAAGGTATTATTATTATTAGAGTTTATTCTCCAAAACTAGCAAAGATATTGTGTATTTTTTCTCTCACCGCGTTCAAGTCTTTTTATTTGTTTTCTTGTATGGTTTTTATTTTTGAGGCTCTTATTTTCAGAGCTACATAGAAATTGACATTCATGTTCTTCAATATATGTACCATTATATACGTATCCCTTATATGAAACCCATGGGAACGTTTAAGCACTGTAATTCAGAGTATTTCAGATTTTATTAAGGTAGTAATGTAACATGTACAATTGATTACATATTACTTACTCCTGGGGCTTGGGGAAGACCCTGTAATCAAACACATTAATATTTATTTGGCAAACAGTATGAATATTCACACTAAATAGGATATGTAAAACATATAATTAGCCTCCCGTCAGTTCAGGACAGGTTTGCTGCCAAATGAGCTATGGAAAATCTTTTGGTTTTCAGAGCTTCGGGGATTTCAGAAGTATAGATAAGGGATTTTGGACTTGTACATTTTCAGAAGTGCTAAATATTTATGTTTTATAATAAGTCCGCTTTCCCCCCCTCAATCTTAGGAGTTTTATAGACATTCTTTTACAGGGCAGGAGCTACCTTGTCCTCCCCACCACTCTCCACCCTGAGAGAAACTCCTTCTCTTCCTTCTCCACTTCCTCCTCCAGAGGAGGGTCTCTGGGCAGCCATGTTCATACATATAACTCTTCCCTTGATGGCAACTGATTGGTCCAGGGCAAACGAGGCAACCTAAGTAGGCTAATCGGAGTCCTTTCCTTGACCCTGCCTATCACAGTTGATGGAAATAGAGGCGGATTCCTGTCCCAGAGCAGACAATCCTTTCCTCTGGGAATTTGGCATTGGGCCTCTTCACGCATGTGGCATGCAACATGAACATTCCGGCACTGTCCTTAGCCAGGCTTGCTACCTTGTGTAGATAATAGACAAGAGTGAGAGAGTGAGAATAGAACAAACTGGGTCTCTTATTTAGAGACGGAGAAAGAGGATTCCCCTAGTTCTTTCCCTCTCTCTAGTCTAGTTTGGATGCCTAGGCACACATCAATTCTTAGATTCTATAAGACATTTCAGTTGCTTTAAAATAGATAATACTTTTAAAAAATTATTTAATTACTTAATTTTTTTACCTCTAGTTAGAGAACATTTATTGCTCTATTATAAAGTAAACTTTAAGAAGTTTGGATGCATAAAAAGTTGCAAAGATAGCACAGTGAGTTTCCATATAACCTATACCCAGTTTTCCCTACTGTTAACATTTTTTATTAGCCTGGTATTTTTGTTGTTGTTGTTCAAGGATCCTGTCTGGGACACCATGTTACATTTCGTTTCTGTCTCTCTTTAGGCTTCTTTTGGCTGTTGACAGTTTCTCAGATTTCTCTTGTTTTTGGTGACCTTGACAGTTTTGAGAAGTATTCTTTAGGCATTTTATAGAATGCCCCTCAATTCAAACCGTCTGTTGTTGTTTTCATGATTAGACCAGGGTTATGGATTTGGAGGAAGAAGACTACAGAGGTCAAGTTCCCTTCTTATCACATGATAGCAAGGTTGCATGCTATCTACATGACCTATCACTGTTGATGTTGATTTTGATCATCTGGCTGAGGGAGTGTTTGTCTGGTTTCTCTACTGTAAAGTTATTTTATTTCCCCTTTCCATACTGTCCTCTTTGGAATAAAGTCACTGCACACACCCTACAGTTAAGAAGTGGGGAACTAATGGGGCACCTGGGTGGCTCGGTCAGTTAGGCGTCTGACTTTACAGCTCGTGGCGTGGTCTCATGGTTTGTGGGTTCGAGCCCCGTGTTGGACTCTGTAATGACAGAGCAGAGCCTGCTTGGGATTCTTTCTCTCTGCCCCTCCCCAACTCGTGCTTTCTCTCTCAAAATAAATAAACTTTCTTTTAAAAAGAAAAATAAACAAATAAATTAAAGCGGGGGGCAGGTTATGCTCTATCTCCTTGAGGGCAGAATATCTCCATAAATTATTTGGAATCCTTCTGCGTGGGAGATTTATCTACCATCTCCCAACTCTTTCTGTACATGTGTTTATGTCAGTATGGACTTGTGGATATTTATTTTATAATATGGATTATAATCTAGTACGGTTTTATTTCATTTAAATTGTTCCAGCTCTGGCCACCGGGAACTCATTCGTTTGACTCCTATGTCTTTTGACATACCCCTATGATAGTGTGTGTGTGTGTCCGTGTCCATCTGCCCCTAGTCCCACCCCCAGTGTCAGTATGGCCAGGGAATACCAGGAGCAGCAATTCTACCTGGGCATGAGGGGGAGTATCTCCTTGCTCTCAGTACAGACTACAGTACAGTTGAACCCCATGATTTGGGGTTGGGAGACACACACTCAGAACTCCTCCTTCGGAGTTGTGACCGATAGAGATAAGACGAGCCGCGCGTCTCACATGACCTAATTAATTTTACATAAAGAACAAATCAACACTTCTCTGGAGGCCTTCAAAGACCAAAGACCAGAAACTGTCTCGCATTCTCCTATTTTGATGTGTACATTATATCCTTATTATACAATCATTTGCTTCTGAATAGGGACACAGATTCCGGCCCTCCTATTTCTCTTCTTTGCTTATTTGGTGATATTTACTAACAAAAGAAGGTTCCTCCTCATAAGCTGCCACCTACGTAGTCTCACAGACACACAGGTGTTACATAAACAGATCCTGCTGACGGATAGTGTCACCATTCGCTCCTAGGAAATCTTCGTTAAATGGAACCGGGTCTCTTCTCTTTAATATTCTGCAGGTATTTACTGTCATCGCAATTCAGAAGGTTCATTTCAGTGCTAACTGCTTGGCGTTTTTCTTTAAAGAACTGCTCAAAAACTATGTCTTTGTGAGACACTGTGCATTTTACAAAATAATTTCTATGGAGATACTATAGCAATTTCAGGAGGATTTGAGAGTCTTTATCAGCTTTCCTGTCTTCCCAGGTTAAACTTGCCGTAGGCAATTTCGTCTGCTGATGCATAATTAATAGAACACATAAGATTTACACTCATTTCCTAAGCTTTATTATTCATTTTAATACTACGCTGACTTGATTTTAGCCCAGTTAAATTATTTATTCCAAATTTATGGAAAAATGTATTCAAACATAAAGATTAATTCACTTAATTAACCTTTTGATTAAAAAATAAAACCCCAGTACTTATCTATATGGATTTTCCCCCCTGAAATAGACTGTGGCGAATTGCAACCTGGAAGCTGTATTTCAAGTGGCTGCTAATTACAGTCAAATCTACACGGTGGAGGAATGAAAGGAATTAACCTATGCACACCTGCACGATCTCTCACCAAAACTCTTGTTGAAAAATAAAGCTGCCGCCATTGTAACGCATGAACATTTCTGCTCCCTGGGAGTCGGCTAGTCTTTAAAATGTTTCTGCGGGGCCTCAGAGTCTAGTTAGTAAACCCAAATGGTTTGGGCTGAAGCAGATGTTTTCATTTATTAATCCCACAAATTTCTTTGCTCTGCTGCTGGGTCTCGTCTCTGGCTAGAAACAGTGGAGATTCAAAGAGGAGCAATCTATAATCATTGCCCTAAAGGTGAAGATTGCCTAGCAGAGGAATAAAGAGAAATGCAAAAATAACCATACTATAAGGCAGAATGAGATAAAGGACCATGGACAGGAGCTTAACCAGTCCAGAAGAGGAAACTATTTCTGTCGGAGGGTGGAGGTGGGGGACCCAAAGGCCTTATATTTCTTCCTTTTTCTACCTCACTCCTAAGTATGGTCAACATCCTAGCTAAATAGGACTTCTTTCGCCCCCAAATCTTCAGTGCTTACTCATCTCTAGTACTTATTTCAGGTCTTCTCCTGTCATTTCTGCTTATGGTGATTCTATCTATTCTTAATGCATCAGCTCAGATATTGCCGTCTCCATGACATCAGTCACTGTTTCTACAAACCTGATATCAAGATACGAGTCTCCCTTCTTTGACATCCCATAGCACTTGCTTTTGGTCATCTCTGTAATATACTTATTATTCCGTGTATTTCTCTGCCTCTTCGATGAGGTCAGGGGTTTTACTGGAACATAGACACACTCATTTGTTTACGTATGGTCTGTGGCAGCCTTTGTGCCACAGCTGCAGAGTTGAGTGGTTGTGACAGAGACCTGAGGGCCCACAACACCTAAAATATTTACTGTCTGGCCCTCTGCAGACAATATTTGCTGACTCTTGTACTAGATCACAAATTCCCTAAGGGCAGGGACTATCTTATCATCTCTTTGACCTACTTAATGCCTAACATAGCAGGCGTACCTTGAATATTTAGTTATTTTGCATTAAACCTAAATGAAGTCATAACTATATGATTTAGTGAGTGCTTCCACGGGGGCAAACAGGAACCATTAAGAGAAACTGACCGGTGAAGAGGAGTTGCTGAAAGGGAGGTCAGATCCCTTCTTCCCAAAGAAGTCCAGAGGGTGTTATAAAAAAAAAAAAGAGTTAAGAATAATCAGTCCACTATAAGCCTAAATATGTTGGAATATACCACTTTGAAGCAAATCTTTTGGTGAAATATTTTGTAGAGCCAAACCAATTTTCCCATTAGGATATTAAGTTTCATGCCCATACATACCAATTATTAATTTCTTTACAAAACATTTGTTCTCAGTCTTAGAGTTCATAGACCATATATTTAATAAATGCAGTCTTCACAGATTAGAACAACTGTACTCTTAGCATTACGCACTAATGCCGCTTCTGCTAACTATTTCAATTACCTAAATAGTCACATTCAATTTATTTACAACCCATGTCAGATTTTAAAAATAAACCAAGGATTCAAAACCATAGCAGTGACTTCCACTTCAGACCAAGAGGGAATAACGGGGACCAGATTTACCCTCCATCCTGAACCACTACAAAATCTGGGCAAAACATGAAAATAAATGGATTTCAAGGCACTTAGACCCTCGGCAAAAAGGACAATGATCCCTGAAAGATAGAAAAGAAATGCAGTCGGTCCTGTTGTTGCTCCAGTTTACTGTTTGTTTTGAGGGAGTTTTCAGGTCATGATGCTGAGAGAACGAACATAAGCAGAGGCCACTGAAATCCCGAAATCGAAGGCACGGAGCCGAAAGGCATAGAGGCGTGAAGGGCACAAAGACGCAGTGTCCACAGAGTCTGGAGTTCACGGGGGGAGAATACCAGAATGAAGAGAATCACTGAGAGAGACAGACAGGGAGATTCTAGAGGTCTGAAGAAGGTTCCTCTTGGCAATCAGCCAAGTACTGTTAAGTGCCTACGTGTGAGGAAAGTAACTGAGGCCAGAGAAAGAAGAGCCATAAAGGACCAGAGGAAAGAGTATCTGCAGTTCTCCACAGGGCTGCGTTCCCACAACCAAAGTAGAAAACCTGATCTTCCATGGGCCATTACTGGTATTATCAGCTGATTACATGCTCACTATTTGTCACTCCAGTGGGATGTGAGCTCTCCGGAGGCTGAGCACATGTATGTTTTACTCACTTCTGTATGCCCAGTGCCAAGCATAGTGGCTGGCTCTAGAAGAAGTTCAGTGCAGCAGTGCACCGAATCTAAGATGCTAATCATTGTAAGATTGCCATTATTTTACATACCACCAAGAATGAAAAACCTCTCCAATTAAACTCTGATTTGCCTTCAGTTTTAAGCTGCAACTCAAACTCAGTGCTGTAAAAACGGGAAAAAGTGTGGCTTAGAATATGGGATGTACTATGAATATTTTAAAAAACTGAATGCGTAAAGACTAGTCCTCTCATGTATTTCCATGAGAAATACTTTCTGTAGAGTCCACAAAAAGAGGAACCCATGCATATGGTTCGGAACCAACAAATTTATGGGTAAAGAGAAATGGTCTTCTGTATGAGCCAACCACAAAAATGTTCACTCCTTTTTTTATTGGTCTTTTAATTGAGGTTACATAGGACAAGAAACATTATTAGGTACCAATTTGTGTGATATCTTGGATCTTCAAATATTCTCCAATGACAGAAAGCCGTTAATTTCCCTTTCCACAGGAAAGGATTGTTTAGCAAGTGGGCAGGAATCGGCAGTGGAAAGCAAGAGGAAGGGCGAGTCTGTTGCAGGGAGAAGTCGGAACTGGATGGGAAATCCATTATGATCACTCAACACTGTGCACCTTACTTTAAGAATACGGAAGGAATCTCTAGGTTACGGAATCCTTTGAGACTCATCAATCAACCGTCAAGCACATGAACCGCACAGTCATAAAGGACATCCATTCTCAAGGCTGAAGGGATATTCGTGACTATAAAAAGAGGAAAGTGGCATAGTAAGAAAGGAATGTTTAGCATCCAATTAAGTTTTAAATCTGGCTCTAGCCCTTATTACTTGTATAACCTTGAGTTTCGTTGTATTTATCTAGAAAATGGGACCCATAATATCTAGCTTATAGGGTTGTGAAGAGGTTTAAATAATATGTGAAGGAAAAGCACGTGATCACAAGTTTGGAACCTAGAGTCAAAAATATCAGCCTTTGTTATTTTTACTCTGAAAAAAGAAAGAGGAAGCTGCCTAACGTGTATGAATATCTTCTATTGTTTATTCATTATTGGTGCAATCTGGGTTTTTAAAAAATTTTGTTGCTGAAATTTTTTTTTAAATTTTTTTAACGTTTACTTATTTTTGAGAGACATAGAGACAGAGTATGAGCAGGGAAAGGGCACAGAGAGAGGGAAGTACAGAATCCGAAGCAGGCTCCAGGCTGAGCCGCCAGCACAGAGCCTGATGTGGGGCTTGAACTCACAGACCGTGAGATCATGACCTGAGCCGAAGTCGGCCGCTCAACCAACTGAGCCACCCAGGCGCCCCTGAAATTTTTTTAAAAACCAGGATCAAAAGGAAAATTAAAAAAAAAAAGGAATGGCTCTGTGCCAAAATGTTCTTGTAAGCTCATTTAGGGAGCCTGTATTTCTTTGCTTTACCAAACAACCTTTATTCATCTTCTTATCAACAAAGTGTACCATTTATACTGGAAACAAAAAAATACCAGGATCACAACTGTACAGCTCAGTGAATCACCACGAAATGCACGTGCCCACATAACCACCCTGGTCCAGAATTAGAACATTGCTTGATCCCTGAAGCTCAGTCCTCGTCCCTCCCCATCTCCAATCCCTCTCTACCTCCGAAATCCAACCATAACTCTGGTTCAAACACCATTGATTCTTTTAGTCTGTGAATGTGTTTTTGCGTGTGCTTGTTAACTTTCTTTCAACATTAGACTTGAGAGACCCATGTCTGTTACTACGTGCAACTGCAGTTCTTACATTTCTGTATCCAGCATTTCATTGTATGAATAGGCCACCATCTACTTAACGATTTTATTGTTGGGGATTGTCCAGTCTGCTTTTGCTCAACTTTTTAGTTGAACAGAGATGCCAACTGCATATAATATACAGTGGATACAGTATGCATAGCCAAATAGAGGGATTTCAGAGCCTGGAAAATAACTTCTCTCTCGTCAAAAGCTTTCACCTGTAATTAGCATGGTCCAGACAGCGTGATGGACCTTAAAATTCTTAGTCCTAACTCTGGGAGGATTTAAATTGACTGGAGGTTTGAATCTTGGTTCTTCACTTGCTAGAAGAATCACTGGACAAATTGCTGAACCACGTCAGGTTTTAGTTTCCGTGCCTATTAACCGATGATGCAAACAAAGTAGTACTTGCATCATCTGTTTGCAGTGAGACAACGTGCATAAACGGTTTAGCACAGTGGCAGGCGTGAAGAAGGAACTCAGTAGCTGTTAACGAGGCAAGATGCCATGGCATAGTGCTTCATCCTACCACCTCGGGGGCAGACTGCCTGGGTTCAAGGTCTGGCTCCGTCGTGAACCTGGCTATTTAACTCCTCTGTGCCTTAGTACCATCATCTCCAAAGTGAGGATGGTAATAGTATCTAGTTCAGAGTGTTGTTGTGGAGCTTAAACGAATATATATTCTGGTACATGATAAACACTGAAAACATTTCCCCAGACAACAAAATTCGGAGCCGCAGCCTCAGCCCTGGCTCTACAGTAAAAATGTTTTTTTCAGTTCTGATGCCTGGATGCTCCTGCCAGAGATTTTGATTTCCTTTGTCCGTGGTGAAGTCTGGGAGAGCTTGCAAATGTCCTCCGCTGGTTCTAACGTGCAGCACAGTCTGAGATCCCCTCTTGAGTGACACTTTTTTCTCAGGCCAGTTAAGCTCCAGCAGTAATTCTTACTCTGATCCCCGAACACGGCCTTCTTACGGTACCCCAACAGTAACTACCGAGGGCTTCGTCTGTGTGAGTCACGTGAGTTGTGCAGAGTTGAACAATACTAGGTCCTCTCCACGAGGGGTTTACAAGAACGTAGGGCAAGTACACATGGGCCCTGGGCACTAAGCCACAAGCCCAAAATGCAGTGATTGATAAAAAGCACAGAGTGCCATGGAGGCAAGGAAAATGGGCCATTTACACTTTATGGAGACCCACGAGGCCTTCTTGTAAGAAGTGGCATCCACTTCAAGCAGATCTTAAAAAACTAGAGGTGAATTTACCTTCATAGTCCTCAGTTTCCACATCCCTAATAGCTGAGGCTTTTTCTTCTAACAACACAAAAGTTTAAGATTTTAGAAGATCAATTCATGTGTGGTTTGGAAAATATTTTGACATTCTGGTTTCATTAAGTCTTGGTCAGTTTTGGAAAGCAACTGCAGTTGCCCCTTTTTTGAGGGGGAGGGATGGAAAATGATTTGCTTTAAGCATTTGCACTTTGCTTCAGATTGGAGCTCATGGCCTCTCAAGCCCTAGATGCATCCTTAGGTTTCAACGCACAAATGGTCTTTGATGACATTAAAATCAGAGGAAAATACAAACCCACTAGGTTTTCGTTAGGTAAAGAAAGGGGAGTATTTCCTGGGTTCCTACGGAAGAGTGCGGGCTGTACCTTGGGCCCAGAGTGGCCGTAGAGAGCTCAGATGAAGGGAGCCCTAGATGCCTCGATGAGAATTCAGAGAACACACTTGCATCTGAACAAACCGAAGGAGCAAGAGGGTGAAACGGACACTTGCATTGGCACGCCGAGAAACTTCCAAATCAGTTGTGACAGTGCTGAGGAAGCAAAACTTAGATAAAAATGGCCTGTCTGGCTGCTCTCTCATCATGTAAACCATTGCTGTTTTCTTATTATTTCTTTGGTTAGATTACTCTATAGGAAATAGCTATCAAAGATAAATGAACATAACAATATTCGATACCATCAGAGACATGAAACTTAATAATAATGTAATTATGTGACGGTAACATAATGTAGGCAGCCAGAATTCTCTGGTAATGAATAGCCAGCCAGTTAAGGAAAGATAGGCCCCTGGCTTTGTGGCCTCCTTTTATTTGTTCTGTGTCGTAGAGAAATTCTGATGGATTTTTCACAACGACTAGACTTTAGAGATGTATATATTCGTTCATTCATTCCATCAACAAACATTTCCTGAGTATATACTCTAGGCTAAATGCTGTTTTAGGGAGCAAGCCAGATAAAGATCTTTGCCTTCATGGAGTTCGTAGCCAGCTAAGGAAAACAGGCAATATACAGGATATTTAATCCATAATAGTGTTTGATATAGGTCATAGTGCTGCTTTCAGGTAATAAAGTATGGTGAGAAAACAAAAAAAGAATTGAAAAATTGGGTCAAGGTATTGATGAGGGCACGGGTGAGATGATAAAGGCCAGAACAGGCTCTATTGAGAAGGCAGGATTTGAATAAAGACTTGGAAAAGGGGGAAAAGGTTATCATGTAAATATCTGGGGGCAGAGCATTCCAAGCACAGAGAACAGTCATGGCGAAGGCCCGGAGGTGACAGCATGTGCCTGGCGTTTTCAAGAAACTGCAGGAAGCCAGCGTACCTAGACCAGTGAGCAAGTAAGTGGTGGTTAGCTGGCTGTCATCTTGGTAATTGAGATAACTGGGCCATATGTCTCTCATCATTCGATAGGGTAGCCTGGCCTTCTTCACATGGTAGTGTTTATAGGATCCTAAGAGTAGCAAGAGAAAGCTAGCTACAGTATGCAAGCATTTTTAAAGTCTCTGCTTATGTCACATTTGCCATTGTCCCATAGGCCAAGGGAAGTCACATAGTCAAGTTGACAGTCAATGTGGGAGAGGGCTATAACCCAAAGCATATGGATATAGAGGGGAGAATCATTGCAGCCATTTTGTAAAAAATATACTTCATTGCCTTTACTGAATTATAATCTATTTCCTGTATATATTAGTCTTCTTAAAAGTTCTGTTTCTTTATGTAGTACATACTCCATAATAGTTCATTTTTACCCCACTGTGTGGCATATATAAGAACCAAAGACATTTAGGCTGTATGACCCAGATAGAGTTACCCATTTTAGTGAAATGGAAAGAGAGAGTTCAAAATAATCCTGTTTTTAGCTTTTTCGAGAAACCTCCAAAAAAGTTAAAAATAGAACTACCCTATGATCCAGTAATCACGCTACTGGGTATTTACCTGAAAAATACAAAAACATTAATTCAAAGGGATGCATTTACTCCTATGTTTATTGCAGTATTATTTACAATAGCCATGATATAGAAGCAGCCCAAGTGTCCATCGGTAGATGAATGGATAAAGAGGGTGTGGTATATATATATATATATATATATATATATATACACAATGGATTATTATTCAGCCATAAAAAAGAATGAAATCTTGCCATTTGAGACAACGTGGATGGAGCTAGACAGTATAATGCTAAGCAAAATAAGTCAGTCAGAGAGAGACAAATACCATATGATTTCACTCATGTGGAGTTTAATAAACAAAACGAGTGAGTAAAAGAAAGAAAGAGACAAAGCAAGAAACAGACTCTTAACTATAGAGAACAAACTGATGGGTCCCAGAGGGGAGGGGGTTGGGGGCTGGGTGAAATAGGTGATGGGGATTAAGGAGCACCCTCGCGATGAACGATGGTCGATGTATGGAAGTGTCGAATCACTATATTGTACACTTGAACCTAATATAAGACTGTATGTTAACTCTGCCGGAATTAAAATAAAAAACAATAATCCTGAACTTCAAACTGCTATCCCCAAAAGATATAGGAGTCTCACCAGAACTTGAGCAGAAGCACAGCCTGGGTAGCTTCTCCCACTGTCAGCTTCCCCTTAAAGGCTGCCAACAACACTCTGGAAGTAGAGTGCCGATGGTGCTGCAGCTCTGTCCCAAGAGAGTTCACACACGTCATCTCTCTGAATATTTTTATCACACACTCACTACATCAACAACTGTTCAGTTTGCTGTGGCTCGGGGAACATCAGAAGGGAAAGTTTACAAAGTCTCCCATACAGGCAGACATCTGGCTAAAGCAGGCAGGCCTGTAGATCAATTTGCCAAAGCTTTGGCTTTCTTACTTTTCAATGTTTTATCCAAAAACTAAGTAAAATCCTGATTTTACAAGACAATATTAGTCCCATTGTCTTTCAGAAATACCACTCTGATCTAGGAAATTCATTCCAGTTAGCTGGGGATGTACCTGATTCGAGGAGCAATCATGTTTGCTTTTTAGAGTTAAAACAGACATTCAGACAAATTCTTATTTCAGAACTTCTGTAGGTATCAGCCTTACTGCTTTCATAGTTTCTCTCACTGAAGCCTCCAGCTAGAGACATTCTTGTGGGAAATAAAGCAAGACCAAACATAGTGAGCCTCTTTTGTTTTAAATTCCAAGCTCTCCTGGGTTTGGCAGCTGCTTGAAACGGTCCAGCTGGTCTTAGTTGACCAGATGGCTGAAAAGTAAGGGGCAATTTGCTTATATAGGAAATAGGGCATCTCGGTTAATAATGGCCAAAGATAATACCTCTGGATCCTTGCTTTAAAGGAGATGGTTATGGATCTGTCAGTCACCTGCACACTATCATCCCCACTGCCCCTGCCAACACTAGCTCTCACCTCTACAGTCTCTGGGCTGCAGCTACAAATCGGGACTCAAGACGCACTTAGGAGTGGCAGCAAATCGTTCCGAAATAATAGCGAACATAGAGTAAAGGAAAATAATTGTTTAACCCTGTTTGGCCACACTCAAAGCCTGCCTGACATCCCACAGCCTTCTATTCACTTTATCCTGATATTTTCCCGTGGGTCGGAAAGACAACAATACACCCAGCCTTTCCTTAGTCTACCACTAGGGGTTTTGTGCTCCAAATAGAACATTACCAGCAGAACAGCTTCTTGGAGGTTGGCGGAGATGTATATTAAAAAAAAACACACACACACACATAAAAAACAACAATTTTACAGCTTCAAATGGGAAGGCACCTATGAAACAGATATCATGCTGGTATTTCATTTTCCTGTATTTAGGGAAGAGATTGAACTTTTGAAAACCAAATCAAACCAAACAAAACCAGACCAAACAAAACAGAAACCACAAAAAGCTTTGGTTGGCAGGAAAGCAGGAAATTAACTTGGAATCAATAAACACAAGTTTCTTACTTGAAATGTGTTTAAAATTTGTGAAGCACGCTGGAAACCTGCCCAGAGCGTCTTCTAGAAAAGCTTATGTTATGAGCGTAGCCCAAATATTATGAGTAGGAAGTCCTCATTGCCTGGAATAACCTTTACCACCTCCTACTTTACCTATTTAATATGCTTCATAGATTCAGCTCAGGCTCTCTCCTTCAGGCCATTTTCCTAACACTACTCCTTCTCACCCTCCTCCTCTGGCTCTCTTCCTCCAACCCCTTCCCTCCCCCTCTACTTCCCCCTCCTTCATTTAATAGGTTCGGCATCCTTCTGGATGTCCTTATATTCCACATCATTTAATAGTCACCATTTCAAGTTTCTGTCTCGGGCATACTAGACGACAACCCCGTGGGGCAGGGCCTATGTCTTATTTATCTTTGATTTACCTAGCTCCTAGCACAAGGGGTGGCACAGTGAAAACATTCAATAAATGTTAGTTGAATAAATGAACGGATGAATGCATCACCAATTAAATTACACCTGGAATACCACTTGACCATAAGTCTTTTTAATACTGTTGATTCATTCACTAACGCACTCTTTACTGAGCACCTACTATGACTTTACTGAGCCAGATGTTGTGCTCAGTGTTGGGTATGTAAATATGGACAACATCAACGGAGTCCTTGCCCCCCTAGGGATAAAGCTCTAAAATTAAGTATGTTTATTTATAAGTGTGACAGTATAGGAATGGGATATTCTTGTTGTCTCAGAATTTCAACTAAATCCTTACTTTGAAGGGAGACTACACATATGCATGAAGGATACAGTACTTGCTAGAACAAAGCAAATGCTATCTAGAGAGCATTGCACCCAACATCCTGGGTTATTACAGAAGACTAGACATTTGAAAAGAATTAATCGAAGAAGTGGAATTCGTGGGTATTGACAGGGCTGTGGCATTTTCTCTGTTCTCCTAAGAATGGGGAGAAGATGGTTTATCCCCACCCCTGCAAGGGAAGAGACTGGCAGCTCCTGCACATGTCATGTATCTGCTGAGCTGATAAAATTCCAACGGGTTGCTCCTGGATCAGAGAGTAAAAGTGTTATTAGGAGAACCTGTCATGTGTCCTCAGTAGTTTGGGTTTTGTATGAAAACATGAGCATCAATACTTGTTTCTTACCTGGATAAATTCTGAAGGCAGGGGGCTAGCCGGAATGTCCAAAATGGTGGGGTGACAGCAGAATGGTTAAGAGTTAAGTTACATTTCCACTATTTAGCAAGGCAATGAACACATGTTTTTGGTGGGCCAGATACATGGTGTGGAAGATAGATGTGAGCCATCTTGGAAACATGTCAACAGGAGGGCTATCTACTTGAGTAAGGAAACCCTGGGAGTAAGAAGTTTTATGGGATATGCTACTAGGAGGTGGTAGATAAGAGGAGACCGTGACGCCAGCTAGAAATTGCATTATTCATCCAGGAATGGTGTAGTGTGCACGTTCCCCAGGAACTACCAAGGAACTCAAGTTCACCTGACAAGAAAGCCAGCATTTGGAGGCTTGCCATTAGAGAAGGCAAGAGTTGGAACAAAATAGTTCCGGTCACGTATAACTTTCTTCCATCCATTCTTTCCCTCAGCCCTCAACATTGGAGAAGCAAGCAACAGAAATGGGGAAGAGAATTGGAAAAGCAGGAGCAGGAACTGCGAAGGAACAGACAACGTCCCCACCTCGCTGCACATCTTCAAGCCAAAGGTCAGGCCTGGGCTGGGGACAGGGAGGGAAAGAGCATTGAATTGGTCGTGAGACTGAAGTTTTATTTTAAGCCAGCTGATTGTTTGAGAATATGATAATGGACGGTGCTAAAGTATTTATCACTAATACTTCAGCTGTCTATTAAATTGTAAAACACACGTTTGCTCGTTCTGGCTCTATGGCATGGCATGTAATAACTGAGACTCTACGAGATCTTCCTGAAGTCCTCCAGGGACAGGGAGAACAGAACCGACTGAGGATGTTGAATGGAAGTGATTGGAGAAAAACAAATCCATTGCTTACTCAGGCCCTCTAGAGCTTAACCCATTCAACCCTACCTACCCTATGAAAAACATCCATGGGCGCACACGCATACACACACACGCATATAACAAACTTTGGCTCATCTCATTGGCAGTATGATTATAACCAAATAATGGGCCATCTAAAGAACATGGTATCTTCTACTCATAAGGCCTTTGTGAGTCTTCTAATATATTCTCCCACCCCATGGAGCAGTCTTTCCTATTACATTATGGACAAGGAAAAGTAACAGTAACCAGAATGATTTGAGTGCCTACCATATACAACAACTGGGCCAAACAATTTATATAAATAATGACTCTTTGCATCCTAGTTCAGTTTTTGAAAGGGGTAGATAAGGTTATTCTCATTTTACAAATGAGGAAACAGGCTTAGAGAGATTGAGTGAAATGAAGGCTTTAAGATTTAGATCCAGGAGGCCTGCCTGTATTTCAAAATATGTATTTGTGGATATATTCTTCCCAAAGTCTACTCGAGAAATTCTGGAAAGGAAGACATAGCCCTTCAGAGAAATTCCATTCCTCTGTAGTCTATGTTACATTTTATGAGATTGTTCCATGTATTAGGACTCCAATATTTTCTGTAAAAAAACTTTTACCCATATATTCTGGTTTTAGTCTGTCTTCTGCATGGTTTTACATGGAGGAACATGGGTATTCATTAACTTCTTTATCCACTCAGTGAGAATTTATCGATCATCTATTGTAAGTCACATACTGTTCTAGGTGTTAAAGTTAACGTGATGAATAAGACAAAGTTTTTGCCTGAATAGAAGACATTGGGCATCTTCCTACAGATCGTACCTTCTTTGCTCTAATCATCTTCAGTTTCTTCTTTTTTTCCATTGTAAAATAAGATTTAAAAATATATGTGCATGTCTTTAAGAACATAGTGAGACATAAGCCCTCATCAACAAATATATTTATTATGATCACACTTAGAAAAGCAAGCAATAAAATCCTAAATATCGAAGATAGTAAAATAAATGATGATTAATATTGCCAGATAGACTATTAAGTCATGGCAAATTATGTTCATGATAGATTTTTAATGCTGTGGAAATAGCAGATAGTATATAACTGTCTAAAAGTTTGATCCAGTTTTCTGTGTGTACGTGTGTGTGGGCTTGTCTACAAATGCCTGTAGAAAAAAAGGCTAAAAGGAAATATGCCAAAGTCTTAACAACAGTTGTTTACTGGACGATATCTTCTAGGTTTTCTCTTTTCCCTATAATAAGCATGTCTTACTTTTAAAGTGCAAGGTGTATGCCTGCTCTGTAAAGGGCATTGCTTTAGGCAATGTACAGTCAGCAGTCAACATAGTGGGGCATCTGCTTGGGGACTGCAGTGTTTATAAATCAAAATGAGTTTGTGTGTGTGTGTGTGTGTGTGTGTGTGTGTGTGTGTGTGTAAGTGTATGGTCAATTCTCTATTTTCCAGAACTCCCTTTTTATCCCATTTTCCTTTCTCACTGTCGTCTATATGAGTCACATCTCCCCACAGTCTGTTGAGATCCAACCATGTTTAATAATAGCCTAAGAAAAATACACGTAGGAAGATGAACCATGTAGAAACTGATTTTAGATTATACCATCTTTTGGTTTATCTGAGTTCCTAATTGCCTCTCCGTACAAAGATCGCTAATCGGTGACCATTTGTTTAGCACTAGTTTTGACCATTGATGTAGAATCATAATAGCTAATAAGAATGAATAACAAATTTATAAAAACTCAAGGTCCCATTCTGGAAATAAATGACTAGTTGTTTTTGTTTTTGTTTTTTTTTTTCACAACGATGAGAATTCAGAGGCAATGAATGTCTTACATTTTGACATTATCTGCTTACCATTTGTCACCAGTACTTTTGCTATCTATTAAATTGTAAACTGCATGTTTTGTGCACCCTGGGGTTTAATGGCGTGGCACGCAGTGATGGCTATAACTAATAACTGACAAGGAATAAGCAAATGAACCTGTTTGGGATGGGGCGTGCAGTGGCTTAGAATTTTTGTTAGATAAAATTGATTTGCGATTACATAGCCAGAAAAGAAGCTGTTAGTATTTCTGATATCTGTATTTGAATAGAAATACAACACAAGTATTTTGTACTTTTTGTTATTCTAGAAAATTAAAAAGTGTCAGAGATGGACCTATCCCTCTAGTAGCGTACAAATCCTGTACTTATCTTTGGAGGTCTAGAACACGGAAAGTTGGTATGACCGTTTCCCCAGTGTTCAGCCCATCTGCCCTGTAGCCACAGACGTCTTCCTCATGTCATCTTGCCTCCCAACACGGGAGATAACACGGAACATGGTCTCACGTATCTGATGTCAAATGCGGCACAACTGAACATAAGCTCAAGCCAGCAAAGATAGGGGACTGCATCACAATTATTTTCTGGAACTAGGTTTTGGAGAGACTGCTCAGCCAGTATCAGACAGTGTACAGTGAATGCTGAGTTGGACTCACACTCCTAGAAAATCGAAGACAGCGGCTCAATGTACTCAGGGAAAAGGAAACACACTTGGGCACACTTCTGGGGTGCGGGGACATTTCACAAACAGGACATTTATCATCACTTGCTTAAGCAATATTTACAAATGTAGAGGGCCTGCCCTTACATAAAAATAAATTATACAGCCATTATGGATCATTACCTGAAGTGCCACAAAATGTCTGTGTGTACCCGTTATCCACCTCACGCTTCTCTGTCCACCTGCCAGAGTTACCAGAATTTTCACCATCTTGGATGACTCCACTGTTCCTTCTCTAGGCAACTACGTCACTCGAAAATAATTGCGTGTCAGCCATTAAGGTGGCTGAAGGCAGAGCCAAGATGCGTGTATCTGATTTGCCGTACTCTAATATTTACATTTATTTCTCACGTGTACTCATTAGTATTGCTTTTCTGTGTAAATTTCCAGGAGCTTAATGCAGACTTTTATTACTGTAAATGACTTCATCGAGCATATGAATCACCATAGCCTCACCAGTAAATACTGGACGATACAGCCTAAGTCACATCAGTCTTACTCTGATCTCTGCAGGCTTCATGGCTCATGAAGAGCGTGAGGTCACAATCACTCAAGGGCTTCTTAGACATGATTCCCAAGCCATGTTTCTGCCTCCACTCATTCCTCTTCTCTGTCAACCCTTATTCCCCGTCTCCCCTAACTGATCTGAAGAGGAATTTCCCCTAGGTCCTCAGAGCGCTAATTCTCTCAAACTCAGCTCTCCGTTCTCTTATTGTGTTACACCTCCCACGATACCACAGCAAACATTTCTGTCCTCACGAAATTCGCCAGCCCACAAGACCTTTGACAACTGTCCCGTTCCACCCACCCCCCCCCAACCTCCCAATCCCCGGTCACTTGTCAAGTGAGGAGATTTCCTACCTTTGGCAAAGAGGCCCTGGAACCCGAACTCTGGGTGGTCATCGTCAAGACGGTGGTGATGCCCAGGGCGACCCTAGCAGGGGCTGCATCCATGTTTATCCAAAAGGAGACCCAGGACAAAATGACTATCAACAGACTGGGGATGTACATCTGAATCAGATAATACCCCATCTGGCGCTCCAGGTGAAACTTAACCTCGATGCAGGTAAACTTCCCTGGAAGCAGGAAACAATGCTTTAAAAGCCAATTCGAATTTATCTTTCCCATTCCAGCCTCCCGCCATTGTTGTTGTTGTTGTTGTTGTTGTTGTTTTTAAGAGTATTACGGGTGGATTTGGAAGATTGCATAAAATGCTCCCCCCGCATAACCAATTCAACTCTCTTTCAACTCAACCAGTAACGAAGTAACAGTGGGGAGAATGAGTGATCTAAAAAGTCTTTGGACCAAAACCACGCGGCCTATTTCATTTTCTAACTCCGTAGCTTGATTATTTAGATAGAGCTTCAGAATTTGCAAGACTGTCAGACACTAACCAGTAGAAATATTCACAGTTTGTGAGGTTATAATATGTAATGTATAACATACAGTATATAACCTGCAGCATATACGTATGGCATAAAATATATAGCATATACTATGTAACCGTTTGAAAATGGTCAGGTTCACATGGAGCTGTCAAAGTATTTGGATGATTGTGTATCTGTCTTTATGCTAGCCATAATGAGAGAAAAATATATATTTGTATATGCCCTGCATATAATCAAGTCATTGTAACAATTTCCTAGCTTTCTGGGTAATGCTTGAGGACATTTCGAATATTCCTACAATCTGTTTACAGTGTTACATATAAAAAAAAGAGTGCATACAAAGATATTAAAACTTTTGACATACTATTAAGAGACAGAAGTTTCTGCCCCTCACCACTTTTCTTCTTCTTTAATTGGTTTGGAGTCAGAACCTCGGAAGGTAATTTGGTTTAGTCCACCCAAATTATAAGAGATAGGGTTGGATTCCTCTTGGTCAGGAAAAACACCTTGGAATCAGGTTTTGGTCACTTCATAAGAAGCACTGTTGACTACAGGAATAAGTGTTCGTGAACATTCTATCCAGCAAAAGACCTGGGGCAGTCACTGAACACACCATCCCATCTAGCTTGCCTCTCCATGGTCAGCCTATGTGGTATCCAAGAGTGAGACATTCACAGGAAAAGCCATCGGCTTTCCTGGGAAGGCATGATCTTCAAAGTAGAGGTGGCTTCTTACCACCACCTCACACTCTCCCCCGGCCCCGTGTAGCTCTCAGCGCTACTGACAGTGCATGACTTTAGAGCCAGCTGAATTCCTGCCAGCTGATTTTCATCGAAATTCCTATTACTGTCCAGGACTGGAGAGCACAGGAGCTGTATTTCTGAGTTTATGAAGACCTAGGTGGTTATTCCTCTCCCACTAAGTCAGAGAGTACAAACTGACCTGAGGATCCAATGTCAAGAGTTGATGCCAGGGAGGGGCCAGAATTTATGCATTTCCTGCTCTACACACGGGGTCTCATGCCCATTTCCTTGGATTCCTTTGACAGCACATGGTCAGTAAGAGAACAGCAAAAGATTCCCAAATCTGTTTTTTTCTCTCTCTCTCTCTCCATTTTGGAGAAATTACCTCTTGTGCCCACGGACTTATTCCAGAGGGTACAGGTATCTGATCTGAAAGGGGGGTTTTGAGCCAAGCCCAGGTCTGTTCCTTGTATCTCCACTTTCTTGGTAAAGAGATATCAATTAAGGTGATAGGATCTTCCATGCTACACGCGGAGTCCGCTTGGGTTTAGCAGCTGAAAGGAAACCTACCAGTGTTGTAGTGCTTCGTGCAGTAGCCAAGTTCCTTCTCTTCTTTCAAAATAAACTGAGGCAGGGTCAATCCTTCAGCAACTTGAACTGGACCATCGCTTAGCCACTCAAATATCAGGTCATTCATCGTGTAGCCAACTGGAGTAAACAGATCATAGTGGAAAACTGAATGCATCTTTTCAAGAAAGCTTGAAAGTCTAGCTATGTCAGGAAACAAACAAGGAGGCCATCTAAAGCAGACGCATGCTCAATCTATTCAAGAGCATTTCTTAAAAAATAAATGTTTTTTCATTTTTGACAGAGAAAGAGTGCATGAGCAGGGGAGAGGCAGAGAGAGATGGGAACAGAGGGTTTGAAGCTGGTTCTGCGTGGACGGCAGCGAGCCCGGCGTGGGGCTTGAACTCACGAACTGACACTCAACCGACTGAGCCATCCAGGAGCCCCAAGAGTAGTTTTGATAAAAGCGCTACAGTCATCATGACAACTACATGTTATTGGAGCCAAAGATTTTGAGGAGAGCAAAGTATTTCTGAATGATTTTTTTCTGTGTAATGGGAGAGTGGAATCTGTAAAGTCCATTTTCTTCCACCCTCTTTTTTATTTTTATTTTTTTAATGTTTATTTTTGAGAGGGAGAGAGGGAGACACAGATTCTCTTCAAAAGACAATGAGCAGGAGAGGAGCAGAGAGAGGGAGACACAGATTCCGAAGCAGGCTCTAGGCTCTGAGCTGTCAGCACAAAGCCCGATGCAGTGCTCGAACCCACGAACCACGAGATCGTGACCTGCGCCGAAGTCGGACGCTTAACTGAAGGAGCCACCCAGGCGCTCCCACCCTCTTTATTTACTGAATCTTTCTGAAGAACAAGCAAGTAAATAAACATAAAAATCTTTTGAAGATTGTCTTTACTTGGAAAAGCTGTATCTCACAACCCAGGAAGACAGTCTAATTCATGGTACCAGTCTGAGTGTTTCAAATGAAAAGCATTCTTTTTTTTTTTTTTTTGGATGAGCATGAATTCATCACAGGGCTGCCTAAAATGCTCCCATTGCAAGCGTTGCCCCTCTTCTAGGGTAAATTAGCTTCGTTTTCAGAAAGCTCATCTTAAAGTCTTTATGTTCAGTCCTGTTACTTTACCAAGTGGGGAATGATGTAAGCAGGTAACCTAAAAGGAAGTCGTAGAATAACGCAAATCGCGAATTTCCACGTGTGCTAGTATCTTGCTAAATGGGCCCACTCATCACAGCGATTAATATGAAGTAAAACATTCTCCATTATGGAAGGTCCAATTGTTATGTGACTTTTGAACCCTCCAAAGTAAGATTGTTATCAGTTTATTAACCCAAAGTTAGCTCTTAGTTTCCAAGCTCCTGCTAACTAGGTCGTTATCTGTTAAGTGCCTCTGGATCTTTTCGCACCCCCAGCAATGAAGGCTGCCATACCTTCAGGCATCATTTCTCTCCCTTCCTACTTTGGTTGTGATATTTGAACTCTAAAATGAGAGTGAGGGGTACAGGGGATATTATGGGAGGTCTCGGCTGGCCAATAACTTCAGCATCTTTATTAAGTTCATAGATTCTTATTCTTGCTTACTGCGAGATAGTGACTCACCAAAGCTACCCAGAAATCAATGGCAAAGTTAATTGGAATCTAGTTTCCTCTTTCTTTGGGCCACCTTTTCTATTCAAAGCTAAAAAGGAAAACATGGAAGTCAAGGAATTGCCAAGAGAGCGCTGTACAAGTGTTGATGTTCCATTAAGAGAATGGCCAACCCTGTCTCTTGCACTGCTACCCTATACGAGTACTTCTTGGGTGTCTCCAACAACTGCAAGAAGCTTATGTCCCCATATGCTTGTAGCCCCACGTCTATATCTGGCAAGCTTCTTACTGGCCACCACAATAATAGTTGTTGCCAGCCATCCTGAAGTCCCATGCTGGGAGAGAAAGCAGAGGAAAGGAGATGGCTAAGGAGGAAGGAAGTAATATGAGGGTAAAAATGTGAGGAATGATTTCCACCCTTCACATTCAAAGTTAGTGAGAACCACATATTTACTAATTGGAGTTTTTTTTTTTTTTAAGTCTTGGGGGAGCCTCAGATAACAGCTATGGTTGCTATTCTGCAGAGAAAATAAGTGTTGGGTTGAGGCAGGAGAGAGTTTGGAGCAATAGAGAAGACACAAAGTAGGAACCATTATATAAGAAAATGTTTTTCTCAACTTTCTTCTCAAGAGAAGGGGCAATAGGGAAAAAATAAATACATAAAGTCTATTGTAAATCAGAAATTCTCATTTTATCCCTGACAACTTCTTAAAACAAAGACATTTCATTATTTTGTTTATTTCTGTAGGGAATTTCAAGGGAAATCTACAGTGATTTTAAGTGATCAGAAGGGAACCGGTGGCTGCCTCTTTTTTAATAATAGTTGACATGTCTTTTTATCTTTATTATTTGTCTAAACCAAGAAGTTAGAAGTACTTCCTTGCCCTTGCCTCATTAAATCTCCTCACATCCCTGTGGGTCAGTGGCACTTGTTATTCTCTGCATTTTGCAAACAGAGAAAGTGACAGAGCAAGCCAGAAAAACATTTCATGTCTCTTGCCCAAAGATCCCATTACCTTGGAGGCATCAGCAACTTATGGCACATGTCAAAGATTTCAGTGACATCAGGGCTAGGGCATAAAGGGAACAAAGCAGATGGCATTTCTCTTTCCTTCCCCATGCCTTTGTGGACCCACTGGCCATCTGAGGGAAATACCTTTTCTTCCATATCATCTCTAGCCCCCCATTCTTCCACCCTCCTCTGGCAAAGGTCCCTGTATCTTGTTCTCAAATTAGGTATCCCTTCCTGCCAAAATTCCTTTGGGGTGATGGTCTTTATGAGCATAAGATAGAAAAAACCATAATTTTCTGGTTAGAGAATGATTCATTTTAGAGATGGAATGACTAATAATCTTAATTTTCCCAGGACACATTTTTCTTTCAAATAAAAGCTACTAAATCAGGTTCGTTTTTTTTGAGGAGTGAGTTATTTGGCATTTTGCTTCGAAAGATTGTCCGTGTATGACACTTGCACACTCACTTGCTTGTCCTTCCATTAGGGCCTTGGGAGTTGGTAATAGGTAGGGAATGAGTCTTATGGGTCCTTTCTTCTTAATGACACACTAAAAGAACCAGGTCATTGGTTAAAATAAGCAGGCAGTCATTTCGACAGTGGGGACTTACAACTCTCCAGCTGCATTGTACAAGTCTGGACATCCATTGGAAAATTCTTCAAGTCCATGGGGCAGGATAAGGTCAAGGTGAGTCTTAGCAAAGAAAAAGAAATTAAAAACAAGTTTTAGATCAGTGAGGTCTGATTCTTGAGGTACAAACCAAAAACACATTTGGCATTAAGCAAAGTGACACTGATCCAAAGAATGAAATCTAAGCTCTCAGAGCAATGCTTTCTATTTTTCAAATGAACAAGTAATCATCGATAAATTTTAAGAATGTTACAGAATTTCATTATAATCCCTTACTCTCGATTTCCCATCTTCCAGCCTCTGACTCCCACCTCAGTGATCTCAAGTTTATTCTAGAATCAACAAGAGCCCCTGAGAAATAGTGTAATGAGAACAATGGGCTCTTACTCACACTGATGCCCAATAGCCAAATTTCATACTATTTTAGAGTTATACTTTGGACACGTGGACTGTGCTTTAAGGACGCTCAATGATGTGATAAGCAGAATTGGTTGTGATAAGCATTCGTTCTCCTTCCAGCAAATAGGCAGATGCTTAACTCTTGCTAATGCGCATGGATAGGTTAACAATGTATTGTAGTACTTATTCTAGAATTTTGACAAATCTGGAGCAAATAATGCTTGAGCTGAAAAAAAACATTTAAGATGGTGGTCTTCACCTCTCTGCACCCAAGAAAGGCTTCCCTGCTCCTCCTTTCCTCTTGCCTTAACTTTTCAGAGCCCTAGCCAGCTCTGACCACGCCTCGTATCAAGGTATCAGTTGAGCTGCTCTCTCTTTTCCACCATTTCCTTGTTTAGTCCTCAAGGAGGACTCTTGCTCTCCAATTTTTCTGTACCTCAGAAACGTAAGGAAGGAAATTAAGATTGAGAGTCCGCAGATCTGGGTTCCCTTCCCAGTATTGCCTCAAACTATCTTTGTCCCCTAAGCAAGACTTTAAGGTCAGCCATCTTCTCACTTGATGGGGTATGATAAAATGATGCTTATTGCCACTTAGCTCTAATAGTAGCGTGCCTGTCATTCTAAACATCACTGCTCCATTTTCTGTTCATTTTCTCTCAAACATCTTTTATGTGCATAGAACCCTCTGATGCTTGCCCTATTACCTGAACTCTCCTTACTGTCATGCTCATGCTTGCTCTCCTTTTTCTGCTTCTCTTCTCTTTCCTTCCTCTGCTTCATTTTCTCCATTCCATGCAAGCCAACACAAAGCAAAAAGTGATGGCGCGCTTATGTTAGAGCAAGAACATGTCTGGGATTCGAAGTGAGATTAATTGAAGAATCTGTGCTGACAATCTTCAAAACTTAAAATGTAACAGTGATCAGGAAAAGCAAGACACCAAAGAGTGCATTGTAATCTCGATTATGTAAAAATGTTTTCAATTTTGGAAAGACGCAACGCTATATTAAAAGTCAGTATTTCTGTTTGGTGGGATGATTCATATTTTGTTTTTTACTCTTTATTCTGCATTATCTCTGTTGACAAGTATAGACTATTTGAAGATGTCCATCTTCACATAATTAAACATGCCTCTTTTCAAATAATAGCTGGAAGGTGAAATTATAAAATTCCGTCTTATCCAGTAATCCCTTGATTTGTTTTGTTTTTATTAAAATTTTGTCATCAGCATACAGTATTTCACCTTCGTTGATAAACAAATTACCTAGCTTCTGTGGGCTCTTCTGAGAACACGAGTACCATGTTTCTAAGGGAAAAAGAATCCTTTTGAGTTGTAAACAACTGACTTAAAAATGACATTTTAGGCAAGAAAAATAATTTTTGTCAATCATGGGGTTCGTTTAGAGATATAGATATAAATGTAGATACAGATATTTAGATTTTTTTCATGTCATGAAGACCTTGTTTTTTGGAAAACACGATATTATTGAGATTAATGGCATGAACTCTTTAAGGACAGAGTAAAAGAATCAAAGTGAAAATTTCTAGTAATCAAAACTTTTTAAAATCCGACCCTTTATTAAGGGGGCAAGACCTCAACAGGACCTACGGATATAGGTTTTATGGCTAACACAATGAGAATCTATTTATTCTCTCCCATTTTTTAGACTGGAAATATTTTCATCAAACAAAAATAGGTTCATCACATAAAAATAATAAGGGGGCATGTGCATAATTTAAGTGAATCAAAACCAGAAACTCTGGAAAGTTCATCACAAGTTTGAAAAGTTTACTTTTGAGAAATTAGAAAATAATAATAGTGGAAATGAATACAACTTTCAAAACATGCAGCGTGTAATTCAACTGTATTTCGTCTGCCATTAGTCTGCCATTCTTTTTAAGTTTATTTATTTTAATACATAAAAATGCTTTTATTTTATTTTTTAAAATATTTTTATTTATTTTTGAGAGACAGAGAGAGAGCACGAGCAGGGGAGGGGAAGAGAGAGAGGGAGACACAGAATCTGAAGCAGGCCCCAGGCTCTGAGCTTCGGCACAGAGCTCAATGCAGGGCTCGAACCCACCACTGTGAGATCATGACCTGAGCTGAAGTCGGACTTCGACTTCCACCTAGGTACCCTTACTTTTTTGGATTAATTAAATCCAAGTTACTTAACATACAGTGTAATAATGGTTTCAGGAATAGAATTTAGTGATTCGTCACTTATGTATAACACCCAGTGCTCATCCCAATGAGCTCCCTCCTTAATGCCTATCACCCATTTAGCCCACCACCTCATCCGTCTTCCTTCCAGCAACCCTCAGTTTGTTCTCTGTGTTTAAGAGTCTCTTACGGGGATGCCCGGGTGGCTCAGTCTTTAGTCCGACTTCAGCTCAAGTCATGATCTCATGGTTGGTGGGTTTGAGCCCCACATTGGGCTCCTGCTGACAGCACAGAGCCTGGAGCCTGGTTCAGATTCTCTGTCTCCCTCTCTCTCTGCCCCTCCCTCCCTTGTGCATGTGTACAAATGCGTGTGCTCTCTGTCTCTCAAAAATAAACATTAAGAGGTTCACAAATTCGAGCCCCACAGTGGGCTTTGTGCCAACAACTGGGAGCCTGGGGCTTACTTTGGACTCTGTGTGTTCCTCTCTCTCTGCCCCTCCCCTGCTCACGCTCTGTCTGTCTGTCTGTCTCGTTCTCTTTCAAGAATAAACATTAAAATAAAAGAGTCTCTTTGGTTTGCCCCCTCTCTATTTTTATCTTATTTTTCCTTCCCTTCCCCTGTGTTCATCTGTTTTGCTTCTTAAATTCATATGTGAGTGAAATCATATAATATTCTTAATCATAGGCTTGATGAATATGTTTTTATTGTGAAGTGAACTTTTCACATTTAGGGAGAAGCGGCCTCACACATGATGATTTTTGCTTTTGGGCAAGATCTCACAATCCTATGGGGACCCAGAATTCTTAGGGTCAAAACTATGGAAAACCCCACTGAGAGAAATTCCCAACAAGCATGAAACGATCTCTGAGCTTTGCTTCAGCCAAGGACTCAGCGGGTATTCTCCTTCTTCCTCATTTGTTTTTCTAATTTCCTTTCCAGATAGGTTTTGTATTGGAACCCAGTGGGCACCAGTACCAGGAGAAAAGTTAACGGCTCGTAGTTTGCTAAATCATGTCATTAGCTGAGCAAATGGGAAGAGATCGTAAAGACCTAATCGATCCCTTCATGGGTCACAGAGCCCATAATTCATGACGTCTCATTTACCACACATCTGCGAGCCTAAAATTCAGACTTGCCCTTATTTTTATCCTTTTTCACTGAAGTATACATTAAACACGGTAAAAACATACAAATCCTAAGTCACAGCGTGCTGACTTTTTACATCTTTATCCACCTGTTTGAAAAGCACCCAGATCCAGGTTTAGCATATACCCATCACCCCAGGACATTCCGTTGTGCTCTCTTCCCTGTCAAGAACCTTCAAAATGCACTACCGCTGCTTTTGTTTTGAAGCTATTTTTTATTTTAAAAAAAATGGGAGTTTGGGGGGGGAATGAGTTTGATGGTATTTTGTTCATCTCTACTGAAATGTAGAAATTCCACCAAATAAGACGGACACGTACAACATTATGCTGAAATGTGAACAGTTTTTATCTCCTTTACTCTGGCTCTCCATCTATTTTTGGCGGGTCTTACGGAATTAAATATTTTAATTGAAACTCAGAGATTTTGCTGGCAGACACTGCCTACCGACTCTCAGATAGGCTCGCCCCTTCTCCTTGATCTAAAATATTAAAGCCCTTGCACCCGAAGGCCCTGAGCTGGGGCCACCCGTCTTCCATTTGATTTTTGTTGACGAACTCATCCCCTGAAGCGTTATCACGCGTTCCCCCACTGTCACTGTGGCGGACATGCACGCTTTCAGGGCACCCATGCTCCTGTGTGCACAAGGGAAAGAATAAAATTCCTTTAACAGGCGCCCCGTTACTTTACTAAGAGGAAGAGGGCCGAGCAAACATTTTAATTTTAAAGGCAAAAATAAATAAATAAATAAATAAATAAATAAATAAATAGAAATGAAACACAGGAAGTCAGTCACCCAAAATCTCACTTCCCTTCCTTAGACAATCTCACTTCCCTTCCCCCTCCTGTTCAATTCACTTTACCCATAAAACCAGCTCTCGGGTTTATACCTTACTCCAGGTTTAAGATGACTAACAGATGCAGACATTGTAAAGTGGTTCAGTTACCTTTACATGTGTTTCTCCCGTATGACAGTGCAAGATGCACTGGGACTCTGCGCCTGGGACTCTGTTATTTCCCAGGTACAGTGTCGCCTGGCACAGGGCAGACACGCAGTAAATACCTGTTGAACAAATGGATGAATCGGCATCCCAAAGTTCTGTGGGAGAATTCCAGGCTTTTCTGTGGAAATGGGAAAGGACTAAGGATATAGAAGAGAGGAACCCGGTCATCAGAGCCCAGAGAGTAGTGCCAAATTACAAGCTAGAGGAAGCCGGCAAAGCTTGCTTGCCCCTTCTGTAAGTGGCTAGCAGGTTCTCGCTAGAAATAAGGCAAATCAAGCTGAGGGAAAGTTAAGAAGCTCAGTGCACCTGTCCTTGAGCCTTGGACAGAGAGCTGGGTCCACAGCAGATGCTTCTCACATTGCCGGGGAGACGCAAATTAACCCCTTAACTTTCCATCGGAAAGCTCCTTGACTCATGAAGCAACGACCGGTTCATAAGGAACTCAGTGTCAGACTTGGGAGTTCATCCCTAGTGAGAGGTTCACAAGGGGAAAAAAGCCATTTGAAGAGCAAATGAGTGTTCGGGTCGAAATACAAATTTTAATGAGTGATCTGCTTGCCTGAACCAAAGATTAGCAATGTACTGCTTTGGGAGAGTTGATTCGAATGGTTACAGTAGCGTGCCTTGCTTGGTGAGGAAGGACAAGGGAATGCTTTGTGTTTTTCAGGATAAGCAAGAGACAGTGTGGTATATTGGTAGTGTTCCTCTGTTAGGGACCACGTTTAGCACCCTCTATGTAGCACGCGGCCAAACCCAGCAGAGAGGATAAGACCTATGGTGGGTTTTTTTTTTTTTTAAGCATTAAAGTACTTAATAAGGAAAAATAAAAATTTAGTGATGACAGGGCGCCTGGGCAGATCAGTTGGTTGAGCATCCAACTCCTGATTTCAGCACAGGTCACGATCTCACAGTTCGCGGGTTCGAGCCCCACTTTGGGCTCTGTGCTGGCCGCGTGGAGCCTCCCTGGAATTCTGTCTCCCTCTCTCTCTGCCTCTCCCCTGCTCGCTCGTGCTTACCGCTTCCTTTCCCTCTCTCTCTCAAAATAAATAAACATTTAAAAAAATCTAGTGATGATGACGATGCTATTAACAGTCATAATTCTCTGAGCACCTGCTATAGGCAAAGCACTCTTATTTGAGAGTCATGGAGTACTCTCACGCAAGGCGGACAGCGTTCTCCCTGTTTTTGAGATAGGCAAATTGAAGCTCAGAGATGAAGCCATTTTCCCAAAGTCGCAAAACCTTTAAGTGACCCAAGTTAGGTCTGAACCAAACTTTAACTGACGGACGTCAGATCCATTTATTATTTTCCACTCGACTACATTTTCTCCTTAGGAAAAAAAAATCTTACTAATTTATCATCCTTTTTTGTCTGCGAAGTCAGGAGAGTGGGTTATAGACACTTTAGTTGCTTTCTAAGGAAAGCAGGAATACCTCTCTCATTTTTCTTCAGAAATCCAGACTTCTCATGACCTATTCTTTTAAAAACTCCTCTAGCCTCCCCTGATAGCCTCACAGAGTAGAAGCGTCATTGACTGGGAATCCAGGGTCCTGGGTGGAGACGCAACTTACCCATAAAGAGCTATTTGACCTTGACGAAATCTCTGGCCTCATTCTCCACCCACCCACAACCCTATCCTGCTCAAAATTTTGGTGATTCTAAACTGTAAGTGAAGGTGACCAGCTTAAAGGATTTCCTCTTCTAGGCCAATTTGCACTCTTTTTTTGTTTTTAGGTAGGCTTCATGCCCAGCTTGGAGCAAACGTGGGGCTTGAACTCATGACCCTGAGATCAAGACCTGAGCTGAGATCAAGAGTTGGACACCTAACCTACTGAGCCACCCAGGCGCCCCTGCACTCCTGAACATAATGAAAACTTTCAGTGCAAGCAATAATGCTTCTTAAAATAGGAACTTTCTGGCAATCTGGGTATATAGGTGAGATATTTATTCACCCCACTGGGTTTTGTCATCCAACATCCTAGAACACAATCCACTCTTTCCCTAAGAACATAAGAACAGCCTTACGATATAATGTAGGTTCGTTGACTCTCTCCTCTGATTTGTAGTTTGAAATTTTCTGAACCATATGACATTTTAATGCCAAGGAGATTTGATAGGATACATCGAGTATCAAACAAGTGTGTCATCTTCATCCACCTAGACCTTAAGTGAAATTAGCCTGGGGGCAAGTTAGAGGACAAGTTAAAAGCACGTCATTAATACAACCCACAGATGGCGAGAGGGGAGGGAAGAGTTAGGGAGTTAGTGGATTCAAAGACACTGCCAAGCTGGTGGATCAAGATACCTTTATCATTGTGGGTTTTAAACTCTGGTGGGCATAACTGTCATTGGAAGGGCATCTGAACACAGGTTCTCTGGCCCTCTTGATAAGCACCCCATGTAATGCCAATGCTGGCGTCCTGGAACACATTTTAAGAAGCACTACTTCAGCACGCCTTTAAGGACTGTCACCATGATAGATTAAACAGAGAAACTTTTTGAAAGGGAAATAGGAAAGAGGATAGAGAAAGGGGTCAGCAATTTTTCAGTAAAGCTAACACTCTCTTTGGGAAATACTACTTTCTACTCGATACCCAGGCAGGACAATTAGGCTCAGGTAGGGTTCTGTGTGACTGTACCAGGGGTTGTGAGACAAGAGGTGTCAATCATGATCCTCAGTCACAATAGAGAGGCAGGCTGCTAAAGTCAGACTTACCAAGGTTGGTCCACTGGCAACCAAGAATATGGTGGGTGTGGCCAGGAAACCGGGATAGATGCCAAGCGGGGTAGGAGGACAGTTTCCAGGGACAGCAGAGAGGAAACCAAATCCATGCCTATTAAAACACATGAACGTGCAAAGGCAGGCAATGGAACCCTAGTCAGGGCAGTGGCAGTGTATCGGAGCACTGTCCTTGGTCTCTGGACTAGAAAATGAGCCACTGAGAAATTTCAAAGGAAGTTGGGGAGGTGGCTGTGACCTGCATTGGATGAACCTCAGCTATAAATTTTAAGAAGCTCACGATACTGGTCAGAATGGAGGACGATGCAGAGGAGGACAAGCGCCAGGTCTGTGGTGAGAAGGTTTTAGTGTTAAACAGAGCTCCACCTGGGCTGTAATCTAGCATACCCATTCAGCAGTTTTCGACAAGTGTTTATTGGGCACTGCGCATGTTGGACACTGGAAATAGTTTCTGGCGCACCTGGGGGGCTCAGTCGGTTAAGCATCAGACTTCGGCTCAGGTCATGATCTCGTAGTTGGTGAGTTCCAGCCCCGCGTCAGTCTCTCTGCTGACGGCTCAGAGCCTGGAGCCTGCTTCAGATTCTGTGTCTCCCTCTCTCTCTGCCCCTCCCCCACTCATTCTCTATCTCTCTCTGCCTCTCAAAAATAAACATTTAAAAAAAACTTAAAAAAAAGAAATGAGTTTCTCTCTTGAAGGAGATTATAGCTTCATGTTATCAATTTGTTATTTCTATATATATTCTTTTAATGGAATATATCCCAAGAGTTGTGCATTTATTCTTCAACTTTTAAAAATTGTTTCCATACTTACTGTGGTGATCATTTCACAATGTATACAACATTAGATCATTATGTTGAACAACTAAAAAAAAAAAAATTGTTTCCAAATACTCTTAAAGAATCTTTCCAAACTATGTCAGTGAGACATACCGAACTGAATTAAGTTGAAGTCTTTTAATTACTCCCTTGGGGCCTAGATAAGTGTTCACCCTGATTGGGTAGAACAGATGACGTACCCTTACGGACCTAGATCCTGAGCGGGCCCTTTGGGTGTTTCAGGGAAGTAGGACTTGTAGTAATCATTTGATGCTCCTGAATCAAAACCTAAGGTACCCACAAAGGGATCTTGATCTATGGAGAACAAAAATAATTGGTCCAACTTTGGCTGGGCAGACAAGGAATGAAATTTTTAAACTCATCTTTTGAATGCTTTGTAATTAAATGACTGCTTTGAACTCCCTCATCATATAAAGCATAGACGAGAGTCCTGCTCACTCCAGCCCTGAGCTATTTACCTAATCTGTGGGCAAGCACAGATGTGGCTGTATGGAGGAAGGCCTTCCACATAAGTAAAGATTGCAAATTCGTGCTGTGTAAATTACTAGGAGTTCCAGAAAGTTCCCGATGCATATCCTTGCTCAAACACCTTCTAACTCTTAGCTGCTACATGTAATTAACAGACATTTAGCAAGAGGCTCCCATGACTATTAAGATGCAAACTTAGGGAAAGAATAGTGTTTTAAGTACCCTTAGTCATTTCCTCCTTTACATATTTGAGTTGATGGATTCTCAGATTCCCTACCGATATATCCCCTAGAGCAGACTTTGATACTGATGCTATTAAATGGAAGGATGAAATTGGATGGAAAACAAGGCTGAGAACAGTGTGGCTAGGGCACCAGAGATCAATCATTTTTCAGTATCGTTAGGGTAGAACGTAAACCCCACATTGGTTCTAAGTAGTACAGTTAGACTCTATCCTCTTAGTTAATTTAAAAAAAAAAAATAGAAGACCTGTTTTTCCCTGTTGACCTTGGGGTTTGGAGAAGATGAATCGCATCACTGCTGGTTCATCAGCTGTTCTCCTCTCCCCTGACTAAAATGCCAGTGGCTGACTAGGAGGGTCCATGTTTACCAAACATTATAAAGGCATCAGAAAATACCCATATGCATTGAGCAGTACTAGCTGAGAAGGACAGAAATACAATATCTGTTCCCATCTGTGCTTGGTCCTTTCAGAAAATGTGCACACATATGGTTAGCCCATGTTAATTAAGTCCAAATATGGATTGGATTCAACTTGGAGAGCAGCTGATAAATCTGTGGCTAAAACTTTTCCAAATGCTTTGATGTTTCCTGCACAAAAATGTTTTGAAGGTGTTGAATAGGAGAGGGCTAAATTAGACACGACCAGAAAGAAGAACTCAAAGTATCAAAGACGCAACTAATACTGTTCACACTTTAGTTACATTTTAAATTTCCAAGCCATTTCATAACTATATTTATATACCCAAATAATATTCATGAAGATAAAATGTTATTAAGTCTGCACATTAGAATAATGAGAACTGACATGTCCGTGGTTACTATATGTCTAAAAGCTCTGTATAGCAATTTCCTTAACCATTATGTATCTAAAAGTACTATATAGTAATTTTCTTAACATTCTGTTTGGGATTATTTTACTTTTGGCAAAAGAGAACAAATGCTTGTGGACTGTAGATATGGTTTGAAAATAACCAAAGTTATGTTGTATTTGCTAACAGCTGAGAGAAAAATTGTGCTATTTTGTTTGTATTTTACTTCTACTGTGATCAGTGGTGGAGAGTACTGGCCACTGTTTCTGGTGGGAAAAGTTGGAGAGAGAACGGAGTCCCGGTCAGATGGTAGGATGCTCCATCCTTGATCAGACAACACTTTGAAATCCAGCACAGTTCCTCAATTTACTCTTAACAGGCAGCTAACGGGGAGACCTGAGCCAGTATCTGAAAGGAAAAGCAACTATCCCTTCTGTTGTGAGCTAAACGTCTCCCAACGGGAGGAAACCCCAGGCAGGGAGGGGTCCATCTGCTTGGAACTAAGTATGGAAGGTGATTGGAGCCTGAGTGTTCACAGGTGACTGAATAAGGAAATGTCCATGGGTGTGGGTTGGGGAGAACGGGGAGAGGTGTCTCCCCCCCTTTTCTTCTCCTTTATCCCACAGCCAACCTGGGGTTATTATGACATCCATTGAACATTTAGTATGAATCTGGAACTGAGAAAAATTGCAGATCAAAGGTTAAATGAGTTCTCATGGTCACTTAGTAAGATTGACTTTGAATCCAAGTCTTCGTAAATCTCAGAACTGACATCTTCCCCACCCCCATAGCATTCTGTCTGTAATCCCTAGCTCACCTACTCCTTTCTATCCTTCATCTAACTGCTCAGATTTAGGAAAGTAACCCTACTAAAATGAAACATCAAATATAGCGTTTGTTTTATTGTCCTTTGAAAGAAATGATCAATCAGATATGGGATGGCTTCGCTCCGAGTGTGTGTCATGTGTAGAACTTTACATAATTCAATACGTCCTTAACTGTCTTTCAAGGACTGTCAAGTGATAAAGGTTGTATCCTCTTTAGTACAGACGTTGGTTTGTAATTTTAAATGCTACAAGCAAGGATAGACTACTGAGCTTTGAGGATGTATAATTTTTTCTCATTTTAAAATGGACTGCCTTTCCTTTGGATTATGTGCTTTGAGAATGTGCTAAAATAATTCATATGTCTCATAGGAGCCATGGTGATATTATATGTATTTACTTTGGGATTAATGCCATCCAGGGAGGCTTTCAAAGGCAGCGCTATGGGCCCGGCAGAAGCCCATGTCGACATAAGTTGAACAGGCGCACTAGGACCTCTGAATTTTCTTTGGCTTCCTGCCACAAGAAAATTCAGGTAATGAGTAATAGCAGACCTGCCCTTCAACTCTGCTGGCTCAAATATACCATGTAATTTCCTTTAGCCTACATATCTAGTTAATAATTGTCCCAGCCGACCGTCTTTGTATAATTGTCTAAAAGTATATAAACCCATAATTCATGAATACATTCTAAAATAATATCTCATGGATACTCCTGCTGAGCGAATCAGAGGGTATAAATGATCTAATTTGCGATCGTGAAAGTTCTCAATAGGGAGTCTAGTAGTGAGTATTTGTCATTGCGTAAACTATACGTTGAACATGAGGCTGCCTCTTAAACTATAGGTAGTCCGGTCTTCTCTGCCCCACTCCAAAATCAGGTTCCTCTTCTCAGGAGTTGAATCTTGAGCTTGTGAGAGAAAGATTCAAAGATCCAGAACTAGTTTGAGAGAGGCATCTTAAACTTCAGAATCCTTTCTTGCTTACTACCAAGCCCCAAGGGACACAAGGGACTCACTCTTATTCCTTCATCCAGAGGAAATGTTATGGTTTGGGAAAGGAGATCATTTTGAGCTATAGGTGAATGATAGAGCTACAAGGAGCCTCAGATTTTATCTAATCTTTTCTAGTTCAATCTCATGTTATGGACGAGGAAACTAAAACTCTGAATGCCTGATGGGGTTAGAGAGGCAGTTCTGAGCCTGGAGGATACAGGTAAATGATGCAAGGAAGTGGGGAGTTCCTGACGCCCTGAGCTACCTTCTCAGTATTCTGTTCTTTGCACCATCATCTTCAGAGCAAACTCTGATGAATGTTAATGCAGTGGAAAGTTACCTCCAAGAGGAGGAAGATCTACTGGTTGCTGTTGCTAGTCCAAGCAGGTAAACAGTCAAGGACAGGTGGTCATGCCAGCTGCCATGTATTTCATTGCACAATTCCCTCTTTTCCTCCAAACAAGGCTAAAATCCTTACTCTGTTGTGTTCGAACCCATATTATGCCCTCAAGTATATGTATATTTCTGAACCCAATCAGGATCTTGACAGAGCTTTCCAGCACTTTAAGAGAGCCTGTCAGATAGAGAACACACTTTCTAGACTCTAATACTTCTACCCCAGTGTTGCCTTTTTTGAGGGCCACCCTCCAGAAATATCTTCTTTTTCCTGCTTAGCTCCTGCCGAATCGACCAGCATTTGTGCATGCCACTGCTTCTCAAGCTCCCAACCTCGCCTGCCTCTAGAAGAATGGAATCCTTGTGGTTTCCATGGCATTTACCAGCACTTCTCTGAAACCTCGCTGCTTAATTCTGATGTGGGCGCTTATGTTACAGTCATTAATTACTGCATTAAGTCAAGTCACAAAACTAATGAGGATTTGGACACAGAATTGGAAAATGAGAATGTAATTTTGCCTGGATTATAGGATATAAAGATAAACATGGTCCAAATATGCACAGAGACAAGAAATCACAGCTTTCATAGCTGTCTTCTAACAGGAAATATGGGCTTATGTGTCTCATCAAAACTGAAAGTAAGATAATAAAAGCCTCACCATTGGTAACATTTAGGCAGGTCTTAGTTCACTGTGCATTTTATTTCCAGCTCTGACATCTAAATAGAGAATTTTCTTTTTTCCTATGCCGTAAAAATCATCCTGTAACTAAAGTTAGAATCTTCTGAAGTTCTCACATCAAGCCGCAGGCTGAGTCAAGGATAGGAGGTTATGTGCGAAAAGCTGGCCTTTTATACGTGTGGGTAGAGTTAGTCATTAGATAAGATTATTTGCAGAGCACCGTTGGATGTCTGTCTAGAAATCTACACTCCACCTATTCTCAGTGGTACCTTAATCTATCATCAGAGGGAGAGGCATGTCAATCCCCAAGAGTTCTCTGTTACAACTCAAGTACTACTGGGAAGGTGGAACACTGAATCATCCATACCTAGAATTATGAATCGTATCAAGAGAGATTAACAAGCAAGTCACCTCCAGCGCCATAGAAGAATGAGTTTCAGGTCAGAGCACGTTTGATGATGAGGGGAACAGATATCTTGGTGATACGGGGTACTGTTGTGGAGGCACAGTCCCATCATTATTTATGGTTTTGGAGGACTCTCTATTTGGAGGGTAGCATAAAGCTCATAGGTACCCGGTCAGTCAAATAAGAGGACATTGAAGGCAAACAATATTTCTTAACCAACTGTGCCTCAGATATACCCATTTGGGAGGCATGCAATAAATCTTAAAGCACGATTAACCATTGGAAGATCATAGCTTCCTTAAGAACCATAAGGACCATTTCCTCTAAAGAAACAAACGAGGAAAAAAGTTAAATACCCCAATACCCAAAATATGCATACACCTTAGGGAGATTCAAGGACCCCCCTGGAGTTTTCACCTAGCCTTCAAGTTAAGAACCTACTCCAGGAATAGGTCCATCCCTTCCTTGTCTGGAATTTGTAGGGATCTATCTTGATCCGTTTACTTTTTGTCTTAGAGGCTGGCACAAAAAGCACTATCATAAAATTATAAGAAAATAGCAAGAGCCCTAGAGTATATGGCAATGGCACTTTTGACCTGTATCCGTGTCATGTATATCGTATTCTACTACTGTTCTGAACCAAATCATCTCTTTTTCAAAGCCGAAGGAAATAGAAGTTCAGAGAGTAACCAATTTCCCTGAGTCATATAGCAAGTTCTGAGGCCAGAGACTTAAGCCCAAGGGTGTTAGACTCTAACCCCCTTGTCTACTATGCTTTCAGAAATAGCCAGGACAGCATTCAACATCATAAGTTTCAAAGTACAGCAAAATGAAAACTGGGAGATGCAGAACATCTTGGGGCTGAAGTGGAACATACTGTAAAAATCAAATCAGCAACATAGTGTTGGTGACCAAGCAGATGTCTACGGACGCTAGTGGGACAAAAATGTATGAAAGTAAAAACAGTGAGGCAGTTCCCTCCATTCTTCCAAAAATGGTAGCCATTTGTTTATAATGTTAACAAATGTAGGAAAAAGCTACTGATTTAAGTTGTAACAACTGCGATTTAAGTTACATAAGGAAGAGTTTCTGCACAATGCTAGAGTAACTTGTTCTAGGATCCAAAGAGAGAATATGAAGTCTCCTACTCCGAGGGTCTTTACAATGAGAATGAGTTCTCAACAGGTTGCCTGGAGGTAGGGAAGTTGACTTAATGACTTTAATGGGTCTGTTCAGCCCTTTATCCCTGGGATAGCAAAATTTTTCAGAATGTAGATATGCTATATAAGCTACCTATGCTATAAAAAACTATCGAATAGGTCTTGAAATTGTTGTACCTTGAATTTAAACAGTCTTTTCAGATATTTGCAAAATTTGAAGACACTTTATGTTCTCATCTTAAATCTTACCTTCTTCCTTCAATAGTTCTTTGAAAAATGAGTCCCAAAAAGGTTGACTCCAAAATGACATCTCTTTGGAATTGTATTTGTTTGTGTCTTTGGACTTGAGTTGGAGTAAATGAAGATAAGCAATAATAACATTGAAATAGAAGTCAAGAGCTTTGATTCTTGTCCTAGCTTTCCTATCTATGGGCTCCATTATTTTACCTCACCTGACTTGCTGGAAGAATTCAGCAAGTAATTCACCCTGGTAAAACAGGGTGTTGGATTAGATATTTTGCAATGTAATTCCTTCAGATAAAAAAAAATAAGCCTATGCTGCTGTAAAAGTCAGAATGCTAGCAGAAAATTTTCAGAAGCAATGGGAAGTAAAGGAAGAAAATAAATATTAGCAAAGCCATTGTGGACAGGTGAGACAAGATGCTCCTCTCCAAAAATACTCACCCTCTCCTTTTTTTCTTTCATATTGCATACCATATGCCATGGTGCCCTGACTTTTACTGCAATTAAGTGTATTCAATCCAACTGATGTTGTTTGAGCAATAATATATACAATATTCAAGGCTCACCTCACTATTCCACTATGGATTCAGGCTTTTTTAAGTAACACGAATTTAGAATTTGGCTATCTCTGAAAAGAATGTACAGAGCAGGATGTGTATCCTTGTTTACACTTTGGTCAGGAATGATCAATACTTAATGGAGTGGGTCAACAAAAATCTTAAAAAGAAAACAGAGTAAAGTCAAACATATTAGGGAAGTGAGTATTAAAGAAGAAATCGGAAGAGAAGCAGACAAAAATAGATTTGACACTTTTTCCCCAGTAAAGACTGTGTCCTGCAACACTGGATAGAAATTTTCTAACAACGAGCTAAGACCTTTAGTTCCTATTTAAAAGATTTGTTTGTGGAGCCCCTGGGTGGTTCAGTCGGTTAAGTGTCCAACTCTTGACTTTGACTCAGGTCATGATCTCATGGATCATGAGATTGAGCCCTGTGTTGGGATGTGTGCTGACACCGTAGAGCCCGCTTGGGATTCTCCCTTTCTACTCTCTCCTCTCTTCTCTCTCTCTTTCTCTCTCTCTTCCCCCCCACTGAGAATAAACAAATAAACATTAAAATAAAAATTAAAAAAATATATAAAAGATTCGTTTGAATTTTACCAAAGAACTTCAAGTGTTTGAATCTGCAGGACACGTGTGGAGTTCTGGTCTACTATATCCTCTTTTTTAAACTGCTGTGTTTTGGGAAACTCCTTGGGAAGTGTGATCTTGCTTGTTATGAAATCAAGGGGCTGCATAGTTCTCTTTGTGTTCTGTTTGGCCATCAAAAACTTAGGTTTTGGTTTCCGTGTGGGAAGCTACAAAGCTAAGGAAGCATGGGATTGTTCATGGATGAAATGCTATCATCCATTTGTTCTAGGTTTCAGAAAATGTAAATATAAAACATCACCACAGAACATTATTTTTTTTAAGTGGACCAATGTTTAATTATTTAAATGTGTAGAATAGAGACAATTCATGTTTTTATCTTTGGTACTTCTGTTGTATCCCTTCCTTGTATCTTTCTCAACCCTCTTCATCCTAATTTCTCATCTCAGGCATCCAATTTGCTCGTTCTCATTATTCTTTGTAGACATCAAATGTACTCTCAGAGAGAAAATTTCATATCACCTCCTTACAGCTTAGTATGAATTTAGGTCAATGGATTCCCTCCTCCACGGGTATTTGCACTGTAAGCCTGAGGAGAGGGAAAATCCTTCCTAATGAAACATCAGCAGGGATCTTTCCAGCACCTTCAAAACATCAGAAACTGTCACCCACTGGGCCTTAAACTTGAGTTAGACCTGCAGCCGGACATATATTAGTACTAATTACTCCTTGCCCTCTAGTTTAAATGAAGTCGAGTCGCTCCAGTAAATAGGTGTATAGGTGTCAATCCCAAATTCTAACAATATTTGAATCACACATTCATTTGCAAAGTCAGAGTCACTTTTCCTTGTTCCTCATCTATTCCAATCACTTAATTTCTATTTTATCTCCCTGCCTTGTTAGACTGGAGCCCTTACCGGGCAGGGGTCATATCTTATTCAGCTCTGGATCTCTAGGTCCCGCACAGTGTCTGGCTCATTGCAGATCCTTCCAGGCAAATAATTAGATTCCTCTAGTTCAAATCTGCCAAGAGCTGTGTTTCTCTAAAATTACATGCCCAGTTCTACACCAAGGATCTTTCCTCTGATTTCATAGAATACCTACAATGAAGGAAAAGTCTAAACCAGCCTGCCAGAGGACAAACTCTACCCAATCCAAAACAATTGTGAGGATATTTCGGAGCTTGCAAAATGTTACACTGGGAACGAAAGATAGAATTGCCTCTGGATGTCGGTCTGGGAAACATTATATTCTTCATGGTTCTAGAATGGAAAGGCCTTCATAGAGCAGGAAAAAAAAACCCGTTTTACTTCCATAGTGCATGATGCCAGGTATTTACTAGAGCAAATGCCACTCAGGGCCCAGAGGGTTAGCTGGAGCAGCTGATACCCTGTGCTGCTTTTTATAACTCTCCTCCCCGGCACCACGCTCTACATATGTCCCATTTCATCAGGTCACATCAACTTAGGTTGTTCCCAATACTGCATCTTATACCAAACACATCGCCATGTGACATATTCTGTGTCTCCTTAAAATTTTTAGAAAAATAAAAATAAAAGTAAGGTTCCTTAAAAATAAAGCAGAGGAAGTTTCCTGGTTCTTCATGTAAGCAGTGAGTTTGCCAATTTTTACAAATGAGCAGCCTCTTTCATTCCACAAGACATTGGGTCTGTCAGCCATTAGCAAACCGTGAAATGACTAGGTTAAGAATGGAATGCACATCTTAAATTGTATACAGAGTTGTAAAATGAGGTTTTGATGGTGGTGAGTCTACAGCCTTTTGAAAATTATTTGCAAGATACTAGCTGTCCATTTTCTTTGTAATAAAAGTGGAGAGAAAGGGGGGAATTCTATAAAGGATCTTTTGAATGTCCATACTTGTTTAATGTATTAATTATCTCTCATAAACAATATGCCATCTTGGACCTTTGGGAGGAGTTACAAATGGTGCAAAATCCAAATATCTTGGCTTTAAAGAGGTTACTATTTAGAAAGAATGTTAACTTTAAAATACAGACAGCCATTTATTGAGCACATACTCTGTGTCAGGTTCTGTGTCAAGTATTTTTATATATACTATATCAGGGATTGGCAAATTACAACCAGAGGGCCAAATCTGGTCCACCATCTCTTTTTATAGATAAAACTTTATCGAAACACAGGAACACTCAATTGTTTGAGTATTGTCTCTGGCTGCTTTTGTGCTACAATGGTAGAGTTGAGTAGTTGTGACAGAATTGAGACATTCTGGACTACAAAGCAGAAATACTTACTGTCTAGACCCTTACAGGAAATATTTGCTCACCTCTCCTCTATGTCACTCATTCTCACAAGAATACTTAGAGATAAATTCAGTGTTTCCCATTTTATAATTAGTAAGTGGCAAAGTTTGTATTTGATTCTAGACTGTATGATTCAAAAGATCTATGTTCTTATGCTAAATTCATACACAGAATAGCCAAAGTATGAGGTAGGAAGAAATAAGAGCCTTACAGATTCATTGTACTGTTACTAGAGTTCAGAAAAGAGAGATCTTATTTTGAGTTAGGGGTGATGAAGATTCTGGAGAAGATCATATTTGAATGTAAAAGCAAAAATGGATCTCAGGATTTGTTACTCCCAAGCTCAAGCCTGAGTAAAGTTAAGAGATCAAGGTCACATGTTTAGTTAGAAGTAGATCTGAGATTAGAACCAGTTTTTCACTCCCCCAGCCCAAAGTATACTGTTACTGACCATACTGAGCCATTGAATGTTTTTGTATGTGGGGTTACATGTTATAGAATGGCAAAATTACTTGATATGGAGAATTTGTACATTATTCTCAATGCTTAATTGAACTAAAGGCTTGTACTCCTTTTATGGAAGCCATCAAAAATACGTGTATACATGGTATCCACCCACCATCCTACCAAATATAGTTTTGTTGTGGAGAGTCACACTTCTGAGACCATAGGAATCTCTGGCATTCTCACCAATTTTAAGATTCAAATGATACCCAATTGACCATAAAAGTCAAATATTTGTATACATGTTGCCCTCCAGAATCAGACAGCTCTAGGCCAGGAGAAAAATAGAGAAGTAAACAGGTGCAGCCAACGGAAGCTTACCTGATACTGTAGAGTACTTTGCCATTTTTTGAAATTCGAAGCAATTTGTTGTCGGTGGTGACATCATGGAAGTTGGCACCCTTCTCATTGGCAAAGAATAAATCTGGTTTCCAAATGGAGTCCAGCATGGACGGGTCCAAGTCCAGGGAATCATCAGGGTACTCGCTATATGCCAGCCGGGAATCATTCCACTGTTGTCTCAGAAAAATGTTCACTCGGTAGTCCTATAGAAACCCCATGTATAAGAGTTACTTACCACCCAGTCTGGCGTAAGAGGTCAGACTACATTTCCCCATCACTCTGCTCCCTGATTCTGTGTAGTACTGGTGTCTGTATGAACCAGGCTGTGTATATCTTTGTCAAAATAAACTACTCAGTTCTTTTAGGAGGGGGAACAGAGGAGAGAAAGAAAAAAGACTCAACCAAACCCGAACACTAATGGAATAGGTTGACTTTGTTGATTTTTTTTAATGTTTAAATTATTTATTCTGAGGGGAAATAATACTAACTCAAGCTGATTTTTCCATAGAGAAAGGTAGCCATGAGTATAGAAGTCAGTCTGTGATAGCAGGTTGTTAAAACTGATTCATTTTCCAAATCAGAAATGACATGATCTCTATTCTCATTCTGCTTGGATGCTCTGGGCAGAAGGAAACCCACTCTGTAGTTTTGGCAGTGGAAATCTTATTATAAAACTTTGACATGATGGGACAATATTTTTAAATTCATCTGCATAAATATTGAGATGCTTCGTGTTGATAATTCCATCATACTACTTACTTTTAAAATTCTTATATATTTTGTCATTTCTCTGAATGGGTTGTAGCTACAGTAGTTGACCTGATACTTCATCAATACAGAGATCTTTTTCATGTTTTCCTAATATGAGCACCTTCTGACAAAGGTCCTCCTCCCTATGGGGGACTCGGGTATACCCTGTCATTCCCACTTGATCTGGGAGCATACTTCCTTGCCAGTAAATCAGCTTGGGGAAGTGACTTTTCTCCTGGGAATTTCAACTCAAAGGTCTTTCAGTTCATGGAAATGTTTGCTCTGCTTGGTAGAGTGGACCCCAAAAGAGGCTTTAATGGCGTTTAGTAGCCAAGCGGGACTATGATTCAGAGCTAATAGTTGTCCACTCTTGACACTTATGGTCATTTAGGTTATATACCCGTTCCTTCGTGCTCTCTTTCCTTTTACTTTTTCACCATTTGCTCCATCCCCACATCTTTGGCATCTGGGTTTTTGGTCATCGTTTATTTTACTCTAATGGTGACCGACTTGTCTTGGTTTGCCTGAGGGCCTCCCAGTTTTATTTCCCAAAGTCCCACATTCAGCGGATCTACTCAGTCCCAGGCAAAACTGGGATGGGTGGTTACTCTACTAGGTACAGGGAGACCACCTCAGGATGGCCAGTTTTAGTTCATTCCCTTAGGGCCGAAAGAAGAAAAACATACTAAGTTGTAAAGATTAGGGTAAAAAAAAATCCATTTCCTTCTACCTATGACTAAACTATCCAAATTCCTATGACATTTTTTCAAATACAGCCGTCCTAATTATCAGGCTGATAGAATATTTTGGAGTTGGCAGGTCTTGGAAATAGTGCCCAATGTAGGCTTAAAGAATGCTGATAATCAAATAGTTACTAATTTCTGAAAATTAGTCATCAAAACCCAGCTTATTTGGAAAGGCCGAAATATTAGAAGAAAGAACCTTAAGGTTCTCCACTGTACCACATACGAACTTTCTAACTTGGAAAATTTTATCAGCTGACTTTAATTTGGGATTTTACCAGGCATGCATGGCAAATTCTCAAACCTAAGAGGGTACTCTTGTGAGCCCAGTCAGGCTTCCATGCCATCGTGTTTGCTCAGTGACTCCTCCTGTGCGTGAATCAAGAGAATAGCAGAACCTCAGAGTTAGCCCCATCACATATTTTTGGAATTGTTCAAAGGGACCAGAGGCTTGTAGCTGGAAAGAGATTACCAGTTCGGTGTTCCACTGGCAACAGGAATTACTGGAAGCTTTGGAATCTTGTACGAATAAAGAGTGGGACTACGTGATATGTGGAAAATCAAAAATGGGGCTATCGAAAATACAATAATCCAACTTACATATAAAGTATGCACTAGATACATCAACTGTGAGCTTTCCTTAAGGCTTCCTGGCAGGGGCGGAGGGGCGGGGGATGCAGTATCTCCAGTGTTTGACATCCACCCCTGTTATATCCCTTAGAGTGAGAGCCAGTTATCCTTAACAAATTTTTCTGGGGTGGGGGGGTGGGGGGGTGGGAGTGTCTGTGAATGTGTTTCAGTAGGAAATAGGAGAGAAGAGAAAGAGAATCTCTTCCCACAGACAATTTCAGAGGTAGAGAAACTCTAATATGAGAAGTAATGAGGGCTAGGAATAATAGAGGTGAGTGGGTTAAATATCTTGAGCCATGGGGAAGCCAATGGGGGCCCCTCAGAAAGCAGTGCTAGGAGGGGAAAGGCCACGAGGAGCCAGGTAGACAGTATTGGGCAGAAAAATCCCCAGGGGAACATCACTGCAATCCTCCCTTGAGCCCGACAATGATTTACAGCTGCGTATTGAGAGACTCTAGAGAGTATTACATTAGTGACACACAATATGAAAACATTGACCTTTAAAACTAATTCAGTATAAATTTTCACAGCTAATGTACACCTTTTTAAAAACTCTTTCCCACGAGTATTCTTCTCCAGTGTTTCCTGGTTTTCTACTTTGAATTTTATATAGAGAAAATAATAAAATAGGTTCACCCTATGTTAGAACTTTAAAAAGAGTACCGAATCTCTTGTATCACAATGGAACCAATAAATGGCTAACGGTTCATTTAAAATAAACGAATCCTCCTATTGTAAGCAAGGACAAGTAGAAAACTTGGAGGAAAAATACAGTTTGTGCCACAATGACAGGAATTATATGAAATTAGACTTTCCTTAGGTCCTTTGGAAGTATTCGTTCTTTCTATAAATGTATGGGGATTTAAATTTTCAGTAATTTTATTTATGATGATATACACTATTCTAAAATAAACAGCTGCCCTTAAAACCTTTAAGAATAGAAAAGGATACTCAAGGAACTAGAGACATAGATCTCTGAAGAAATGATTTTCTGAGGCTTTGTCCTCTGTAACTGTTTCAATTTACTATGATTTTCGCTATAGGGTTAAAAACTTGATGCACGTGATTTATCTGTGCATCATCTCTGTGTATTTAGAGCTAAGTTTATTTTCTCATGATATTACAGACCACAGGAGATAGTTACATTCTTCTGTAGTTTTTCTTTGTCTTTATGTCTGCTTCTAGGTTTAATGAAATATTAAAGGGGGAATAAATATTGAGAGACATGCTTAAACGCAGACTGAATTTTCCTTTACTGCCTACTTTCTCCAGTGACATATTCTGCATCAAATAAATGTCATATTTCCTTGTCTTAAAATTTGTTTTCCTATGACCGACTGGGTATTAGATTAGGTCATGGAAACATTCAAATTTAAAAAAAATATATAAGAGCAAATACATATTTTTTAAATGCTACGTGTAAGTCATATAATCCTTATTATATTCTTAACACAGGTAATACAAGTAGCTACAGTATACCATTATTTCACATCAAGTTTAGAATTTCCAAAGTTTCACTTTTCCTAGTACCTTCTAATGCTATGCTTATGCCACAGATGGTTAAATTGAATTATTTTGGTACTATTATATTTGGTCTCGCATTTGTACACAGAGATGACCACTCTGTCTCATACATACTCTTACTAAACCTTACTATTACTCTCTTATTATTTGTGTACGTATACATTTTTCAATCTCATTATGTTATAAAGTTACCAACAACAAGGCTATGCTTTGTTGACTCCCTACAGTGCCTGTGTGGCACTTTGGTTTTAACCTCTGGCTACGCCGTGGTAAAGTTTTCATCCTCCTGAGTCTGTGCTAGCTTCGATATGGGAAGTTAGCCTCGATTTTGAAACTGGCGGTGGGTGCAGTTGTTTTCTGATGGATTCAGGCTTTAACATTGCGTTGTTAACTTAGAGGCCAAGGTCACCTTGTATCTCAGATTAGCGAGACGCCAGGCTTGGGGTAGACTCTTGGTGCTTCCTTAAGCAGTCAGAAATAAGAAATGCAGCTACCCGCTATTCCTGATAAGTTAGCATCTCCTCCTGAATTGCTTATGCAGCTACAGAATGAAAGGGAGCCCAAGGTGTCATTTCTTTCAGCAGTTACGGCACAGCGGGCATTCTCCTAAGGGGCTGTCTACCTCTCATCCAGTTCCTCAGGAACGTGATTTCAGATCCGAGATAAAACAACTCGTCACCCTGCAGCAGTAACCTGGCAGAACATGTAGAACTTATCTTTTGGGGCCAAGTTTAGGGGGAGCTGGACTCCTTTTCTGGAGATACTGTCTGAGTGAACACATTTTAGGCACTTCCAGCTCTTTCTCCTCCACCTCAGGTGTTAGATGAGGAGGGAGTCAGGATCTGCTGCTGTGGCATGGGTAGTGTTCCAGCACCCACAGGTCCAAATTACATCCTTTGAGGAGACTATCTCTTCATTTTCTGATGGCCAGTCTCAGGGAGAGCTGCACGCAGGTGGCACGCAAATACTTGTGACCTTTACTGACATTATTAATAGTCCTAAAGTAGGTCTCTATATGAGGAAAGCAGGAGTTGCAAATACACTCCCTACCCTCTAAATTCGCTTGCCATCAGAAGCTAAAGAAAAGGGGGAAAGAAAGAAAAGGAAATAGTAAACTGATATTCTCAAGACAAAATATAACCTGTTTCATCATACATCCCTTACTCATCTTCTAAGTCTTTCAGAATCACAAAAATATTCCACTGAATTCTCTTAACACAAGGTTAGTGGGCGATGACCAGCCATAGATCCCTATGACTCTTAATGAAGAAAAGGGTGTATTTTGGAATAATGTATATCATCATAATGATGCATAAAAACATTCCTCAGAATAACACAAATACATTGCCTTCTGAGCACACGTCTTCAACACTAACATATCAAAGGGATGAGAGGGAGTATTGGGTCCGTAAGTGAGCCTATACTTTGTGGGCGGGTCGTACCAACAATAGTTTAATGAGATGACATCAAACATAAGCGATGTAGACTCGATAGCGCCAGAAGAAAGTCACGTTGAGTTCTTAAAGCAGATAGCCATTGCCTCTTATTTAGAAACAAATACTCAAACTGAATCCTTCAATAATGCTACCGGGGTTGTGGAATGAGAGTGGGGCATGAGAAAAGAGAGGAAAATCAACATGTTTAGAAACTCAAAATTCTGAGGCATTCTTGGAAAAATTCCTTCCAGAGAACCCAGAGAAAGCAAAATGATTTTTGCTCCCATATAGCTCTAAGCAGTGTCTTTAGTGACTGCGTGCATTACTGTGCATAAAAACTAAGGGTCTGATATTCCGACTCCAACTAAAGACAATTCAGAGAAAAATTTGGTTCTGTTTCATTTTTTTGACCCATTTTCTTTCAGTCAAACTTTGTGAAAGTGTGGGTCCATTTATGGGTAATAGAATCTCAAGGTTTTAGTAAGGGAAGCTTGGGCTGCCATGATATTCCTTGGTGCATCAGGTGGATTCCCAGGCAAAGCCCCAGGGGTCTGGGGAGGTAGACTCTTTCAAGATGGAGAAGCTCATGTTCTTTTGAGCATCGGATTAATGTCCATTTAAATACTGATGCCTCAGATGGAGGGTTGGCAATCTATGGCCCATGGGCCAAATTTGGCCACGCCTATTTCTGTAAGTAAGGTTTTTTGGAGTACAGCCACACCCATTTGCTTCCTATTGTTTATGGTTGCTTTCATGCCAAAAGGGCAGAATGGAGTAGTCATTGACAGAGACTGTCAGACCCTCAGAGTCTTCAGTATTTACCGTCTGGCCTTCTACAGAGAAAAATTGCCGGTTCCTACCCGACGTGCCATGAGAATTTATTAAGCACGATAGAGTTTCAAAAAAATATTTATTGTAGTTTCACACAAAAGCTTTAATTGAAGAAAATAAAAGATCCCCTTTAAAAGCCAAATGAAGTTTGTTATTACATCAAAAGCTAAGAGATAAAAGAAACACCATATGCATCACTCTTCTGACCATGAGATACAGTCTATATGATACGGCAGCCCATTTATTAAACACCTTTAGTAGCTATTAAAGACGCAGGAAAACAAGGATATCCATAGTTTCCGTTTTTATCTCCTTAAATGTTTAGCTGTTTCTTGCATTAATAAACATCGGAAAGGTGCACATTTACATTTTGGATTGAGGGTAAATGCAATGAGGAATTTAATCAAAGCAACTTAGGATTCTAATTAATGCAATCAGCAATAGGTCGTGCAAACATCGTCATTGAATGCCATCGTGTAAAGCTGGTGACAGTGATTTGGGCTGCTGAAAGATTTGCCCCTCTGTTATCAGGATAAAACCCGATAGAGGGGAGAGACAAAAACCGAATGCCAAACCCAGAGCTTGGATTAGTCTTTCGATGTTTACATATTCTTGTGAGTCATTTAATAACCCTATCAAAACTTTATTATTCGAGGGAAATTCTTCATGCGCTACGTCCTGTTAAAGCACCAGAAGTCTCTTTTCTGAACAGTGCTGTGTCAGTAATATGGAAATGGGTAGTGGAGTTGCATTATGACTTATTTTGCCAGTGAAAAGGAATGGTAAAAGGTAAATTACTTTTTTCTAGCATCGAGGACATCAGAAAGTACAGTAATTTGTGAAACACAATCCTAGTAGCCTAAAAGAGAACATTCGTAAAGACAAGGGAACACTATATTTTACTTCTCAATGGCATTATGCTCATTATTTCACTTGAGTGTTTCTAGGACAGCAGCCACCAAAGTTCAACCATATTTTATTTTGACTTCATCCAATAATATGGCTGTATACTTTACGTAGTCATGAACATTCGAACCAGCCAATTGATTGAGGACTTAAAATAAATTGCATGAGGACCAAGAAGAAATTTCACCCAAAAGTCAATCTCCACACTGTCACCTAGCACTGTAAGGCTCTTGATCTCATAGGCTCTCTCACAGGCAACACCATCACCATGACATTTATAAGGAATATTGGTGGATTTTATAGTCTGAAATCTTTTTCATGTACATGAAACATATTTGTACATACATGGTGATGAGCTTATAATTAGTTTTATGTTTATCGGGCTTTTTTTTTTTTTTTGAGGGGGAGCCAGGCCATGCATGTGATGTCTTTGCTATGAACTTGGGGCTACTTTCTTTTGCAAAAAGAGTGTGTGTGCACACACATGTGTGTTTAGTGTAAGGTCAACCCCTTGGCATGTATCTTAAAGGTAGCACATCCGAGGCTTGACTATGTTAAAACTTCCATTATATGAAAAAGACTGGCTATAAAAAAAAAATCTCCTAAACTTTGAAATTTGTATTTCTGAAACATTAGGGATATAACTATTTAAATATCTTTAATGATACACGATGCTTATTACTGGTAATTCTACCTAAGTCTAACCAAATATCGAGTGTTTTAAAAATTTCTCTGAGGGGCGCCTGGGTGGCTCAGTCAGTTAAGCGGCTGACTTCAGCTCAGGTCATGATCTCACGGTCTGTGAGTTCAAGCCCCATGTCGGGCTATGTGCTGATGGCTCAGAGCCTGGAGCCTGCTTCAGATTCTGCGTCTGCCTCTCTCTCTCTCTCTCTCTCTCTGCCCGTCCCCTGCTCATGCTCTGTCTCTCAAAAATAAATAAACGTTAAAATATTTTTTAAAGGGGCGCCTGAGTGGCTCAGTCGGTTGAGTGGCCGACTTCGGCTCAGGTCATGATCTCGCGGTTTGTGAGTTCGAGCCCCGCGTCGGGCTCTGTGCTGACAGCTCAGAGCCTGGAGCCTGCTTCGGATTCTGTGTCTCCCTCTCTCTCTGCCCTTACCCTGCTCACACTCTGTCTCTATATCTCTCAAAAATAAATAAAAATTAAAAAAAAAATTTCTCTGGCATGATGGATAAAATATTATTGAATTTGAAGTAATGAACACTTGACTAATGACTTTCTAAAGTGAAAGTGTATAAACAATTGCTTTCTAGAGGCGAGTGAACTTGGAAATTGGCATTCAGCCAGTGTCCCACACGTATGAAACAGTGCTTCTTCAATCCTGTATCCCATTCCTTCACACGATGGCTTCAATGCTCAGTCCCACTCACCATTGTAGTTTCTGCTATTGACCCAAAGCTGTTGATAAATATGTTGCAGGTAACATTTACAGGAGGCCCTGCAAGTTGAACAATAAATAGAAAATTTGACAGGTTGTGTTCATGGCATAATCAAGTCACGTTTTTCTCTTGCCGGTGGCGTTGTAGCACTTACCATGGTGGTTTCTGTGACTGATCCAAAACTGTTGATAAAAATATTGCAAGTAACGTTTACTGGAGGACCTGCGGAATGCAATAAGAACACTGCAATAGACATTGAAGCAAAAATACAGCTCCATCAACATTTGTGCAAATGACTAGAAATGCAAACTAAAAATGATGGGGAGATTGCAAAAAAAACAAAAACAGAAACCAAAACAAACAAACAAAAAACCAAAGCCAAAAACCAAAGCTAAAAATGTCATACCCAGAGCTGCAGAGTGATAACATTCCCACTAGTGTTTCGAATAAGGACAGTTAGGCAATGATGACTTACCCAGCAGACTTTGGGATTTAGAAAATATAAGCTGGAGACTATTAAACTGAATTCATTGTCACTGGTTGCTATCAAAATAGCCTTTTGCATGGGTGGCCTTTCTCCACCTCTTTTCCCATGACACCCTTTAAATCAGTGGGTCTAATTTGATTCTCTTGATACCGTTGAATTTACACCATTCATTCTTTGTATCCTCTGACCCCCAATGAAAAATGATGTACAAAAATACAAAAACAAAGAAAATTGGCTGATTTTAAGAAATAAGCAGAAATGTCACTTAATGTCCAGATTGTAAAGCAAGGGCTATTAATCCTAGATACGCTTTCAATAAAGAGCCCACTTTTTTCTCCCGAGACCCAAAGGCTGGCTTTCTTTTTCTCTTGCCTTGGATCTCCACAACTCAGGCACTAATCAGGCCCTTTTCTGCTTAGCGTCTGAGATCAGATGACAACAGATGTGTTGGGGAAGGGGGGAATGGCCGCAGATTCTTTGCCCTTCAATGATAGATATCACTGTCTAACGATTTCCAGTTTCATGTTTTTCTCAGGGATATGTTTATCACCCTCATGTATTTACCCCCAATTCTGGGGTAAGAACACACTGCCACAAGCCAGCTACTCACTTGCTGCTTTCCTTGGTGGAAAATTCTCTCTCTTTACTCAACAGGGTCTCAGTAACCTAGTGTAGGCTACACCCCAGTTGGCTCTGTACCCAACAAGCCATTAGGATCTAACTGACGAGTTTAGCTTGAGGCCTCCCTCTAAGGGTGGTGGTAAAACACAGCCGTGGTGGCACTTGGGCACCGTGTTTTTAAACTCAACAAGCCAGTAGGTTCTCAACCCTTTCCTTTGAGGAAAGGAAACTTAGGCTTAACTCTCCAGGCAAGAACTTTTAGTGAATGAGATGTGTTAAGTTTTTTTCTTTGACATAATTAACTTTTCTGTTCTTAATGGAAAACAATTGTGTTTACTAAAAAAAAAAAAAAAAAAAAAAGTTTGTAGGTATGGAATCACAGTCACCACCATATTACCAAAACATTTTTCAGCCTCCATCTGAGATATTCCAAGTCTTTCAATTCATCCCTTCCCTCTCTTTTTTCAGCATCTGCCAAGATGACTTCTTTCCCAGGGTCACTTTCTACTCTACTTGATTTGTCTTTCTCATTTGGTTACTGAAAACAGAACAAAATAAGTCTCTTCCTTGACCATAAAATTCTATTCCATAGCAAGTGTATTTTTCTGCTAATAAGAAATACATCTAGACAAGATGGGGGCAAGTCGTGAGACATTGTATATGTTCACTTTTTTTTTTCTCTTCACAATAAAATATTTCATTTTAAATAGCCCAATTCAGGATGAGAAACTTTCATGAATTTTTTATATGCAGGACAGATAAGAAAATGAATGATGGAGGGAGGTAAGGTTAAAGAAACAGGAAAGAGACATGTCATCTTAACAAGAGGAGTTCGAAAAGTCAAATGTAGATTGTCTTCTACTGTACACTATCCTGCCTCCCAGTTGGCCTCCCCAATTAGCTTGCAGGCATTTAGGACGCCGGCTCATAACATCATGTACTTATCCCTGCAAGTAAATGGCAGTGCAAGTATATTACTAGAACTCAAAATATTTAAGCTACCACATATTGACACACTGTACTAAGCACATTTTAAAAATTATCTGGTTTATTTAAAAAAATTTTTTTAATGTTTATTCATTTTGTGAGAGAAAGAGAAAGAGAGACAGAGTGTAAGTGGGGGAGTGGCAGAAAGGGAGGGAGACGCAGAACCCAAAGCAGGCTCCAGGCTCCGAGCTGTCAGCACAGAGCCCGATGCAGGGCTCAAACCCACAAACTGAGAGATCATGACCTGAGCCGCAGTCGACTCGACTTAACCAACTGAGCCACCCAGGCACCCCAGAAATTATCTCGTTTAATCCTCACAAAAGAGGAATTGTTTTACTGCACCAGTAAATGTTTTCAGAAGAGGAAACTGGGGGCTAGAGAGGTTAAGTAACTTGCTTAAAGTCATGCCACAGTAAGTAGAAGAGCGGACACTCCATGCCTTATCATTCTGATCCCAGACGCCTAAACTTCCAGCCCCTTTGCTGCACCGCGTTCCTTACACAGTCACCTCGCTTCCTCCTGACCTGCCAACCATGGTGTTTGCCACTGGTTTATATATTTCTGGGATATTTGATCCTTTACTTCTGACCTCTTCAATCTTGGATGTTGTCTCAAGTTTCATTTGCATCTGGATATAAAATTTGGGGAAGAAGAAAAAGCAATTTTTTTGGATGCAGAATTAGCACATGTATACAAGAGCTGATACATCTGAAAAGCCTACTGTGGGGGACGCCTGGGTGGCTCAGCCGGTTAAGCGTCCCACTTCGGCTCAGGTCATGGTCTCAGCGCTTGTGAGTTCGAGCCCCGCGTCGGGCTCTGTGCTGACCGCTCAGAGCCTGGAGCCTGCTTCGGATTCTGTGTCTCCCTCTCTCTCTGCCTCTCTCCCGCTCACACCCTGTCTATTCAAAAAGAAATAAATGTTAAAAAAAAAAAAACCTTAAAAAACAAAAAGCCTGCTGTGTGCCAGTGAGTGTCTTGTTTCATTCTTCAGTAATTAGGTGCTACCGTGTCCCCCACTTTATAGATGAGGAAGCTAATACACAGAGGTAATTAATTAATTTCCCAAGGTCACAGAGGCAGAAATTGCCTAACTTATGGACACTTCTCTTAACTGCAGGAATAAAATGCCTGAGGCCGCTGGAATTACCGTCATGATAAAAGCTACTGGGACTGGCCTGCAAGTTCTTTGGGTTAGATGATATAATTCTGTTTCACTTTTGTCATCCTGATATGTGTCAGGACAACCTTTCATCTGTATTTTAGCCCAATAATCCACCGAGATGTTCTAATTAACAAGAACACATTCTTACAGGTGATCATATTCTGTAAACCGTAGAAAGAAGTAGTGAACACTAGTTAACCTCATGGAATTGCTTTATCAGCAAAGTTATGATATTCCAAAGTGAATTGGATGAGAATTCAATAGGAACAAGAATGATGTAGACACCTCATCTCTCATATCTCTCTTGTCCCCTTCCTTCTTTCCAAACCTCGTCCTCTCTCCCCCTCCCTTTTTCCCTTTCTTTTTCACTCTCTTTCTTCCTTTATTTTTTGCCTTTTTCTTTTTTTATTATTTGAGTGTAGTTGACACACAATGTTAGATTAGTTTCAGGAGTACAGCATAGTGATTTGGCAAGTTTAAACATGATGCTATGCTTACCACGAGAGCAGCCACCAGCCATCACCATCCATTGTTATTATAGTATCAGTGACTATATTCCTTATGCCGTGCCTTTTATTCCCATGACTGATTCATTTCATAACTGGAAGTCTGTGTCTCCCCCTCCCATCATCCATTTTTGCCTGTCCCTCCACCCCCTCCGGCAACCATAAGTCTGTTCTCTGTGTTTACAGGGCTGATTCTGCTTTTTGTTTGTTTACTCATTTTTTTAGATTCCATATGTGAGTGAAATCGTGTAGTATTTATCTTTCTCAGTCTGACTTATTTCACTGAGTATAATACCCTCTAGGTCCATCCATGTTGTTGCAAATTGGACAGTCTCATCTTTTTATTGCTGCATAATATTCCAGGGTATGTGTGCGCACGCGCGCGCGCGTGTGTGTGTGTGTGTGTGTGTGTGTACCACATCTTCCTTATCCAGCTGTCTTTTGGTGGACTCTTAGGTTGCTCCTGTATCTTGGCTATTGTAAACGATGCTGCCATAAACATAGGGGTGCATATATCCTTTCAAATTAATGTTTTTTTGTTTTCTCTGTGTAAATATCCAGTAGTGGAATTATTGGATCTTACGGTAATTCTATTTTTAAGCTTTTGAGGAACTTTGGTACAGTGACTTTATCAATTTGCATTCTTGCCAAAAGCATATGAGGGTTCCTGTTTTTCCACATCCTCCCCAACACTTGTTATCTCTTGTCTTTTTTATTTTAGTCATTCTCACAGATGCAAGCTAATATTTCATTGTGGTTTTGATTTGCATTTCTCTGATGATTACTGTTGTTGAGCACCTTTTCTTGTGTCTGTTGGCTCTCTGGATGTCTTCTTTGAACAAATGTCTATTCAGGTCCTCTGCCTATTTATTTGAGTTGTTTGTTTTTATGGTGTTGAGTTGCATAAATTCTTGATATATTATGGATATGAACCCCTTATTGGACATGTCATTTGAAAATATCTTCTCCCATTTAGTAGGCTGCCTTTTTATTTTATCGATGGTTTCCTTCATTGCACAAAAGCTTTTTATTTTGATGTGGTCACAGTAGCTTATTTTTGCTTTTGTTTCCATTGCCTTAGGAGACATAGCTAGGAAAATGTCGCTACAGCTAATGTCAGAGAAATTACTACCTGTGTTCTCTTCTAGGATTTTTATGATTTCAGGTCTCACATTTAGGTCTTTAACCCATTTCGAGTCTATTTTTGTGTTTGGTATTAGAAAGTGATCCAGTTTCATTATTTTTGCATAATAATATGCAGTTTGCCCAGCACCATTTATCGAAGAGACTATCTTTTCTTCATTGTATGTTCTTGCCTCCTTTGTCATATATGAATTGACCATATAAGTGTGGGTTTATTTGTGGGCTCTCTTCTGTTCTCTTGATCTGCGTATCTCTTTTTCGTGTCAGTACCATGCTGTTTTGATAACCACAGTTTTGTAACCTCAGATTACCTTGTAACGTGGGATTGTGATACCTGTACTTTTGTTTTTCTTTCTCAGGATTGCTTTGGCTATTTGGGGTCTTTCGTGGCTCCACACAAATTTAAGTATTATTTCTTCTAGTTTTGTGGAAAATGTTAGTATTTTTATAGGGATTGCATTGAATTGTTTTGCCTTATTCTTATGAGAGAGTGATCTGGCCGTAACTCTAGCATGTAATGCAAATATAAATGGAGGTGGAGTTTTATATGGTAAATAGATTTCAGATACGTTAAATGTATTTGGAAGAAAGCCTCCCTTCCCTGACCCCCAGCACGAAGACGACAAGCCCCATCTTATGCTGATCGTCTTTGTTGCTGTATACCCACTCTCTCAGATTATCTTCTTTGGAGTAAGGCGTTTGTCTTGGTAACCCAAGTCAAACTACAGTTATGCTACAATTATTGTCTATTAACATCTTCATTTTTGGATCAGTTGACCAAATTTGCTGTAAGGGGGCACAGGATCGCAATTAATAATGCATCCAGGGGCGCCCGAGTGGCTCAGTCGGTTAAGCGACCGACTGAGCTTAGGTCATGATCTCGTGGTCTGTGAGTTCGAGCTCCACATTGGGTTCAGTGCTGGCCATTCAGAGCTTGGAACCTGCTTCCAATTCTGTGTCTCCCTCTCTCTCTGCCCCACCACTGCCTGCTCTCTGTCTCTCTTTCTCTCTTTCTCAAAAGTAATAAACTTTTATAAATAAATAAATATTTATAAATAAATAAGAAAAATAACGATAATGCATCCCACTGTTTTCTCCTCTACTACTCAGACTGCAGTCTGAAGCTCAGCAAAATCAGCCCCATTCGAGTCCTGGTGAAGCAGTTCACACTTGAACAAGGGAGCTTTGTTCCTGCAGATAATTCCGTCTCCCTTTCAAAATTAATATCACTTGTACTTTGTTTCAGTCTTTCAAGAATGTCCCTGGAAATGTCAACTGCAGTCCATTAATGAAACTACTAAGGTTAGACAAGTTTGGAAAACACTGAATACAGTTTGTTGAATACAGTTAGGCAAGTTTCTTTAATATAGGTTTCTCCAAAGTTGTGCAACCATTAACCACTATCTATTTCCAAAGTTTTTCCATCACTTCAAATAGAAACTTTGTAACCATTAAGCAACGACTCCCCGTTCTCCTCTCCCTCCAGCTTCTGGTAACTTCTAATCTACTTTCTGTCTGTTTATTCAAGATATTTAATGTAAGTTGAATCACACATTATCTGTGCTTTGTATCTGGCTTCTTTCACTTAGCATAATGTTTTCAATGTTCATCCATGTTGTAGCACGTATCAGAATTTCTTCCTTTTTATGACTAAATAATCATTGTGTATATATATATATACTACATTTTTAAAATTCATCTGTTAATAGAAACTTGGATTTTTTTTTCACCCTTTGGATATTGTGAGTAATCCTGCAATCAAATGTTTGAGTTTCTACTTTCAACTCTCATGGATATATACCCAGGAGTGGAATTAGGGGTTACATGCTAATTCTATGTTCAGCTTTTTAAGGAACTGCCATACTGTTTTCTACAGTGGCTACACTATTTTAAATTGCCACAAGCAATGTTTGAGTATTCCAGTTTCTCCACGTCTTCACCAATACTTATTTTCCATGTTTTGATTGTAGTCATTCTAGTAGGTATGAGGGGATATCTTATTGTGGTTTTGATTTTCATTTCCCTAATGACTAATGACATTGAACATCTTTTCTTGTGATTATTGGCTATCATTTTGGAGAAAAGTCTATTCAAGTCCTTTGCCCATTTTTGTATTGGGTAGGTTGTCTTTCTGTTGTTGAGTTGCAGGAGTTCTTTATATATTGTGGACATTAATCCCTATCAGATATATGATTTGAAAGTAGTTTCTCTTTGCAGGTTTACTCTTTCTTGATAATGTACTTTGATGCACACCAGTTTTTAGTTTTGATGAAATCCAATTTATATATTCTTTTGTTGCGTATGTTTTAGTGTCATCAGAAAAGATCAGTGACTGAATCCATGGTCATGAAGATTTACCCCTATTTTTCTTTTAAGAGTTTAATGGTTTCAGCTCTTATATTTAGGCTGTTGATTCATTTTGAGATAATTTTTGTATATGGTATGAGATAGAGGTCCAACTTCATTCTTTTGCATTGTGGAAATCTAATTGTGTGTTATGCTAAGTAAAATAGGGCAGAAAAAGACAAATAGCATATGATTTCACTTATATGTGGAATCTAAAAAGAACAAAACAAATTAGCAAGCAAACACCAGACTCTTCAATAAGACTGTTGAATTTGTTTTGCTAATATTTTTTGGAGGATTTCAGCATCTGTATTCATAAAGGATATTGGTCTGTGATTTTCTCATGGTGTCTTTGTCTGGCTTTGATATCAGGGTAATGTTGGCCTTATAGAATGAGTTCAGAAGTGTTCTTTTTTATTTCTTGGAAGAATCTGAGAAGTATTGGTGTTAATTTTTCTTTAAATGTTTGGAAGAATTCACCAGTGAAACCATCTACTCCTGAAATTTTCTTTGTTGGAAGGTTTTCGATTACTCATTCAATCTCTCTACTTGTTATAGGTCTGTTGAGATTTTCTATTTCATCTTCAGTCAGTTTAGGTAATTTTTGTGTTTCTAGGTTGTCCGTTTCATCGAGGTTATCTAATCTGTTTATAATCATATAATTTTTTAAAATTTCTGCAAGGTCAGTAGTAATGCCCCCACTTTTATTTCTGATTTTAGTTTTTGGAGTTTTTTCTATTTTTTCCTTGTCAGTCTACCTAAAGGTCTGTAATATTTGTTGATCTTTTAAAAGAACCAACTTTTGGTTTTATTGGTTCTCTAATTGCTTTTCTATTTTTTCCCCCATTTAGATCTTTATTATTTACTTTTTAATGAGAGCTTTAGGTTTAGTTTTCTTTTTCTGGTTCTTAGGTTATTTATTTAAGATCTTTCTTCTTATTTCTGCAGGCACTTATTTTTTAAATTTCCCTCTGAGCACTGTCTTCACTGCATCCCATAAGTTTGTTTTCATTCATTTCTAATTTTCCTTATGATTTCTTCTTTGACCCATTGGTTGTATAAGAGTGTATTAGTTTCCAAATATTTGTGAATTTTTTGGTTTTCCTTTTATTATTGATTTTTAGTTTCATTCCACTGTGGTTGGAGAGATACTTTTTATGATTTTAATCTTTTAAAATTCATTAAGAATTATTTTGTGGTTCATTATATGGTCTATCCTGGAGAATGTTCCATGTGCACTTGAGAAGAATGTATATGCTACTGTTGTTGGGTGGAACATTCTCTATATGTTTGTTAGATCTAGTTGATTTATAGTGTTGTTCATATCCTTATTTTCCTTACTGATCTCTGTATGGATGCTCTATCCATTATCGAAAATGGTATATTAAAGTCTCCAAATGTTATTGCAGAAGTATTATTTCTCCCATTCTTTCTGTCAAGGTTTGCTTCATGTATTTTGGGCTCTGTTATTTGGTGCATATACTTTTAGAATTGTTATATCATCTTGATGATTTGATCCTTTTATCAATATATAGTGTAATTCTTTGTCTGTTTTAAGAGAATTTTACTAATATTGTATTTTGCCTGATGTTAGGATAGCCACCTCAGTTCTCTTTTGGTTACTGTGTGCATAGAATATCTTTTTCCATCTTTTCACTGTCAGTCTACTTGTGTCTTTGGATCTAAAGTGAGTCTCTTGTAGATAGCATATAGTTACATCATATTTTATTTTATCCCTTCTCACCATCTATGTCTTCTAATTGGGGAGTTTAGTTCATTTACATTAAAAGTAATTATTGACAAGGAATGACTTACATCTGCCATTTGGTATTTGATCTCTGTGTATCTTACAGCTTTTTTGTCTCTGATTTCCTCTATTACTGCCCTCTTTTATGTTCAGTTGACTTTTTTGCAGTGAATTATTTTGGTTCTCTTTTGTATACTTTTTAAATATTTTCTTTGTGGTTACCATGGGGGTGACATTTAACACCGTAAGTTTATAGCAATTTAGTTTCAATTGATACAACTTAACTTCAATAACATATAGAAACTCTACTCCTATACAGATATATCTTCCTCCCTTTATGTGCTATTGCCACAAATTACATCTTTATTCATTATATGCCCCAAAGCATAGATTAACAACTTTTAAATGCATTTGTCTCTTAGATCCTGGAGGAATTAAAAAGTGGAGTTACAAACCAAAACTACCATAATACTGTTTTATATTTGCCCATGTATTTACCTTTACCAGAAATTTTTATTTCTTCATTAAGTTTTGAGTTACTGTCTAGTGTTCTTTCATTTCATTTCATAAAGGACTCCCTTGATCATTTCTTGGAGGGCGGGTCTGGTTGTAATGAACTCTCACAGCTTTTGTTCATCTGAAAATGTCTTTGTTTCTTCTTCATTTGTGAGAGACGGTTTTGTTGGATAAAACCTCCCAAGCTCTCAATTATGTTGTTGGTTTTTTTTCCTTCCAACATGTAAAATATATCATTCCATTACCTTCTAGACTCCATGGTTTCACTGAGAAATAAGTTGATATTCTCATTGGGAGATCCCATATAAGTAATGGGTTTTTCTCTTGCTCTTTTAAAAATCCTCTTATTGTCTTTGGCTTTCAACAGTTTGATTATGAATATTTTCAGTGTGGGTCTCTTTGAGTTTTCCTACTTGGAGTTCATTGAGGTTTTTGGATCTGTAGATCTATGTTTTCATCAAATTTGGAGACCCATTATTTCTTTAAATATTCTACTCAAATATTCTTCCCACCTCTTCCTTTCTCTCTTCTCCTTTTTTAAATTTCTTATTTATTTTTGAGAGAGAGAGAGAGACCAAGTGCGAGCAGGGGAGGGACAGAGAGAGAGGAAGCAGGCTCCAGACTCTGAGCTGTCAGCACAAAGCCTGACATGGGGCTGGAACCCACGAACCATGAGATCATGACCTGAGCCAACGTCAGATGCTTCACTGACTGAGCCACCCAGGCGCCCCTCTCTTCTCCTTCTTGAACACCCAGAATGTTTTCTTCATTCTTCTTTCTTTATGCTCCTCAGACTCAGTAATTCAATTGCCCCATCTTCAAGTTTACTGATTCTTTCTTCTTCCTGCTTAAATCTATTTTTGAAATTCTCCAGTGAATTCTCCATTCCTGTTACTATGCTTTTCAGCTCCAGAATTTGTTTGGTTCCTTTTTATAATTTCTATCTCTTTATCGATGGTCTCATTTTATTCATATATCACTTTTCTCGTTTCCTTTCATTCTTTGTTTTTGGTTTCCATTAGGCCTTTAAGCATATTTAAGATAGCTATTTTAAGGACTTTGTCTAGTAATGTCTGGAATTGCTCAGTGACAATTTCTTTTAAGTTATTTTGTTCCTTTGAATGGAACATAATTTCCTGTTACTTTATATGCTTTGTAATTTTTGTTGATAATTGGACATTTGAATATTATAATGTGGTAATTCTGGAAATCAAATTCTCTCCCTTCCCCAGAGTTTGCTGAATGTTTTGATTGTTGAAGGATATAGTAAGTCATCTGTTTACTGCTTTTCCCAAACTTTTTTTGCAAAGAGTATATTCCTTCTCACGTGTGGGCATTATGGTCTCTGTTCCTTAACTTGTGTTCAGCAAGAGGTCTGACAGAGATTTCCTTGAACACCAAGAGCTAACAAATCAGCAACAAACAAACAAATGAAACACACCTTTCCCAGTCTGCAGATTGTCTCTGTGCTGGGGCATTCCTTCAATACCTGGCCAGTCTTGAACCAAATCTAGAGATCAGCCCAAGGTGAAATTTTAGGATCTGCTCCCGTCTTTTCTGAGGATGCATCTTGCCCTGAAAATGCATGTTGCTTTCAAAATTCCCCTTTATATGTGGCTGATTTGAATTTCCTAATTTCTCTAAGAAAATTTCCTCAGCTTTTGCTCTTAGGCCTTAGATAGCTCATTATATGTTTCAACTGTAATCTTTGCCCCAGGCATCTGAAGGTTTTTAGTGGTTTTTTTTGTAGTGTTTTTGATCAATACTTGCTGTTTTTCCATCTTGAGTTCCAAGTTAGGTGGAACAGAGATAGGCACTGTTATGGGCTGAACTGTGTCCGCCCCCTCCCCAAAATCATGTGTTCAAGTACTAACCCCCAGTACCTCAGAATGTAACTGTATTTGGAAAGATCTTTAAAGAGGTAATTAAAGTTAAATGAGGTCATGAGGGTAGGCCCCAATCAGATACAAATTGTGTCCTTATGAAAAGAGGAGAAAAGAGACGCCAGTGATGTGTGTGCACAGAGGAAAGACCATGTGAGGACAGAGTGAGAAAGTGGCCATCTGCAAGTCAGGGAGATGGTCCTCGGGAAACCATTCCTGCTGATGCTCAGTCTTAGACTTAGCACCTCCAGAACTGTGAGAAAGCAAATCTCTGTGGGGGAAGCCACCGGGTCTGTGATATTTTGTTGTGGCAGCCCTAGCAAACTAATGCACGTGCTTTGTGTTAGTCCATCTGGTAGCACACATTGTTTAGAATAGACAGACAAAATAATTTGTGAATAATGTTTGTTCTGCCCCTCCAGAACCAAGGACCAGGGTTCCACACTGAGAATGCAGGTTGCCACTAATTCAAAGCCAAAACCATTGTTGGGGAGAAGAATGGGGCAAGGGCAAATAAAAATATCACAAAACTTTCCTACCATTTGAAGTTGGCTTTTTCTTATTTCAGCAGTCTCTTGGTTACTGCGAGCTTCTGAATGTTTTCTAGAGTTAACTCTGACAAAGTTAGTTCTGACGCTTTCTGCTTACTTTTTGATGTTTCTGTGGGGGAACAAGAGCTTGGAGCTGCCTACTCTGCCATTTTGTTGCTGTCAGCCTCCTCCTCCCCAAAACTTTCATAAACTCTTGTGCATTACGGTGCTCCTGGAGGAGAACATAGTGTGTGTTGTTGTTTTCCAAACTTATTTGACCATAGGAGATTTTTTGTTTTCTAAATAGACTATCCTTTTAATGAAGCATACTTCAAAGATGGCAAGCATTCTGCAAAACATAGTTCTGGAAATGCTGGTCCACATTTTTCTTTTATTAATTCAATTAACAATTTCTGGTTGAACAATAAATATGTTAGATGGTAACAATAAAACTCTGGTAAAACTAAAGGCAATCATAGGGCTGTAATAAAACTCTGTGCTCCTGCCAAGGGGGGAATGTTTTTGGGGGCTGCAAGGTGAGTGTCTGAGATAGAGAGGTAGTGCAGGAGGAACAAAGAATCAGTAAAGATCAGCTTAATCTTTCTTGGTTACTTGTCTGACTCTAAAGTTTTTTTCAAATGTTTATTTAGTTTTGAGAGAGAGAGAGAGAAAATGAGTGGGGGAGGTATAGAGATAAAGGGGGAACGGAGGATCGGAAGTGGGCTCTGCCCTGGCAGCAGAAAACCCGATGCAGGGCTCGAACCCATGATCTATGAGAACATGACCTGAGCCCAAGTCGAATGCTCAACAGACTGAGCCACCTAGGCGCCCCTGTCTAAGATTAACTGTATGTAATGATACTATAGTCTAGAGATATAACTCAGGGATACAAGTGAAAAACTCTGCTTGTAATCAGATTTAATAAATGTATTAATTGCTGGGTGAGTTCTCTTAAAAACTCAGTGCCCTGGATTATGGGTCAGCAACTCCTTTTTGGTAAAGGGCCAGGTAGTAAATATTTTAGTCTCTGTGGACCACAAAGTTTCCATCACACCTAGTCAATTCTGCTTTTGTAGTGCAAGTAGCCATAGACAGTATGTAAACAGATGGGTGTGGCTGTGTTCCAGTAAAACTTTATTTACAAAACAAGTAGTGGGTTAGATTTGCCCCAGGCATGGGTCAAGTTTGCTGAGCCCTGCTCTATTTTCAGAGTGGGAGGTTAGTGAACAACAGAACTTGTTCTGGAATTCCATGACCTTTTCATAATGATGTCCTTTGGGCCAGCGGCACTAGCCATGAAGTGTGAATTAGACTACTCTGTTATTCCAAGAGCCAGGAGGCAGTATGGAAGTAATACAGGACTAGGCCAGATAATATGGACACAAAATATTTAGTGTATTTGACTCCGTCATTATATTTAATGTATTCTGTATCTTGCATATTTAAAACCTAGAACCAATAACTTGCATATTTAAAACCTAGAACCAATAACTTCTACCATGGTAATGAAAATTTTATCTATTACTCATAGTGACTATATTAATATAAACCTACATATATGTATCCATATTGACCAAAGCTTTCTAAGTTAAGCATAAATTAAAAAAAAAAAAAAAAAGCTTCATGATGGGGACGCCTGGGTGGCTCAGTCAGTTAAGATCCAACTTGTGGTTTTGGCTCAGGTCATGATCTCATGGTTTGTGAATTCGAGCCCCGTGTCAGGCTCTGTGCTGCCACTGTGGAGCCTGCTTGGGATTCTCTCTGTCTCTTTGCTCCTCCCACATGTGCTTTCTCTCTCTGTCTCTCTCTAATAAATAAATAAGCTTTAAAAAGAAGCTTTAAAAATAAGCAATAGAGGCAAATATTATATAATATCACTTATTTGTGGAAACTAAAAAAGCCAAACTCACAGGAGCAGAGAGTAGAGTGATAGTTACCGGGGCTGTGGGTGAGAGAAATGGGGAGATGTTTGGTCAGAAGTTACAAGCTTCCAATTATAAGATGAATAAATTCTAGGGATCGAACGCACAGCATGTGACTGTAGTTAACAATACTGTATTATATATTTGAAAGCCGATAAGTGAGTAGCTCTTAAATGTTCTCACCACAGAAAAGAAATGGTACTTATGTGACGTGATGGAGGTGTTAACGCACACCACATAGTAATCATCTTACAATGTTAACACTACAACAGTAATCATTTTGCAATATATGAATGTATAAATGAACACTTTGTACACCTTAAACTTATACAATGTTATATGTCAATTATACCTCAGGTTGGAAAAAAAATTTAGAAAAGGGCTGCAGCAAAGATCTTAAAAATAAATGTTAGGAAAGAATAGGAGATTTTGTATAACACCAAAACAAGTAGTCGCTATTCATTAGGTTTGCCCCAAGTATGTTTTCCAACGTCATTTTGAGGAGAAAGATTTAAGAGCAGAGGGCAGTCTTTGAGTTCCAAGATGAAAATGCTATTTTTTCTCTCTTGTCACAAATAGGCAAGAATGGCATTTTCATTTTACATTTTATTCCTAGTAAATAATTTAATGTGTCATTAGGTACCACAGTTGCTTTAGTGTAGGACCCTTGGATGGGAACGGAATATTAAATATACATGCTTGATTTATACAGAAATTAAGTTTACTTTGGAATAAGATTTTTGTCTAGCAGAAAGATTCTTGCCTTTGGTTCCAGAGATAAAAAGGGAAAATAAAGCACACATAGGAAGCAAGATGATGGAGAGTTAAGGGTCAGAGCCTTGCTATTCGAACATGGAGAAGCAGTGTTCCTTGTGATGGCTTCCTGGGTTGCATGGTACTTTGATGCTCATGAAAGAGAGAGCCTTGGAGGATGGGAGGATTGTAAGGGGAAGGAATGGCTTTTCATGGTAGTCCTCCCTTTATGAGGGGTGATTTGAGGCATCTAGTCTGAAAGAACGGAGAAGGCTTTTTTAAATGTCGTGATTGTAATTATAAATGACCACATAAACTAACCCATTGCATTATTTTAATCTAGATAATTCACCATGAATAAATTATATACCGTTGATTTCTTCTGTTCAACACATGGTCAAAATGGTTTTACCAGTCCTACTACATTTGGTTTGGTTGCTGACATCCAGGTCTGTGCAAAGGGCCAAATAATTAGAGAAATAAAAAAGTTGGGCATTTACTGACTGCCGCAGCTTATGAGAGAGTCCAGCAAACCATTTACTTTGGGCAAGCCATGCTGATAAAATGTTGAAATTGCCAGACGATGTGATTAATTAGCACCTAAGGTAGCTTAAATATAGGGAACCAAGTGGCAGCTTCTGTGAGTCCTTCCCACTAATGGCTACCAGTTGTCCACTGCTGTCACACAAGGATGAACGAATGGACAGAAGGTCACATAGCTCAGATCCATGTCAGCAGGCTTTGAGAATGTCAGCAAGTTTCTGTTTTTGCATGCGTGCATATCTCTATGATTTAAAGATAAGAGATAAGACGGAAGCCATGATCTCATATAGGACGATTAATTTTTAAGCAGAAAGTTGGTGCTATTGACAATTACACAGAAACACCGGCCATAAATCAGGAATGTCCTGAGGAAACCTGGGCTTGGGTCATACTATTCAAATATTTTTCAAGTATGGTGACCACCAGTCTATCTGGTTTTTCCCACTAGCTCTGCTTATTACCACCTGTGAGCTTTCAACAGTACAGAAACTCTTTGAGTCTGTTACATATTCTGTGGAATGGAAATAATGATAATGCTGGGTTGTTAATTGTGATAATTAGTAGGAATGTATGGAAAATGCATAATAGTTGCTCAATCAGTTATCGGTTATTTATAGCAATACTAGTAGTATTAGTATCATTATTACAAGTTCATTGGATTGTCAAAGTGTGCCTATGCGGGAGGTGCGTCATTAGGCCCATTTTAATAGAGAGTAAACGGAAATATTGAGACTACGACTTAGATCTCCCAACATTTTCTGGGCTCGTCTTTATGGAAATAATGTCCATCTCAGCCAGTTTTCTTTCTCTTCTCTCTGTAAGCTCTGTTTTTTCCTCTGTTCTATAGAACTTTTAGCAGGACCCAACCACCTTTTATAACTTTCTTTCTTCCAGGAGTTATGCATAAACGTTCTTTTGGTTTGGACAACCACATAGCACTGTGGGTTTGAGATCATTGCCGCCAGCCTCTTTATTTGAATTAGGGTTTCTCCAGCTTGGGATTATTGGCACTTGGGGCCAGCTCGTCCTGCGCGTCGTGGGATGTTGAGCAGCACCCTTAGTCTGTCCTTATTAGATGCCAGTAGCTGCCCACCCTTCATGGTCCCTATTGGAACAACCAAAAACATGCCCATGCATTGCCAAATGTCCCCTGGGAGAAAAAAAAAAATCACCCCCGGTTGAGAACCAGTAAATTATAAAAAGATGCTAAAAATGGCAGTATGAGGGGCATCTGGGTGGCTCAGTCAGTTGAGCCTCCAACTTCAGCTCAGGTCCTGATCTCACAGTTTGTGGGTTCGAGCCCTGCGTTGGGCTCTGTGCTGACAGCTCAGATCCCACTTTGGATCTGCTGTCCCCGTCTCTCTGCCCTTCCCCGGCTCGTGCACACACTCTCTGTCTTTCTTTCTCTCTCTCTCAAAAGTAAAGAAACACTTTTTTTTAATGGCAGGGTGAGTGGAAAGGTTCTTCAATAAGGATTACATGTTTATTTATAATAATGAAATGAAATGTAATGAAATGAGCTTCAGATTATTCTGCTTAGCTAAACATATGTTAGGGTCATATTAAAATATTTTTGGTCACGTGACTTTCTCAGAGGCACTCTCGTGAAACTTCTACTCCTTTGCTGGGTTCAGGAAATTAAATTTGGTGCCTCCTTGCAGGAATTTACTGAATTCTTTGCATTTCCATCCTATAAATCTTCAGTCATCCATTAAATCGGCAAACATTTATTGCATACCCATATGTACCTAGTATATACTTGGTCTTCCACTAATCATCATTTACTAGTAGATGATGAATTGTGGGACTAAATATAAGAAAATCAGGCATTAAGGACAAGTCAGAAACTATTTGCTGAAAAGCCCTTGAGTCATCCTGCAAGGAATGTCAGAAGGAACAAAAAGTGTGCGCCTAACCAAGCATCACAGAGAGGGCGTTTTTGTTAAACCTCTTTCTAATCCAAGTGAACTGTGGCGTTTTTGTTCATTGTAGGGTTATAGTAACCTTAAAGTGAACAGTTCTTGTTCTGGAAGATTTAGGGCCCTTTGCTTATGGTGACAAGGTTCATTTACTATTTTAAAGATCGCACAGACTGGATATAGACCTTCATTTGGGAGTAATTTGTAAGTGTAATCTACATATCTTTCTATTTATGCATCAGATGGAGAATTGCTGAAAAACACGAGATTCTTGCTATCTTGGGATTAGGGTGGATAATAAATAAAGGTCTATTTAGCCTTAGAAGAAGATAATTTTAAATGCTGTTTGGAATTAGCTTGGAAACGAAGAGACCTGAGAATTCCTCATGAACCCAAATGATAGTTCCATTGATTTTAGGAGGTAACAAAAATAGAATTAAAGACAACTTTCTCTCATGTTAATTGGATCTTTACTACTTTGCAAAATGAATAGCAAGTTCATCAACTTGTGAGGTCCTGACAAATTGAAAATAGATTTTCTTTGCATTAATAATTTTAAAAGAAGAAACTGCTGCATTTAGGTTTATAATAATGGAATCAGTAGGTGCAATCTACCACACACACATACATGTTCCCACGTTCAAATCTTCTCATGCTTCAAAGTCTAGTTCAAGTGACCTACTCAGTGAATTCTTCTATGATTCTCCCCACTTGAATATCATCCTTCTTGGCATTTCCATAGCCCCATAACCCTTATCATGTTGTATTATGGTCAATTTTTCATGCATGTCTAATCATTTCTAGGATGCTCTGGAAAGAATGTGGTTCAGGTCTGATTCACGGTAATGTTTTCCAAAGCATCTAGTACAGTGCTGCGCACACGGGAAGCATTCAGTAAGTGCTAAATGAATGTTATGGATCAGAATATAAGCCTTTCCGTGTAAGGAAATGCCAGTGGCGTCCCAAGAAATCTGTGCATTTCCATTTCATTGCAGGTCAGCTTTCAATATGAGACATTTTAACCCCATCAATTGGCTTCCATCAAAGCTTCAAAGGGTGGTTTACTCAAAGGTTGTTCGTTTAAATCGATTGTCTCATCTTACTCTGTGAAAACAGAAGTGAATTCTGTTCGCTCTCTTTCCAGAACTCGCAGCAGAATGGGAAAATTATGACAAAAGCTTGATAGTCACCCATGAGCAGCCTTGCGACATGGCCCTTTAAAACTACTGACGAGCTGCCTTGTCTGAGGTGGGAACTGGGAAACTTCTTGACTGTTTCCTCCCTCCTGACATCATCTCAGTGCATTTCAGTGCAGCATGAAATAATGGGAGGGGGGGGGATCATCAACTTCAGAGCTGGAAGGACTGGATTTAAGTCCTGGCTTTGCCATGTACTATTTATGTGACCTTCTGTAAGCTATTGAATCACTCTGGGCTCCTCATCTATAAAAGAAGAAATATCCTCACCTAGCTCTTGGGTCCATCACGGGGACTGAACGTGACTGTGTGTGTGAAATGCCACCTATTTCTTTTCTCTCACCACCTCCTTCCCCTATCAAGGAAGGATCTTCCGCCTAAGCCTTGAGATTTTCCCCTTTATTTAACAACTGAATGTGCTTTTCTCAAGCACCATATCTCTGGTCTACATTTAAATGCTCATTCCTGCTCACACTATTAAGAAAAAGACCTGGATTTTAACAGTATAAACAGGCCCTGGGTGGGGGGGGGGGCGATATATATATATATATCGTCTTCTTCTTACTGGAGAATCATGAGTTAGGGGCAGGGGGAATGTGCTTCAGGGGAAACTCTGCGCTGCCACTAGTAGTACACCCTTTCATGTTATCTGATTCTGATTCTACAGGAGCTATTTTACAATTCTATAAATGGTATAACCGATAGCAACGTATCTTTTGCTTAGAGACATGTAAAGTCTGTCCCGTTCTGTCCTGTAGAAGTTCAGGTGACTGCCCTCCCCCACTGTGGAAGAAGGTAGTTTTGCCGCCATTTGCACATACGTGTCAGTGTTCTTGATCTATAAATGCGTCTGTTCTCTGGCTTTTCTTTTGAGCCGGTTATAACATCTGTCTGGTTCCCTCACTGATTAATGAGTTCATTAATCTTTAGCATGTATTCATTTTATATCTACATGAGAGTCATGATTTTACATGTATAAAAACTTACGTTTTTAATGCAAGGCTTTAAAAAGAAGAAGAAATGATTACCCTTTGGAAGTGTTAGACTCAGAACCGGGCTTTGGAAGCTTGGAGACCTAAATTCTGTTCAAGGCCATTGCACTGCTGGGCCACCCAGCTCTTGCCGTTTGGCTGCCACGAGAAATCTTAGAGCACCATGCCTGCCAATATATAGTACCTAAGTTCTCATTTCCCTCCTCTGTGGCTTCCACAAATAAGGGACTGTTTTCTCATTAGGCATTCTGCACCATTTCTCTGAGGGTGGGAAGGTCACCATTGTACTGTTAGGAAACAGAGGTTTTCTATGTCAGCAAGAGATCTAAAAATAGAAGCCAGAGTTCCTGACATGTACTCTTCTCTACTAACAACTAGGACAGCCGCTCCACTACCGCAGAGGGAAACCCTGAAATCGGAATGTTTGTTGTGTTTACATGTGCTCCAATTTGACTAATAGGCCCCTAGCACTTGTGTAGCACAGTGCTTCCGTATCTTGTATCTCATGCTACACTCTGTATCTTTGTAATTCAGTTTAATTAAAAGGACATTCATTGGACTTCTATATATTGGGTGATTACTTGGTTTGGGTTACCCTTGAGTCAAGGACCCAGGTGAAAGTAGTTTATTAAAGAGGTGAATGATAGGCCAGTTGGGAAGTGGAGAAGAGAGACAGGGTAGGGAAGGAAACTAAGAAAAGGTACTTGAGCAAGTCCATTATTTTTGAGGGCAAATGGAGCTTTATTCCATGAGCAACTCTGGAAGGCACTCTTCTGAGCTGTTCTGCGCAGGGGAAGAAGGAACTGGGGTATTTTACATCAACTCCCATCAGTCATTGAGTGAGAGTATTCTCAGGGGGGCATTAATTCGTCTTCACTTCTGGTCTGCCACAAGGGTGGGCAAAGTGCCTTAGGTCAGAGAAAGCCTTCAAGCAAAGAAATCCAAGTGTTGGCATTTGGAAGTCAGATGGTGCATCGAAGAGGTCAGGGGTTAGGGATATGGGCTGAGTGCTTACAGTGGTGCCTATAAGGTGCTGGGAATAGCAAAATGTACTCGACCCTTGCATTCTATAAACTCACAATCTTTCATGGCACAAAGATGAAGGGGTTTCTGGGTGTCTCGGTCGGTTAAGTGTCCGACTTCAACTCAGGTCATGATCTCACGGTCTGTGAGTTCGAGCCCTGCGTTGGGCTCTGTGCTAACAGCACAGAGCCTGGGGCCTGCTTCGGATTCTATATCTCCCTCTCTCTCTGCCCCTCCCTGCCCCTCACTTTCTCTCTCTCTCAAAAATAAATAAACATTAAAAAAATTTTAAAGATGTAAATTGGACTAACTGTAATATAATATGATAGTAAGACTGACATTGTGAGTGAATGTAGCAGAGGAGGCAATGAATCGTGCATGGGAAAGGAGAGGAGAGATTCTTTGCAGGGAGTCTGATGTATTTCTTTACATACAATGGGAAAGATATGGCTCTGTTTTATAAATGTACACATTATTAGCCAACACGTGATCAGAAATTGAAGGTAAGACCCTGCATTATTACTCTTTTATTGCATATCCTCCCTGAAATTCAAAGGCCTCCAAATTTTGCATGGTTTGAGGTTTTCTTTAAATTTTTTTAATGTTTATTTATTTTTAAGAGAGAGAGAGAGAGAGAGAGAGAGCTAACAGGGGAGGAGCAGAAAGAGATGGAGACACAGAATCTGAAACGGGCTCCAGGCTCCAAGCCATTACCACAGAGTCTGATGCAGGGCCTGAACTCATGAACCCCAAGATCGTGACCTGATCTGAAGTCGGATGTTTAACCGACTGAGCCACCCAGGCGCCCCGCATTGTTTGAGATTTTTTTAAGTTGTGGAGAAACTGTCCTATGTCTGAATGTTGATTTCATATATTTCCACCTCCATCTCGCTGTGATAGGATCTCTAATACTACTACGCTAAGTGGAGCTGTCCCTCCAAGAATGAAGAAGTTCTGTGGCCTCCTCTCGTTCACCACAACTGAGTTCACACTTGACGTGGAGGATGTCATTCTCCCATTAGACATCGTGTGAGCTCATGACAACAAGCAGGAACATCACTTTGGGACCTTGAGGTGGTTAGAATTTGAAGACATGAGAGTCTGGATGATTTGCTAAAAAAAAGTACAATGGAGTTTGTACTCCTAATCCTTTGACCGTAGAGACAAGATTTGTTGAAGCTTTTAATGGCCTCTAATTTTGTGTGTTGCGCCAAACACAATATAGCATTGTTGTAGAAAAGAGTCCTTCGATGAGAAATGACCCCATTCCCAAACTCTCAGGTAATGCGGGTGGAAAGTCCCTCAAGCTAAAAAGCAAGACTCTTCCTAAGAGAGTCTTCTTTCTGGGGATTACCCTGAGTTCATTAACACCTCTTCATAAGTTCCCTTCCGAAAGTCAGATGTGTTGTTCATTTGCAAACACAGACACCGGTAGTCCGCTTAGGCTACCCTAAGAACGGGGCGGCGGGTAGGTGTCTGGGCTCCAGCACGACGCAGCCCGAGAGTCACCAGCTGCTCCGCCTCTCACAGCTGTGCCAGCTGTAAGGCTTCTGAACATTAGCTTCTGGATCTGGAAAACGGGAACTGGTAACAGTAGTATTTATCTATTTTGTAGGGACCAATGAGATCCTGCATGCAACACACTTAACACGTGGCCTGACCCGTCATGAGGCACACATTGTCTCTGTGAACCCCACCTATAGTTCAAGTCCTTGCTCATTTTCCACCTCTTCCTTATACTTCAGCCATCATGACTCCCTTATTCAGAGCTCTGAGTTTCCATGATGTAATTCCATACATAGCTGCGTGTTTATAGAGAATTGGCTCGTGTAGCTCAGGCTTGTTTTACGTCTCTTTATTTCATTTGTTCACCAGGACGGCACATTTTTTTTTAACCTTTATTTATTTTTGAGAGACAGAGAAGATGGCACATTTCTAAGGGACCATTACTGTCCTGTTACTGCTTTCAGTAAGTCCCCGGAGTACCTATAAGTTAGGCACATCGTAAGTGTTTCTCCCAAATACTTTGTGATTAGTTCTTACCTTGCTACAAAGTAAACTTGACTTTGTACATAAGCAGTCAGTGCTCCTTCTGCCTGAGAAGAGACCGCATACATTATTTCGGAGAGCAATCTCCTTAGTTCTTAAAGAACACTACTCCAGCAAGCGGCACTTAACACCTTCCCTCCCCTGTTATCTTTGCAAGCTCGGGCTCGCATCTCTGTTGGAAAGTTATGATAAAGAGAATCAAACTGCAGACTTCAGGTCCCAGACTTAGCATTTGTTCCCACTATGTCCGAATGATTAAGATTATTAAATGAAAACATTCCCAGAGCCCAGAGAGTAAACTGCACTAGGAAGTAGGCTCTCAGACTACAGAAAATGCCAGATGCTTGTGGTATGTCATAGTCAGCATTTTTCTGGGATATACTGAAATACATCACAAATTTGCACTGAAAGAAGATGTAAAAACATGACTACGAAATGCCATTAGTCAGAGACAAAATCACAGAGCACGTAACCTGCAAAGCAGTGACTGCATCTCCTTCCCGCAGCCACTAACTGCCTCCCCACCTCCACGAGCTGCAAGCCCGTTCCAAGCAGAGAGCTGTTGGTTGATTGGAGAGAAATCAACTTTGTGCATTCATTTAATTATTCCTCAAATATTTATGAAGGATTAATAATGTGCTCGAATCCGAAGACACAAAGTTGAATAATAAACAGATTCTGAGGCACATGCTTCAAAGGCTCTAGCAGGCTTCCAGACTCACAGGCCCCAGCACGGCTCTGCAATTAAGAAACGGATACAGGTCTAACTCATGAACTTGGGGTTGGTGTACAACAACACAAATCCTCTAGGCCTTGACTGTCCCACTAATGGGAACGGGGTGGACTCGTGCCACATGACCTGGGATTGAAAGTTAGCTCTGCACCCTTACTAGCCTTCTGACTACGAGCATCCACCATGCTCTACTTTCTCAGTTTCTTTTTCTGCAAAATAGGGATAATAGTAACATGTACGTACTTCTCTGTAAGGGCACTGGAAGGGTTAAGCGAATGAATAGGCAAAGTGCTTACAGGAATGCTTGACACATGCTAAGGACTCAAGGAACGTAAACCAGTATTTTTATTATTAACTCTTTCTGGGCCTCTACAATGAAAACAGTGTGAAATATATGGATAGATGCAGTGAGGAATAAAGGGTTGGCCAAGAAGACAAATGATGGAGATCTTGGACACTGAGCCCCTTTAGTTCCCTCATTTTTTGTCTGAGTACTGCACATATTACCTTCTGGGTCTTATGTTTAAAATATATTTTAGGGGCACCTGGGTGGCTTAGTCTGTTAAGCATCCGACTCTTGATTTTGGCTCAGGTCATGATCCCAGGGTCGTGGGACTGAACCTTGTGTTCAGTTCACACTAAGCATGGAGTCTCCTTGAGATTCTCCCTCCCCTCCCACTCTGCTCATCCCCTGTTTATGTGTGCTCTCTCTCTCTCTAATAAAATAAATAAATAAATATATATAAAATCTCCTTACTCAGTAAGCCTACTGATAAGTGTATCTTTAGTAGGAAAATCTGTTTTTATGATGTATCTAAATTTTACAGATGCTTCCTGAATGTCTGGGTGGACTGTCTTGACAGTAAAGAGGGCCATCAAGTCAAAACATCAAGCGTCTGGTGCCTTTTCCAGCTTAATGGGGACTATAGTCAGGACCAGTCCGGTGCTGGTGGCAGTGACCCCTCTGTGGGAGGTGATAGAATACTGCTTCACCAAGAAAATAGAGGCCTGACTATCTTCATGACGTGGCTCCTTCCAGAACTCGGCTTCATCACTTATCTTCTCGTACTTTCAATCTACCTTTCCCTTATTTTGCAATGCATTCTTTTCATCTTAATATAAAAACAAAACAAAAGCAAAAGCCTCCCTTCTCTCAAACTACGTAAACTACTATCTGATCTCCTTTTTCTCCCTGGCATTAGTCTTTTATTTTTTATTTTTGTATAAATTTTTTAAAGTTTTTATTTATTTTTAAGAGAGAGAGAGAGAGAAAGCACAAGCACAAGCAGGGGAGGGGCGGGGAGAGGGAGGGAGGGAGAGAGAGAGAATCCCAAGCAGGCTCCACACTGTCAGCGTGGAGCCTGATGCAGGACTCAAACCCATGAAACGTGAGACTAGGACCTGGGCCGAAATCAAGTTGGATGCTTAACCGACTGAGCCACCCACGCGCCCCATCCCTGGCATTACTCCTTTAAATGAAAAGTTTACACATTCACTTTTTTTCCACTTTGTAAAATCTCATTCACTCTACGACCAGACACAATCTAAGCTTTTGTCACCATGTTCTGGAGAAATTGCCTTGCTAAGGTCAAATAGACCACTGACAAAATCCTTGCCTCTTGCTACTCAACATTCCTGCTGCCCTTGGCGTGATTCATTTCCTCTTCCACAAACCTCTCTCTTCCTTTAATATCAGTGACTACCTCTTTTCCTGATTCTTTTCCAGGTTTTCTGACCACTCCTTCTCAGTACTCTTCGTTGAGTCCTCCTTCTCTTCCCCCTACTCCCTCAATGTTCAGGTACATGACGTCCGATCCTTAGTCCTCTTCTCTGTTCTTTCTACACTTCTGCACTGAGCGATCTTAGTTGATACTATCACATTCTGATGACTCCCATTCTTCCATTGCTAGCCCTGACATCTCTTCTTGGCTTCAGAGGAACATTTTCAACTGCAGGTTAGACATCTCTGTGTGGATTTGTAGTAGTCATCTCAAAAATGTGCCACAAGCTGAACTTACTATCTTCCTCCCTCAGCATTTTCTTCCTCTTATAGCTCCTCTTTGGGTAAACAAAATCACCATCTGCTCAGTTGCCTAAACTGGGACTTTGAGTCAAACACTACTCTTTCTGTTGCACCCTCCATATCTTGTCTAATGCAATTTGGTCTTAAATTTATCTTGTTAATCTGGCTCCTGCTCTCTGATCCCATCGCCACTGCCTAAGCCTAAAACTTCACTATTTCTCTCTTGTGGGTGATTGTCATGGCACCCTGATCCCCCCCCTATTCTGGCGTATCATTTGAAAGGTATTTTGAGTTATCTTCTTAGAAACCACATTTAATTATGCCCCTTCTCTATTTAAAAACCTCAATTGCCTTCCTGTTACCTATGGTTAAGTTTCAATGTGTTAATGATCTCCTTAACACTCTGCCCCTGACTTTATTCTCTAGGCTCATCTTCTATGATTCCCTCCTTTTACTTCCTCTAGGTATACTCATCTTTTGTTATTCTCCAAGCTAGCCATTTTCTTCCCAGACACAGAGATTTCCCTGTCTGAAATTATCTTTTTTATTCATTGAGTACGTACTCATTTCACAAGACCCGATTCAAACATCACCTCTTTCATGAAGCCTAGAGCTACTTTTTTTTTTCTCCTCTGTGGATTGACTTCTAGCATATAAAGGGCTCTCCAAAGAAGTATAAAGATCATCATTAGTAGCAAGTGCCTTAGTTGGGCTTCCCCGGCTCTATAAAAATTTTTTGTCCATTGCCTCATAATCCAGGAGAATCCTACACCTTGAATTGGGATGAAGCTGGAAGATGAGGCTCAAAAGGAGAATTTTAGAGAATCAGTCACAGGCCCCCTGGTTGGAAGGAGTTGAGGCCTATAACCATGAAGAGCTGATATTACTTTTGCAGTTGGAACTTCCTGGTAATTCCGGTATAAGCAATATTCACCATGACTATCATTTGGGTACATTGGTTTTATTTACTAAACACTGCAGGCACTGAGTAGGAAAGTTGCCTCAGGCCAGTGAATCCTATTTGGGTATGTTTGATGCCACCATACATCCCTGTGCAGAACTGGGCATGGAAAATAAAGCTTTTTATACATAGGATGTTAGCCCTGGAATAGTGGTAAACTAGAAGGAGGTGGGACAGGAAACTTGGAGTTTAGAATGCTGGTAAATTACTAATTTCTCTTTCAATTCTCCTCTACTTGGTGCCTGGCGCAGTGCCATACGCACAACAAATGTGTGATATGTATCTATATGTGAATGAATCTCCTCATTCAACATTAAACATTTATTAAGCTCCTACAAAGACAGGAAATGCACAAAAACCTGGGACTTCAAAGCTAAATTAGACTCACCCTGTAATAGAAAGGGGGGCAATTATATTAAAAATACAGAAAACAAACTGAAAGTTGATGGGTAGGGGAGAGGGGAAAGCAGGTGATGGGCATTGAGGAGGGCACTTGTTAGGAGCACTGGGTGTTATATGGAAGCCAATTAGATAAGAAATTATATGAAAAAAAGAAAAATATATATATTCAATGAAGTATTGCAGATTGAGTGTCTTTGTCTTCACTCTTTAAATGATGACCTACATTCTTCTCCATCCTAGGTTTTATGTGTCTGTGAAGTTAGTTTTAGCCTAACTCCTAGCTGACAACAAAATGACTTTTTCTTCCTTCCCCCTAAATAATAATGGTAAACAAAATTCCAGTCGTTTTTGATTCTGACAAATGCATAAGGAGTCAAATGAGATAACACATAGGAGAAAACTTCATGCAGTTTTAAAGAATCACAAATATTACCAGATAATAATTTATTATTCCAATTCAGTGGTTCATGTCCAACTTTGTTTTAGTATAGATTCTAAGAATAAAGATTTTTTTTTCTAGGAATAAGATTGGTATTGTGAGTTTTTCTATCCATTTGATGAATGTTTATCGGCTACCTACCTACTCATGTTGGAGGTACCGTGGAGAATGAGATAAGCCCAATCTCTGGCCTCTTTGAACTAGTCTAGAGGGAAAGAGACAGGGAAGCAGCCAATCACAAGAGAGACCGTAGTCCGAGCGCAAAGCAGAGGATGGACTTAGTGGTTTAAGAGAGGCCTTCTAGGGGAGACGATATTGATGCTGAGGTCTGTAGGATGAGTAGGCATCCTGCTGGAAAGGCAGGCACAGTGAAGGGAAATTAAAGTGCAAAATACCACAAACGAAAGGTTTGAGGAACAGGAACTAAGGCACTGAGGCTGGAACAGAGTGGAAAGGCATGGCTGGAGATGTGGAATGGTCATGTTGAAATGAACAATATTGATTCTCCACCCAGGTTCCTTGGATCCCATTGATCGTTTTCTGCCTGTCACCTCAGTGTGCTTTTTCTTCCAGTGGCCTGAACATGTGGCCTTTCACTGAGGACTGTCCTGGGGCTGCCGGAGGTCACTTTGCCCACACGAAAAGAGATAGATAGAAGCATCTGGGAAATTTACTCTCCCCGCTCACCTATATACACCCTGAGGGCAGTCTTTACTCAGTAACTGACAGAGGGATATGAAAAGCCAGCGCTCTTGCCTCTACTCAGGAAAACCCTGGGGTACAGCTTACACTGAAGACTTTCCCCTGAAACCCTGGGGATCCTCTGTGGGACTTTGCCTGAGATCACACTCATACTGGGTTTCTCTTCCATTCTTTCCTGATTTTATCACCGTCTTCTATGTCTCTCCTGCTCACTTATCCTTAATAAGTTACCGCACACAGGCTCTGCCTCTCAGAAATCTAACCTCAGATCCATGTAGTCAAAAATCTGACCACGAAGATCCTTGTAAGCCATGTGCAGGTGTTTAAGGAAGTGATAAGACCCATGAGAATTTCAAGCGTCATGAGAGGCCTGGAACATCGAGGATACTAGTATTTTGAGCTCTGCACTCTCTTGGGTGAGAGCTCAGCTTGCTTTTCCTGTGCATTCAGATGAAGATATCGCCAATCAGGCACCCCAGAGCAGCTGCACTATGAGTTTCTAAAAAAAGTATCGGAGTTTATTTCTGATCTTAGCTTGCCTTTAGAATCTATTTATTATCCATTCTATATTTCTTTGCCTTCTTCACACCTGCCGCATCACCCCTCGGCAGTAAATAACTTTTTTCAAAGGTGTCATTCTGCAATTTATATGGCATATCGCACGGTGTCACTGATGGGCACTTTTTGTTAGTACCCTCAACTGTTTTGCTCTATTGCTGAAGCAAAGAATTTATTCTGACATTTATATGAATAGTTCGACACTGAGGGATACCTATTCACCTGAGGCTTTACATAGGCACAGTTTATTTTGGCGCATATTATTAGCACCAGATTCTTATATAATATCTATGTTCTTTTAATGTATAGAGGAATGAGTAAGGTCTCATGGTGGAGGACTCATAACTCAATCATGGAAGCGTCACATGTCGGTCCACTTTCACTGAGCTGCACAAAGATTCCTTTGCCCAAACTCCATTGCCGTCAACTGTACATTGACACCTCTTAAATGAACTCAGTTGGGGTGAGTGGGTGCTATGGAAGTCTCTTCACCCAGGGGCCCTATGCAAACCCAGTTTCAAAAGTAGGCAGGAAATGAAAAACCTGCGTGTAATTATGCTCTTTGCAGAGTCTGCTTGACAAGTAGAAATGTGGAATTTTTTTGTTAAGTGTGTTCTCTTGCTGGGAAAATCCTTCTCTTAATGGGCGTTAGGATATTTGCCCCAAGTCACAAATTCATACGCTTTGCTGAAAGCTCGGCATTTTATAAACTTGGTGGTTGGCATCAGGAGATCTATGCAACAGGAAGCCACCTGCTGGGTTTTAAGTGGGAATATTTGTTCAGAAGATTTGAATAAAGGATGAGCTTAAATGAGGTATGTGTGCTCAATAAACAAATATGAATATTGGAAATGTAGGTAGGTGCTTGGGGGAAATAAAAGTAACACATATCCCAGACCATGGGTAATTCCTCCTATTTTTGGAGAGCTGGAGAAAATTGGCCTGATAACATAGGATTAACTTGGTAAGGATTAGGTCAAGTGTGCTACTGGTCGCAGAGTGGTCACCAACCCCAGAAAATGAAATAGGATATTCCAGAGAAAATAAATACTGAATAGTCTAGCAACTCTGTTAATAAGAGCTATGATCTCAGATTTTAGAGGGCAGAAGCAGAGTGGTATTTTATGTATCACAACTCCTCCTGAAACCCATGGAAATTTTGGTTCCAGTTTTCCCATTCACAAGACACGGCATTGAGCCTATGTGACATTTCCTTTCAAAGAGGCATGATCTCTGCTTAAATTTTTGTATCTTGGGAAGATATTATGTACTTCAGTTTTTTTAATGTTTATTTATTTTTGAGAGAGAGAGAGAGAGAGAGAGAAGAGAGAGAGAGAGAGAGAGAGAGCACATAAGTGGGGGAGGGGCACAGACGGAGAGGGAGACCCAGAATCCAAACCAGGTTCCAGGCTCTGAGCTGTCAGCACAGAGCTCGACGTGGGGCCAGAACTTGGGAATGGTGAAATCATGACCTGAGCCAAAGTCGGACGCTCAACCGACTGAGCCACCCAGGCGCCCCTATGTACTTCATTTTGAAAGCAAATCTCAGAATCCTGGAGAAAGTGTTATCTTCTTGTTTGTATTCCCTGACTTCTATAACTAAGGATTTAGCAAAGCCACCTCCTCGTCCCCTAATAGCTAATGCTACTAATGCCACTGTCTACCTCCTAGAAATGGAGAAGCAGCAGTGACATCAGAAGCAAATGATAACAAGGAACTTGAGTCAGGCCCCAGGCTATATACAACAAAATTTAAAGACAGAGGAAGCAAACTGTGTATATGCTAAGTAACTTCATTATAGTTAATCTTCACTCACTTCCTCTTCAAGGTCCAGTATGTTTAATGCTGCCAACTCTCAATCACCAGAAAAGCTTAAAAATCAGTATTCCATTATCTGTGGTTTGTAGCGTGAAATGTCAGTAACACTGATGCCATCACTGTGAGTACCTTGAAGCGATGTTTCCAATAAAGGACTAGTCTCATACAGAATGTGTAGTTGCTCCGTCATCAACGTAGCTTCATCTATTGTATGAAATCAATGGCATGGATCAGAAGTCATTGGTTAAATCTAAGGTAGCTTTAATATTTCCTCACTCCCTACTTTGTACAGGGAAGACTAGTAATAAAGATTTTATAAATATATGTGTATATATTTATAAATAGGTATATATGCATATATAATAACTAGTAATAAAGATTTTATAAATATATAGATGTATAAATATATAAAATATATACATAAATATATTAAATACGTATAAATATACATAAGTATATATTTATAAATATGTATATATTTATATATATATATATACATTTATTTTTCCCAAGACATTTAGTGATTATTTCAAATACATTTCTTTCTGCATCCATCTTTATTGAAAAACATTTTCAATAGTTTTTCCTGGGAATTTATATATCTAAGTATGAAACATATTTTGAGAAGACCCACTTAGAATATATTTTAATGCTAATAAATGAAGACCTTTTCTTAAACCTACACATGTTATTTAAGATAAATATTGTATAATTTCACTTTTTTAAATGTGGGGTGTTTAAGAATGGATTCAAATTTGAAAAATTCCACTTCAAGGAAGTGATGGGGAAAAAATTCTAAACAGTTGAGTGGAAATTGTACAACCATAAAATTTATCCATCTTGGAAAACGCCTGAAAGAGAAGATGGCAATCTAAAAGGAAATTCTTTGTCCTCTCTTGCTGAAGAAATGTCTTTAGTTCAAGGTTAAAGGTCACCTGTTTAGATGTATATTTGTCATTCAATCTTCAGGAATCATAAAAACTAAAACAAAAGATGATTATCAGATGGAGGTATTTTGCTGTATTGACTAATGTCTTTTCTTTTGTCTTCAATGTTTGTTTTTTCAAAACACCACTGTTCGCTCATTTATTCGTGTAAATGAAGCAGGAGATAAATAGCCTGCAATGATCTTTGAACTTGGAGAGTAATTTTCTTGTGGCATCAGGATGCTAATGTTGACCATGTATCAAAATTAAAGCCACATTTATTGAATGCAGGGGCCTTCTCACTCGTTGGGATATTATCTTTCTATCAGAACATTGTAGATTTCCCATCATCATCATCATCATCATCATCATCATCTATTTTCATGGCAAAAAGTTTCATTTAGATCTATGGATTTTAGGGGCGCCTGGGTGGCTCAGTTGGTTAAGCATCTGACTTTGACTCAGGTCATGATCTCACAGTTCATGAGTTCAAGGTCCACATTGGGCTCTCTACGGCCGGCATGGAGCCTGCTTCAGATCTTCTGTCCCCCTCTCTCTCTGCCCCTCCCCCTCTCATGTTCATTCTCTCTCTCAAAAATAAATATTAAAACAATTTTTTACATTATGGATTTTACCAAGACCACGTTTTCCAAAGTGTATTCCATGAAACACCAGTCTCCCAGAATGTTACTCATTTAAGAAATTCTTGATCAAATAAGTATAGGATAAGCCCCTGTGAAAAAAAGTTTTAAAAACATTTATTTGTGTATTTTTATTGCAGGTTTTCTCGAAACTTTCTAATGTGCTAATGAATACTGGGGCTCTCTCAGATGATGTTTTGTATACTTTCCCATTCTTATTTTACATTTTAAACCTCTTATCTGAGAACATTTCATGGGACTAGGGTTTTGAGAAACATCTTTGGCCAGATGCTGAATGAAAGAAACACGGCAGATATGTTCCCCAGAAACAGCCTCTGTGCGTGAATTTGCTACCTCCAGACCAAAAGCAAGACAAAATTGTAAATGCCTGATTTCTTCAATAATCGCTTCGTAAGTTTCCAGAGTCTTCCCATAGGATAATGATCATCCTTGAAATACTGGGAGTTAAAATGAGATAGGGGCAACTGCAAAAAAAAATCTGGACATAATTAAGATTTCTCAGAGGAAAGACCAGTTCTCTAGGAAAATTGGATATATCCAAGCTCTTGTGTGGGTGAATTAATAATTTATAAAATGGCATCCCATAGAGTTTTAATTTAGAATATAAAGACAAGGGACTATCAAAGTTGGAAGTGACATAGACATCTTGGTCCAAATCTTTTATTTTTGGAGATGATAAAAATCCCGGAAACATTAGGTGGCATGCTCCAGGTCACAGCTGACAAAACCGGAGTTAAAACCAGGCCTCATGAGTCTCCGTTTAGATTTTTTTTCTCTTGTGGGATTCCTCCCCCTCCCACCCTGCCCCTTTATTTGGTAAGGCAATTCCTGGCACAAAGTATCTTGGGAAAAATACAAGGAAGGTATTATCTTTCAGATACAGGGGCAAAATTTTCTCATTCTAGTCCTATAAGCTGCAAGGTGTTATGAATGTGTTCAAGTGAATATTTTAAGGTCCCATCATCCAGCAATTCTGAAGAGGTACGGCTGGAGAAGTGCGGAGCCAGGTATGTGCCTTTTAACAGGACTCTTAGGCGGCTCTGAGGCAGATGCTCTGAAACACGTGGTTTGAGAAACACATCTGGTTGGTTGCTCATTCGGTTTAGTATTAAATCCTAAATCCTTTGACCCCACGTATTTTATACAATGTTCAGGTACTAAAACCAGAGTTAACTCAAAGGAAAAAGTAGAATGTAAGATTCCACTGTGAGCATTGCACATTATATTTATAAATTATCCTGAATCACATCATTTAGCTTGAGTTGCTCTAGTGCTGTTTGCCAAATGTGCGTATCATTCAATTTTCAGAGAGTTTGCGGTTCAAAGCTGAATAAACAGACTCCTTGTTTTCCGAATACATTTTGGGGGCATAGAATGCTTTATGTAGGAGAAAGCCTGATAAAAGGAATCTCAACTGCCTTGTTAGACATGAAGTGGTTCTTAGAAATCAACATCTTGCAGTATTTAAATGTAAATAAATCAGAAAAAGATAGATTATATTATCTTCTATATACACTTGGGTTTTAAAAATGAAAGAGAAATTATGCGGTAAAGTGGTTCTGAGGTTTTCCTAAAGTAGCAGAATTGCCATGATAAGTAGTTGTGTTTCAGGTGCAGTAATCAAAGCAGCCAAGGAGTGGAAAACCAGCAACTGGTCCTCAGCCCCACCATTTCCTTGAAACGCACACTACTCTGCTCCTGGTCTTCACGCTCTTCTGACCTCCACCCAATCTTTTCTTCGTCTAACGCTCTTCAGCTCTACGTAGAATACAAGAGCACAGACGGAAAGAATGTGTCTCAGAGATGCTGCCCCAAAGAGACTCGGCATTAAGTCTTATGCTCAAATCTAAGCCCGTAGCACATCCCCCTATGAGGAGCCCAGAGGGAATGCCCATGGGGCAAAGGACAACAATATAGTTTTGGCTGACATATAAATGTATTAGATAGACAGGAAGCTATATTAATTATTTTCATATACTCCACAGAAAGCTTTCTCTCTCTCTCTCTCTCTCTCTCTCTCTCTCTCTCTCTCTCACACACACACATACACACACACACACACACACACACACACACATACACACACACACACACACAATGTGCCTCTTTCAGTTGTCAGTTTAGGAGACAGAACTATCACCTTACATTATCTTCCTCTCTCTTCTCTGCTTTTAGAGGTATCACTTCCTCTTGGGATAATATACCCAAATGACAACCCTTTCTCACTTCCCTTCTTTCCCAAGACTGATAAGGGAAGGCTTTCAAAACTGATTATCAGTTTTGGAGATGTCTGCTCCACCATTTGAAGGTTGAGGGATGACTTTACTTATACTTTGGCTTTGTGCTTATTATCTTCCATTTCTTCCCAGAGACACTCTCTTCTCTTTTCTGTTCTTCTCTGTACTTTGGGAAGCTGACCTTTTGGGTATTCATCTTTGAGCTGCCTTGCCCTCTAACTTCTAGTTGGATTTGGCCAATGAGAAGCTCCCACAAGAAAATGGAATACAGGAAGAGAGTACGGTCAGAATATTTTTTTTTAATTTTGGCATTTATTTATTTTGAGAGAGAGAGAGACAGAGCATGAGCAGAGGAAGGGCAGAGAGAGAGGGAGACACAGAATCTGAAGCAGGCTCCAGGCTTTGAGCTGTCAGCACAGAGCCCGATGCAGAACCCATGAGCGAGATCATGACCTGAGCCGAAGTCGGACGCTCAACCGACTGAGCCACCCAGGCGTAGAATATTTATTCTCTAGCTTTCGCCCTGGTAGGACAGCATAGACTGACTACATTGCTCTATAGATCTCATTAAGTGGCCTCTCTATACAGCCACATTCTCTAGGTTCTGGTAACCACTCCCTCCCTTGCCTCTTTGGGTTTGTTGATACCCCCAGAGTACTACACTCTCCTCTCGGGACTGCTTTTCCAAACCTTCTCATACCCCACTGGACTGTGCCATTTCTTTCCTACAAAGGACCTGGATGATACAGCGTTCAATTTACAAATTACAATTTACAAATTCCAGTTTTTAGTGAAGTGAGAACTGCGTTCAATTCACAAATTACAATTTACAAATTCCAGTTTTTAGTGAAGTGAGAACTGACACTTAAAAGTTAAATTTTTATTTACCATCTTATAAGTAGCAAGTAACAGGGCACCTGGCTCAGAGTAATTACTCACTATTATAGGAACAAAGAAATGAACTGTGTATTTAGACTCCAATATAAAGATGTAAAACCATTACGTGTAATTTTTTGTGCCCATATATATGCTCCCTTGCTACAAATTTATTCTATTGCTTTCAAAATGCATGGGCAGATGTAGCTTATTTTTCTACCAGAAAATATGCCCCCCTCCCATCAGGAAAAAAGAAGTCAAAAACAAAACTTACACAGTCACAGTTGTGATAATTGACTATTGACTTTCCATATTTTGGCTTGATCCAGGATTTTCTTTTGCCCTCTTGGATAAATGTGTTAAGAAAACAGAGATACCATTTGGTATACTCATGTTCATAAGGGAATGGTGGCTGCACAAACTATGGCATGAGTCCAAGACAGCATCTAGCGTTCCTCTTGTACTTGCCCCATGACCACACTTGCTTGGCTAGCTAGACTAGACTCCAAGAGGGTAACCTCATGGCTTTATTTTTAAATGTCCTTCTCACTTAAGAATACCACTTAGAGACCTATTCCTTTGTCCAGGTCCTTCCTTTAGTGCATTTCACATGACAAACAATGTCTGCAGTCAGTCACGAGTGTCCAGAGTAGCCCTCTCAAGAAATAAGTCAATGGGCAAATGCTGCATGCCCCAGTCAGGACAAAGTCTTAGGTGTTAACCACAAAGAGTACCCAGAACACTTCCAAAGATCTTGTTGTTATGAGGATTGATCAACTATATTTCCATTTTTAAGACCCTATTCCAAACATGTCTGATCCAACACACCAAGAAACATATTGAACACCTCCAAGAACAAACTAATGATGATTTTTTTCCTCACTCTAAACCCGATCACCCTAACTGGACACATTTTAATGTCTAATCATTAAGTACCAAGATATACCCTGATATCTATGCTGTTATCTTTTTTAGAAAATGAAGTCTCAGGTTATTAGTAAAATGGACTGAATTGTCCTTCAAGATGGACAGCAAGCACTGTATAATTTAGGATAAAATGTTTAGGCTCCTTCAATAATGAAAATTGAGGATATGAAGTTACCCAGAATCAACCAAGGAACAATGCAATACATTCTCAACAACTAAATTGTGGGCTTCCATTTCCAGTGCTCTTAACCTGCCATGTTGTAGAGAGCAAATGTTCTCTTTAAAATACTCATTCTAAAATAATAAATCAATTCTGCATGCTTGTACAGTGACCCTTGCAACTGCAGTAACTGGACAAGAAAATACATAAGAAATGACAGTCATATATCTTCAGTTAAACCTAGGGTCCTTCTTTCTAGGGCCAAGTAAAGTTGGTTCTTTCTTTTACTTGGTTCTTGTAAAAAAAAAAAAATGAGTCCAAGAAAATAATCAGGGATGGGATTTGAATGGATAAAGATAATTCCTTCCCACAAATGGCTCCCTCTCTGTTTCATATTTAGGAATATGAATTAGCTTTTTCAAGTTGAAAATCTTCCCACCAATCTAATAAAAGGAGAACCAACTGTGACTCATGGCATCTATATTCTGATTAGTACAGTAGCAATCTAAGGTACTAGAACTTCTCTGACTTGTTTTTTTTTTTTTTTGGTCCGTTAACAAAAATCAAGCAACAATAAGGCCCCAACTGTCATAAAGGGTTAGCTTCGATGATACATCATCAGTGTCAGTTACAAAAGAGAAACGAAGGACTAGTAATAATAATTCAAATTGTTTGCAATAAACATAATAGTTAAAAACAAATCATTCAGTTACATGATCTCATTTGATGCTCAGAAGGACTCAGATGAGATGGGCAAAGGTGGAAGAAAACCTAAGGCACGGAGAGGTGAAGACACCTTTTCTCAAAAAGGACATGAACGTGAATTTTCTGGATCCAAGTCTAGGACTCTTTCCACCATACTGCTCTGTCACAACGGAAAGGAAAACATATACTTTGCCAGAATCTATTAGAATATTGTACATGCCTCCTCCCCAATGTCACCTCAGATCCCCGACAAGCACCTTGTAGGCCCACTGTAGCAGCCTAGTATATACAAAAGTGTTGGTTGGTGTCCATACAGCGCAGAAAAGCTAAATTGTGACACAGTCAATGGATTTCAGATGTTCGAAATCTTGGGGCACCTGACTCAGTTGGTTAAGCGTCCGACTTTGGCTCAGGTCACGATCTCACAGCTTGTGTGAGCTGCTTCACATTCTGTGTCTCTGTCTCTCTCTGCCCCTACCCCACTAGCACTCTGTGTCTCTCTCGAAAATAAATAAATGTTAAAAAATTGTTTTAAAAATCTTCATCAGCATCATTTCTGAACAAAACTGTCATATATAAATTTCCCTTTGTTACCTGCAGCCTTTCATTTCAATAATCCCTTTTCCCATTTTATCTCCTATTGTCTTGTTCTAAAATGGCTGTACCCTTTCACGTGCCTGAAGGCTTTCGCAACTTCCTGCACTCAAGTCAAATACGTCTGATACTTGCAGGAATTCTATTCTTTTTCTCAGAATCCACAGTAACATCTGATGCCCCGCATCTACCGGGGTGATCAAAGAAATGATCCCGCTGGGGCTGCGTTCTCACTAACTGAGAAAATCACCCTTTCCAAATGTCCCTGCTGGACATTTGTGCTCAAGCCACCCCCTCCAGGGATTGGTAAGCACTTTTGAGCTTGAGCTCCACTTGGTTACATACAATAGAATTTCCAAGGGGAGAAACCTGAACCTCTAGTTTTTTGGAGTGGATCTATTTCTACTTGTATCTGAAACACCTCTTGAGCTGATAACTCCTTAGGAAATGAAGGAAACCATATTGCATGCAAATGTAGGTTTTAATGTCACACATCACACTTTCAAATTTAGGTCTCCAGACTTAGAAAAAAATTAGTGTGCATGGCATGCACAAAGAAGTGGGGTGAATAATTATCTCCTGGCATTATCTATTCCAGATCCTATTCCAAAATGAATGCTATCGTGAAATGGTATTTATTCACATTGGGATGAAACTTAGGATATGACTCTAAGTTAATTTAATTTTCAAAGAAAATTTCATTAAAATAGATAAAGGCTTTGTTTCAAAGAGACAGAATCAGAACTAATGCATTTTGCCCAGGTTTGAGCATTTCATTTGGCCTCCTTAAAAGCTTAATGTTTAAAGTGGCATTTTCAAGATACAATAACACTGACAAAGGAATATCTGATAGGATGATGGAATAACACCATGATAAATCAACTGACAATGAGACAAATCACCCAAGTGGGGAAAGTGGCCCCTCTGTTGACATAGAATCAATATTTACCATGGTTTCAGAACCAGGTAATTGTGAATGAACATAGCTTGTGTTTTCATCTGAACTGAAGATTTTGAAATTTTATGTTTTGACAAAATCTGCCCCAGGTCTCTATGGATCTTATAGATGGAATGCAACACTAACTCATGACTTTGTTTATACACTTGTGCTTCAGCACATCAGAAAAGCTATTTTTCCCCCTATAGTTTCTAAGAATGGCTCTCAATGATACAGCCTAAGTCTGATTCATTTCTGGTCCCCTTTTCTAGCTTAGGTCCATTTCCCTTCTTATATATATGCCCATTATGACATCTTTCAGAGCCCATCAGGGATATGGAGTAGACATGAAACATTTTACTGACTTAAAAGCATGCAGGAAAAATGCCATCCAATAAGAAAAATTATGCATAAGTATTTCCTTTTCCCTTGCCAATGTATGGCAGCAAGGAAAACAGAGAAGAGCTAATATTTCATAAGACATCTAGAAAAGCCATTCTGTTGACCTCAACAACCCATATTTTGCTCTCGTTTTTATTTTTATGATCAAATTTTGCCCTTCTGTCTTCTTATTAATTACTATTATTGTTGTTTTCAACATCATCATCATCACCATGTTTATTGTTATCATAGCCAATTTATTTTTTAGCATTTTCAGTGTACCTGTCACTCTTCCAGATACAGTCACCTTTCCTAATTACCCTTCATTTCGACATACTATATAACGTTTCTCATTTGTACATTGCTAATCAACTACAGTAAGTTACAGTAAGTTCTATAATGTTCTTCCTAGCCTCCTCGTTGTTACAAGTTCCCTATTATCTCTTTCTTTCTTTCTCCCAAGCTCAGCTAAGATGATCTTTAATAGTCATTGTGACCACTGGTTGGTCCCGCAAAAGTTTCTACCCTCAGTTTCTACTACAACTAATTGGAAGCACTGATCTTCATAACTGATCTACATTTTCCTTCCTTCCTTGGTCCTTATTTCCTCATTCTGGAGAAAAGGATGACTTCTTTTCCCTACATGATGTGTGTATGCATGCATGCATGTGTGCGTGTGTGTGTGTGTGTGTGTGTGTGTGTGTGTGTGTTGTATATAGTACCTTCCTGCCCTCTCAGATGCATTGTGGGGTGAGTTGATAAAACATAAATATGCACAAGGACCATATTACACATATAAAGTTTTGTGGGAACACAAGGAGTGAAAATTATTTTAGTCTAAAATAATAGGGAATGTTTTACATCCAGGAAGAGCCAAGATTCTCAGAGTAAAGAGGATTGTGGGAGCTGTTAGGGAATTAATCTGATATAAATGATTCATGTAAATAAAATTTATGAATGAGGGTCAGGATTCCTTGAGGTGGAAAGTCAAAGGGAGAGGGAGGCAAAACTCAGTGAAGTCATTAATGTTAAGTCTTAAAGGATATCTACCCCATTTCCCTTTTATAAGTCTTTAAAACATCCTGTGCTCAGGTCTTTAAGTAGTGGAAAGCGGTCAAAAACATGGCCATCATTTGCTATGCTTGATATTCTCTCCATTTATTTATCCTTTAGAATCATGAAAAATAACATTTCCAAAGAGTAATATCCCCAGAAGAACTAGAAAAAAACCTGTGTGAAAACGGTTGCTCATTGTATGTGGCCATTTAAAGTACCAGTGGCAATATGAGTGTTGCCCTTCTCTCTCCTTTGGAAAAGTCACTTTTAGAAAATAATGAATAATTGCTGCTATTAAGCAAGATGCTCATAAACTTGAAACAGTTTTCTATCTCTGGACTTTCGCTATGAAACTTTCCATGAGTAGCTTAAAAGAAAATCATCTTTTCATTTGTTGGAATCCTGTAGCATTTTAACTGTACTTCCTAATGTTATTTAACTATTAACTATTTAAGTATTTCTATCTAATATTATATTTAACTATTCATGTAACATCTGCTCTCTCCTCTAAAATTTTTGACAGGAGCTCCCAAACCTGTTTCATCTCTCAACTTTTCAAAGCATGCAGTAGTTAATATTTCCCATATAGTTCAGACTCAAAGGCTATTGAATGACTAAGTGAATAAATGTATGAATGAGCAGTCCCATTGAAAGCTCACTCTCAGCTTGTTACTTAGAGGATTTTATTTTAAATATTGACTTCCAAAGCAATGACCACAAAATTAGTATGAAATGGAATGAGCATGAAAATTGTTTTCAGTAGAATCAAGCTTTGAACTTAGTTCTGATTTTTTTCTTTCGGAAATACTCTATAAATCAGAAACATTTGTTTTGTCAAAATTCTGACATATATGTTTATAAAATGTGCCCTCATCTGGGTATATTCAGAGGTGTAGCATTTAAAGAAGAAATGATTTAGAATTTAGTTTTCATGCTCATATTTGCCAATAATAAAAGTAATCAAAACTCAAGGAAAGCAATCCAATTAAAATCACTAATAAGCAAAACCAAAGCAATGCATGAATTATGACATAATGTCTAAAATATTATAAGATTCTTCTCTTATAAAATATTATAAACACTCCACAATGTATTATGTTAAATTACAAGACAAAATTCAATTGTCATTTAAAATATGTATTTAAAATTAAAGCATCAGGAATAATTCATTTATTATAACTGGTTCTTATTTAGAATGAAAATAGAGAAAAAGTAATATCTACAAATGATTAATTATATGTTTATAGTGTTAAACAAATAAAAACATCAAACTTTTTTGTTTCTAATTAAACAAAGAAAGTATCCACCATCTTTGACATGTGCACTTGACAATTCTGTGATTTTTCTTAATTTCAGGTAAACAATTTCAAATAAACAATTAACATGTTTAAACAAGAGGAAACCAAAAATTTCTGATGTATTCTATTAGAGCCTCTTGTCACAATGTTGAAAACTGAGAGAGGCCCGCCAGTGTGTAAAATGGCATGTTTTACATTGAGATTTAAACTTCACTTTGGGAGTAGGTATTCAAAATGAAAACCAAGGATTTTTGAACAATCATTGAATCTTGTATGAATCCTGGTAAACATTCATACAAGTCAAATCCATCATTTGCTCTTGTATTCATTTCCAGTCATACTCCCACTTAAAATAGGGAATGTAGCAATAATCTCTGACATTAGTTTTCTTTGTGGAATAGAATAAAAATGAGCAAAGTTTTCAAAGGTGGCAAACAACCTGTAAAATTTAAGCTATTAAGTTTTGGCTAGCTCAAAAGAATGCCAAAGTGAAATGAATACTATACTTGTTTCCATTTTATAATAAAAAGTCCTTAACACTTACTTCAGATTATTCAAACATCTAGCTTTCCCACAGACTTAACATAAATTTAAATGGAACCTACCTTTAAAATTTGGCCTGATTCTTGCATCATATCCTGATGTCCTTCCCATTAATTTGTCCAAGAAATCTGAAGGCGATAGGGTCTGTGAAGGTTGTTTTCCAGACCTGGAGTCATGGTCTTTGCAGAAAGCCGGCCTAAACATATCATTAACTTTTTTTAGCAACAATTCCACTCCCACTGCCTGAGAACTAATGCTCACAGAATGTTTGACATCATGTGTTGTTGATATATTTGATATGCTTGTAAGAAGGAAAAGAAAATTACAAACTCTTTGGTCAGCTTCTGAACCTGTACATTCTCTGAAGTTAACTTTAAATGATGACAGTTATAAATCCTGACTCCTATCTCCCAGATGTCCAAACTGTAGCTATATAGATGTTTCAGATGATACAACACGCATAGCTTATATTGTAGATTTCATGGATATATATTGAAGCAATTTATTTCTAGAGTCGTCAGAGAAATGAAGATGATGATAATGAAATGAAGATGGTAATTTCTAAAATGCGATTGTCTTAAAATCATCCCCGCATGACTTTCAAACAATTCTTCCAACATTTCAGCCCTTGATATAAGTCTTCTACTTTTTATTAGAAGTATATAATAATATGGGTGGAACAAAGTAAACACTGAACTAATTATTCCGTTGCTTTTTCTCACCTGCTGGATTCTATTCCAGCTATCAACTACTACTAATTTTCAATGCATTGTCTAAAAGAAAAGCTTCACTTGGACATTTATCTTCACTCTAAAATAGGTCAACAATAAGTGCGTCTGTACTTCTATTATTTTATCAGGTGTTATTTATATATTAGTGTGTAAATTGTTGACTCTCCAGTAAAGTATTCATGAAAAAGAACTTATAAATGATTTTGTCTTCTGCATTATCGAAAACACTAAATGTTGATTGGAAAATTTCTCACGTTTTTAATTTCCTTAAAGGGCTTATAAAAAGAGACTATTTGGTTTGTAGTGAAATGAATTCTTTCACAATACATAGTGGTTGACTGAATGTCTGTTTCTTCCCTAAAGCATAATATTTTACAAGCTTTGTTTTTAATAGTTTAACAAATAATCTTATTAATTCTATCACTGAGAAAACACATTTTTGCCAGTTTTTCAAAGTAGTAGTATTAAGTGCAAGGAGGATTTAAACATTTCGTAGGAGTTAAAAATTGATACAGTCATCTAAAAATACTCACATTCTCATATCCAGATTCATCTGATTAATCAAATATTCTTTGATTATGATGGTAGTAGTGGTGGTAATGAAGGTGATGATGATGATGATGATGATGGTGATGGTGATTCTAATGAAACCCAGCCTACAATTTTTCTTAATCATAGTAGGTGTGAACCTGAAAGAAACATAGTGGGTTTTCCCAGTACTCATAGCATTATTGCTATATATTCCATCTCTCTTGGTTCTGTGAAAAATACCATAAAATTTGGTGAAAATTAAATGAATACTCCTACACTTTGTTGTATAAACATCTCTTATCTCTATGCTGTCTTAGAACCTCTGCCATTAGGATAGCTATTTCACTTACTGATAATTATCTGATACTTTGAGGTATCAATTGATTTGGTAATTTATAAATTAGGTAGAAAATGCAAGCATGCAAATAATAATTTCCCACTTGTTTTAATTATGCATAGTCCATTTCTCATGCATAGATAAATACAAAGATGTGATATTAATTAAATTTTGGTAGGCATTCAACTTCCAAATATACTGAACAGTGGAATATAGTGGTAAAATGAGATTTTAAATATTTTCGATGTTTCAAGAAATTTCCTGAATTGTAGTGCTCATAGTATGCACCTAGTTGCTGAAATACAAGTTTCAAGTTGACTAAGAATTAGGGTTCTTTTATATTTTATATAAAATGAGCACGCTGCTAACAAATTAATCCAATCACTTCTACCACATGAAAAGCATTGCATTCAATAATCATTTTAAATAACTTTAAGAAGAATTTGAAAGCAAAAAAAAAATCATCATTTTATAGAAATGTAAAGAGCATGCAACTCATTAGACTGCCGTAATATCACATTGGCTGTGAAAATGTGTTGAAATGCATAGAGTGGGGTTATGCATCATAAAACTTGCCTTTGTGAAAATTTACTACCCTCCCACCATAATTACGCCTTTTAAAAGAACAAAAGAAATCTAATTCTCCTCTATAAAATTAAAACAATATGGTCCAGGACATAGAAAGATAGCTAAAAATTGTATGACACATTCTCTTTCAAACAGTTTTCATGGGGAAAATATCAGCATGCAAAGTCGTTTTACCTACCTGAAGTGGTTTGTCTCTAAGAAAAATGCAAACAAGGCTGTCAAAATGTTCACTAGCTGCCGGTTCATTCCTGTTTCTGTGATGCTTGTGGAAAATATTCCGAAATGATTCCAGAAAGAAGCTAGGACAAAGTATCTATTTATTGTCCAGATTCGAAATCTGGCAGGAATCTAGTTTCCTTGAAAATCAAAAAGAGATTTGGGTTTGTACAGTTTGCTGAGAAAAAACAAAAAGTGCCAGTCCTAGGCATCATGGTCAGGTCAAACCGGGGCTCAGGACCATCAGTTAATCAAGGAAAGACAAAGCCTTAGAACTGATGGATTCCCCAGCTGCTTTTCCCGAATAATAAAAATGCCGCTACCTTAATCGCATCACCATGCAAAGGGGGCTGGTGACAATGCCATGCTGGAAGTCGAGTTGCTGTGGCTTTTGTTTTATGTCCTTTCTATTTAGCAAATCTCTTTTCTCTAGAAAATGTTCTCTTTTTAAAAGAAGTTGTAAATGAAAAAGAAGAAAGGACTCTGCGCGCTGGAATGGGCAGGGGGGAAGAGGGCAAAATTGCTGAGATCCTGTGCAGGAATGAGAGCTACAGAAAGAGACGGAGACGTGATCTTACCCAGCCTATAAATTTCAGCACTCGGACAGCTCCTAGCTCTGAAGTGCGCATGTTTCCTTTTTCAGTCGCTTGGGGCGGGGGTCGGAGAGAGGCATTCAAGAGGGGACAAGCCAGATGTTCAAAGGCAAAGAGTGAGTCGCTGTTCAGCGAAAGGGCACTAACGGGGGGTGCGATGACCATCAGGGGAGAGCAGAGGTCAGGGTAGATGGGGCGGGTGAAGGAGGTTAGGGTCTGACCCCCTGGAAATGCGAGTCTGTCGGTGGGTGGGTGGGATGTGAGTTTGAAGCAGAAAAGAAAAGGGAATACGGTCTAGCTATTGGAAAGGGAAATTAGGGGAGACAGAAAATAGATTCCGGAGTACTGAAATTATAATAGGGGAGTGATAGTTCACTCCTTGTCGGTGGAACCTAGAGGCAAAAGAGGCGTCCTGTGCTGAAGAGGAGGGGACATTTCCTTGGCATAGAGAAGTCTATGTGCAGAAAAAGGTTCATGAGGATCGATAAATTAATTTAGAAGCCCTTTATGCCTTCCTCACCCTTTGAGTGTTTTCGTTTGATTTTAGCTGCCTGTTCCCAAAGGATCTCTGCATCTCTACTAGGGAAAGCCCCTTCCGCTGAGCTTTCTTCAGTGGCTCAAAATCCTTGGACATCCTCTTCGAGTCGATTTGTAGAGGAGGAAAAACACAATAGGCCAGCAGGGGGCAGTAGCAATCTTTTTCTGCCCTGTTTAAAGGTTAGAGTAAGGCTTCAGGTAAGAAACGAAGGAAGGAAGGGTGAGACCGAGGGTTGAGTTTTCATATGTCCATTCTAGATGTTAATTACCAGGAATGGCCATGAAAGAAAGGGTAGGTGTTCTCCTATACTGGCTAAAGAGACAGAAAATAATGAAAGTTTATAAATCCTGTACAAAAGCATGACAGATAGCCTTACTATTTCAAAGTAAATTTACAAATATTATTTCTTAATGTTTATTTATTCTGAGAGAGAGAGAGAGAGAGAGAGAGAGAGAGAGTAGGGGAGGAGCTGAGGGAGAGAGGGAATCCCAAGCAGGCTAAACACTGTCAGCACGAACCCGATGGAGGGCTCGATCCCACAAACCCATGAGATCATGACTGGAGCCAAAATCAAGAATGGGATGCTTAACTGATTGAGCCACCCAAGTGCCCCACATATATTATTAATAAAAGAAGAAGGGTAAATAGTTAAGTGCAAATAATTAGCAGCTTCTGGTAAGGGGAAATGAAAAATACATGTTCTGCCGTGAGTTGGGTGAGTAACCTACTTTTTGCCTATAAAATATATCTTATTAGTCACCTTGGCTCGTGACTGCAGGTCTTAATTTTAAAACAAAATAATATGATTAGTTTTTAATCCATAAATGACTAAGCCGCCCTTGGATCAATTTAAATATCATAGCAGAATAACAAAGGATCCTATATTTTTAAAAAGTAGATTCTGAGAAAAAACCTACAAGTTCTTTTCACCTTTTAATGTTAATATAAATCACCTGAGGATCCTGTTAAACTGCATATCCTGATCCAGTAGGTCTGAGGTGCTGCCCGAGATGCTGCATTTCTAACAAATACCTAGCTGAGGTGGATGCTGCTGGTCTACTGATTCCACCTTGAGAAGCAATGGTCTCTACGACCTTTTATCAGATTTCTGTCCTACCGAGACAGTGAGAATATAGGAACTTCTCTTTAGATGAAAAGCAGCAGTGCCCAAGCATTCTGCTTACATACAAAATCAATTCTTTGGATGTGTTCCTTTAGCTCCCAAAGCTCAGAAAAAGTGATTCAATTTAAAAGGAAAATAGTATAGTGTAGTGTGAGACATCCCTGGACTGCAACTTTGAATCTGTTCACTTCCAAATTCATCCACATGGAAACTCTAGCCCTGATTTTATCCCTGCAGTCCTGACCCAAAAAATAAAACCAACTCTTAGAAATATTTCTCTTCAATTGATGCTATGGAAAAATCATATAAGAATTTTTGTGCTCATGATTCTTTTCAAAAGAAAAAATAGATATGTAAAAGTAGAAGAGAATGATTTGTCCCAAGTTTGTTTGAAGTTGTAATGATGCTCAAAGTAATACAGTCTTTGCAAATCATTTCTTTCAATAGCAGAGTCTTTTTATTAACCAGGAGTAGGGTGAGTAGGGAAACCTGTGACAAAGAGAGGCTCTGGCCAGCAGCATGAAATCACAGCATTTACTATTTTAAAGTTGGAAAGGACTTTAAAGAAAATCTTGTCTAGCCTTCTCGTTTTACTTCTCAGCTCTTTTCAATTTGGATTCCATCTCTGTCAATCCACAGAAACAGCTCTCACTAAGTCTTCGAATGAGTTCCTTGTAACTAAGGCCAAAAGGATATTTTCCTGTTGTCATCTTGACATTTCCATGGCCCTTAACATTATTGGTCTCTTTTCCCTTCTTTCTTTAAAGTTATTTTTATTTAATTGTGGTAACAGCATGTAACGTAAGATGTATTCTCTCAATAGATTTTTAAGTGTGCAATACAATATTGTTAACTCTAGGCACAATATTTTACAGTCGATCTCTAGAACTTACTCATCTTGCATCACCGAAGCTTTATATCCGTTGATAAGCAGCTACCAATATCCCTCTCTCCTCTGTCCCTAGCAACCACCATTCTGCTCTCTTGAAATACCTTCCTCCCTTGACTTAGTGATACGGTGCACTCCTAGCTTGCCTCCTATTCTGTCTTTTTGGCAGGCATATCCTACTTTGCCTGGCTTATAAAAGTTATAATTCCAAGGTTCTTTCTTCTTCTCATACTGCACTCTTTTAGACAATATTATGCACATCCATGCCTTCCATTACCCTTTTATACAGATGACATGCAAATACATATTTCTGTCCAGATGTGTACATCCAACTGCTTCCTCAACAATTCCTGATGGATGTCTCAAAGGCTCCCCAAACTTCTCATGTCAAAAACAAACTTTTAATACTTTCTCCAAATTCATGCCTGTTCTACTGGGCCTGTTTCATTGTTGCCAACCAAAAGCCAACACGTAATCTCTAAGACTCCCTCTCCATCACCAACCATATTTAGTTCTTCATCAAGGCCTATCGATTTAATCTCTCAAATGTTTCCCAAATTGCCCACTTCTCTCCATCTCAACATCCACAAGCCCAGTTGAGCATTCCTTATCTCTTCTTTGGATTGTAGCAATAGTTACCTTACTAGCCTATCTGAACAAACATCCGATCCTCCACCACCTCATTCTATACACTCTAGCCAGAGTGGTTGTTTAAAAATAAAAATCTGATTATATCATGCACCCTGATTAACACTATGACTTTCCATTGATCTTTGGGTAGAACAAAAAAACTACTTAACATTACCTAAAAGTTCCACATGGTCTGGCCCATGCCTACATTATCCTTCAACTCCTCCCCTACTCATCTCATTTCTTCCCTTATAACCATATTGGCATCTTTTTAGTCCCTCATGCTTGCCATATTGTTTAATCCCAAGGAATGCCTATGCCTCCCATTTTGTCTTGTTAATATCAACTTATTTTTCAAATCTCTGTTCAAATGTTATTTCCTCAAGAAGGCTTTCCCTGACCTATCATCTCTTCCTATTACAGTCTTCCCTAGTACTCAGCCACTCTGATTCAAAGGATTTATCACTATTGCATGTATACATATCTAAGATTAACTGCCTAAACAATGAGCTTTGTAATGGACAGGGACAGCATCTGTTTTAGGCTATCATTGTATCCTCATGCATTCACCGATAATGACAATAATCACAATGGTTTTGATGATGATTAGGATATAATTTTTTTAATACACCCAGAAGTATTGCTCAAACAAAACAATATACTTAAATATGTATAGTTCTGTCAAAAATTACTTGTCGGGGAATTAAAAAATGAAGAACTATGATTATTTGAAAGGAAACCAAGCTCAGTTGCTCATGAGTCTATAGCATGAGATGAAAATAGGCATAAGAGACTAGGAATCTGATGTCCTTGATTCAGGTTCCAACTCTAACACTGATCAATTATGTGACCTTGGGCAAGCCATTTAATCCCACCGAACCTCTTTTTCATAATATGTGAAATATAGATGATAATATTGCTATATAAGATACTTCTATCTGGAATACTCTTGAAAGTCATATAAAATCATAGCTGAGGATGTGTTTTAGGCTCTTAATCTCAGTTCTCAGTATCTATGGACTGCTAAAATTCATGTTCTGACTTTATCCCTTGGACAGTTCCACTTTCAAGCACAGTAAGTCTCGGGAGCTTAGAAAAGGTCTTATTTGCAATGCAATGGAATCCTGAAGTTGAATGCATCTATGCTTCTAAATCACTAAATTACAACTAGCCATGTGGCACCTTCATTTTGTAGTCTTCTTATCAGAAAAAAGAGAAGATTCTGACTCATCCTATAATGTCATAAAGATCAATATGCAATGTTTAGTCTCTATGATGCTACTTATTAAAAATTCCTATATAGGGTTAAGCAAATAGAGACATGTCTTATAAACATTGGTATTGTTTGAACAGCAGTATCATTTACTAATGCTGATAAATCTCTAACATATACAATGCTTTACAGTTTTCAAAATACTTATGCTATGTGATAGGCAGAACAATGATTAATCACCATTTTTTTTTCCAGTGAGGAATCTTTTCCAATGAGGAATCTAAAGTTCCTGTAAGTTGATCAGTTTTCCCAAGTCCACATGATTATTAAGTGACAAAGTCATACTTTCTATGTTTACTACCCAAGCGAGCAGACTTATTTCTCATCATATGTATGATTGATCTTATTTTTCAAGTCACTGAAAACCTATTACATACCTATTTTTAAACTACTTTTAATCACTATGTTTATGATTCCATTGTAGTAAGCGACCCTTTCTTGAGGGCAGTTTAGGCTCCATTATATTGAGATCCAATTACCCACAAATGACAAATGAAAAACCTATTATTAAGAGTCTAAAAGGTCTTTCCTTAGGGAAGGAGTTCAAAGATGTCCAATATATCAGTATCCAACAGCAGATCTCCTTGCGAACTCTTACGGGTCTTGCTGCAGAGAGATGATCCTCCTCAAATATGGGCATTTTTTTCCTCCACTTGAAAAGATGAAGTAGAGATTAAGAAAGGGCCTATTAATTTACAATCAACACCAACCAAGATGCAGAGTTTTCAGGCAAATTAGACAGGGCAAGAAGTTGTTTTACCAAATCTTTAGTTTCTTGAGGATACTTCCTCACAGAGAACAATAACTTCAATTTCATCTTGATAGATTGCACTTTATGAATTTTAGGAGAGATTTTCTTACTTCAAACAGACCCTTCTCTCACTATAGGGCCCTATATCAGAATGAATTTCTGAGTGAGAAAGACCTCTGACATGCCTGTTCATTATGATATCTGTTAGATCATGTGGTTTGTGAGATTAGTGATTAGTGATTGACATTCTTTGATTATATATGATGTCTCAGGGATCAGGTAGAAAGTCTGTCTCTTAAATCTGAGATCACCAAGTTACCACTGCAGAGTCAACAAATGGCTCTCAATTTTCATGGCCACTCATTGGCCCATGTGTTCTTTTGTCCCCTTGCAGTCATCATATTAGAAATGAAAGGCACACTATAGAGCCCACTCTGTTGGATTAAATAAGTTGCTAGGAGTTCACGAATCTAAAAAGGAAGGTGAAACACGAAGCATAATTCATGCATGTTGACTTGTACTGGCTGCCGAAGCACTCGTGCTGATGAATTTATAGCTGTTTTCAATGGCCAGCATTGTCCACAGAGCAAGGATGCCTAAAGAGCTGATTCGCCCTGCATTTATTCTCTTTCGTTTTTAGAAATCCAGTTTGCTTTTCTCTTCTTTATCTTGTGGACTGAATAAAGATGCTCAGCATGCAGAGAAGCAGGCTTCGAGGCCATGAAGTCTTAATGCGAAATCACCGCTCTTCCAGGTTCCATGCAGACAATCGAATGTCTATCCAGAGCATTTCTGGATTAAATTACTTAGAAGTTAGAAAAATCATTTTAGGATTGGAGCTCTCCTGCTTACTGGTGCTCAGTGTTCACAGACCACAAATGTGTCCAGCACTGGAAACAATTTCTATTTCCAGCGATGATTCATACAAGTGATTGCTTCTCTGTTGGCTAATGTGAGAAATGCAGCATTTCTTTTCATAAACATCAAGTGGGCAAACAATAATTTGGAAGATAAATCAAATGTAATCTCACTCAGATGTATTAGAAAGGTTCCTCCTTTGCTACAACTCTAAAAATGAAAATAATGAATAACGATAAGATTGACTGTATCACTTGTCTTAGAACCTCCTAGGCTCTGCAACTGACATGAAAACGGCCTCAGCATCACCTTCATTATCACGATACCCTTGCTGAAAATGTCTTTTGAAGAGTTCTCGGGTTTTAGAGTTTTGTTATTGATTTTATTAATGTTTATTCCCCCTCCCCATAAAATGCCTCTTGGTTCACAGGAGGCTGAAAAGAAGCTGAGTTTGAAAGAGTGAATTGTTTTATTTTATTTTTTTAAGCTTATTTATTTTTTAAAAATTTTAAATATTTATTTTTGAGAGACAGAGAGACAAAGTGTGAGCAGCGAAGGGGCAGAGAGAGGGAGACACAGAATCCAAAGCAGGCTCCAGGCTCTAAGCTGTCAGCACAGAACCCAACGCAGGGCTCAAACTCACAAACCGTGAGATCATGGCTTGAGTCGGACGCTCAACCTACTGAGTCACCCAGGTGCCCCTATTTCTTTATTTTGAGAGAGAGAGCGAGAGAGAGAGGGCAACGGAGGGGCAGAGAGAGAGAGGGAGAGAGAGAATCCCAAGCTCTATCAGCACAGAGCCCGACACAGGGCTCGAACTCATAAACCGTGAGATCATGACCTGAGCCAGGATCAAGAGCTGGACACTTAACTGACTAAGTCACCCAGGTGCCCTGAAAAAGTGAATTATTTTAACTTGAACAGTAGCAATAGTTTTACATCTGCAGGTAAACTATCACTTTGTAGTTGAAGTGTAGTTCTGTTCATTATATTCAATGATGACATTTTTATTATTGTTGTAAAGTATAGCATAGACGCTAACAGGATAGTGCATACCTAATCAACAATCCTGCCAATCATCCAGTCTACAAATAATAATCAAGCATTTACTATATGCAAAGTACCATATGCTTCTATGAAGATGAGGTAAAGTAACCTAAGACATTATTTCTGCCCTCCAGGGACGTAGAATCTATATGTGAAGATAAGAAAAATAAATATTATAGAAGTGGGGCTCTAGGTCAGGGATCATCTGAAATCAGCTTCCTGACACTCAAGAGCTTCAAGATGTCGCATTCACCTAGTATTCTTCACAGTCTAAACTCTGGTCTTTAGCTTGGCAGGTTCACAAAATTAATCTCGTCAGTGCCCCAAATACGTTACTAATCAGAGACGTGACATACTAACTCTATGATAGCTCAGAGTCTGATGTATAAACCAGAATGAAAATATAGCCCTCAAGCGGCCAAGTAACCCATGTATGTTGAGCAGTGTGTAAGCTTCTCAGTACACACTGCCTGGGAAGGCTTCATGATAAACATGAAGTTAGACGAATAGGATCTGACTGTATGGTTGAAATGTGAAAAAGTTGAGTAGAACCTATCTCAAATAGGAGCCATCTCTGATTTCATAATACTCATTTGTGAAACTGGAATATTTATATTGTCTGTTCTCATTACTCATTCCTTGGATTGGATTTGGTTTATCTCTTAGACTTCTTTTGTTTATGCTCCATTTCTAATCAATTCTACTGCTAATTGACATATTCATTGCTTTTTGAAAATGGCATATTAAGGAATAATAATTACTTATAAAATATATATGTGAAATATCCCATCTCTTAGGTTAACTTCTATAGTGGTTATTTTGTTATCATTTTCTTGCTTTGATTTATTATTCTAACATACATACATACACACACATACATATTATTTAATTTCTCACGTTTTAAACTGTACCTAAATTAAATGAGATTGTATTCTTCTGTGGCTTGCTTTGTTTGGTCAATATTATGTTATTACACACAGTAAGAATTCATTCATTTTCACGTTACATTGCCCCATTCTGTGAGCATTCCACAATTTATCCATCCCTTCTACTGCTGATAGGCTTTTGGGTTGTTTCCAGATTTTTTGCTATGATAAATAATACCGCATAAATATTATTATGTGTTTCTTCTGCTGTACCTATGCATATTTAGAGGAAGAATTATTGAGTCCTAAGGTATGCACAGCTTCAATTTTATTAGGTGATGCCAAATTGTTTCCTACACTGTCGTAATAATTTACACTCTCACTATAGTGTAGAAAAGTTATAATTTCTTTATATCCTCACTAACAGTTGACGTTGTCAGACTTCTTAATTTTGGCCAGTCCAGAGAATGTTAATTAGCATCTCTTTGTGGTTTTACTTTGAATTTATCTAACTACTAATGACCCTGAGTGACATTTCAATATGTTTGCTGACCATTTGTGTTTTATCTGTGAAATACTTTTCTTTTGAAAACTGTTTAATTAGGTTGTTTCCTTTTCCTTATTTATGTGTAAAGAATATTTTATATAGCAGTCCTTTGCCAGTTATATGTCTGGTGAATATCTTTTCCCAATTTATGCCTTTTTGTTTTCTTGATATATTATCAATATGATAAAATTAACTAATTTTTCCCTTATAATTTTTGCTATCTTTGTCTTGTAAGTATCAGTATTGATATTATGAAGATGTGTTCATATATTATTTTCTAAGGTTTTTAAAATGTCATTCACATTTAAATAATTAATAGCTAGAGTCAATATTGTCTATTTTAATTTTCTATGTGACTGTCATACACATAGTTGTTAAATGATGTGTGTAGATCATATATGGAAACAAGAATTAGCTGCTCCCCTTCTAAGAATTTGGAAATTAAAATGCCCTATAATATCAATATAGCATACCAGAGCATAGATTTGCAAAGTCACTTCAAAGAGACAGAATGGCTTCTAATCCAAAAAGACTTGACTGTTGTTCAGGTAACATATTACTGTGTAGTAAACTACCCAAAAACGTTTATGGTTTAAAAAAACAATTTATTACTATCTCCCAGGGTTCCATAGGTTGAGTGGGTTCCTCTGGACATTCTTGTTTGGGATCTCTCAAGATGTTATATGGAAGCTGAGACTTAAGTTGTCTGAGGACTCAGTTGGGTCAGACTTCCAAGATGGCTTCCTTACATGACTGGTATTTGATACTGGCTATTGGATACTGGATGGGCACTCGGTTGGAGTGGTTAACCAGAAGGCCTACACATGGTTTTTGCTTAGGCTTGGGCTTCTTCCACTTTGGTGCCTGGGTTACAAAAGGTATGTCCCAAGAGTGAGCATTCCAATTCCAAGATAACAAGGAAGATGCTACTGCAAGGATTCTTATGACATGGGCTTAGAAGTCATGTTGCGTCACTCCTGCTGCATTTTAGTGTTTACACATGGCCAGCTCAGTTTCAGTATGGAAGGAGACTTCTCTAGGGTGTGGCTACTAGAAAATATGGTTCATTGGGCAAATAGTCTTTGAAGATTAACTACAACAGCCATGTCAAAGGATTACTAACTAGTATTACTATTTGCAGAGTGCTATGTTATCTTCTAATTCAAGCAATAAATAAAATTAAATAGGCTTAAAAAACCTCTCAATATAAAACACCTACAGTTTGTGGATAAAATGTGTTTTTTTAAAAAATATTTATTCATTTTTGAGAGAGAGAGCATGTGCATGCACACGCATGAGTGGGGGAGAGGCAGAGAGAGAGGGAGACACAGAATCCGAAGCAGACTCCAGGTTCTGAGCTGTCAGCACAGAGCCCGACGCAGGCTCCAAATCATGAGGAGATAATGACCTGAGCCAAAGCCGGACGACTCAACTGACTGAGCCACCCAGGCACCCCTAAAATGTGTTTTTAAAGGCAACGTTGAACTGGCCGTGAACTAAAACAAATTCTCAGAGGGGCATCTGGGTGGCTCAGTCAGTTAAGCATCCAACTCTTGATTTCAGCTCAGGTCATAATCTCACAGTTCATGAGATCAAGGCCCACATCAGGCTCTATGTTGATGGCATGGAGCCTGATTAGGATTCTCTCTCTCTCTGCCCCTCCCCACTTGCATGTGCGCGCTCTCGCTCTCTCTCTCAATAAATAAACATTAAAAAAAATTCTCAGAGATCCAAAACAAGAGCCTAAAATTCAAATCCTGAAGACAGGAGCTACTCTGGAATATCTTTTGATCCTCAAGACCAATGGCTTCAGTTTTAATGGCAGCTTGTTGGGGGTGGGCAGGCAGGGAGAATAAGATAGAAAGTCTACAGCCCAGGCAAGGTAGATGGTCTGTTTGGAGACCCTCCGTATAAGCCATACAAAAGGAGATATAGCACACAGAAACATTTGCCTATCAAAAACTTGACTTTAAATGGAGCTTAAACATATCTGAAAATTTTTAACCACAGGAAAACATCATATAGGCTTGTGAGCCGAACTCTGTAACCCAAACAGCTCAAACCAAGAATTTATTTAAAGTTGTTCTAAGTTGGCAACTTCAAGTATCTCTGGTTGAAGCAATGCTAATCTGCTTGGGGGAAATGAATTCCAATATACACCTTAAAGTTTTCCTTCAGCTGAAGTCATAATGCATATGATTGGCAAACACGAATCACAGAACATATCACAAAACAATGTATGCATAAGTTAGAGCCAGGAAAAGCAATGGGTAATAGAATAAGATGCTCAAACACTTCAAATATTAGAATTATCAGATGTACAATAAAAGTATTAATTATGTTTAACAATTACAGAAGTCAAAAGTGAGTAAGAAATAAATGACTCTAAAAGAACAAAATAGAATATCAGGAAATGAAAATTATAATAATTTACACTTAAAAGTCAAGGAGCCTTTTAAATATCATATTAGATGTAAGTATGAGATAACTATTGAACTGGAAGGCAGATCAAAAGTGTTATTTAGAAAACAAAGAATTTGAAAACATGAAAGAGAAGATACATGGAGGATAGAGAGTGAAGATCTAATACGTGTCAAGTAGGAGTTTCAAAGAAATGATAGATTTTGGGGGCAGTGATTTTTGAAAAGGTGGTGGCTAAAATATTTTGGAATTGATGAAAAACTTGTATCATCAGAACTAGAAGTTGTGATGAAATGCAAGAAAAATAAATGGAAAGATTACCACACCTAAATAAATTGTACTTAAAATGAAACTAAAGACACTGAAGAGCAAGGAGAAAAGACCTTGAGATTAGTCAGAAATCAATTTAAAAAATATTAAGTGACAATAATTAGATGGATTGCTGAATTCTTGGCCAATAATAAAAGGAAAAGAAGACGATGAAATGAATTATTCAGTATACTAAGGGAATATAACTGTCAATGTAGAATTATATATCTGAAAGTTCTTTAAAAAACATACTGAAATAAATATACTTCCAGAAAAACAAAACTGAGAATGTTTACTAACCATGAAATCTCCAGAAATGAATAAAAGAAAAATAAAGCTTAGAGTGAAAGACTATTTCAGGAAAAAGGAAAATGACTCCAGAAGGAAGGTGTAAGAGGAAAGAAAAGGTAGTGAACATAGAAATTGCTAATACAAATAGGTAAATATGAACAAATAATAGTATATATTAATTTCAGACAAAAGTAGGTTGTAAGGCAACAAATAAGAGAACTGGGAATAGTACCCAGATCAATCTGATTAAAGCTATACTATGATACCATATTAGGATAGAGCAAAAAGAAAAATCAAAGAAGGTGAAGATGAACGGAAAGAATAATAGAGGGAGTAGAAGGCCAGAAGGTCATCCTGACTAGTTTTTAAATGCTAAAAAAAAAAAAAAAAATGTTAAATAGAATTAACATTTTCAACTTGAGAATCAAAGGCATTCTCTTTTCCTCTCCCTTTCCCCACCCCCAACTCCAGGTTCTCGGAGACCAAGATGTTGGGATTAGTTCCCTTTCCATGAGAACGTGAAAAGACAATTTAATTGTTGCCTTCAAGAATATAAAGTCCATTTTCTAAAACATGCCAAACCAGTATATCTCGATTTCCCTTCAGGACAACCCTATGGGGGGGCATGGGTCTAGGATATATAAATGATGGGAATTTTTGCCAGATGGTTGGCTGTTGAACTGGGCAAAGAGGAAATGGGTAGAATCTCCATCAACAGGTAGTTTTAAAAGACATGCAGATCTGTCATCTACTCGCTTCCCTCCAGGCTTATGCATCTGTGGCACATGATATTATTTGAAAATTTAGAAGATATATATTCAAGTTCTAGCACTCCTACTTACTAGTTCTACAATCTTAGACAAATCACTAATTCTCTGAGCTCCAGTTTCCCCTTCAGTAAAATGGGAGATAATTTCACCTTCCCCGTCTACCACTAGCGGTTGTAGCAAGGATCCAATGACATGGGTCACACACAGGGCTATGTAAACTTTAAGGACTTCAATAAATATAAGTTGTCATTCTTGAATAAATGCTTTCATTAGCACAATCACATGAAGCTATTTATGTAATAGTCTCCTTACTTATTTCCTTAATTCTAAAGAGAGGATTACAGTTTGTATTCAGCATTTCACATTGATTTAGGAAAACAGAAAAAAAGATAAATGTAATTTTCAATGGTAATGAATAGTATATGCAAAGTATATGTGGATGAAGAAAACAAGATCCTATTATTTTTCAGATGGGCAAGCACACGAGCTTCTGGAAAGAAAACCTAATTCAAATATTCAGTTACTAACTTAAATAATAAAAAGTATGTTTAATAGTCAGGCCATATGATTTGGATCAGTTGCTAACTATGAATGGGGGGAGACTTCAGTTGACACAAAAGAAAGGTCTTGTCAGAGAAAAAATTTTAAAGGTAGCTAAAGATAATTTAATGTAACCATAAGACTGACTCTGGAAAATATTGAGTTGTGTTTGCTTCTTGACCAGCACACCAAGAAATGTAATCAACTCAAGAGACTGAAACAATCAAGTAACCATTCATCTTTCTCCTTTTAAGGAAAACTATTTTCGTTATGGCCTGTAATGCCTTGAAGATAAGGCCAAATTATACTGCAAAACTAAATCAGTTTTTAAGTAAATACTAGATAAATCTAGTTGAACAGGCTGTCATCATATAATTAGAAAATAAGCTTTTATATTTATTTATAGGGTACCATAAAGACAGGATGAATGCAATTCTCAATGTCATGTATACAGTCACACTGATACAGATAAGAATGAAAATGAAATATGAATAATGGATGATGAATCATTTTCTTGGGTCTCCGGAAGCCACTTAAAAATTAAAATGAAAGGATGCCATGATTAATCTTTTGTTACATAAGGACATTGAAAACGATCTTCCTGTGAACTTCAGACCCCTTGATTCTGTTATGTTAAATAGACCCATTATCTCCAGGGGTATATTTTTTCACCATGGAGTCGCAGCTCCTTGCCCCAGGATTGCACACTCGTTCTACTTTCCAGTTCTGTCAATACATTCTCTTCCCAGCATCTTCTTGTCAACAATTTATAGGGCCTTTGCGCACTCTCTTTTCCCTGTATGTCCCTCCAGATTCCCTATCCTCCCTTCATCCTGCTCTATGCCTTGGAGGCTGACATCAATGGGCTTACACAACTTAGGCTTTATTGACATTTGGCTTCCAGTTTATTTCAGTCAGTAGGAGGAACCAGCAGGAGATCAGAGTTGGGAGGGAAGGAGGCGTTGGAGTATTTATTTCATCAGCTTCCTCCCAGCTGAGCAGAAATTTGGGAGTGGTTTTGTTCTTCTGTTGAAAGCCAAATTCAAAGAGACGCAAAATAGATTGGTGGTTTTTAGCAACTTGAGGGAGAGGAAAATGGGGAGTGATTGCTAATGAATATGGGGTTTCGGTGGGCGATAAAAATGTTCTTGACTTCGATGGTTGTGGTTGAAAAACTTTGCAAATATACTAAGATTATTTCATTGTACATATGAAAAGAGTGAATTTTATGATGTGAGAATTATATCTCAATCTTTAAATGGATAGAAAATATATAGCGAACTATTATTCAGCCATAAAAAAGAATGAAATCTTCCCTTTTGTGAACAACATTGACGGACCTTAAGGGCATTATACAAATGAAGTAAGTCAAATGGAGAAGGATGAATACCGTATTATCTCACTTATATGTGAAATAAAAAAAAAAAAAAAGCTCATAGATACAGAGAACAGATTGGTGGTTGCCAGAGGCAAGGGGTGGGGAATGGGCAAAATGGGTCGAAGAGAGTCGAAAGGTACAAACTGCCAATTATAAAATGAATAAGTCATGGGGATGCAATGTACAACATGATGACTATAGTTAATAATACTGTATTGCATATTTGAAAGTTGCTAGGAGAATAGATCTTTAAAGTTCTTATCACAAGAAAGAAATTCTTTATAGCTATGTATGGTGACAGATGTTAACTAGACTTATTGTGGCGATCATTTCTCACTGTATACAAATGCTGAATCATTATGCTGAACATCTGAAACCCATAGACTGTTATATGTCATTTATACCTCGATTAAAAAAAATGGATAGATGTTTCAAATTAAACTTTCGTAGCACCAAACAAAGAAAATACAGATAAAGAAACAGGGAAAGCAACGCTAAAAACTGAAATTATAACACAAAGATACAAACCAAGAAAAATGTATCAATTATATCAATTAAAGTAAATAGACAGACAGACAGAAAGGCCACAGTTCCTGGAAGGTGGTGCTGTCTTACAGCTACAGCTCTTCCCAATTTTCAGTAATGTCTCTACTCTTGAAACTTCAGGCCTAGGATGGTAACAGCTTCCTGCTGTTGCTGGCTCTTGGGTATTTTACCATTCCTGGTTTGCTTCCTTTAATTCTGACCACAGACCTCTGTAAATAGTCCTCTTAGCAGATCCTCTTCAATTAACGTATTCAAGTACACCCTCTCTTCCCATACAAAGCTCAGACCCCTTCCCCATACAAGCCACCATGCCCGTGAGATCATGTCCAAACTCCTCTATGTCCTTTAACTCCCTCTTCTATTGTTTCTCACCTTCCTGTTTTGCAAATTGTGGTTCAACATTATTTTCTCTTCTTCCATATCACTTTTAGCACATGTATTCTCTGCTCTATCATGACTTTGTACTTTGTGTTAAATTCACATATAATTATTTAGTTCAGCATAAGGTATATTTCACCTAAAGATGACAGAGAAATCCATTCTTCATACTTCTCATAGCTTTTAGTACAGGAAGAGGCACTAGCTGGGAGCTGGATTTGAAATTTTAATTCATTATTTCTTGATTTGCTTCTCCTCCATTCAAGCCTTTCTTATTTACTTTCCATTTTAACCCATGCTTTCATCCCTGTATTTCTGCTGGATCCAATTCTTATAACCCTTTACATCCCAAGCCCTCCTTTATAAAGCCACTAAATTAGATTATTGATGACAAATCAAAGGACTCCGAGTTTATGAGTCTGAAAGTCCTTCGCTCTCCGAATATAACAGTATGAATTTTGCACCCTTCAGGGCACAATACAAAGCTCATCTTAAAATTGTTTTGGCTGATGAAAGAAAGGAGGTCAATTTACTTGGAAAGTGCTATCACATTTACTTAAACTAAACACTATTGTTAGTTTTTTTACTGTATTAAAAAAATCAAGTGAAGGATGCTCCGGGGTCATATAGTACCCAAGGCTGTTGGTTCAAGAAAGATAAAGATGAGACTGGAATGGATTTTTAGAGCCAGATTCCATTTTGGTTTTATACTTCAACCTATTACAGCCATGTCTCCTTTTGTACCACCAACGCCAGCTTGGGTTCTTTAAGACACGACTAGAACACATCCCACAGATGATGATAGAGAGAGGGAGGACTTATTTACCCACAGTAGAAGGGTCCAATTTTATTTTTCTGGTAATAAGCTTAAGAGGCACCGTATGTGTCTGTCTTTAGAGAAGAGTGAGATAAGTGAGGGGTAATTCAGCCCCATGGAGTCTGGGGGGGGGTGGCCCAGATTGGGCATTCTGGAGCCACTCCAGTTATGGAGGGCATGGCATTTGTTTCTGGTGTCATCTCTGCAACATGCTATAGTGGAATGAACATTGAACTCTGGAGTTGGACAGCTCCGTGTTTGAAGTCTGGTTCATCATTTACTAGGACCAGGCATGCTGGACGGAACTAGCAATGAAACAGGTTTCTAGAGGTATTCTAGTTTGGGCGACTTTGAAGTTATTTATTTATTTATCAAATATTATTTTGAGTGTCTACTATGTTCCAGGCCCCATTCCGGGCATATGAGATATTAAAAATGGAAGTAATATGAACTTCCCAACCTCATAGAATTTATCATGACTTTGTAGGCTGGCCTTCTCTCCAGCCATCAATTGACCCTAAAAGGGCTAGATGGCACATTGCCCCTCCTGTGTCCATAGGCAATCATGCAAAATGCACTAATTAAATGTCTCCATAATGACTGTGTGCTTCAGGAATGGCCTGGTGCCAATGCCTTGAAAAGACTGCTCCAAATGCCGCTCTTGTCCTGAAGCTAATGGATAAAGTGACCGCAGCATACGCCTAGAATTGATTGTTTTCTTTAGATTTAATCAAGCACTCCTCCCCTCCTCCTCCGGAAAAAGTTAATGCTTTCTTTCTACTATAGCCACTACACCTTAACATGAAAAGAATGAAATTTCCCCTCTGACTTTTAATTATCCGCTGACAGCTTTGGGAAATGGCACGGGTAGCAAATCAGAAATGCCAGTTGGTTTTGGAATGCATCCTGCGTGCTTTTGAAACAGATTTTCTGAGTTATGTTTTGAACAAATGTTAACGTTAATTTGTGTTTCCTTAACAGACACCAACAGATGAGCAGAAAAGGGAAGGAGGTCTTTCATGAATGTGATGATGTGATGGGAGAACTTTCAAGGATTAACAAAACCGAAGGTAATTGGCCGGCAGAAAAGGAAGAGCTCATGTAATATTTCTTACATGCTAAGCTGTACATCAAACATTTCCATCTAGGACCCATTCCATTTATAGCAGTGTTTCTTTAAGTATCTTTGGGAAAGGACTAGTTTTTGTTTTTTTTTTAAGAAAATTACCAGTCTAAAATTTTCTAAATGGTAACTCTCAATTGCTGTACCTTTTTTTTTTTTTTTTTTTTTTCCATCACAGGCCGGTAATGAACAATTAGTGTTGGTCCACGAAGCATACTCTGAGTAGCCCTGTTCCAATAGTCCTCACCTTTTAAGGGGCAGATGTTATGCCAAGTATTTTACAAATGTTATAATTTAGTCTTCACAGCAGTCCTGTGAGGCAATCCTTTCTTGTTTTGCAGATGAAAAAAATGAGATTGAGAGAGCTCAGGTAATCAGCTGAAAGCCACAGAATCAATCAGTGGTAGAATGTTTCTTCCCGACTCAAATTTATCCACTACCATCTTTTCTTAAGGAACGGCAAGTAGCAAGGTTGAAGAGTTTGTAATGTGCAAGGTTATTGACAGAAGAATGACATCAGGAAGAATCAGATCTGATAGTCCGAGGTCATAAATTAATGCTGAAAGTCAAAGACCAGGAGAACCAGGCCAGGCACAAGTCAGGTACGAGGTAACTGAATATAGGAATGGTTGAAACTGGGTTGGCTGCTGCACTATGGAGTGCTCCTTGTAACCAAAGATGTTGTCACCTGATTCTTCTACCACCTTCCAATGTACTGTCTGGGTCTCACTGTAACTCAGTGGTCCTGATCCTTTTAAGGTGATAGGGTCATTAATATCTGTCCATAAAGCTTTACCATACATGGCAAAGGGAGAAACACATCCTTTGGCATAGTTTCAGGCTCAGTTGGAGGGTCTTTATCTTGAGGGAGACTAAATGACTAGGAGACCATCCAGGGTCATCAAATTAAAGGACTTGTCTCATCCTATGAGGAAGCACATCCTATGAGGTCAATAGAACAGGGAGCAGATCACCCCTTAAGCCCGGGAGCTGGGCACAGGATGATTTCTTAGCTATGTGCAGGGAGGGAAGACTTCACCAGGGAATTAGCTCCTAGGGAGATGCACAGAAACAGTGTAGCATCTTAGGGCTGAATCGACTGTCCCCTGGGAGCAACGGGCATTAAAACTAGTAGTTGAAATCCACATTGGAAGCTCAAGTAGGAGGAATAAATCCAAAGTAGAAAGTGATATAGGAGAAACTGGAAAAAAGTACACTTTCAAAGCAGGGGTGCAAGGCTAAAGGGAGGAGCCAAGAAAAAGAGTCTCTGAACAGGGGGAGTTGTAGGTCAAATGGAGTCAATGAGGCCAGAGCGTGTCCAAGCCACTGGGTTTGGCTCAAGATCAAATAAGTATTACATCCAAATTGAAGAAAATACAGAAAAACACATATGCATACACATGCTACAAGAAATCGGTCACCTATATTCCTACAACCCAGGCACGACCATTTCAGTCTGTTTCCTTTGCATCATTTTGACTTTGAGAGTAAGCAGAGCCCAACCACGCTGGTTCCCTGACAGTGTTCTCAGTAGTATGTGTGTTGGAGAGAAGGAGAGATATTGAGGCCAGGACTCTGAACATCGGGGCAGCTAATCCAGTTCCGAAGAGTAGTGATAATGTTGCAGATGGCCAAGGCATCATGGGATTTCTGACCCAGAGAGAACTTGAAGATCATCCAGCTGGTGGTTTTAAAAGTCTGTTCTTCAGAGCTGTATAGGTTTGGTGCAGATGCGTCAGAGGCTGCCTGGCCACAGAGTGGGGGAAGGTTGAGTGTACCGCAAAGTGGTTAGGTTTATAGGTCCCCCAATCTGCCTTCAACCCAGTGGCTCTGCTTTATCTCGTGTATATATCCCTTTCTGGGTAAGATTTCATTTGAAGAAAGGAGTCTGCTGCTTTTAAAAGGGGACAAATAAAAATGATTGAAAGTCATTGCTCTAATACCAAATCATTTCATACAAAAAGAAACTGAAGTCTTGAGTGATGAAGGGACATTTAGAAGATCCCATGGCTAGGTATGGTGCTTATACGGAGCATTCTTGATTCCCTAGTCCTTCTTTGACATTTTCCCTCAAATAAGCTGTATCCTTTTATAATCTTCTTTAGAATAGGCCTCCTCTTACTCAGAAAAATGTCTGGTCTTGGCTCAGGATTCTATAGAGGCCCACACCAACCGAGACAGTTGGTCACTCATTCAGGAAGCCCTAATCTCCAGATCTTTCCTTACTAACCACTCTGTCTTTGAGAGTCCTTCAACCTTTGGAGCCTAATCTTTGAGACGAGACCATTGTTTCCGATTCATAGCTGTATAGAAGCATTCTTTCTGTTTGTTTGTTTGTTTTCCACCATGGACAGCACCCTCTACGCCTCATTTTTTCTCCTCTGATATCTGATCACATGTAGTTGTTGTTCCTAAGTGTCACTTGCCCTCCATATGAATTGTAACAACTGCTGGCTACTTTCCAGTTCAGTCCTGCCAAACTTCTGGTACATTCTGAAAGTTTCTCGACCCAAAATTCAGATTTTTGTCAGAGTTTCTTTGTATCATCTTTTCTCCTCATTGCTGACAGTTTAAAAAAACCATTGTATTTGGGTTGGTGGAGGTCAACTGTATATCTTATCCCCCATGTAATCTATGAACTGAGTGCCCGGACCTATCAAATTAGCAGGGGGTAACCTTTTAAAACTCAATTTTCCAAACAGCTAGAAAGAGTATCTTTAGACCACTGCTGATCAGTGTATCTAAATTATTCTTACCACTTAGTTTTACCTTCAGAAGACTTGCTGCATATCATCTAAGGAGGGTTTTGTTAAAGAACTCAAGCGTGGAATTTTAGTGTCTCATTTGAGGAGAACTCTGCCGAAGTGCTCCTGTTACTTCACTCAGCATTTGGCCTGTGGGGAGAGCCTTGTGGCCTCTGCTCTGCTCATCTGCCCACTCAGATCTATTCTAGGCTTACTTCATAGATTCTGATCTGAACTATTTTTCAGAGTTCCAGACATGTTCTTTTTCAAAAACAAACAGAAAAAAAAATGATTTGGTTCAACCCTGTGTCTGTCCTGCTCTCTCCAGCTGCAGTGATGGCACTCAGACCTAAGTGCTCAAGGGATGTGATTAGAGACATGAGATGGCATTGAAATTCATGCCATAGAGGATTCAAGTTCAGCTAGTACGTGAAAGATTTATGGTGCTTTTCTTTCCATTTAGTAAACACTGAGTTATATTTTTGTCTCTTTCGTTTTTTGTTTGTTTGGAGGGGAAAAATCCTTTTACCTCCTTCCAAACTTATAAACAGGGAGGCAGACATCAATGATGTTGTGGGAAACATGCTATGGGAAAGAAAATCTGTTAGTTAACATCTTTCCTATAGTAGCTACATCAGTGGAAGAAAGACTGGACAGGGAAGTACCCTGGTATTTTGAAACAGAACTTAGGATTGTAGCTCAGAGCATGTTATCTTGGGACTCATCAGATATGATACCTTTTGCTACAAATGAGGAAAGTGAGACTCAGGGCGATCAAAGTAGTGGTTCTCTGCCCTGGCTGCACATGAAATCCATCTGGGAGCTTTAGACGATAGGGCTCCCTGTGCCCCACAACCAGAGCCCATCCGATTCGCCAGAGATGGAACCTGGCATTCATGTTTTTTATCCCCCACTCCAGGTGGTTCTCATACACAGCCAAAGTCTAGAATCCCTGTTTTAAAGCTCAGTGGCAGAGTGGGGAGTAGAACAAGGCCATGTAAATCCCAGATCAGAGATGTGCCCACTGCCCCCATGCTGCCTCCTTGCAGAATGTGGGCTGTTGGCGTTGCAGAGAACACTGAAAGGGGGTGGGCCACAGCCACACTGGAGAGAGAATGTGTTGCAGCCAGGAACTGTTTGAGTCAGAGGGAGAATGTAAATCCCATGTTAGTCAAGTACGAGCATTTCCCGGGGACACAGGATACACAAGGAAATGCTGACACACTACATAACTGAGCTTGGACTTCAGTAAGGTCTTACCCTGGTTGTGGCACCCTCTGGAAAGAGCTACTCATCATTCAGCAAATGGAGTGATGGTAGAGCTTTTTCGGGAGGCAGATGCTTGGAATCCTCTTCCTTCCCAGAGGAGTCAAAGAATCAGAACATGCCTGCAAAGTCCTTGAGTCAGCAGGTCATTCATTAACGCCTCTTTTGCCACCCTAACATTCTGTCGCCCGCTACACAGTAAGCATCACTGAAGAATCTGCCGTGTTCTTGACTTGTCCCCTAGAACCAAATACAGAACCTGACCTACAGTTAGTCCTCATTATTTGCAGGTTCCAAATTTGCAAATTCATGAAAATTTATTTGTAACCCCCAAATCAGTATCCGCAGAACTCTCATGGTCATTTGTGGTCATGTGAAAGGCACCAAAACATTTTTAGTCTCCCAAAGCACATGCATGCTTCCAGCTGAGGTTAAATAAGACAAAGTTTCACCTACTTGTTTTCAGCTCTCACACCGTAAACAAGCGTACTTTTCCCAGACAACTTAGCGCCATGTTCTTCCATTTTTTTTTGCTTTTCGTTGGTGATTTCAAAGTTTAAAATGGCTTCCAAGTATAATGCCTCTAGTGTTGCGAAACACAAGAAGGCTGTGATGTACTTTATGGAGAAAATACATGTGTTAAATAAGCTTTGTTCAGGCATGAGTTACAATGAGGTCGGCCATGAGGTCAATATTAAGGAACCAACGATATATATTGAAACCAAAATATACATAAGACTAAGTTATGTATTGGTTAGTTAGCAAAAATGTTATGATCAGAGACTCTCAGGAGCCTAACCCTGTATTTTCCCTAGGAGCAGTGTTTCAATATTCGCTAATTCAGTGTTCATGGTGACCTTATAGAACATTACTACTGCAAGTAATGAGAACTGACTGTATGTGGGATGTGCTTAACAAATACTTGTTGGGCAAATAAGCAACTGAATAAAAACCTCACATTTGAATTTTTTTATGTATACAAAATTATATGTGCATTTGTAGTGAATTCACTGGTGGTGTTGGGGCCTCACAGAAACCAAAAACAGCTAACTTTTACTGAGTGCTTACTGTGAATCAGACACTTTACATATATTTTATTTAATCCTCACAACAGTCTTATGAGGCAGACACTTACTTTCTTCTTTTTATGGAGGCCCAAAGAAATGAGAGAAGTTGCTCAAAATCTCTCAGGTAGAATAAGGTGAATACATATTTGACCCCAGGTATTTGACCATTATCGTGAACTGAATTGTGTCCCCACAAAATTCATATGGTGAAGTCATCCCACACACTTCTGAAAGCCAGAAGATCTTCACATTGACACAGGGAGAAGATGACCATATACAAGTCAAGAACAGAGGCCCTCAGAAGAAGCCAACCCTGCTGACACCTTGATCTTAGCCTTCTGGCTTTCAGAAGTGTGTGGAAATACATGTCGGTTGTGTAAGTCACTTGGGCTGTGGTACTTGTTACAGCAGCCCTAGGAAACCAATACAACTACAGTCTCAACGCCCGGCTGATAAATAAGACATGGCCTCGGACTCCAAAGCATTCAGAGTGTAGCCACGTCTCATAATCCACCGGAGACAGTGCTCTTCAGGGAGTGAGTAGTATAATTGCAAATGAGGCTATGACTAAATCTGGAATTCTGGAACTGCCTCCAAGGATGGAGCGAGGGAGCAAAATGTTGGATCTTGGGCCAAAGCCAAGTGGAGCGTAAAGGTGGCCAAGCCAGAACAAAGCTCTGGGACGGGTGCCAAGTAACAGAATTACAAGTAAGACAGGGAGGAGTCGTGCTGGAGGAGAAGCAAGCCACATGATCTAGCCAAGGAGGAGGACCAGGTCACAAAGGCAAATGTTCTAAAAGCAAACCTGGAAGGCACGAGACAATGGGAAAGGGACGATGAGGACTGCTTTCTGGATCCATAGCCCACCTGAGACCCAACTGGCCTTAAGATGCTGCTTTAAAAACCTTAAACCCACTTCCTCTTTATGCTCCTTTATCTGGATAAAAACCTCACTGTCGTAACTGATTTCTGACATCCGCGTTAGAATGTGGTTGAGTGACAGACTGATCACAACTATGCCATAGTAGGTTCCCCAGAAGCAGACGCTGTGCCAAAGGTTCTGGAACACAATAGTTTTTAATTTTAATAGCAGAGAGGCTAAATCTCTCCTTATTTTCCAGCTCTTCAAAACCATTCTCGGCAATTTTGCCTACTTTGCTTTCTTACATTTTCTTAAGCTATTGTTTTCACTTTAAAAAGAAAATCCGTTGTGTTTCCGATGGAAATTACGTGAAATTTATATATTTATTTGAAATGGATTAACATATTTATTAAGACTTTCTCTCTAGGAGCATGATATGTCTCTACATGGATTTGGGTCTTGTTTTATGTTCCTCGATAAAATGTATATCTCTCAAATCTTATACTTTCTTTGTTAACTTTTTTTACTATTTTGTAGGTTTTGTCTCCATTACTAATAGGATGTGTGTGTGATATTTTCCCTCACGCTCCCATTTCTATCTGGTTTCTACTAGTAAATGAATGTATTCTTAAAGTATTTTTCCTGGTAACTGGTACGTTACTAAATTATTTTACCTGTAATCCAGTAATTTACTTTTTAATGGCACCTATTAGGTTGTCTAAGAAAGCATCATATCATGTGCAAATCAGCATAATATGACCTTCTTCCAATATTTCCATAAATTCTTTTCAAGGCAATAAGCGTCTCTTCCCTGAGAGAGCATAAGCTGTTGGCTAGTGTTTACATGAGAGCTATGCTCGTGATATTGCTGAGTAAGAGCGCCTCCCCGAGCGGAACCACGTGGACACATTTGGACCGAGCTCCGCCTCGCTGTGAGGTCGATGGCGGGTGGGGGAAGGGAGCATGCGGGGCAGGGCGTGAAGTACATCTCAGGGATCGACTGACCCGCACAATTTTTTGTAATCGCGACATTTTTCAAAACGAAGAAACTTTGAACTTCTTACTTTCTAGGTCTGGTCAAAATGTCCCCCTCCCCCCCATTAAACAGGATGGAATGAAAATGCTCCCAGAACATGTCTTAGGCCTGGTGGGAAGCTGGAGGCCCGGTCCGCCTCCCTCCCTCCATCTAAGCGCTGCGTGGGAGGCATGTTTGCCAAGCCCGGGACCACATCTCACCCCGTTCTCTGTCCTCAAGAACAAAACCCACTTCACATACCCAGGCCCACGTGGGCCCGCGCACTGAGAATTATAAACAACCGCACAGAGCCGGTTTTCCTTCCCTCACTCTTACGAGGAGTTCTTTACGTTCTGGAAGTAAGTAGCTGGGGTCATTTGCTCTCTCTGCCTTTACCTTTTTGCTTTCCTGGTTTGAAATCACCATGCTACTACTTAGCTCAGCGGAGCTAAGATCAAGTCGCCCTGGTTATCCGATGATTTCTCTCTTCTGGCTTGACCCCCTCATCATCCCCCTTACATCATCTTTCCATGTGGTACAAGTATTTATTTGAGTGCCTTGGGCTCTGAGCTCTGTAGAGCAAGCAGCTGTGCTTTATTTTCCTCTTCCGCGCTCTAAGACACCTGTAATAATTATCCACCTAAAATTAACCCAATCCATCAGATACACAGCGCTTGGTCGCCCTTCAAAGCTTTTTGTTTGGCCCTGTTTAATGCTGGCTGGACTGGCGTGAGGCGAGGCTAAGTTTCACACGCACACAATGAGAAGATTCGCCTCGTTTTTCTAGGACTCTGATGCTCTGGTGTTTTGCACCCAGGCTGTGTTAGTTCAAGTTGCCTAGTAACCAGCAGAAGACCAGCACCAGAGTAGAAGCTAGAGAAGCCACGTTCCTTAATAAGGAGAGCAACAGCTGGGAAGGAGCAGATCCAGGGTCACGGTTGAGCTGGACTCTAATTCCTTTGAGGATGTGACTGGCATGTCTTTTATTAAGCCGCTCAGATCCTCCATCTGTAAAATGGGCCTGCCGTGCCAGCACATCCTTCTGGTACATGTTGTAAAGATTAATCATGAGTCCAGGAAACGGAGCGCCTGGGTGGTTCAGTCAGTTAAGCGTCTGACTCTTGATTTCGGCTCAGATCGTGTTCTCACGGTCATGGGATTGAGGCCCGTGTTGGGCTCCACAGTGACCATGGAGCTTGCATGAAGTCCTCTCTCTCTCTCTCTCTCTCTCTCTCTCTCTCTCTCTCTCTCTCCCTCCCCCTGCCTCCCTCCCCTCCTTCTGCCCTTCTCCCCAGTTCTTGCTCTCTCTCAAAAAAAAAAAAAAATCCAGAAAACAGTTTGAATTCTTCAGAATATATGCACATGGGAGATACATTATTACTGATAATAATTTGGTGCTACCACGAAGACAATGTTGGAAAGCAGGGCGAGCTAAATTCCCAATTTCCAAGATGATAAGCAAATACAGGAATGACAGTCTCTGCTTGCCTTACAGCTGAGATAACTGTGTTTATACAATTATCTCAAGGACAGAGAGTAATGACGAATGCATTGAAAATGGAGGAAAAACGTATCAGCGTGTTCAAAACCAACCTGAGCTCTGTCTGAGGTCAATCCACACTAATCTGGCTCAGAGAAGTCTGTCACCTCAAGGAGCTGAGACTCAGGACACAAGGTGTATAGTGCTATAAACGGATTCTAAAAATGGCTTCATTTGGTTTTCAGTCAGCTCCCTTAATGCCGAGGTGGAATTTGGTGTCACCTGAGCCAACTTGCCTCGTCTCAGGTTCAAGAACTTCTCTCGCCTCTGCAATGCAAACATCCGTTTCCCCCTCACAGTTGCCCCACGCAGACCTCGCCTGTTCCTCGTGCTGGTTTCTTTCCTCTTCCCCAGACACACAGGATTCCTCATAGCCGTGGACCTAAAGGCTCACAAACTTCTGCCTTTAAAATGTTTTTTTTTTTTTTTCATAGTTCTCTTGGATGATTTGAACCAAAAATATCCTGAAGACTTCCAGCTCAAGTCCTCCTTTGTAAAGATGGACTGTTTTGTTTCCCAGGCCCACGGTGGTCACAAAGCTCTTGGGTAGCACCGGGCATCAAGCAGAAGGAGGTTCAAATCCTTCCTCTTCTGTTTTCTGTGCATACTTAAGGCAAATTACTCCATCTCTCTCAATTTTAGATTCCCTCTATAAAGCCGATAATATACTCAAAGGCTGTTGAGAGGATTAAATAAGGGTATATGTACACACATACATATGTATCATGTATACATTATAAGGATAATATAGGTATGAATATACAGATAGACATATATGGACATGTCTCTCATTCTCTCTCCCTCCCCCGCCTCTCTCTCTCTCTCTCTCTCTCTCTCTATATATATATATATATATATATATATGTATGTATATATATACCTGTAATCCAGTAATTTACTTTTTAATGGCACCTATTAGGTTGTCGATTAGGTTGTCTAAGGTTCTGACTATATATATATATAGTCAGAAATTTCATAAGTACTCTGTGTTCAATCAACTTGTTATCAATAGCATCTCCTCTCTCTCTCTCACTCTCTCTTCTCTCTCCCTTCCCCTTTGTAGTTCTCATACCAATCACAGTAGCTTTTCTAGAAGCTAGAGTAGGACTCTGTATTATCTAACAAAAATAGACGTGTAGATGTGTTCCTTTGGAGGAGAATTAATACCACGTTAAAAAGTAAAACAGCCTGCATTGTAAGCTTCTGCAGTGTTCGGAGAACCCAGCCACTTCCTCTGTCCCACCACTCCATGCTGAGGCCGTTTGTTAATCACAAGTGCAAAAAGCATGATTATTAAATAAGGCAAAGATACCTCCTATAAAAAAAAAAAAAGGAAGCATGCCTTGGTCCTTTCTTAAGGGGACAAGTTTTGATTATCTTATACCAAATATTTTTAAGTGGTGTTCACCAAGTACAAAAGAAAAACATCAAAAGCTACAACCCTAGAGAGAGAAACCATCTTACACTGAAAACTCTCCTGGGCTACTGTGCCATTTATGCCTTGTCTCCGGGCACTAGGGAACTCATTGTGTGGAGACACATGATTGTCTTGGCTAAATCTGATCCACCAGCAAGGACTCTGAAAGAAATTCATTTAATCACTTCTCTTGAAACCACTATTGAAACTGCAGCCAGCTGAGGTGACACAGGAAACCAGGTCCCTGCGCCTAGCATGGAAGATAAAAGTGGGGATCATACAGGGGGTTGATTGAAGGCCAGGTGTTACGATGGCCCTCGCCCTCAGAACACTGGGAATTTCTAAATGCTGCCCTGACCCACATCGTTTTCTTCAAATAAAGGAACTGTAGAAAATTCCATTCTGTTTCCCCATGAAACCCATCTGGGTGCTTCGATGGGGGGCAGGCGATTTCCACAGGCCAATGAGTCCAATGACACATGACTTTAAAGATGTGTTCTTTTCTAAAAAGAAGCAGAACAGGGGTCTCTTCCACTTCTGATCTGGTGTGCCCGGGACTTTCCCAGCCTTAGCAGCGAGTGCTGGGAAAACCTACGGTCACGGGAAAACATGGAACAGCTTTCTTAAATGTAGCAAAGGGTAGGAAAGGTCACATGCCCACCAACTTCTTTAAGTAGAACAAGACAGACTCCATTCAATTTAGAAAAAAATCCAGCAAACAGTTTACTGGTCAACCCACCAACCTCATGCCATTCGAGATCTGCTCTTTGTTCTCCAATACAATGGTTGCAGTTATTTTTGCGGCAGGAACTCCTTTGCAAAACTAAGCTGTAGAACCTCTCCCCAGAAAAAAATCCTTGTGGAAGTATAACATACGTAAAGCGTGCTGAAGTTGCATAAGGTTACAGTCTGATAAATTTTCCCAAACAGAACACAACCCTCTCAACAGCCCCCGGATCAAAAATAGAACATTACCAACACCCCAGCGGGACCTCTCTTTCCCCCTTTCAGTCGTCAGGCCACCAAGGGTAAATGCTACCCTGACTTCTAACACCTTAATTAGTTTCTGCCTGCTTTTGAATTTCATATAAATGAAATCATCTAGTGCATGCGCTTTTATATTTGGCTTCTTAAAATTAAACATTTTGTTCGTGAGAGGAGACTGTATTCTTCTGTGTAGTTGCAATTCACCACTTCCCACGCGGATCCCATCGTATTGACACGTTTTTTATCCATTCTCTTATGACAGACTTTTCAGTAGTTTTTAGATTTGGACTATTGAGAATAGTATGCCTACGTTTTCATGCGTGTGTTTTAGTGAACAAATGAGTGCTTTTCTTTCGGATATAAATGAAAAAGTAGAATGGGCAAGTCTTAGAATCTGTGTCTGTTCAGCATTAGCAGGTACTGTTTTAATTTCATTTGTTTTTAAGTTTACAGACAGTAAAATTCACTTTCGTTTTGGTGTAAAGTTCTGTGAGTTTCGACAAATGCACCGGGTATGTAACCACCACCCCAGTCCGGATTATACCACGAAAGTTCCCCCCAAATTCCCTCCTGCTGCTCCTTTCTGGTCAACCCCTTACCTACCCTTTTCCCTGACAAACCGCTAATTACACTATAGTTTTGCTTTCTCAGAATGTCTTATAAATGGAATTCGGCAGGATGAAACCTCTTTTAGACTGGATTCTCTCATTTGGCACAATGTATTCGGGGTTCATCTATGTTCATTTATACTTAGTTTATTCCTTTCCATTATTAGTAACATTTCATCGTAGGGATCACAATTTGTTCATTCGTTCACCCATTGAAAGGCATTCTTTTCACTCTCAGGCTTCTGGAAAACTTCATGTACAGCTTTGTGTATGAACATTAAGTTTTCACTTCTCTTGGATGATTACTTAGGAATGTTGGTGTAGTTGGTGTTTTGTTTACCTTCAACTGTTCAATTGTTTTCCAGAATGACTGGCAGGTTGTAATTTCGCATCAGGAATGTACAAGAGCCCAGTTGCTCGGCACCCTCACCAACACTTGGTGTCGTCAGGTTACTGTAGGAGCCGTTCTCCTAGCTATATGGTGATACCTTATTGTAGTTTTAATTTACATTTCCCTGGTGACTAAGGATGTTGATATACTTCCATGCGTTTGCCATCCTCAGATAGCTACTTTACATGTTCTGTCCAGGGTTTTTAGTCATAGTTGGTGGGAAGACAGAGTGAAGTATGCTTACTCCATCTTAGCCAGATCCAGAAGTCCTCAATACCTTTTGTTTTTCAACTTTAAAAAATTCTCATTGAAGTATTGTTGACATATACTATTAAATTAGTTTCAGGGGCGCCTGGGTGGCTCAGTCAGTTAGGTGTCCAACTTCAGCTCAGGTCATGATCTCATGTTTCATGGGTTCAATCCTTGCGTTGGGCTCCGTGCTGACAGCTCAGAGCCTGGAGTTGCTTCGGATTCTGTGTGTGTCTCTCTCTCTCTGCCCCTGCCCTGCTCACACTCTGGCTCGCTCGCTCTCTCTCTCTCTCTCAAAAATAACATTAAAAAAATTAGTTTCCGGTGTACACCACAGTGATTCAACATTATATACATTACAGATGCTCACTGTTAGCATATTACAATATTATTGACTATATTCCCCACGCTGTACTTTTCAGCCTTATGACTTACTTATTTTATAACTGGGAGTGTGTAACCCTTGATCCCCTTCACTCATTCACCCATCTTCCAACCCCCCCTCCCATTTGGCAACCACCAGTTTGTTCTCGATACTTATAAGCCTATTTCTCTCTTTTTTGTTGTCGTCGTGGTTGTTTGTTCGCTTATTTTGTTTTTTAGATTCCACATGTAAGTGAAATCCTGTGGTCTGAAAAGCTGCTTGATATCTCTAATCATTAGGGAAATGCAAATCAAATCACAGTGAGATATCACCTCACACCTGTCAGAATAGCTACTATCAAAAAGGCAAGAGATAACAAGGGTTGACCAGGAGATGGAGAAAAGGGAACCTTCGTGCACTGTTTGTGGGAAGGTAAATTGGTACAGCCGCTGTGGAAAACAGCATGGAGGTTCCTCGAAAACCTGAAAATGGGAATACCATACGATCTAGTAGTTCCTCTGCTGGGCAGTTACCTGAACGCAACAAAAACAGTAATCCAGAAAGATATATGCACCCCTATGTTTATAGCAGCACTATTTGTAAGCCAGGATATGGAAGCAACCTAAGTGTCCATCGATGGATAAATGAATAAAGAAGACGTGATATATATATACACACACACACACACATATATAATGGACTATTACTTGGTCATAAAAAGAATAAAATCTTGCCATTTGTGATAACATGGATGGACCTAGGGGTTATTATGCTGAGTGAGATAATCCAGACAGAGGAAGACTCAATACCTTTAGACTGAATTTTGGTATATTCCTCAGAAAATATGCTTTCTGTTCGTCTCATGGGCAGCACAGCAAATAAATGGAGTAATAACACCATGAGGACTCCAGAGGGTATGAAAGCATCTCGACGACACTTGAGGACACTGCTTCTCCTGTGAATCATGCCTCCCGATTTGTTGAGAGCCTGCTCTTCCGTATGATAAGCTCCTATGAAATTCAAGTGTGCAGAAGAACCTGTGCGAATTATTTTCTGTCAACCCATTTCGCTTCCCGAGGAGACAGGCTCACCCGTTCCCCTTGGGCTCTGGCGTCTGAAACTGTCACAGAAGTTAACTGTATCTGCTTGGGTGCTCTTCCCCCTTTCCACAGTTTGACTGGAATGACCTCAAATATCATTTGACCCAGGAGTTCCCAAAGTGGAGACACAGGCTTTCCCCTAACATACACATACTTCTCAGCTCGGCTGCCTTAACAACAGAACTGGAAGGCATGAGTCATGGTGATCAGCTATGACAACACATTTGTCAAACAGGAGCTAGTCTCCACACATACTATTTCTGGTGGAGCCAGAGCTTAAGTCTGAGGATGCCCAAGTATTGACATCCGTCTTCACTTACGAGGCAGGATTGCTTGAACCCATACCTAATCCTTTAGGAGGATGGCAGGCATTTTAAATGACTTCATTAACTCATCCAGGTCATTAGAATACTGCTCCTCCAAAGCGTGGCCTGCAGACCGGCAGCCTCAGCATCACCTGGGAGCTCGTGAGAAGTTCCGATGCTCAGGCCACCCCTTCTAAACCAGAGCTCTGGGGGTGGGCTCAGGAACCTGTGCCTTAACAAGCTTTCCAAGGGATCCTTATGCTTTCAGAAGTTTAAGAACCACCAGTTAGGAATTTACACTAGAAGTTGGGAAGAGGAAATGAGATGCGTCTCCCAGTATTTTCAGATTTGTACTGCGTGTTGATTCAGTAGTCTTTCAGGACCCGACTTCCCCAAACCTAAACAAGGAAAACCTGAAATGGCCCCAGTAAGAGCAGCGAGCAAGGCCTCCAGCTTCCAGGGGCGTGTGGCCCTCCTTTGACAACCACGGCTGATAAAATATTATCATGAGGCATAGGTAAAAATCTAGCCCTATCTTTGAACCTCTTCAGAGGACATGAGCACAAGAAAGTAATTTTTAAATGAGAGCAGCTTTTTTTATTTTTCTTACAATTAATGTTCTAAAAAATAATGTCCAGAGAACCTGAGGAAGAAACAGGCAAAGCTATTTGCGGTGTATGTCCCCCGGGAAAGATAGTATTTTCTGAGCATAATACTAGGGCAAAACGAGCAGGTTTTATAGTAATTCTGACTATAATCTTGGTCTTGAGCCTCATTAAAGGAATTCTGAGAGCTGAAATCAAGTAGAGGCAAACTGGCAAAGAAGACAGAAGCGGTCCTCTAAATTGGTCTCCAATTGGTCAGATGCCGTTAATAAATATTTATCGGGTACTTATTATGTGCAGAGTGTGTGCCTTGTGCTGAAGCTGGCCATCATTATGGCCATTTGGAAGCGTGATGAACTGGCGTTATAAAATCTCCACCGAAACCGATGTAGGCAATGGAAGGTGATGACGTTTGATTCTTTCCCTCCGCCCTCTCCATCCGCTTCTCTACAGTCTCCCCACCGCTTATCGAGGTGTGTTGTTTTCCACAGGAAAACATCAGAGCCACGGGATTTTCATTGTCTCTTTGTTTCCTCCAGTCATGAATATTCTCTGATTCACCCCCTCTGCTCCCAGTTATCACCAAGAACGTGCATTTTGCAAGCTGATGAGCCAAATCCCGAGGTACAAAGTGTGGACGTGGAACCGAGCTAAAGGCGATTGTGACACAAAAGGAATTTATTTTTGGAGAATTGTGTGTCCCTGCTGTTCAAACTTTCAACAAATGATACATATCATAGAATACTTTTAACTACTTTTGCAATGAATTTGTGAAAAAATTCACTAGACGTGACTTAGTCATCGTGTCTTATCTGGTCCAGCCTGGGCCTAGAGCCCAGGCACATCACCGGTTTTCACCCCTGTGCTGCCACCCCCCCCCCCAGATTTCAAGTGCAGCTGATTGAAGAAGAGCTAACGTTCACTATTTAACCAGAACCGCAGAGGTACCTGGTGCATAGCACGTGCGGACTCTGTGGGCATCATAGCTGGGTACCTGTCTTCCTACAGCTTGAATCCCAGGCAAATGGATAGCCTGAAAAGAAACAGGCTTGTTTGAAAGGTGAGGGTGCTAACTAAGGGATTAACTGGGCACTGCCTCCTTCCAGGAACACCTAGAAAAGCAGGGCAAGGGAATGCTTGGGCGAGACTCGATGGTTAGATGCCTGGGATCCCTTGGCTTTTCACCCATGCTTCCTCTCGGTGCTATTCTTTCCTTATGTTTGGAAAGCAATTGCAGTATTCGAGGATTTTTCAAAAAGAGGGTTTTGTTCATTTTCCTTTGTTAACATCCCAGGTATCCGTCCTAGGTTCCGCTCCTGCAGTATTCTAGTATAGTCACTGATCAGCAGTGGGTCGCGTCACTCGAGGGTTTGGGAAGTCTCTTGGCAGACATGAATTCACAGTGAGAGAGAACCCAACTCTGTGTGACTTAGATCAGAGTATCCTAACACTGGGAGTTTGAACACCTCTTTATGCAATCAGAAAAATCCTCGCATCATCCCATAACTTTACCTATGTTTTTAGTATCGGTCGAGAGAAGTGTTTTATACCAGGGCCAAAAAAATGACTATCATTTCAAAAACAGTTTTAAATGATTTCGTGTTTTATTAATGGCAACACCTGCAGACATTTGAAAGAAGCAGTCCATATATAGGAAGACCTGTTTGTATTCGTTATGCAGCCAGTTCTTGGTGCGCTGGGATTAAAGGGACCCTTTGCATAGCACCTACGGTTCCTGAGTACCCACGAGGCACAGATGTGAAACCAGTGACTTAGACATTGAATGCTATCAAGTAAACAGATGGATGAATAAATACAAAAGAAATGATGGGGGGAAGAAAACAAACCTAGACTTATTTGTAAAACAGAAGGAAGTCGACCTCTTTGCTGAGTCTGGAATTATGATTACTTTGGTAAAAGGGAAATTGTATTGTGACAATTCTTGTTACTGCCGTGGATATCTCTGATGAATTTAGGGGCACTCATTGTTTTGGGGTCAACAGACTGTGTTAGTAGAGCAGTCAGAGGAAAGGAGTCTTCTTGAGAAGGAAAGTTCAGCCGTTAAAATGGTATTTTTAAAGATGGCCTTTCTCTTCCGGGATTCAGGACCGCAGACCATGCAAACATCCGTGGCTTCAAGATGTAAGTTTGCCAGGATGGACAGGCAAGGAGGGAGGTCGGCTCCGAGCAGAGCCAATAGCAGGCTCATGACTGCTACTCTTCTAACTCCACATTCAACTCTGAATCCCAAATATCCTCGCCCAGGATCTCTGGGGGGTGATTTGGGGGCTTCAAGGGCCATTAAATGGAATTTTGAGCAAAGGATAAAGTGTCACTGAATCCGATTTTGGTTCAGCCCCTCCTGTTCTCCTTGAAGTCCCCAAAGTCACTGTACCCCCAGTGGACAATGGCAAGGGAAGAAAAGCATCTTTTATTCCCCCCAGCGAGCTTGTGCCTAATACTCCAATGCAGAGCTTTCTAGGCAACTGGATAAGAATCCATGGCTTAGACCCAAGTGCAGAGGGAGAGTTCAGCCCTCCCCTAATTCCAAACCCCATTTTCAAGACTTTACCACCCTTACAGAAACCATATGAGGAATTTGAGGCCAGCGTTTTGAAGTATATGAGAGATAGAAAAGAAGGGAAGGATGCCCAGACCCCAAGGCCAGATCCTGCTCCACGAAGGCAAGGGAAACAGGGAAACGCGCCCATGTATTTGACCCTCCTAACGCACAGGGTAAAATGCACACACTAGAATCTGAACCACTCAGACTAGCAACACCTGCTTTGGGGAGGCCCTAGAAAACAGGTGGGAAGAACGCAAAGATCTCTTTTCTCTATACTACCTATGGCTCTCATTCTAGAAGACCATTTTCCACTTATGAATTCTACCTTAGAGGATATATGGCTTTGGAAATCTTGACACAATGAAATTTTTTGGCAGATGAAATTCTGCTCACGACCTTGTTGGTACAAGAAGCTGCATGGAAACTGTCTTTGACTTCCTGAAGCAGAATAGTAATCAGGCTCATGCTGCCATTTGATGAGCTAAGTGAACTGGAATATGAAGTCTGACAAATTTGTTAATGGAATTTTCTTTAACCAAGAGGATCAACAGAATCCATAGGAAGTAAATCTTTCCTTCATCTCCTACTGCTGCTATTGACAGAATTATAGAGATTTTTTTTTTTCGCAGAAAGCCAATGAATTGCCTGATTTTATAAAAAGTGGATGAAAACAGTATCTAACACTAAGGAGATAAAAATGTTCTAGAACAGTGCCGCCCTATAATCTGCAACGTCCAATATGGTAGCCAGCAGTCACATACGGTTATTAGCTTTTGAACTGCGGCACTATGACTGAGGAATTGAATGTTTGATCTTGTTTAATTTTAAATAATTTGATTTCACATAGCCACATGCGTCTAGGGACTATCATTTTGGAAAGTGCAGTTCTAGAAGAACTCATGGGCACTATGTTTTTATTAAATGTATCATAGGCATAAAAGAGTATATAATGGATACAGTTTAAATAATAATCAAATAATCCATGTCCCCTCCAACTCTTCTTAAGAAAGACAGTATTACACAAACCTCTGAAGTTCTCCAAGTGCCCCTGCCCGAACCCTTTCGTATCCCACCCTACCCCCGGAGGTAACTACTATCCTGAATTTTGTCTTCATCATTCCTTTACTTGGTTATATGTTGTTATCAGAATTTTAGGCATTTCTAAACAAAATTTTTTTTCACTTCACATGTTTTGGGACATTTTATGAACAGAGTTATACGGTGTGCATTCTTTGGTGACTGCTTTTTTACTCAGCATTACATTTAATGGTCAACCGTTACTGATGCATAGATTTCATTTTCACTGCTGTTATTAAGATGCTAACGCATATTATTTATTTTTTTAATATAATTTATTGTCAAGTTGGCCAACACCCAGCATCTACAGTGCGGGGTAGATTCCCGTGATTCATCACTTACATACTCTAACACATTTAATTTAAGTGGAAGCACAGATGAGGTATTCTTTTGTGCCCTGCTCCAGCATATTAATATACTGTAGTTATTTTCATCCATCTCTAGCCAATGGTGATAGTGTCGTTTCTATTTTCTTGCTATTACACTGTAGTTAGAATATTTTTCACTTGTTTCTAGCGTCACATAAGAAAGAGTCTCTCTAGGGGGTGCCTGGATGGCTCTGTCTGTGGAGCATGCCACTTTTGATCTTGGGGTTGTGGGTTCGAGTCCCAGGTTGGGTGTAGAGATTGCTTAAAAATAAAGTCTTAAAAAAAAAAAAAAAAAGAGTCTCTCTAGGGTGGAGGCCTGGGGGGCAGACCTGGGAGTCAAACTGCTGGGTAATAAGGGTACACATATTTTTAGTTTGCAAGGTAATGCCAAGTTGTTTTCCACGGTGGTGGAACCAATTTATATACACACTCACGAATAGCTCCAGAAGTGTTTGGTTCTTCACATTCTGGCAATAATCATCTTTGTCAGACATTTGATTTTTGTTTCTCTGCTAGATATGAAATCCTATCTCATTGTATCCTTAATTACCGCCCCCAGATTACTCATGGGATCAGGGAGATTTTGAAATGCCTGTTTGTTTTTTCTCTTTTTTTTCATTGATTCATGGGATTTTCTTTATATTCTGGATATTAACCCGTTGCCAGTCATACGACCTACGAATATCTTCTCCCTAGTTGTGGCTTGTCTTTTACCTTTTATAGCCTACTTATTGAACAGGAATTCTTAATTATAATGTACTTAGATTTAGCATGTATTTCCTTTCCTTGTGCATTTGTCACCTTGTAATTTCTTTTAATTAAAAAAATTTTTTTAATGTTTATCTTTGAGAGAGAGAGAGAAAGACAGACAGTGCATGAGCTGGGGAGGGGCAGAGAGAGGAGACACTTAACCGACTGAGCCACCCAGGTGCCCCAATTTTTTTTAATGTTTTTTATTTATTTTTGAGAGAGAGACAGAGTGCAAGCAGGGGAGGGGCAGAGAGAGAGGGAGACACAGAATCTGAAGCAGGCTGTAAGCTCTGAGCTGTCAGCACAGAGCCCGACACGGGGATCAAACCCATGAACCGTAGGATCATGACCTGAGCCAAAGTCAGATGCTTAACCGACTGAGCCACCCAGGTGCCCCTATTTGTCATATTTTTAAAGAAATCCTCCCCACCCAGAAGTTGTAATGCTTTTCTGCTATATTTTCTTTTTTAAGTTTTAGTTTTCTCTTTGCCTTTGAGTCTTTTATCTACCTATAATTGATTTTGTTTATGATAGAAAATGGAGATACAAGTTCATTTCTTTCCATAGCAATAACTCTTCATTCCAGTGTTAGTTGTTAATTAAATGGGTTATTTACTCACCCATCTCCCATGCCAACTGTCGTGTATGTGTGCCAGTTCTAGGCCCTCTCTTTTCGTGTATCTTTATCTCTTTTCATTTTTTCATGTATCTTTTCATTTGTCTCATGTAAATGTGGGCATAACCCCAGACCTTCTCTTTTGTGCTATTAGTCTGTTTGTCTAACTCTGAGACAATACCACTATCTCTTAAGTACTGTAGTGTTGAAAGAAAGGAGCCAGACACACAAAAATAACTAATCTGTGCTTCTATTTACGTAAAACTCAAAACAGAATGAGGCATGCAGACGAGCAGGAAACGAAGGCAAAGAAGTACTAGGTGGGACAGATCATGGAGTGAGATGGAAGCCACTGGAAGGTTCTTAGCAGAGGAGCAACATGACCCACCTTATGTTGTAGGTTGTAAGGCAAGAGTGGAAGCAGGATGACTGGTTATAAAGCCAGAGCGACAATCTGGGTGAGAGAAGATGGCAGATGGGACCAGAGTGATGACAGTAGAGGTTGTGACATGTGATCAGATTGCAGGTATGTTATGAAGATAAGGTTGATGACATTTGCTGGTGAATCCATTGTGAGGTGTCAGGGAAGAGAGGCATCCGAAGAAGAGAACAGGTATCAAGAATGATATATTGGGAGTTTTGACTGAACAACTATAAAGATGGATTATGTAGTATACACTATGTATGTAATGTGTATATAACCTATACAAAACATATCTAAAGTACACATACATACATGGTGCTTAGTACTGGTTTGCAACATGGTATGTATATGTGTTTTATAAATAGTCCATCTCTCTCCTTCATGGGGCATGTATATACAGGACAACCTAGTTCAGATGTTAATATCCTATAGTTCCTTAAAGTTAGAGATACCCTCACGCTCAAGTGGTGACCCTGGGTGATGCTTGCCTGGTAATATAGTGGAGATGAAAGAGTGATGTCCAGGGGCGCCTGGGTGGCTCAGTCAGTGAAGCATCCAACTGTGGCTCAGGTCATGATCTCACTGTCTGTGGGTTCGAGCCCCGCGTCGGGCTCTGTGCTGACAGCTCGAAGCCTGGAGCCTGCTTCAGATTCTGTGTCTCCCTCTCTCTGCCCCTCCCCTGCTTGCTCTCTGTCTCTCTCTTTCTGTCTATCTCTCTCAAAAATAAACATTAAAAAAAATTTTTTTAGTGAAAGAGCGATGTCTATAAGGCTTGATTCTTAGGTGACTAATAGGCACCATCTTAGGAAATAATCAGAGTAAGCAGGAGAAGCTATGGTGATATGGCTTCCAAGAGAACAAAATTTTTTAAGACCAAGTGCTGTTTTAGCTCGAGCCTCGGGGTGAATGTTCACAGTAGAGAGCTTTGAGATTTCTATGTTATCTAAGTATAAATAGAACCTTCGAGCCCTTTGGAAGAAAACTTAGGTATTTACCGAGATGACCATTATTTTCTGCTGCTGCTGACCAGTGGAATACTTGCCAAATCCTGTTTTAATTCCATCAGCCCTTCCTGATGGATGGCTTGATAGGACCTTATTGACCATGTGACTTTCAGAGATGACAGGCCCCATCACCAACGTGACACGGCGTCTCTCAGGTTAACATTAGTGACACCAAATTAATCTGTGTGGTTGCTACGGAAAATATTCTCTCTCCTTTCTCGGGTTTATAATAGATGATTAACCAAAACATTTGGCCAAGAGCTGCATCTCTCTGTGCCACTCGCCTTCTCACCTAACTTCACTCACATCCCTAAGGACTCATACACTTACGCTCAAATTCGACTCTGCATCCAGTTGGGTTAATTGCTAATATAAGGTCAGGAACATTAAGTGTTCTGGACTTGGTGTTCTTTTTAAGATAAAAAAAACAAAATACAAAGCACTAACCAGCAGCAAACATTGCCTGGGCCGAAGCAAAACCCCTCCTTTCAGGTCATGCAAAGTACGTAAGAGATGCTTTAATGTGATTTGAAGCTCCTTTTCCATCTGCTTCATTAGTCAAGTATAGCAGCTATTTTTATACTGTCATGACTCCAGCTTTGGCAATTTATGAAACTAGTGTAAAGATAGACAAAGGTATAAAATAAAAGGTCTTTTCTGTCACCCATCCTTTTTTATAATGCAGTAAGACAGTATGGAGTTCTTACACATAAAAAGGCAGTTGTGCCGGGCACCTGGAAGGATAAAGAGATGACAAATGGCGCCCACCATTAAGGAGTTTGTTATCATGGGGAGACAGATTTAGAAGCCAATCATTTTAGGGACAACAAAAGCCCAATGTCCCCTCTAGGGGACAGTTTAGTCGTGAATAGGTGACGAGCGCCGTAGTCAGGTAATAACACAAGTTAACATCGATTGCATAGTTCAAAGTGTGTTACATGTAGCATCTCATTTATGAAGTAGGATATTTTTATCTCTATTTTGTAGACAATTACATTGAGGTAGTCACATTAAGTGACTTCCTCGAATCACACAGGTAGCAAGTGGTACCGCCGGGATCTGGAAGAATCCAGATTCTGCTCCAGAATCTGTGTCAAAGCCTCTGCGTTGTTCTGCCATTTGTTGTCTAGATGGGAAACTCGGCTGTACTGCTTACTGTAGTAAAGGGTGGGTGAAAAGAGAGAGCTTTTTCTTTTGTTCCCCGGGTGTGTCTGTGCACCATTTTACACGTTTGGAAAGCAGGAGTCATGATAACATGAAAATAGCTGCTTCCTGAGCAGTCAGTCATGGTAAGGGGATCTTTAACTCACATTCGGGTCTCTTTCATGCTTCACACAGGAAGACAGTTGCCCTTCAGTCTAGCAAATGTTTATTGCATGCTTCAAACTTTAAATGTGTGATCTTAAAAAGAATACCAAATCATGAGCACTTAGGATTGCTGTCTCTCTAGGGGCAAATGAATGGCTAGAGTCCATTCATTTTGGACTTCGCTGCTATATATTTAGCTACTCTAAGACTTAGTTTGTTCCTCTGTAAAAGGAGAAAAATATCTACCTTATAGGGTGTGTATGAGGATTAAATTACCTAGAGTAAAATGCTTAACTCTGTGCCTGGCCCATAAAAAGAAAAATACTCCATGATAATGATGATAGCGATGATGATGATGACGGTGGTGGCGGTGGGAGTGACGATGATAAAAACCCTCTCTGCTGTCAGCACACTCAGTTTTAGAGCCTTAAATTTTAGGATGCTTGGCCGAGATGTTCTGTGTTTTACACTTATGAATATAATATTGATAATTAGAGACATCCATTTATCAGTGAGCTCTGTCTTTGCCATCCCGCTGAGTGTTTCTGAGAACATTCGAAAGAAAACTTCTGGCAATCGTGTTGTAACCAGAGTGGATGTGAACCGAATTTGGTGAGAGGATTTTAGTTTAGATGAAAGTTCCTCTACCCCTCACTCTGCAGCCGCACCCCGCATGGTTCCGACATTAGAATTTGCAGAACATGATTCCGAACATTCTTGTGGACGGATTAGGGCATTCCCAGAGATGAAAGAAATAGTGGGATGATATTGCCTATAAATGGAATGTCTCAGCTAATTCATTACATATACTGTACATACATCTGCTCCTAATACAGAGCCCGCTGTAGCCAGGCACGCTGCATTTCAATAAATAATCCCTTGGACGTTCTTTATCTAAATTAACGCATAATTCTGTTCACTGAGCGTATCTGTTCTTTGCGATCACTGAAAAGACATCAAGAAAGACTTCTTCGAATTCTGTAAGTCCTTCTATTTGTTATCACGGGAAGTTTACTTTCAGATTTTAGAGTGTTAATTGGGAGTTAAGGCACATTCTAAAAAATCTACAATGCATAATTAAACCAAACGGTTAGTCCTGTTTGCTATTATGTGTAATATAAGCATTTTAATTGTATTCAATTCTATAAAATAGAAACATTTAGTTGATTGTTTTTCCCTTCAGCTTTCCAAAGCAATATTTACGTTGCATCTTTAGATGTGAGAGTGGGCTAAAACATGACTTCTAAATAGGACCAAATCTCATTGAATTAGAAGAAAGTTTCATCCCTCAGAGGCTGTGTATGTGTATATGTGTGTGTGTTGTTGTTTTGTTATACAATGTAATCACTCTTCAGGCTCTGAGATGAGAAGTGTACTGTGTGCATTTCACAGAATTCATTTACATTCACACAGTGAGGGAAAATCTCTCCAGATCAACATATCAGAGTATCTCGCGAAGAGGAGAACAAAGCTCTAATTTTAGTCCCAGAGATGGGGTGCTTTTCTATCTTCCAATCTTTCTTCCTGCACAGGCCTCACGTCCCCTGCCAGAAAACATCCATTGTTAAAATGTGAAAGAGCTCGAGGATGGGCAGCTGGATTTTCACTCTCAATTGCTAGCTTGCATGCAGTTGCCACTGCCAATATCCAGTGCTCATCTCTGTCTCATGACTCGCCATTGACCTCAGTGAGATAAACCACCGGGTGAGGGCCCCATACTGACTTATTCCTGGCTTTGGGGTGTGCAGGAAATACCTCGGGCTTAGTGAAGACTGGGAGAGGCCACCGCGGAGTTAATTAGGCCACTGGGTGAAAGTAGAATCCTGCAACATAGATCAGAAATAAAGCCAGAAGATCCATTGAAAACGAGTCTGGAAAAAGAGAAAGCACATCCCGGATCAGCAATATTAAACCTGATTCAGTCAAAGAAGGTTTTAAATGGTGATCCCTTGGTAATGGTGTAAAAACGAAGTGGGAACTCTGTCTCCGAAGTTCAGCACTTAGCACACTTCCTTTTAAGCTTACCCGATAAATCTTTGGAGGGTAAGTGAAAGAATAAATGTGAATGTTGCAAGCTTAGTTTAGCGCTCCATTCTCCACTTGGCCTCTTTGTTTTCCTCCATGCCTACTTCTATCTTCTCTCACTCTTGTTCTCTCTCTCTCTTTCTCTGTCTCGACTGGTACTCTCTCCTCCCTCATCCATATGACAGGAAACATGGCCATCTCATGACTCTACACCTGAGTTAATACCCTCTCCATTCCAAGGACCAACCCTAACAGAACCAAATTTCATTAGTATAAATTCCAAATACTCTGTGCCCCACCTTCTCACCAAAGTATTGAAGTCAACTTAAAATAAAAATGCAGAGACATGTGAACTGAGGCTACTAAAAAGGAATTTAAATTGTGGTCAGGAATCATATAAAGAAAGTGAGACTATGAGCTTAACAGGAATAAAATAATGAAATACCATAACTGGCATGTAAATTTAGCTAGGAGTTTTCTAGAAGCCAAGATAACGAGGGAAACATTATCGATTATAAAGCCCTCACCACCTAATAGAATAAATTGTCATGTTTTTAAAAACCAGGTTAGTAATGCTGGACACATAGTAGGTGCTCAAAAACATTTGTCAGATGACTTCCAAGAAGTTAAACATTTTCATGGAGAAAATGTAACATTATATGCGCTCAGAAATAACACACACAGATATAAGTCTATGTAACCATTTTTCACCCAACTAGGAATACAAAGGGGGCTACTTCAACCATGTCTCTGCATAAAACGCAGATGTCTTTTATGTAAGGATTCTGATATAAGCCGAGAGATAACATTAGACAGTAGTTCAGAGAAAGCATTAGTCCTATTTACAACTCCTTTGACCGCACATAACAAATTGACTCAAGTGGACCCAAACTAGTATAAGCAAAAATGTCACCTCTTATCATTAAGATGTATTAACATAGATCCCCAAGGCCTTGGGGATAGATTAGAATGAGGGCTTAGAATCCCAACAGCACTCTCCATTTCTATCTCTGTGTCACTCTGTAAATCACCTTCATTTTTTCTCTTCTTCTCTAAATTTCTGTCTCTCCCTCCTCCTTCTGGGCCTCTGTGCTCTGCAATCCACACGGTGAAAAACAGGATCACGCCACCGCTCATAGATTTATATTGCCTCCTTTTAAATAAGCAGTCCTGATGGAAACTGGAATTTCGATCCTAATTCCAAATGTTCAGGGAAGGTCCCCTAATTTCGTACAGTCTAGGTCACACGTTCAAGTTTGGGCCAATCAACTGTGCACGGGAAGCCAAGGCATGTCACAGAAAATGGTTGCCAGAGGGACTGCTCTTACCTTTTGGGTGGGAGTAGGGTGAGGTCCTGAAGAAGGATTCTACTGCAGCCAAGGTATTATTGAATGCATTGCGATTAGGGGATCTCTCACTTAGCACAAGGCTACAAGTAAGAGATCCTAGAATTACTGGCACGCAATCTAGAACATCTCTTGTATCCTTCCCAGCCATGATTTTGGCCAAAGCTGCATATCAGTTCAAAAATAAGCTTTCCAGTGTATTTCTGACATGTATGTATGCATTTTGTCAAATGAAATGGGACCCATTTGCCTTTCCTTTCAGAGGACTATTGAAAGGTTAAACGTCTTTTTGTGAAAAGTAAAGGACATGATTTGTATTTTGACTTCGATAAAAAGTCATCCTACCTTTAATGGAAATGGCCTCCAACAGACCTGGGCACAGAGTCCAAATTTTTCTCAGAAAAGAACTTCAAATTTGCTCTAAGTCCCACTCTCCAGGAAAACAGATCGTAGGATATAGGAGAGAGAATTTTTACCTTGGAAATTTTACAGAGAGGTGTTAGGGTCAATGGTCAGTACCATAGCACCGTTCTGGCCCTGAAGACTATCTGGGTGACAAATGAGGGAGAGAAAACACGTGATGACATCAGATTCCTAAATATCTTTCCCTCGAAGCATTCACGACATGGGCGTTAACCAGCGTATCTTACCAAGAGAGGACAGTTGCCTCCAGTGGGGTTAGAAGGCAGGGTTCTCAGACGAAAATGAGTCCCTCTGCCCTATCTTAAAACATTCAAAGCTGGTCCATTTTTACCACAGGCAATACAGAATTTGGGGGGAGATCTAGACTTATCTGCCTTCCCCCTTCTTTTTTCATGGCCAAAACAAACTCAGTAGAGTGGCTAGAACAAAAGCCACATTTATGCATGAGAGGAGAGAAGGCACTTGAATAACGTGCTGTTTTGTCCACTTCCCACCAAACATACAACATTTCCAAAAATGTTTCACTCTCCACTTGTGGTAGTGAATTTCTAATAGCACGAGGCACAATAATAAACCCAGGCCAGTAGACTCAGGCTGAGACCTAGCAGGCCCTTGGAGAAAGAAATGATTAATAGCATCAGAATGACATCCTTGAAGGGCTGATCTTCTATCTCGGAGACAACAGTAATCTACCTTAACAGAACAAACAGCACCACTAGACTGGGACTCGGGCCACCTTAGTGCACTCTCAAGAAACAGGAAAACCGGAAGAACAGCTTAGAATCATGGTCAGGAGGCATGCCAGTAAGACAATGGTTGGAGCGCATTTGGCAGGCTTTAGGGAAATGCCAGCTGAATCCAGTATGTTCATTACACAAGGCAAGTGAAGTCTGAGTAAGTGGAAACCAGCCGAAGCAAATGTAGCTGGAAAGCAGGAATAAAAAAAAAGCAATCAAGAAATGGTGCAAGTGTGGTTAGAAAACGGTAATAAAAATCAGTCCAGAAACTCTGGGATTTCTTACAGTTTGTGGAGCAAATAAAAGAGACGGGAATATATAGGGCAGTGGTTCTCAAAGTTGTTCCCTTGAGAAGGATCGGTCTGGAAACTTGTTAGAAATGCGCATCTTTGGCTTCTCCCGAGTCTCCTTGAATCAGAAACCCTTGGGGTGGGGCTCAGAAAGTTGTGATTTGACAGCACACCAGGTGATTCTGACGCAGGCCCAAATGTGGTATAGGGGAATGGATACTAAGAGGCATTTATTAAGCATAGAAAAAGAGGCATTATACATTTCCTATGTATATATGGGAGAAGAAACAAAAATGTTCAAATAAATGTACTATGGGAATATTACCTAAAGCTGCAATTTTCAAAAGCCAGGGCATCACACATTACTGGGCCATGAAATATATTGGAGTCACTGATCAGCATTTAGGAAACTTAAACAGATTAGAAAAGACCTATTGTACTTAGGGTATTTTCACCTCAAAATCTTTTTTTCAGTCATCTGTCTCTGTGCATATAAATGTATGTGCGTGTGGGATTGGGATGGAAAAATTATTTATTACCTTGTATGGAGGTCAAAACATTGGAAAAGCCACTTCTCTAAGAGAGCGATTCTTAAATTTTCATGCACATAGGCAGTAGGCAGATGTGTTAAAGATAAATTTCCAACCCCCGAGCAGAGGTTCCTGAGGTGGGGCCTAAGAATCTGCATTTTAACAGACGTTTCGGATGCAGGTGGTCGGCAGACCCACTTCGAGTACCACGTGTGTAAGGTACAGATTGTAACGGATATTAATGATAAAAATTTCACAATTCAGATTAAATATTTTTGAGCCCAAATTAAGGCCAAGCGAAAGGCTGTGGAGTTTATAAAGTTGAAGTGGACCTGGATCCTCCCCTCAAAGACATAAAAAATTTTAAGGGACAGTCTTTATTGTTGGGCCTGCCTGGTTTGGAAACTCTGCCCAAAAGGAAAAGGGCAGAATGTCCCTGGGGTATTATATGCCATGTACATCCAGTTAGTCAAACAGAACATATATTGGGGCAATCTAGAGCCTCTGCTAGCATATATGGTACCTTTTTCAGTTGTCAGAAGAGGTGCACCACTCTGGGCAAATGAATTAGGAAAAGACACACCTGAAGACACATCTAGAAATAGTCACCCCTTCCTCCACGCTAATGTAGGCGCAGGCCAGTGCCATAGCTCTGTGTTGCAGATTGTCACAAGGGCCATACGTCCTTCTCTCTTTTCCGTACTCTTTGGTGCTGCACTCCCACGCTACTTCTGGACTGTCATTAAGACTTGATTTGGCCAATAGGACATCAGCAAACATGATGCAAGCAGAGACTTGGAAAGGGCTTCTACTTTGGGGTTTGTCCTCATGCTGTTCTCAGTAACCTTTCTTACAAGCCTAGGCTAGCCAGATGGATGATGGGAGGCTTTAAGGGGTCTCAGTCATCCCAGCCAGCCCAGCTGAGGCCATCCTAAAGCAGGGAGCTCTAGCCCACCCATCAGCTGACCGCAGATGAAAAAGCAAGCTAGCCGAGATCAGTCAAACTTACAAGAACCGCTCAGCTGAGCCCAGCCCAGACTGCCAACCTATGATAATCATAAGCAAAAATAATAAAAATAATAAAAATGAAAGTTATTGTTTTAAGCCACTAAGGTTTGAGGTATTTGGGTATGCATTGAAGGCTAATTAGACACTTAGTAAGCTCTCTGGTTGGAGTTCAGTGTTGACTCAAGCCCCCCAAACCCAACGATCTTTCGGGCACAAGCTGCACCATTACACAAGGCAGCCTGAGGTGCAACGTACCTCAGGCCGCCCTAAGCTATATAGACTGCAGGGCAGCCACCAATAAATCTCAGGCTTGTAGAGTGGTTGGATTTGATTACCTGGCCATACGTGAGAGACTGAAATGACTTGAGAAGACCCTGGTGAGCCGGGGCGATCTAATGATAAGATCAGAGTCGACGCATAATTATTGTACAGCATCACCAAAACTCTCAACTGACTGTTGTAATTCTGGTAGTCATTGCACACACACAGCCTCTCAGGTCTAAGGATGGCTTTGGCCATTTTTATTAAGGAAAACACTCATACTGAGAAGATAAAATTCTTTCGTATTTCATTACCAATCTGGATCTTGTGCAGAACGATTCTTAAGATGTGTTCCTCCATGACAGAGCAGCAGGAAGCGGCCAGGCAAGCTCCAGTGACAAATTCCCCCCACTCCCTACCTCCTGTCATGCCATCAAATGTGAAGGGAAGAGATTGCAATCTCTCTTCCTTATTTTTTTTTTTCCATTTGGAATGATTCCCTTTTCCTTTTAGAATCTGGAAGAGTTTCCTTTCATGATAGCAGCAGACACCTGCATTGATCATGGAAAAAGGAAATCCTATCCCTGCACAATCCCCCGTGTGCAGAAATGAGGTCCCGGCAGGCTAGTGTATCATTCCGAAGTGGGAGTGGACCACTGTTGAATGAAAGATGAATTGGGTACACAGAAGATGACAAGACGCCGAGATGCCCACAGCACAAGGGCAACACCTTGTGTACCTATTGGGGATGGGAAGAAACCAGAAACAATACGGAGAACAGTCAGCAACGCTGGTGTTCTTTAATGGGCTCCATGAACAGGTCACAGCTGGGCTGTAGAGCCACTGGGATTACATGCAATGCTTCACGCGTATGAACGTATGTGCTTTTATCTTCGGAGAGGTTCACAAGCTTCATCAGATTCCAAAAGGGATCTTCGTCCTCACTACCTTTCTAAAAAAAAAAAAAAGAAGAAGAAAGAAAGAAAGAAAAAGCTAAGAACCACTGAAGTAATGAAATCTTAATTTGTAAGCATCTCAACTCATTAGAGGATGATTTGGCTTTCTTTTATTTTTTTGAGAGCTTTATTGTGGTATAGTTGATACACAAGACAAATATACATGTTTAACGTATATAATTTGGTAAGTTTGGACATACGTGTATGCCTGTGATGCTATCACCACGACTAAGCTAATTAACATATATATCACCTCCAAAAGTTTCCCTATGTCTGTGTGTGTGTGTGTGTGTGTGTGTGTGTGTGTGTGTAAGTGGTAAGAACGCTTAACAGGAGATGTACCGTCTTAAGACATTCTTAAGTGCACAATGCTGTGTTAACTGTAGGTACCATTTTGTACAGCACATCTCTAGAGCTTCTGGTCTTGTGTAACCGAAACTTTATACCTATGGAACAAGTCGTGGGGAGCTGTTGTTCGGTTGTTTTTCTTTTTAAACCTGACCTTGATTGTCTTTTACATAGAAGTACTTCGCACTTCATATGTAAGGTCGATCTTTCCCTTGATTTTAACTTTTTTTTTTAATGTTCATTTATTTTTGACAGACAGAAACAGAGCGCAAGCAGGGGAGGGGCAGAGAGAGCTGCGGGACAGGGGGACACAGAATCCGAAGCAGGCTCCAGGCTCCAAGCTGTCAGCACAGAGCCCGATGCAGGACTCGAACTCACCAACCACAAGATCATGACCTGAGCCGAAGTCAGATGATTAACTGACTGAGCCACCCAGGCACCCCCGCCACCTTGATTTTATAATGAAATTAAATGTGTGTTCGCGTGGGGAAGAAAAAAAATATTCCAGTTGTTACTTTGGAATCTCTTGGCAAGGAAAGGGTCAGGCAGGGAGGAAGAATTCTAATTCACTAATCTCTGTGCCAATTTCCCCACAGTCTTTTCAAAATTTCCTCTCTGGTCCTTTCATCTATTAGAACTTACTTGTTTCTGACTCTAGGACGCACCCGAGGCTCTCTGGTCCAAAGGAATTGTTCTGGGTCCTGAGCATCGTATGTGAGTACTTAACAGAACCGAGATACTCAGTGTATATGACCCTCCCTTCGTGTCCCCTACCATACAAACACTGCACCCGGCCAAAGGTCCTCAAGTTCGAGGTGCGACGGCACAGAGAATAAATCAGTCCCTTTCCTCGCCTGAATGTCTGTGAGTTCAGATGCATGCCTCCTTGTCTCATTTAACCACATGCACCTAGCAACCGTTCGTAAGAGATTCCATGCACGATTGTCGAAGGTTTCTGTATCCTCCCGTTCCCAGCATTCTGCGGAAGGATCTGGAAGCAGGGGATGAGGAAGGTCTTCATAAAAAATCTTTCAGCCACAGCCTGGCCAGCCACGGATCCTCAGCAGGGGGTGGGAAGTGTTGTGCAGCCTGCGGCAAACTCGATGGCAGAGCTGAAAGGGCATTTGGGAACGCAGGCGACCTATTTACATGGCGAAGCTGATTTGTTCATCCATCCTGGGGAAACCTCAGATTAAAGTGAGGTAGGACCTGTCCGCTCCTGAAGGAGGGAGAGAGAAGAGGGATTTATTTATTGGCATCCATTGCTTCCTATTTTAAAACCGGCAAAACCGCATCACACAAAAAGTGGGAATAGAGGATAAAAGAGAAAAAAAGAACCCTCAGCTCCAGCCCTTACCTACCATTCCCACACAACTGATCTACTTTTTCGTTTGTGTGTGGATAAAACCCAGTATCTCAAGCCTTGGTTGGTCTCTGGTCATCCCATTCTGGGGATATCTGCAGTCATTTGTGATTTGCCCACAGAATTTCAGCTGGAAGCCCATGGGAAAACCTCTTCCAGCCAATCCGATGGGGCCGTGGGGTAGGGCCGACCGTATTACTCAAATTTCCTTACCTGTCGGCTGAGCAACTTGGACCGTGGCTTACCGTCTTTTCTTTTTTAATTTTCTTTAACATTTATTTATTTTTTAAAGACAGAGAGAGGGCACAAGCAGGGAAGGGGCAGAGAGAGAGACACACACAGACGAAGCAGGCTCCAGGCTCTGAGTTGTCAGCACAGAGCCCGACGCAGGGCCTGAACCCATGAACCATGAAAGTATGACCTGAGCCGAAGTCGCATGCTTAACCGACTGAGCCACCCAGGCGCCCCCCATGGCTTACCATGTATATGTATCAGGTTTTTCCTTATAAAGTGAAGATAGTGACGATCACTAGCTAAGTGCATTCCCGAAGAGTTAAATAAGACAGTCTTTTAAATCACACAGCAGAGTACCTGGAACACAGTAAGCATTCAGTAAGTGCTGGCTGTTAGTATTAGACATAGTCCACCCCGGCATTTGTTGGTTTATATTTCCCACGTATTGTTTACATCCTTCAAGCCAGGAGCACGGAGCCTCTCGGCCAGAGAGAAGAAAGAGGATTGGAACAACGTGGTGATCGGTGGTTGTCATGGCTGGTTCTTAAATGAGTATAGACTTCACGCGTTATGCTCTCAGCCTTATGTTTGTTCAAGATGCCATGTCAGTCTTGTGAGCCTACTCAGCACTAGTGTGGTTTTCTGTCACCATCCATCAGGGAAACACATGTTAATTAAGTGCTTTACTGTTCTTGCACATGATTTATTAGATCTCTTTTCATTAATGTGCTTGAGCAAAAAGAAAAGTAATTAAGGGGAGAACGGTGGCGGCGATCCATACTCGTCATCAATTATTAAAAATAAAAATTCTTAGGACGAGAGCCCGATCATTCATCCTTAAGCCATTTGGGGTTCTCAGCTGAAGGCAAACCATCTGAACTATTACTACCTCTAATTCTTAGATTCACTGTTATTTTTAAAAGACGACTAAAGGAAAATATGTTTTGGTATTGACAACCAAAATACCTGCAGAAAGTCAATAAAACTCCTCTCCAGTCAAAAACCCTGTGGTTTGCCCCTTAAATATCAATAATGTGACTGTGTAAGGTAGGCTTCTCCGAAAATACTGGCTGCACAATTTTAAGGGTGAAAAGCACATTTTAAGGGGAAAAGAATCACCATCATTTCGTTCTTGAAAAACTGGTTTTGCTGATGGAAGTTTCCGTAACAAGTTGGAAGGCCACCCCAGAGGTCATCTTGTGTATACCTCATCTTTATCGGCAGAGTTATAAACAAAATCTCCTAGAATTTGTTCTAGCCTTTTCCATAAAAGCACCCAATGCGAAAACTATTATTCAGGTATTATGGTTAATCCTGCTGTTCTGATGAACCTATGAAATAAAACTCATCATCTCGAGCCCTGAGATATTTAAGATGCTCTGGGTTCGCAATATCTTAGAGCCAATGGATTTGAATTCTTGGAGTCAATTTAAAGACGCTTAGGGAGTCATCATAAATTATGTGTATAATTAGGTAGGATATAAACATACAAATAAATTGCACGCCACTGTTGGGAAATATTCCGGAATAACAAGAATTCAGCCTTAGACTATTGTAATAAGAATAATTTATCTGACTGTAAAAGGAAACTAATTTTCTGCTTTGCAGTTTATTACTCTCATTTTAGAATGAGCTTCAGTATTCCATCTCGTATCAGAAAAATTTTATATTCGAAGGTCCTTATAAAAAATTGGCTGTATGCAAGCTAGAATATGAGACCTGCTGGATGGGAGATTAAAAATTTGGCTTAAGGATAAAAATACTAGTTAATTTAGGAAATTCTTTGATTTCTAGAAGGATCTCCATGAAAATATTAACAGTTGTGACTCTCTTAATAAATGTAGATTTTTGTGCTCTTTTCTATTTTTGAAACCAAATTCTACAGTAAAAGTACATTGACTTTGAAATTAGATCAAGAGTTTGTGTTTAAAAACATTTTATCGAGTTAAACCAGCAAGAAATTAAAAATAGTATTAACCTCATTGTTTTTTAATTTAAGTTTTTTAAGTAGGGAGATTTCTGGATATTCTTGATTAAACTTTGGTGTTTGGATGATACTGTGCTTAAAGCAGAAGTAGCCTTAAAAGGCATCGACATTTCCCAGAGTAAGTCATGGAGCATTAGTCTTTTGAGACGGTCCTTGCAAAAAGGGTCCCACAATGAAGTCAGTTTGGGAAATACTGCTCTTCCGTATTCGGGAGCTCCACATAAAGAACTCAAGATTGCCTCTAATGAAAGATATTTAGGTGTATATAACCCAATATCTGCCAACCTCATTCAACCACGGACATCAATCTTCTAGATAACTCCAATTAACATTCTGGAACACTTTGGAAAGTGGTGTTCTCGATTAATCTTCTCAAGAAGAAAACTTATTCAGAGAGCTGTTGTCCAAGGCCCCACAGCTGGTTAGTAGCGGTCCTGGCACCGGCACTCAGGTATTCTGACTCACTGCCTAGTGCTCATTTTTATTAGACCCATGTTCAACACCATTACTAAAAGATGAAGAGGGGCTAATCTCTCCTCACATAGTCCATCCACCAGTCCTTTCCTCACCTCAAGGAAGCAGAGCAGGGAAGATTTCTTCTGACATTTCCCTCCAAGATTCAAGTCCACCTAACACTGTGATACACCCTCATGCCTTAGAACATTTGGATGATTATAAACAGACTTGAATAGTTCATCAGCTGACCCACTTAAGAAGGAAAATTCTGCCTCACCGTTTGCTATTCCCATACCTGCTAATTTGAAATGCTCCTTTCCCCCTCAATAACCTTGAAATAAAGGTTTTTTGTTCTTTGTGTTTTTTTTGTCTTTAAACACGAATGCCTCCTGACGGCCATTTATGTCACACTTCAGGACTTTTTTCTCATTACCTGAGGAATCATGAGAGAGTGAAAATCTCTATCCATCTGGGAACTGAAGTGGAATACCTGTGCAGAACAGTTGCTGCTTATATCCATGAGTCCTATTTTTTCTTATTGTACACAGCTTAACCGACTCAACATGCAGAGCCCTCACACCAACTCGGCCCCACTATGAGGGCTTCTGCCTAGTGGTACATTATTGGTTGTTCACTTATTGTCTGAAAATCCAGGCCTTCTCATATTTCCTTCATTGCCTGGTTAATTTTTCTTTTTCCTTTCTTTATTCTTCTTTTTTTTTTTATATTCTAAGACATTAAAAAAATAGGGGTGCCTGGGTTGTTCAGTAGGTTAAGTGCCTGACTCTCGATTTCGGCTCCGGTCATGATCTCATGGTTGCGAGATCGAGCCCCACCCTGGACTCTGCACTGGCAGCACGGAGCCTGCTTGGGATTCTCTCTCTCCCTCTCTCTCTGCCCCTCCCCAACTCTCTCTCTCTCTGTCTCTCTCTCTCAATAAATAAATAAACTTGAACAAATTTGTAAATTGCACCTCTGTGTGATGGTTTAGCTGCACTCCTCATACTGTGGTCTGTGGACTAGCAGTCTGGCCGTCACTCTGGGAATTGTTTAGAAATGCAGAATCTCAGGTCCCACCCAGATCTACTGAGTCATACTCTGCATTTTATTTTTTTATGTTTTTTTTTTATTTTTAAAATGTTTTTAAATGTTTATTTACTCTGGAGAGAGAAAGAGAAGCAGAGCAAGAGTGGGGGAAGAGCAGACAGAGACTGAGACACAGAATCCAAAGCAGGCTCCAGGTTCCGAGCTGTCAGCACAGAGCCCGACGTGGGGCTCGAACTCACACACTGTGAGGTCATGACCTGAGCCGAAGTCGGATTTTTAACTGACCGGGCCACCCAGGCGCCCCATACTCTGCATTTTAACGTTATTCTCATGGGATTGCACATACTTTAAACTAAAAAAAAAAAAAAATACGCTTGTCTAGGGTCTGTTACAAAGCAAGGATTTAATTTGTGAGGCAGAAACTGGAAAGAATTCTATTAATTTGCCTCCCCCTTCTGCATTTTACTATTCCATTTTGTCCTGAAATATACACCAAAGCTAACATATTTGGTGTGTGAGCTTTTTTAATTTTGTGAAATAGAAACAAACCTGGCAACTTTCTGAACCACTTGAAAGAGGACATCAAAATACAGCCCACGTGACTATTTTAGTCAATGTGACTTTGATAGAAAGTCCGCTCACAGGCAGTCTTCTTTCCCTCTAGGAACTGACAGCCGAAGCTGGGCAGCTCAGCTCAGCATCACTCAGAGCTAGGGAGGGGCGTGGATGGAATAAATGCCACCCTCTCATCTCCCCATGTAGAACCATCCTGGGCGAGGCATTAGCATGCACAGCAGAGATGTAATCAGTCCCTGGCTTTATTCTAGCTGAAAATTTCCACTCCGTGATTTCCCTGCAGCTCTCTTCTTGGGACTAATGGGGAAAAGGGAATCGAGTCTTTAACGCTTCCTTGATTTAAACAAAACCAAAAACCTGTGTGATTTTCCTCAAGCTACTAAGAGGTGGTGTATGTGACTGTATCCTAATCTTATTTGATAAGGCCGTGATCGATTTCATTTTCCATGCATTTTGAAGTGCTGTATCTTAGCAGTAGCTTTCTCTAAGGAGCTTTACACCAGCAGCTCATTACATCGTGAAAAAAAATCCCTGTGAGGTAAAGGGATCAATATTTATTATGCTCAATCTTAGAGCAGATGGAGACAGTGCAACGTGGTGAGTTGAATTTGAGCCTACAGACTCTTAGCTGTATGCCCTATGTAGTGGGATCCCCAGACTCCGTTTTTAGAGTTAAGAAAAACGAACTTCTTCGTTTCATTAGGTTTACTATTAGGCAGTCCGAACCGTCCTCTCCGTTTATAATAAGGAAGTAGCTGGGTGCCAAGAAGCCTTGGAGCTGCATCCTAGTGCGGTTTCCAAGGGTAACGAATAACGAAGTTTCCAAGCTGTTGGTTCCATGCATGTTGATGGCCATGTTATTTGGCTGTTAATTATTTAATTGTTAATTAACTTTTGATTTGCTCATCCATGGTCAGTGGACATCCGTGTGCCCTCAAGTCTGCATCTAGCTTGAGGATTCTGATTTTTTCCTTCTGAGGGATTACGCCTTAACCAAACATCACAATCCAGGATTAAACATCTAAAACCATACAGGCAAGCAAAGTTGAGGCAGAAATTAGGTGTAGGTTGCCCGGCATGAAATAAAATCCAGAATATAAAGACTGGAATCAAACAATAAGCATTGATAATATTTTTTTAAGGGCAAGCCCCTGGGCCCACTTTTATTTGAATCCGAAACCTAGGGGTAGACATCCAAGCAGGATGTCCAGGGATCTGTTAGTGCTGCGCAAAATTATGATAAGGTAAAGGGAAGAATATGACAGAGCCTACTTTAGCTTTACCTGGGGCGTCCAGAGTCTTAATCTAAAGAAGCAATCAATTGGTGGAATTCCTCATTATTGTGATCAAGGAGCAGTACTTGGGACAAAGAGACTTTTGGTGCCTTTGATGCACGTCAGCCAGGCAGCTGCCAGTTCTCGCTGTGTTTAAAGCAAGCCTCGTTGAAAGCAAAGGATCCTTGAGAGACTGGGACCTAATTTTTCCCACACCTCGGACAGGATATCCGTCTTCCTGAATCCAGGTTTTTTTTAATACAATAGCTGGTACAGTTAAGTATTTTCAAATTATGCTTTGCCCGAGGCATTCAAAATCATGCAAGAGAATTACAGTTATGTGCCAATTTCTTTGAAAATATACATGATTGGGACATTTTTCGAAGAAAGTAAAAATTATTACATCTGACCCAAATAGAATTAAAAAGACAGACCATGAAAGAAATTTTTTTTAATTGTCAAAATTCTCCCTTCCCCCACAAACGCCTTTATGACCGTACAGTTCTGTGAGGCAGAACTATGGTATCTTTAAGGAAAAGATAATATTCTATTTAAACTGTGCCAAAGCTAAGGAAAAGATAAAAGCCCCAACTTATTTCTGAGGGACTAAGCTAACTCTGACATGCTAATCAGATAAGGATATGCTGTCAGATCAGAAAATTATTGACCAATCTCACTCATGAATATACTGCAAATATTAGGACACTGAAGATTAAGTGGATTTTAAAAGAACGGGGCGCCCGGGTGGCTCAGTTGGTTGGGCGGCCGACTTCAGCTCAGGTCATGATCTCGCGGTCTGTGAGTTCGAGCCCTGCGTCGGGCTCTGTGCTGACAGCTCAGAGCCTGCTTCCGATTCTGTGTCTCCCTCTCTCTCTGCCCCTTCCCCTGTTCATGCTGTGCCTCTATGTCTCTCAAAAATAAATAAACGTTAAAAAAAATTAAAAAAAAAGAATAATACACCACACATAAGAAATACAAGTGTAAGTCAACATCAGGAAACCATTTACACAATTAAAGAGGAAAAAGCCATAGAACCTCTTAATAAAATTAAACAGAAATTCATGATAAAATTATTAGTAAGTGATGAAAAGATGTGTGTCTTGGGGCCCGTGGTGGCCCAGTCACTTTAGTGTCCGACTCTTGACTTCGGCTTCATCTCACTGTCCGTGAGTTTGAGCCCCTCGTTGGGCTCTGCGCTGACAGTGCAGAACGTGATTGAGATTTTTCTCTCCCTCTCTCTCTGCCCCTCCCCCATTTGCCCACGCGCCCTCCTCACTCTCTCTCAAAAAAAAAAAAAAAAAAAAGAAGTGTGTCTTTGACTTAAGCAAGCATATTTCTCAAGGACCAAGAGCAAACTTCTTACTAAATAGTAAAATAGAAACATTTTTATTAAACACGGACTCAAGACAATGATTTCTATCAAATGATTCTTCAACATCCTCCTGAGCAATAAGAAACCCTCATTCACTTGTCAAAACCACTGGTAAAAATAGGCATCACATTGATTTTTTATTTTTTTAATAAAGGTTTATTTCTTTTTGAGAGAGAGCACGCAAGTGGGAGAGGGGCAGAGAGAGGTAGGTGACAGAAGATCTGAAGCGGGCCCCGCACTGACAGCAGAGAGTCTGACGCGGGGCTGGAACTCACAAACCGGGAGATCATGACCTGAGCTGAAGTCAGACGCTCAACCGACTGACCCACCCAGGCGCCCCAACAACAGACATCACATTTAGTCACACGAGTGCATTATCGAGCCTTAATTATTCCAATTTTATCCTCAAAAATTTTTGCAGGGTAATTTCTTAAATTACCATATTGCTCATTAACTAAACAGGAATTCTCTTTCACCTTTTATAGGCACTCAATATCATTGTCCTATGTGATTTTCCAGATATTTCTCTAAAATCATGCTGATACTGGGGCTATCTTGTCCCAAGATGTAGACTATGATTGTCTTCTATTTGTCAAATAAATCAAACAGAAGAGAGTTCAAAGACCTAACCTCACCCTCACCTATGGCTCTCTGCCTTCCACGGTTTCAGAAATGGCAGTATCCTTCATTTTACAAAGCAGGTTTTAGGTCTTTGATCTGTCACTCGGAATTCTCATTAGTACTAGAGATACGATAGTGGCTCTGATTGAAGGAAGGCTGCTAGCATCACTGCAACATGGAACCGGTTTGGCAAATCCCCGTTCATCCTGAACAGAAGGAACAAAGCCATATTCTTAGCAGGCAAGTTAACACAAGAACAAACATATTAGACTCAACATTTACCTGGGTAGTATCTATGGAGTTCTAATTAGAAACATATTAATTAAGAATGTTGAACAAATAAAACTTGGAATCCAAGAGCTGTTTTGAAAATTTCAGTGTTCTTTAAATGTCATTCCTTCATGCTTATAATCTCTCGTGAGCTTATGTTTAAATTATTCCTTTTAGTTCTGTGATTCAGAGTATATTGAAGATGAGTTACAGTTTATTAAAGGATGGGCTTATTTCAAATGCTGTATTTGTATCGATGGCACAGGCTATGTTTCTTAGTCTAGCGAAGCATGTGTAGTTAGGAGGGACAGTGGTAAGGTGGGTGGGATCCCTATAATTTTCGTATCTAGTCACACTGAGAAATTATCAGTCAAGGCTAACAGACTGTTTTATCTTGAAGCCTCATACCTATTTGAGGAAAGACAAAAATCACAATAGACCTGCACCCAAAAAGGAAAAGTTGTAATCTATTGAAAGATTGCGCAGAACAAACCATTAATGTTCTCAAAGTATGTGGATCTAAATTAGCTCTTTAACTTTTTATTTTCAGATAATTATATCAAATGCACTTGTAGGAAATCATACAAAGTTAGTGTAGGTACATTTTACTCAATTTCATTCAGTAATAACATCTTGCAAAGTTGTGGTACAATGAGGATATCGACATTGATACAGTCCACCCAGCTTGTTTCCATTTCCCTAGTTTTCCTTGTACTTGTGTGTGTGTGTGTGTGTGTGCGTGCGCGCGCGCCTGTGCGTCTATGCGCAAGCGCACACACACTAGAGAAAGTTCGTCACATGGTACCTATCCACCACTACAGCCAAGATCCTGAACAGTTCCTTCATAAATCCCTCTGTATTGCCCTTTTAAAAGCACACCTAGCGCCTACCTGCTCCCCCCGCTGCCCTGTCCTTAAGCCCTGGCAGCCACTAACCTGTTTTCCATTTCTATAATTTCTTCAGGTCAAGAATGATATGTAAATGGCATCGTACAGTACGTAAGCTTTCAGGGTTTGCCTTTTTCACTCAGCGTGATTCTCAGGAGATTCATCCAAGTTGTCGCATGTATCAGTAGTCTGTTGTTCTTACTGCTGAGGAATATTCTGTGTGGTGCACGTGGCAGAGTTTGTTTTTCCCATTCACTCGTTGCAGGACATCTGTGTCGTTTCCGATTTGGGGTTATTACGAATAGAGCCGTTTTGAATATTTGTGCACTAGTTTTTGCGGGAACATAAATTTCCCTTTCTCTTGATTAAATGCCCAAGAGTGCAATTGCTGGGTCATATGGTAATGGTGGGTTTGGTTTTATAAAAAACTACCAAACTGTTTTCTTGAGGGGCTATACCATTTTACCTTGCCACCAGCAGTGCGCGAACGATTCTGTTCAGTTTCTCCACATCTTTGCCAGTTCTTCATGTGTCACTATATTTTATTTCAGCCAATCTGATAGGCATTGAATATACTTTTAATCCAGGGCCTCTCAACCTTAGCACTATTGACAATTTGGATTGGATAATTCTTTGGTGGTGGGGGGAGAACTGTCCTATGCATTGTAGGAGGTTTAGCCACATCCCTGAGCTCTGTCTACTAGATGCCAGTAGCTCCCTCCACTCCATCGTGACAACTAGAAATGTCTTCAGATTTTGTTAAGTGTCCCCTTTGGGGGCAAAATCTTCCCTTCTTGAGAATCACTGTAATCCATCATGACAGTCTAAATCTAAGTAAAACAAGATCAGTAATGTTTGTGTATTTCCTCTGGGCTCTTTTCTTTTTTTTGGAAATTAAAAACTTTTCTTAACCACCCACTCTCCTCTCCAATCAAACTCCTCAACTCATCACCCAGACCCATAGACTTAGAAACCTGCCTTGATGACTTACTGGACTAAGACCAAGGCAAAATTGTCTCCATTAGCTACAAATGTGCCTGCTCCAACTTGTTTTTAAGACACTAATCCCATGAAGGAGAAAACTCAGTATATTTACAAGATGAGGAGAGAAAATTCTAGACAAAAGGAGGCTGAAGCAGATCAGAAGGAATCCAGGCTAAAACAGATAATGCTACAAGTTGGGAAAAGCTCTAATTCCAGGGGCCGCACCTGCAGTTTTACCTCTAAGCAGACAAGTCTGCACATCACTTCAAGTATATGTCAAAACACTAATTCCCCCATTTCTCAGTCTATTGAAATGCTTCTCATCATCCAAAGCTCTGATCAAGTCCTATCTCTTCTGTAACACCTTTCTCCTGTCCTCCCGGCTGGAACAAAATAATCTTTCCCCTGGATTCTGCCAACATTTATCTCCACCTTGATCATTACTAGGACTTCTATCATTCTGACCATGCTTCGATTATGTGCGCGTCTGTCTCTATAGTGAGGTGGCTAACTTCTTGGATTTTATTTAGCAGGGACTTAAAGACCAGAGCCAGAGTGCGTGTACAGGAATACAGTAGGGTACATGGAAGGCAGAAGGGAAAAAGATGGGGACGCAGCAGGCAGCTGAGAGACAATGGAAGAAAGGGCGATTTCCAAGTCAGATTTTTTTAGAGGGCTGTGGCGTTCAGCCCACCTTGGAATTTGGATCCAAAGTAATCTCTGGAACTTGGGAAAATAAGAGCAAGGGATCTTCTGGGTCAGTAGCTCTCAATCTGAATCACTTGCAAAGGTTCTTAAAACACAGATTGTTAGGGCGCCCGGGTGGCTTAGTCAGTTAAGCGTCTGACTTCAACTCAGGTCATGATCTCGCGGTTAGTGGGTTCAAGCCCCACGTCGGGCTCTGTGCTGACAGCTCGGAGCCTGGAGCCTGCTTTAGATTCTGTGTCTCCTTCTCTCCCTGCTCCTCCCCTGCTCATGCTCTGTCTCTCTCTCAGAAAAAGTAAACCTAAAAAAGCACAGATTGTTGGGCCTCACCCTTAGAAATCTTGACTTGGTGTCAAGGGTAGAGCCTGACAGTACGCATCTTTAACAGCTTCCCAGTTGATGCTGATGCTGGCGGTCCAGCACCACACTTTGAGACTCGCTGTTCTCGCTGGCTGTGTCGACAGCATCATTTACCCTCAACAGCTCCAACACAGCCTGTAGAGGGAAGGACTTGTGCAGGGGGACCAAAGTAGGCAGCACCTCCTCTTTCATGAGACAAGCCTAACACCTCCCCGTAAACATGGGCTCTGGATCTCTATTAACGACTTTAACTAGACAAACATTTAATGAGACATTCATCTTCATATCTCTGAAGCGCTTTGCATAGAGTAGGTAGAGGAGACTCAATAAATGCTCATTAATTTTAAAAAATGAGTGGACCAACTTAATATTGTTGTAGTTCTTGCATGGTCCTTGTATAGAGTCCAATAAAAGTTTGTTGGTCTCGTCGCTGCTGATAATAATGATGCCATCGCATCATTCTCAATCTGATACTAAACAAGGTGTTACCTACGGGGGGCAGAGGATGAGGAAATAGTGGAATGAATAATCAGTTTTGAGGAGATAAAGATTCATAAAGCCAATCCAGGCTGCAGATACTGCCCAGGAGTTATTTAACTAGTAGAATCTTGATAGATATGCAAAAGGACTGAGGGAGGGCGGGAGGGATAGAGAGAGAGAGAGAGAGAGAGAGAGAGATGGATGAACAGATGGGTAGATATGAAGATATTCCCATTCCCCATCCTGTGTTCTGTGGCAGGCCAACTTCTAAGGTGGCCCCAAGGATCCCCACCGTCTGGTATTCATGTCCATGTATAACCGACTCCCTTTGAGTGTGGCCTGGACCACTCAGAGCAAGTCGTTTGAAAAATCGAATACTGCAAAAGCAATGGGATATTACTTCCTCTATCAGAAGTAACAAAACTTCCAAATCACTGTGACTTCCTTCCTCTTGCCCTTTCTCTCGCCTTCTCATGTGCTCACTATAATGAAGCCAGATGTAATACTTGGGCATGTCCTGTGGAGAGGCCAGTTGGCACAGAATTGAGGGAGGGAGGCCTCCGACCAACAGACAATGAGGAACTGAAGTCATCCATCCAACATGGATCCAACAACCTCATGAGTGAGCTGGGAAGCAAATTCTTCTAAGTTAAGCCTTGAGATGACACTGGCCTTGTGAGAGACTGTGGGACAATGGACCATATGTGGATTAAGCCAGATGTGAATTCCTGACCTACAGAAATTGGGATAATGAATATATACTGTTTCAAGCCACTAAATTTTGGGATAATTTGTTTTGCAACAGTAGATAATGAATATAGATTCTTTTCTAAAAAGGCCAAATAATTAATATTATCTGCATAGCATCAAAGAAGTGGTGTGTGTGTGTGGGGGGGGGGGATAAGGCAGGGTTCCAAAGAGATTTTTGATCCCCCCCAATGGGCCTAATCTTATTTCCTGTCACACAAGATTTGTTGCCACTGTGATCCCGTAAGTAAACACCAAAAGTTTCAGAATTAATTAGGGTTATTATTATTTTCATTATTATTTAAACTTTCCAGTCCTAATTGGGCCATCCCACTCACACTATTCACAACGAATCGACCAAACTGGGATATTGGTAATCCTGGTTAGTTTTACTCTTTCCGACTCCCTTTTCTAGCTCTACTCATCTCTCCTTGCAGACTTAGGTGGGACTCAGGAAGAATGTGGGTGTGGCCCAGCCATGGCTAGAATCTAAAGTACCACAACCATACATAAGCTCTTTTACCAGACAACATTCATTCATTTATTCACTCCATTTTTAACAGATGTTTACTGACGGCCCACTAGGAGCAATGCACTTTTCTAGGAACAATAATGAGAAGATGGCCGTGACCATAATGTATTCATATTCCCTTTCGAATTTATAGTAACCATTATATGTGCCCCCCACAAGTGATTTCTTTAGCAATGTCTAGGTAGCACATATTGTGAGAATATTACTGTGTATGAAATACACTCAGTAAAACAGCCGGTTCTCAGGAATAGACAAGAAGTCGGCCATTGGCATGTACTTTGACCAGCCTCTAAAATCGAAAGGCCAGCCAGCAATGGGCCCTTTTAGCTATGGCTGACATTGCACCTGACTGGAGATTTGAAACTTCAGCTGGCTGCTTCCCAAAGGGCCAGCATGAGGCTTAACGGGTGGTTTTAAGGGTCTCTCTGCAAAGACGAAACCCAGCTAGGCAGGCACCAGTGTGTGTGTGATAGGGATTCAACTCTGCTTTGCATACTCAGCAGGTAACACAAACACAGCCCTTTATGTCCCATGGCCCTCAGGGGCTCCAGAGATCATAGGAAGTGAACAAAAGACAGAATAAGCTCAAGGGGCACATTGCTTATAAATGAAAAGCAACATATAAGTGTTAAAGTAAATCGAGAACAGGCAATTTGGCAATGTATATGAAAAGACTTAATTTGTATTTGCATATCTTTTGATCTAGCAAATCTACTTCTAGGAATTTATCCTAAGGAGGGGAATCACAGAGCTTTGAAATCTATGGCTATATGGGTATTTGCTAAAATTATGTTCATGAGGGAAGAAATTGGAAACAGCCTAAATATGCACCAAGTGGGGACTGAGTAAATTATTATATAATCACACAACGGAATAGAATCTACCCATTAAAATAATATTGTAGGGGGTACCTGAGTGGCTTAGTCGGTTAAGCGTCTGACTCTTGATTTAGGCTTAGGTCGTGATCTCACAGTTCATGAGTTCAAGCCCTGGGTTGAGCTCTGTGCTGGCAGTGCGGATCCTGCTTTCCTTGCTCTCTCTCTCTCTCTCTCTCTCCCCCTCTCTCCCCCCCACCCCCACTTGTGCTCTCTCAATCTCTCTCTCTCTCAAAAATAAATAAACTTTAAAAAGATTAAAAATAATTAATATTGTGGAAGAAGTATTAAGAATCAGGGTTATGTTGATGTTCATTATATATTATGAAGTGAAAAATAGGTTAAGAAACAACATATAAAATATTTTTATGTTTTTGTTTAAAATTGTGTGTGCAGACTTACCTGGATGGCTCAGTTGGTTAAGCATCTGACTCTTGATTTCGGCTCAGGTTGCGATCGCACAGTTTGTGGGATTGAGCCCCATGTAGAGCTCTGTGCTAACAGCACAGAGGCTGGTTGAGATTCTCTCTCTCCCTTTCTCCTTCCCCTTCTCCCACTCACATGTGTGCACCCATACTCTCTCTCAGAATAAGTGAATAAACTTTTAAAAATAAAAATGCGTGCATGTATGGTATGTACATATGTGTGTATAGAGAACGAAATATTAATAGTGGTTCTGTCTAGAAAGAATATTATTTTCATATAGTTATATTGTCTACATTTTCCATAATGATATATAGTGTTGAAATTAGGGATAATTTAAAATTACTAGCTGTGTCTCCTCTAGATTTTTTTGTGGCCTCAGGTCTTACATTTAGGTCTTTAATCCATTTTGAGTTTAATCCATTTTTATGGTGTTAGAAAGTGGTCCAGTTTCATTCTTCTACATATAGCTGTCCAGTTTTCCCAGTATCATTTATGGAAAACACTGTATTTTTCCCATTGTATATTCTTGTGTCCTTTGTTGTAGATTTATTGGCCGTATAAGTGTGGGTTTATTTCTGGGGTCTCTAATCTGTTCCATGGATCTATGTGTCTGTTTTTGTGCCAGTACCATATTGTTTTGATTACTATAGCTTTGCAGTATATCATGAAATCTCGTACTGTGATACCTTCAGCTTTCTTCTTCTTTCTCAGGATTGCTTTGGCATTTGAGGTCTTCTGTGGTTCCGTGCAAATTTTAGTATTATTTGTTCTAGTTTTGTGAGGAATACTGTTGGCATTTTGATTGTGTTGAATCTGTAGATTGCTTTGGGTAATATGGACATTTTAACAATATTAATTTTTCCAGTCCATGAGCATGGAATATCTTTCCATTCATTTGTGTCATCTTACATTTCTTTCATCAGTGTTTCATAGTTTTTGGAGCACAGATTTTTCACTTCCTTGACTGAGTTTATTCCTAGGTATTATATTCCTTTTGGTGCAATTTTAAATGATATTGTTTATTTAATTTCTCTTTCTGGTACTTCATCATTAGTGTATAGAAACACTACTGATTCATGGATATTTTGTATCCTGCCACTTTACTAAGTTTATTTGTTACTTCTAATAGTTTTTTGGTGGAGTTTTAAGGATTTTCTATGTACAGTATCATGTTGTCTGCAAATAGTGACAGTTTAACTTCTTCTTTACGCTGTAGACACCGCTTATTTCTTTCTCTTATCTGGTTGCTGTGGCTAGGTCTTCCAGTACTATGTCGAAAAAAAGTGGTGAGAATAGACATCCTTGTCTTATTCCTGAACTTCGAGAAAAAGCTCTCCGTTTTTTACCACTGAGTATCATGTTAGTGGTGGGTTTTCATATATGGCCTTCATTATGTTGAGGTATGTTTTCACTAACCCCACTTCACTGAGAGTTTTTATCATGAAGGATGTTGAGTCTTGTCAAAATGCTTTTTCTGCATCTATTGAGATGATCCTATGATTTTATCCTTCCTCTTGTTGATGTGGTATATGACACTGATTGATTTGTGAATATCAAACCATCCTTGCATCTCTGGAATAAATCCCACATGACTGTGGCAAATAATCGTTTTAATGTATTGTTGCATACAGTTCGCTACTATTTTGTTGAGGATTTTTGCATCTGTGTTCATCAGGGATATTGGCCTGTATTTTTCATTTTTTTGTGGTGTCTTTGTCTGGTTTTGGTATCAGGGTAATGCTAGCTTCATAGAATATATTCAGAAGCTTTCTTTCTTCTTTTATTTTTTGGATACTTTGAGAAGAATGGGTGTTAACTCTTCTTTAAATGTCTGGTAGGATTCACTCGTAAATCCATCTGGTCCTAGACTTCTATTTTCTGGTAGTTTTTAAATTACCGATTCAATTTCATTACTTGTAATCAGTCTGTTCAGATTTGCCATTTCTTCCGATCCAGTTTTGGAAGATTGTATGTTTCTAGGAATTTATCTATTTCTTCTAAGTTGTCCAGTTTGTTTGTCCATGCCAATCTTCAAGCACAGAGCTGGAGGACATTACTAGATATCAAGACATATGTAAAGCTAAACCCATTAAGGCCCTGTGCTATTGGTGCAAGGAGAGACAAATGAACCATTGGAACAAAATAGAGTCCAGAAACAGACCCACCCATATAGATGATTTATGACAAAATTGGTTCTTCTGTGCATTAGGGGAAAGGATCTTTTTAATAAACGGTCCTGAATTATTTAAATATTCAAATAGAAAAAAACACTGACTCTTGACCACTACCCCACACCATACATGAAAATTAATTTAGATAGACTATAGATATAAATGTAAAAGTAGAGCAATGAAGAAAACATAGGATACTAGCAAAAAGTTCTTAAATAGGATTGTAAAGAAAATAAATGACAATTTGGACTGTAATTCTAGTCATCTCATTTTAAAGTGATACTATCAGTACCATTTCAAGGGTATAATGTGGCCCAGAAGGCATTATTCCATAAATGGAACAGACACTTAAGTTTATTATTTCCACCTCGGGCTTCGTTTTATAAAATCCCCAATCTCAGATGGAAAAGATAAAACCTTTCCTCATTAGCGATATAGATGATGGTCATAAAATGAATGAGTTTTCTTTTTTTACTATAAATGTTTATTTATTTTGAAAGAGAGTGCAAGCAGGGGAGGGGCCGAGAGAAAGAGAGAGAGGGAACCCCAAGCCAGGCCCTGCGCTGTGAGCATGGAGCCCAGTGCAGGGCTTGATCCCACGAACTGTGAGATCATGACTTGAGTCGAAATCAAGAGTCAGCTGCTCAACCAACTGAGCCACCCAGGTGCCCCGAGTTTTCTCTGTAATATCAGATATTACTCACTGGTATTGGAATCAATTTTAGGGAATAATTCTAAAGAGATCATTTTTCCAATATAATTTTCTCAAATATTAATATGTTCACCACAGACAGGCAAGCAAAGAGATAACGTAATGCCTCCTTGTGCCACACCTCCTCCCCCTTGCAGTATTGTGTTAAAGGCCCATGTAGATAGCAAGCTTCCTCGTAAATCGCGACGCTTCAAAGATCATTGACCACTTGACCAACTGGTGGTGCCAAATCTCAAACGTGAGATCACTCTGAAATGAAAATAAAACCTCTCTCTTGATGATCCGGGTCAAGGGGAAAGAAGATTAACCATATATAAGCAATTCTTAATAGCATCCGTCGCATTAAATAAAGTAAACTATTCAATTTCAGCCATTTTAAGACCTCAGAGCTTATATGGAAAGGAGGGCTCAAAAGATCAGCTGTCAAAGAAGCATGGAAATGAACCCAGCAAAGGGCAGCCCGAGCAGTAGCCCTGTGTCCTTGCTCTGCTCTGCGATGTTCTCAAACATGCAGGTGGCAGACCTCACCTTAGGTGGCCCAGAGGCTGCCAAAAACGGCTGCACCTGAGTGAATGAAACTGCGAGCTATTTTTTCCCCTGCAGATGTGTGTCAGGATGGATTCGTGGTCCCAAAGGGAGGAGTCCGGGCATCAGCACTGAAGTCATTTCATAGCAAGACGTCAGCACACCCCACAAAGAACCCTCTCTCCCTAACAGGCACACTCCCTGTTGTCACACAGACAACTTGGAGGATTCCAGATGAAGTCTGGCAGAATATGAAAGTTCTGATTACAAAGGGTGTGTGTGTGTGTGTGTGTGTGTGTGTGTGTGTGTGTGTGTGTGTTATTCTTCCACTTACAAAATGGGGGTGGGGAGGTGTTTACCAGCCTACTGCGCGTGGGTACTCAGAACCAACAGTATTGAGCTACGTAACAAAAAGTTGGCCAGAAGGATTCTTCTTTTGTCTGGTGGGGAAAATAAGGAGGCATAATGTCTGCCAGGAGAAAAAAAAAAACAATATGTATTATCAGTAGTAAAGAAAAATTATCAAGAGGTCCTTTTTTTTTTTCAATCTAATTGTCCCCAAAATGAAGCTGCTGCAATGAGAGATACCATAAAACAGTAGCTTCTCCACTGTTCATCTGACTCACTCAGATCTTGGATTCAGTTAGTTAACCCCTTCTGGATTTCTTTACCTGAAAAAATGAAAATATAAAGTATTTGTTAACTGCCCGCCTCAAGGTCTTCAGAAAATAAAGAATCTATGAGCCCTTGAAACTTGGCTGTTTCAAGTTCTGTTCTGCCAGCTCGCTGTATTATGCAATAGCATGCTAATACCCAAATGTACTTAACCTTGGCAAAAACTAATTGATCGACTCTAAAATGGCTTCAACTTTTATTTTAAAAGCGCACAAGTACAAAATATTTACAGCCATTACGGAGAGAGCTTTGATGATTTATTTTTGTATAACAGAACCAAAAGAATTTTCATTAAAAGAGGAAGCGCCTCTTAATCAGAAAATGACTTTTTCCTTTAATTAAAAAAAAATCAGCCATTCATATGAGATTCATGCATAACTGGCTATGTGTTAAATACACTAAATAGGCTTAGAGGATTAATAATATATTTAGAGATTTTAGCACAATTAGGAGCACACGTCTCTTCTCTTTTGCTTTAAGCGTCTCCCGCAACTCAGCTCCCAAATGGACTCACAAAGAGGAAGATAGTTTGTCAGTTCTGAAATATTTTGTAATATAGATAATCTTGGGAAAGAAAGACTGCATGAAGCTAACATGTCAATCCGTATGTCTGGAAGATAACTCTGCAGTGGATTTAGCAAAACACATTAAGATTCTGGCATTGCTAGTTCTAAGAAGACGTGAGCAGAAAGTGACTTTTTTGTTTTGTCTGATCAGGATAAGCTGCCGTGGTCATCAGGTTCCCAATCTCTCCTCCCGGTCACTGTCTCCCTCCCTGTTTCTTCTGTTGATTAAATGAAGTTGGCTACACTCTGATGGGCCATGGAGATTAATTCCGGATATGTGCAGAATCCACCTGGCAAACCCGATAAAGGCAGCTTCCAAGAGTGGAAACGGAACAAAGGCATGAATAATAACATGGGAGGATTTACAAAGGACAAAAATATGGGCCGCCATTTGAAAGTGACAGTAATTACTTAAGTAAATGTCAAAACGCTTGAAAGAAACAAGAGGAAGACAAGTCATGAATATTTCAAGTTGAAACATACCATTCTATTGACGTGCCATTTGGAAAGAGATCTTTCTCATGTTAGCTCAGGTAGTGTGTTTTGGAAGTGGTGTACAGCCTATCTATCTTTATAATGGGCAAACTGACTTATAACTGATACAAAATCATCACACATTTATCCGGTCCCTCAGCGCCTCGCCGCTCAAAGGGCTCTCTGTGGACCAGCAGCATTGACTTTAGCTATGAATGCAGGATCTCAGACCCCCTCGCAGACCTACTGACTCAGAATTTGCATTTAACAAGATCCCCAGGTGGTTTGTGTATGTTAAGGTTTGAGATGCCCAGTCTCCGAACGTTTTCAAATGGCATCTTTTGAGTGATTGTGCCAATCTTGTGCATTTAGGATGCTTTAGTGGATAGTAAAAGGGTCGCAGTTGCTTTAGAGAATAGGGCTATAAATAACGTGCTAACCTACCTGGTCTGGGCATGAATCAACGCGTAAGTTCCTAACTATCCAATCATGGGTAATTTATACGAGAGCCTCTGGAGAATATATAATCCCATAGAGGTTGACAGATTAGGTTCCAAGAACAAACGTCTACATTAAGTATAACATTCCTGCTACATAAGAACAGTCCTCAATCTCCTTAGTTTTTTTAAACACATTTGCGTAGCATTCTCATAAAATAAATGTAGACCTCAAATGCTGATGAGAAGGTTATCAAAATATTTATGACCTCAAACAGGACCCTGAATCAAGTCGGTATCAACAGAAGTGCAAAGGGCTCACGATCATCAACTATCAGACCTGGTAATCACTTTCAAATAAACTAGTGTGCCACCACCCCATTTTTGCCATGCAGTAGATAAATCCCCCCGTGGTAAAATTACATGTTCATGACTTCAAATATAATGGATGATAGAGCCGTGATTATAGGTCCAGTCTTACGAATCAAATCAGTGCGGTTTCTCTGCTCAACAAGCGTCTATGTGATCTGCATGAAGACTGAGCCGTGCAAGTGGAAAAAAGCCCTCAGCGTTTCCTGTCTCCGATTGCATCATGCAGCGCATTCGGCAGTGCCTTTACCTGCTCATTTGGAAACAGTTATTTTTAAATGAGTTTCAGAGGCAGCGTCCAAAAATAAAAAGGGGGTGTAGCCCTTTAAAAAATAGAACCGTTTCCAAAGGAGCCAGGTGCCTGTTTGAATGGTTAATGGATAACCTTAAGCATGTGATTGAAGTCAGCATTTGTAACAATCGTGCATGCCAATGTAAGCTTCTTTGAAGAAAAGAAGAAGTGGTTTGAGTAAATTACTTTTCTCAGCCTGAGACTTGGAAAGTCACAACGAGGCCTGCTATTTTTCCCCTTGCCTTCGCCAACCGGAGGAGAGGCTAGAAGGGCAGGCAAGTTCTCTCCTCCGACGGCGAGAGTTATGTACTGAATACACAGCTAGCAGAGGGAGAGGAGGGAGCCAACGCCCTGCTCCAAAACCACGGAGGCCTGGCTTGGCAAGAGGAGTACTAAGACAAAGCCCATAATAAATTGCTTTGTTCAACTTTCAAAGACAAGCTGGAGTTAATACCACAGTTAAGTTGGCTGTTAAAGGTGGTATTATTTTGGGGCGCCTGGGTGGCTTGGTCGGTTGAGCGTCTGACTTCGGCTCAGGTCATGATCGCACGGTCCGTGAGTTCGAGTCCCACATCGGGCTCTGTGCTGACAGCTCAGAGCCTGGAGCCTGCTTCAGATTCTGTGTCTCCCTCTCTCTCTCTCTCTGCCCCTCCCCTGCTCACACTCTGTCTCTCTCTGTCTCTGAATAATGAATAAGCCTTAACATTTTTTTTAAATTTGGTATTACTTTTCCCTAATCACCAATGAGTATTTTGTTAGTACGTTTTATTCCCTTAAAGCGTTTTATATTCTTTAAATGAATAAATTAAATAAATTATGTGCCAATCTATAATATTAGCCATCCTCGACAAGAGTAAGCCCTAACCACACCGGCAAGTAACTGCTTTTATTCCCTTGGTGGTACTTACCTAAAATACAATATAAAAGAAAAACTAACTTCCTAAGGATTCGTCACTTAAATTTTTGGCGACAAAATATCAAAATGAAACTGTCAGTTTGGGCTGAGAGACCGGAGAACAAAACTAGCGTTGAAAACTATTCCCACCTTCCAGGGTGGAGAGCCAGCCCACTTCTGTGGGACCCAAAGAGGAGGAATCTGAAACCGCAGTGAGTTACCTTCCAGTCCGGCTCCCACCCCTGACGGCTGGCCCCGCTCCTCAGGAATTGGCATTTCTCATTTGGTTCCGTCTCCCACGAGTGAATCCATCGTTACTGAAAATGGAATTCTTAATTCAGTCAGCCTTAACCAGGATGTACGGACATCAAGTCAGCGATGGACTCACTAGATTCGGTTGCTCTGGTAGGGAGCCAGGTATCTGTCTTTTGAGCAAATACCACAGTAGTTCTGAAACGAACTCTAGGAGAGAACCCCTGCCTTAGTCCAATGCAGTGAAACTCTGAATATGGTTTCTCTGGTAACACAACAAAGGGAGATTTTTTTAAGATCGTATTTAAATTCCAGTTAGTTAACATCTAGTATAATATTACTTTCAAGAGTAGAATTTAGCGATTCAACACTTCCATACAATAGCCGGTGCTCATCACAGCACGTGCCCTCCTTAATCTCCATCACCTATGTCCCCCATCCCTCCCACCCAACTCCCCTCTGGTAACCGTCAGTTTGTTCTCTGTAGGTAAGAGTCTGTTTCTCAGTTTGCCTCTTTTCCCCCCATGTTTCTTTGTTTTGTTTCTTAAATTCCACAGATGAGTGAAATCATATGGTATTTGTCTTACTCTGGCTGACTTATTTTGCTTAGCGTAATTCTCTCTACCTCCATCCACTTTGCTGCAAATGGCAAGATTTCATTCTTTTTTATATATACCACATCTTCCTTATGCATTAATCAGTCGGTGGCCATTTGGGCTCTTTCCATAATTTGACTATTGTTGATAGCACTACTGGAAACATCAGGCGCATGTATCCAAAGGGAGATTTTTGTTTTTACAGAAAATGTCTTCACAGCCTTCCTCAAGTCAAACAGTGTCTCCCACTTTTGTCAAATGGACAAGGGGTTGTGGTAGAATGTTAAATAATCAGTCACACCACCCAGAAGCCTTGCCCTGGGTAATTCTCTCCCACTTGGACTTTGGACTTGGCCATGTGCCTCACTTTGGCCAGTAGAACATCAACAAATGCAATTCAAGTGGAGGCTTGATACGTGCGTGTGTGCTGGGTTTTGCCTTCCCAGAAGCCTGAGACCATAATGGAGAAGCTGACGCGAAAGACCATGTGAAGAGAGAGGCCGAGCCACTCAAGCAGAGCCACCAGGAAGTAAATAAAAATGGAAGGTTTTTTGTGGTGAGCACAGCATAACCTATAGGGGTGTTGCATCACTATGTTGTACACCTGAAACTAATGTAACACTGTGTGTCAACGCTACTAACAAAGAACATATTAGTTTTAAAGTCAATCTAAGAGAAGGAAAATAAGATATTTAACTTTGAGTAAATTTACATCTCTACATAATGGATTCCCAAAGAATGAATAAACAAAGCAATATGCACACACATACACACACCCTCTCGTTCATGGATTTTGTTTCAACTCTTTAATGCCTATATAAGACTTTGACTTCCGGTCTTCTGTAATATCATACAAAATGTTTTAATGTTTTTAGTATGATAGGGCCCCCAAATATTATTTTTTAAAGTTTATTTATTTATTTTGAAAGAGAGACAGAGAGCACAGGGTAGGTCGGGGCAGAGAGAGAGAGAGGGAGAGAGAGAATCCCAAGTAGGCTCCACACTGTCAGCACAGAGCTCAACCTGGGGCTCAGATCCTTGAACTGCAAGATCAGGACCTGAGCCAAAATCAAGAGTCGGACACTTAACCAACTGAGCCACCCAGGGGCCTCCTCCCACCCTGCCAGTATCATTTAATATGTATGTGTTTGTGTGTGTGCGTGCATCCAGAAAGGCCAAGTTATTGATGAGGGTCACTCCAATAATTAGTGGTAGAACTGTTTAAATCTCAAGTCTGATCATTTTGAGTCAAGCCTCTTTGCTCTCTATGCTTCTTAAAGTGATACATGTGTTTCTCAGAGATGTCAGGCAGAATACCAAGGCATATATGAGGAACCGCGAGAAAACCATGGTACATTGTTCTGGTATGTTAATTTTACTTGATAGAATTTAATCTGATGCTACTTTTAAAGTAATCAAATATAAATATATTTTGCACACATAACATTCACAAAAGGCTTAGTTCAAAAAAAATAATAAGCCTGCTAGTTCCCTGAGAATAGATGTTTTTTTATTTGGTCACAATGGGTACTTTGGTAGAATATTTTAGAAGCAATACGCTCGGTTGATAGTCCCCTGCTTCTGGTGATCTCACGTTATCATCATGAAAGAGAAAGAATTCCATGTGGAGACACACTGGAATTGTGAAGTTTTCCTTGAGAGGTCGCTTGTCTACAAAGCCTACACATAGGGAAGGGAAGACTTGAACCAATTAATTAATCTGTGTGCAACCCTGTGTCTAGATTATCGTAAGTCTTAACTCATTGCTTATTAAATACCCAGATTTTTACCAAGCACCTGAGAGAGATCAGTGGTTTTCACACCCAGAGATTCTGATGTAACTGCGCTTGAGTGGGACACAGGCATTGGAATTTTTAAAAACTCTGTGCTTTTTTCTTACCATTAGAGCAACATGTTTATGATTACACTAGATACTGAAAACAAGAGATCTTCAATTTATTTATTGTCTTAACTAGGGTTGACAGTTATTTCCAAATCAATTTTATAATCCTTATTCAAGTCTTGAGGATACACAGGGTAAAAAAAAATCACCGACATAGTCTCCTTTTTATTGAGAATGTATTTCTACTAATCGTGAGTGAGGCTCAAAAGTCAAGAAGCTTAACTTTTCATGACTCATTTTAAACATCAGCCGTGTCTTGAAGCTGCCCAGATGGCATCCATCTTAATTTTGTTTTCTACAATGTGTCCAATGTTATCTTTCTAAAAAACACATTTTGCATTGTGATTGCCCATCTCATAAGTAAGTAATGGCCATATATTGAGAAAGTCCCAAGTTTCTCAGTCCTGTATTCAAGGCCCTTATTGAGATCCAAATTATTCTCCAGGCCAAATCTAACAGCCCAACACACCCATCCTTCTGTCTATATTCCTGGGCTATGTGTTACATATCCACTGTCTGTAGTTTTGCCAAGGATTTCCTTCTTTTCTCTCTCTCCCTTCCCATGTTTCAAAGCTCTAGGAAAATGCTACCACCTCCATTAAAGCATCTAACCCTAATCCTAATGAATAGTTCTTCTACCTTTCCAGTGTTGATTTATACCACAACCAACATTCGCTGCCCTATAGTTTTCATTGTACGTATTGACGTGTCTACCTTCCCACTAGAAGATGATAACCGTAGAAAGACAAAGACAAAGAGAATAAGAAAGAGTATGTATCGATATCCTTTCTCCGTTTCATACTTTAATTCTGACAACAGCTCTACACCGTAGGTTCTATCATGAACTCCATTTTATAGATGTAGAAACTGAGGCTTAGAGAGTTTAACTAGCTCACCTCAAGGTCAAATAAGCAAGGAAGCTGTAGCTCTAACTTCAGTGCATCCTCAGCCCAGGGTGCAAACTTTCAGCTACGGTCCTCTCCTACTTGTGGTCAGGGGCAGGAGATAGTCATCTCCCAATATCCAGGACAATTCTTCAGTCATAGAAACTCCAAAAAGTCTCTTAAATCATAGACTTTGAAAGAGAGAAAATTTACTTCGTTGGTAGTATAAACCACCACCACAACTTTTTCCCAGAGACAGGTTTATCATATGTATCGTGCACTTCAGAACACAGTCTGACTTATCTTGGTTGGCATGAGAATGGCAGATGGATAGGATTTCCATAAAGGTCTATAATGGGCACAAAGCAGTCTGGGATGGGGGAGGGGCCTCGAGAGAGACTATTCGATGGCTTTATATAAACTCTTCTTTCCCACAAGACGTATTTAGGTAGCAGTTTAGTTAAATAGACTAAGAGAGCGTGTGTATTTGTGAAGGGCAAACAGGGAGGTCATCCCCTGTTTGGGAAACTCAATTATCCGTGTTTGATGTTACTCCCATGAGTGCAACAAGCTGACCCTAATTGGAATTACCAGTATTTCCACATTGGCATTCAAAACGGGTTGGGCATGTGTAAGACATCCACCATCACTCTGAGGAAATCAAACTTGGAAGAGAACATTTCCTAGATACTGGACAGATCGCGGTCTCTTCTGCATGTGGCATTTGAATAGTCCATCTGTCATTTATAGTCATGACAATGAACCATGACACTTCTCCGTGCCAGATGTGCTCATTTAGGATTCAAGGTCTAATTACTACTGAATACTGCCGTGAGGAGGAAAGGAGAACTTTAGAATAAGTTTTGATAGGAGAAATGCATCTAAGATCGAGCTGTTTAATGTACGTTTGTGTAATCCGTGTGTGTGATGACAAACAAACCACCGGAAAACAGAGACTGACATTTAGTTTTATGGCTTCTTAGTACCCTTTAGCTAAGTTGTCGTGCCTCACAATTACTGTGAAATAAAATGCTTCACAGAATAAAACCACAGAAATCATCCGTCAAGGTTAGTGCCGTGCAATATGGTAGCCACTTGCCACGTGTGACTGGCGAATATTTGGAAGGTGGCTCGTCTGTATGAAGATGCTCTGCAAGTGTAAAACAACAGATTTCAAAGACCTCGTATGAAAACAATTATGGAAAATAGCTAATTAACAATGCTTTCTATTGATTACAGTTTGAAATTAACAATATTTTGGTCATACTGGGTTAAGTGAAAAATTATCAAAATTAATTTCACCATTTTTTTACTTTTTTCATGTGGCTACTAGAAAACGTAAATCTTCTTAAATATAATTCGTATCTTTATGTATAACATAATATAAATATAATTCGCCTTATATTTCTGTTGGACAGCTGTGGTCTAGATAAAAGGATCTGACTCCAGCATCATATTGCCTGGGTTTTTAAAAAAAATTTTAATGTTTATTTATTTTTGAGATAGAGAGAGAGAGACAGAGTGTGAGTAGGGGAGGGACAGAGAGAAAGAGGGAGACACAGAATCCGAAGGAGGCTCCAGACTCAAAGCTGTCAGTACAGAGCCCCATGCGGGGTTCAAACCCATGGAACCATGAGATCATGACCTGAACTTAATCGACTGAGCCACCCAGGCTCCGCTTGCCTGGGTTTTAATACTGGTTTCATCACATGCTAGCTGTATGTCAGCAAATTATTGGCCTTCTCTGTGCCTCAAGTTTCCTCATCTGGAAATGGTGATAATAATGATACCTCATAAGGTTTCTGAGAGGATGAAGCAATATCATGTCCACGAAATGCTCTGCTCTGTGCTTGGCTCATGGTGAAAGCTCAAGGATGGTTAGGAACATCTTAAGCTTTCAGGAGTAGCATAGACACTGATCGTCTCCCTGCCAAAAACCCTTCTGTGGTGCCCTTTGCCCACAGGACCCGAAGTACGTCAACATGGCTGAAAAGAAGAACCCACAAAGGTTGACCCCAGCCCAGCTCTCCAGCCTCCTGTCCTACTACACCTGCCCTTGGAATTAACCTGCTGTGTTCCACTGTAGCTTCTGCAACACACCACCCTCTCAGCTGCCTTTGCCGTTTTGACATTGTCAGCTCTTCCTTCCAGATCTATTCTTCCTCTTTCTCTGCCTCTAAAATTCCTTCGACACCTGTGTTGGGGTTACTTCCCTTGGAAAGCTCTCCCTAACTTTCACCTTTACACTGCAATCTGGAAGAGTTACACGTTGGACAAATGTAACTTGTATATATGTCTGTTACTAAAAATGTCATACTACATCGTAGTTAGGTGTTTACCTGTCAACCTCCCTCACCCAACTGTGATGTTCTTCAAGGTAATAACCACATTGTGTGTGCGCGCGCGCACGTGCATGCGCATGCGCCCACAACCCGGCACAATTCTCAGCTCGCATGAGAGTCGCAATAAAGGCTTGCTGAATTCTTGATATAAACTTGGGTTCATCTATTGGTGGAGTGGGTAATTCTCTGCTAGGACGAATTGTAGATTCCTAAAATCTCCTCTGTCCCCCAAACATATCTCACTCACTTTGCTTTCTACATTTTCCAGCTGTCATGCTTCTCTGTGACGAATCCTGACCAATGCAGCTTGAGTAGAAGTGTTGTGTCACGTCCAGTCCCAGGAAAGTAAGAGCAGGTTACCTGTTTCATCCTTTCTCACTCTTAGGTCCACACAGCTAGAGGCAAAGGTCTCCACGATGTCAGAATTGTAAAATAAAAGTCACTAGTCTCTGAGTCAGCGTTTGGAAGAAACGCAGGCATGAGAAGCCCCTGACTCACATGATTTCGTACCCTAAGTGAGCTATCTGCCTTTACCATATCAATGCACTGAAATTTGGAGGTTTGTTTCTATAGCAGAGCTTTGCCTATCTTAACTAATAAACCCAGTGTGGGAAATATAATTAGAAAATTTCATCCCCATGATATTCGCTTAATTGCAAATGCTCTTGGGAAGAGGAGTAATACATGAAAGCAATTCACCCTGGTAACCATAGATTGGCCTCCCTCCCAGAGAAATCCAAGAAACAGATGTGTTAGATCTTTAGGGAGCTAAAAAGGGGGTTTTTAAGGGGAGCGGATTGGGAAGAAGGCATGGGAAGTAATAGCTTGGGGTTTCCAGACACCAGAGACAGTCATCATCTACTTGAATAGTTAAAAATTACACCAAAGGAAGGTAAATTATAAGCCAAAAGGAATTAGTAGGCACCACTCAGTTCACCCAGATATATGGTGCTACTTCCTTCTATTTTATTTTATGCTAGATAAAGCTAGGCAGTTGTATAAATAGAAATGACTGGAGCCTTTACGTCTAATAGCAGAACTCATTTTTATTTCTTTTTTGGCCTCTTGATAAAGCTAAAGGATAAAGTCATTTTTAGAAACCTTTTATTTTGGATCTGTTAGGCTGTTCTACTGTAAAATGTCATCAATATTCTTTAAGGTATCAAAACTAATTTTAGCAAAAAACCCCAGGAGTTGACTGATGCTTGTCTCATAATGGATACCAATTTTTTAAACTGAAAACAGCTAAGAGCCCCTTAAAAAACCCATAAACCAAGCAGACTTTCCTCCTCAAACAATGGGCTTCCTGCTTTTATCCCTCCCCACAGTTGTACCTCTTCCTCTAAGCTACGAGAGCTCTATCTGAACCCTGGCAATGATACCATCTCTTTTCATCCAGAACTTCTCACAATTCCCAATTCATTTGATCTGTCCAGAGGAGAGTATAACCACAAAACCAAATCAGGATTCAAATTTTGATGCCAACAAGCCCTGTTGACATGCGTGTATTTTCTACAAGCCCTCTTGACATGCGTGTGTTCATTTTCTACATCTTTCTATTCTAGGCATACTTTTTTCCCAACATGGTTGTGAGGTAAAGAATTTGGCGTAGCCCAAAATGAAGGTCTGCCCTTAGCCCTGTTTCTGGGAGGTCATCTCTGGGCTCTTATAATGTTGTGCCTGATAGGGTGTCATTGTTTGCCCGGGTGCCTTGAGTCATACTGAATAGTCCAACAGGTGATAGAGGGTGGAGGGTGGCCGTACTCACACAATCTTGAGATGGGAGCTGACCATGCCAGAAAGATCGACATTGTGACATAGGGCGTGGGGTTTGAGTCATATGGTATCAGTTGGCCTAGAGACTGAGATCAACCGTGTGAGCCATCAATCAATCAATCATGCTTGCATAATGACATCGCAATAAAAACTTCCAAGTTTGAGGTTCGAGCTGGCTTCCCTAGTTGTCAATACTGCACATGTATTTTCACGCATTGAAACCTGGAAAGTAACATATCCTGACTCCGCAGGGAGAGGACAGAGGAAGTTTTGTGTTTGGAACCTTCCTGGCCTCTGCTCTATGCACCTCTTCCCTTGACTGGTTTTAATCTGTATCCTTTCCCTATAATAAACTATAACCATGAGTATGATAGCTTTCAGTGAGTTCTGTGAGTTCTAGTGAATTACTGAAACTGAGGGGGACCTCCTGAAACTTATAGTTGGTGTCAACGGTCTTGGAGACTGTGCCCTCCAACTTCATACTTTGGCCTAAACTCTTCCTAATGATATAATGTTATTGGCAAAGGATTTGGGGACAGAAAATCCAGCTTTAAGGGCAGGTTCCATGACTTACCAGACTGTGAATTCGGACAATTCGTTTGCTTTCTTTGTGCCTCAATGTCCTCATCTGTGAAATAGAAATAATACCGTCTATATATAAGAGGTCTACTGCAAAATCGAATAAGATAATGTATATGGAATGTTCGAAAATTGTCAAGTTTTATATACATGTTAATTATACAAATGTGTCCTTGTTGTCTTTGAAATTCTTCCATGTGAAATCATGCTCCCTGGAATTTGCCACTCTATCAAAATTATGTTTTTTCCCAAACAAACTGTTTTCAAATTATGAGCGTTACTGTCAATATCTGTAATCTTATATCTTATTTCAAACTTATAATGCACTTAGAATGAAAGAACACTAATCATTTGCTGCATTTACACAGCATAAACCCCTATATGTGATGATACAAACAATCCAGTAAAATTAAATGATCAGATTATAGGCATTAGAGGGAAACCACACAGCCATCAATAACAGCACCTTAAACTTATGCAGTTATCTCTAGTTTTTTTTTTAATTTTTAAACGTTTATTTATTTTTGAGAGACATAGACAGAGTATGAGCAGGGGAAGGGCAGAGAGAGAGGGAGATACAGAATCTGAAGCAGGCTCCAGGCTCTGAGCCGTCAGCACAGAGCCCGACTCGGGGCTCGAACTCACAGACCGCGAGATCATGACCTGAGCCGAAGTCGGCGCTTAACCAACTGAGCCACCCAGGCACCCCTATCTCTAGTTTTAAAGTCTTTACAAACGTACATTTTGACCTGTCCTAATACTTTTTGAAATTGTCAGAATTTCCAATATAACCTCATTTGGTAGCAACTTGAAACTGAAAAGAGCTATGTGGCCAAAAGCTTTGTCTTTTGACTCCTTAAATGAATAGTTCTTGGGCAGTAACTCTCTGTTATGCAGTGCAGTTCGAGGTGTACCGTCCTACGTTGATAAACAGACAAAATCCTTGTTCTCATGAAGCTGATATTTTAGGGATTCCAGTTTCATAAGTGCGCCGTGCAGCTAAATATCCTACAGGTGCTGGAGACAGGACTGGAATATGACTTTTCTGAAAACTAGTTTTGTGCCTTGTCTTTTTTATCTTTCTACGTTACTGTGTAACGAATATAGAGTTGGTTTCCCACATGCTCCAGACCGTATCTTTTATTTGTACTTTAACTTACACGATGAAAGAATGTCTGTGATTTTTGACAAGAAACAAAGAAGTTAAAAAAAGCAAAATCTTCATAAATCCCATCAGACTGTAAATGAAAAACATATATAGTTTTCGAACCTAAGGGAAATAACTCCTTGTTTACAGTTCCAAATTAGTAGAAACATGTACACAACCTTCCAGAGTTAGAAAGTTGGTCAGAAAAAGAGAAAGAAGAATAAATATGGAGTCATTGCTTATTTGGAACTAAGTTACGAACTTGGGAATTTGTGATAATAAATCATTCGTTCGTTCATATATGAGGCTTATGGAGACATAAACTAATTAGGAAAAATTTTGGACTCAGGGAGGCTGAGTGACTCAGTTGGTTAAGTGTCCAACTTTGGCTCAGGTCATGATCTCATGGTTCATGAGTTTGAGCCCCATCTCAGGTTCTGCTGTCAGCACAGAGCCCACTTCAGATCCTCTGTCTCCCTCTCTGCCCCTCCCCCACTCATTCTCTCTCCATCTCTCTCTCAAAAATGAACAACCATTTAAAAAAAGAAAATTATGGACTCTGACACTAATAACATTATAGTCTAGCCAAAGATGTAGTTTTCCCCTGTATCTCTCTTTGAAAGAATTTTTTTGGTTTCTATTTAAATTCCAGTTAGTTAACATACAGTGTAATATTAGTTTCAGGTGTACAATATAGTGATTCGATACTTCCATACATCAACCAGTGCTCATCACAACAAGTGCACTCCTTAATCCCTTCACCTACTTCACCCATGCCCCCTACCCACTTCTCTTCTAGTAACCATCAGTTCGTTCTCAGTAGTTTAGAGCCTGTTTCTTGGTTCGCCTCTCCCTCTTTTTTTTTTCCCCTTTGCTTGTCTGTTTTGTTTCTTAAATTCCCACATATGAGTGAAATCATATGGTATTTGTTTCTCTGACTGACTTATTTCACTTAACATAATACTTTCTAGCTCCAACCAGGTCATCGCAAATGGCAAGATTTCATTCTTTAGATGACTGAGTAATATCCCATTGTGTATACATATACCACCTCTTCTTAATCCATTCATTAGTTGATGGACACTTGGGCTGTTTCCAGCCACTGTAGATAATGCTGCCATCAACACTGGGGTGCATGTATCACTGTGAATTAGTATTTTTGTATTCTTTGTGTAAATACCTAGTAGGGCAATTGCTGGATTATACGGTAGTTCTATGTTTAACTTTTTGAACAACCTCCGTATTGTTTTCCAGAGAGGCCACACCAGTCTGCATTCCCAGCAACAGTGCAGGAGGGTTCCTCTTTCTCCACATCCTTGTCAACACCTGTTGTTTCTTGTGTTGTTGACTTTAGCCATTCTGACAGGTGTGCGGCGATATCTCGTTGTGGTTTTGATTTGTACTTCCCTGAGGATCAGCGATGCTGAGCATCTTTTCTCTCTGAAAGTAATTTGACAGCTCCTACCAAAGCCACGTATAGCGCTGTAAATAAAGTAGTACTTCACTCACTCAACAGTTATCTATGGAACATCTATTATGTGCCAAGACTGGTGCTGGGTCCTAGGAATGCAACAGTGTGGGAATGAGGAGCAGCCTCTACCTTCCTGAGTCATGCAGTGAAATTGGTAAGACAGAAAAGCCCCTCTGAAGAGAAAGAGAGCAGAGGAGGGAAGCAGGGGTTGGAGGTTGAAAAAAGATTAGCGTGGAGACATGGGTGTGGGGAGAGAACAGTAAGTGTGAGAGCGTAGAAGCATTGGTGCATTCAAGGCAGCTCAGAAAGGATGAGCAGAGTGGGCAAAGTGGAAAGGTGAGGCAGAACAGGTGGGCTGCAGCTTGTCATGGAAGGCTTCATGAGCCAAGTTTAGGCATATGGTCTTGGTTATGAAGGATTTTGGAAGCATCGAAGGGTTTTAAACAATGCTGATATGACCACTTTTGTGTTTATGTAACTGGAGAATGGAGAATGTGCTGGAGGGAAGCAAAACTTCAGGGAGGGAACCAGTTAGGAAGCCATGACAATAGTCTGCGTCACCTAAAAAGGTACGGCTTGAATCAGGTTGGTGGTATATATGGAGAGAAGATAAAGTTGCCAGACATGTAAGTGGAAAAGTACCCAGGACATAAATCAGTTGAACATGGAGTGTAGCTAGCTCACTTGGGTGGATGGTGGCTCATTTCTAGGGATATGAAACTCTGGAAGAGAAATATTTATGTGTATGTGTATGTGTGTGTCAGAATTTGATGACTCAGTTTTAAATTTATGTCTGAGACATCCATGGAGAGATGACATGACTAATGGGAATATGCTAATTTGTAGCTCACATGGGAGGCATAAAAAAATTTCAAACTACCCAAAGAAAGGGAAGTTTTATATCCATTAAACAAACTAAAGTGGTCGACATTACCTCACCACTGGAATTATTTGTCCCCCACCCTCTTCCTGTTCTGATGAGTAACTCAAGTTGGTAGGCAATAGGAATATTCTCTTGAGTACATATTTTATTGTTTGCCTTTTGTGAGTGTCAGTCTGGACTTAATGCCATCCACAGGCTCAGCTGATCCCAATTTAGTGTAATCATTGCTTACTTCTTGATGTTCAGTTTGTCACAGCATGCCTGAGAGGGACCCTTTGAAGGGTCATCATCTCCGCACATTTAAAAAATATACCCTCAATAAGATAGTCCAGGTTCGTTTTCAGTTCTCTTGACCCAAAGAGATGGACACCTGGGGACCAGGGAGAGTACATTGTATTATTTCACAAGGAAACTCAAAGCAGAGCAACAAGACAGAGGAGCTTCAAACCACTGACATAAGGCAGAAAAAGTACTTTTTCTCTGAAGTTCAAGTATTCAGGTATCTTTTTTTACCTTTCTCCGGTATGAGAATTTATTAATCCATTTTATTTATCCCTTCCAGGAACTTCTGATATACCCTGCCACATTTTTACAACTACAGACAATGCTCTTGATTTATACTGTTGCTCTAAATTTAGAAGTCTTTATTTTCTCTTCTTTCTCTTTTGCTCAGGCATCATGGAATTGGCACCAAAGGTATGAAAGTCTAGATCAGGGATCAGCAACCTACAGCCCATCAGCCAAATCTGGCTCATTGCCTGATTTTTTAAATAAAACTTTATTGAAATGCAGCCAAGCACATTCATTTACATGTGGTCTATGGCTGCTTTTGTACCAAAAGGGCAGAGTTGAATAGCTGTGATGAGACTACCTGGCCCAGAAAACCTGAAATGTTTACTATCTGACCCTAAAAAAATGGTTTGTTATCCCTGAGTCCAAATGATCTCCCTTGTCTATACCTGTCATCACCAGTTGTCCAAAAAGAAAGCGAAATTCCAATGTCCTTCTAAGAAAACACCAAAGAATACAGAGACACAGGCTACCTAGTAATTCTGCTAGATTCCCATAAATTTGCCAGCAATAGTGTCAAATTGGGCAATACAGATAATTATAAACCTTAAGGTTTTTCCAAAGCTCCTTAACTTTTCATTGTTATGGGTCATAGTGTCATAATTTAATATTTGTCTTGAGGACCTTAATATTGAACTACAACTTTTTAAAGACCTTTGTGTTTATATATATTTAGCAGATTGATTCTGTCAAGAATCTCAATTTTTCACTTGCATTCCCCTTCTCGGGTCCATACCCTTTGCCACGTGACTTTGCAATTTCTCTCACAAAGAGGCAGCAGGTGTCTCTCCATCCTCTGTGTGTAGGTCGATCTTGTGACATGCTCTAGCCAGTAGAATGTGGCGAAGGTGATAGTGTGCCAGTCTTGAGCCTAATTCTCAAGAAGCCTTGTGTGTTTCTGCTCTCTCCCACGTATCCCTGCCATAAAACACATCCAGGAGAATGAAAGATACATTAAGCATATCTGAGTCGCCCCATTTACCTAGACACGGCTAGCCAAGATCAACCAACAGTGAGCAATATCCAGTGAGTAAGCCTAGCCAAGAATAGGAGATCTACTTTTACCAACCACTCCAGATGTGTAAACAATAAACACTTAATGTTTTATGCTGCTGAAGTTTTTTGTTCCTCGTGCAGCATTATTATAGATAACTGATACAGAATATATCGAAATTATTTATCTCAGTATTGGACCACCTTTTCAAAAACCAACTAAAAGTGGTAGAAAATACAACCAAATTAATATTGAGAAATTTGAGACACTTCGAAAACTTACTCCCAAGAGTTCAGGTAGAATACTTTCTATGAATTGTCTCAATTTTACAAGAGCCAACTCGGAAAACACCAGCTCGTTTGGATGATGGCACATTTCATTTGTAATTCTGTAATCACATTACATTTAAATATCCCCAAATCCCTGTACAATCAATTCCCCCCAAATTTTTGGACATATTCCAAAAGTTTTAATCCACACATAAAACAAATATGAGAATTTAGCAAATTGTAGCTATAGAATATTTTGATGCAATTATTCAACATTTTGCAGGGATTTTAGCCCCTGTAATGTTTAATTCAGTGTATAATTACTATGGACAAGGAATAATCAGTCACTTTATTCTAGAGAACTTGCTGAATAGGGCATAATTAGATCTCCAAATGGGAGATATAACTTTGCCCAAATCTAAACAGGACGACTGCATGTTGAGAGTCCTGCCTGGATCTAGAAGAAGCCAGAAGCAAGTAATTTATTTTTAATAGTTTGGTAGTCTATATGTTTCAGAATTAGGATCTGCAATCATTTTTTTAGTGTTTATTTGTTTTTGAGAGAGAGAGACAGAGGACAAAGTGTGAGTGGGGAAGGAGCAGAGAATGAGAGAGACACAGAATCTGAAGCAGGCTCCAGGTTCCAGGCTGTCAGCACAGAGCCTGATGCCTGGTTTGAACTCACAAACTGTGAGATCATGACCTGAGTCGAATGCTTAACCGACTGAGCCACCCAGGCGCCCATAGCATCGGCGATAATTTAACTGTCTCGGAGGCCTACTTGCTTGGGATATGGTAAGAGATTTTCATACTACATGATTAATTAGCATCTGGATTTAGGTAAGGGCAACACCAATACCCGAGAGTCAAGTGGCTTCACTCACCCGTATCCTGAGGTATACTTCTGTTAATAGCCACTGCTCTGCTGGAGGCTGGGGTGAAGGATCCATCTTCAATCCCTCTTGCAGCAGGGCTTAATCCCACTTCCCTTTGGGGGATCCAGAATCCTCAAAAGATTCTTATTTGAGCTGCATTTCCTGTTTGCCTTCCCCTCTCCCAGGATCTTTTTTAGTTTGTCTAAGGAAGCTTCAGAACTTTCCTTTCCAGGTATTTTTTAATCAAATTTCACTTAGCCAGAGTTCTCTTGGAGAACTTCCCCAATTTTGAATCACCTCTCATTGAAAAGGTGGGAATAGAGGCAAGCCATAAGAAACTCTTAAAGACAGAGGACCAATTGAGGGTTGCTGGAGGGGAGGTGGGTGGAGGGATGGGCCGAATGAGTGATGGGCATTAAGGAGGGCACTATTTGGGATAAGCACTGGGTATTGTATGCAAGTGATGAGTCACTGGGTTCTACTCCTGAAACTTTTACTACACTGTATGTTAGCTAACTTTAATTTAAATAAATAAATTATGTACCCTAAAAAAATGGGAAAAGAAAGAAAAGGTGGGAGTAGAGATAGAACCCCTTACCTGCGGGCTCCCACCCCCCAACCCCTGCACCTCTTACAGTTTCAAGTCAAAATTCTAAATGTTCCAGACAGGAAAAAGAGTTGATCTTTTCCCAAGATTTGAGATCTGGGCTTTGTGCCAGTGTCTTGTTCTTTATCTCAATTGGTTCTGTCCCAAGAAGGTCATCTTTTCTTAAACAAAATTTTCTGCAAGTATCAGTTACTAAACACTTTGGTTGCATTGTCTTGAGACAATTTCAAATCAGTGAGTATGCTTAGGGACCATGGCTCACCTTGGACATAATTACGAATAGAGTTTGCAGCTTCTCCGACATTCTTAGTACCGTATTTCACCAGGTTACATGCACACCTCTTGAATGGAATTCTCAAAAAGCAATCGCTTTTGTTCATTTTTATCATTGTCTGTTTCATGTCTTAATTAAATACTTTGATTTCCACGTGGCTATATCTAACTCACATAGAAAATTATTTCTGAGACCCAAGTTCTATATGCCATTAAAAAATTGGGGGATGCTCAAATCCCATAGCTTCAATTTCTTAACACTTTTTAGGAGAGGAGTTTCAAAACTCCAAACTACAGATTCCTTTCTACACATAAGAAACTCATCCTAGCTTCAAGTAATAACAAGATCTTCAGTGTTATTTTTCCCCTTTGAGATCTGCCTCCTTGGGTTAGTGACCATAAGCATATCTCGGCCCCTTTCTTCCCCTCTCGCATCTAAACCCACTGAGTTTTTCCTGATAGAAGTTTTTCAGCAGTCTGCAGGATGCTCGGTTGGGAGGTACTTCCCTCATGCCAGATGTTACCATTCCTAAAGGATCTCTTCTGGAAACAGTATCATGATTTCAGTGTCAGTTCTGTACCGGCCAGACACTGATACATGCTACATTTCCCCATTTCCTCCCAACACCCTCTGCCTTAGGTAACCACGAATCTTTCTAGATCTATGGACTTGCCTATTTTCGATATTTTATATAAATGGATTAATCCAGTATGTGATCTTTTATGACTGGATTCTTTCACTTAGCATAATGCTTGCAAGGTTTGTGCAAGTTGTAGCAGGTATCAGTCCTGCATTCTTTTGTTTCTTATTTTTTAAGCAATATTCCATTGTATAGATATACCACGTTTGTTTATCCGTTATTCAGGTGAGGATGGACACTGGGATTATTTCCACTTTTGGCTATTATGAATAATGCTGCTGTGAACATTAGTGAACAAGTTTTTGTGAGGACACATGTGTTCATTTCTCTTGTGTTTATGTCTAGAGGAGAATTGCTAAGTCCTATGGTAACTCTGTGTTCAGCACTTTAAAGAATTGCCTTACATTTTTTCCAAGGTGCCTGGACCATTTTATGTTCTGACCAGCAATGCATGAGGATTCCAATTTCTCTGCATCCTCGTCAACACTTATTGTTTTCTGTCTTTTTGATTATAGCCATCCTAGTGGGTTTAAAAGTGACCTCCCATTTTGGTTTTGGTTTTGCAATACAAGTTTAACACCTTTATCAGTTACAACATAGAATGCAAGCATTGAAGTGGATGCACAAATCTAATACGTAGGACCTCTATAACTTTGTGTGGCCATTAGTGCTGTACTCTTCCACCTTCCAAATCCGACTCAGATTGCATTGGGGTCAAGTTAGTAGCTCTGGCCGCTGAGTTGTGAATAGAAGCAATATCTGTCACTTCTTTGCCAAAGCATTTCATTGCTGGTACAAAACCATCCAGAGCTTTTTCCTTCTACCTTGACAACCAACAACTTTCAAATTTGTGACATCCTTGGTAGCTTGGGTCGTGGGGTAAGGGGACATTTGACAGAACTCACTTATGACGAGTTATTAAGAGGTGAGGACGTTTGTCACTGCAGCATAGCTGGGCATATCCTGCGTGACAAAATGATCCTTATTTGTTTAAGATATTAGAGTTCAACAGATCTGGCAAAGCATTTAGCATCTCTAAGACTCAGTCTCCTCCTCTGTAGTATGGGTGTCATAAATCTACCTCTCAAAATTGCTTGAAGTTAAGCAAGACAATGTATTGTTCAGTAACGCATAGCACAGTGCATGGTACATAGCAGGTTCTTAGGAAATGGTTGTTATTAACAGAAGAGAAGTGAATCGAGGCCTATAATATTGGAGTTAACTTTATGCAGAAGACGATGGGTTAGACTTTGAAGCACCAACTCATAGAATCAGGAGGCAGGGAGAAGGGTAATAATTTTTCTCTGGATAGTTGGAGCCTTGCAGCAAGCCTGCCTACCAAAGGTTCTCGTTCATATACAGACGCATGCCATTATTACAGGGTGGGAAGACCTTTTCTGAGTCTTGATTTTTCTTTCCAGAAGAGAGGAAATGGCTACAATATTCTGACTCATTTCACAAAGCACACAATTTGGAATGTAATTACATTTAAAATATGCTGGAAAGTGATTTCATGATCCACAATTATCGATCACTCTTCAGAATGACAGGCAGAGGGGAAAATGCTAAAACAAGCTCCCGTGAGAATGTTTAGAACCAATATAAAAATTTTTTTCTTTATGTGCATGACTTCCTTGAAAATAATGAGGCGGGAACCTGGTTCAACCTGGCAAGAGACAATCAACAGAATCAGGTAGTACCATGTAAGGGGTTCTATATAGGGTGAGGGAAGGAGAATCACAGAAACCAGAATAGTCATTTCCACCCATTGGGCATTGGCGGCCATGAATTTCCTCTTTCTTGGCTTCATTTCTCTTCTTAGATGCTTGGTTGCTCCTCCTTGTTTTTTAGCTGACTCGCTCTCCTCCTCTGCCTGCTCTTTAAATATTGATATGCCACCGGTCAAGTGTCAGTCTTCTGCTTTTCCTCACCCTACAAACCCTTCCTCAACGTTCTCATCCACTGCCGTGGTTTTACTTGACCCCCCCCATTGATAACGTCTCCATCTGAGGCCTTGTTTCTGGGTGACATTTCTCTCTGCTTATTGGAAACCTCTACCTACAGTATTTCGCCTGCCTCGTGCCTTCTATTCCCAACACTATTCTCTGATCCTCTTCAGCCTACTTCCCTCACATTTCCTCTTAAACTTAGGTAGTGTTTCTTGAGGCTGAGACCTACCTGAGTGCACTATCCAAAAACCCTTTAGTTTTACCTTAAGCAATTCAGAGCCAATTGTTTTAAATTACACATTTCTAAGGTTATTCCCTTTTCTCTCTTCCATGCCAGACTTTTTACTCTGCGAAGGCTATCACGGTATCTGCTTTGATCTCCATCAGATTCCCAGTTCCTAACCTAAGGTAGACACCCTTAAAGATGTGCCGAATCAATCAATCAGTGATACAAGCTGAGCTCTTGCTACTCCCCAGCTTTCTTGTTCCAATTCATATATTCCTAGACATAATGAGTGTGCCCCCAAATCATCCTGTTATTTCAACCAGAATCTGGGAGCCATCCTATATACCACCATCTCCCTCACCCATAACATCTAGACCTTAACCAGCAGCTACTACTCCTCTGAAATAGCTTGAGAATCCATTCCCTCCTCTCTGTATCCCTGCTATTACTGCTTTGTTTAGACTCTTGTCAATCTTTCAGAATTCATTATGCTGTAACCCTTCACTATCACTGCAGGACATTTTCTAAAAATGCAAATCTGACCATTTTACACTGGTGCTTAAAACCCTTTACCAGACTCCCTATTGCTTTGAAGATGCAGCACAGCTTCTTAGGACTAATCTACAAAACTTTCCACTGTCTGACAAGCTGGCCTCAGCCTTCCTTGCCTTACTGTTTTTCATCCTCCCCTGTTCCCACTGGTCATCCAGAACTCATGATGCCCAAACCCACCTTCCTGCCTGGGCAGAGCTTCTCTGCCTAGAATGTTCTTTTACGGGTGTTCATCACTTAGCCTAACTCTTCACATTTCAAAGCAAAGCTTTAAGTTCCCTCTCTCTCTAAAGCTTTCCAAGCTCTCCCAGGGTGAAATTTATCATACTCTCCTCTATACTCCCATGGCACTCTGCAAGGGTCTTGATTGTAGCCTGCCACAGTCTTCAGTGATTCCTTTTTATTCTCCTGACCTCTTCATTGAAATGTGAGCTCCTGTAAGCAGCGTCTACCTCTTACTCACCTCTGAGCCCGCTGAAGTGCCAGCCAGTAAAGGTATTTACAAACCATTTCTCCAATAAAAGAATTGTACCCGAAATATATTTTAAAACTCCCAAACTTAATAAAAAGTAAATATCTCAATATAAAATAGGCAAAAGATTGAACGGACACTTCATCAAAGAAAACACTTCACACGGATGACAAAGAAGCAATAAAAATGTGCTCAATATCATTTGTCATTAGGGAAATGAAAATTAAAACCACAGTGAGATACTACTACACTCATTCAAGGTCTCAAATATCAAAGACTGAACATATCGAGTGTTTGCAAGGATATGGAGAAACGGGAATTTTCATACCCTGCTCGCAGGAACGTAAAATGCCACAGTCACTTTGGAGAACAGTTTGTGACAATTTCTTAAAAAGTTAAACACATACCTTATGATTTGACCATTCTACTCCTGGGTATTTATCCAATAAAAAAGAAAGTATATGCCTATACAAAGACTACCATCAAAGCTTTATTTGTAATAGCCAACATCCAGAATCAACCCGAATGTCTATCAACCGGTTAATGTATAAACAAACTGTGATATACCCATATATTGGAATATTACTCAGCAATAAAAAGAATGAACACACAACAACATGGATGAATCACAATTATGCAGAGCGAAAGAAGTCAATCAAGAAAAAGTACATATTGGGGCACCCGAGTGGCTCAGTCGATTGAGCAGCTGACTTCGGCTCAGGTCATGATCTCGCAGTTGGTGAGTTCGAGCCCCACACTGGGCTGTGTGCTTGCTGACAGCTCAGAGCCTGGAGCCTGCTTCAGAGTCTGTTTCTGTCTCTCTCTCTCTGCCCCTTCCCTGCTCACATACTCTGTCTCTCTCTCCTTCCCCTTCTCTCAAATATAAGTAAACATTAAAAATACATACTCTTTTTCTGTATTGATATAAAATTCTATAAAATTCAAACTAATCTATAGTGACAGAAAGCAAGTCATTTATTTCCTGTGGATGGGGGATGTGATGGGAAGGGCAGGAAGAGGGATTACCAAGGGCCACAGGGAAACCATAGTGATGGGTATGCTCATTATTTTGATGGTGGCAATGGTTTCACTGGTGTACACATATGTCAAAACTGAAACTGTACTCCTTAAATATATGATATGTTTTACATGTCAGTTTTTCCTCATTAAGTGTGTTTTTAAAATACCCCTTAATTTTTTAAACCTGTTGTCAAGGATCAACTTTTTAAATTATAAAAAGCTCTTCAAACAGAATTTTTAATTCATTTCACAGACTCACTAAACCTACCTCACTTTGCACATGAAACACCGGATTGTGTGCTCACGTAGGCAAATGAGCTTTGGGCCAACTTCTCCGGCCTCCTCCTCTTTACTCTGCCACATTCTCCTCTCCATCTCACAGAGGGAAATTTGACTTTCCTTTTCGGAAGGACAAGTTCCTTTTTGGAGAAGACAAGTCTCATTGTCTTCTCTCCCATGCCTTGCGCATGACTAGCACCCGGCATGGTGCTTTGCAAGTGTTTATCAACAGTGTGTGCATGCACTCAGGAAGGTCATATTGCCCTGGATGGAATGGGTACACTCTCCCAGCTGATTAAAATTAACTGACTCTGGGTCAAGAGGCTGGTTTTAATCCCATGTGTAGAAACACAATGCTTTTCAACCAAAGGATAATTGAGTCTGTAAATGAGTCTGTTAATGATGTGGCTGCAATTGACACTGGCCCAAGTTGCTCACGAAAGTACATTTTACTGTCATTAGCAGGCCGAACGAGACAGGGGAGACTAGGGAGAAAGGATGAAGTGTGGGGCAGAAATAATTCTAAGAAGAGATTATTTATGAAGCAAACTTTTAGAACTCTAACTCGTATTTATAGAAAGAAGATGAAATGTGAGAACACTGAAACTAAGAGATTATTTTCCTTAAAATAAACATCAATCATGTTTACAACCAAATGAAAAAGGAGCAGATGAACGGCAACTAAAGGCAGCACTGGAACTAGACAGACTTCGTTAGGAAACACAGGCAGCCACTGCTTGGACTCAGAGGAGAAAAACTCACACCACCATTGACCCTCCCCCCGCCCCCCAGTGGCCCTGGCCAGGCCATTTCTGAGCAGCTCCTTTCAAGATGAAAAACTACACTTTTCAACCTTTCTGATGAAGTGGTAGCTTCCTCCCCACGCTCCGGCGGCCATTTTTTCTTCTCTGCATTTCCCCAGCCTCAACTTGACTTTATTTTTGTAACTGGTAGCAAGCCAAGGGTGAGAAATGATCTCTTCCCACCAAACTATCTGGGAAGCAAGCCCACTTTATCATTAATTACATTATCCAACAGCCTCTTGCTACTCAAAATGTGGTCCTTGGATCAGCAGCATTGGCACCGACTGAGAGCTCGTTTGAAATGCAGAATCTTGGGCCCTTTCCAGAATTCCTGACTCAGAATCTGTATTTTAACAAGATGCTCAAGTGGTTTGTGTACACATTCAATTTGAGAAGTGCTTGTCTAAGCCTCACAACATCCTGTATAAGGTGAGGGTTATCATTCTCACTACTCATTTGAGAAAATGAGAACAGGGAATGAAATCACTTGACAAGGATCAATAACGCAAAAGTGCCAGAGTTGAGATGTTAAGGTAGTTCCCCTAATTCTAAATGCAAGCACCTTTTCCTTCCACCATGCTTTTCTCCGTATGAATTTTTTCAAATGAATTCAGTAAGTTCTGGTCATAACCACCCCCACTCTCAACCTCATTTGTCGACCGATTGCTAATACCCAAACTCCTACTCTCAGACATGCGTGCTTTAAATTAAACATGTCTCATCCCTTGAAATATTTTAAACACCAATATCTATGGGGAGAGTGACTTCATAAATCCCTGAAACCTTAGTGCTGCCTCTTTCCATTGATGGGAAGAGCAAAGCACTTGAGGTCCATGTTGCACCAGAAGAGAAGGAGGGAGGAAAAGGACTGATGGAGAAAGAGGAAGGAAAGGGAAAGGCAAAGTGTCTTGGATTTATCGTTCAGTATAGATCAGCCCTTCCCAGGACCTTGACTGTCCTTGAAGTCTGCTGTCACTACTGGCTTCAGCTTGTTCCATTGCTTCTGTCATGGGCTTCTGGATACTCTGAATTTGGGCTGTATCCTTTCCTTATGGTATTTCTAGGGAGGTGAGCACAGAAACCCCTGCAGATGTTTAGGAAATGTGGAACAGCTGTGCCTACCAGTGCTTAAGACAGCAGCATCATAAAAAAAAAATACTCCAAGGCTCTAAGGTTATTAATAGCCGCTATTTTGTTTGAGGCTGTACTATATGCCAGACACTGTACTAGACACTTAACAAATATTTCCCACAATAGTCTTGAAAGTATCTGTTATTTAGTAAATGCAGCTCAGGAAGAATGGAACCTGGCTTTTAAGCTCAGGCCTGCTTGAAGCAGAGTGTTTTTTATCATGACACGTGGCTATGGCGTGCTTAAATTAGCCATCTCCTCCACCTTCAAGCTCTGGCTTAAATCACCCCTTCACTAGGCGGTTCTCTCTCAATGACCTTGGTGATACTTTCCCTTTTTAAATATTTATTTATTTATTTATTTATTTATTTATTTATTTATTTATTTTGAGAGCGCACATGCACGAGCGGGGGAGGGACAGAGAGAGAATGAGAGAGAGAGGGAGAGAGAATCCCAAGCAGGCTGCTTGCTGTCAGCACCCCGACATGGGGTGGTGATATCTTCTTTCTGCAGCCCTGATCTGGCACTTTTGATATGATAACTTGAACTCTTGCTTCCTTTTTGATTCCCATACCTCCGACTCCGAGCTGCAATTATGTTTGCACCTGTGTCCCACCTCCCCAGCCAAAACCTTGAGCTCTTAAATGTTCTTTGGGTCACCAGGCCAACATCATAGCACAGTTTCAATGGCATCATAGTTGGCCTGTAAATCAAGTTAGGCACAAAGTCCACCCTATGGAAGTCGCTAGGAGTCAAGCATTTGTTATTGGTTGAACCACTCCGTGTTGTTTACACGTAGCCTCCAATAGCTAACAGCCCCCATCCCTGCAGGAATGGCTTACCCTCGGAAAATTTGTACCCATTTACGAGTTGCTCTTGCCCTGGCTTTGTCCTGCTTTTCTTTCCCGTCACTCTCTTCCAAGAGAAGAACGTGACTTGGGTTATCTTTACATTTAGCTACTCTTCCCTCTCTGGTATTCTTTACACTTTGGATTGTAGGGGGGAATAAAGGAAGAAAATAAAACTTCTGGTGACTTGCACTTGCTATCCTCTCTTTAACATTCGAGACATCGTGCTAAGCATTTTACATATACCATCTGAGTCCTATACAAGAAACCCTATGAAATATGCACTGTTATCATTCCTGTTTTGTTCGGGAGTGTCCCCAAGTACAGAGAGGTTAAGTAAGTTGTCCACAATCGCGCAGCTAGGAAATGGGAGAACCAGAATGAGAATGTAGGCTGTGTGTTGCTCTCAATCACTTACCAACTCTTATCAGTGGGAAACACAAGTGAAATGTGACAAATGCATGGGCGTAGACCAATATGCTTGCGGTTACCATGTGGAATACCAGGGAAACCAGAATCTCTAGACTTTCCTTGTAACCAGTTCTTGACGGGGCTTTATCTTCTCACCTTCTGTTACAGGTGCTCAGAGGATACGGATGAATCATTATTAGTTCGAACTAAGCTGTGAAATGTATAATGTCCTAGTGAGTGTTGATGTTACTATTATTTTTTTTACAAATCATTTATTAGGGAAAGAACGTAGCTGCCACTAATATCTTCTAAAACTCAATATAAATGATTTTTGAAAAATTCAAATGTTGGATTATTCATATCCACTTGGCCTTCTCCCGTAGCAGAAATCTTTGAGAGCTGATGGTTTGCAGGTATTTGAAGAAGCCATTATGCAAATGAAAATACCCTATCCACTAAGATATTTTTCGCGGGTATTATGGCAGACGCAAAAAAGTATAATGTATTCTCTCAAAGGTTCACCATAGTTTTTTGAGAAAATAAACCTGATACATGTTTCTCATTAAATAACAATGAAATTTTTAAATGACTCTTCGAGAGGATAATGATAATCACATGCAGTTCAAAGAAGAGATATATAACTTCAAGTTGAAAGGAGTGACCTAAATAGGTTCGGTGGAACAGGTGGATTTTAAGCTTAAGTTTGAAAGGTCAATAGAATTAAAGTAAGAAGCAATGAAAGAAAGACCACAAAGGGTTGGACAGAACAGCAGTGGAGACTAAACAATCCATAATAGAGAATGTGCTTATGCAAAACCAAACTGGGATCATTAGTTTGGACTGTTGGCTTGAGTGAAGAGAGAATATCTGTGATTCGGTTAGAATTTTGTGACTCTCGGCCCAGGAGTTTTTGCTTAGTTTCTCTGGTAACAAAGCTCAACACAGAGAAGCGACAACTATCATTGCCTGCTGGGTGGGCTCTCCTGGGTCACCGTAGGACCAGGTTTCAAGACGCAGCAGTTAGAGTATCAGCTTTGGAGAAACACTTCTTGTATCATCCAGACTTGCTCCACTAGGGCCCCTGAAAGACTTTCCACTGACTGGTAAAAAGTGAGCCTTCTGGGCAGAAATATGCCACACAGTGGGTCAAGTTTGATTGTTCCTCAGGGATACTACTTGGGGCTGCCCTCTAGAGGGTCTAAGAGGAGCCACTACTACCGATTCTAGCAGCGCGTTCAAAGGCAAGAGGCTTTTCAGAAAGGCAAGCCACTCTGGAAAACAGTACGGAGGTTTCTCAAGAAGTTAAAAATAGAACTACCGTGTGATCCAGCAATTGCACTTACCAGGTATTTACCCAAAGGATACAAAAACACTAATTCAAAGGGATACACGCACCCCAGTGTTTATAGCAGCGTTATCAACGATAGCCAAATTATGGATTATAATTATGGACTGATGAATGGATAAAGAAGATGTGGTGTATCTACATAACAGAATATTACTCAGCCATAAAAAAAGAATGAAATCTTGCCATTTGCCAGGAGTGGATGGAGCTAGAGAGTATCGTGCTAAGGAAATTAAGTCCGTCAGACAAAGACAAATACCATATGATTTCACTCATATGTGGATTTTAAGAAAGAAAACAAACAAGCAAAGGGGAAAAAAGAAGGAAAGGCAAACCAAGAAACATAGAGGACAAACTGATGGTTACTAGAAGGGAGGTGGGGGGGAGGATGGGTGACATAGGTGATAGGGATGAAGGAGCACACCAGTCGTGATGAGCACCAGCTGATGTTGTATGGAGGCGTTGAATCACTACATCGTACACCTGAAGCTAATATTATTCTGTATGTTAACTAACTGGAACTTAAGTAAAAACTTAAAAAAAAAGGAAACCAAAGATATGGAGCATCTGCAAGAGGGTTTTATATCTCTGTATCTAGGTCGATATAAAATCATGTTAAACTCTCACAAAATCTCTGTGAGGTAAGAATTGTGACCTTTATTTTATAGAGGAGAGAAGGCTCAGTAAGTTGCCCAGTGACAGTGGCAGATTGGAAGTTCCGCGTGTCCCCCCCACCTTAAGCAGCTAATAACTTTGGCCCATCAAGACAAGAAAGAAGAGATTAGAGGTCTCGAGTAGGTCATCTACTTCCCTCTGCGTGTAGCCAGTGCACTCCAGACATCAGAAGTTGGTAGAGAAATCCCACAAACCTAGAACCTGGCAGTATTTCAAGTTGAAGAGAAACCTTAAGGTAACCCCACATGTAGACGCTACTGAAGGAGCACCCAGAATAAGGGTTCAACTATGAACAGCCTTACAAGAACATCTTCAGTCTGCTCAGCAGCACAGATTGTAGCTTGTCCAAGGAAAAAGGAAATATACCGTCTTCTTGCTGAGGTATTGCTAAGAAGATTACCCAAGGCTAGACTACCTGGAGGGAGCTAGGAGAGCCTTCCAGCCAAAGAGTAAAAGGCTCTGAAAATAAATTGTTTTCCAATTCCCAATGCAAAGTGTAGCTTTATAAAAGAAGGTTCCAGGGTGCCTGGGTGGTTCAGTCGATTAAGCATCCAGCTTCAGCTCAGGTCATGATCTCACAGTTTGTGGGTTCAAGCCCTGCATCGGGCTCTCTGTAGTCAGTGCAGAGCCCACTTGGGATCCTCCGTCTCCCTCTCTCTCTGCCCCTCTCCCACTCATGTGTGCTTGGCCGTGTGCTCTCTCTCTCAAAAATAAATAAATAAATTTTTGATGTTTATTTATTTGTGTGAGAGAGAGAAAAAGACAGAGCACAAATGGAGGAGGGGCAGAGAGAGAGGGAGACCCAGAATCCGAAGCAGGCTCCAGGCTCTGAGCGGTCAACTCAGGTGCCCCTTAAAATAATTTTTTTAAAAAAAGGTTCCATATATATTGGTGCTTCCTAGGAGCACATTATACAACTTTCAGCAGCCATACTAAAATGGCCCATTCCCGAAATGAGTGGCGCGTGTGTCTAACAAGAAGACTATGCCAGAGAGAAAAAAGAAGGAAAGATAGGTCAATTCCAGGCCTGTTTTCGAAGTTTTTTTTTTTTTTTATCCAAGTAGTGATATTGTGCATATCAAAGGTCTGAGAAGATCTGCATTCCATTATCTGCTTTCTTTTTGATACAAGGGTAACTTTATTAAAACAAAGAAGTGAATATAATTTTAAAGGACATAAAAATCTAGAACACTTCACCAATTTGCCTTCTCTCCTTGTGCAGGGGCCATGCTGATCTTCTCCGTATTGTTCCAATTTTAGGATATGCACTGCTGAAGCGAGCACCCCATTATCTGCTTTCAGTGAGCCTCCCAAGAAGGCCCGAAATTCCCCCATTTATGCTAAGTTTTGCTTTCTGTAATTCTATTTACAGAACGGAAACCTCATTGGAAAGCACGTGCCTAAATTATTTGAGTCCTCTTTCTGCTTCAGTTTTTGTCCCCGATAAAAATAAAAGGATTTGAAGACACCCATGCTAGAGAAACTTGTCATAAAACAGTTTCCGATGCTAGAATCTGAAGTTCGAGCTTGTGGCTCCACGTGCAGGGAAGATGAGACACGCTTTTTGCACACCTACCTCAAGAAGCAGCTAGATTCCTGCTAGCCTCTACACACTCGCCTATGCTCTCCAGGCTTGAAAGGAGTTGCCATTTCCCCCTTCTTAATGGAAAAAAAGAATCGCTCGCAAGAATTTTTGACAGAAAAAGTACACATATTTGACTATAATCTTTGGCACATACCTGCCGTCTCAGAAAGGAAGAATGAAAAGAGGGAAATTAATACAGTTCAGATAGAAAATTCGATCCAATGGCAAGATACCGACAAATGAGGAGATTCACCTGACAAGGCTTCAGAAACAAAAACGCCAGAGAAGAAAACATTTTGTTTGGAAATGAATATTAATTTACAGAACACTTGCAAAGAGAGAGAGAGTTTCTGCATACCCTGTCCTCATCTTCCCTAGAATTACCACCTTACACCACTCTGTGAGAAAGCTTTTGATGTTAAGTTGGCTTGGTGCCTGATAAGTTGATTATAAAGTAAAAGTCTCAGGAAAATGTAACAGTAAGATTACTGACACATAAAAACTGAACGGTTTTAGCAAGCAAAGAAGGATGTGTACTTTTTAAAGTGAACACTGTACATAGTCTAAAAACTCAACTTTTAGTAACACAGTTTTAACTTGCCTCTTTACATGGTCAGTAGCCTGGTCCATGTTTTGTGGAAGGAAAGGAAGTCTCTTCATTTTGGGTAAATCCTGCCACAGCATGAATTATAGATTACTATCAAGTCACCAGTACCATATTGTAGCAACACATACAATAAATGCAGTAGGTGTGTTTCTTCTCTTGGATGGTGATATATCTCTTAAAATATAAATGTCAGCCTGCAAAGATAAATACCACTTGAAATTTATGGCCAACCTCACAAAGTGATTCACCAAAACGCTTGTTTTTAATTATTTTATTAGATCACATTCCTCCGTGATAGAAAAAGGAAGGGAGACAATGGGGGAATTGTCTTGAGAAGAGAACTATGAAAAGGGCAAAGAATGGAAGGTCAGAGGTCAAGGACAAGTGCTTTCCCGGCCCTGCAGTGTTCAGTTTTTTCCCCCTTCCTATCTTTTAACAGGAAGTGCCTTACCTAGGCTGTAATGACTTGGATTTTGTATATCCTATTTCCACAAGGAGATAACAGCTCTCTATCCAGATATCATCAGGCTTAGCCTCATTTTAAGTGAGTTCCCTGATACATTTGACAGACTGCACACTGAGATCTGGGATGTTGACTCTTTCGTATTTACCAATGATGCTCAGGTCAATAGGTAATTGCAGGGAACTCTTCGTTGCATCCACTTACTAATTGTCCTAAAGCATGTCCCTGAATTACACTGTGTATAATGCACATTTTGGAAGGGTCTCATAGTTTTGGCCTGTTAATAAATAGAGGACCAGGTAGAAATTTCCGGAGTATCAGAAATTTTTGGAGTATCAAATTTCTGGAATATCAATGCTCCAGAAATTTCTGGGGTACCTGCAGAGTGGAGTAGGCATTGCATTTGTAGAAGTCCAGTGTCTGCCCAAGTCTACCACAAGCAGGTGGTAACCAGTCCATCAGCCAAGCAGCACCTCATTCAAGTAGCATCATATTTGGCCCCCAGGGAAGACCATCTTCTCCAGCGTGTTGCTTAGGCTCCTCTGGGGTCACCTTCTTACACAAAGGGACAGCTTCTAGCTGAGCCTGAGACACAACACCACTGGGCCCACTCACCTCTTTCTCCAAAAATGACTAATTTGTGCAGGTCTAATTCCTTACTCCGTAAATGAATGAATGGTCTTCCCAAACACTGTAAAGACTCGATAAAAATTTACATATATACCTTTGGGGTGTTCTTTTTTAAGTAGTAATAGATACAATCAACTTGTACAATCAACATTAAAATTCAAAACAGCATTACTCTCTCACCCACTCCTACCTCTCTTCAGGGACTCTCCCTTTGATATCTAGCTTTTAACTAATGAAATAAACGAACAAGTATGGCATTCTTGAGGGCTATTTATAAAGCTCAAACATACAAATAAAACTCACAATCACCAGTTTTGTCGGTGATACATCATAAAGTAGAGGTGTTAGTGGAAGGCTTCGGCTGGTGCTAGGACTGTTTGTTCCCTTACCTCAGGACGGGGGTGTACATAGCATGCCTGTCTTGAGAAAGACCTTGTCTGGGTGGCCTTCCCCACTAGCTTTCCTCATTACATCAAGCTAAAAGGCTAAAACTGACAATGAACAAGGAACAAGTTTAACCCCAAGCCGGCTAGCCTAGGCTACATTTCTGCTAAAAATGAGAATCATTGCCTTCAGGAGTAAAGAGAAACTAAAACTTGGCTCTAAATGAATCTAACCTAGTTATTTATGTGTTATATTTACATATGAGCAGGGATATATATAACATCAGTTGTGCAAACGACTAAGGAATTCTATAATTCGGCCTTTCAGTGATCCTGAGCAAAAAGAGTGGGTTATTTTAGTTGCCTAAAAAGTATTCCTCTCTGAAAATAAAACCAATACAAAGAACTTAATTCCCTGCTCTAGAAATTGTTCCTTTAGCGGCGCCTGGGTGGCTCAGTCCGTTAAGTGTCCGGCTCTCGATTTCTGCTCAGGTCATGATCTTGTGGTTCGTGAGACTGAGCCCCATGTCAGGCTCTGCGCTGATAGAAGAGAGCCTGCTTGGGATTGTCTCTCTCTCTCTCTCTCTCTCTCTCTCTCTCTCTCAGAATAAATAAATAAACTTTAAAAAAAAAACCAACTGCTCGTAGGTCCATGATATCGTGAGTCCAGTACAAAGACCGTGGGCTTCGTCTTTTAGCCATTTCTCCTTGCTCACATAGGCAGAAAGGACATGAGATGAAATGCACTGTTCAGAGGGGAATTCCCTCTGTGCCCCTCTTTATTAGCCCACTTATGAATAATCAATGCACCCGCTTGAGTAAGAGGGGCATGTTATTGATAGTTTAGCTTCTAGAAACAAGTAAGTAGAGAATGTAACATCGCTTGATTGGGTGGAGTGTACTGTTAAGGAAATAAAAGGATGGACAGAAAATTGACAGATTTATTGACAATAAATGGCATGACTATAATGTTATTATCATAAACATTTGGTCCTACATCAAATCACCCTGTACTCCTGAGCTTTTGCAGTTTGTTTCTGGATAAGGTATTATTTTGTTCTCTTCCCCGAAGTTGCTTGTCACTTATTACAGCCATGAAAATGCATACTTATGGTATTTTTCAAAGTATAATATAATGCCTTTCATACATGGATGTTTTTACTTTGGCTACTAATGAGTACGGGGTGAGTAAGTGTGTCTATGCATGTGTGTGTGTGTGTGTGCGTGTGTGTGTGCATGTACCTATTTGTATCTGAATTTGTGCATCTTTCCGCTTCCTGAAATCCAGCTTTTTTTCTATTAGTTGAGGTTAGAAAGTAATTGAATTGTGGGGAAACATAGCTCTATTGTCATCTTGATATTCGTTCAAGGAAATTTTGGCTTTGGTGTGAGTTTTTGTGACTTAGTAGTAACCAATGTTTTATATAATTATAATATATAAAATACACGTATTAAGTAATCGTTACACCCAATGTGAGACTCGAACTCACAACTCCAAGACCAAGAGTCGCAGGCTCTACTGAATGAGCCAGCCACGTGCGCCTAATTTTATATATTTTTAATTTATACAGAAATAGTTCAGTCATACAAAACAGTATTGACATAATATAACATCTACATTTGTACATCTCACCCAATTAAAAAATGATATATTATGAAAAGAATTAATGCTTCTTGCTGATAACTCTTTGATAAAAATTTATGCTCTCTAAAGGTAGTCACAGCTTAGGATTTAGAGGATTTCTTTGGAGTTTTATTTTGTATGCATCTTTGCTTGAATAATATTTAGTGTTTTAAACTTTATATAAATGGTATACTATTTGTCTCCTTCTGAAACTTGCTTTCTTCATTCACTATTGAGCTTGGATTTTCATCCATGTGGATACATGCAGCTTTGGGCCAGTGGATTTTTTTCATTGCTGCATATTATTCTATTATTCTATTGGGTAGATAAGCAATAGTGGAAAGATTCTCTTGATGATGAACATTTGCATTCTTCCTAATTTTTCTATCATAAAATTACTTCCAATGGTAGTGTTGTATTTCTCTCTGTATGTGTGAGTTAATCCTAGCACATAGATCTAATGCACAGAATTTCTGGGTAAAAGGACAGACATAACATTGATAGGTATTGCCAAGTTTAATCTCTAAAGTTTTGTACAAATTTACACTCCTAGCATCAATACATTCTTATTATAAGTAATATGAACAGGTTTTAATTTGCATTTCCTTGATTACTAGTGAATGTGAGAAAATTTTATGCATACACATCCATATGCTTGCAGGCTTGCCTAAGTTCTGCCTGAGTTGGAGGGTGGAGCAGACTGTGCAAGCACAAGGTGCTGATTGGCCGCTAGCGTGGGATAAGTAGGAAACCTTCCCATGTCCTGGACCCTTCTCTAATGAGAGGCCCAGACCGCTTGCCGTAGAAACGGTGAGGTGGAATAGGAGGGGAGGTGGCATGGTCAGCATATAGATACATTCTCTCTTTTTTCCTTCAAATTTTAATTTAAATTCTAGTTAGTTAACATATAGTGTAATAGTGGTTTCAGGAGTAGAATTTAGTGATTCATCGCTTGCATATGACACCCAGTGCTCAACACGGCAAGTGCCCTCCTTAATGCCCATCACCCATTTAGCCCATCCCTCCACCCACCTCCCCTCCAGCAACCCTTAGTTCGTTCTCTGTATTTTAAGAGTCTCTTATGGTTTGCCTCTACCCCGACCTTTTGAATAAGAGGTGATGCAAAACAACAACCGTGATAGCAAATCTCCCTAGGACGATACCCTTCGTGCTATTTCAACTATAGCCTTCTCCTTCAAATATTATGTGAATTCAATCAATGTAATATCCCTCCCTGACCACTTAGTTCTATGAGGGTGAAGGGAGAGAAAGTGGAAGAGAATGCTTGCAGGTAGTAATTCCTAACTCATCAAATTGAGTGAGATATAATTAAGTAATATATGAAGTACTCAGCCCTAAGGCTGGAAAAGAGTATTCACTCAAGAAAGGTAAGCTTCAAAAGATATTTTAAGGAAAATAAAATAAATAAAGATAAATTCTCTGAAAAGTAATATGTCACCTATAATGTTCCATGAGGTTACATAAGGACCTCTTCCCATACACCCCCTTAATTCACTGCCTCCAGACTATTTTGGACGTGGCGAGCAGACACTTCAGCTTACTGGAAGTGTATGTAAAGTAAGAATAAATGAGGGTTGAAATTAGTCTGAGTAGCTTTCCTGTGAGTAAAGAGCAGGGGATATTCGTACTTTGGTCACTCAGAGCTATTTTTATAACTTATTTTTTGTTCTTGGCTGTGTTCCTGATAGGTGACAACTTGAGAACTGGAAAAATGAGGATTTTTCTCTTTCTTCCTTGTAAATGTCAGTAGACTCTAACAGCTTACTCTCCAAAAATAAGCATTACTCTGGAAAAGTACTGGAGAGAGGTTTTTCTCTCCCCAACCAACCAAGGAGTGGATATGTTAAGACATTTTTTTTTTTTACAAATTCAAAGAAAGAATAACTAATAATTAAACATCTGGGTTCTTACTGTATCTGGCTTCAAAATTTATATTCCAAAGTGACGTGATAGGATGCACATAGCAATTTAGGAACAATCTATAATATCAAAAGTATGATTATACGTCAAGATTTAAATCTCAAGGAATCTTTCCGAGCTCAGCGTATCTTTTCCAATAAGTATATTTAAATGACAACTAGTCATACAGGCAGCTCTAGAAGACTGTATAAACCATGATTTAGCCAGACCCTAATATTAATAGTTTATGCCTGAATACTGGATTAATTCAGGTGTTAGGAGGAAGAAGAAAATTCCCTTTCCCTTTTCCTTTCCCATCTGTCTTTATGAGTCTTAGATTGTCTTTTTTGACCCTCACGTAAGGAGATTGGTATCTTCATGCTGTCCCCAATCTCCCATCCCTTTCCCATCACAACTCTGAATTTCTGAGTCACTCAGTGAAATTGAGATAATATGAAAGCGGTCCGATTGAACTAATTTACACTAACATGAAAATGGTTCCTTAATCCTTCCAAAGGAATTGGAATGCTCAAAAGATAGCTTCGATAAGCTACCTGAATCTTCAGTATCAGAATTTCAGGCACATTAAGAGAGTAGAAAAATTAGTCGATATTTGATGAGATATTGGGAGACAATTCAGATATCATCGCTGCCATGGGAATTGCTTTTCAGAATCTATTCTCTCCCACGAATAGAGACTTTTTAAATTTTCTAACAACGTCTACTTCCCGTAGTAGTAATAGATATATCTGCAGAGAGCTTTTCAAATGGTCATACTTTTCTATCGAAGACGGGCATCTCAGGTCTTCTTTCCAAAGTTAAAAAGAATCACTTTTCAAGTGTTTGTGATTTGTTTATTTTTATCTTTTAAAATTACTTTTCGGCTTTGTTTTTTATCTTCCTGATAGAGTGGATGAAATGGGTAATTAGTACTCTGAAAAGAAAACATCTCGCTCTCATTCTGCCTCCACCAGTAGATAAAAAACTGAATGAGAAGAGGATGATGAAAGAAAAGAAGCAAAGACGACCCAGAATTGGAAGTAATTGTTCATCCTATATCTTGACGTGGAAGGAGAGCTATAAAAAGGGGCTTGCCTCCGTGTCCTGCAGCAAAAATGAATAGTAGCATGAAAGGATGTTATCTGCAAAAGCAGTGGATGATTAACCTTAAAGTTACAGGAAAATAGAATCAAGTTTCATGTGGTCATAAAAATGTATCAGACACAATTACAAATTCTCGTCCTCTAGTCAATGACTACCCGATTCTTGAAATAAATGGGTTTGGAGATGGCAACGTAAGGAGTATCTTGACATGACAGTGATGAAGTCTAAATTGTATTATTGATTCATAGCCCAGTGATTCCAAGCTCACTCTGTACTTGATGACAAGATGACCTGCTCTTTGATAACATGACGATATGGATCCTAAGCCTTTTCTAAGTCCCACTGGGGGTCACTGATCCAGAAGAAATAGAAAATTATTCTTGATCACCTTTTAAAGGTTTCTTTGTCTCATCCAAGCATTCTCATTGATTGAATCTCATTACTATACCTGCGCTGAAGTTTTGTAAGCCATGCCTGTCTTTCTCCCTTCTGGCCTGTTCAGGTCAGAGCCTTCTTTGCACAAGACTGAATTGAGAGAGAAACTTGGGTTTCTGCCTCACTTTAGCCTTTGCTTCTCAAGAATCAGTATTCTCCCAATACAGCATATATTTTTAAAAAAGAAACTTCCTTAAAGAGCTGGTCTGTTCTTAAAAACTGATGGGAGCAATCCGGGGTTAAGCAAAGCTTCAGTCAGGGGACTCCATTCACAAATGGAGTGCTTAATCTGTTCATTTGTTTGTTCACAAAGATTTATGAAGACCTTACTCTATGCCAGGCACTAGATTAATTGCTAGACTGAAAGCAGTGAACAAGACAGACAGTCTCACTTCTTAGGAAGCTTAGCACCAAGACAGAAAGACAGATCTTGAACAATAATTACAAGATTAAGGATATTATAGAGCGGGAAGTGCACCTGCCAACAGGGTGTACATAGTGAAAGCCTTTTGGAGGCTATGGCATTTAAGCAGAAACCAGAAGGAACAAGAAGAATTAGAAATGTTAAAAGTGGGGAGGGGTTATGCAGAAAGAGCAGCTTATGTGAATGCTCTGAAGTAGAAGAGAACACGACCTATTTGCAGAAAAACGGTTCTTTAGCACCAAACACATAGAAAATGAGGTCAGGAGTGCTAAGGGGTGAGATTTTAGAGATAGGTGTGATTCATATCATGGGGAGCCCTGTAGTCATGCCAAGGAGTTGGTCTTTTTCCTTAGGGTCATGACACATTTTTAAGTCAGGGAGTAACATTTGCATTTCAAAATAATCTCTCTGGCTGTAATTGTAAAAAGTAGATCTGAGAGTTGTGAGATTGGATGCAAAGAATCCAGTTATGAAGTTATTACAAACCTCTGGTTCCAACAACATGGTAGCCTAAGATAGCAGGAAAAAAAATCTTGCTAAAAATATCTAGACATTCTGAAAAGAAAAAGTAGTTTAAGTATGTGTGGTCATAAATACAGATGACAAGAAATGAAGGAGCTAAAACCCCAGAGAAGCGAGCAAGGGAGCCAGCAGTGGGGCTGCCTGGTGGAGTTGATATGACTCAGTCATTTGCAGGCTTGGATTTTAACGCCTTGGCAGTTAACTGTTAACTGTTTAACACCTTGGCATAAACTGTTGTTCTGAGCCTGAATGAGATGAGAAGTTGGAAGGAAAATCTTGAAGGGCTGTGGCCTCAATGGAAGGCTGAAACAGACAAAAATCCACCCATCAGCAGATAGACACAAGAAGAAACTTTGAGTCCTCATTTTTCTTCTTTCTTAAGCTGGTCTTGAAAAATGGTGTTCTCATCTGAGACTTTGAGCTCCTGGGCCTCACCTAACACAGATTTGGGGTTCATATTTGTACTACCAACTTGAACCAAGAACATCCAGGAAACCAAACACAAAATTTATCTGGAGAAATGTTTCCATAACTCAACCACTCATCTACTTTCTGTCTCTATGGATTTGCTAGTTCTGGACGTTTCATATAAATGGCATCATATAATGCATGATCTTTTGTATCTAACTTCTTTAACTTAGCATAATGCTTTAAGATTCATCCATGCTGTAGCACATATCAGTATTTTATTTTTTGATTCCTATAACTCATTCAGAAAGGGAATGTGAAATTAGTAGGTATAAATAGCATAAAAGAAGGAATGGATTCTAAGGAAGAGATACTAATAAAAACTGATAGGGAAAATTTGAGGATAAAAGAGTGTCTAGAAATGAAAGATGGAGTCACTTAAGTTAAGTCAGTGGACAGGTCAAAAATTCTATTAGAAATAGCTAAAGGGAAATTTAATTGACTGGAATTTGGGTCTGAGAAAATTACCCAGAATGCACCATAGAAAGCTAAAGAAATGAATGATGCAAAAGAAAAGTCAAGAAAAACAGAGAATAGAATAGGCAAGAGCAACATACTCAGTAGAAATTTTTGAAATGATACACAGAGAATGAAGGACAGACAATATTCAAAAAGAGAATTGTATTGACTCTTAAATTGATGAAAACCATGATCACTCAAATTCAAGAGCCCTGCCCCTCCAGGTTCCGAGCAGAATAAATGAAATTAATTTCACCTAGACAAACAGTTGAGAAACTGCAGAAAACCAAAGCCATTGGGAACATCTGATAATCAATCAGAAATAAGGCCCATGAAAGCTGTCAGCAGGCTTCCACTAGTACCAATGAAAGCTATACAACAATTGAGAGAAAACTGCCAACTTAAAGACAGTTGGTCATTTTCAGGCTTTTTTTTTTTTAATTTTTAACTTAGCATATTTCATTTTTCAGGAAAAAAGGGGGAGGGAAAAGGGAAAGGGAGAGAGAGAGAATTCCAAACAGGCTCCACCCCAACACAGAGCCCAACATGGAGCTGGATCTCATGACCCTGAGATCATGACCTGGGCTGAAATCAAGAGTCTGACGCTTAACTGACTGAGTCACCCAGGTGCCCTGGAAAAAGAAATTTTTTCAACATGTGTTTCTATAAGCAGGAAGTTGAACACAGAAGGAATGAGTGACATACAAAAATTAGTGGTGATGTCAAATGACACTGATGCAAAAATATAAACATATTCACTCTAACAAAACAGTAATTGGAATGGAATAATTTGGGAAATAGCAAAAGCAAATTATACTTTAAATCCTGGGAAATAATATGTAAATGGAAGTTAGAGGATAAGGCTGAATGTGATTTAAGCAAATATAGTAATTTTAATAATATTAAGTTAACATATACGAGTTAAATACTGAAAACTAGTAATGACTGTTAAGAGATATTTCCAAAATATTTCCAAAGTAGTAAAAGGTGATTAAAAAAATAAAGAAACCCTGGGCACCTGGATGCCTTAGTTGGTTGAACATCTGACTCTTGATTTTGGCTCAGGTCATGATCCCATGCTCATGGGATCAATTCCCACATCAGGCACCATGCTCAGCGTGCAGCCTACTTGAGATTCTCCCTCTCTCTCCCTCTCTCTCTCCCTCTCTCCCTCTCTCTCTCCCTATGCCTCTCTCCCACACTTGCACTTGCACACTCTCTTTCTAAAATAAGAAAAAAAGTTTTTTAAATATAAAGAAATAAATAGACAAAATAAATAAAAACACTTTTTAAAATACGGGGCACCTGGGTGGCTCAGTTGGTTGAGCATCTGACTCTGGCTCAGGTCTTGACCTCACAGTTCATGATTTCAAGCCCCACATCACTCATGATTTTAAGCCCCATGTCGGGCTCTGTGCTGACAGCTCAGAGCCTGGAGCCTGCTTCAGATTCTGTGTGTGTCTCTCTCTCTGCCCCTTCCCCATTCATGCTCTGTCTGTCTCTCTCTCTCTCTCTCTCTCAAAAATAAACATTAAAAAAACTTTTTTAAAAATAAATCCTGCATCAAAGAACTCAAAATCTGAAAGAGCAAAGCCAAAACATGTGTCATCACAATGCCATGTGGTAACATTAATTCCACAGAAGTTGAGAGCATGAGGCTGATAGGAGGGGAGACTTTTTGAAGGAGTTGGTGCATGTGTGGAATAGTAAGTTGCAAATAGGTGTTAGCCAGGTAAGACTTTTATTTTGCCTTTTTAAAAATTATTATTTTTTATTTATTATTGAGAGACAGAGAGAGACAGAGCATGAGCATGGGAGGGGCGGAGAGAGGGGGAGACACAGAATTGGAAGCAGGCTCCAGGCTCCGAGCTGTCTGCAGAGAGCCCGACGTGGGGCTCAAACTCACAAACCGCAAGATCATGACCTGAGCCGAAGTCAGACGCTTAACCGACTGAGCCACCCAGGCGCCCCTGCCTTTTTAAAAATTATTATATAATTTACCCAGCATAAAATTCACCCATTTAAAGCATACAACTGGGTGGGTTGATATATTCACAAGATTATGCAACTATCACTATTGTCTAATTCCAGAATATCAAAGAAACTCTGGACCCCTTAGCACTTACTCTCCATTCCTTCCCTCCCCCTAGCCCAGGGCAACCCCTAAGCCACTTTCTGTCTCTATGGATTTGCTAATTCTGGACATTTGATGTTAATGGAATCATATAATGCATGGCCTTTTCTGTTTGACTTCTTTCATGTAGCATAATGCTTCGAGATTCACCCATGCTGTAGCATATATCGGCACTTCATTCTTTTTTATTGCCGAGTAATATTCCATTGTATGAACGTGCCACATTTCATTGATTTGTTCCTAATTCAAATGGATGGACATGTGGGGTGTTTCCACTTTGGGGTTATTATGAATAATGCTGCTATAAACATTTGTGTCCAAGTTTTTGTGCAAACACATGTTTTCGATTTTCTTGAAGATACTGTTAGGAGTAGAATTGTTGGGTCATGTGGTAACTCTATCTTCAGCATTTGAAGTAATTTCCAAAGTGTTCTCCATGGTCGGTGCGCCATTTTACATTCCTATATCCAGGTGAGACTATCTGTCGGTGCGTGTACATGCAGGAAGGAAGGAGAACAGGAGGGAGAGGAATACTCATATCAAGGAAATGACAGTGACTGACAGTAAAGCCGATGGCATCGGAGTCAGCATAGCACAAATAAACTCCCAAAGGTGACCAGTTGTATTTTGTACCGAGGGAAATAGAAATCATTTTATAATGCTGCATCCCCAAATTGCAAGGCGGAGCCTAGAGGATCTGGGGACTTGAGACCTGGAAGATTGTCGCCACCTGTTCTCTCCCCTCGGGCCATTCAGGTCACAGCTCTGAGCTCTGCCTTATTCATCCGAAAAGTGGGATTAACATTTCTTATCCTGCCCACCTCCCAGGATTATGGGAATCAAATGGCAAAGAGGCTGCAAAAGCGCTCATGAGATTTCGGTGTAGCGATAGCAGAAGGCTCCCTACCACGTAGGCCTAGGAAGGTTGAGGCCCAGCTCACACAGTTTTGATCTCCAGTAAAGCCATAAATTCATCCTGTTTTTTGCTTCCCAAGTGAAACACCAATGCATACCAACCATACTGCAGAAAACCCATAATCTTCTGATAGTAGGTAAACATCAGAAATAATTATTTATTGATCTACTGTCAACTTTACAATCCACTTAGACATTGTAATTGTAAGAACTATGTACTTTTCGCAGTGATTTTTCTACCTAATTTGTTCTACAGTATTTCATTTAGCGTTAAAGACTCTAATAAGCCCAAAACCTTAGAGGTTTAACACAATTAAAGTTTATTATTTGTTTCTGTAACAGTCCAAGATGGTCACAAGGGCAAGGGGAAATGTGGGGTACATGGGAGGACTCTGTTCCATTCAGTCATTATGGAACCCCGGATGTAGTCCTTTCTTGCTCAGAGGTCCTAATGCCATAGGAAAGATGAGGCATAAGAATCCATAATGTCAAATAAGTATATGAGCCCCCACATGGTGCCGAGGTCTGGGAGACGGCAAGAGAAGAAGGCTTGGGGTGATCTGTGATAACTTCCTGTGTGAAGGTGGATCACTGCTCATAGTGCAGAGGTATCCCGTGAAGCAGAAACGAGGTAAGCACAGTTTTCGAAGTAGGAGAATGCAAGGCGATTTCACATGAGACAAACATCTCTTAGTTTTTATGTGTGTACCATGGCCAGGTGGAATGTTAACATTAGAGGAAGCTGGATGAAGGGTATACAGGCCCACTCTGTGGTATCTTGCAACTCTTATGTGAATCTAAAATTTAAAAAAGTTTTAAATAATTGTGTGTGTGTGTGTGTGTGTGTGTGAGAGAGAGAGAGAGAGAGGGGAAGGGAGAGAGAGAAGTTCGTGTGTGCCTGTGATGAAGGGCATATCATGAAAAAGCAAACGAGAGAATCATCGTAGTTTTCCTGTTACCATTGAGGCAATTGATACAGAAAGAACAGGGGTCTGTCCAAAGTCACACAGCCATTTAAGAGCCGAGATGCGACTAGCCCATTCTGATGCTCCCTATATAGAATAAAATAAGAGGTGTGAGCCTGAAAATGGAAAAGATCTGTAAGTGGAGAATATTTGGGACCAAACACATCGTAGGTCAATTTGTACTTGTTATGGTTTCAAACTATACAAGTTAAGTCATGGGAAGCAAACTTCTAAAAATGATTGATGTCTAATGTAACAAATTAAGAGCTAAAATATGCTCTTCTATCCACAGGATGATTTACTTCACCATATGCTAATAATGTTCTGGTTTTAATCAGCAGCATATTGCATAGCGAATGCTTACCTGTGACCTGGTCCATTAAAATTAATTGGTAAACATGACTATATTTTTAGAGTATAATAGCAACATTTATTAATGAAAGTGTGAAATGGCCTTTCATAATTTCATGTATGCTAATGGGGATTTAATAAGGGCATTGAGTAATAAATATTACAAGGTCAGAGTTGAGCCCTGACATTGCGTTTTATTTATTTTTTTAATTGAAGTATAGTTGACATACAATGTTATGTTAATTTTAGGTGTACAACATATCGATATGATAACTATATACATTACTCAGTGCTCATCACGGTTAAGTGTAGTCCCTATCTGTCACTATATGTCATGACGCTATTACTGACTTTATTCCCTGTGCTGTACTTTTCATCTCCATGACTTATTTATTTTAAAACTCGAAGTGTATACCTCTTAGTCCCCTTCACCTATTTCCCTCACCCCTCACCCCTCACCCCTCACCCCTCACCCACTTCCCCTCCAGCAACCACCAGTTTGTCCTCTGTATTTATGAGTCTGCTTCTATTTTTTGTTTATTTGTTCGTTTGTTTTGTTTTTTTAAACTCCACATGTAAGTGAAATCATGTGGCATTTGTCTTTCCCAGACTGACTTATTTCACTTAGCATAATATTCTCTAGGTCCATCCATGTTGTCATAAATGGCAAGATCTCATTCTTTTTATGGCTGAGTAATATTCCATCGTATATATGACATATATATATATGTCATGTATATATCCCCCACTTGTTTTTATTCTCAGGTTAGTTAATATACAATGTAGTCTTGGCTTCAGGAGCAGAATCCAGTGATTCATCATTTACATAGAACACACATGCTCATCCCAACAAGTACCCTCCTTAATGCCCATCACCTATTTTTCCTACCCCCATCAACCCTCAGTTTGTTCTCTGTATTTAAGAGGCTCTTATGGGTTGCCTCCCTTTCTGTTTTTATCTTTTTTTTCCTACCTTCCCCTATGATCATCTGTTAAGTTTTTCAGATTCCACCTATGAGTGAAATCATGTGACATCTCTCTTTCACTGAGTGACTTATTTTGCTTAGCATAATACCCTCCAGTTCCATCCACGTTGTTGCAAATGGCAAGATTTCATTCTTTTTCATTGCCGAGTGTACTCCACTGTGTGTGTGTGTGTGTGTGTGTGTGTGTGTGTACACACATACACATACATGCCATATCTTCTTAATCCATCAGTTGATGGACATTTGGGCTCTTTCCATAATTTGGTGATTGTTGATAGTGCTGCTGTAAACATTGGGGTGCATGTGCCCCTTTGAATCAGCATTCCTGTATCCTTTGAATAAATTCCTAGTAGTGCAATTGCTGGATTCTAGGGTAATTCTATTTTTAATTTTTTTGAGGAACCTCCACACTGTTTGCCAGAGTGGCTACACAAGCTTGCATTCCCACCAACAGTGCAAGAGGTTTCCCCTTTCTCCACATCCTCACCAACATCTGTTGTTTTCTGAGTTGTTAATTTTAGCCTCTCTGACCAGTGGTATCTCATTGTGGTTTTGATTTGTATTTCCCTGATGATGAGCAATGTTGAACATCCTTCTCATGTGTCTGTTTGCCCTCTGGATGTCTTCTTTGGAAAAGTGTCTATTCATGTCTCCTGCCCATTTCTTCACTAGATTATTTGTTTTTCGGGTGTTGCCTTTGGTAAGTTCTTTATAGATTTTGGGTACTAACCCTTTATCCGATATATCATTTTCAAATATCTTCTCCCATTCATTGGTTGCCTTTTAGTTTTGTTGTTTCTTTCCTTTGCTGTCTGGAAGCTTTTTATCCTGATGAAGTCCCAATAGTTCATTTTTGCTTTTATTTCCCTTGCCTTCAGATGTCAACTAAGAAGTTGCTGTGGCCAAGGTCAAAGAGGTTGCTGTCTGTTTTCTCCTGTAGGATTTTGATGATTTCCTGTCTCACATTTAGGTCTTTCAGCCATTTCGAATTTGTTTTTGTACATGGTGTAAGAAAGTTCCCCCACTTCTTTATTCACTCATCTGTTGATGAACAGTCTTTAGAACAGGCTTGTCAAGAAGACCTGGAAGTTGGTAGAGAGCAAGCCTTGAGAATACTGAGACAAGGCAGAGGGAGCAAGATAGGAGTTGGCCTCATGTGTCGAGGGAACACCAGTGAGCCACAGTGAGGTCGGGGGGTGGAGGAGGCAGTAGGGAGAAAAATAAGGGAATGGGTCAGCTGTGAAATGGTTGGGGGCCATCTGGGGTCTTGTAAGATACTCTATGGACTTCCGTTTTTACTCTCTGTAAAATGGCAAAACCTTGAATTACGAGCAACACGATGATGTGAACTTGCTTAGTTTGTCAGGATCGCCGTGGCAGTTCTATTGGGAAATGAGTCTACAGAGGCAATGGTAGAAAAAGGAAGATCAGTTCGACTACTGCAAGCAATTACAAGAATCTGGTAGGAGATGGTGGTGATTCTACCAATGGAGCAGTTCACAGGTCAAAGTGGTTAGATTAGCTGAAAGATGGGATGTGAGGTGTGAGAGACAGAAGAATCAACAGTAACACCAAGACTGCTGGCCTGAGAAACTGGATGCATTAAGTTAAAATTATCTGAGATGTGGTAGGAGAAGGTATTGGGGAAGAGATCAGTTTTGTACATGTGGCGTTTGAGATGTCAGACATTCAAGTGGGAATTCGGAGCAGAAAGCTAAGAATGGAAGCAGAGCACCTGTAAAATGGTGGGCAATCTTAAGAATACAGACTCCAACCATTTTAAATATTTCTCTGAAAAAAAAGTTTTGTTTTGTAAATCCCTCTCTTGCATCTCCCCTCTGCATGCCATGGACACCTCCCAATCCCTGCAGCTTTCCGGAATTCACACTAATACCATGAGTTTAGCTTCTGGGGATCCTTGGTCTCCCAAGAAACCAATCTTTATTTGTGACATTGTTTCTATGGATAATTCCAAACAACGCCCAACTCACTTGAAAATACAGCACTGCCCGGATTTGAAACACGAAGTCATTTCTAATTAGGCAGTTCAGTTCAAATCTCCAGTTGTCTGGGCTCCTTCAATATCGCTTGCAGCTTTTTCCTGTAGAGCTGCCACTCATCCTTAGAGGACATGCGTTCACCGCAAACAGGAAGGTCATAGGGCATCACCATGGAGTTTGAGAGGTAAGAGTCTGTCATTCCCAGGAACTCCTGATCGCCTGGGAATAGAATGCTCTGCCATTGCTAGATTTTGTGACAACCCAAAGCCCTACCTCCTCTGTGACTGTATCCAAAATACCTATTTTTCATTAATGAATTAATTAGAATTTTGTTTGGGAAGAATGTTGTGACACCTCTTGAGATAATTGGAGACGTCCTGGGGAGTTGCAGAGCCGGAGTCGGGAGTCACTTCTCTGAGATATTTTCATCTGAAAACTGAGAAAATTGACACAAGAAAAATAAATGACATATGGAGTCTTAGGCAACTAGGGGGAAAAAAGCTCTCTATTGAGAAGCTGAGTGAAAGCACAGATAATTAATGATACAGAATTATCAACCCATTTCTGATGATCAGCTGCACAGTTAAGATGGAGGTTCAGGTCTCAGAGTTGTATATGGGTTGAACTTTTTCCAGAAAGAACCCACGGAGACAGGATCTAAGAGGTATTATGCAGTTACCTTGCCCTGAATATATAAGTGCTAGGGAAGCACAGTAGGGAAGGCCCCCAATTTTCCGGTAGAAGTGATGGAAGGATGGTTATTATCAACCTAGTGCTGCTTCGCTTCTCAAATGTAAATATGGATCTCCATTATTCATGGCAGTCTGTTAGGGCTTGTATATCACTCCCCACGCCTCTACCACGGCACCAGCCAGAACCCCATACAGAATGAATAATTGCTAAACTGGAACATGATTTGCAAAGCTGTAGACTTTTATTTTGATGGCTTCTGGCAAATGTCAAAAACTTTAACAATTGAGATTGTTTTGAGGGTTTCCTTTAGCTATGACCTCAACCTCGTACTTGGCTCACCAGATTTTCAGTCTAGGCCAAAAACCAAATAACATAAGTCAGGTAATGAAGCTAATCTTGGTGCTAGGAGAAAGGAAAGGGAGCCGTAACTCAAACGTATGGTTACCCCAGTAGTCATTCATTAGATATAAAATTCAGGAGAAAACATAATCAGACATGATCAGCTCACTGCTCCCACTTCCTGCCCTAACCTCCTTTCCTACAGGGCTTGTTATTTCTGCCTTTCGCCTGTGAGCAGATTGGACGAGAGAAGAGAGTGAGCTGTGTTTTATGATCATAAATTGATAGCTAAGGGGAGATGAGAATGTGTAAAATAAAAATTTCACAACCGAAAAAACTTTTAGAGTCATTCACTCTCTCACCTTACACATGAGAAAGTAAAGTCAAGAGAAGCAGAGTGACTTGCCTAAGATATAAAAGCTGGTTAGATGGAATGCTACTGGGCAATAACCAGGAAGGAACTATTGACAGCGGCAACAAAATGGATGGCCCTTGAGGGAATTATGCGAAGTGAAAGAAGCCAATCCCCAAAGGTTGCATGCCATATGATATTATTTATACATATTTCTTAAAATGACAACGTTAGAAAAATGGAGAATAATTAGTGGTTGCCAAGGGTCGAGGGAGGCAAGTAGGGATCGCTATAAAAGTTCGACAGGAGAAATCTTTGTGCTGATAGAAATTTTGTATCTTGACTACATCTATGTCAATATCCTGGTTGCCATATTGCACTGTAGTTTTCCAAGATGTTACTAGAGGGAGAAACTAAACAAAAGGTATATAAAGGGTATACGGGATTTCTCTGCATTATTTCTTAAAGCTGCATGTAAATATGCAATTATTTGAAAATTAAAAATTTAAAAGAGTACCTTTCAAAATAAAACCAATTGCTACGCTTACAATCATTCATGAAAATGTTTCCTATATCTTCCTATTAAGTGATAGTTAACAAAGTTGTAAAGGTTTGTCAGCCTTATCCAACTGTATACTTACTGTCTGGGCACTTCTTATGTATCAATCTCACTAAAAGGAGACACAACTATGAAAAAGATACAGCTATGAAAAAATACAGTAAAACCTTGGTTTGCAAGAATAATTCAGTTCGGAAGCATGCTTGTATAATCCAAAGCACTTGTGTGTCAAAGAGAATTTCCCCATAAGAAATAATGGAAATTCCGGTGATTCGTTCCACAAACCAAAAATATTCATCTAAAAATGATTACTATACTGTAATATAACACAAAATAAGAAAGGAAATACAAAATAGAGAGAAAATAAACAAATTAACCTGCACTAATCTTTGAACACCTTTGTGGCTGCTGTGAGGGAGACAAGAGAGAAGAGGAGGGTTACTGTGTTGGACGACTTTCACTGTCACTAAGGGAATCACTGCTATCTGTTGGCTCAATGGAATCTTTTTCTTTTCATGCAACTTTAACAAGGAACCTTTCCAATGACACTTGCTTTTGCCTCCTTTTGAGGATGTCGTGGAAATGTGACTTTGCATTGTCGTTAAACAGATTGCTCGCACTGCTACAGCCTTATTCATGTGGTGCTTTTCTACAGAATTTTGCACTGCTTCCCACATCTTACACATCTCCCTAATCCGACTCGAAGTGAGGGGTTCCTCCTCCTTTCCCTCCTGCTCCTCTGCCAACGAGATCTCCTCCATAACCTCTTGCTGTAGCCCGAGATGCAGATCTGTCAGTTCGCTGCTGGTCGGCTCCTGGCCGTGTTCCTCCACCAGCTCTCGAATGTCGCCCTCATTCCCCTCCAGTCCCATGCACTTTCCCAGGGACACAATGTCAGCGACAACTGGTGGCTCCTGTTCATGAGCAAGCCCCTCTAAGTCATGTCCAAGAATGCAATTAGGCCACAGTTTTCCCCAAGCAGAACTGAGGGTTCTCTCGGCGACCCCGTCCCGGGCTTTATCGATGATCTTAAGCCAGTTCATGTGCGGAAATGACTTTTCCAAAACTCTCGGAGGGGAAGGTTTGTTCCTTCAGTCGCCTTGAAGCATTCTGAAATAGTGCTTTGGTGTAAAGCTTTCTAAAGTTCGAAATGACCTGCTGATCCACGGGCTGGAGGACTGGAGTGGTGCTGGGAGGAAGGAACGTGACCTTAAAAACTCCAATTGCTCCAGTAAGTCGTCCTCAAAGCCTGGAGGCTGAGCAGGAGCATGACCCATAACCAGCAAGGCTTGAGCGGCAGATTCTTTCCTAAGAGGATTTCTTCACCGCAGAACCGAAGGCCTCTCGATCCGCCCGAGGAACAAGACACGAGCGACCCGAGCTTGCCGTCGGACCTCCACGTGACGTTTAACTGGCTCTTCTGCGCCTGGCATTTCTCGAAGGCTCGTGGATTCTCAGAATGGTGCATTAGCAGGGGCTTCACTTTGAAAGCCCCGCTTGCCTTAGCGCAAAACAAGAGGGCGCGTCAGTCCTTCATGGGCTTGTGACTGGGCACCGCTTTCTCTTCTTCTGTATCATAGGTCCTCTTTGGCAACTTTTTCCAAAACAGCCCCGCCTCATCACAGATAAAACCTTGCTCCAGCAGGTAACACTCGGAAGCCATGAGCTTCTGGAACTCTGTAGCGAGCGCCTCGGTTGCCTTAGCGTTCGAACTCATGGCCTCTCCGTGCCTCGCAATACTATGAATGAAACTTCCCCTCTTCAAGTGTTCAAACCATCCCCTGCTTGCCCTGAGGCCTTCTTCGTTTTCTCTGGACATGCCTGGCAGTTTACTTACGAGGTCGGTGTACAAGCCCTCTGCCTTCTCGCACATAAATTTGTCACGGTATCACCTGCCAGTTGTTTCTGGTTTATCCAAACCAGAAGCAACTTTTTACGTTTTCCAGAACACGTGGTGGTTGCTTTGATATTCTCATGACTCCTTTGACTGCATCTAGCCCCCTTATTTCTTCTTTCTTCTTTAATATTATGCAAAGGGTCAACATAGACTTCTTATAAAATCTTGCAATGTTGGCCACTCACATACCTTGTTCATACTTCTCGATGATTCCATTCTTAACGTCCACCATAATCATCTCCTTCTTCTTACTGCCTTTCTTTTCAACCTATTTCTGCATGGGGGCCATGGTATACGCTAGCATGGATGTTGACTAGAGTACAGTATTAATCAACTCTTGTCATGAACTATATTTAATGTAACTGGCAATAAGGCACCAGAGGAAAGGGTTTATATCTGCAGGCAGAGTGACCTAGAATGAAGCAGGACATTTCTAAGCTTACTCTTGTCTGGAAAAGCAAACGACTGTCCATAGGTGCTTCGAAGTGACAAAAAATACACTAGTGCCAGTTGTGGGCACTTTCCAACATTCTGAAAAGTCATTGATTTCTGCCAAACACTGTGGTCTGAGACCGAGCATCCGAGCATGAAGATGGTCACCCACAATCCCGCAGAAAGAGAGAGAGAGAGGAACCATTGGCTCAGTTGTGATCATGTGACATTCGGCATCACATACTACTCGTATTGCAAGACATCGCTCATTTATCAAGTTAAAATTTATTAGAAACGTTTGCTCATCTTGTGGAACACTCGTAGAACAAGTTACTCACAATCCAAGGTTTTACTGTACCTGTAGCACAGTTGTCACTCTGACCTTTGGACTTGACAGGAAATATGTATAAACCTTTTATGAGAAGATACTTTCCTCTGACTTGCCTTCTTAAGACCAATAAACATCATATTTGTATCCACCACCACCTCCTCAAAAAACAAAACAAAACAAAACAAAAAACAAAAACAAAAACAAAACAGAGCTTGAGACAGAGTTTGATCTATGGCATAAACAGAGTGACTCTTTGTGGAGCGTCTGCTCCAGGGCTAGGATGAAGTTTGTCAAAACTGGCATGAGTTACACTCTACAGGGTTGCAGACTTTGAGTGAAAGGATGGTAAAATCCTGGGACAAAACAATAGGGTAGAACAATATAAATATGAGACCTGGTGTGGGTAACCAGCAAAGAAATAGGTTTTTTGTAGGTCTGAAGTTTGGGACTACTAACAGGGCAGTTTGCTCATGAAACCGACCTTCTATTCATCCAGGCTTGCCTTGGCTTCAGTGTGTTGGTCCTGTTCCCAATTATTTGCACCAGTGCCTGGGCAGATATGTGGTTGGAGGCCCCAGAATAGTTGGGAGAATGAGACAAGGAAATTCTGCAAGGACGTGAAGAGATATAACATCAATTGTGTGATCTCGATGGGGGGCCATAGGCCACAGAAGCCATTTCCCTGGGCAGCTGCTGGGTCCCCTGTTCTGTGTGCTCATGTGTCCCCACCTGTGGGCAGCAAGTGTCTCCTTTTTCCTCCTGCCCCTCACATCACTACTTCTTCCTGACAGCTGGGCCAGGATCACTGTTGCGGTTCAAACCTCATGGTGCTGGTAGGGTGGTCACCTCATTCTGGTTTGCCTGGCACTGTCTCCATATTAATATTCAGTATCCTGTGTTCTGAGAGCCCTTCTCAGTCCCAGGCATTCCAGAGACAGCTGGTAAAGGAGGTGGTCAAGGTTGGAGGCCACCAGAGAAATTCATGTGTCACTAAAAGGTTTCCCACTGTGTAATTTAAGCTGATGAATTCACCCCAGTCAAGGCTTAGAAACATGCTCTTTATTCCCCACACTGAAAGCACATCCGCCATTCATGTTCACTGAAATTGACCCGTAAAGCCAAATACCGCTGTAATTAATTTACACATAAAGCCACGTTCCGCTGGAAGTCTGGCCGCGGCAGATTAGGACATTCTCTCCTCACAGGGAAGCTTCATGCAAAAACCAATAGTTGTCAGAAATTTGTCAGGTGAGCAGGGAATCAGAAGAAGCAGCCTATACTTTATGGTCCATGACGGAGTATGCCGAAGCAGAGAGAAACGTGCCGGAGTCCAGGGGTTGACATTTTCCCCCTTGCAATGCAGGATGCCCATCAAATATTTTCTATTTTATTCTGTTCTATTGCGCTTTGAAAATTTTGGTCATTTAAAAATATTTGAGAAGCACTGTGATCAAAGCTGACAATCCTTTGTCCACAACCTTTCTCCAAACAGGTTGAATTAGGATGGATTAGGTTCCTGGTTCCTAAATTGCACGCACTTTCCCACTCGGCCTCCATGTGGTCAGGTCCCTGTGATTGCAGTTGTGTGTCCGACTCTAAGATCTGACATTTCAGATGTGGCTTTACCCCTAGCTTGACTGCTGCATGTTCTCTGTGTGTGAGTTTGTGTGTGTGTGTGTGTGTGTGTGTGTGTGTGTGTGTCTGTGTCTGTGTCTGTGTTACTAGATTAATGCTCTTTGAGATACATTCTTTCTGAGTTCTTGGGCAGCATGTTACTCATGTCCCCAAGGAACATCTTATAATAGTTAACTAATAACTCATTTTCAAGTACTTGACGATTAGCCAAGTGGTTTTTCCATATGTTAGTTATTTGAGTATCCATGAAATACATAAAGCAAGGACCATTGTCTTCAAAGTTTACAGGTATAGAAGCTAAGGCTTAAGGAGATTAAGTGATTTCCAGAAACAGCACAGAGCCTGTGAATGAAAGAGATTCTATCTAGTGATAGGGTCAGCACCAGGCTGAGGGGAGGAAGACTCTGGGAGACTTTGTATTATTTCACCTCCCAATAGGTGTCTATCTCGGCAGCCTCTTCAATACCCGCTCCTCACCTTCCTCCGAAGAATACCCCCTTGTTCATCAGGCCCTCGTTCTGAGGAGAGAGGAGAGGAAACGCCAGCATGTAGGTGTCCTTCATGGGTCAGCCTCTGTTTCATGTCAGCCGTTCCCCTTAGTTGCCTTATTTTTGATCTCCTCCACTTTGCCCCTTCTCTTCACTTCAGCGCCCAGCACACTACCTCAGTTGTCCCCTGCTTGGCTCTCATCAGTCTCTTCCTTTCTGCTTTTTGAATCTATTGTCGTCAATCCGCTTTATTTATGTCATGGTCAGAGACAATACTTTCTGTTACCAAAGATGGTTCAAGTTCACTGCGGACCATCATTAACTTATCATTTATGTGTCAGGGACCACATGGGATTTTTCAGGTGCCCCAGAGAAATGCCACATGGACGGCTGGGTTGGTTCAACAAAGGCCAGCCAAGATGGCAGGCAAGCCATACCGTGAATTATGCTGAGTCACCCTCTCCCACACCCTCTTCTCGTCTATGATACCTGGTCATGCTCATTACCTTGCAACAGTTTTGCTCTGGACCTTCAGGTTTCTTTTTTTTTTTTTTTTAATTTTTTTTAACGTTTATTTATTTTTGAGAGCCAGAGAGACAGAGCATGAGCAGAGGAAGGGCAGAGAGAGAGGCAGACTCAGAATCCGAGGCAGGCTCCAGGCTCTGAGCCATCAGCACAGACCCCGATGCGGGGCTCAAACTCACAGACCGTGAGATCATGACCTGAGCTGAAGTTGGCCACTTAACCAACTGAGCCACCCAGGCACCCCCGGACCTTCAGGTTTCTAGTTTTCTCCATCAAAAGGGCCTCCCCTGGGGGCAGGTTGTTCCTGCCCATCTCCCATCACCTCCAGGAGGGAAGACAAACCTTATGTTCAACTTCATACCCTGCTTGCTAACTGAGTATGCCCTAGAATTTAATTTTTGCACCTCCTTTTGCGCTTACCAGCCTGGATTTGTAGTTCCACAGGATACCTCCAATTATCTTGAGAAACATGAAATCCAGAAAGTAATGTTAGCTTTAATATATAAAATTATAAGGCATTTTCAGGGAAGAAGAATGATGTCATGAAATCAAATTATATTAGTCCTTCGCAACTGCAAATTGGTTAGTAACCACTCTTTTAGAGGACCAATATTATACAGCATTCGCAGATTAGGGACTCTTGTATAGTGAGTCTGAACGTAGATTCGGAATAAAGTAAAAATATCTGTGTGTGGAAAATATACAGACTGAGTACTAATATATACGCAGGTCTTTTGAGGGCCAGAAAGCTTGCTCAGTGGACACACTTACATCGTTAGGGGATTGATTAAGTAATAGCATTTTTAATGCCCGATGCAGAGAAAACCATCGTTCCCCATGCTTTGGTTTCAAAATGGTGATGTCTGAAACACCAGCTGTGCATTCTCAGGAAGGCTTCTTTCCTGGTGTGGCGTCAGCTCAGTGAAGAGAAGACCGAGTGCCAGCTAGGGGAAACCGAGTCTCCAGGGATGTGTGAAATGCAAAATATTGAGGCACGTGATCTCACAAGGTTCTGTGACATGACCGAGTCTTCCCACATAAATAAGGCTACAGATAAAAATGCTAAGCCTCCCTTAGTCCGAGCACACCCAAACCAGCGATTTTTGTCTGGAAGCTCAGAAATTTTAAAACAAACCAACAAAATAAAACAAGAACAACAAACGCAGCAACAAAACCCTTGATCTTCTCTGTGTCTTGTTGCAATTTGTGTTATTTTCATGTGTCCGATAGATCACAGTGGCTAAGTGCTTGGTTTTGAGTAGAAATAGAAAGAACAGTTTTGCTCCCTGGCTCCTGAATTTACTGGCTGTTTCTCTCTCTCTCTCTCTCTGTCTCTCTCTCTCTCTCTTTCTCTCTCTCTCAAATCATAGTTTCTCTATCTTTAGAATAGAAGTGATAACCCCCAATTTTAGGAGTATCATGAAATGGAAATGAGCTAATCTCTTTGTGACTCCTGGCTTATATAAGATGTTCAATAAATGGACATTATGATTCTTTTCCTCTCCGTGAGAAGGGGATTTATAAAAATAAGCTTCCTTTACCCCCTTAAAAGACTGGAGGATCTTTAGTCTTCTTTTTTCTTCTTTTCTCTTTAGGCCAAATGTGTTTTACTTCTTTAATTTTTCTTACACAGTTTACATCCTCATGAATACTTTTGAGTATTTTTAGTGGAGTAAGTAGTTTATAGAAGACTCAGGCCGGATCCCGCAGTAAATACAGTGCTAACCTTAATCAAGTCCCTTTAACTCTTCAGCCCTCCTTGTCTTTTTTTTTCAAAGTGGATAATTGTTGAGAACAATGAAATGAGAAAGTATGTAAAAGTGATTTGTTTACCAGAAAATGGCTTTATAATTGTTAGGAGGGATTAATATCATATAACAATTGATTTAATGGAATTTTCAACTCTAGAAATATATTCATAAAGGTAATAGTGGTTTCTTAAAACACTGTTTACAAACCTTACTTGACTTTTGGTCCTCTCTCATAAAAATATATAATAATCCCGTAAACCTCTTTAGAACATTTTCTAAATCACTTAGGCATTTTTGCCTGGTAAGAGGTAAAGAAATCGTTTTCTGGGGTTTTTGTTTGTTTCGTTTTTTATTTATTTTTATTTAAAAAATTTAAAGTTTATTTATTTAAGAGAGAGAGAGAGAGACAGAGACAGAGTGTGAGCAGGAGAGGGGCAGAGAGAGAGGGAGACACAGAACCGGAAGCAGGCTCCAGGCTCCGAGCTGTCAGCACAGAGCCCAACATGGGGCTCAAACCCACAAACCGCAAGATCATGACTGAGCCACCCAGGCGCCCCTAAAGAAATAGTTTTAAGGAAAAATGTGTACATATGCTTTATTTAAGATCATTATACTGTTAAATAATTTAATACAAAGTTTAATTAAAATATAGCACTAATCAAAATTCATAAAGACACATTTTACTTTTCACTGCTTCTGGGTGATACAGGCATTTGATTTATTTTAAATTAATTTTTAAAGAAAAATGTATAATTTATTAACACATTAAATTCAGAAGCGTCATGAATATTTGGGTGATTGAACAAAGCATAGATTAATCTTGAACAACATGTTATGGTATTTATAGTAGATAAGAGTCATTTCGATGGCCTGATATTTAGAATCCTCGCATTTTGTATTTCAACACCCACTGTGCTTATTTGTATGACTCGGAGGCTCGTTGCTAAGTGACAACCGGTCGAGGTGGCCGCCGCGCTTTGCAAATGCAAGTGTGCAAACAACACTTGGCAGGTGTGGATGGGCTTCATTTTCGATGAATGAAAAGTCACAGGTATGTAATTTTCACCACTTAATTTTTCACACTGTCCTTGGGCATCCTGGAGTAATCTTGATGTGCAAATTGAGAATTTGGACCAAATGGGTACAACTCACGGCTCTGATGGCGTCACCTTCGGGCTGTCTCTTAGAGCTGCTGTCCCTTCTGCGCCCCCCACTGACTGGTGTTTCAACAGCAGCCTGCCTTTCCCATCGGTCCATTATTACATTGAATTACATTACATTACATTACATTACATTAAATAATATTTAACTGAGAATAGAAAGAGTTCAAAACTTTATTATACTGATATGTTCCTTGGGAGCTTTATAGGTAAGGGATTAATTTGAGTCACTATGAGTGTGCCCATGTAACTTCCATTAATTGTCATACGTAAAAATAGCATATGCCATTGTAAAGTCAGATAATCTCAAATACTTCTCTTTCAAAGGAAAAATTCATATAAAGAGTTGATTTTTTTAATTATTTCATAAAGAAATGGAAATCCATGCTCAGTAAGCCTGGGCTCAGTTATGCTGCAGTAACAGCCCAAAACTCTCCGTGGCTTAATACACCTAAAAGTGATTTCTCATTTGTGGCCTATGAGTAACACAGGTCAGCAGGGGTCTCTGCTCATGGGGCTCACTGAGCACTTACTTTGTAATCACTTCAGCAGAAGGACGGGACCATGGCAAATCACTGGCTTTGAAAGCTGGCAACTAGAAATGACGCAGATTACTCCCGATCACGTTTTATTGGCTGAAGCAAGTTACAAGGCTACTTCAAGGAGCCAGGAAATGCAACCCTATCATGTTGCTAACCAACACTGGTACCTACTATAGGGAAGACGGGCGGAAAGCTTCAGAAGCTGAGAACGGAAAACGATTCTCCGAAGGACCACTCTTCCCGACCTGACCCGTGTGAACCTTCCTATGCTGGTATCTTGCGGTTACCAGCCTCTTTTCTGTGCCCTTTCAGTAAGTCCCCAGCTTCTCCTTCCACATTTATAAGAGCTAAATATCAGCAAGCGTATCTTAACTTCTCCAAGCTTTTCAAGTTACTTTTTAATGGGTGCACACTCTCTAATGAGGATTCCAGCTATAAACTTAAATCACTAAGTTTGAAAATAGAGCTGTCTACACAGACGTGACCCACTTTTCTCGTAATCCCTGATGTCTTCAGCTGATTGTCTACTACCACCTGACCCGAGAGACATTGTTAATAAGGATTTGGCATTTGAAGCTTATTTTATGGTCTATTATCTTTATTTTCCTGGCATCTTAAAACTAACTGCACAATCATACAGCACAGTTCCATTTATAGAAAGTTCAAAAGTCAGTAGAACTAATCCATGGTGTTAGAAGTCAGGATAGTTGTTATATTTGAAGAAAAGTGGCTGCGACTGTCATGGGGGTGCAGGTTTCTGCGAGTCTTTTGGATAATGTTCTGTGTTGTTTGTTTTCAGTGTGGCTGCTGCATACACAGGTGTGTTTGTCTTAAGAAAATGCATACAGTTCTAGCTTATTCATGCATTTTTCTGTATGATATTTTGTTTCAATACAAGTTTCCCCTTAAAAGATCTAAGTGAACTTCAGTGGCTGTTCTAGAACCTCTAAGACGGGATCTCATTCCATTGGGAACATAGAGGAGAAGGGCCTGGGCCCCTCTCTCGGCTGCTGGTATTCCATCCCCCCACCTGCTCCACGAAGAACATCTTCTTAATACTTTCTCTAATCTATTTTGTGTGCTCCTGGGGGTACGGTGTTGAGAAAAATCTTAAAGAGGGTTTGAACTCCCCGTGTTATGCAGTCCTCAGACACTTCACACTGTGTCATCAGTGCCCACAAAACCTTTGTAAATTTGCAAACTCTCCTGGTCGAACTCTTCTTCCTGGCATGTGGTTGGGTCTACCCCACATAAATCGGGGCTTGCTTCTTATTGGCACTAAAGGTGCCTGTCTCCTCATGGCTAGTGGGTTAACGGTTGCTCTGAAAACTCAGCTTTCCAATGGCTCAAGAAACTCATGAATTTGCAGTCTTCCCAGCTTTTTGTCATTGTAGAAAAGAACATTAGCAATACTCTTTCCAGTTCTCTGTATCCCCAAGCCTCTTTGTCCCTATTTAATCCTGATATTATTGAAGATACAAGCCAATGAACTTGGAGGATGCCCCCTCATGGCGTTCCCTTGTGAGTCAATTTCAGGTTATTCTTTACCGCCAGGAACACCACTTATGTGGTATACGATATCAGAAGGCACATGAGGTTAGTTTGGCCCAGTATGGATGGTGCTAACTTTGACCTTGAATAAGGTGGAATCCTCCAGGCTCTCCATTGGGAAGTTACTTTTCCCCTTTATAATGATGAGTAATTTGGGGTAGATACTCTCCCTCGTCAGATGTTCACCATCGGTTTAAACATCCACTGATGATTTTGTAACTCCATCATTCTGTATTTATTGGTTGGCATTTTTCCGTAAGGAAGAGTTTTCTCCTTCCCGCCATTTATTTATTTATCCATTTAGTTCTTTCCATTAGTATAGACTCGTGGGCTCCTAGTTTATTCAATCAGTCATCATTTATTTTATGCTCAAATTATTCTAGATTGAACAGGTAGGAGCATCTTCAAACTGCTACCCATATCCTTTTGGAATATCCCGTAAATTTTTTGAGCACTTGTAACTTTCTGATAAACGAGGTATTTCAAGCTAATCTTGTATTTTCCTGTCCTGACCTTCATCCAGCCTTTTCTCTAAGGAGTCCTGGTTCATTTTATCAGAGAACTGTATTTTAAAACCAAGATGTAGGAACGACACATGTTTATTTCTCCTGATTATATATATTTGAATTCACACATACCAATTCCAATACAATACAATAAAGTACAGCCTAAATTTCTCCCTATATATTAATACCTCTTTTATCCAAAAGCGAGAGACCCGGCTCCAATTATTTCAGTGTATTGACTTATAGGATCAGTTCTCTGGTATATAACCAATCTTCCCATCAAAACCTCTGTTCCCTCCCAGATGCTTTTCTTAACTTACTCAAGATCTGACACCACACTCTGGGCACCACAACTCCTCCATGGGATTGTCCTCACCCCTATGGGTTCCAGTTAAGGAAGACAGGCAGGAAGCAGGAAAGAAGGAAGGAAGGAATGAAAGATGGAAGGAAGGCAGGAAAGAAGGAAAAATAGCTTTCATTTTAAAGCGATATTTAAATTGAATTCTGCACTGACTTTTTTTTTTTTATCACTTTAAAGATTTCAATTCTATGTCTTCTAGCCTCTATTTCTGATGAGATCAGTCATCTGAATCATTGCACTGTATTACATGTATCATTTCTCTTTGGCGGCTTTCAAGATTTTCTTTTCATCTTTTGGTTTTTCAGCAGTTTGAGTATGTGCCTGAGTATGGTTTTCTTTGTACTCATCCTCTCGGGTTCAGTGAGCTTCTTAGATACATGAGTTAAGAATAATTCACAAAATTTAGGAGAAGAAATCTTGTAGAGATTATAGATTATATCACCTTCCCCTGAAAAGGGATGATTTTCATCATAGTAGGCAATTAATTCGGCTGGACTCAAATGCAAAACTTTCTTGGCGGTCAGCAGGAGCTGAGCCTTCTCAGACGAGACCGAGACCCGAGATCGAGACCGAGACCGTGGCTTTGTGCTTGAGTTTTAGCAGCCGGAGACAGGACTGCTGAAAGTGCCCTTGGGCCAAAAGGCATATAAATGCAAATTTAACCCAGGGCAGTTTTCTTTCAAGGGTCAATGTCTGTCTAGTTTCTTCCTGCTGCTTTCACTCACCCTACTTCCAAACCAGTTTTTCTTAAAATATGTCTTTCCAGTTTTTAATTGTTATTATGGGACTCCTAGTTGGATATAAGCGATTCCGCCATTGCCTGAACAGAACTGTACTCTGTGTTCCTGATTTTAGTTTTCGAGTCCTTTCATTGTGTGGCATTGTGCCTGATCTATTTTACTCATGCGTTTATTTATCTGGAGCGTGGTTTATAGACACACTCGTTTTTAATACTAATACATTTAGATCTAGTCTATACTATGGCCATCTTTTTTTTTTTTTAACTATAGCTACTTTTTTGGTACTCTTTTTCTTTCTGGCTCTTTGCTCGTTTGAGTTTTATTGGCCCTACTGTGACCTAAAGTAAGTCAGTGTACGTCTCCTTCCTTGAATAAGCCAAAGGAATTAGCATGCTCAGATTTATCTTCTCTCTGTCATCCCCTTGATGTGGAGATGCGTTATGGAGTATGTTTTTGAAATTTATCATTAATGCTTATTTTGACTTAATAAGAAGTCTTACCAATTTCTCTGCTTAGCATTGTCATTTGAACCATGCAGTCTCCCCCGTATTCATTTTTCTTCTTGCTCGAATACATTTTTTATTAGTTGTTCCAGAATGGATTAGTTTCTGGTAGTGCTTCTGAGTCACAATATTATTTTTGCTGTCACATGTCACTGATAATTTAACTTGATGGAAATTTCTAATGTGAAAAGGACTTTTTGGCTCTGCACTTTGAAGATGCTGCTTAATTACCGTGATCCCATAATTTCCAACATTTATTCTCATATTGATGGAATTTCGGAGAGGTGGGGGCTCAGAGTCAACGGCTAAGAAGAGTTCTTGAAGATGTCTTTGCTGCAAAAAGGTGATTTTATTAAAGCACAGGGAGAGAACCCAGGGACAGAAAGCTGCACTGGGGTTGTGAGGAGTGACTGATGACATACTATGGAGTTGGGGGAGGTAAAGTCAAAAGGGAAGTTTCCGAAAGAACTTTGATATGTTGAAGAGGACTCCCAAGATACCTGAATCCTTGCTATTGTCAAGCAAAATTTTCCCTCTAGTAAGGCATTAACATTAAGACCAGACAATTGGGAGTTTGTTGGAGGAATGTTTTACTCTGCCTATCTCCAATATTTGTCGATGGGCTGCGAGTTATAAAGAAACTTAATTTTATTTATATTTTCATGATACCTTTGTTCCCCACATCACTGTGGAGGGGAGGGTGATGTCGGGGCTCCAGAAAAAGAAATCTATAGGTTTCTGGAGATTAGGCTATTGGTAGGATTGCCTTTTTCTTGTAATTTACTAAGACATTTGTAAACTGGTGGAGATCCATGTCCTGCATGACTGTGATCTCTATCAGTTAACCATTTGTTTTCTTTCCTTTCCTTTGTTCTTGGGCAGCTAGGAGTGCCTGAGGAATGTCACACATGCCCCACCTGGGGGGGCTGGTGTTTGCGGGGTGTCAGCTTGCCTTATGCTCCCTCGTCAATATCAATATAATTTTTATACTTTCATGTATTTTTTTTATCTACTCCATCTTCTCGGATTTTCTCTTCAGTGTTGATGTCCTGAAAATTCATTATATGTCTAAATGTGTACATGGGTTGTGTGTGTGTGTGTGTGTGTGTGTGTGTGTGTGTGTTTGCAGTAGGGAGAGTATTCAATTTATTTTGCTCGGGAACTGGTTGGGCCATTTAATCTGTAGACTGTTCTTTATTTGCCACTGGAAAATCCTCACATACTGAATTATACTTCCATTATCTCTGTTGTCTCTCTCCAAAAATATTTAAGGATATTGAAATTTCTGGATCAGCTATGTAGTTCTTCTGTTGAGGCTTTTATTTTATAATTATTATTTTTAACATCTAAGATTGCAATTTAGTACTTTTCGAGAACAGTCTTTTCCTCTGCATAGGTACAGATCCTTTTTACTCTCTAAGGATGTCAGTTAAGCTTACTTTAAAACCCCATCCCACCCCATCTGCTCTTCTTATTCTATTTCCTTGGATGTAAATTCTTTCATTTGCTGAGTTTGTCGTCTCCCTTTCATAATTGGCTTTCATTAAATATATAGGCATTTGGACTTGTATACTCAACTTTGTCATCAAGATCTCTTGGTAGACAAGAGATGCTGCAGTGAATTATGATGTAGACAACAAAGGCAAAAGAAATGTAGAAAAATATGAAATTTCCTTACAACTTGCACCCATCGACATGTACTTAAGATAGGCAGAGTGACCTTCCTCCAGGAGTTCCACTGTCTCCATGTGAATACTTTGCTAGAGGCAAAAGGCAACCTTAGCTTGACATTAGCGCAAACTCCAGGATCCTTTTAAGTCTTCTTTACCATATAAAAACCCCTTTGGAAGCTTCCTTTATCTCTACCCCCCAAGATATGTATTAGCAATCATACTCCAAGCATATGGCCCCACTGATACACATCTGAAGGGTCTCGTGACTGAGGTTTTCCTAGACAGTAACAAATGACCTTATCTCAACAGCAGCTAGCTCCTCAAGGCCCTGGAAACCTTGCTTCCAAATTCCTTAGAGACTTATGCTATCTCTAACCACCCCCGCCCACAACTGAAGAGTATATAAGGAGTCGCTCCTCACAACCCCAGTGCAGCTCTTTCGGCCCCTCGGCCCTGTCCCTGTGCTTGAATAAAACCACCTTTTTGGCACCAAAGACATCTCAAAACTTCTTTTTTTTTTTTTTTAATATAATTTATTGTCAAATTGGCTAACGTACAGCATGTAAAGTGTGCTCTCGGTTTTGGGGGTAGGTTCCCGTGGTTCATCGCTTCCCTACAACACCCAGTTCACTGCTGGACCCTAACATTTCACGTCGGATTATATTTTCAGTGCATTTTCCGTCAAAGCAGGGGATGGACAGGCAAGCACTCAGGCACGGAACATTAGCAGCTTGTCTCCTATGATGGGTTTCCCCGTCCCTCTCGGGAGCACTGCTTCATTCTTTGACTCAGTATGCCTTGCTCACTGCTCCCACAAGAGACTGACAGACATCGTCCCTTGGCAATGCGGGGCCCGGTTCACGCAAGAATGGCCCTGACTAATCTTGCTGCTCGGTCTCACTGACCAGCACCCAGGAGCAGACCCTCTGTGCTGCTGGTTTCAGGGACTTCCCAGAATGAGGAAGTCTCGGTGCTCTTCTCTCCTTTTGTGATACAGGCATCCGATTCCAAGTATTTGGGCCTATGGGTTCCCTTTTCAACATAATCCCCTTGGTTTTCTATCTTTCAGAACTTTCTCAGAGTTCCTGGCTTGCCAAGGTTCCTCTTGTTGGTGTCGCGATTAATTACGCTCCCATCAATTTATCTTATGTCTTCTCCCTCATTTCTAAGGATTTCATCAGGGAAGGGGAGACTGTTCAGGACAGAATTTTGAAACCAACTCCTCATTACTTTTTTCCCTCCGCGGTTCATGTATCTTATGGTATAGAATATTTATTATTGTATAACATTAGCTGATGTGAAAAGGAGGAATCGCTTAATAGAAAAATGTCTCACAAGATGAGTCTACACATCTGTCCCTTCCAAAGAGGCATGTTGATCCGTTATTCAACAGCTACCACATCACAAGAAAGGCGTTCCCTGTTCAGGTCACAGGCTAATATTTTTGTTAGCAAATTAATATAATGAGTTAATGCTACCAGGACGGTAAGAACTACTTAATTCTCATAATTAATTGAAGCCAAATCTAATCATCGAATAATCAGGCAAGGTACAGTTTGAGATGTTGTTTCATTGATTCTTCATGGGGGATTCTCATTCCCTGAACGTAATGATAAAATTGAGCCATTCACAGGGTGCCTCTCAGCAATTAATTCCAATTAGTCAGATTCAAATCCCGTCATGAGTCATGTACCTTGTTTCGTATACTCTTCCAGTGTGGTCTAGAAGTGCTTAAGAACATGTATCCATTAATTAAGAAAATCACATTTAATTGCCAAAATACACGTCAATGATTTTAATCTTGTCACTTGTTAGAAAATATTTGGTGAATATAAATCAATATGTGTGTCGTATAAAATATTAACCAAATAAGCTCCTGTGTACCAATCACCAAGCTGAGAAACTTAATGTTGCCAAAATCTGAATGCTTCTCTCTGATCTTTCTCAATTCATTCTCCCTTATTACTCCAAAGAAGTCCTTCTGCAAATTTAGTGTTTGCTATTATTATGTTGTTTCTCTTTAAGATTTTCATGGCACTGTGAAGGGGCGCCTGGGTGGCTCGGTCGGTTGAGTGGCCGACTTCAGCTCGGGTCATGATCTTATGATCTGTGAGCTCGAGCCCTATGTCAGGCTCTGTGCTGATGGCTCAGAGCCCGGAGCCTGCTTCGGATTCTGTGTCTGCCTCTCTCTCTGCCCTTCCCCTGCTCATGCTCTGTCTCTCTGTCTCTCAAAAATAAAAAATAAACATTAAAAAAAATTTTTTTAAATGTTTAAAAAAAAAGATTTTCATGGCACTGTGGACATACATATGCATTCTTAAATCTAAGTTTTTTTTTTTTAAACGTTTGTTTATTTTTGAGAGACATAGAGACAGAGCGTGAGCAGGGGAAGGGCAGAGAGAGAGAGAGACACAGAATCGGAAGCAGGCTCCAGGCTCTGAGCCATCAGCACAGAGCCCGATGCGGGGCTCGAACTCACGGACTGTGAGATCATGACCTGAGCTGAAGTTGGCCACTTAACCAACTGAGCCACCCAGGCGCCCCTATATATACATTCTTAAGATGTAAATGGTTTAGTCAAACTGGTTTTTTAAAATTCTTATAAATGGCGTTCTTCTGCGATTTGCTTTTTTTTTTTTTTTTTTTTAGTTTATTTACTTATTTTGAGAGAGACAGAGCACATGCATGCACAAAAAAGAGAAGGGCAAAGAGAGAGGGAGAGAGAGAATCCCAAGTAGACTCCAGGATGTAAGGGCAGAGCCCGATGTGGGGCTCAGTTTCACAAACCGCAACATCATGACCTGAGGCAAAATTAAGAGTTGGACACTTAACCGACTGAGCCACCCAGGCGCCCATGCAATTTGCTTTTTTATTCAGTGTGTTATGTTTCTATGATTAACATATTTTGATGAATTTAGTACTAGCTTGTTAATTTTCACTGCTGTGGAGTGTTCCATTCTATTATTCTTCCAGAATGTTCTTAACCATTATCCTATAACAGGCATTTATATTACTTTTACTGCTGTTATTGCTGTTACTGGTTTTTGTTTTGTTTATGGTTTTTTTTCTATTGCAAAACTGCAGCTAAGAAGATCTTGTTTATGTTTCCTGTGTGCCCGTAGAAGAGATTGTTGAGGGTAATAGCAAGAAGTAGCATATCTGGGTTATAGATTAATTATCTTTAAAATTTCCGAGTAGTGCCAGTGTTTTCAAAGGGCTGCTTCCACTCAGAATCTATAAGATTTCTCCTCGCTCATGTGGATACCAGTTGGTATTGTCAGACTTCAAAATGTTTTGCCCATCTGGTTGTCTTAGCTTGAGTGCCAGAACAAAATGCCACACACGGGGTGGCTCAAACAACACAACTTTATTTTCTCATGGTTCTGGGGGCCGCAAGTGCAAGACCAGGGTTCTAGCAAGAACTCTCTTCCTGGTTTACATATTGCGACCTTGCCACTGTGTCTTCACATGGTGGTGGGGGGTATGGGGGGGGAGAGAGAAGGACAGAGAGAGAGAGAAAGAGAGAGCACTCTCCGTGCATCTTTTTATAAGGACACTAATTGTACCAGATTAGGGCCTCACTCTTATGATTTCATTTAACTTTAATTACTTTGGTTACTCCAGATGCAGTCACATTGGATTGCTTCAACATATACATTTGTTGGGGGGGCAGGGGGACACAGTTCAGTCCCTGGCACTGGCGGGATGCACAGACATCTCATTGTAGTTTTCCTTTAAATTTCTCTGATGTGTAATGAAGGCAAGCATTTTTTTGTTAAGTTTATTGGCCATTGAGGTTTCTTCTTTCTGTAAAGGTCTGTAGATCATTTTTCTTGGTTTGCTTCTCTTTATATGGACTTACGTGGATTTTTATTTCTTTATATGGATTTTTATCATTTCTTTTCTTTTTTTCTTTTTTTTACTGCTTATTTTTGAGAGAGAGAAAGAGAGAGAGCGCGTGTGCGCCGGGTGCATGAGTGCGAGTGGGAGAGGAGCAGAGAGAGAGGGAGACAGAATCGGAAGCAGGCTCCAGACTCCGAGCTGTCAGCACAGAGCCTGACGTGGGGCTCGAACTCATGAGCTGTGAGATCCTGACCTGTGGCGAAGTCAGATGCTTAACTGACTGACCCACCCAGGGGCCCCTATAATTTCTTAATGTATTTTAGATCCTAATTCTTTATTGGTCATATAAATTGCAAATTTTCTCCCAGTTTGTGGCTTACTTTTTCCGTTTCTTTATAGCATATTTTGATTACTAGGAGTTGTTATTTTTGTCAATGAAGTTTTTCAATTGTTTCATTAACAGTTCATACCTTTATATGTAGTTTATAAAATTATTTTCTACCCCTAACTTGTAAATCTAGTCTCTTATTTTTCTTTTAGAATTTTTAAAGTTTTGTTTTCCTCACTGAAGTTTCTAAATTATGTAGAACTGATTGTGTGGATAATCCATGATTAGGATCCAAAGGTTTTTTTTTTTTCCTTGTAGATTAAGTAATCGTCAGACCACTATTGATTGAGAAGCCCATCTATTCTCCACTGATTCGAAATGCTGTCTTTGTATCTGTTTCTAGATATTCTTGTTTTGTTGCTTTATTTGTTCTATCCCACTATAAATTCTTCACTGTCCTAATTATCTTATTTTGGCTTTATAAGATAATGATATTCCCCCAGAGTAGATAAGCCCACTCTGTTTTTTTTTTCAGGAATATACAGACAAGTGCGACCCTTTTCCATACAAACTTTGAATTCTAAAAGATAAATCTGTTGGGATTTTCAATGAACTCGCATTGATTCTACAGACTAATTTGGAGAGAAGTGGTATATTTACATTGTTTTGATTTTCTAGCCATAAATATTTGTTTAGGTGTCCTTTAGGAACTTTTAATAAGTTCTCCAAATTTTACTTATATAGGTTTTGTACAGCTTTTCTCTTTGAGCCTGTGATCTAGATGAGAGAGGCCAGGAATTGTGCTCTTCAGTAACACTCTGATATAAAAAACAAAACAAACAAACAAAAACCAAAACAAACAACAACAAACAAACAAACAAAATGACCGGGGTAGACAATGGTTGGGGCACCAACATACAAGATCTTCCCAATAAATTCTCAGTTGTCCCATCTGAGAAACAGTGAGGGAACCCTAGACAAAAAAAACCATTTCCATCCTTGTCTCATAATTAAACCGCTGTGTCTTTAGGTTAGTTACGTTACATGTTTGAGCCTCAGTTTACTCATCTGAAAAATGGGAAGGTGAAAGATGATCCACAAAGGATTTTAGTCTAACAGCACATGAATCTGACTAGGAGAAGATTCATAGTAAAGAGAAAAACTAACAAGGTGAGGAAACTTTCACGTATTATCATCCGACATAACTTTCTTACGGTAACAAACAGCCCCTCATTGAGCGGTTTATAGGAACAAACACTTTTTTCTTGCTCACATTACAAGTCGTTTGCTGTGAATTGGGTATGGCCGCTGTAGCGCCATTCAGCTCGGCATCTTTTGAAACTGTACCCTGGAAATCACCGTGTGAAATGTTGTGCCAAAGCACAGCTTCCTAACTGAACAGTTTTTGACATGAATTGTCAATAAAAATTTAAATTGTTTAAAAAACCATTAAAAAATAAAATTGATTTAGCGACAGTGTGTTCAGCTTATTAAGGCGATATGTGCTTATTAAAGAACATTTGAAATCCTTAAAAGAAGTAAGAAGATTGTGCAAGTGGCCCATATATCTAATACTAGATGTAATGAATATTTATTTTTTGATATTTTTCCTTTGAGTTTTCACTTTTGTGTCAATGCATACATATAAATTTTAATAAAATCAGGATTATATTGTGAAAGTCATTCTGGTAATCTTACAACAAAAGATAACATATATTATAATCACGTATTTCTTTGTCATTTAATGGGCTTTGAAAACAGGAATTTAAACGCTGCATAGTATCTCAGGATATGAATGGTCCACCATCTGTTAACCCTTTCTCTGTTGTTGGAGTGTTTCCTTTGTTATGCTACTAAAGGTAAGGCTGCAAATAATGTTATTGTAAATAAATCAGAATAGTAATCATTTATTACATCCTTATGAAAGATTTCTGGAAGAATAATATGAATTCTGGTGTTGGGTGAGTTTATACCAAGTATCACATAATCCTGACATTGCAATGTAATGGGGGATAAATATACTTGCAGTTTAAGTCACATGAGCATGAGTTATCTGGTTGTCGAGAGCAAACCCAAAGGCAGGTCATGTTCAACTGACTAGGGATGATGGCTTTAGCTGGAGGAGGTAGATAGTTCTGTAATGTAGAAAAGAGGTCTTGCCATGAATAGACATTTTTCTGAAGAAGACATCCAGATGGCCAACATATGAAAACATGCTCAACATCACTCATCATCAGGGAAATGCAAGTCAAAACTACAATGAGATGTCACCTCACACCTGTCAGAATGACTACAATCAACAACACGAGAAACCACGGGTGTTGGTGAGGATGTGGAGAAAGGGGAACCATCTTGCACTATTGCTGGGAATGCAAACTGGTGCAGCCTCTCTGGAAAACGTACGGAGGTTCCTCAAAAAGTTAAACATGGAACTACCTTATGATCTAGCAATTGCACTACTAGGTATTTGCCCCCAAAATACAAAGGTAGTAATTCAAAGAGATACACGCACCCTGATGTTTATAGCCGCATTATCTACAAGAGCCAAATTATGGAAAGAGTCCAAATGTCCATCAACTGGTGAATGACTAAAGAAGATATGGTGTATATATACACGATGGAATATTACTCGGCCATCAAAAAGAATGAAATCTTGCCATTTGCAATGACATGGATGGAGCTAGACAGTATTATGCTAAGCGAAATAAGTCAGCCAGAGAAAGACAAATACCATATTATTTCACTCACATGTGCAATTTAAGAAGCAAAACAGGGGCGCCCGGGTGACTCGGTTGGTTGACCATCCAACTCTTGATTTCAGCTCAGGTCCTGATCTCAGGGTCATGGGATCGAGCCCCGAGTCGGGGCTCTACACCGAGCATGGAACCTGCTTAAGATTCTCTCTCTCTCTTCCTCTGCCCCTCTCCCCCAACTTGCACTATCTCTTTCTCTCTCTAAAATAAAAAAAAAATTAAACAAGAACCAGCAAACTAAATGATCATAGGGGAAAAAGGAGAGAGGCAAACCAAGAAACGGACTCTTAACTACAGAGAACTGCTGGCTATCAGAGGGGAGGTTGGTGTGGGGGAGGGGGGGATGGGTTAAATAGGTGATGGGGATTAAGGAGTGCACTTGTGATGAGCACCAGGTGGTGTATGAAAGTACTGAATCAGTAAATTGTACACCCGAACTAATATTACACTGTACGTTAACTAACCGGAATTTGAATAAAAAGTTTAAAACAACGAAGAAAAGGAGTCTTGCATTATGGAGTCCCACGTTATGCCCGGCACTGTTCTTGTTTCTGAGTGTTCTTTTCTGCCTTCCTGCTAGCATTAAGTCCTCCTCTCACCTTAACCATTGCATTAATATTTGTAACATCTGACCAGCCAGTCGCATGTGCTCAACGGGCACACACTTACGACTTCATGTTTCACGTGCGTGCACACGCGCGCGCACACGCACACGCACACACACACTGTTCTGCAGCACTGCCTGTCTTCCATCAGTTCCTAAAATCATCTCTTTTCACCTTCAGCCCCATGCTAAACTCGGTCAGCTGCTGAAGACAAGCTTACAAGTTTCATTTTTTTTAGCCGGAGAGATGTTCAACCTTTATACAAGGAAAAATATCCTTACGGACTTCCAGTCTTAACTTACATTCATTGGGGAGGAAAAAATTTTCCTCTGCCCTCCAAAATTCTTCTGGCTGGTCTAAGGATCACACTGACGTGGGGCAGATTAACGGGAGAAAATCAAATTTAGTTACATAGCTGTGGGGAATTTATGTAAACTTCAGATCCCAGAGACAGTTAGACAAAATAAGGTATATATGTCAACCTGAGCCAGAAGAAGGGCCGAGGGGTCTGGGGCTTCAAAGGGAAGGAAGACAATTCACAAGAAGAATGGAAAGAGTAAATGTTTGATAAACAAATGTTTGCTGGGCCAGCCAGAAACAACGGAACATAGGGATTTTGTCAGAGACCTTGCTAGATTCCTCCCTGTCTACTGTACCTAGTTCATACCATACGTAGTCCTCGATGGTGATGCCTCTCTCCCTACAGCAGGTGTTCTATCTAAATTCTTTCCCACAGTTAGAGGGAATGTCAGAGCTTTTTCCCAAGTATTTTTGGGCCTTGTTTTGGCTTGAAATCATATGCATATGAAAGTGACACATTTCGGGGCTACTCGTTCTGAACCCCTACACATTTTTTTGTCATAGTTATAAATATGCAGAAATATAATGTATGAATAGGTCTCATTTTGTGTGCTCTGTAACAGTCAGGAATTCTTATTAGGACTTCAGTGACCAAGCTTGTTCTCTATGCATAAAAATCTTATGATGTAAAAACTATTATCCTCTTAATGAACAAAAAGGTAACTGTGTAAATTTGAGGATTTAACTGGCTTTACTAAGGGATTTATGAGTTGGGCATATCCCATCCAGCCAGTAGAGGGGAACTCGGGGGAGTCTACGAAATGGAAGGTTTTTATAGAAAGGAGGGTGGGGCAAGGACCAGAAAATGCTGACCAGAAAATTCCTGACCGACTAGTTAAAACTACTTTCCTGAGGAAGGTTGAAACTGCAATTAGGTTAGGTATTAAGCCCCAGTTGGGTGACATGGCCTAACACAATGGCTCCATTTTGGGCCTGTGGGGTATGTTTGTTTTTGTTTGTTCATTTGTTTGTTTATTGACAATCCCTATTTTACAGGAGCCAGTTTTCAAACACAGACACAATCATTGCCGATTCACGACGCTACCCTGTATTCTCCTCATAAATGTTTCTTTCTTCCAGATAATAAGAAAACATTTTCAAATTGCTTATGAACAAGGTGATAAAACCGATAAAATTAAAACAACACACACACGCCATACGCATATATACGGTGTGTGTGTGTGTGCGTGTGTGTGTGTGTGTACAGAGAGAGAGAGAGAATGTGGAGGAAAGAGAGTGTTGTGACAACATGCCCTTTCCATACACCAATTTCAGTATTGGTTTTACTTACAAACAGTCCCCCCAAACTCCAAAACTTCCTGGCTTACGATCGTAAACATTTATTTCTCACTCAGGTCGCACGTTGGAAGTAACGAGCCAGCTGGGGGTCAGCCGTAGGGACCGTGGCTTTGCCCGGCTCCGGGTGACGCTGCTTTGCTTTGTCTTCTTATTCTAGCACGCAGACCGAAGGAGCACTCAAGTTCGGATCTGCAGAAACCCAGAGCAGAAGCTCAGCCAAACCACCCAACCACATTCAAAGCTTTTGTTGGAACTTCGTCTATGTCACGTGACCTCATATTTCATTGGCCAAGGTAAGTTACGCGGCCAAGTCCAGAATCAATGTGGCAGAGGGGTCTTCTTCCAAAGAAGCGAGGGAATGAATAGTTGGGAGCCCCACTCCTGTTAGCAGTTACCCCACAGCTATCTTACAGCGTTATCACATTGCATGCTTTATTGACTAAGAGCTAATTCACACAGGAAAGGTTTCTCAGGAAGAAGTATGTGTGCATTGCTTTGGTCCTCTCATTTAATGGCAGAGGTTTGTGCATTAGCAGCACGCTCACTGGCAAGAATCTTAAAGGACTAAAATATTTAAAAAAAAAAAACAAAAACAGTCCCGGGGCGCCTGGGTGGCTCAGTCGGTTGAGCGTCCGACCTCGGCTCAGGTCATGATCTCACCGCTCGGAGTTCGAACCCCGCATCGGGCTCTGTGCTGATGGCTCAGAGCCTGGAGCCTGTTTCAGATTCTGTGTCTCCCTCTCTGTCTCTGCCCCTCCCCCGCTCATGCTCTGTCTCTGTCTCTGTCTCTCTCTCTCTCTCTCTCTCTCTCTCTCTCAAAAATAAATAAAAACATTAAAAAACAAACAAACCCCCCAAAAAACCAGTCCCTTTCTTGCTTCTGTATTAGTACAACCTATTCTGCAGAGGCTCCAGTTAGGCGTGCTCTTCCAATCAAAGAAGTTTTAGGACGCATTCAGAGAATCATATACTTTTACATCCTTTTTTGTTACCTTAATTACTTTCCTATTTGCACTCCAAATTCTCCTTTATTGAAATCCAATTCAAATTCAGATTATGGTCTTTGAATAAGAAGGCAATGCTAACCTGTGCTTATTGTTATAAATGGCCCTTGGAGACATCTGAAGCTTCTGTGGTGCTACCTGAAAAAAAAAGAAACGAAAATGTGAATGTTCTTTTTGATCCAGACAGAGGGCAGTTGGACTGAAACGCCTATGGCAATGGGAAGCCAACATTCTCAAGAAGAATATGATTTATGTAAAACTCATTTATTTTAGCATTACGTCACCAGCCCTGGATCGATTTGATGTCAATGTTTAATTCAGTATGTCCATTTTGCTAGGCAAACTACAAGTCCTGCTGTTCACTTTCTGGTTAATTCAGCTTTCTACAAATGTATTTTCCTTTTATTGGAGCCTTTAAGGTACTTGACCTCAATCTATGCTACCCGCACCCCATTTCTTTTTATTGCATGGATCATTTGTTCCAAGGGGACATGTGACAACCTTCTAAAAGAGTTTCTTTATTTTATTGTGTCCCTGGCTGTTCTTTCTTAACTTCGGAGCTCCAGTCTCCGTATATATGGACATTCGGAACTCCACATGACGAAATTAGAGAGGCTGAATTAACGGTGAAGTGTGGCTTAGGTGGTGCAAATGGAACTGTGGAAATTCATCGTAGATGGTCATGTCTGGCCAGACAGAGGGACAGAAGGTAATGAGTTCAGGACATGCTACCTCACAATATGGCACCTTGACATACGGAATATTTTAGGCTGAAGTAATTTGACAAATGGCAGGTGCTGGGAGTACTCTGACTTTCCCCTGAAGCAGGTCATAACCTGTTCATGTGAGAGGTACCCTCCGCATACCTGGAAGAACGGAGCATCCCTATCTTTTTTTAATTTTTTTTATTTTTTTTGAATAATTTATTGTCAATTTGGTTTCCATACAACACCCAGTGCTCATCCCAACAAGTGCCCTCCTCTGTGCCCATCACCCACTCTCCCCCCTCCCACACCCTCCTCTCCCCTCAGTTTGTTCTTAGTCTTTGAGAGTCTCCCATGTTATGTCTTCCTTCCTCTCTGTGGCTTTTTTTTTTTCCCTTCCTTCTCCTCTTCCCTTCCCCCCTGGTTTTCTGTTAGGTCTCCCAAAGCCTACCTATGCGTGGGAACATATGGCATCTGTCTTTGCAGGGGGAGGGGAATTTGAATGAGGAGGCCGAGCTAGGTTTCCCCCTTAGCACCTACCCTTTTGTCCTATCATATTTTTTCCGTGACTTTCCACTCTTCATCAACCCTACTATAAAAACACCCAGGTTTAACTGTTTCTTTAGATTTTCATTGTTTTGTGAAGGCTCCTATGCCATGTAAAGATTAGATTAGATAAATGCGTATGCTTTTCTCTCGTTAATCAGATCTTTTGTTAGAGAGACCCAGCTGAGAACCTAAGATGAGGAGAGGAAAGATAGTTTTCCTCCCCTACAAAGTAAATATGTCTTCTGGTCATGTTCAACCTTGAGTAAACAGGGAATGCACTGAATTTTAATATCTTATTTGATTTATAAGTTAATAGGAGAAAATTAGGCTGTACCTCTATGGCAGGAAAAATGTTAGCATCCTATAATATACTGCATAATTGTTACTCAGATTTCGTCTACAAATCAGCAGCAGCATAACCTCAGTGCTTGGTAGAAATGCAGAATCTCAGGATTGGTTCTTGACCCACTGAATCAGAATCTGAATTTTTTTACAAGGTTCTACAAGGTCCCCAGGGACTTGTAGAACGTTAAAGTTCAAGAAGAGCATACCAGGGGATTGGATATGTCCTTTTATCAGATACGGATGATGAATAGACCAAGGCCGAATGATGGAGATTTCTATTCTTTTGCTGTAGATTGGTTTGGGGGCCCTACCAAAGTCTTCTTCCACCGCCATCCCTCCCTTTGGTTCTATCTCACTTTCACCTCCACTGACTCTACTCTCCAGCTCCTAAAGCCTTCCAGTTGCTTCACTGGGCCAAGGCCTCCCAAAAGCCCTCATCAAAACCACGTCTCCATCTCAGCTGAACATTGGAACCCTGGAAAAGCTTGAAAAGATTGACACCCGAGGCTCCCTCAGAGATTCTGATTGAATTAATCTGGTGGAAATCCTAATGTGCGGATTAATGTGGAAAATCTTCCTCTTTAATTCTCTTAGGAGACAATTGGGTTGATTTTCTCTGATCCACCAGTTACCACTAAAGGGTTTATAGACATGAATGACTTCCCTGATAAATACAAAGAGTATTTGCATTTTGACTGGCAATTACCTCGGCCGGCCGGCCGAGTGACTAATCTCTAGTGGTTTGGGGTTTCAGAGTCCTCAGGGAGCTAGTCCAGTCAAACAAGGAGAGTCGCTGCCACCTTCTACTGAGGCTGGGGGTTGCTGAGAACATTCAGAGGGCAACTTGATATTTTCCCAATGAGGTAAAGAGTAGCCATTGCTTTTAAGATAAGGAAGGAGAGTCTGATTTTTTGCTCATGAATGAGGAGTTCCTGATTCCTTGGTACATTTTGACTGACTGAGTGGGAAACACCCATGTTGCTCCCCTCTTCCAAAATGGTTAAGAAGGCGAAAGAAATCCAAAACTTTAGGAATGATCAGACTTTGGTGATGCTTATCATGTCTCTGCATGGCTTATGACTTGGGGAAAAAAAGGTGTGGAAGGGGCTTCTTCTTCCTAGGAGAAATCCAATTCTATTCTCCTACCATGGAGGAGCCAAAAAATAATCTAAAACATCTGCTCTACTCTTCAATGGATATTGGTTTATTGCCCAACCAGCCCCTGTTCCCTACTTCTTCCTTCCTAACTGGACTCAATCATATCCTATTATGGGGCAGCCATGCTTTCTGGGTGGAATTACCCTCCCTGCCAGCTCTAATAGTGGGTCCTGATTGGCCTAAAGCAAACACTTGTCCCAGTAATTCGTTCAGGGATACGTTGTAACCTGGCTCTAAGCCAATCAATCCAAGAGAATTTCCTCACCAAGGAGCTAGCGTTATGGGCTGAATGTTTGTGCCTCTCCCCCCCCCCACCCCACAAATGTACATGCTGATGCCGTAACTCTCAATGTGATCATTTGGGGAGGTGGGGGCCCTTGTGGGGGAAGTAGGTGTAGAGTAGGTCATGAAGGTGATGCCCTCATCGTGGGATTAGTGGCCCTAGAACTAGAGGAAGAGTTATGAGATCTCTCTTTTTCTACACATACGCAAGAACGAAAGGCCATGTGAACACACCGTGAGAAGGTGGCCATCTGAAACCCAGGAAATGGACTCTCACTAGACCCCAACTCTGTTGTCACCTTAATCTTGGACTTTTGCTAAGACATCTAGCAGTTGGTTAACATCGTGGATGGGAGGCGGCACACACCTAAATTGATCCAAGCAAGGCAAAGGGCAGACAGCGTCTAACAGTTCAGGGAAAGAAAGCTCCCTTTCTTGGGCTGAACCTGAAGAGAAAACACATAGCCCCAGGTGCTTCTTAGAACCTTAGAACCACCAGCGATGACCCGATGGATGGCAGCATGGAGAGACAAAAAGCATCCTGCCATTGAACTTGCTATTTGCATGACATTATCAATGGTCTTAACACGTGAACTGCTTTGAGTCAGGATTTCTGTTATTCTGAAACTGAAAATATCTTGATATATGTATCGATCTGGCCAAAATGTCCCCTTTGTGCCCCTGCGATGAATAGAACACTATTTTACTAAGCACAGGGCTTAGAACTCTGGTTCTCGAGCTTATCTGCCCCTTGGACTCGCCCAGGAGCTTCAAAAGATATTGGTGCCTGCATCTCATCCCGTGGAGGCTGTGATTTAATTGTTTTGGGAGTGACTGAGGCTCTGTACCTGTCTTATTTGCCTCATTTTGGTTGTGAGATGGCAGGTGGCAACTGGAAGGAGCAAGCGACGTAACAGATAAGCAACATAACAAGTAGATAAGCAAATTTGAAACTTAAATTTTAATGTTACCATGTCCAGGATGCTTCTTCTCCTAGCCATGGCCCCTTGGACTCTGGGATAAGAGAAGAAATTCCAGTTTATAGAATCCTTTTTTTTTTAAGTTTATTTATTTATTTTGAGACAGAGAGAAAGCATGAGTGGGGAAGGGGCAGAGAGAGAGGAAGAGAGAGAGGAAGGAAGAGAGAGAGAATCCCAAGCAGGCTCCGCACAATCAGCACAGAGCCCGATGCGGGGCTAGAACTCACAAACCATGAGATTGTGACCTGAGCTGAAATCAAGAGTCAGATGCTTAACTGACTGAGCCACCCAGGCGCCCCTCCGGTTTATAGAATCTTGAAAGGATTTCATATATCTTGCGATAATCAGGAAACCAAATTAGCGAATGATGCAATTTCCCGAGTTAATTTCCAAGAAGCAAATATTCACGGAGGCTGTTTAGGCCCCAACATGACAATATCTTCTCCGATCTCTTCTTTGTTCTCCATCACTTTCCAGTCACCATGACAACCCACACAGGCATTAGGCAAGAAACCCGGAAGGGACACTTTTGGTGTTTTTGCCTCATCTCCTTTCTTAGGCATTTCATAGAATAATTCGTATTCCAGAATTTCCTGGGATAGATGAATTAGAGATTTTCAAGCTCTAAAATTATACAGGTCAAGTCACAAAGAGGGCCATATCCCTATTACAGAGCCACTGAGGACATAGTAGCGGTGTGCCAAAACAAATATACACAGCAGTAAAAAGAAGAAAAGGAAAATTTCTATGCGAACACAGGACCACTTAACTTTGGAGGAGGGTTGTCAGAGGCCTTATTCAGATCTCAAAAAAAGGAGAAAGAGCCAAGAGTTTTCTGCCTAAATTCACACTAATTTCGGTGTCATACTAGGCTTCTATATGATTACTATAAACGACTTTAGTATCAGGCCTCAGCAACCTTAACTTGCTAACATTCCTTAACATTTAGTTATAAGGAAGTGTGTCTAGGCTCACACCTAGTAACTTTCCCTCCACAACAGCTACATGATGTATCAGTCAGCTATTGCTGCTTACCAAACGATGCCAAAGCCCATTGGCACACAACAAGAAACATTTACTAATGTTCTCGTAGGTCCGAGAATTGGCTGGAATGGCCCTGCTCCAGATTTGGGGCCAGAGCTTAGTTGCAGTAGCTCCGCTCCACAGTCCTTTCATTCCTGTGCTTTGAGGGGTGTGTCCTTCTAGCGACAACGAGAGAAATACAAGAAGGAAAAGCAAAATCATGATTTCTTACGGGCTTAGAACAGCTACGCTCTTACTCTTTCCCATGTTCCATTGACCAAAGCAAGTAGCATTGACCAAGCCCACATCAGTAAAGCAGAAAAATATAGTCCCCCCAACGGTACAAAATTCAAAGTTACATGACAGAGTATGGATTCAAGGAGAAGTAAAGAACGGGAATCATAATGTAGTCTGTCGCACATGATAAAGTCCAGAGTCTAAAGCGGAGGTTGGCAAAGTTTTTCCGTAGAGATAGATAGTGAATATTTCAGGCTCGGTGGGCCATATCGTCTCTGTCACAACTATTCATCTCCGCCATTTGCCATTTGAGTGTAAAAACAGCCACAGACAATATCTACATGAATGAGCATGGCCGTATTCCGATAAAACTTCGTTTATCAGCATTGAAATTTGAATATCATACAGTTTTCATGTGTCATGATGTATTATTCTTCTCTTGATTTTTCCCCAACCATTTAAACATGTCAAAACCATTATCGGTTCACGGGCTATACAAAAACAAGTAGCAGGCTGGATTTGGCCCACGAGCCATCATTTGCTCACCCTTGCCCCTCGCTCGTCTGCTGCTTCCCGAGTCTCCCTGCCATCTCTCGCTCCGAGCACAGTGAAACAGTTTCACAAACAACCTGTCCTGTTTAGTGATGTCTTCCTTTGGATTTCTTCTTGCCCACCCGCAGCATTCCCTTCTCCTCTCCTTTGCCCGTTCAGCAAACCGCTAGTCCTCCTTCCACTCGGCTGAGTGTTTTCACATCTGGGACTAAGGCAATTCATGGTCTCTGCCCTCATTGCATTATGCACACCTGTTAGTCCGGGTAGATTAGCTGTGAGCATAGAGCACTAAAATGTAAATGGCTCAGGGCAGTAAACATTGATTCCTCACGTGTATCATGGGGCCACGGGACCAGCTGAGCATTTGTGCCCTACTCATTCAGTCACTGAAGGGCTCACTCTCCTGTCTTGGCGGTCAGTCTTCCAGGAGATCCCGTAGATCTCTGGAAGAAAAAGGGCAAGGGCTGGGAGAGAGAGGGCTTATGGGCCAGACTTGGAGTACATCCCTTTGTTGGTGAGAACCCCATCCTCTGACCACATGTAACAGCAAAGGAAGCTAGAAAAGAAGTTGAACGAATGAAGGAATGAGCTGTGAGTATAGGAGAACTTCATTCATTTGGAACTGTGCACTCATTGCTTTAGTAGATGAGTAAAACATTAACATAACCAGATAAATTAACTTTCACGTTCCCTTTTCCCGTGTTTTGAGAGGTCTTTTGCAAAACATGTGTTCTCTACGTCAAGTTCCTTTTGCCAGTTAAAACCAGAATGATTTTATTCAGGCCTGCCTTAGCTCTGCCCCTCCTCCGATGGTGTGTTTGCTCACGGTGGGGACCACAAAGGACTTACAGGTGCAGCACTTTTCCTGGCTGGCTTCCTCCCCACCTCCCAGGCCCCCACCCCCGACTTTGCCGCCTCGAATGTGACCGTCCGTGCCTCTCCGGTCCATCTGCACTTGTTCTTGGCTGAAATGGAATGAATGACATTTGCTCTTTGCCTGTCTGTCTCACACAGCTCCAAGACGTGTCCCTTTGTCCCCTTTGTCAGCACGCCGGCTCATGCAACAGCTGCTACACTCAGCCACCCCTACTGAGAGGAAACAACAGTGTTTCCTGTTGATAGAGCTCCTTTGCTCTGAATCAAAGGTAACATGTTCAGGTTGTGGAATCCTTTTTATGCTGGCTCTGGGGACTATTGGTATGTTTTGATCATACATAAACTTCCCAGGATTAAATCCAGCATGAGTCTTATGGGCGTATTCTGGGACGGGTTACTGAGCACAAAGGGCAGAAGAGAGGACTAGCATGGTGGGTTCTCCTCTGCTTCCGTGAGGATGCCGCTCCTGCCTTCCCAGGTTCATCTGGCCCAGGGGCCACAGAACAGCCAGCAACTGGACTCTTAGGTGCCTTTCTTTACCTGTGAAATGACATGGAAAATTCCCGAAAGAGTGCTCTCTCCCTTCCTAGCTTTTGCTCCTCTGTTCGGTGAAGCCCCTCTTCGTCTCTCTGCACCTGAACAGTCAGTTCTGTTCTACTTCCCTCTCTGCAGCTCTGGACCACTTCAACTTCAGAGGTGATGCTACCACCAGGGCCCATCTGAGTGTCTGCCTGTGGCTCAAGTGACTGACCCATAACGACACTCTTCATGTTCCCACGTGGAATGCCGATTTGCAGTTATATGAAGCTGACACCTTTTGAGGGCTGTGCGCCAGGCACTGTGGTCAGTGATCTGCCTGTTCTGTCATCCAGTCTCCACACTGTACCTAGGAGTTGGCACTATTCCCTCCCATTTTATAAATGAGGGAACGGAAACCTGGACAGAACGCCTTGATCAAGGCCACACAGCTGGGAAAGGCAGAGTGGGGACTGAGAGCCAGTTGTTTACAATGTCGGAATCTTTGATCCCAAATGCTGTGCTGCTGTCAAATCAGTACAGACACAAAGAATCTAAGAGAGTTTCTAGAATCCTACCACTGGAGCGTGGTCCACAGACTGCATCTGGGATCACCTGGGAGCTGATATCAGAAATACAGAATCTCAGAAAATCCAAACGTGCCTTTTAACAAAAACAATGTGATTCACAGGCATGTTAAAGTTTGAGAATTTCTGATCTACTAATGCCTCCTCTTTTCATGGAAGAATAAACATGTCAAATGATGAGCCTTGCTCCTGGCTATTGGTGCAGATGCAGGACTGAAATCCAGGTTGCCCCAGAGATGGGGCAGAGAATGCGTTCTGTGGAGAGAGAGAAAGAAAGAGAGAAAAGAGGCAAACTGGGTTCCTGAGAAATAGCCTCTCGGATGGAGATTTGAGCTACAGGGGGTTTTGTGAGGGTGTGAACTAAGAAACAACATCTCTAAAGGAGGTGGAGGTGAAGCAAGACTGAGCAGAGGGAGAATTTGAACCTCAGTATAGTTGTAGCAAGGGACTCAGCAGACAACATGGGGAGCCTGGATGGCCCATCGGTGTTGTCTGAAATTGAGGCAAGGGGTAGACCTTTGTACATCCCACCATCAAGTGGTCATCCGATGACAGTTGCCCCCGGTTGAGGGTGGAGAGACAGCTGTAAGCCATCAGCAGCCAACAGGGGGATGATGCCTAGATCCTGTGGGGAGAGGGTCCAGGCACTGTGCTGCACGGTTCACTGCAGAGGAGAAGCTGCATGAAGGTTTCCAAGCTTTACGCCAAGAACAACAGGAAGTCATCTAGAATGACATCATCAAATTTGCATTTGATAACAATCCCTTTGGCTCCTGGGTGGCAGTGGATCAGAAGGAGTAAGAGTCAAAGAGAGGAAACCATTAGAGAAGAGTGGTAGCTTGGACAGAAGAGACAAGATTCAAGAGTGTGGGCAAACTCAAGAGATGCTTTGGGTTTAGAATGTGCAAGACGTTGGGATTAATTTGCTGTTGAAATGCAGGAAAGGAAGTGTCCAAATCGACCATGGGCTTCTGGAACGGTCAACAGGGAGGATCAAGGTGCATGTCTGGAAATGGGATCACTGAAGGAGAAAATTTGCCAAAAGATGAAAGTCTTCTTTGATCATTTAACGACACTCCTTTAGGCCACAAGATTCTAAAGTCTTCTTCATCTTATCTGTTGTTTAGAATCATCGTCCCCAGAAACAACACTTCCTCCAACAGGTATAACAGATACTTGGTGACTATTCTCCAAATAAGTCTTCAAGGGAGTGTAAAATTTCTGGATAGTTTGGTTTTGCCCACTGCGTTTTATTTAAACATATAATGCGAATGCTTCTGGTGAAATAGTTCTCAAATACCATTTTGTCGAAGATAAAAATAACTCAAAAGAATAGTCATAAGAAAATCAGTTTGACCTCAGCTTGTTTCATCTTAAAGAACACACCTGCAAGAGTTTACTTAGATGAATAAAGGGCCCTAAGAAAATTTGTGTGTGTGTGTGTGTGTGTGTGTGTGTGTGTGTGTGTGTGTGTGTGTGTGAGAGAGTTGGTGAGTGTGTGCCCTTCACTACTCCCTCTCTATGTTTGTGATTCCCCTGGTTAACAGAGCTGGATGCTCTTATCACTCAATAAATTGATACCATTATGCACCCAGCCTGGCGTGTTTCAAATATCGTTGAATGCCTGGGTTGTGAGGTGCTGAGGAGACCGACGAATGGGACCCAGGAGCTCACAGCATTGGAAGCAATAGGACAAAATATTTTTCTATTATCGATTACAATTAAACTTAATGAGTGCAAAAAGAATTACCCCTAATTCTAAGGGGATTGTTTTGCAGATTTTAATATCTGTGAAATCAACATGCATTTTCAAAAATCGTGTTAGGAGAGAGAGAAACGCCGAGCGAGTCGTTAGTGCCTGAGTATTTGAACTGGGACACATATTAAAGGACTGTTCATCTGATTGCCACTTCCTTTCAGATACTGGCTTTGAAAGGACTACACACAGTTGGATTTTGACTTACAGTTACATCCTTGTTTTTCTAAATAAGCTTTTTATTTGAGAAGAGTTTTACATTTGAAGAAAAGTTAAATACAGAGAGCTCCATACACCCCCTTGTCCCCTTTTGTTAGCATCTGACATGGGTTTCATACATTCATCACAATTAATGAACCAATATTGATACACTATTACTAACTAAAGTCCTGATCAGATTTCCTTAGTTTTTCTCTAATGCCCCTTTTCTTTTCCGGAAGCTCATCCAGGATACCACATTGCATTTATTTGTCATGTCTCTTTAGACTCTTCTTGGCTGTGACTCTTCCTGGCTCAGAATGTTCTCACTTTTGATGATCTTGACAGTATTGAGGAGAACTTGTCAGCTCTTTCGTAGAGTGTCCCTCTCTTGGAATTTGTCTGATGTCCGTCTCATGAATAGATCAGGGTCATGAGTTTTAAGGAGGAAGACCACAGAGGGAAAGCGCCCTTCGAAATATATCACACATGCTGTTGTTAATCTTAAAAATAAAACTGCCATTTTTACCAGCAAAGACGGGTTCATGTGGGCATAGCAGAGAATTGCAATCCAGGGTAAGCAAGCTTCAGCAAAGCCATCAATAAGTCCAACAAACAAAGGGGAAGAACATTATTTTATGGGGGAGGAGGAAATTGGGAGGGGCCGTTTTCAACAACAGTCTCTGGAAGAGAAATGAGAGTGGAAGGCGATGACAGTTCCTCATTGGCTGAGTCGCCCGGGTTTCCTGTGGGGGCCCGTCATCGATGATTCTCTCCTGTTGAGATTCTTCTGTCAAGGGTCTGTAATCAACAGGTCTTCCTGCAATTGCCATTGAGTGGTACAGTTCCTCCTACCAACCTACCCTCTGGCATCCTCAGTCCACCTTAGTGAGATTTCCCTTCATTAATTTTCACACTATCAAATGACTTAATATGATGAGGTTAAGCTTGACCACCTGTTTGAGGTAGTACTTGCCTAGTGTCTCCACCACAAAGTTACTCTTTTTTCTCCCTTTTCATATTGTACTTTTTGGCAAGAAGTCACTGTGCATAGCCGACACTTAAGGGGAGAGTAACGCTCCACCTCACTGAGGGCAGAGTATCTGCATAAATCCTTTGGAATTTTCTTGCACGGGAAATTTGCTGCTTTTCCTCTAGTTAGTTATTCAATCATTTATTAATATCATTATGGATTCGTGGATATTTATTCTATACTTTGGATTATAATCCAATACTACTTTATTTTATTGTTCAAATTGTTCCAGATTTATCTATTGGGAGCTCTTTCAGTTGACTCTTGCATCCCTCGACATAGTCCCATCATTGTGGGGGTCTTTTTTAGCACTTTGTTTCTGACACTACAAAATGCTCCAGACTTGTCTTGTGTGTTTCCTGCCCCAGCCGTAGAATCAAATCTTGGTCCAAAGAGCCCTAGTTCTTTTTCTTGGAGGGTGGTTTTATTATAGAATGCCCAGTATTTGGGTAGTAGATGCCTTAATTGTCTTTTAACATGGCTTTTTAAAATGCACCACTCTTGGGGCGCCTGGGTGGCTCAGTCGGTTAAGCATCCGACTCTTGATTTTGGCTCAGGTCGTGATCTCACGGTTTATGAGATCTGTATCGGGCTCTGCGCTGACTGCGCGGAGCCTGCTTAGAATTCTCTCTCTCCCTCTCTCTCTCTCTCTCTCTCTCTGCCCCTCCCCCACTAGTGCACACATGCACCCGTGCTCTCTGTACCAAAATAAACAAATAAACATTAAAAAAAAAGAAAATGTCCCAGTCTTGCATTGTACTCGAAAGAGGTGTCATTGCGCAAATAGAAGATTTCCTGTGAAATACCAGGACGTGCCATCGAAGGCAGTAGAAATGAGAAATCTCCGAAGGAGCTACAGGATTCCGAATGTCAGGCATGGTTGGTGTAGCTCATACACACGTGACAAGGGACTATCACCCAGGCACCAAAAAGCTATTAGCCTAAAGCTTCTGGCTGACTTTCAGAGGAAGCTGAATCTCTTCAAGCAAATGCATGATTTGATTGGAAAAAAAAAAAACACAAAATGAAACTAGGGTTTAACCAAATAAGAAATGCAGGCACAGCCCTGGAGTTCTTAGTCCACCGAACAGACTGTCATCCTACAGCTGGTGGAGAGGTCAGGTCTGGCAGCTCAGACCTTGGAAAGCAGCCCATCACTATGTGCTGTGCGTCAGTGCAGCAGCTGGAAATGAGCCCCAGGAATTTTTAGACTCTGCGGTGGGGAGAAGGCTTAGATGCAATCTTGTGGTAACGAAGAGAAAATGGTATATAAATATATGAATGCATGTTTTCTTGTTTCATGTACATTAAATATGGTTTGTTTTAGCCCTATAAGATCTATAATTACATGGACGGTTTTTACAGACGATAGAAATTTAGAATCAGGGAAATACCTAATTCCCCCAGGCCATTCATCCTTGAGCAATGGAAAGCTCCAGAAGGCTCAAGGTCTTTTCCTGGCCTCACACTCGAGCCAGTAAAATTTCGTTTTTCTTAGAGCCATTTCGCGAAGTCCTTGTGAAATCGCCATCCCTCCCTTGTGCTCTCGGATATGCTTGTCGGCTTTACTCTAGTTTCTGGCTTTGTAAAAAGATGAAACGGTCCTTTGTTCCTCTATTCCCTGCAACTGTCTCAATAGTTTAGGAATATGTGAACCTTGAGATTTAAAAAACTGCTATTTTTTCGATTGCTCCTAAAGTTACTGATCTATTTAAGTATTTTACTGCTTTCTGCATCTTCTTAAAAACTATGTAGTCCTAGGAATTCTTCCATTTTATCCAAATTTTTAAAAGTATTAGCTTTTGTAGAGTATTTGTATAAATCTTTCCTATTTCTTCCTGTATGTGATGTTCCTATTTTATTCCTAATTATGTTTGATGAGTTTCATCTTTTTTTCTTCATTAGACTAGTTAATGGTTCATCTATTTTTTTCCTCATTTGCAAGGAAAACATGCTATTTTTTCTTTATTTTCATTTATTATTGTCTTTCTGTACTTATTAATGAATTTCTTCTGCTTTCCTTCAGTCATTTGCTTCTGGAGCGGACCCCTAAATTCATTTATTTTATTTTTGCTTGTCTAGTAAGGAACTTACAGTCGGGAAACAATATCCTAATGGACATTATCATTATTTTGGGATGTTCACTTGCTGATTTTACCGGTTATTTTGGTGTCGTCGTTTTAAATCTTTAAGTTCTTGAAATTTCTGTTTCTGGTTTTGTTCTTTATTTTTAGTTTACTTCATACCCATTATCTTTAGAACGAGACCGCCTCCCCAGTAGGACACACAGCTCCACCTTACTCACAGTTAATCCTCAGTGTCGTAAAGCAGAAGTTCTCAAGCTCAGGCCGCAGCAGAATCATTGGAAGGGCTTATTAAAGCCCAGATTTATGGCCCCCACCCAGAGGGTCTCATTCAGTAAAGCTGGGGTGAAGCCCAAGAATTAGCATCTTGGAACGCCTGGGTGGCTCAGTCGGTTCAGTGTTGGACTCTTGGTTTCAGTTCAGGTCATGATCCCAGGGTCACGGGATGGAGCCCCACATGGGGCTTTGCCCTGAGCGTGGAGTCGGCTTGGGATTCTGTCTCTCTCTCTGCCCCTCCCTCGCTTGTGCATGCACTCTCTCTCTCTCTCAAAACAAGAATAAAAATAAATTTAAAAAAAGAATTGACATCTCTAACAGATTTCCTGGTGATGCCGATGCTGCTAGTTGCAGGCCACACTTTGAGAATCATTTTGTAGATTATCAGGCTTTAGTTTCAGAAAGGACAGAACGTTTGAAATTGAGCTACAGCACGAACTCTTTCAAGAAGTCACCATGACCGGTGACTTTTGAAAGAGAAAGCATATTGAATACATTTTTCAAGACCATATAAACTTACATTTGATAAACCTGCTGTGTGCTCTCATTTAACAGAAGTCTTTATGAAGTACTTATTAACAAGCACCTTGTAGGTGGCTGAGCTAATTGCCATATTCACAATTCTAGTGTGATGTACTTGCTTCAATCTAAGAACTTCATTTAGCATTTTAGCATTAATTTCTAATCAACTGCTAATGTTTTCGTATGTCCTTTATGAGCCCATCTATGTGTAGATTCTTAATCTGCACTGATATCTGTAGTAATAGGCCTCAATGCTTCTTTTCTCTCTGAGGGTATCTGATATTAATTGGGATAGACGAAAACCTTTCTGTGGTGACAGTACCTGTGTGTGACCATGGGTGTGTGTCAGCAGGTGTGATCACTAACTGAGTGCAATGGGGTCGAGTAATTAAAGACAACAGATTGAAGGTTTTGAATTTTTCTGCTGTACAGGTCACTAAAACTTGCACGGGATAGTCCCGTCCCTTGGTAGCTTAGACCCGAAGACAGGGGTCAACACACTGTGGCGATGGGCCAAATCCAGCCCATGCCTGTTTTATAAATAAGGTTTTATTGGAAAACAGCCACGCACATACTTTGTATATATATTGTCTAGGGCTCCTCTTCGGCTATAGTGGCAGACTTGAGTAGTTCAGCTCGCAAAGCCTAACTAATTACTACCTGGCCCTTTATTAAAAAAACCAAAAACCCCAGCCCCGTTAATCAACTTTCTATGGGTGGGAATGATTTGCCATCCCCATAATCATGCAGCCACAGAATCACCCTACCTCTGTTCCTCCTCACAGTTTTCAAGACTGCCAAGGAAACTTTGCCAAATAATTTACTGAAATCCTAGTCTTACAAACTTATCAAGAAGGTAAATGGTGCATAACTTAAGAATACCGAACCTCCTACTGCTGGGAATAGTGGCTCATTTAGAGTTTGTCCTGTCATGTTGAGAATCTAAGGCTGATCTTGCTGAATCAGAGCCCTAGTTGTAGTGTTCTTTGTTGGAAGTTGCTGAGGAATACTTTTTCCGGGGGTTGTCGTCATTACTAATCTTCTCTTTTGTGAGAAATGGCGGGTGACCTCAGGGGCAGTATTTGAAAGGTCAAGAAAATGTGTTACAGTGACAAAGACGGGAACCACAGGAGTGGGTACATATTGGCAGTGGGCGATATTAACCTTGACGGGCTTAGAGTTGCGAAAAGAGAGAACTGCCCGTGTCATCAGAACTTGGCTATTGAAATGAATAACATAGGGGTGGGAGGTTAGCAGTGACAATTGGCAAGAGAACAAAATATGTGGATGGGGAGGCAAAAGAAATGTGACTAGAAACTGTGGGTTCTTATGTCTCAAGAGGACAGCACAGCGGCACGTGAGAATTTGTATGGCGGGGAGGCGAGGTGTGAGTGGGGAAGCAGCTACGACAAGAGGAAAGTCAATTAAAAAGTGAAGGAGGTGATTAAGAAAAGGCAATAACGACTTGGAAGGGAATGTGAGGAGACGGCAACAAGGAAGCCATCTGAGTGAAGGAAGTTGGAGTCGTCTTGTGCCTCATTGCTCTAGAGACGGCGCCCTGAATGCCAGATTTAGCTCTGTTGTGAGACGTGGAGGATTTGCAGAAGACACGAGACTAGCGAGGAGAATCACTGAGCCCTGAGAAAAAGCAATTTGTAGTTAAAGTAGGGCAATGCTTCTGACCAGACGGGTGGCGAGTAGAGAAGAGTGCTGTAAAAAAAGGGGCGAGGGGCTCAAAAGAAATACAAGAAAATAAGGTATATTTGTGCCCGTTATTCTCGTGTTGATATTGTATTTTTGTGGCCAGTCCACATGAGTAGAATCACACAGTACAGTTCAAATCCTGCTCCCTTGCTTCTACTGAAGAAGAAAAAAAGAAAGGAAAAGAAAGGGAGAAAGCTGAGTTGGCAGCCGTCTTCGCCACTGTGTTATTCCAAATCAGAGATTTAAGTAGCAGGGAAACATGTGTTGATATTGATCGATTTTATTGTGAGTTTCACATTTAAATTTACTTATTGAGATCTTGCTTGCTTGGTTTTTATTGTGCATTTTAAATTTCCCTATAACAGTCCCTGCTGTTGCCAGGCTAGGAGGTGACCAAATAAGACACAGTCTCTGTCTTCAAGAACTGATGTTCTAATTGGAGACTCAGATAAATAGTCAGGTATTTCATGCATGTGCTATAATGATGAGGTCCAAAGGAGAGGCATCTAGAGGAATCCAGAAAAGCTCCCCTGAAGTGACATCTAAATTGAGACTAGGGAGATAATTAGGAGTTATTAAAGAGAAGGGCTGAGGTACAGGTGTTCTCTGCAAAATCAGTGTAAAAGATGTGCTAGACTGACTGCAGAAATAGCCCAGATCCTCCACCCAGTTGTGGACTCATTCCTTTGCAGTGTAGGTTTGCAACTCTTCCAAGTGGTGGAGTCTATTTCTGATCTGTTAAATCTGGGATGATCTCGCGACTTGCTTTGGCTAATAGAATGCAACAGAAATGATTGCATGTCAATTTCATGCATAGGCTTCAGAAGGCCTTGCATGTTTTCTTCCTTCCTTTGTTTCTTCCTTTCTTCCTTCCTCCCTCCCTCCCTCCCTTTTCTTCTTTCCTTCCTTCTTTCCTTCCTTCTTTCCTTCCTTCCTTCCTTCCTTCCTTCCTTCCTTCCTTCCTTCCTTCCTTTCTTTCTTTCTTTCTTTCTTTCTTTCTTTCTTTCTTTCTTTCTTTCTTTCTTTCTTTCTTTCTCTTTAACTCTGCTATCACCATGAGAATAAACCAGGGCTTTCCTCCTGAAGGATGAGAGACCATGTGGAAGAGAACCAGATAAAGCCATGCTAAATCATTCTAGACGAGCCAGCTCCCAACTGGCCTGCTAAATGAGCAAAGACAAATGAGTATGTCCACTGGAGATGAATGAATCTGGCCCAAATCAGAGGAATTACTCAGCTGGCCTATAGGCCCATGGGAAGTAATAAGTTATTGTTGCTATAAGACACTATGCCTTGGAATAATTTGTTATGCAGCAGTAACTTGCTAATACAGAAAATTTGAAGGTAAAGAGAACAGGGCCCATTCAGTAAACTGAAAGTGATCTGGCATGGATGGAAGATGAAGTATGAATAGAGGAATAAAAGAGGAGGATGAAGAGCCAAGCAGGAACTGGCTCCTTCAGAGTTTTATAAGCCTTTCTGAGTGATGGGGAGCTATCTAGGGGTTTAAAGTAGAGGTATTATAAGATTTTCATTTTAGACATATTACTGTATATAAAGGTTAGTGGCTAGGAGGAACACACACTAGAAGGAGGGGGACACCAGTAAAGTGACATTTATAGTGATCCAGACTAGAGTAGATAATATCCTGAATTAGAATAGGGACCACGATATTGGGTAGAAATGAACAGATTGGAAACACAATCGAAAGATAGAATGAGGAGGACTTGGTGCTTTATCAAAAATGAAAGATGAGGGAGACAGAAAGTCCAGAGCTGATGCCTGGTGTTCAATTTGGGCAAATGAAAGGTTGAGGGGAATCATTCTCTGAGATAGGAACTCAGGAGAAGAATGAGGTTTGGATGGGAGTAGAGGAGATAAAAGCACAGTTTGGGATTCATTAAGTTTGTAATGCCAGTAGGAGTCCAATCAGAGATTCCCAGTAAAGAGTTGGAGCTCAGGAAAGCAACTTGGGTTGGAGATAGTTTTGGCAATTCTTAGCCTATAGTCAATACTTGAAACTCAAACATTTACGGAGCACGTAAAATATGTGTCATGTGCTGTACTATACACCAAGAGTATGGAGGTTAGCAATACAGACTAGGCTATGTAATTTAGTGAAGAACATTCAACCTTGGTCAAATAATCACGCGAATATAAATGTAAGTCTTAAGTACTGTGAAATAAAAATAAACAGTAAGCCATAAGAATCTGTAACAAAGAAACTTGATCCAGTCTGAGAAATCAAGGAATAGTTCCCTAAAAAAAGGGATGCTTAAGCTGAGATCAAAATCATGAGAGGAGTTTCCAAGGTCAGTAGGGACAGACAGAGTAGAAAAAGAGAATGTTCCAGAAAAGGGGACAGAAGCAGTAGGCCTAGTTTAAAGGCCTCTAGAGTCAGTGTGATAGAATCACAGGGAGAGAAGGAAACTGGTACAAGATATAGAGAGAGAAGTTACGGTAGATGTGGATAGAGAGAGACAGATTTGGAAAATATTTGAGAGGCAAAACTGACAATAGGATGAATTAGAGGGAGAGATGGAGGAGAAATTATTGGAAGTAATTTTGGGGGAAGTGTTTGTGTATCGGAATAGGTGATAATGCCATTCATTAAAACAGGAAACACTGGAGAGCCAGGTCAAGGTTTAGAGAGAAAAATGCAAGATATCCGTTTTGGAAATACTGAACTGGAGAAGTCTTTAAAATATCCAAGTGGCAAGGTGGAGGAGAACATTGGATACACAGGTTTGGAGCTCAGAAGGAAGATCTGACCTGACATTTAGTAAACTTGTGGATCATCAGGATATAAAGAGTAACTAAAGTCAAGGGCAGGGAAGTTTTGAGGGGAAAAAAATTCCTAGGACCAAGGCTTGAAAAACTCGGTATTTAAAAGACAGATATTTTGAGAGTAGCATAGACGGAGTAATCAAAGAGATGGGAGGGAAAGTGTGGTGTCAGAATCCAAGCACTCATCTATAGGATTTAGGCCAGTAAGAAGTCAGGGGAAAGATGGCTAAAAATGCCCACTGGGCTTAGCAATATAAAGATAACCAACAACCTTCTTAAGAGCCATCATGGTGAAGTGATGAGAGCAGAAGCCAGAATGATAGAATGAGCTGAGGAAATGTGGGAGGTGAGGAAGAGGAGGGGCATTTGTAGATAATTATCAAGAATTTTGGCCAAGAAGGGATAGCAAAGTAGGTGGATGGCATAGCAAGGGTTTATAGACAGATCTTTGTTGTTGATGGTGTTGTTCATTTTCTATTTAGTTGGTTGGTTTTGGTGGGAGAGATGTGGGCTTGGGGCTGACAAGGATTCAGTGGAAAATGACATGTGGAAGAAGAAAAAGGATAATACAAAGCGAAAGGGATCGCTAAAGAAAAATACATAAAAGGAAAAGAAGATGGTCTAGGAAGAAAACATTTAAGAAATATTGTCACTTAAGGGAATATAGAGGACAAATGTACTAAGATCTGGATAGTAATAAGAGACAAAGCAAAACATAGTTCCAGGGAACCAGGGGAAGGGAGTCTTTCAAGAAGGAAAGGGAGATAAACCCAGGGCGTCCAATGTGCTGCGAGGTAAAAGAAGTTAAATACTGAGAAATGTCCATTGTTTTGAGTGAACGCTCATAATGGCCTGGGATAGAATTGGTTCCCCAGAGCAGTGGGATGGAATCAGTTTACAGTGGATTAAAGTGTGAGTGGACAGCCATTTTGGAAAGAATTTTCATGAAGAGGAGAGGGAGCCTAGATGGAAATATAAAGTCAAGTAGCGCTGGGAGGTTTTGCTTTTTTATTTATAAGTAAGTTGGAAGAGAGTTAAAAACCATTAAGTGCTGACGAGAAGGAAGAAACTGAACACTCAGAGACATGGGATGAGAGAGTGAGGTCGCTAATAATGGAGGAGAGAGAGAGCAAGAGGAAGGAGTAGCTGATGGAGAGGGGAGACAGCATTCTCCTGTGGCAACAGAAAACAGGAAGAAATGGTGATGGAAGCAGAGTGTTTGTATTGTTGATGGAAGAACATTGAGGGAGTTGTGATAAGCTGAGCTTTTATTTTCTTTGTTAAATAGGAGACAAGATCGCCTCCTGAGAAAGAATCAAGGATAGACAGACAGAAAGCTTCAACTGTCTCTGCAATATTTAATCTCTTCTGTGGGTGGTAGATACACAGCGAACTTTATTCTTTATACTTCTTCATATGTCTGAAATATTTTATTTTAATTTTAAAAAGAATAACAGGAGGGGCACCTGGCTGGCTCCATCGGTACAGCACAGGACTCTTGATCTCGGGGTTGTTGGTTCGAGCCCCACGTGGGGTGTAGAGATTCCTTAAGAAAAAAAATCTTTAAAAAAATGAATAGTGGGAATTGTGGTAGAGGCAGAAATTTTGGAAACACTAAGTTTTGAAAAAACTGATAGAGTAGAAAGAGCTGGCTTGGGGGACATGGGATGCAGAGCAGGCAGGATCCTAGTTGATTTTAGAGACCATGGATTCATAGCAGATGGCCAACTGTCCACCAAATCACTCTCCTTTCCTCTAGGATAGCCAGCTAGGCTGTGTTTCTCCAGCTTATGATGTAGCCAAATGATTGAGTCTGGACCAAAAGAATGCGAGACAAAGGGATAGAGGCCCCCTTCCAGACCCTCCACAATCCTCATGTATGGGGCCTTTCCTTTTCTTTCTTTCTCCACTGGATGGTCGAATAGAGAGGACTCCAAGGTCTTTGGAGGAAGACAGAGCCACAACTAGGCAGGAGCCTGGGTTCCCGAGTTGGCAACCGGACAGCAAGTTCCCAGGGGAGCCATCTGAGTGAGAAGACACATGACGCTCTCCAGTGTAAGTGACTCATTCATTTTGACTACATTGACCTGCTAAAATTCGGGGATGGTTTGTCACAGCAGTTACTCTAGCCTTGTACTCATCTTCACACGTGTGAAGAGATTTTTTTTTTCCTAATACTGCCATGTGTGGCCTTGTGCAGATGAGGAGAACTCTTACCCTACATTCTCTGGATTAGATAATTGAATGCGATGGCCCAAAGGGCAAAAGAATGAAAGGAGTAATGAATAGACGATTGGATTTGTGAACAATTACATTCAGTGAATAATGAGTACATAACTAATTAGGATTCCCATTTGCAGGCAGAGGACTTGAGAGACATCAGAAGCATGACTGGTATTTCACAAATACAAAACAGCTTCTTGTCCTCAGGCAGGCACTTGGGAATGCACTCCCCACCCATTCTAAGGTGGATTTACAAAAGACAATATCGGATTCTATCCAACCATAATCCCTGAGGAGGCCACACCTGCAAAGCCATAAAATCTCCTTGCAGAGATTCTGGAAGAAAAAGGCCCATCCTCCAGCTGTATCCAGGGTACTCCTTGTGGGAGACGCACCCCCACCCCCTCTGCCCACAGGGAGGAGCTTCTGGTCCAAGCTCAGGATGCTGAGTTCACTGGTACTGGCGGACTCACCGCAGTAGATGGAACACTCTCGGTTAGTGACCGCCATAAACGCTCTGAGTGAGGGGGAACGAACAAGTGACACTGGGAACCTGATGAGTAGAGGCAGAAAGCCTGTGGGATCTGTAAGTGCATGGGCTCTCCTCTCTCATAACTTGCCCGCTCCAGGGAAATCCTATTTGTCGGCCATGAGATGCATAGTCTCGGGCCCTTAACTCCCGGGTAGCAACAGGCCGGTGAGGCAGATGAGCTTCCCCTACTTCCGGTGGGACCTCCCCGCGCGCGTTCACTGTCAGAGCCTGGGAAGAAGCCTCCAAATGTTGGTGCAACCAATACGATCAGCTGAGACCTACCGAGCTCCCTGCCCCAGCAGCCTTCCTTTTCCATTCTCTTTGTTCCTGCCTAATGGGTCTTCATTTGAGGCTCAGAAGCCATCTAGTGCAGGAGAGTAAATATGATGAAAGAGGCTGAGATTGGAGAAGACTGGGAACTTTATAAATGATGGAAACATCCCAGGCTTTGGAGCTCAACAGACTTGGGTTCCACCACTTCCTAGTTGTGTGGTCTTGGGCAGGTCACATGATTAATCTGAAATGTGGATCAAAATGGCTGCCCCCCAGGATCATTTTAAATTTTGTCAATTTATTATTTTATTTTATTACTTTTACTTATGTAAAAATCTCTGGAACACAGCAGATCTTCATAAATGGTGATTTTTTTTTTTTATTGTTGGGATGGAGTGGGGGGAGCGGGGCGGGTGTCTCTTGCATTAGCTTCAGGCAGCATGCTTAAACATTCCCGAAGTGAAAGAGGGAGGAGCGTGTGATTAAGGTTGAAAGTCGACTTAAAGGAATGCCCATCTGTGGTAGCCTCCAAGCTCCGCCCATCCTCCATCTTCACCTACGTCCAGGGCCTTTGCACATGCCTTTCTTCTGCACACTTCCCCCAAGAATGGCTTGAACCTCGTTCCCTCGCTTCCTTCCGGTCTCAGCTTCAGAGTTCCAGCCTCCCAGAGGCCTTCTCTCTCCATGCTGTCTCTCTGCTGTGGCATTCCCCCACTGTCACTGTCTACCCCCTTACCCTGCTTTCATTTGCCTTACGAAAGTCGTCAGGACTTGAAAATAATATCCGCATTTCACATCTTGTTTAGCACTCACCCGCTAGGATATGAGAGCCACCAGGGCAGAGACCCCTTGTATCTCCACATTGTTCCCAGTGCCGGGCTCATAGTAGATGCACAACAAATATTTTTAAGTGAATGAATGAAAATTGAAAATATGCCTAATCAAATATAGCATTTTTTCATCCATTCAAAAGCATCTATTAAAATCATCACAAAAGCATCTATTGGCCACATAACTTTCTCAAACTAAAGGACGTAGGTAAAAAGGTAGGTATAATATTTCTCACAATAGACCATAATCAAACCTTCTGTTCACAAAAGAATCTTCTGATATTCTGTAGAAGGGGATCCCTGGCTGGGCCAGATTTCGAAGTTTGATAGACCAGACACACACACACACGCACACACAGGTGCACCCCCGCACATTTATTTGTTCCTTTGTGCATACTTACCTGGGGGCTGGGAGGTGGGGGTGAAGTACATTTAACCCTGAGCACAACTTGAGTTGAGATATGTGTAGGTAAGTTCCACACCCTGGTGAGGCCCCAGAGAAGGCTGGATCGCAGGGAGGGCTGCCCAGTCCCTGGAGGTGAATTTACGATGGCGATGGCTGAGATGAGCTCGGGAGCCACGGGCCAGACTCCGTAGTGTCACCTGACGGTGGGAGGAGCTAGTCGGTTGGGCGTTTCTGGGAACTCACCACGCTTGCGGTATGAGGACCCGAGGAAGGCAGAAAAGCCGTGAGCGTGAGCGTGGCTGTGAGTGGGACCCACGGGTTCCCCATATTTGATCCCAGGAATGACGTTTGGAAGCAGCAGCTTCACCTCTGTGTCACAGGAGCAGCGGCGACACACCTGTGCATGGCTGTCACGGCAGGGGCGGGTCGGTGGGGTGGTGGAATGTTCCACGGGGGCGGCACACCTCCAGCTCAGCCACGCTGAGTCTCCGAAACAGGCACCTGTGAGGCAGACCTGAGGATCCCCAAAATGCCTGGGGAGGGGAAGTTTGCAAGGCGCTGGTATTTCTGTATTAGCAGATGGAAGCCGGGAGCCAAGGGGGATTTGGTATTAATATTAAGAGATTCGTATTTGTTGTTAATATTAGTGAGACTGTATTTGTCCTCACAAGCTGGTAGAGGTGGAGACATGCAAGTGCACTGAGGGCCACAGATAAGTCTAGGATCTTTTGATTGTTGTAGCCTCAGAACGGAGCCCAAGACTTCCACCTTTTCCCCCACCCACAGCAGAGATCCAGAAGGTTCAGAGCCGTTCCAAAGAGTCTTATTACAGTTAAACCCTTGCTGGCTTAAGAAAAGAAACCCCAGCACATCCTAATAAAAGTCTGGATGAGAACGTTGACTTTGACATTTGAGTCAAATAAAGACATTTAATTCTCTATTAGGTACAGTTTTATTTTATTAAATTGAAAACAATTTGAAGGAAAACTCAATAAAGATTGGAATCTTGCTGAAATTAATGAACAATGCTTATTACTCGGTGCCAGATATATGGCTCTCAGATGATGTGCAGCCTACAAGGCAAGAGACATTTAACAAGGCTTTGCAACAGCAAAATTAGAAAAAGTGTAAGATATATTGTAACAATATAATAAGTATACTGTTGTAAGATTTATTAAGAAAAAGTATCTGTAGGAAAGAAACCCTCCTATGCCTCTAATACAAAAACATAGCAAAGTAACTGAAGTTCTAAGTCAGGAGCGGGCGAACATTTTCTGGAAGGGGCAGATTATACGTCTTTTAGACCCCGTGGTCCATACGGTCTCTGTCACAAACACCCCCCTGCCCCCGCCTCTATCAATGTAACACAAAAGTAGCCATAGACAATATGGAAACAGAGTGTGGCTATGTTCCAACAAAGCTTTACTTATGGACACTGAAATTTGAATTTCGTATTATTTTCAGGTGTTACAAAATATTAACTTCCTTTTGTTTTTTTAACCACTTAAGCATATGAAACCGTTCTTAGCTTGTAGACCATACAAATGGCAAGCCAGATTTTGGCCAAAGGGCTGTAGTTTGTCAACCCCTGTTCTAAGTGGTTGACTTTCAAAGACCTGTTGCAGATACTCATTGTAAGTGGTGCCCTATTTTTTCACTTTCTGCTCATGGTATTCTCCAAGTCTGGTTTGGAATGACGATCCCTGTTCCCCTTCTAACCTTTCCTCCATCTGTCTCTCACCTTCTTCCCCAAAGCTCTTGGGTTTACTTTACTTACAAGCTTTTAACACCTTCCTATAATCCAGTTACCTCCCAGATGTCTTTATTAGATGCTGTGTATTGTGCATTAGGTGTAATCAATGGTGCTGGCTGAGAGGGCCGTTCTGAGAGTGAAAGAAATTACTCTTTGCTCTGGAAGAGCCGGTCATTTCCCAGTGAGTAGGCTTTCTTGATAAGAAGACCATTTCTAGTTCTTTGTTGCTCATCCTTCTCCACTTTGGCCATTCGGTGTGTAGGCTAACATGGATTGCTAGAGCAAAGGGGCATCTTACGATTGTGTTATAGAGCAGAGAAAAAGACTTGTGTTCATTTTCCCACAGAAAATAAATGTGATTTTTTAAAAATGAATCGCTACTTCTAAAATATTCCAATGGCCTTACCTTGCAAGGGAAGGGGTGTGTGTGTGTGTGTGTGTGTGTGTGTGTGTGAGAGAGAGAGAGAGAGAGAGAGAGAGGCTGAGAATTCAACCGAGAAAAGACTTTCTGCTTTAACATTCATGAAAGCCCTGAGCTTGACCTCCCTGATATCTTAGTATCTCAATTGCTTGTTTATAATTCCTGGGAAGATGTCTTCCTGATTTACTCATCAAACTGAGTTTATTTAAAGCGACCGACTTTGATTCAGGTCATGATCTTGCAGTTCGTGAGTTCAAGCCCCACATCGGGCTCGGTGCTGATGGCTCAGAGCCTGGAGCCTGCTTTGGATTCTGTGTCTCCTCTCTCTCTGCCCCTCCCCTGCTTGTGCTCAGTCTCTCTCTCTCAAACATAAATTAATAGTAAAAAAAATTAAAAATGTGGGGTCCATCAGTGAACAAAATAGACAAATCTTTTTTTGGGGTGTTTATATTCCAGTTGAGAAAGATAGATATAAACAGCAGACAACAGTTAAGTCCATTAGATAGTGTGTTAAAAGGTGAGAAGCACTACTTAAAAACAAAGCAAAGGGGGTTCAGAAGTTCCTGGGCTTGGGGCTTCTAATTTTAAATAGGGGAGTCGTGTTAGGCCCAATCAGAGGTTGACATTTGAGCAAAGACTTCAAAGAGGTAAAGGAGCTTGCCATACTGATACCTTAGTTAAGAATATTCAGGCAGACACCTGCAGTGATATGGATGGAGCTGAGGTATACCGCTAGGTGAAATAAGTCAGAGAAAGACGAACACCATATTATTTCACTCATATATAGAGTTTAAGAAACAAAACAGACGAGCAAAGGGAAAAAAAAGAGAGAGAGAGAGAGAAGCAAACCAAGAAACAGATTTTTTTTTAATGTTTACTTATTTTTGAGACAGAAAGCAACAGTGTGAGCAGGGGAGGGGCAGAGAGAGGGAGACACAGAATCCGAAGTAGGCTCCAGGCCCTGAGCCATCAGCCCAGAGCCTGACGCGGGGCTCGAACTCACAGACTGTGAGATCATGACCTGAGCTGAAGTTGGATGCTTAACCGACTGAGCCACCCGGTCGCCCCAAGAAATAGCTTCTTCACTGTAGAGAGCACACTGATGGTTCCCAGAGGGGTGGGGAGGTAGGGGGATGGGTGAAATAGGTGATGGGGATTAAGGAGTGTACCTGTGATGAGCACAGGTGTTGTAAGGAAGTGTCGAACCACTGAATTATACACCTGGAAGTAATATAACACTATATATTGACTAACTTGGATTAAGACACTTAAAAAAAACAACAAAGAAACAAAGGAAACGCAGAGAAAAAAAGAAGAGAATAAACATATCAATATAAATGAAGAAAAAAAAAGAATATTCAGGCAGAACATCTAGTACAAAGGCCCTGAGGTAGCAATATGCATGATGTTACCGTCTGTAAACTGTTTCTGGATTGGAACAGTTTAACCTTGAGAACTTCTCTCTCATTAAAGTAACTCGAACTGGTTTTTTGGCTGCGCCCTTTTAGCTCACTTTCTAATTGGATAACACCATAGGAAAGGACTCTGGTTCCAAGTTTAACTCCTTAGAATCCCCATATGTATTCTGGAATGAGAGGCAGCAAAATAAAGAAATTAAGATCTGAGATTAGACAGAGAAACATTGAAATCCCACTTCTGCAAGCTTCAGTTCCCTCAACTGTAAAATAGAAATAATAATAATAGTAATCTCTAAATCATAGGGGTTTTTAGATTAAACAGACGTTAGAATAGTACATGTCAAAATAACAATAATAATAGTAGTAGTAATAATAATAATAACAATAATTGGAACAGGAAGAAACTTTGGGAAGTGATGGATATGTTTATGTCTTTGATGGCGATGATGACTTTCTAAGTGCGTACTTGACCCCAAACTCATCGAGTTGTATGCATTAAATACGGCTTTTGACATGTCAATTATACCTCAACTAAGTGGTTTTAAATATATAAATAAAAAATTGAATAGTGCAAGTAAAACCCTTAGCACAGGGTCAGACATACTTGCGACTATGATTAGGTATTATTTTCGTATTTTCTACATTGAGAAAAATAACTTTGATGCTTTATCAGAAATTCGGTAGCAGGGATTTCAGTGCCCAAGATTTCAATGTTGAATTTGTCCAAAGGAATTGATCTCAAGTGGAATAAAATATCCATGTCGGGTAAGTTAGGAGCTTCTACCCCCTCGTGGACTTATAGGTGAATATGCCCCTGATGGTGATGCTGTTATGCTTAGTTTCTCTGATGAAACTTGTACATAAAACTATTATTTTCTTGAACGCAAAAGCTTACTATTTACATCAACATACACTCAGGAGAAAAAATAATAACAAAACCAACTGCTTGGTTTAAAAAAAAAAAGCCTTTATAATAATTTCCTCTTTTCATTTTATAGAATTTTAAAATTACATGATCAAAATCTCTTCCCGAGAAAATTGCCCCAGATGAGAATCTTGCCATCTAGAGAGAAAAGATGAGTCCTGTAAACGTTGTACAAGTAATTGCCATAAAGTTTAATGAAAATCTGTTCCACTACGGCGAAAATCAAAGAACAAGAAATATCTACCAAACTGGCAGCAGCAGTAAGAGGAAGAAAAACCTACCCTGTTTTATAAATAAATGTGAGGATTTCAACTAATGGGCCTAAGAAAGGGAGGAAATAATTACAATTCCATGCCTTGGAGAATGTTATTTAATTAAGCAACATGATAACAAACCTCCATTCAGGACACAGTCTCACGTTCTTAGCAATTTACACTCCGAAGGAAGGAAAGAGCCAAAGCAATAACTAGACTGAGATAAATTAGTGTTTTCATTTCTGGTGAGCTTCCCCACGCACATTAGTGTCAGCATCGGTAGATCTGGTTGTCTTTTTAAAACGGATAGACTGAGCAGAGAAAAACATTTCATTCTCATCTCACATTCAACGGGCTAATTGCATTACATGAACAGAAACAAATAACCTTCCTCCAAAGCCTTTCAAAGCTTCCCAAACAAAAGCTTCGTTCCACGAGGCACGCGGCAGATGCATTGAAACTGACTTCTCCCCCAAGGTGGGTCTTCTCCGCCACGCTGGGAAGGAGCGAAGGAGCCTCGCTGGCGGCAGACAGGCTAGCATTCCAGCCCGCCCCACTTGGCCCCGTGTGATCTTTGGCAATTGATTTGAATTTCCCGGTGTCTTATTCCTCATCTGTGAAAAGGAGGTAAAAGACACTGTCTCCGACTGCTTGGGAAGTGTACGCTACGGACTTCCATTATTTCCATTAACCATCAATCCCCAAAGCCATCAGGTAAACTAAAAGTAGCATGATCTGAAAACAAAGCTTCAGGCTAAATCCCTAAACTCTTCTCATTTCCTCCTACCAGCCCACATAGAACTAGATCCCCACTTCTAAGACCCTCCCATGTAACAAGACCAAGTTTTGGGGTTTAAGTGTCAGAAGCCCGTTCAAGCCAGCTAAGCAGAAGTTTATGAGAAGGGTGCTAGTAGCCCCCTGAAGATGAAAATCAGGAAATGGAAAACGGCCAGCAGCCCTTCCTTCTGCCTCTCTCTACCTATGAATCTCTAAATTTGCTGTTTTAAAATCAAAAGAGGATTCTAAGACACAAAGTAAAAAAAAATATATATGAAAAATCATTTTCCTTGGATTTGACGGTTCTGGTCAATTCTAGATACAATTCTAGCCCCCGCTTTCTAAGTTGATAATTTTTCTTCTACATAAAGTGATACCTTGTTTCCACAAGACTTGCAAGCTGTTGTCACAAGGCAACTACACTCTTTGGTCTCCCATGGCCCTCTTTTTTTCTTCAATAACTTGAGAGAAAGAGAGAGAGCACATGTTCTCGGGAGAGGGGCAGAGAGAGAGAATCTTAAGCAGACACCATGCTCAGCGTGGAGCCCCACGCGGGGCTCAATCCCACGACCCTGGGATCATGACTTGAGCCGAAATCGAGTGAGACGCTCAACCGACTGAGCCACGCAGGCACCACCCACGCCCTCTTTGAATTTCCCCAGGTGGGGCGCGATTTTCCCTTGCCTCAGGATTCAAACTGGGAAATGCAATTACTTTTCTATTTAGTCCTCTGTAATACAAAGTCTGTGGTCACTTTAAATCTGAGAACACAGCCTCCAATCAGTGTGCAGTCCCATATAATAATGAACCCTTCAATCTTCATTTGAAAGCTCTTGTTCCCCTCTCCTGGGTCTGGTCCGTTGTACAATAAAATAAAAGCACCTCGCTGGCTCTCTCCTTCAGGCGAAGATTCGCCCCAATCACCTTTAACTTCTTAGTGAGGCTGAGAGGCTTCAGAATTGTTTACTCTTTGCAAGAGCTGTGTGATGGTGGCCCTCGAAACCTGATTTGGGGTCTGACCCCATAGACTCGGGCGTGGGTCCCCTGGCTCCTTTGCCCAGCTGCTTTGAAGGTCATGGCTCACACCTCCCCCGCCCCCGCCGCCCCCCGCCCCCGAAAGCCTCTCCAGCTGTAGAAGCTTGCCCTTGGCAGTGGGAGTGGGCTTGCTGGAGGTGGCGGGGCATTTCAGTGCCCCACCCGAGACCCCTGAGGTTCTCTTCAGGCTCCAAAGCTCCCCAAAGTTTCAAGCCGAGGCTACACTTCACCTGAAACCACATTCCGGCTTAATCTCACCCCTTCCTTCTGCTTTCTCCACGACTTCACACTCCCTGGCTGGGGCTCTGTGTCTAGGGAATGCAAGCGAACACAACTACGTGTTGTACCCTGGTTCCTCGGTCAAAACTCCCAGTTACGCCAGAAGCGAATCCCCCTGTATTATCCTAGCCCTCTTCCGCCAGAACAATAATGAAGTCCCCTGGAATACTTTTTAATAGTCAATAAGGCATTGCTTTGCCTCAAAAAAAAAAAAAAAAAAAACAAAAAACTTGCAATCCTAGATCCTCTCTATTTTGTCTTTTGCCTCTGATTGCTTCCTGCCAAAAAAGGGAGAAATCGACGTGGTTTTTTTATTTTTATTTTTTTCCCTTTTAAATCGTATTTTTGGCAGTCCAACACCTTACTCTGAATACCAGTATTTTCCAGTAAATCAGAAAAGAGGATTATCCGTCAGCTCCGAAAGGAAAAGCAAACCAAGATGCACAAGCGAAACAAAAATCATCAATTTTCTCCAGGTCGTTCACCTACATCATTCCTTCAGAATAGAAACAAAGCACAAGAATTGCTTTGTTCTTTCAGAAAAGCTGGCCCAAAGGAAGCGGAAGAGAAAAGATGAACTCAGAATTGTCTGTCCTTAAATAAAGCCTTCCCGCGAGTAAATAACGTTCATTAAAAGGTCACTCTTGATTCTTTCCACTCGGTTCCGACACAGAAAAATATCTGATCGCCAAGAAGAGCGTTTCATCCTGGTGTGAAAACGCACGCCCAGGAAGGCAGCCGTGATCCAAACAGCCTTGGGGGGTGCAGGCGGCCTTAAACCTCCTGCTGTACCACGAAAAAACAGGAGGGAGGTAAGGAAGAAAGTGCTCAATAATGCCCTAGGACAGAGGTCGGCAAACTTTTTCTGTAAACACCAGATAGTCAATATTTTCAGCCTCACGAGCCATACCGTCTCTGTTGGGATGACTCTGCGCTGCCGTTGTGGCTGGACGGCAGCCAGAGGCACTGCTCAACAGAATGGGCGTGTCCAGGTGCCGAAGGAACTTTATCAACAGACCCAGAAGTGTGAATTTTATGCAATTTCATGTGTCTCAAAATAGTTTTCTTTTAGAATTTTTAGTACATAACCATTTAAGTATGTAAAAATATTCTTAGCTCCTGGGTCCCCGGAAAACAGGAAGTGGGTTGGATTTGGCCCCGGGGCTGTGGTTGGCCAACCCTTGCTCTTGGTCATAGGGTAGAATTTCTCCAGTTCCTTTAGGACTGACTCGAAGTTGGTGGTTAGGTTGAAAAAGTCAGCTAGTTAAAGTCAGGAATCATCAAAATAATAATACTTATTTCTAGTAAACTACTTTAAATAATAACAGATCAATATGTATTTCCTTACCAGTTCTTTCCATATAGAACTGTGACTTTTAATTAATTTTTTTATTTTCCATCCAAGTTTTTATTTAAATTCAAATTCATTAACATCGAGTGTAGTATTGATTTCAGGAGTAGAATTCCGCGATTCATCACTTGAGGACACCCAGTGCTCATGCCAACAAGTGCCCTCCTTAATGCCCAGCACTCACCTAGCCCATCCCCCACCCACCTCTCCTCTAGCCACCTTCAGTTTGTTCTCTATAATTAAGTCTCTCATGGTTTGCCTCCCTCTCTGTTTTTATCTTATTTTATTTTTCCTTCCCTTCCCCTATGTTTGTTCACCTGTTTTGTTTCTTAAATTCCACACGAGTAAAATCCTATGATATTTGTCTTTCTCTGCTGACTTATTTCACTTAGCATAATACTAATATGCTAGCTCCTAATACTAATAATCTAGTTCCATGACTTATTATTTTAGCGGAAGTCTGCCAATTAGATTTCAGATAGCCTTCCTTAGCACTTGGACTAAAGTTTCTTTTCTTTAAAAAAAATTTTTAATACATATTTTTGAGAGAGTGAGAGAGAGACAGAACATGAGCAGGGGAAGGACAGAGAGACAGGGAGACACAGAATTCGAAGCAAGCTCCAGGCTCTGAGCTCTTACCTCCCGGGGCTCGAGCTCACGAACTGGGAGATCGTGACCTGAGCTGAAGTCAGATGTTTAACAGACTGAGTCACCCAGGCGCCTCAGACTAAGGTTTATAGTTCAGTTTAGTCTTAAGAGTGTTGAGAATGTGAAGCTGTTTACAAATTCATTTAAGGTGCAGAATGCTTCCAGTTTTTACAAACCTTCCCAGTCTTTTAGAGTTGTGCCCCCACAACACAATTTTCGACACCGCTGTTTGAAAAACTTGCTTTTACAAGTGTTTTGCCAAAGCACCCAATCTTAAAATAGCAACTTTCTTCCTTATTAAATTGTGTAATTGTTATGACAAAGAAACGTGGCATAAATAGGTTTTTAAAAACAAATGAACTCCTGATAATCACAGAACTTAATGGTGGGAACAGGTGTGTGTGTGTGTGTGTGTGTGTGTGTGTGTGTGTGTATGTGTGTGAGCACGCGCGTGTGTTGAGGGGGCTGTAAATGAGACCATCCTTCCATCCGGAAGTAATCCCTGGGCGGTTAATGTTAATCCAGCAATCAGTTGAGTGGAGTTTCCTGCTTTCTGACCGCAGTCTTCCAGCGCTTGAACTGGATGTGGGGAGGGAAAGTAGCACAAGGATTTTCTCTTTTTATTGAAAGAAGTTGGTGGAATGGCATTTCCTGTGTTTCGAGTGAGAGCGTGCCTCAAAAGAAACATAGTTGTCATTTTCTTCCTCCACAAAGATCAAAGCCCAGTTCAAATGAGTCAGCCCATGATCTGGGAGGTCCATATTGAATCTCCCCGGGAGGGATCGGAGTCCAGCACAAGCATGGGCATGCTCTGCTTAGAACAGCAGTGGACTGAGTTTTATGGATGGAAATTACTACAGCTGCCGAAGGAATGTCAAGCTGATTAGAGCGTAATCATCATGAAAACGTAGTCGAAATGTAGTGGAGACAGCCGAGAGGGAATTAGGAGAGAAGAAAAAGAAGGGTAGTCTCAACAAAAGAATCGCCATGTTTCCCAAAATAAACATGTCGTCTCTTCAGTGATTACATCCCAATGCTTTTATCTTCTCCGATGAGCACAGTATTGGTGAAAAGCTAATCCAGATATTTAAATTCTTTGTATATATCTTCCTAGATCTCTCTAGTAGAATATGAACTTCCTCTGTGGTTCATACTTGTTTACTCCCGTGAAAAAAGTGCAAGTGGCTTTTAGCCTCCATTTCAGTACCTGTCCTACGTTCCCTCTGAACCTTCCCTGCCTCCCGGATAGATGCTATGCCCATTCTTTCCCGAAGGGATGGATGACCCCCTATCACACTATCCTTAGCACTATCCTTAGTACTATATTTAGCCCGAGATAACTGACTAGAAAAGGACCCACAAACACTTGAACACCCAAGCTCCTGACTGCGGCCTCACTTCGAATGCGATCTTTTGGGAAATGGTGATATTCCATTTGAGCTTTGGCCTGTTGTCACTCTTTGGATAAATGCACATTATAGTCCCCACGGGCTGCACTACACTCTGTGACTCCTTTAGCCTAGCTGGGTGCGAGGAGAAGGGAGGGGAGGGGAAGGATGCCCGTATGTCATCTTATAACACCAGGAGATGTCGTTCGTTGTGCGTGTGATCTTCAAAGATGTTTACAGCCGTCTCCTGGGACACCTGAGGTCCTCTTGGGTGTTTCCCTGCTGGTCTACTCTGTACTGAGTCCCTTCCCATTTCTCCCTGAGACCTTGGATATTTCAAGGCATGCCTCTGATGTTCCCGCTCCCTCCCTCCATTCCCCAGGGAATACTCCTACTTGCATACAAGACACCCACAAGCTGGAAATTCAGGCCATCCACAGACAGAAGCCCCCTCCTGGCTCTGGAAACGAAGTTGCTTCTCGGCCCTTCCGGAATCCTCATTTTCACTGCCTGGGTAGGAGTCCGACTTCAGTCCTCAGGCCTCTGAAGCTCTCTCAGGCAAGAGTCCCTGGACCTCCCAACAGCAGGCGATGCATTTCAGACTCTCTCAGTGCTTTGCCCCATGCCCCCCTGCCTAGGGTGGGACTAGAAGGCAGCCCCTTCCCAGGCCACCTCTAACGGCAACGACACGCCATAGCTTGGTGGCAGTCTTCTGCGGAGAAATTTCTTTTGCAGTCTCCTTTACCCAGTCCTCTCTCCGGTGTCTTTCTATAGCCTTGACATGGCGGAGAGGTCCAGGAGTCCTAGAACAAGATCTTGGACGCATTTCCTTGAAAATCACTTTTATGATGCTTGTGCCGACTGATTTGGCGCTTTCGTATCTATTGTCATGTCTGTTGTCATTTCTTGTCTGGCCTGAAACTTTCACCTGAACATAGTTATACATGCAAAACTCTATCGTCCAGAGACAATCACTGCAAACATTTGAATATATATGCTTTTATATATATAAAGTATATTTTTCTTAACAAAACTGTGGTTATTTTGTAACCCGGATTTTTTTTTTACTAACGATATATTCTAAGCATCTTCCCGCTTCAGTAAATCTCTACATCAACATTTTTCACAATTAAAAGATTCCACTGTATGGAGGCTACCATTGTTTAATCAATTCCTTTTTGACATTTCTTCTGTCTATTGCTATAAATGACCATGTGAAAGATATCTTTATATACTTCAATCCACTCAGTTATTGAACCAATATTTATTGAGGACCTATTATAAAAGAGCATTAGGATCTCTTTAGGATGGAGTTCTAGATGGGGAGTAGCATATTTTGCAACATTTGGTATATATTTCCAAACTGTCCTTCCAACATATGTGCATTCGTATACCATGTGTAAGGGAGCGTGTGAAAGAGAACGTGCATTTAGTCCTTAGAGAAGAACAAAAGTGTTCTTGAAACTTCTTCACAATTAATATAACACAATTAATACAAACAATTACTATAACACAATTAAATGTAATTAACACAAGTTATAAATGTATTTCTTTAACTCCAACAAATTATTGGATCTGCCTTCTTTTAACACTAAACTAATTATAAACTTACATCATGCTGTTCAGAAGTTCAGAAATAATACAAAGTCCCCACAGATCCCTCGCCCACTCTTCCTGAGGTTTACATGCTGCCGTAGCACAATTATCAAGAACAGGAAATTAACATTAGCATGTTGTTAACCAAACCGCAGAACTTACTCAAGCTGCACAAGTTATTACCCTAATGTACCTTTTCTATTTCAGGATCTTAGCCAAGATCCCACTCTGTATGTAGTTCTTATTTCCCCCTCGGTTTCCTCCCATCTGTAACAGTTTCTTAGTTTTTCCCTTTTATAACCTTGAAACTTTTGCAAAGTATTGAGCGGTTATTTTGAGGAACGTCCTTCGTTTGGGGTTCGTCTGATATTCCTAACAGCGGGAGTGAAGTTATGTCCTCTTCCTTTGGCAAGGGAACATCATATCGAGAGTTTCACGATGCTGATATGTCTTATTACTTGGTGCTGTTTACCTTGACCTCTTGGAAATGCCATTTTAATGCTGCAGAAGGAGAGTGCAAATAGTATTTTAAGGCATCAACTATATACTAGGCACACTGCCTTAGTTCTACCCATATTCTTAAAGACTCCGTAAAGTAAGTCTCATTATCCCCATTTTATCGAGCCTCTTAAAATTCTGTAGCTCACCCAAAGTCATAAGGATCTGTCTGACTCCAAAGCCGGGGCTTTTCCCAGCACTGGATAAGCCTTGACTCTCAATTTTATTGTCCTCAAGGAAGACATCTGTCAGCTCACACTTTCAGAAATAGTCTCTTGTTATTGATGAACAAAGCCAAATATTTAGTGATCAAAATTTATGGAAAATTTCTCCGTCTTATAGAAAAATCACGGTGCCTTTGAGCCTTCCTCTGCAAGATTTGTGATGTTATTTTCTTTTGGTTTTTTGTAATCTGGAAGGCAAAAGACAAGTGCAAAATAATTTCCTAAATCGAAAATTGTGAGATGTTGTTTTCCCACTGAGTTATATGTAGACGGCACTTGCATCAAACCGATTGTCCGAAAGTCGATGATTTATTTCTCTCTTCAGTTAGTTTGTCTCCCAGGATGGAAAATGCTAAAATATAATATGTATATAATATGTACATAGCACTTACCATTTTTTAATTTTAATTCCAGTATCGTTAACATACAGTGTTGTATTAGTTTCAGGTGTACAACACTGTGATTCAACAGTTCCACGCATCACCCAGTGCTCATCACAAGTGCGTTCCTTAATCGCCAGATATTTCCCACATTCCTCCCCTCTGGTGACCATCAGTGTATTCTCAATAGTCCAGAGTCTCTTGGCTTGTCTTTTTTTTTTCCTTTTGCTCGTTTGTTTTGTTTCTTAACTTCCATGTAAGAGGAATGACTTATGTCACTTAGCATTATATTCTCTAGCTCCATCCATGTCTTTGTAAATGGCAAGATTTCCTTCTTTCTTTATGGCTGATGAATATTCCATTGCATGTGTATACTACATCGTCTTTATCCAATCACCTATCTTTGGACACTTGAGCTGTTTCCATACTTGGGCTATTGTAAATAATGGTGCTATAAACATAGGGGGTACATGTGTCCCTTTGTATTAGTATTTTTTTTATTTTGGGGGCACATACTCAGCAGCTCAATTACTGGATCATAGGATAGTTCTATCATTAACTTGTTGAGGAGGCTGCCTACTGGTTTCCACAGCGGCCGCACCAGTTTACATTCCCGGCAACAGTAGCACTTACCATTTTGGACAGTTAAGGCCTGGGCCCTGTGAATGTTCGTGTAGTACCATTTAAAGGCTTAACACTTCGATCTGCTCTGCTAGGATGGCTGAGTGTGAAAGAAGAACCAAAGAGTGGAACCCCTGAAGAAAAGCAAAAGGAGATAATGCATGGAAAGTGTTTAGCATAGCGGCCGGTACTCAGTGAACACTCCATAAATTGTAGCTCTTCTTGCTGCTGCTGAAGCTGTCTCAGATGTCACTGTTGTTTAACCTGGGGAAGAGAATACGTGGCTGGCTCATCCCCTGCTCCGCGAGGCAAAAGAACAGACTGCTATAAATTTAGAAAGGAAGATGGTTCGTCCGTGGCCAGTATGGCCGCTGTTTATCTTCCGTGAGTGCTCTCGTGCTCTTCCATTGCAATATAATCTAAAAGCGCCATGATGAACCCATTTGGGAGCAAGGCTTGTAGCTAAATCAAGGCTATGTGGCAAGGAGTCATTAACTCAGTTCAGCCACTTTTGTAGTTACTTCCATTTGGGCTTCCCATCTGAGAAAGTGGCATTAGCATACAATAATCATAGTGGCCCTGGCTATGGGCAGAGTTTCCCAACCTCAGCACTACTGACATGTGAAGGCTGATGTTGGTTGTCGTGGAGGGTTGTACGTTGTAGGATGTTTGCAGCATCCCTGGCCTCTACCCACTAGTGCCTTTAGCACCCCTACTCTAGCTGTGACAACCAAAAATATCTCCAGACATTTCCAAGTGAACCCTGAGGGGAGGGGGGCAAAATCACTCCTGTTGAGAACCGCTGCTGAAAGGTAGTGAGTAATTCCACACTCAAGGTAAGCGATCACAGATTCAAACTGGGAGGATACGGGGGATAGGAAACAATATATATTGAGCAGTAAGTGCTTTGACAGATATTACCTCCTATATTTCATGTAATTTTCGCAACAGGTCTATGAGATAGCTTTTATCACCCATTCATGGATGAGAAAACAGAGATTCCGAGGAATCAGGTGATTTGCCCGACTTCCCATGTAACTGTTCTGTGGTAGAGTGGCGATTTGACCACAAAGCTCATGCTCATTCTCTTATGCCTTCATGACTCTCGGTTCTAATCGAAAAGGGCTCAGCCTCACCATGCAGTGTCTTTTGCCCAGGAAGCGGGAAGTTACATTTACCAAGTCCACATGGTGATTAAGCTATCGTCTCTCACAACGAAATCCACCAGTCTTTATTCTGCTTCATGAAGCTGTGGCTGGGACTCCGTTGACCTACATTTCTCCTTTACCAGTTAGCCTCCTGTGTGGGTTTGCCAATAGGGGGCACTAGAGAAAGGGTGACGGGCAGGAGGAGGAGAGGGGGAGTTCCTTCTTCCTGTAAGCTAGCTCTTCCTGATCCAGCTGGTCCAGCAATGGCCACCACTGAGTGCCTAAACTACTAATAGCAGAAACCAACACTAAGTCTCCAATATGGCAACATTCTCCCAGGGGACACACCAGCCACCTGGTGGCAGGTTAATTAACACTGGATCCCTCCTGTCACCCACCGAGTAGTGTTCTCTCTTCGCTTGAGCAACATGTTTCCTGGATATTGATTTGCCTTCCTTGCCAATAATGCTTCTGCCAGCGTCACCATCTGTGCACACACACGGAGTGCTTTATTCACCATCACGATGGCCCACAGATCATTGCTTCTGACCAGAAGCTCAGTTCCAGGGAAAAACGTGTGGCAATGACTGCATGCCCATGGAATTCACTGATCTGACCATGTACTTCATCACCCAGAAGCAGCTGGTCTAACAGAAGAAAGGAAAGCCTGACTAAAAGTTTAGTTATGACCAGTTGGGAGATAAGCAAAACAAAAAAATATTGGCGACTATTTCACAGGAGGCAGAGTATGCTTTGAGTCAGCAACAAATATCTGTGTCTAGCTCCCGTAGGCAGAAATCACGGGCCCAGGAATCAAGGGAAGGAAGTGGGAGTGGCTCCTCTCGCCATTACACCTAATACCCTGCTCACCAAAGGTTTCATTTAAAAACCCATTCCTTGGGTCCTGCTGGTTTAGAGGACTTAGTTCCAAGCAGGGGACATGACCATGACTTCCTTAAATTGGTAGTTCAGACTGGCACTGGCCATTTTGTACTCCCGGTGTCCCCGAATCCAAAGTCAAAGAAGGGTAAAGACCTATCCTGGTCGAGACAGTCGATCTGGATTACCAAGGGGAGATTGAGTTCCTGCTACTCAGTGGAGTTAGAGTAGATTATGTCTGGAATCCAAGGGGTTCTCTGGGAATCTTTCTGGTACTTTCAATGTCCAAGAATAAAAGTTAACGGTAGCAGCATTAACCCTCCCCTAGCCCCCGCCAAATAAATAAATAAATAAAAAGGCAGAACCACCCGACCAGGTAAAAGAATAGAATAGCAACTGTCTGGCCCAGGGAATAAAGGAAATGGCTACTGGAAGAAGGCTGTTACAAGCATCGGTGATGGCATTGCATATGGTTATGGGTCTTAGGTTCTAGAAATGAAGACTTCGGTTATATTTTCTTCCTTGCCTCCTGCTGTATGTGTACGCATGCGTGTGTATGCATGTATGTGATACCAAATTCCTTTTTTCCTCTCTCCTCCTTTTTTTTAATGCAAGTATTGTTCGTGGTAGTTAACTTCACAATTTAGTCTTTCTTTTACTTGAAAGTAATTTTGGACTCACTTAGAAATTGCAGAAATTGTCATAGTGTAGCCTTTAGCTTCCAGAATATTCAAGTGTGATTGTGACTAAACTCAAGGAAGGATAAAATTATCCAGAAAGAGAAATAGTGACTGCCAACCACAGATGACTGTCACGATAGTGGGGACTTAGTCTCTCCCCTCTTTGAAGAGAATATGAGAGCATTTTCGTTTATGCAAAGAATAATAGCATTTTGTTAGGCACGATTATAAATTTGTGGCTTTGGTGTGATAGAATTTAAAATATGTGCAAGAGTGTGTTTAGATCCTGCGATCCCACGGGTCGGCATTCTGGCACTTACTATGCCATTGATACCTCCAATCCACTCTCCTCTACTCTGCTTTGGGACTGGATCTCAGCAAACTACTTTTCTCCTTTGCCAACGGCTTCCCGTGAAGTTCAAATGGTAGGGGGAGCCAGACAGAGATGAAAAGGCTGGAGGAGAAAAAAAAAAAGAACACCTTTCTCCTTGCTATTTCTGTGCCATCTCGACAGCAATAGTCCTTTATCACAGCAGTGGCGTTGGTTCCAGCCTCCAGCTTTTATTTCTATCCCCAAACCAGCTTTATCATGTTACCTCAGAGGTACCAGAAGCAGTCAGATTGGGCCCTTTATCAGTGGTCTGATCCACAGAGCCTCTCTTCCCAGCTTTTTTTTTTTTTTTTAACGGCTTTATCGGGATATAATTCACATACCACTAAATGTGCCTGTTTAAAGTATACCTTTCAGTGGTTTTTTGTATATTCACAGGGTTGTGCAATCATCAACACAATCCGATTTTAGAACATTTTCGGGACACTGAAATGTGACTCTTGATTTCAGGGTCTTGAGTTCAAGCCCCACATTGGGTGAGGAGCCTACTTTAAAAAAAAAAAAAACATTAAAATTAGAACATTTTCGCGATCCCCCAAAGAAACCCAGTATCTATTAGTAGTCACTTTCCACACCCACTCCAGCCCTAGTCAACCATTACTCTACTTACTGTGTCTATGGATTTGCCCATTTTGGACATTTCATGTAAATGAATTTGTACCACTTACAGCCTTTTGTGATTGGTTTCCTTCACTTAGCATAAATTTTTTAAATTTTTTAACATTTATTTATTTTTGAGAGACAGAGCATGAGCAGGGGAAGGGCAGAGAGAGAGGCAGACACAGAATCCGAAACAGGCTCCAGGCTCTGAGCCATCAGCACAGAGCCCGACGCGGGGCTCAAACCCACAGACCGAAAGATCAGGACCTGAGCCAAAGTCGGCTGCTCAACCGACTGAGCCACCCAGCCGCCCCGTCTTAGCATAATTTTTTTAAAGTTCACTCATGTCGTGGCATGTACTTCATTCCTTATGGCTGAATAGTATTCCATTGTATGGAATATACCACATTTTGTTCCGCTGTTCATCAATCAGTGAACATTTGGGTCACTTCTACTTTTTTCTTTAATAGATGTTTATTTATTTTGAGACAGAGAGAGAGGGAGGGAGAGAGAGAAAGTTGGGGGAGGTACAAGAGAGGTAGAGAGAGAATCCCTGCTGTCAGCGCAGAGCCCGACGTGGGGCTCAATCTCACCAACCCTGAGATCCTGACCTGAGCCAAAATCAAGAGTCGGACGATTAACCAACGGAGCCACTCAGGCGCCCCATCTACCTTTTTGCTATTATGAATACACATACTGTGAACATTTGTGTAAAGATTTTGTGTAGGTACCACTGATACCTCCGTTGGTATCGATGTGTCCATTTCTCTTGAGTATATATCTAAAAGTGGAATTACTGGGTCATATGATACTTTCCAAGCTTCTTCTGATCGTTTCTATCTCTTTATTGTATTCTCACAACCCCGGGAGCAGCGGCTCCTCCCTTCACTTATCATCGCTACATGGCCTCCATGTTCCCTTTCTTCCTTCTAACCTCCAATACTGTGCAATTAGTTCCCTGCATTAAGTGTCTTCAGTTGAAGTACCGAGTATGATTTCTGTTTTTTTTTTTTTACTAGACCCTGGATAATATGACCATATGAAGCATTATAATCAGTTTATCCATCTTCACTGAGCAAGGAATAGAAATCTCTTTAAACCCTAGCAAGTTAGATATAAATAACTCACACACAATGAAAGCTGTAACATCAGCATGTATATCCTGTTAGCAATGGGATTTAATTGGAATCCACTAAATGAGTGGCCACCCTGCAATAGTATTTTAAGCATCTTTCTGAAATGGTTTAAGTCCAGCGCCACTTAAATCCTGGAGGGAAATCCATTTCTTCCTCCTCTTTTTTATTTATTCATTTAATAATCATTTATTTATCACTTAATTTGTGCCAGGCACTATTCTAGGTGCTGACAATATAATATACAAAAATCTTAATAATTGTAGAGTTTATAGTTTAGTGGAGGTAAACAAGTAGGTACTACAAATTTAAGTGTTGGATGGTGAATGACGATGTGGAGAAATTTAAAGAATAGAGGAAGATAAACAGGACTGGGTTTGGGGGTACATTTTTTAATGGGCTGGCCAGGAAAGACTTCCCTGTAAAATTAACACGTGAATAAACTCCCAAAGGAGATGAAGAAGAAGGCATGTGACTATCTGGAGGAAAAAGTGTTCCATGCAGAACAATGACAAGACTTCCCTTTCAAGGCCTTGGGGTTGGGAAGATGCCTGGTTTGTTCAAGGAACAGGAAGGAGACCAACCAGGCTGGCTTGATTCCAGGGAAAGAGCTGTAAGAGAGAATGTCAGAGAGGCAATGTAGGATCCATCCCGTAACACTTCGTATGCCATTATAAAGACTTTGGCTTTTATTATGAGTGTGGTAGGAAGCCAGTGGAAGGATTTTACCAAGGAAAGAATGTGCCTTCACTTACATTTTAGTAAGATTACTCTAGCTTCTGTGTTGAGAATAGATTATGGTAATGCAGTTAGAAGGCAACAATCTGAACAGAGAATTTAGTGGAAACAGTGGAGAAATAAGTAGCTGGATTCTGGATGTGTTGACGGAGTGCAACTGACTCCACTGCCAATGGTCAAGGAAGCTATTCTCCATTACAGTCAGTCTGGAAATGTGTGAGATGAGAGACAAGTCAAAGATGACTCCCAAAATTTTAGTCTGAGCACCTGGTAAAATGAATCGCCTATTATTGAAACAAGAAAAACTTTAGGAGGAGGAGGTTTCCAGGAGAAATCATGAATTTGGTTTTGCTTATCCTAAATTTGACATGTCTGTTAGATATCCAAATGGAGATGTCAAGACGTCAGCTATATATATAAATCTAAAGTTCAGGGTAGAATCAAAACTGGAAATATGAATTTGGGAGTTCTTGATGTATATATAATATCTATAGCCATGAAAATAATTTAGAAAATTAAGTGAGAATTTTATTTAAAAAAGGACAAATCCAAGGACTGAGGCCTTGAGCAGCAAGACCTTCAGAGTTCACGGAGACAAGAAGAAACCAGTAAAAGAGACTCACAATGAATAGATATTGAGATTGGAGGAAAACCAGAAGTATATAGTGTCCTAGAAATGAAAAAAATTTTTCAAGGAGAAGGAGGTGATTGATATTGTGGCAACTTGCATCTCGGGGTCTCATGACACTATGGATATATGGAAACATACATGAAACAGATCTCTGTTCTGTGTGAATTTGTGGTAGCAAAAATTTGCTATGTGTATATATGGCATGAAATAGGTCAATTACTCATTTACTGTAGAAATATTAGAAATAAATATAATAAATTCCTATGGTAATGGAAATATTTCATAGATTATTATTGTCTTCCTGCCATGGCAAAAGATTTTGATCCCTTGTCTTCAACAAGTGGTTCTACATCAAACTTTGTGCTTTTCTCTCAATTGTATCTTGAAACAAAATATAAGGAAAAAATAGAAATGAAACATATGAACTGGATAGATAGACTATTGTATGGTGACCAAAACATGCAATGGTTTAACCAAGGTATATATCTCCCTCATTAAAAAGCCAACAGAGATGGTCAAAGAGAGTCTTGTCATCTCTGGGAATACATGGTAGTGGAGGCTCTACCACCTTGTCACTGCATCTGGCCTCCAAGGTTACAGCAGCAGAAGACAAGACTGAACAATTGGGTGGCTGCTTTTAAGGACTTGGTTTGGGAATGGCTTAGACAGCTTTCACCAACAACCCAGTGGACGGAACCCAGTTTTGTGGTTTCAACTCTGAGGAAGCCAGGGAAATGAGTCTTCCTGTCTGCCCAGGAAGAAGAAAATAAAACAAAGTTTGTTGAACTTGTTAGATTGATAGCCTTGTCACCACTACAAGAATGGAGAGTAAGGAAAAGAAAGAGGTCAATAAAGTAAATTTCTTTATAAGATTTCTGATTGCTTTGGTGTAAAACCGAATCTTGTATATTTCTTTCAAGTGATTTCCCTTTCTTCTTTCTAAAGAACTTGAAGAAAACTTTTACTTCCTTTTCAAACCCTGTGACTTGAAGAGACTTTAGAATGCTGACATCATTTACACATACCTGAGTTCTTTGAGCAGAAGTATTTTTATATGAAATATATAGGCTTATGTAAATTATGTATGGTTTTCCATATCTTTGGACACAATCAGATACAGCCCAGGAAACTGCAACATAATGAGATAGGCCGGGAAAGGCAGATGCTTAGAATAAATGAGATCTGTCCTCTGGGATGCAAAAGGTGCTAGGAAGGTAGGCAAGGGCTGGGAGGCAGAGTGTGAAAGCCTGTGTGTGCTGATAATAGGCAAAATAATAAATGTCACCCAGCCAAGCATGCAGCACTTAGCAGTCCAGCACAAAGTGCATTTTAACTGGACGGTCTAGCAAAGACTCCGCAAAGAGCTCAAACTCAAATTGTAAGCAGATAGAATAAAGGTCAACAAGCAAGTAAGCAGCCTCGCTATAAGACCACTCAAAGATAGTTCTCTGGTCTTCAGAAAAGACAAGGCTCCAGTCCCAGAAAGACCTTTGATATGGAGGGGGGTGGGGAGCAAAATGGTTTCAATTAGAAAAGCAGGTTACCAACAGCACAGACATAACAGTTATTCGCATTGACTGCACATTAGAATTAAGTGGGGAAATTAACCTGGGTGGCTCAGTCGGTTGAGCGGCTGACTTGGGCTCAGGTCATGATCGCACGGTTGGTGGGTTAGAGCCCTGCATCGGGCTCTGTGCTGACAGCTCGGAGCCTGAAGCCTGGTTCAGATTCTGTCTCCCTCTCTCTCTGCCCCTGCTCTGTCTCTCAAAGGTGAATAAATGTTAAGAAAAAAATTAAAAAAAAAAAAAGAATTATCTGGAGAAACTTACCGGCAGACCCTCTAGACCAATTAAATCATCTGTGAGTGGGACCTCATCACCAGTGATTGCTCAGTCTCCCCAAGTGTTTCCAATGTTAAATCAAGGCTGAGTACAGATGAGTAGTGCGGAGTAAGTAATACATCTTTAACTCTCTAACAAACGTCAGGACTGGCTAAGGGACTGGAAGTCTGGAAATCCCACAGGAAAATAAGAAATGTCACTCGGAGCCCTTACTTACCTGTGCAAATGTATATGTATGTAAAACATACAATATTCATAGAAACTGGCATCTCGTTTGGCAGCTGTTCTATGGTGTGATAATACCTACAGAATCATTTTAATGGGGAAAATACATTATCAAGTTATAATGACTTGTTTCCACTTTTGACTTCAATTTTAAAATATCTAAACTGTTCAAAATACTTTCAAATCTTGTTATTTGAAAAAGGGACTAAATAGCTGAGTGTTTCCAAAAGAGGGGGCCTTGTTGGTAGTGAAGGCATTCAGTGAAAGGTAATAGGGAACTATAAAGCTTTGGCAGTTCTAATTTCTTTTTTTTTTTAAGTTTATTTATTTATTTTGAGAGAGAATTGCAAGCAGGCTCTGCACCCAGCTCGATACCAAGACCATGAGATCATGACCTGAGGTGAAATCAAGAGTCGGAGTCTTCACTGACTGAGCCACCTAGGTGCCCCCGGCAGTGCTGATTTCTTAATGACTTCGGGTATCATCCCCACTGCAGTCGTAGCCCCTATTTCCCATTTTACCCAAGTCATCAGTCTTGGTGCCTGGAGCAGTCCAATAAGACAACGGGAAACAATATCACCATCTTAAGTATTTATATCTCCTCCTTTTCCCCTTCTAATAACTCTAGGGATACCATAAACACATTGCCATGGAAAGTATAGCACCGTCCAAAACACTGTTGCATTTTTGAGGACTCTACATGTGAGACTGTAAATAAAAATAGCAAGAATTTTACAAGCGTGGCCTAAGGAAATGCAGTGGTCATTGGATCTTGCTGTGTCATAAAAGTGTCATGTAATTTTCTTTTTACCAGTATCCTGACAGAAATTAATCTATGTACAGAAGTAAAGGCTCTTATGTCCATGACAGATTTTCAATGGTGGCCTTATAGTAGTTGTCACTTAAGGCTTGGCATAATCTCCATTGAATGATCATTAAGATTTCTAAGGTAACTCCTTCCTACCTTTCTTCATGCCCTTCTTTATTTATTCTATCAACAAATATTTTCTGACCATTCACTGCTTGCCAGACACACAGAGATGAATAAGACACCAGTCTTGTTATAGATCGTTACGCCAAACCAACAAATGCCTGAGAGCCCTATTTGTATATATACGCTTGCTTCCTACTTTTTAAAAATTAATATATGGAAATCCGAATTCATGAAAGATAAATGACGATATGATGTTGCTGGGTTTCTAAAAAATTTTCATGAAACAGTCACCTCTGGGTTCTTTCAAATAGTGAATCCCCTTAGGGCGTTTAAGAATCATTGATGATTGATCACTTGATTAAGGGATTACAGGGCATCTAAAGCAGTGGTTCTTAGCTCTGGTTGCACATTCAAATCACTTAGGGAGCTTTTAAAACATACTAATGCCCAGGTCCCATTCAAACCAACTGAATAACAAACTCTGGAAGTTGGAATGAGGCATAGGTATTTTTAAAGCTTTCCAGGATGAATCTAAGTTCTGCATTCAAGGTTGAGAAATACTGCACTAGAGCAAGAGAAGGCCAAATCCTACTGGCAACTTGTTTTTGTTAATAAAGTTTTATTGAAACACAGCCATTTCCATGTATTGTTTGCATCTGATTTCACACAACAAATGCATAGTTGAGTAGGTGTCACAGAGACCATATGGCCCCACGGAGGTAAAAATATTTACTATCTGGCTCTTTACAGAAAAAAAAGGTTGCCATCCCCTAGTCTGAAGAAAGGAGAGATGTGGAAAACTCAAAATGACCAGTAATCAAGTGTCTGCAGCTTTTCTTGTCTTTGCTTTCTTTTCAGAATATAGATAAACCAGCTATTGAAATCATTCTGACAGTTGGTGAAAAAAGTTTATTCCATTTGGGGCACCTGGGTGGCTTCATCATTTGAGTGACTGACTCTTGATTTCAGCGCAGGTCATGATCCCAGGGTCATGGGATCGAGCTCCACATCAGGCTCCATGCTGAGCACGGAGCCTGCATAAGATTCTTTTTCTCTTCCTCTGCCCCTCTCCCCAACTCACTCTCTCTCTCTCTCTCTCAAAAGAAAAAAAAATTATTCCATTTAATAAAATTTTATTTACATGCAACTTTTCAGAAGCCTGCTCTTAAAGGGCACAGCGGTTGTAAGGCCTTGACTCTCAGCTCCAAACCCACCCTTCCATTTTCAGCTCTGCGGTGCTGAGGCTGGGACGCTGCAAACCGCGTGTGAGTTTACCAGCGCTTTGTTGGGCTCTGCCAGTAGGAGACACCCAGAGGAACACTTCAAGCCCGGAAGAGGAAAAAGGGAATTGCTCCTTCCTGTTTGCTTTTACTTCGGTCAGCATCATCCAGCGATGCTTCTCTGTGCTAGCATTGGCAGGTCATCCCAGTAGTCCCAGGTGATTCTATTTTGGAGTCTGGCTGACACGCTCAGAACCAGCCTCATAGTGTCCTCTTGGAGATATCACTCACTGGAGAAGTACTTTTCCTAGAGGTCTAGGCCCCACCTCCACACGCCCCTTCTTTGAGCTCAGAGACCCCAACACACCAGCCAGGCATTGCCATCTCCCAGGAGGCCCGAGTCCTACTTCTGTGGGCCCCCTCCTTCAAGCTTCTATGTTTCAATAATGTCAACCTCTTCTCTTCCTCCTTCTCATTGTCCTCCTCTCTTACTCCTCATTCTCTTCCCCTTCGTCCTCCTTCTCCTCCCCTTCCTCTTCCTCCTTCTTCTCCTTCTCCTCCTCCTCCTCCTCCTCCTCCTCCTTCTTCTTGTTTTTCTTCTTTTCACTGAGCCACAGTGGTGATAGTACTTACCACAGTTGCTACCTCCATGATACACATTCCCTTTTGCCTTCTTAGTTTTCCAGTGCCTGAGAATATTGTTTATAGTAAATTGTCTCTGTTAATATCACTGGCGCTGTTTCTGTCTCCTGTGCATGAATGAACTATGGTCTATTAAGGGCTTAGGAATCAGAAATTATCATTGTACCCTGTATTCCATAAAGATTGATGGATTCATACTGTTGTGTGGGAAATAGAATGCTAAATTTGAAGATATTATGCTCTCTCTAATATAATCTACCTACATATCATTAATAATGTCTTGTTTATGCACTACATAAAAGAATGGGTTTTGTCACTGTACGTAATATAGATCGTGACTTCTGAGAAAATGTTTCTTCTACTCTTGCTGGGAATTAATGAATAAGAATTCACTGCATGTTTAAAATAGCATATGCTGCAAAGATGCAATTTGGTGACTTTAGGGAACATTCCCCCCTAGCTTGGTCTTGCCCAAAAGATGAGGCTCAGACAGAGCATAGGTAAATCAGATAACATCTATCCATTCACTGAGCCCAAGATCATTTCATCATTGTAAGTAGGCTGGAAACTGGAGTTTGTTAAGATGGAGTTAGAGCCAAAAAAGGGACAACTGAACTAGAGACAAGCTCATCTAGGGATTCTGTTTGGCCCATGATTTGTTCTCTAACATTTATCTTCTAAGCTGACTTATATGGGCTACTTGGTTTTCATTTCTTGTTCCATTTCCATTTAGAAAATGGCTGCTTTATTACCATTGAATAGAAGGAAAAAGGGGGGAAAATGGAATAGATCTGTAGAATAGAAAAGGGGCCAGCAAATCAAAGCCCACAGTGCTAATCTGGCTTGCCACCCGTTTTTGTAAATAATGTTTTATTGGAATATAACCATGCCCATCCATTTACACATTGTCAATTGCTGCTTTCACTAACACGGCAGAATTAGGTAGTTGCAACAGAGACTGTACGCTCCACAAAGCCAGAAGTATTGGCTCTCTGGCCTCCTATCTTAAAGAAGTTTGCTGACCTCGACAGGGAAGAGGAGCAGGTGTCTGACATGACAGCGTGGCCTGGTGCCAGTTATTATGTTGTCAGCCACAGGGCCCAGGGGAAATTCTGGTTCTCAAGCTTTCCATGGCAACCATGTGCTCAGATTAGAATGCTCTACAGCTCCTCTGCACTTATCTGTCCCCTACTCAGCTTCCAAGATCCCGCATACATCCCTCTGCGTCATTCAGACTCACCTGGCTAAGTGCCCTTGGGGCCATGCCTGTCCCCTCTACTAATCCATTTGTCTCCTCCACCTGGATCATAGGTTCTTTTAGAAATGGGAGGGAGGGGGCGTCTGGGTGTCTCGGTTGGTTGGGCATCCAACTCTTGATTTCAGCTAGGGTCATGGTCTCAGCATTCGTGAGATTAAACCCCACGTTGGGCTCCATGCTGACAGCACAGGGCCTGCTTGGGATTCTCTCCCTCTCTCTATCTCTGCCCCTCCCCTGCACGTGCATGCACTCATGCTTGTGCTCTCTCAAAATAAATAGATAGATAGATAGATAGATAGAAAGAAACAGGAGGGAGTATTATTCATCCATCCTTTAAAACACACTTGGCAAGGGCCTTGCCCAGAGTGGCTGATTAGTATGTATGTCATTGATCACCACCACCCAGAAGGGCCTCTAAGAGCTGTCCCAGCCAGCACTGCTTTTGTTGACTTTAGAAAAGAGTCCTCGAGTTGTCATCACCTGCTACTGTGTGCATCCTACATGTCAGGAACTGCCTTTAAGTCACCATCACCAAAAACACATCTAGTAATTATTCAGTCAAAGACCAGACTATATAACAATGAAGATCAGGGAAGAAGGTTATTCATCTTTATGACCTTCATATTCCTATATAATTCCTGGTTATAGTAAGCATAAAGATATGTATGCTAAAGGAAATAAGACTGATAGATGATAATAGATAAATAAAAGCACATAGATGAAATTATTAAGGTTCTACAACTGCCTAAAGAGTGTTTTCATTCTCCTAAATGATTCATTTTATTAAAAAATTTTCTCCTTAGTAACACAATATAATCTCTCTTAAGTGCATGATTTTAGATAGCATTCATGCTGAGAGTTAAAACCAAGTACAACATAAAAAATGTATTTAGTAAAATTTCATCTTCACAAAGATTAAGAAAAATAAATGCAGGGGAAAGAAGGAAAACAATACAACGTATGCAATAGAGAGAGTCTTGAAATGCCGAGCAGTAATCCTACTAAATGATAAACATGAGAGACTCTTCAAAGTGTCCATCCGTGCATCGGTACAATGGGGCGCAGCCGGCCCTTGGTCCGCCGACGCCACTCCAGTGAGCTGCACTCGTCATCTCTCATTGTTCCCCTTCTGTAACCTGCTCAGATTTGTTTTCTTCAAAAGCTTATCAACCGTCTCTTGAGTCAAACTGCCTGGAGTGTGCCGAGCGCCAGAGGTTCGGTGGCTTAAGGCTCTTGTGAAAGCAAATATAGGCAGAGGCCTCTATGGTTCTTCTTTCTACAGGCGCCACTACATCCCAGAGTGACAGAAAAACAAGAGACTGAGAGCTGAAGGTATTGGTAGTAATTTTTTAAATAAGATGTTCTTTGTCCTCAAAGTCATTTTCCCACGTCTCTTCAAGTAGTACCTGCTTCCTAATAAGCTTTCGGTAAGGATTTAGCCTGCGATTTAAGTAATATTCCAACACAACTGTGTGTCTGCACACAAATACATTTATATAGTCATCCCTCGGATTGTGCCAAAAAGAGAACTATAGGGCCAAGTTACTGACAGCAGACTATTTGGTATCCTGTATACGATGATATAAGGAAATCCGAGATGATTCAAAACTTTCTCTATAAATGCTTGGGATTCTGAGGTTAATAATTCAATCCTTTTTTATAATGAAAGGTCCATCAGAATGCCACTCCCATGCAGTCAGGGACCATAGAGTGCCTTGTTCACCTTGTATTTGCAGTCAGTGGCATAGCGCCTGGCACTAAAAGACTCAATTATGTGTTAGATAAATGAATGGACAGCACTGCCCTCCATGTCAACCCTTCAGAATCTTAGCCTTTCGCAATGAGTGAGGTTTCCAGATTACCTTTATTCCTAAATGACCTAGGTCATCATTAAAAGCCAGAAAAGGTCATGAGCGTAGAGGCACTGAGGACACCTACACACCTATCCTCCTCCTTGCACGAAGAACAATTATATCACGGGGCGCCTGGGTGGCTCAGTTGGTTGAGCATCCGATTTTGGCTCGGGTCATGATCTCATGGTTTGTGAGTTCGAACCTCACGTCAGGCTCACTGCTGTCAGGTCAGAGCCTACTTCGGTTCCTCCGTCCCCCTCTCTCTCTGCCCCACCCCCTCTAGTGCTCTCTCGGTCTCAAAAATAAAATTTTTTAAAAAAAGAAAAAAATTATAGCATTATCTTCTTTTGGAGATTTTTCAGGATATGTACAGGTGACCAAGCCCTAAGAGAATGAGGTGACCCAAGTGGGGTAAGTGACATGTTTCCTGGTGATGGTCTCAAAGATGAGAAAGGCAGCAGGCCACTAAGACCCCCACAAATGGTGACCAATACTCAAAATGAGAAGCTCCAAATACTTCCTTCCAGTCTTCTATCTCACTGAGCTAAAAGAAAATGAGTCCAGGACGGGAGGGTGGCATTCCAAAGTTCTGTACAAATTTTGCTCACTCTCAGAGAGAATTACCCATTTTTATAATCAGTGTTCCTTCAAGGGATGGCTTTGTCATGCAAAATGGTCTTCAGCCTCAAAGACTAAGGAAATGCATCTGATACATTCAATCTAGTGAAAATGCAGGCACCATTTATCAGAAATAAGATATGAAAGATAAATATATCTATGTCATTTTACCTTTGGAGGCTCTGGCTTCCGCACAGAAAGTTAGCACAAGTTCTCAGCTTCTGGTCCTCAACCTTGACCGCACACTGGAATTGCCCAGGTCCTACCCAGAGTTTCTGATGCAGTTGGTCTGGAGAGAAGCATGAGCATCGAGATCTTTCAACACTCCCCAGCTGATTCAGTTGTGCATCCAAATAGGGGACCAACCATCCTGGTTTGCCTAGGACTGAGGGGGTCCTTGGGGTATGAGACTTTCAGTGCTAAAACCAGGGAAGTTCAAGGCACTGCTCTCTAGAACAAGTTGGTCCCCCTAATCACTGCTTTCCATGGTATGTGTTCCATGGGGTTTGCTGGGGGTATGGAGGAAGGGGAGGTGCACATGTGTTTTAGCAATGGCGAGCTTGGCTACAGAGCCAATTACCTACCACAGAATCACAGAAGGTATCTAAAATAGATTCGCATCAGATGGCATGTTCAGAATTTTATCATGTACGATTTCTTGGAAGGGCCAATACTTTTCATATTTCCTTCTTCCTCTGACTTTTGCAAGTATGATCCTGTTCCTAAATGTATGCTTTCTTCCCTTAATTAAGAAAAGAAATCTTCCATAGCAGTTCAGTTCCCTTGCATGAATCTGTGCTTTGGGAAGGTGAGCCTTTTCCTTTCTGTTGCGTCAGTGCTGATTGATAGTTGCCGATATTTCAGTCAGAGAGAGGCCACCCTATCACTCCTTTCCAAGTCTGTCTGATCCAGATTTTGACAAATCTCAAAGGCAAAATTAGCTAGGATGGTGACTTCCCACCCAGATCACTCTCTTTGGGAGAGTCACCAAGGAAGGGGTACATGGTCTCTCTCTTCGAGAGTTTCCTAGGAAAGACCGACAGAGAAGTGCCAGTAAGGAAAATCCAGATTTCATCACAAAAGAATATTCCTTGTTAATGCTATAAATAATAATTCTGTCAAAGGACCTATAAAAGCAAGAGATGGATCCCAGCTCAACCCCAAGAGGCAAAATTATGGGGGCTGCAGAAGGATGAGGACAGAAGGAAGCCTCAGGCCAGCACAGTCCTCTTCTGACCATTTGCCAAGAGGTGAACTTTGCTGGCAAACAGGGCCCTCCTCCTGCCGCCAAGGGTAGACACGCTCAGAGGGGGTCTCTGTTGCATGACCCGGTTCCTCGTGACCACTCCAACAACTTTCCTTCTATACTTGTGATTGTTATAAGGCTGCTTTTCTCCAAGCCACAGTTTTCATTTCTATGAGCATTATTTCTAGGACTCATTTTGCGATCTGTTCATCTTGGTGCTTTTCCTGTGAGCCTACCTATGGGCTTTTAGACTGGGAAGACCGGGCCTAAAATAGTAAAATAAGACAAAAGAATTGGTCCTGCCCTTTGTGAGATTAAGCGCATCTTCTGGAATGAACGGTGCTGAGGTAGTGGCAAGGGTTAGCTGCCGTGTCCTATGTGCTATTTCTGGTTGACGATGCCGCAGCTTTATATATAGCTAGATCCATGCTCAACCCATGTTCCTCAGCTCATCTATGACACAATTTGATTTTATATAAAACTGCTCAAGTACGTCCGAGTTACTTACCGAACACGTTGAACCCGCGTTGGCTTCTCGGGCTTCTCACACCACACGTGACAGTCACATCACCTTGAGTAGCAGTCGAGAAAGGGATGACTTCCCGTCACGTACGCTATTTCATCGCCCATAGACTGGCAAGGTGACTTTTAAATTGATCTCGCTCACGTGTAAGATAAAAAAGCTTTCGTGTGTGTGTGTGTGTGTGTGTATGTGTTTAAGTTTGAAGGTTTTATGTTGATATCCAGGTCTATGGCTTGAGAAAATGAGTTATCGAAAATAGGAAAGGTGGGGGTCTTTAAGCTGTGGCCAGCATCGGTGCGGGGTAAATTCTGTCATACCTGAGCAGGGGGAGTTTTCTAGATCATGAATCAGAGCAGGGGACTGGTGTAAGCTGGGCTCCAGGGGAGAGGAGCAACATCGGCCTGGCAGCCTGTCAGTACCACTGAGCGTCACCGCCTGCGCGAATGTAGAAGAGGCCCCAGGCCGGCAAGAGGATGCGAAAAATAAAAAGAAAGCAGCACAAATAAGAAATAATAGAGGAGAGAATCTAATTAAAATAGAGTAACTGAAGAGGTGACTTCCATTGCATTAAGGATATTTTTAGAAGCACCACGCTAGCATTTTATCCCTGAAAATACCCAGGGCTCTCACCAATATATTAAAAATCTCTAGATGCCTTCTCAAGATTGGACATTGGCCAATTCTTGCCTGCTCTTGCTTAGAATAGGCGCAGGATGTGCTGTGTCTGCTGTTTGAAATCTTGATTTTCCCCCCATCCTTTCCTTACTGCCCACGTTGGGATTTATGATGTCACAGGTGCTGTCTAGGTAGACTTCCATTTCGCTATTTTTTCCTATTTATTCTCACTTTTGTTTCTAGGGCACCAAAACCAGAATTCAGCCCACCAACACAATGAAAAATACATATGTATGTTGTCTGGGAGGAATCCAAATATGATTATCCTAGCTCTTCATGGAGAACATTTTCTGAAGGAATAGAAGCTGTAATTAAGTGTTCTTCCCACTTATAGCAATTTAATTAAAAAGACTAAAGTTATTGATTTTTTTAAACGATTAAAAGGCGTCCATGCTCCTGGTTCCAGGCTGTTGCTGGCAGACCATTCACTCATGGAGTATAATTTTCCATTTCCTCCAGTACAATGAAACCCTTTATTAAATGCTTTCTTGCTGTGGACAGATTGGTTTATAGTTGAAGCAAGCAGGGATTTGTAATCCTTTGCTGCTGTTTGCTTACCCCTCAGTTCTGATTCTGCCAACACCACACAGATTTATCTCTTTAGCTTTGAAAGGACTTGGGATTTGGGCTGATTTTATTTCACAGGCTGAAGTAGGCTCAACACAACACATTGTGCCAACCAAGTGGAGTTTGGAAGGATTGAATAATCTCAGTTTGCTCAGGACTGTACGTAAATCAAGCCAGATGAGAATGGAAGAACTATCAGCATTGGGCTGCTTGCGTGTCCTTACAACATGGCTGCTGGCTTTCTCCAGAGCCTGGGATCCAAGAGAAAAGGCCAGGAAACTGCAGTGTCATTTATGACTTGGTCTCCATAAAAGCACACACTGTCACTTCTGCCATATATTTTTTGTAAGAAATAGATCACTAGGTTGGCCCATACTCATGGAGATGGGTAGTAAGTTCTATCCCTTGAAGGGAGCTTATCAAAGACTTTGTAGACATACTTTAAAACCAAAACACAATTGCTTTTCCCTCTATCTGAACTCCCCATTCTATAAATATTTCAATATCTCACTCCTTCACTTTATTCGAGCCTTGGTACAAATGTTACCACCATACAGAGGTCTTTCTTGACACCTCGCTTCCATCAGAAATAGTATCTCTTTTCTCTTATCTCATATCTCATCACCTGACACTATTTATATATCTATATTCATCTATCTATAATTAGCTTCCTCCACTAAAAAGGAAGTTCTTTGGGGATAAGAGATTTCATGTCTTATTCATCATTGTATCTCCAGTGCCTAAACCACAGTACTTACTCAAGAAATACTCATTATCAAGTCAGCCAGGTTCATCCATTTCCTCATTTAGCAAACATTTACTGAAGATCAATTATTAAAAAAAAAACTAAAAACACAAAACCAAAACAAACAAACAAAAACAAATAACACCAGGGCATAAGGAAAGGGGTTTTAAATCCTTAAAACAAGTTCTCAACTTTGGATGTTTTCCAAAATGAGTTGCCCAGAGTATCTCATATGTCATGACTCAGAGAAAGTGTTCTATGGTTAATAATAAACATTAGTTTAAACAAAGTCAAACATTTTTTTTATTACTGCACAACTACTCAAAGTTTTAAATATGCTAATATGCCACGTAAAAGAGAAGTGTCATATACTGGGCCTCCAAAAAGTCTTTGATTATGAACATGAACGCGCATGCAAGAGTTAGCCTCGAAAGGATAAGTTCTTGAGACAAAAGAGGTGAGAAATATGAATTTAGAGCATAATGACCTGGAAGAGGGAGAATTAGAAAGTTCACCTGAGTCTTCTAGATATGCTGCAAAACAGACGAGACAAGTTCTCTGCTCAGAGGGAGAGAGACAGGAGTGATACTGAGGCTTTGAGAGGTGGAGAGAAGGTCTGCAAAAGCAAGAAAGGAAATATAAATAAAAGAACAGCAGAGCTACCGCGAGGGCCAGGCAGAGGCCACAGAGGATGGATATGAAACAGTCTCAGCCAATACATTTTCATGACTTTCTCCACCCCAGTGACCACTGCGCGTGAGTGGAGAACGCAAACACAAATGGAACCCAGGGACTTGAATTGACCTGACAAAGTCCATGTAAGTTCAGGGAGAAAAGAAATTCTAAAGATCAAGAAGGAGGTATTAAAAGGGTGCGCCCAGAGTGAAAAATGGGTAAAGGACAAGCCAAGTGCAAACCAGTGATGAAAAATAAAGGGGGGAGAACAAGCGCCAGCATGAAGTTGGAGAGTCAGTGAGAGAGAGTTAGAGCTATGGCCGATAAAGGCATTAGCGTCTCAGGAGGTGAAGTATGGATTCAAGGTCATGCGTATGGGCCTGGGCTCAAGTTGGGCATACCCTCGGGAATGACGGTAGTGGAAGGAAAGTGAAGGTGCTGAAGAGAGCAGCTGGCACATTTCCCTGGTTACTCGTTCACCCATCTAGTCCCTTCTAGACTAGACAAGTGCAGGAGCCCTGTCTCTTCATCTTTGAGTCCTTGGCTCAGAGCTTGTGCCTGGATCATAGTGGGACCCTCAGAATATGTGATGGGCAGATGGGTGGAATACTGCGTGGATAAGTAGGTTAATGATCCGAGTATTAAAGTTGCCAGGGGTGTCGACAGGACAGCAGCGGAAGCAAACACAGGGCCATATGCAGGTGTGACGGAGGAAGTGCGTCCAGCCCCGTCCATGCTTCGAAGTCTTCATCTGGGGAGCCTCGTTGAAAAGCTCAGAGTCGGGGTGCCTGGGTGGCTCAGTCAGTTAAGCGGCTAACTTCGGCTCAGGTCATGATCTCACGGTCTGTGAGTTCGAGCCCCGCGTCGGGCTCTGTGCTGATGGCTCAGAGCCTGGAGCCTGCTTCAGATTCTGTATCTCCCTCTCTCTCTGCCCTTCCCTTGCTCATGCTCTGTCTCTATGTCTCTCAAAAATAAAATTAAAATGTTAAAAAAAATTAAAAAAAAAAAAAAAGAAAGAAAGAAAAGCTCAGGGTCGTTTTCACGTCCCTGCATTCTGGATGCTGGTGTCTTGGCGTAAGTAACTGGACTCCTGACCACAGCTCCTAGCCCACCACTCTATACCTTGCCTGCCTCCATTTCTGTTCTCCTTCTCATGGAAGCCTCCATGACTTACGGTGAACTAGAGTCTCTTGGGTGCCCCGAGTCCTGGGACTCCATCCTGGCAGCAGCTGGCAGCTCCTCCATCCTGGGAACACTGGCCAAACAGAGAAAAGGCTAAATCAGAGAAAGATTCGTGCTTAAGAGTACAGATTCGGACAACCCTGAATTACGGACTCACACACAGCATACGTGAAGTCTCGTATCCTCAGTATTACTAACCATAAGTGAAACTTCATGCCATTGGGAAACCAAACAAGCACTGCTCCGACTTTAGCGGACCTAAGAATTCTGTGACTACCCTGCCCTCAGATTCTGACCCAGTAGGCTTTGGAGCCACCTGGTCATCTGCATTTTTTTTTTTAATTTTTTTTTAAATTTTTTAATGTTTATTTTTAAGACAGAGAGAGACAGAGCATGAGTGGGGGAAGGGCAGAGAGAGAGGGAGACAAAGAATCCGAAGCAGGCTCCAGGCTCTGAGCCGTCAGCACAGAGCCCGACGCGGGACTCGAACTCACAGACCGCGAGATCACGACCTGAGCCGAACCCGACTGAGCCACCCAGGCGCCCCTCATCTGCATTTTAATAGGCACCCTCAGTGACTGTCATGCAGGTAGCCTCAGATACTTTGAGAAATGCCACTCTAAGCGTTTTGCCGGTGAATTGCAGTATCGAAGAGACTTAGGGACAGCAATCTGGTCCAGAAGGAAGCACGTGTCATAAGGCTCGGCATAGCAAGAACACTGGGGGTTTTTTCTGGGACGGTATGTTTTTTGGAGGACGTTTGGCATGATGAAACTCAGCCGGCAGATATAGAACCCCAGCCACGCCCCGGGGGGAGGGGGCGGCGGGGGGCGGGATCTCTGCCCTTGAGCTTGCGCTGTGCCGCAACCGACCCAGCCGATGACGGCTCATGAAGCCTCTGAGCGGCGTTTTGGGAGGGGCCTAGGGAGTTTTCTTCATCGACGACCAAGGGTGGGTAAAGAGAAAAGCTTTCTATTATCTAGGACGAGGCCACTCTACAGAATAGCAGCTCCCGGCACTTGTGAAATGTGTTTAGCATCAGACGAAATGAACTATATAAATGCAAAGTAATATTAATTGAGAGCGCCTTACTGGGAACACCCACTGAAAATTACCCAAACCCCTATTGATACAAAATGTTACACAGAAGGGAGAAGTCTCCAACCCTTTCCCAAGGAATCTGCCTTGCTCCTCTCTGGGCTCTAGCAGCGCGGGACCGAAAGCGCCTCTGGGCACATCCAGCGGCCGGTAAGAACCCGCACCAGGGCCCTGTCCGGCCCTCACAGGTCTTTTTTCCCAGAAGCTCATAAAGCACCTTGGCTGACCCTTCTCCATCACCCCCTAAAAAGACAAAAACGCCGTCACCAGTGTAGCCATTAGCAGGAACACGATCAATTCTTTGATTTTCTTTAGAGCTGGTTTATCTCTACGTCCAGGAGAGGCATTAGCATCCGCATCACGTGTGAGCTTCTTTCTCTTTCAGTCTCTCTCACCAGGAGCAAACCCCTCCAGGTCCCTCCATCCGTTCACGGAGTCACGAAGTTTCCAGACTCCTTGAAGGTGGCCCCAATTCTCCTGCAACCAAAACTTCGAAGACGCTGAGGGGCCTTTTTTTTTTTTTGACAGGAGCTATGTTTCCTTTGTGCACACAGAGCATAAGAAAAGCGGGAAGCCCTCCTCTGGGGAGGAGGTTTTAAAATGTAGCCGAAACTGTTCCTGGTCTCAGAACTAGCCATCGGCAAGAGCCGCCTCCTTTGTCTAAGAGGCAGGCAGTAATTGATTTGACCTGCTTTATGGGGACGGTCTCCCAGGCATGACTGAGTGCTAATTGCCACTAATGAGGCAGCGTTTTAAACTGGCTGTGGTCTTGAGTTTCCTGTCCTCTTTCCTCCGAGCGGCATGCCTGCCACTGGGTTGCACGGAAACCTTCCGGCCAGCCATCACCCATAACCAAGTCCGCTTCTCCAGCCGCCCAGAGTTGTGTTAAGAAGGGCAAATTCCAGTGCCTTTCAAAAGGGTGATCTGGCTGAATGAGCGGTGTCTAAAGATGCTTGGAGGCCAGCCGCTCTGGAGGCAATGAACTCTAAGTGTTACAGGATCGCTGGAAATTACTTTCATAATGACTTTTACTGGCTCAGCCCATTTCTGACATCCACCTCTCTCGTCCAGAGGAAAACCCACAAGCCCCAATCCGTGACAGAATGTGTTTTTGCGAACAGTCACTTTGGGGGCTCTTAAGTTTTCCCTCGACACCTTTATGTCTCAAAACTAACACGTCGTGTCCCTCTTAAAATTATAGTCAACTGTCAAATTAATTTTAGCTCCAGGAAAGCAATAAAGAAAGGCCTCCTAGATCAGCTGTGGAATAAAAGACACCTTTGATAACACAACTACCTAGAACAGGTTCAGCAAACGTTTTCAGTGAAGGACTGAATACTAAATATTTTAGTCTTTGTGGCTCCTACGGTGTATGCCACTATTCAGCTCTGCCGTTGCTGTATAAAAGCAGCCATAGGGACGCCTGGGTGGCTCAGTTGGTTAAGTGGCCGACTTCGGCTCAGGTCATGATCTCATGGTCTGTGAGTTCGAGCCCCACATCAGGCTCTGTGCTGATGGCTCATCAGAGGCTAGAGTCTGCTTCAGATTCTGTATCTCCCTCTCTTTCTGCCCTTCTCCTGCTCACGCTCTGTCTCTATGTTTCTTAAGAATAAATAAATGTTAAAAAAAATTTTTGAAAAAAAGCAGCCATAAACAGTATGTATGGTCATGGCTGTGTTCCAAGAAAACTTTATTTACAAAAACAAGTGTCCGGTTGCATTTGACCCACAGGCCATCATCCACCAACTCCTGACCTAGAGGAAGCTCTCCAAATATACATTGAATCTGGGTATACACAAAGTTACTATAAACCACAAAATAGCCCCAAAGGCCTGAATTCCCCTATAATTATCAATTCTAATCTTTATATTCCTGGTACGATGAGAACCATGATTTATATTTACGAGCTGCAGTTGTTGTAGGTTAACAAACCTGAGTCAATAATGGAAAACCATTAACCGGCTGTTTTGGCTTCTGTAAATTGCTTTGCGAATGCGTCTCCCCCATTCGCTGTTCTGACTAACTGTGTGGTAACCGCTAAAACACTGAGCTAAAAGCCTATGCGGTTCCCTGTTATAGTTACCAGAAGGGGTTAACCGCCCGTCTCACTCCTGCAACTTCGCCTGCTTGCTACATAGCTAACTTAGATTGCAGTGAGCTCTCACCCTACTGTTTTGAGCTGATCAAAGGAAGGCCAACATGCAAGAAGTCACGTAACTTCTGGCCCGCGGTGTCTGGAGTATCTAACTATAATCGGTCATTTCAAAGCTCACTTAAGACAAAGAACCTTGAAGCAATAGGCCCCCGCCAAAGGTAACATCTGTGTAATTGGCGACCAAGGAACGTTGTAAATTATAATTGGTTAACTAATTGATGATGTACCCTAACTTGCTAAAATCCATATAAGCTCACTGCTGCCTTTGTTCGGGGCCATTCTCTGCATTTTCTCCTTAACATCAGGAGATCAGGTTTGGCCCGGCCGTAAATAAAATCTTGCCTCGCTTCTATTTGTGAAACAAGGGGCTGAACCCTACTACGCCTACGCCTAGATTCTCTTTTGGTCTGACATGTAGAACTCCCTCCAGTTTCACAATCGCAAAGTTCTCACCATGTATATTGCAGAGTTGACCACACCGATGTTGCCTTTTCCTCAGTTCTGATTTTTTTAATCAGCCATACACACACACACACACTCAGAGAATCTTCGAAGAGCCAAGACCACGATAGATAAATGCAAATGTGAGTAAGACCGTGTCCTCTACTGCTGAGGCTCTCACAAAGCACCCCCAACTCCAAACTAGGAATTCATTCCCACAGACTCTTGGCCAACGTACACTTTCTTGTCTCCCAGCTTCTCTCCCCCAATAATCCCTAAAAGACTGATTGCGTATCGTGCTACATCTTTCAACTGTCCTACCTCTTTCTGTGGGTGATGATTCAGCACATTCGTTGTATATTTCTACAACTAGAGTTTTTCTCAAATGTGTTGTTTCTGTATCCTGTGATTTGGCAAAACCATTGAAACTCTTCTTCTAAATGTCTATGGATGTGGACACGCTTTACGCACAACCTGGTCAGAAACAAAGAAACTGAAATATAATTGGGATGCAGGTATGCAGTTGTTTTGTGTTCACGTAGAACAAGAAGAAATAATGGCTAAGAACTGAGTGCCTTGGGTCACGTGCCTGTTGAGTATGGTAAAAGGAACTCTGAGATGGAATTAAGATTGTGTGCTTTGGGTTACTTCTGATTTCTGGTTTAAATTTTGCTGTTCTAGCTATCTATACTGATAAAGTTCTAGGATTAGGGTACTGTAAGTTTGTCTGGGATCCGTAGGCCTCCTACTGTTATTGCTATCACAGGTTACCCCCTGGTGTGTCTGCCTTGCGTTAGGCAAGATAAATCCCCGGTATGACAGGTTGAGAGCTTTCTTTAGTACCACTGCTGATGCACATGGGGGAAGAGTGTGGTGGGATTTATGAAAAAAAAGAGAGAGAACTTTCTTAAAACATCGAGGATTGAAAATCAATGAGAAAACTCAAGAAACTAGAAAATAAACAATAGAGTACGAATAAAGCAAGAAAATAAAACACATAACAATGATAGCACAGAAATTCAGAAAATAGAAACAATAGAAAGATTCGACAAAACCAAAGCCTAGCTTTAATAAAGAAATTAATAACAAGCTACCAGCAAGACCGATAAATGGAGGCTATGATAATAAACACTGTTACAACCACATAACCAAAGATATATAGAAATTTTAAAAATCGTAAAGGATTCAATGAATAAATTTATGCCAATGAATTTAAAAATGTAGATGCAATGGAAATTTTCTAGAACAATATAAACTGTAGCAGGCTACCAGTGCTAATGAGCATCTGTGTTCTTCTTTTTTCACCAGCCACACAGCTGGACTCTGTCTCCCAGAGTGGCTAGATGCGGACAGTCATTGGGTTTGAGTTCTGGTCAATGGATTGGCCCATAAAAATTTTCCAAACAGTGTGTATATTTATAGATATATACACACACATATGTGCATATATATAACAGTGTATGTGTGTATATATATATATATACACACACGCATTTATACTGTTTCAGATACCCGTAAGAAGTAAAAACTGTTAAACTCATTTTATAAAATTAGTATAAACTTAATGTCAAAACCAGCAGGGGCTCTCAGTCAGTTGGCATCCCACTCTGGCTCAGGTCATGATCTCATGGTTCGTGAGTTCATGCCCCTCATTGGGCTCTCTTCTGTCAGCACAGAGCCTGCTTCAGATCCTCTCTCCCTCTTTCTTGGCCCTTCCCCTGCTTGCACTCTCTCTCCCTCTCTCAAAAATAAACATTTAAGAAATTTTTTTAAAAACAGTCAAAAACAGTACAAGAAAAAGGAATTACGGATGCACATAGATTTTTTAAAAAGAATTCTAAATAAAATATTAGTAAATGAAATCCAACAAGTTTTTTAAATGAATACACAAAATTTAGTAGAGCTTGTTTATATTTGGAATACAAAATTGGTAAAACAGAAAAATACATTGATGTAATCTACCACATAAACAATCTACATGAGAAAAATCTTTTGGCTGTCTCAGGAGGAACAAAAAGAAAACACTTGATAAAAGCCAACACCTATTCAAGGTGAAGTTCTTAGAAAACTTGAAAGAAAAAGGACCTTCATTAACAACAAAGATAATATCTTCTAAAAACACCTAGATTACATCATATTTATTGGTAAAGTCTTAAGAATTACCCATTAAAGTCAAGGAAAAGACTAGCTACCCTGTTCGAACCCCTTACTATCAATGAATATTTCATGGGGGGGGGGGCTACTCAATGAAATAATACTAGAAAAAGGGAATAAAAGAGGTATGAGAGTGAGAAATGAAGAGATAATTGATCCTAATTTGTAGATGATATAACCATCTTGAAAAATCCCGAATGATCAGGGCACCTGGCTGGCTCAGTCAGTTAATCGTCCAACTCTTGATTTCGGCTCAGGCCATGATCTCATGGTTCGTAAAATCAAACCCCAACTTATAGGTTGACTTTTCACTCTGTTGACTGTTTCCTTTGCTGTGCCAAAGTTTTTAGTTTGATGTAGTCCCATGGTTTTGTGTTTGTTGCCTGTGTTTTTGGTGTCATATCCATGAAATCATTGCCAAGGCCAATGTCATGAAGCTTTTCCCCTATGTTTTCTCCTAGGTGTTGTACAGTCAGGTCTTATGTTTAAGTCCTCAATCTATTTTGAGTTAATTGTTGTGTATGGTAGAAGATAAGGGTCCAATTTTATTCTTTTGCATGTGATATCCAGTTCTCTCAACATTTGTTGAAGAGGCTGTCCTTCCGCCATTGTGTATGCTTGGCATTCTTGACAAAGATCAGTTGATGGTTGCATATCAGTTCTTGACCAGCTATCATTAACAGTTAATCCTGTAGAGAGCAAAAATGATCTTTGCTATTCCCTTTGTAACTCTTACCACACTTACCCCATTACTTGGTTGATTCTATCAGATTCTGCCTCTTTATGTGTAGATTCTGTCACTTTTTCATCTTTTATTTCCTACAGTATCTAGTTCGTTGCCCGTAAGTGCTAAATAAATATTTATTGAATGAACGAAGACTGCAATTGGCCAACATTATAAATGCTTGGAATATTATTATAATATGCAGCTTCTTTCCATTACATACAAGGCTGACACTTTGACACTTTGAATTAAAACATTAAACTCAGCTCAAGTTTTGGTTTTATCATAAATAGCTCTTTGAGCATTTGTGATTCAAGGGAAGAGGTCAAAATATCAACATTAACAGAAGTTTGGAAGATGTTGATTCCAACCCTCATTGATGACTTTGAGGGGTTCAAGACTTCAGTGGAGGCAGTAACCGCAAATACGGTGGAAAAAGCAAAAACAACAAAAACAACAACAATTAGAGTTAGAAGTGGAGCTTGAAGATGTGACTGAATTGCTGTAATCTCAGGATAAAACTTGAAGGGATGAGAAATTCCTTCTCATGGATGAGCAAAGAAAGTGATTTTTCGAGGTGGAATCTCCTCCTGAAGATGCTGTGAAGATTGTTGAAATGATAAAGGATTTATAATATTACATAAATTTAATTAATAAATCAGCAGCGTTTGACAAAAAAAACAAACATAAATAGCTCTTTGACTTGAAGCAGGTCACCTCTGAGTTAGTTTCTCTAACTTTAATATAAGGGATTGAACTAGGTGCCATGGAATGTCTCTTCTAGCTCTAACGTCTTGTGAATAATACCAGGGTAGATTTATGCTAATTCATATTCAAGTTCTCAGTCATTCCTTCTTGTGATTATCAAGATGTGTTTTGGGTAGTGAGCCTAGGAATCAAGGTATACTCTCTGACCAAGAATGAAAGAAAGCTATTTTAAGACCTGCAATTTGACGATATATGGTAATCATTAAACTTGTTCCCCAGTAGTCTGGGGCATCTCGGTGGCTCAGTTGGTTAAGCGTCCAACTTTGGCTCAGGTCATGATCTCAGTCTGTGAGTTCAAGCCCTGCATCGGGCTCTTTGCTGACAGCACAGAGCCTGCTTGGGATCTTCTGTCTCCCTCTCTCTGTCTCTTTCTCTCTCTCTCAAAAATAAACATTTATTAAAAAAATATTGTTCCTCAATAGTCTAACTCTATCATGATAGTTTTGAACTTTGCTGTCCTAACCTGAAGTTAGGTATGGCCTCATGACTGGCTCGGTCAGTGAAATGTGAGCAACAATGAGATATATCACTCATTGTGGAAGCTTTAAGAGTAAGTGTGTGCTTTGTTATGTTTTCTATCCCTATATACCCTGGCGATATGCAACATTCCAGATCGACATCGGTCGCAGGTTGAGAGTAAAGTGGAGCAAAATTCCCAGCTGACTTTCAATGAACATTCATCAAAACCAAGAAAGAAACCTTCATTGTTTTATGCCTATGATTTACAAAACTCTGCTCTATCCAAATTAACACTCTATAAGTACTGTGCTCTGATTTAGCAGTTGTTAGTTTCCGGTCATAATACACTGTTATTCTGATTAACTGTGGATATCTTGCAAGTATTCTATCACTATGAATGAAGTAAATTCCTTTAGAATAGGGATATAATCTGTGTAGTTCCCCATTGTACCTCCAGAATTTGGAATGATTTTCTCCTCTGCTATAAATCAGAGAGAATGCAAAGTTATCTCTGGAATAAAGTTCTACTTGATTTCTTACATTCCAATATGTTTTTTTTTTTTTTTTGAGTGGGGAAAAGGGGGATGGACATAAGGCTACTGATCTTAAAATTGTATATAACCCTGAGTTCACTGATCTGAACAGGTGGAAAAAAAGATTGAAGACCACTGAGACACTCTGTCCAGACAAACTACAACCTAGCCATTATAACAGATTAAGCTCTTTGAATGCCAACATCGTATCTCAGGCAGTAGGGGTACTTTAAAAACGTGATTTTGATTTTTTTTTTTCAAGCTTTATTTATTTTCAAGAGACCGAGACAGAGTGTGAGTAGGGGAGGAAGAGAGAGAGAGGGAAACACAGAATCTGAGGCAGGCTCCAGCCTCTGAGATGTCAACACAGAGCCCAATGGGGGGCTCTAACTGGTGAACCGCAGGTTCATGACCTGAGCCGAGTTGGACACTTAACAGACTGAGCCACCCAGGTGCCCCAAAAACATATGATTTTGATGTGCTCATTGTTTTAATTATCTTTGGGTGTCTTGTTTACATTTACATAAATGGTTGTTTCATGCTAAACATATAGCAATGGAAATTGTTACCACACACATAGTATCTTTTGGGAATGTGAAGAGGAAAGATATGTGAGAGGCAGCTATGAATACGTATTTTCAAATATGCCATTTTTAATAAACTTTTTAATTGTTATAAAATATGCATACAAAACAGTACTTAATTCATGAGAGTATAGCTCAATAAATTTTCACAAACTGAACACACTTATTTAATCAGCAGCCAGATCAAGGAACAGAGCATGAGGGCCCCGGACTGGCTCAGTCTAAAGAGCCTATGACTCTTGATCCTTGGGGTCAGGAGTTCAAGCCCCACATTGGGCCTAGAGCTTACTTTAAAAAGAAAGGAAGGAAGGAAGGAAGGAAGGAAGGAAGGAGGGAAGGAAGGAGGGAAAGAAGGATGGAGGGAAAGAGGGAAGGAAGGAGGAAAGAAGGGAAGGAAGGGAGGGAGGGAGCGAAGGAAGGGAGGGAGGGAAGGAAGGAAAGAGGGAAGGAGGGAAGGAAGGAAGGAAGGAAGGAAAGAGGTAAGGAAGGAAGGAAGGAAGGAAGGAGGGAAGGAAGGAAGGAAGGAGGGAGGGAAGGAAAGAGGGAAGGAGGGAAGGAAGGAAGGGAGGAGGGAAGGAAGGAAGGAAGGAGGGAAGGAAGGAAGGAAGGAGGGAAGGAAGGAGGGAAGGAAGGAGGGAGGGAAGGAAGGAAAGAGGGAAGGAGGGAAGGAAGGAAGGAAGGAAGGAAAGAGGTAAGGAAGGAAGGAGGGAAGGAAGGGAGGAAGGAGGGAAGGAAGGAGGGAGGGAAGGAAGGAAGGAGGGAAGAAATGAAGGAGGGAAGGAGGGAAGGAAGGAAGAAGAGAAGGAAGCAGGGAAGGAAGGAAAGAGGGAGGGAGGGAAGGAAGGAGTGAAAGAGGGAAGGAAAGAGGGAGGGAGGGATGGAAGGAAGGACTGAAGGGAGGGAAGGAAGGAAGGGAACATGACCAGCACCCTTAAGGTCCCCCCTCTGCCTCGTGCCCATTTTCAATCCTTTTGTCCCAAAGGTAACCACTATCATGTTTTCGAACAGAATAGATTGATTTTGCCTGTTTTTGAAGTTTATATACATGGAATCAGAAAATATGTCCTTGTCTATGTCTGTCTTTTTTTTTTTAATGTTTATTTATTTTTGAAAGAGAGAGAGACACAGAGCGTGAGTGGGGGAGGAACAGAGAGAGAGGGAGACACAGAATCTGAAGCAGGCTCCAGGCTCTGAGCTGTCAGCACACAGCCCGACGTGGGGCTGGAACTCACAAACTGCGAGATCATGACCTGAGCCGAAGTCAGATGCTTAACTGACTGAGCCACCGAGGCGGCCCTGTCTTTTTTTTCTTTCAGAATCACGCCTGTGGGATTCATCCATACTATTGCATGTAGTTGTAGTTCGTTCGTTTTCCTTGCACATAGTATTCCATGGTGTGAAGATGCTACAATGTGTTTATCTATTCTAGATAGGCAAGCTAATGGGCATTTGGGTAGTTTACAGTTTGAGGCTATTATGAATGGGACTGCTGTGAACATTCCAGTACATATATTTCAAGCTCATATGAATGCATCCTTTAGGTATATATCTAAGAATGCTATTGCTGTGTGAAAAATAATGCATGTGCTGTCTTTTAAATACTGACAATTTCTCAAAGTGGTCATGTGATAACTGCACAAATGGCCACAATTTCCATAACATATCCCATAACCATAACCCTCTAAGATGTGACTTTGCAGCTCTTCTCATCAGGAGGTGGAGTCTATCCCCCCCACCTTTGAATCTGGGTTGGCCCCGTGACTTGCTCTGGCTAGCGCTCAAGGAATCTCATTCAGCCTACACGTAAACAGGCTCGAGCTAGCATACCTGGTGATGAGAAGTATATGGCTAGGTCAACTCTCTTATCTCAACCAACAGCTGGCCGGCCACTAGACATGTGAGCGAGACCATCCTAGACCAGCTGCCCCAACTGTCCTGCCAGTGGATGGCAGATGCACGAGTGAGCCCAACCAACATCAGCCAAGCCTGGTCCAGATCAACAGAACCATTCAACTAACCTTGTGAGTAACAATAGTGATTGTTTTTTTTTTAAGCCACTAAGTTTCACATCCATAGACCATGGTTGTAAATTTCATTATTTTGGCAACAATGCCTTGAGGTAAGTAGTGTTAGCTTCATTTTGTCCGTGAAGAAACCACAGGTTCAGAGAGGCCAGGTGACTGGGGTTGAGCCGGGAATCAAATCCTGCCTAATCCCAAAGCCCCTTTTCTCCTATATCACGCTGTTTATAAAGTAAAAGGTAAATAAATAAATATAAAATTTAGAGCTCTCCACTTCTACATGATCTCAAACCCCCTTGAACACAAATTCAGGCTGCTCCGTAGTCAACAGTGGAAAGTGCTGTCATTTGAGCCCCAGTGCTCTCTTCTAGTCCAGAAACTGGCTATCCACTGGTCTAATATCTAGCAAAACATCCCCTGAAATAGGCCTTTTAGCGTCACACTTTGGAATTTTATGTATAGATACTTATCCATGTTCTTCACCCCAATAGAATTTTTCGCATGGCGGGTGACTCGACTGTTTTAGATTTGATATTTACACATCTCTTGCCCCTTGAACGTTTATCTTTTATCACATTTCTGAGTATAAAGAACTTTCTCTGAGGTGATGCCAACACCACGTACATATGAAATAGGATAGAAAAAGGGTCAAGCCAGAAGAACCAACCTTCAACATGTGCATTGGGTGTTAGGCCTTGCACAGTAGGAGGCCAAAAGTATGCCATCCTTGAAATCAAGTGCTATAGGGTGTAAAATTGAGACGAATTTTAAACGTTTGTGCAGAAGAATTGATAGAGGATTGTTAGAGGCCACAAAGAGAGTGGTGGGGCCATCCTTCCATTCTCAGACATTCATGCACTAGTAGTGACCTACTTCCCAAATAGAGACTAGACAAATATGAGCTTCAGTTAAATGGAGTCCCGAATTGAAATTCTAGCAAAGGCCACTTTGCTCTTTGAGGTGCAGTTTACTCATATATAATGCATCCCTTGGTGACTAGTAAGGATCAGGAAATAGATCACTCAGCAAGATTCTGACAACAGAGCAGACACTTGTAAATTATAACTATTAATACTGTTACGTTATTGTGACCGTTGATATTTCCCACCATGACAATTGACATTCCACAGCATTTTTTCCCCTCGTGGCCCTAACGAAGTTAGTCTGGAAGAAGCCCTCTAAAATGTGGCTGGGTGCTCATCTTCATAAGTCAGCAAATGTCTCTATTCTGAGCACTGCAAAAATGCAAAAATAAATGTAAGATATGGTCTTTCTTTTCTAGTAGGGAGTTTAAAAAAATACCGAAGTGACTTATAAAAGGCAGAAGGTGCTGGGTGCTATAGAAGAGGAACAAATATTTCCACAGAGGTTTGCAGAGAGGAAGGATGGAATCTGGATGGAAAGCGGAGGAAAAAAGTGATATAATGGATGAAAAGGTAATTCCAAGCAGAAAGAGCTGAATGGGTAAAGTGGGGAGTTGGAGAAGGGAAGAGAATACTCAGAAACAATGACTTTGACTAGTGTAGGGTAGAGATTGGAGTCACGGGACAGATAGTTGGAATGGAAGAATGTGAAGCCAGAAGACTTCTGAGCTAGAATTTCTAGGCAGTGGCAGCTTATAGGCAGACATTCGAGGAAGATGAACCTGAAAAATTGAGCAGAGTGGAGGAATCAGAAGTAAAGAGATAAGAGGGAAAATTACTGCAGAGTGCAATTGTAAGACACAAAAGTTGGGGGCAATTTCATGGAAAGAAAGAGTTCCATAGAAGAGGTGACATAAGTCACCTAAGTGACATAAGTCAGAGAGAGAAAGACAAATACTGTAGGATATCAGATATATGGAATCCAAAAAAGCCAAACTCATAGAAACAGAATAAAATGCTGATTACCTGGGGCTGTGGACCAGGGGCTTGGGGGGGGTGGGCATAAGGAGATGTTGGTCAACGGGTACAAACTACCAGTTATAAGATGAATAGGTCCTGGGGATCCAAAGCACAACATGGCAGTTATAGTTAATAATACGATATTATATACTTGAAACTTGCTAAGAAAGTAGATCTTAAATGTTCTCAGCACAAAACAAATTATGTGATGTGAGGGAGGTGCTGGCTTCTGCTGTAGTGATAATCATTTGGCGATATGTAAGTGTAGCAAATCATCACGTTGCACACCGTAAGCTTACACAATGTATATGTCACTTGTATCTCAATAAAAGCTGGAAGAAAAACAGATAAAAGAAAGAAAAAGTTCCTTAGATGTAAAGAGACACATTAGGAAGACACATTTGATGGTAGAATGGACTGGACTTGGCCACTGAGGTCAAGGAGAAAAGTCAAATATGGACTCAGAAGGTTAAGTGTGAACGACTAGGTGAACAGTGGGCCGCCGACACAATTAGCCCGCCCAACTCGGAAAGTCAGGTGGACTCAGCTTGCTTGGGAAAAGTAAGAAGGGGTTGTAGGGGCCAAATTGAGGTTTAGGGCCAGCCTGGCAGAGATGTTCTTATAGGCAGCTGAGGGTTCAGAACTTGTATTAGGGAAGAGTTGTATGCTAGAGAGAAGAGTTGGGTGTGATTCAGCAATGAAGCTCAAATGATCCTATATCGTGGAAATTAAAAATTCTGAGTCATCTAGGGAAGTGGGAAAAGAGGAAGTAAAGTTTTAATAGGCCTGTAGCAATTTATAGCACTAAAATAAAAACAGCATAGATTTCTGTGAGTTGTCTAGGAAAAACACATTGGTGATTGGCAATGACAAAACTTATTCTGGGAATCAGTCCAGGACCACAAGCCCTTCTTGCTTGTTGCTTCAGGCTCTAAACTTCCTTCCTAATTTTGAGGTAGCTCCCAGTTCCTGCCTAGTTCCTCTCTCCAGCCCTGGCTTCAAAGCCTGGCTCGGTTTTCCAAATTTTCTCCTTCCTAGAGTTTCAAAAAGAAGCTCACAATCTCCTTTTTTTTATTTTTTATTTTTTTGGCCATCCAAGGACTCCCATTATACCACAGAAATAGGACGAGAAGTAACAGTGAGTAAGTTGTAGACTTAACATGAAATCTTTAAAATGCTGATATTCATTATCCCTAGTCTTCATGCAAATATCAGACAATAGTATGCTGAAGCCAGTGTGTACCGGCTTGTGAGAGCCAATTGTTAAATATTTAAAAATTTTGCAAGCCAGCGGCCAAACATTAGCTATTAAAAAGTAAATTATACGAACTCACAATGAAATAAATTACGGAAACAAAGGCAATACTCGAACTCATCACTTCCTCATTATTTTCCTATTATGTATATGCTTGGAGTTATTTGTGTCTAACGTATCTATATGCTGAAAATACTATCTAGCGATGTGTGACTGGTGCATCACTTCCCAATTCCGCATACAGTGACGGCATATTGGTAGCTTGAAATAGACCATCATGGGAGAATTTACCACAAGTCAGACCTTTTTCATTTTCCCTTGGAGACCCAATTGTTGAACAGCTCCCGGTACACCAGTTCCATTGCTTGCTGATAGAGCAACCGACCTTGAACAAGTCACTGAATGTCTCTTGAGTCCCTGTGCAAGAGTATATTGATACCCTTCTTCCAGGATGGCATATGTTGAAAACTCCACTCACATGGTGCCACGGGAATCCATCACCATCTCATATCTGGGGAATTAGCCTGCCCAACTCCGTCTGGTGGATCAGTTGACCAGGCTGTGCCTAATGCAGTCCAAGTCCATCTGGATTATAACTACCATGTCATTTGGTGAGATCTTTGATCCTTCTTAGGACAGTACTTAACCTTCTCCCTGGTAGCATGTGAGACCAGTCAGGAACATTATCCTACCCTAACTGCAGGGAAGGACAATGGCCTAGATTAGATCAGCAGTGTTAAAGTATAACCAACACCCTCTCATTTCCCTTCTCACTCCGGGAGAGGGAATCCTTAAAACTTGTCATTAAGACATTACAATATCAAAAACACTTTATTTTATTTTATTTTTTATTATTATTTTTTAATGTTAATTTTTTTTTATTTTTATTTTTTATTTTTTTATAATAGTTTATTTTCAAATTGGTTTACATATAACACCCAGTGTTCATCCCAACACGTGCCCTCTTTAATGCCCGTCACCCCCTCTCCCCCCTCCCTCACCCCCCTCACCCTCAGTTTGTTCTTAGTCTTTGAGTCTCTTATGTTTTATCTCCCTCCCTCTCTGTGTCTTTTTTTCCTTTCCCCTCTTCCCCTCCCCCTGGTTTTTGCTTAGTCTCACAAAGTCCACCAAAAACACTTTAAAGTACAGTTTCATGAATACACATTCTTTCTAACAAGGGGAAAAGCATGGGTGTGTGTCTATGTGTGTTTTTTCAGGTACTATCATGCAATACATAAGATAAATTCATTTGTGTAACTCCTGTTAGCAGAGTTATAAGCTAAAAGAAACCTTCAGGATGGAACTTTAAAAAGAAAACAAAACAAAAAACAAATACGTATTAAAAGAGTACAGAAGATGATTTGCATCCTACGTGATGACATTTTGTCAAACCATCTGTAAAATTTATTTTGATGGGTTTCAGAGTCCATGTTTTCAGCCTGAAAAATACATTTAAGTGATTTGTGTCAGCTTGTATGATTGGATGGTTGGCCTAGTTAATTCTACCACCTGTCTCAGTCATCAGTTCTTATTAGCTCTTGTTTGATAAGAAAACAATCTCTGGATTCTATCTTCCTTTCCAAGTACCAAAGGATGTTTCATTTTTATTTAGATTTCAGCATATCTTTCAGTTTCTTGAAGACTGTTGTAAACCCAGATTCTCCATCGTTGTTTCATATAATCCATTATCATTTGTGTAATAAAACCAACTTTTTCTTATTAAAAACAAAACAAACACGATCACAGAACATGTTCTACAACTTCCAAACATTCAAGTAACACTTAAGAATGCATATCTTGAGGTTCGCATATTACTAATTTCAGATTCCTAAGAATTTTTAAGTTACTACACGGACTGTCCGATTCCTGTATTACAGGATGGAAGTTAACAAATGGGTAAGAATTGAAGCAAGGAATATAAATGGGCCAATTTCAATGCCACAAAGAATTGAAAACTAAAGGTCATCTTATCACATGCTATGTTAAAGAATAATCCCCGATGATGAATGTGCCAGAATCCCAGGATGATCTGTAATCACCCAAAGCAAAGGTAGGGGATCCTAAGATCAAATATATCTACATGAAATTCTAGGGAGAGTTTCAAAGTATGTATATACAGAAACAAACGCAGAGATTGCAAAATCACTGCATTAGATAGGATATAGATAACCACAGCTATGGAATGTATCTCAGAGTCATGATACTTCAGACAGTGGGCTATGATTGAAACTAAAAACCTAACATTAATTTTAGCATGCATGTCAACCAGATAATCTAGGCAACTGGCCACATACTCGGGAAATCGACATGCAAAGAAGTGCATGATTTTATGAACCCATCTGTGGGAGATCTTTAGAGTAGCCTTCTTTCCATCTCTCAGTGTGGCATCCTTTGCGTTCATATTTTGAAGAGACGCGAGAGCCTTATATACGGGAAGCACAGAAGATAATGTAGTGAAAAAGAATAAGGTCTCTCCAAGAGGAGTTGCATGTATCCTGGGAGAAGATACTTAAACTAGTAATGATTGCGTAAAGTAAAAATAGTTATCGACTAAAAGTCCTCCCGGAGTATCTATCTACCTTTAATTTCTAATTGGAGAGCTGAGCGCATTTTTTAATGACCTTAGAAAGATTTTTTTAAAGTATCACTAAGATTTGAAATTCGAGGGGCGCCTGGGTGGCTCAGTCGGTTGAGCGTCCAACTTCGGCTCAGGTCATGATCTCGCGGTCTGTGAGTTCGAGCCCCGCGTCGGGCTCTGTGCTGACAGCTCAGAGCCTGGAGCCTGCTTCAGATTCTGTGTCTCCCTCTCTCTCTGCCCCGCCCCCACTCGTGCTCTGTCTCTCTCTGTCTCAAAAATAAATAAAAACATTAAAAAAAAAAAAACTTTAAAAAAAAAAGATTTGAAATTCGAGTTGCCTTTTCAAACCATTTTTGAGACTTTCAAAACTAAAAGGGCTATGAATCACAGGGGTGCAAGGAAGCAAGGAGAAAGGCATCTGGGTAGACAGATGGGACCTGAGGGGGGAAAGACGAGGCTGTGGGGGTCTTTGGAGCCAACCCTTCTCCCTACCGTGTCCTCATTTCCCTCTTTAAGCAGCAGATCAACTGGTTTTGGGCTTTGTTCCAACAAAAGCGAACTTAGTAAGTTTTTGACAGAGCTATGCAAGTTCGTCAACAGAGGTCAGCACCCTCCAGTTCAGTTGAGAGCTTCTAGTTTGCTCATTGATCAGTCAGCAAATACAGAGACTCACTTTCCATAGTGATTGTCAGTTCAGAGTTGTTTTCCTAGCAGTTCTTAGAAAGTTGTTCTGCTTTGGAAAGAATTCTTTTTTTGTTTTCACTTACACAGCACTAAATAAATCCACGAAAGAAATAATGTGCTAACATGACCACTTCGGAAAAAGACACGTTCCATGATTTCCTTGAAACAATGATTTCTTAGAGAAAATCTTATGGAACATATTTGAATTATGTGATATATTGGAATAAACCCAGTGCTCTGCTTTGCGTTCATATAGCCAGCAACAGAAATTGTTTCTGGATCTTCAAGCTGTTGGGTGCATGGAATATTTCGACATGTTTCAAATTCCTTTCAGAAATTAGCCTTTATTTTGACCTATAAATGGTTTTCTGTGCTGTAATATTTAAAAGGCCAGTGTAAATGCAAAATAATCATAATCTCCCAAAATGTCGGAAAATTAGTGGATAAAACTAGGCTGAAAGAAAAATACTCGTTGCAAGGAATGTTTCCCCGATACCTGCTCCACTACCCCCACCCACTCCCAAGACTTATCTTTGGCCTTTGCCAAGTGTAATAAACCTTCATTATATTTCATGTCAAGTAGTATACCTTTACCTTCAGGTTGTTGTTTATTATTTATAAAAGCTTATTTTCATTGTTTAGTTGAAATATTTTTTTCCCTGTAAAAAATTAGTGAGGGGTCTCAGGTTGAGATGGGATGCAGCATAATCTTTCCCATTTATATATATATATTTTTTTTTATTTCATTTTAGAGAGAGAGAGAGAGCGTGTGAGTGGGGGAGAGCGGCAGAGGAAGAGAGAGAGAGAGAAAGAGAGAGAGGGAGAGAGAGAGAGAATCCCAAGAAGGCTCCATGCTCAGTGTGGAGCCCAACACAGGGCCCAATCCCATGTCCCTGGGATCATGACCTGACCCAAAATCAAGAGTCGGATGCTCAACCAACTGAGCCACCCAGGCGACCCCCCCCCAATTAATATTAATGGAAATATTTTATTATTTAATGACTTCTCACTTTGCAGTCAAGTTTTTGGGTACAATTTAAAGTCAAAAAGTGAGGGATAAGTATATTTATTGAGGAACTACTATTTTTTTAATTTTTATTTAAATTCCAGTTACCATAGAATGTAATATTATTTTCAGGTGTACAATATAGTGATTCAACAATGCCATACATCACCTGGTGCTCATCATTACAAGTGCACTCCTTAATCCCCATCGCTTATTTAACCCACCTCCCCTCTGGTAACCATCAGTTTGTTCTCTATAGTTAAGAGTCTATTTCTTGGTTTGCCTCTCTCTTTTTTTCCCCCTTTGCTCATTTGTTTTGTTTCTTAAATTCCACATATGAATGAAATCATACAGTATTTGTCTTTCTCTGACTTATTTCACTTAGCATAATATTCTCTAGCTCCATCCATGTCAACACAAATGGCAAGATCCATTCTTTTTATGGCTGAGTAATATTCCATTACATGTGGAGATATATATATCTCACACATCTTTCTTTTTTTCTCAGTTCTAGGGATAGAGTTAGGGTTAAGACGAGGGTGAAGGCTAGGGCTAGGACTAGGATGAGAGTATGTGCTTGGTATCCTGCAGTCCAGAGACCTCTCCAGAGGGTTCAGTTTAGGGTTAGAGTTTGAGGTTAGGGGTTCAGGGGTAGGGGTAGGGGTAGAGTTAGGGTATAGAGGAACTACTATGTTTTAGAAATTGTGTTAAGCACTGAGGAAAAGGTCATGGAAAAGACCAGTGGTGTTCCTGCCTTCTTAGTGTTTACAGTTAATCTGGGAGGATGCTTAGAAATCATTTTTTTATTTTCCAGAGATATGGCTCTACCTGCCTGGAGTTGATGGGGTGAATCCTTTCATAATTTATACATATATCAAATCATCATGTTTTACAATCTAAATATCTTACAATTTTATTTGTCGGTTACCTCAGAAAGATAGTAGATGATAGATAGATAGATACGAGCTAGCTTCTGGTTTCTATGTTGGAAGCTTGCCACCTTCACAGGGGTCAGGTGTGTTTCTCCAAGGTCAGAGATCATTGAGTCTCCTCTCTCATAAACCATAAATAAATGGAGACCTAAGTTAGGCCTTCGAGAAAACTGGCAACCCCACCAATACATTATCCCCCTCCTCACCCAAGTTTACATTGAACATAGATAATAGGACATGGCAGGATGTAACCAAAGATGTAGAGAATTTGGAGCCAGAAGTTCTGGTTAAGTTATGTCTTTACTATTTACCACCTAAGAAATGTGGATAAGTCACTGTACTTTTCTGAACTTTGCTTTCTTAGCTATAAAATGGGGACGGTAATTTCTACCACATGAATTGGTCATGAAGTTCAAATAAAATGTATATGGAAGGATTTTGTAAACTGTGACATTGCTGGCTCTTGTGAATGCTTCCTGGCGTCATTCATTTGTTCATTCATTCACTCAGTCCCTCATTCATTTATCTGCCAGCAATTATTGAGAACCCAGCAACTATTGTAACTACACTGAATAATAAGTCGATTTTGTCCTTTAGGATCTGCCTAGTCCCTGACTATCCACAATTAGCAGAGCGTCCGGCTCCAGAATCCATAGCCATGAACTTCCTTTTGTTTGTGCCATCTCTTCACCAAAGACAAACGTTCACCAGACCTCTACCTTCAAGGAACTTCGATTTTATAAAAAGATACAGCTCCCCAAAGCTGAATGTACAAAACTCTCAGAAATAGGAAAATTCAAGTCATTTTTTTCTACACATTTTCCCTTCCAGTATATTACTCATACATGCCCAACAGAAGCTAAATTTATCTACCTCTCCTGGTTCAGCCATCTGTTGCATGTAAACATCAATGATGCATGCATCCAGTTAATTATGGTTCTCAAAATATCTGACAACCAAGGGACATTAAGTGTTAGGTGTTGATGCTGACATTACAGTGGAAACTGAAAAGACCTTTGTGTCAGAATGGATCTGTAATAGGCTTACCAATAAAGACAGAAAATTTGGAACTAGAAGGAAAATATAGGTGTCATGAGAGGAGGCATGAGCATCAACACAGAGGGGCAAGAAACGAAGCTTTAAGATTTTAAAGTGTCATCTATGTAATGAGAGAAAATAATTTTAAAGCCATTCAAAGGAAAATAATGAGAAGCAAAATGAAATTTTTCAAAATCAAAATTCACATACACGGCCTTGCCTTCATGGGCCTTTCACGCCAAATGCAGATCCACAAAGAACACGTGTGTGTGGATAAATCTCCAACGAGGAACAATTCTATCAAAGACGTTTCTATAGGAATCATTCTGTCAACATTCATTTAATGTAAGTTATTTGTTGGCCTAAATTACCATACCAATAGAAATAAATGACAAATTGGAGTAATGGTGAAAATAACGTTATCTCTGAATTCAGAGTATCACCAATTTGCCTCCTAATTTTAGTGAAATTTCTTTTTCTCTTTCTTATGATACCAAATGAGAATTCTTCTCTCCGCTGCATTAGCCCAAGATGCAAAATAGGAAATATTAAATCAATTTTCATAGGCTATCACCCACACTTGAACAAGGAATAATGAAATGAATTCATAACGTTGATTGACCCTAATTCTTAGAATAGACACAGGGGCAGCTGCTGTCAAAAGACAGGTAAGACACGCGATACCACGCTGCATCCCGTTAAATGCAAGAGCCCAACCAAAGTTACATCTTCATGTCTTAATGTCGAAAGCAGTGAATCCCAGTCTTTAATCCCACCAAAATTTAATCTGAGGAACTTGGATCATTCTAATCTCCTCTCAACTGTTGGTGTGGCTATACGCCACGTGAAGGTTGCTGACTCACAAAACTCAATGAAGTCATTTGTTCTTATGTATCCTGACAGAGAGAGACCAAGGAATGTACGATAAATTAAAAACTATATTTTTTTCTCCTGCCTTACAAGCAACACTCCCACCCTCTAAAGAAAAAGCCTGTCTCCATAGGGAGTTTGCTCAGAGTCCAGTCTGTGCTCTTGACTGCAGACACATTGTCATTCTAGATCAGCAAGCCCCTGAAGTAAAGACCTCCAGCCCATCGTCAGTAATCCTATGACCCAGGAAAGCTTTCAAAAGTTTGTTAAGTGGGGGCGCCTGGGTGGCTCAGTTGGTTGAGCGGCCGACTTTGGCTCAGGTCATGATCTCATGGTCTGTGAGTTCGAGCCCTGCATCGGGCTCTGTGCTGATGGCTCAGAGCCTGGAGCCTGTGTTGGATTCTGTGTGCCCCTCTCTCTCTGCCTTTCCCTTGCTCATGCTCTGTCTCTATGTCTCTCAAAAATAAAAACATTAAAAAAAATTTAAAAAAAGTTCGTAAAGTGTATCTTTGCTATGAATCTTGAAAATTCACATATGGATTTTATCAGTTTAGTTTTGTTCTAAACGTTCACAGGAAATTCAAAATGCATGTTTAAAATTTATTGTGAATCTTTTTGCCAAGCAAAAATATAATGATAGCGTTCCTGTATTTCTGTCCATCTAGGACCCCGTGAGTTGTAAAACTTACCACGGGGTCAATAACAGCTTTTGGGGAGAAAAATGAATATCACATTGATGGCATACAATTATTTCAAAACCCATAAAAATATTAGCGAGGGGTCATAGGCCTTAGTATTGAGGCAATGTCCTAATCCATTTGTTTTGTAAATGTGAATTGTAAGAATTTGCATTTGCTAAAAGAAGGGACTACCTACTAATGTTTGTAACTATGCGGGACGTGGGTACTACACAAACATCACGAAAACATGCACTTCACCGGTCCAGGTGTCCAGACAGACTATAGTGAGCCAGCAAAGAATATATGTACATTTGTCTTTCCTTAGTTTTCATGACTATCTGTACAATCTGCATTTGAGAACGGGGAGAGGAGTCTCTGTACACTTCACCAAGAACGGTTTATTCTATTTCTTTGGCTGACTATACACAATACGTTTGGGTTTCATCTATCTTAGTGGTTTGGGAGGAATAAGACCAACACACATGAAGTTCCTGTTGGTGAATCAGAGCAGACTTGACCTGACATTGAGACTTATATGCCTACACTTGAATCAACAGCCTGGGGTCAGCTGACTTGGTACAGAAGTGGATGAAGTCAAGATGAGGTGGAGGGTCACTGTTGAATGGCGTGGTGGGTGATACCGTATCTAGAGACCCATGCCTAGAAACTTCATTTTTTAAACTGTTTTTTACCAACTTCCTTAAAGGAGAGAATAAATCACTGCACTCCGAGGCACTGATAATAATCTCTTGACTAGGTAAATGGAGTATGGAGTTAGGTTGTCTCTTAATCATTGCATGTGTTTCCTACCGATGCTGTAACAAACCACCACCAACTTAGTTGCTTAAAACGACACGAAGTTATTATCTCATAGGTTTGGCTCTCAGAAGTCGGAAGTGGACCTCAGTGGGGGCATTATAAGGTGTCAACAGAGCTGCATTTCTTTTGGAGGGTCTAGGGGAAATTTAGTTTTCTTTGCTTTCCCAGTGTCTGGAAGTTACTGTATTCCTTAGGTCATGGGCCCTTCCTCACATATACTCCAACCTGTTCTTCTTCGTGGTTACATGTCTTTCTCCTTCTCTCCTTCTGTAATCGTATCTCCTTCCCCATCTCTGACCCCTCTGTCTCTCTCTTTCCCTTATAAGAATCCTTGTGATTACACTGGGCCCGCCCAGATAATCCATGATAATCTTCCCATGTCAAGGTCCTTAAATTAATCACATCTACAATATATGTCATGGGAGACATATTTATAGGTTCCAGAGTTTAGGACATGGACATATTTGGGGGCCATTATACTTTCTACCCTACTTCCTGTCTTTCTTCTTCATTCCTTTTAAAATGGGAGTTTTCAAGTCATGTTCTATGTCCCCTCGGCAAACCACAAGGCTCTGGACGCCAATAGGTCTTACGTTACACTGCTATTTGTAGTAAGGCAAAGTCTAGGCCTCGAAATGCGGTCCTCGAGGTATGGAAAAGCAGATTGTCACTACCTAGGACTTGTTAGAAATACAAATTTCTGGGCAAAAGCAGAAACTCTGGGAATGTGACCCGGCAATCATGTGGTGATTCATGCTTAAGTTTGGGAACTCTTGGTCTAGACTTATATTTTTGATATGTATTATTTATATTAGCCTTCATTATTTTAAATCAGTGTTAGTCACATCTTCCTGGTCCTAGCGTGCTTTATCAGCTGTGGCAAGGATGTAAGTATTGAGTGAGTAGGCCCTGAGCTCTCTTGCTAGATCAATGCAATCAAAAGACACCACGATCTTAGGAGAAAGCCATTTTATATTGCATCCAATTTTTTTTAATATATTATTATATTTAAATGTTTTCCCAATTTTATTGAGATATAACTGACCTACATCACTGTGTAAGGTTAAAGCGTATGGCATAATGGTTCGATTTACATGTATTGTCACGTGTTTACCACAGTAGGTTCAGCTAACACACAGCCTCTCGCATAGACACAATAAAAAGAAGAAAAAGAAGAAAGAGAAACAAGGGGAAAAAATTTCGCCTTGTGATGAGAACTCTTAGGATTTACTCTCTTAACAACTTGCCTGCGTATCATGCAGCAGCGTTAGCTGTGGTCGCCACATCCTAAAGGTCATCCCTGGTACTGATTTATTTTATAACTGGAAGCTCGTGCTTCCTCCAGTCCCATTCTCCCGATTTCCTTTTAACGACTCTTTTCCATAAACATTTTCCTTGGAGAGCCCCAAGCACTCATAGGGCCTGTTGGATATGTGATGAAATTAGGGTGCCTGTGATGTGCCCCAAATTCCAGAAAATGTTTCTCATTTCGTACTCTCATTACCTTCCTCCCCTCAATCTTATAAACTAGATGCTTCCTGTTTTAAATATGAAGAGATGGGGGCTTAGAGAGACAGCTTTCACAGAAGTTTGTTTGCTCACGGCAGGCCCAGCTAGTATTTCTGAATATTTCTGAATAAAGCAAAAGAGGAGAGAAGGGGAAAAGGGAGGCCCCGAAGGTCACAAAAGTACTAAGTGGAAGAGACAGAATTTAAAGCCATATTCATATGAGTTCAAACTCAACTTCATTCCGTTACGCCACATTGCCTGAAGTGCATGTGTACCTGCGTGTGTGTGTGTGTGTGTACACACCCATCCATAGCCATATGAATATCATGCCCTATACTGTCAATAGATGATTACTATAAATAATGGCTCACTAAGCCAGCAGTCATGAATCATAACTGGTTATTATCAGTTGTTTGTTTCAGTCTTGCCAATATACCCTCTGAGTTACCAGGGAATCTTTTTAAACACAAAGACAAAATAGAAACCCCATGTAATAAAAGTATCAATTATTTATCAGTAGCTACAAGTACATTTTTATCTTTTCTGTTGATTTCGTGTGTGACACATAAAAAGACCGAACGTGTCTTCGAGGAGGAATATCAATGGCGAGTTGTCTTTTCCCCATTAAAAATCTATGCAAATCATTTATTCATTGGTCATACTCTCATTTACTTATGTCAAAACATGTATATTTCATAACATGAAGTTATTAATATTATTGACACTTTCGGAAAAGCTGATTCCACTCTAAGATTTTTATCACAAGTCAATTGCATGGAATTTTCCAGGGAATGTGTACCCCTGGTGGCAACTGTTATTTACTGGTTACGATCTATACATTTTATTGGACTTTCATGCTCCCAGTGCAGGGATTCCTGAAATCCATCAACTAGATGATCCATGGCAGAACCGAAGATAACCATTAACTTGATACCATCAAATTCTCTGCATTTTAGGCATTTAAAAACATTGATTCTGAGAAGGGGATTTCACCAGACTGCTAAAGTCCACAATACAAGAAAAAACAACCTCATTTCATGAAACTCTTATCTTATATTAGACGGTATGTAATCAATGCTGCATGCACATTTAACCATATTTAATTATTTAATTCAACTTAAATGATCAGCTCGAGAAAGAATTACTGAACATAATTCTTACTTAAAGTATTGTTCTACGTGACCAAGACATTTTTACCCTTGCTCACAAGAAGTTTACTATTTTTCCTCTCAAGAAGTTTATAATTTATTCAAAAAGATATTTTTTAAAAATTAGAAATATATTAACAAAACTGCTTTATTAAATGGCAAAAATAGGTTTTAAGAAAGATCTTAAAACCAGTGATATTATAGGTTCCCTTACTTGGCTTAGAGAGCAATATTCTTTACTGGAATGAAGGAGGTGATTGGCTGTGAGCCAGATTTATGCACTTATGTTTCTCGTGGAAAATTCTTTAACGCTAACCATTCTCTAATAGAACTGCACCTGCAGCTTTTTCCTGTAAGCGTTTAGCAGAGTTATGCAACTAGGCAATATTTGATTATGTCTGACACTTCAGGCATTAGTCTTGCTGGGAGCATTACTTAAAATTCATAACCAACAGTTATGGTGAGATGCTACAGAATATGATGGATGTGTGAATTTGGAAACTCTTCATTTTTATAAGTGATTAAATACTCTAACATGAGCTTCAAGATTTAGAACCATTTCACTGTAATTATGGTCTCGATATAAACCATAAATTTCCAATTGATGAATGTAATAAAGGCATATACATGTGTACATATATACATACGTATACATATATACATACACATATAATGTATTCTCTTATTCATCCAATATGCCCGTCAAGAATCATATATTTAATATAATACTTGGATAAATGTACTTATTCAAGTATTTATTGAGTAAAAATAAAATATTGAATATCAACTCTACTGCTAAGCACTATGGAGGGTATACAGTAATTACTAGGGAACTCGGGTTTTCAATGAACTTATGCACACATCCAGACACAATCAAACACAACCCAAGTGTCAAGGTGATTAGTTCAGTTCACAAAAGGTTCTTTGGGAGTTCAGAGAACTCCAAGTTCATTGGGATTTGGGAAGCCTGTGGAAAGGTGTGGTGGAAGGGGAAGTACTTAGCTAGGCATTGAAGACTGGTCCTTTTTCACGCCTATGATCAGAGATGGACTAGCAGTCAAGATGAGTAAAATGATGGGAGATGTAACAATGGGATAAAAGAGCATTTTTTTAAAAAATGTGGCCCTCAATATAAACAAGGCTCAGAACAGTGGGGGGATGACACATATGCAGAGATCCAGGTGGAAGGTAGGTGAAACGACCAAGGCAAAGCATCCTTTCAGAAGAGGATCCTGGGTCATGGTACTGGTTTGAGCATGTGGCACAGGGAGTAGGATTCAGACCGTGGTGTAAGAAAATTAACTAAGCATGATTGTATTTATTCACTTAATAAGAATGATTCAATTAACAACTATTTACTTTGTGCATGCCATGTACCAAATAGTATTCCTAGCACTGGGTATAGAGCAGCAACCAAGACAATGTCATTGCCCTTGGGAAGTTTACATTCTAGCCACTCATTAGTTGAGTTTTTTTTAAAAAAGATCCATTAAAACCCCATTTAAAAAATAATGATATCCAGGACTCAGACCTATGGATTCTATTCCAACTGAGTTGCAGCAAAACATGGATATTCACATCATTTCATAGCTCCCTTGGTGAGTCTAGTGTGCAACTAGGGCTGAGAGCCATTGTGCCCAGATCAGTCAAGATAGGTTTTGTTCTGCTACAGGGACAAATAACATTCACATCTCAGTGGCTTCAAGTTAGTTAACATACAGTGTAGTCTTGGCATGTTTATTTCTGCATCATGTATTGCAGGGCTACAGGGCTGCTCTGCTCATTGTATTCATGGTAACTGAGCAACCCCCACCCCAGATGCTGCTGGTCACTGTCCAAGAGGAAGGAGAGCTCTGGAGACTCTCACTCCAGGGATTAAATGTTCCTCCGGTCTGAAAGTGACACACATCACCTCTAGTCATAATGCCTTGGCCAGAACTAGTCGCATGAGACCACCCATCTATAAGGGAGCCAGGAAATGCATACCTATCATGTGACCAAAAAGCAGAAGAAGCCATGAACTGTTGTTGACCAACATTAAACATTAAGGGTAACTGTTGTTGACCAGCATTAATGATAACCATGGTTCACCACCACTAAGGATAAGCGTTTTTGACCAGCATTTCGAATAAAAATATGGATAAGCATTTTATGTTGACCAGTGTTGGAGGTAACTACTGTTGGCCAGTGTTTTCAGGATAAGCATTATACTAACCGGCATTAGGATACCCATGTGAACCCACGTGAATGATAACCGCTAAGAATAAGCATCACTTTGACCAGCATTAAGAATAACAACTAAGGATAACCATACAGGATCTATCCTGCAGGCCAGGGTACTCCTCTTGGAGCCCATCCTGACCAGTCAACCTCCCCATGTTTACTATAATTTGAACTACAAACGTTCCTTGACTACCTGCAACACCCAGAAGGCATGACATCACTCTCTTTTGTATTTCCATGGCATTGTGAGTTCAGTCCTACCACAGGAGGCACCACAATGACTTGAAATAATCTGCTACCATCGCTGAAAGCAAGAACTCTGATGCACCTTGGAACCCCCAGCGCGCAGCATGGGGTCTGGCATACAGTACCTGCTCAAGAAGTGTGTGTTGAATTGATCTGAATTAGTCCTGTTCCTTAAATAAGACCTAAAATCCTAGAACACCTCCTAGCAGCCAGCTTTCACACTCCTCTATCTTCCCTGAACTTGGTCCTTCAATAGGTTAGGCCTTTCTGCCCTGCCCGCAGTATGTCCAAATGCCCAGGCAGATGAACTCTTTCCACTTAATTCCCTCAATTCGGTGTTCGGACAGCGGTAAACACAGCGATGCCTCCGCCAACATCCAGGCATGAATTTACTCATCGGGTTAACCTCTGCTGTCACTACGGGGGAGACTAACCCCAAGCAGCAGCAGAAGCAGCCATCTTACTATGAAATACAATGCTGGAAACTTGTTCATCATAAATACTAATGATTCTCTACCTTGCCCTGTCAGATAGTATTTCCTTACAAAGTACAGCACAGCAAAGCCCTGAAGATGGATGCACAACGGAGATCCACAGTACTATCGGATTCTGCCCCTGCTTTGCACCCTCCCCATCTCTCTGCGCTTCTCTCTTTCCGTACCTCCGTGTGTGCATGTGTGTGTCTTTGCCCTCTCTCTCTCCCTCTCTGTGTCTCTCTCCACCTCCCCTCTCCTCAATGCTTCGTTAACTAGATAACTGTGTGAATACCACTTTAAGGATATATTATATCTTCATTTCTACCTAGATAATAGACTAAGAACCAGAGAAATTGCTCTCAATGGAAAAAACTCATTCATCACCAATAAACAGCAGCTGCCAATGCTTGATAACAATGCTGTTCCTCAGCTCCCTGAAAAATTCATGCAAGTCTGTGCTAATATCGGAGCATGTTACACTAAAAACTCTTGATAAACAGAAGTGGGGATATAGGTTGAAAAGGATGTTCAGTGAGCGAAGATGGCATCTTTTTAAACTGGAAAAATAAAAGTAGGTATCTCACCTCTGAGATCCTAGTGGCGGAGCTCTATTCAGATTCAACTGTTGTTAAGCATCTGTAGCCTCACAAAGAAAAATCAGGCTACGAGATAAATTTAGATGGTCTAAATGGCCCAATTCCCTTCCAGCTGTATATTTCCTGCATTGAAATCCCTTTTGTGTTTAACAGGGAAGTCCATGCATAAGGATCCAATAGAATAAATTACTGAGCCCTGAATTTCTGTCCATGTAACATCTATTCTATATTAATGTGAATTCATGTTTATGTCTGTCCCAATAGGATGCCCTTTTGAGATTTTTTTTCCAAATAATCTACAATCTCTCTCTTCATTTTTACTTTAGTGCCGAAGATTGCCACCTGAACCCCCAGCTATAGCGAGGACGTAACCTTAAATTGGATGCCTGATAAGCCCTTCAGGGAAGAGACACATTATGCTGGCCATGACAAGTCCATCCTCCAACCACACGGCCTTTTGTCTCTCTTGCATATTTATCTATTTCCAGTAGCATCACACCCCTTCTTAGGAACTGCTTCTTCCTTTACATCAAACGCAGCTCTTGTGGGGCTGCCATGTTTTTCTATCACCCCGTCCCCAGGGCTAGAGTTGATGGGTTCGAAAGTAAGCGCTTGACCCAAACCAGGACAGTGCGAGTTCTTCCTCAGGACTTTTTGAGCTGGCACTAAGTACAAAGCTCCTAGTTTGGTAGTGAAAGCTACAGGATATGATACTTAAGAGCGGCTGGTGCCCATGTTCTCTCGTACAAGAAGCTGATGTGTTGGAGCGAAGGTAAAGCCAACAAGCCAAGGTAAAAGACAAAAACTAATTTCCATAGTGTTCGTTCCTGGACATCATCAGCGTCCTGCACAGCTCCCTCTATGAACCCCTTTTACCCTTTGTGTGTAGCCCTCCCTCAGCTTCTGTGTGCTGTTGCGTCTAATGGTCTACACCTGTGACTATCAGGCACCAACTTTTAGATTACCAGCGCTTCTCTGTGCTTTGTTTCTAATGGTCCACACCTGTGACTCTTTTAAAGCCGCAGTCCTTTTGGCTACCAGAGCTGCTTGGACCTGTCATGTGGAGCCAGAAGTGCCTGGGGTTACGTTTCCCCAGGGTGGGGGGTGGAGACTCAGTCCATGGCTGACTGGTGCAGCCACATGAAAACCAAGTTCCCTGGCCTTCCGTTGGAGCAAACTCTGAGTTACAATGTATACTTCGGAGTCACCCTGCGAGATTAGGCTGAAGCTGGGACTGGGCTTGGAATCGAATCCTTGTTCGGCTTTTACAACTTCCCGTCCTGCTTCTCGCACTCCCTTCCTGGCTTCTCCAAAGAGCAGGAAAAACAGAAACGAAGAAAGCGTGCAGGTGAGTCCCCGGCCCCAGTCATCCCCAGGACTGTCCGGTATACCTCCCAAGTTCATTACTAAGATGCCCACTGCTCTTCCAATCCTGCTTCCTCTTCATAAAATGGCTCAGATAGGGGTTCTGTCACTTGCAACCAAAAGAGACCTGATGAATACAACATCTGAGCCACCCAGTTCGATGCGATATGGTGTGATCCAGATCTTATGTTCTAGAAAACGTTCATACGAACAGAACAGTTTATGTGCTTGGCTAAACCCATGGTTCGGCAGGTGTTTACATTTCAGAGTTGATTGGTCAACTCCGTGAAAATGATCAGATCAATTTGTAGATGGTCAAAAAAACCAGAAATAGCAAAATTAAAACTGCGAAATCAATAAATCGTATTTAGGAAGAGTTTATTGTGCACGTACGAATAGCTCACGAACTGGGAGCCTCCAAAAATAAGAACCGGTATGAAGCCAGGGGCGTGAAGTTAAGGCTGGCTTATAAAGCGAAAATGAGGAAGTTATTTAATCTTTACAGTGATTGGTTATTACAGCGGGGGTTTCCAGATGGCAAGGGATTGGTTACGAGTGATTGTCTCATACCATTTTTAGGAAGATGACTTTATTTTATGATTGTCAGAGGCATTTACAAGAAATACGCTAAGCTAAGTTTCGTTTGTGTTCATGAAATAAGCTAGATTTGGTTTTGCTTATGTGGCTTAAATGGTTTTGTCTGCTCAGGGAATTCTCAAGTCCGGTCTCCATTTTATATTTAATTTAACGGCATCTAGATATAGTCACATTTACCATTTAACAGCCTTTGAGACAGCAACAGCAGAAAAGAGTTGGCTCTGTTGATCCATTTAGTTTTACAGAAACTGGTAATACTGAGCAGGATATTAATAACATTTCCAATCTTATTATGATTATAGACAACATGTGATTTGCAGTGAATTTTAAAGGCCCAGGAGAAGTTTACTGATGCTAATTATAAAAAACATTTTGACAGCCACCATCTGGAGCAATGCTTAAGTGACTATAAGCTGCTAAAAATGAGTTTAATATGATAACCAGTTTATTGGGCAGGTTACAGAAATATCTCTCTACAAACTATTCATCAGGGATTGAGACCATTTGCTCAAACTTTTCTAACGTTTCCCTCCCAGTTTGAAAGGAGAAAGCGCAACCACCAAAGACCCAGACTTAAATGAGTTATAGATTGGGGACTAATTGGTGCCTGATTAAAGCTATTCAACCATGACCACGTTATAAGGGAGAAGCAAAACTGGGGCCCTGGCAGGAAGGCCCATAATTACTATGACAAAGAAACCGCGATCTCAGTGCTAAATTAAAAATGAAAAGTGTTTTTTTTTTTACACTTTCTTGAGAAAGGAGGTTCCGTGAGACTTTTACTCACATAGATAATCTGTGAAATAGTTACGAAAGATTAAACTTCATTTTGGAAAAGGTGGCTTCGGCATCATTCTCACTTAATGGATTAATTAATGGTTAACAATTAACCTCAAAATAATGAAGCGACAGCATAGATTCGATGCCAGTTCACAAACCCAAGCTATAGGTTAGTGACTTTCAGATACGCAGACTTGGCGGTCTTCACAATTGATGACAGAAGCGAGGCGGGTTGGGAGGTGTGGGGGGGGGTGTGGTCACCTTTCTAATATGTTTTATTCAGAAAGAACTCTCCTAGCAGAGCAGATTGAAGGTAGTAGGCCAATGCCTTCTCTGTGTTTCACTTGCAAATGAAGTACCTTCACATAAAGTCGGGAGTCACTTCGTCTCGTTCTCACATTCAGATTGTGCTTTTGTTTATGATCGAGACTGCTACTTGTTCCTGCCTGCCTGCCTGCCCGCACTCAGCATTTGCAAGCATTGGGAATGCGCGGGAGCTATGATAGGTCACCCTCCCCCAGCCAGCAGTAGAGACAGACAACATGTAACAGCTACCAACATGATGTGACGAATGCTAACATAGACACGTATCTATATCAGATCTCAGGACACCTTGCTTGGCAGGAAATGGAAAGGGGATGGTAGACATAGCAGCAGGTGTCCAGGAAGGGAAAACTTAAGACGCCATTTGAAGTTCGTCCTACGTGGAAAGCAGGACTTTACCAGCTCCGAAGGAAAAACGAATTTCTGCAGGGTTCACAGAAGTTATTAATTTGCCCAAAATGTTACAGCTCCCTTAACTGGAAAATTTCTACTGATGTTTAAATCTCAGTTTGAGGGGCACCCGGGTGGCTCAGTTGGTTGAGTGTCCTCACAAGCCAAGTAAGGAAGGTGTGGAAGTGTATGTAACAGGCCACACCTGGGAAACTCTGAGTAGGCGTGTCCAGGACTGACAAGTAGCCAGACCCTCCCTGTGTGGCTAGTCAGCGCAGGGCGAGCAGAGGGGCTTGTCTGCAAGCTCAATCACGTTTGGTTCGTGCTCCCCTGATGTACCCCCCGTACAATAGTCTGTTACTCAGGAACACTCTCCTGCCGCAGTGGAGGACCTGGAAATCATTCAGGGAAACAGAGAAGGAATCCTAGTGTTGCCTGGCTGTGTGGCGGAGAGAATAGTTCACATGCCTTGTAGTACTTCGGCTCTTGGGTGATACTCCACCGATGTGAGCCTTCCAAGCTTAGCGGCGGGAGCATCCCCAGACGCCACCAGCTGCTGAGGATAGGATGCCTAATATAAAGGCAGAAAAGCAGTCTTGGTCTAGACTAATTAGGAGCTAGACAAAGAAGACCTCCCTGGGTAAAAATGTCCAGTCACTGTAACGGGATAGGATTTAAAAAGCGGAATCGAGCGCTCCTCAGCACATTCGAAAGCATGAAAATTCTCTGGCAACGGTATATCAAGACAAAAACAGTAACCTGCAAAATTTAGAAATGGCTACCTACTCTTCAATATGTTTATATTCTAAATTCCCTATGTCAGAAAACACCTTCAGAATTCATCTAAGAGTTATTAGGGGCTTTCTACATGCAGACAGTGGTAAAACACTTCCCGTTGTAACCTTGGTTCTCAAGAGAACATGCTAGAACCTACTGGAAGCCATGGGCTAAAACTGTACAAAATTCTGTTTTACTTAATGAAAAATATCTAAGATATTTTTATAATAAAATTGTAATGAATAAAATGTGGATTCATAGATAGAATTCACTTGACGATTTATGGTAAAACAAAAGATTTCCAAAAAGCTTAGCATTTTACGTGGGTACCTTACACTCTCTCTACCGTTAGGGGAATGTCAGCGAAGCGATTTGAGAGCTGTTTCCTTTATTTGCTTCTAACGAATGCGCGATGTTCCCTGCCATACTTTGCACTTGTAGAGGTCAGGGTTCACAGAAGTTATTAATTTGCCCAAAATGTTACAGCTCCCTTAACTGGAAAATTTCTACTGATGTTTAAATCTCAGTTTGAGGGGCACCCGGGTGGCTCAGTTGGTTGAGTGTCCGACTTCAGCTCAGGTCATGATCTCACGGTACGTGACTTGGAAACCTACACTGGGCTCTGTGCTGACAGCTCAGAGCCCGGAGCCTGCTTCAGATTCTGTATCTCCCTCTCTTCCTGCTTGTGCTCTGTGTGTGTGTGTGTCTCTCTCTCTCTCAAAAATAAATAAACATTAAAAATTTTTTAAAAAATAAATCTCACTTGGAGCCAAAATAAATGTAAGACAGACAGATAAGGGCCAAACTCAACTTCTCAGGATATATTATTATATATTAGCACTGACACTTCAAACTGCCATCTAAACAATAAAACATAAAAACCTTTTACTAAGTTCTCTGTATGTACTACACACTGAAAACTTGCAAAGCTCCTCACGTTGAACCGTTCATTTCTGTGTTTAAAATTTCTCCTAAACCTGGAGTTGTCTTTGGAAAAGCAGCACTTAGCCATTGCCTTCCGGAATGCCATTTTTTCATGGGCTAATTTCACCTGGGGAGTTGAAGCAATGAGCCCAGGCCCACGCAGCTGACATATGAGTTCACCTAATTTAAGAAACGCTTCGGGGGGCCCAGGGGGTTCAGTGGGTTAAGCGTCCGACTCTTGGTTTCAGCTCAGATCACCATCTCATGGTTCATGAGTTCAAGCCTTGCATCCAGCTCTCTGCTGTCAGCATGGAGCCTCCTTCGGATCCTCTGTCTGCCTCTCTGCCCCTTCCCTGCTTGTGCTCTCCGTCTCTCAAAATAAATAAACTTAAAAAAAAAAATAGAAAGAAAGGCTTCAGGAGTGATTGACCTAACAAGGCAAACTCTCCAGGGAGCTATGACCACAGATGAAGCCTAAGATATAACCACTCCTCCAAAGGTACTTCACTATCTCAAGATCTAGGTCTTTTTCATCTTTGTAACCCAGACTCGAGGCAATGCTAGAGATTCAGAACATGGTTATTTTTCACCCAGAGCCGTATGGTTGTCGGTCCATGGGGCTTGCTCAGGAATGAATGCAAGATATAGTCTTCTGGCATTCAGCTTCCACAGCCGCGGTTCCTGAAAGTTGGAAGTCTGAAACCTATGTTTACCCAACTCCCCTGACACTAGTCTTCCAGATGTGACAGGTTCTGCCTGCCACCTGTTTATACTCATAGGAGATATGGAAAGCGGGAAGGAGACAGAGGCCATTCTTTTCCATGTTCTCTGGGCATAAAAATATGGCCCGGCAGGCACGATGCTGCTGAATTTCATAGTCGCTCTGGTAGTTTCCCGATCCGTGCGTTGAGGTCATGTTGGTGTAGGCCCTTGAAGTCAGCCTAGAGCCAGCCCCTTGATTCTGATCCCTCTAACCCTTCCGACAGTTCCATAAGCAACTAATTCCTTGTATCACATGTCTTTCTGCTTGAAATTCCTGAAGACTTTTCTTCCAGGGAACACACTGGAGATGAAATTTGTTGTGCCACTGTGAGTTGTCGATAGCAGAAATGAGACTTGGAAGGCTGAACACAGGGATCTGAAGTTAGCGAGGTAGATGGGTGTTCCCTCCTAATTTGCTGTCGTATTTTTATTTTTTTAGCTAAGGATGATGCAGGGCGTGTGTAGAATGGTGCAAAATGACTCCAGCTGATTGCAGTTCTCTGCAAAGCTTTAGCTGACCTTGTCATTGTGTGAACGCCAAGCACAGTTTAGTCACCCTCAGTAGGGAAACCGTGACCGTAAGTAATACCGGATGCTCCTGGGAAGTTCTTTCCAGTGTCAGATGTTTCCCGTAGCCGCAATATATGAATCTGTTTTCTGGAGTTGAGTACTTAAAACAATGATTCTATTCATTGTATCTCAAAGCGAATTCTTGACTCTGGCTGTACGTTAGTATCCCTCAGGGTTCCTTAAAAATCACGTACAAGGCTCCATTTGCAGAGATTCTGATAGAATTGGTTTGGGTGGAACCCCGGCACCAGTATTTTGTAAACCTTTCCAGTAATTCTAACGGTACCATTCACAGAACACTTGCATAGTGAACAGATAAAGCCCAATCTAAAGGCACATGAAATGCTCTAGCGACAACTCGAATACTCATAAAAATTCAAAGAAGGGTGACGGCAGCGTGTCCTGGAGTTGTCCAGATTGGGCTGATCGGAGAGGAGGGACTTAGGCTGAACTTTGAGCAATGAAGGGAATTTGCCGAGATGAAAGAAAAGAAAAAGAGGAGTCCAGGCCGTGGAAATAGCCGGGATAAAGGAACAAAGCAGATACGAGCCTGTTACGTGATGCGGACAGTTGAGAGTCAGCGTGGCGGGAGGGGAGTATGAAGGCTGGAAAGTGGGATGCGGGGCACACATTTGGATAAGAAAAAGCGGGTCAGATTATAGAGGGCCTCAGAAGCCAGGCAGAGGAGCCTAAACTGGTAGCCCAACTCGATTGGAAGGACAAGGAAAGGGCTGTCCTCGGTCCTCTGTCAAGATGCCAGATGGCCGCATCTTTGGGAAACCAATATTCCTGAAGTGACTGTCACAGAGTCCTCAGGAAACAGGAAGACTGTATTGGGGAACCTTAGTCTCTTTTCATCGTATGACCTCCTGCTAGTTTAGCTGACACATGTGGTCAACACCCGCAGTGCTCCACCTACGTCCCCACCCGATCCCTTGTGCCGCGTCCATGCCGCCGCCTCTGGTTACTGTCTTCTTTGTTTCTAATACCTGCACCTGTGAGTCTCTTCAGAGGTCACCCCACAGGTAACTGGAGCTGCAGGCTATACTGTGGAGTTCCGGAGGTTGGTGGTCTCTACACACCTGCTCTCTCTTTTCCTGGAAGCCCGAACCACTGACTGGTAGGTGCCAGAGCATGAAAGCCTAGCTTCTCTCCTCCTCATGCAGACAAAATCTGGAGCATAACTTCTACCCCAGATCTCCCTTGCAGGATCAGACGAAAGCTGACTTTGGGGGAACTTTGCCCAAGACAACAAGCTTCCGTTCCGTCCTTTCTTCCCTGCCCTGCTTCTCCCATTCCCTCACCAGTCTCCCCTAAGAGCACAGCCTTAATCGATGGCATGGAGGGGAATCCTTGCCTCAGGGTCTCTTCCAAAGAACCCAACCCAGGACGGCACACTGCCATTTGCAAAGTGCTCTTACACGGGCCACGTTGGCTCTTACTCATTCTGGGCTTTTGTGGTCCTTTATTCCACCTCTGATTCTTCATGAGTCATTTTTAAAAACCAAGTACCAGGATGAAGCTGAGACTCTGACTTGGGACTTTGTCCAACACGTCAAAGCAGTTACTCTCCATTTTTCTCAAATCCGAAGTTACGAATAAGTGCATCAAATCGAAGCCTTAAATCTGATGTTATTGGGCACAAAAACGACTACTTCTATAAAAATCACAACTTAGCAAAGACTTCTCCATTCGTCTCCTGGCTTTAGTGCAAATTATTTGTCTAAAGGTCCGAAACCAAACGCACTGCTGTAATAGTTCACAATCTTGACCACAGTTATCTATTGGTAGAACGATTTTTTGGGCAGACTCAGATTCAATGGATCTATCACCCAGTTTTATATGCCATTCTAAAAAATGTCTCCTCTGTTCCTTAGCATACTCAAAAACATTGCGTGAATAGTTTTCTCTTTGTTACGCTAGACAAAACTGTCTATATTTATTCTTTCATAGCCATGTGCAGACACACACATACACACTCATTCTTGTCCTAACAGAAGTCTCTTTGTGAATAATACTATACTTCACGTTGAAGTACCTAGCTTAGTGTCTGGCATGTAACAGGAAGCGTAGTTTTTGATCTTGCATTATTAGCGACACTGTTTATCTCCCCGCATCTCATTTGCGATTACAAGCTCAGTGAGTAGGACAGGGAAAACACTGCCTTATTTAGGAGGAAAGTGGAATGCAGGGATGGGGAATCCCTCTTGAACAGGAATAAGGAGTCCACTCCTTCTGCCCTGGGGAGGATGTAGCAGAGAAGGGGGACAAGAGGAAGGAAAGCATGAGAACATGTGCCTTGGCTTCCCTGCTCTGGGTTGAATCCGTCTGCTACACACTCTGAGAAGCTGAAAGTGGAGTGGTTTGGGGGCGCGCTATGACTTGGGAACTCCTGAGATGGCAGGCAGGTGGGGAGGAAGGACACCTTACGGAATGGTCCTAATGTGACACTCTTGTGTTACCCCCAACTTTCCATACGTGGGATGGATCTGGAAGGTTCCACATGCCCCAGGGAAGGGCCAGAAGGAAGCAGAGAATCTACCGGGGAACTTGCCATGGCAGGGACCTATGGAGGGGAAAGTAGCCTCGTATCTGAGGGATACAGAGAAGGCCACCCAGGGGATGGATGCAGGGAAGAGTGAGTCAAGCCTTCAAAGGTGCCCAATGCCAGGGAGAATCAAGGCGGGGCTCAGGAAGCAGGGGAGATGGCTGACTCTAACGAGAACACAGATCACAGGGTCTGCAAGCCGTGGACTTGGGCGGCGGCTGTGAAAGGGCAGCCAGTACCAGAACCACAGCAAGCACGCCCCAGAGTGTGTAGCAGCATCCGCCCCGGAACTAGACCACCCCTACAGAGGAAACAGGCTGGGCTTCCCAACACCTACTCCCAATGCTAGAAGAGCTAGAACATTTTGCCGTCCGAACACAATTGGGGAAGAAGCATAGGCAGGCAGACAGCCTCAGGGGGAAGCTGAAATTGCATTGGCTGAATGTGCTATAATATGGACCAAACCATACACAACAGATGATATAAACCAGAAGAGAGAGAAAATCTGTTAGTTTTATTTTTTTTTCACTTGTATCAGTTATCTATGGCCATGCATAATTTTCTATTGCTGCTGTGATCAGTTATCAAAAAGTTATGGCTTCAACAGTGCAAATTTCTTATCTTCCAGTTCTGGAGGTCACAGGTCTGACACAGGTGTCACCGGGCTAAAATCAAAGTATCAGCAAGGCTCTATTTCTTTCTGGGAAAGAATTCATTTCCTTGCCGTTTCTGGATTCTAGACATCACCCATATTCCTTGGTCCGTGGCCCCCTTCCTCCTGCAAAATCGGGGTCTCTCTGACAATTCTTCCACAGTCAACGTCTCCACCGACTGACTAGGAAAGAACTTCTCAGGACTCATGGGATTAAGTTGGGCCCACCCAGATCATCCAGAATAATGTCTCCATCTTAAGATCCCTAAGCTAATTGTATCTGCAAAGTCTCCTTTATCGCGTAAAGTAACATATTCGTAGGTTCCAGGCATTAGTGTCAGCATCGGTGGACATATTCATAGGTTCCAGGCATTAGTGTCAGCACCGGCACAGGCCACGATAATGCAGAAACATCGGAGGTCAAGCACAAACGCTCGAGGCCCATAAAGGCGTAGGTTCAGAACAACCATACTGCCCCCTCCCCCCCACCCCCATTTTGTTAGCCTGGCCCAGAGTCAGAGTAGGAGGTGCCGCAGAGTTGCATGGCAAAGAGCCTGCATCCAGGAGGAAGAAATGGAACCATTTCTGCAACCTACCCCATCTCGCATCCCTACTCTACACCATTCCCTCCTCGTAAGCCAAGGAGAGGTGTTATCAGCCAACACCCACCACTCTCTGCTTGCATATTATTTAAACGAAGCTGTGCCACAAGGCACGGAGTACAATAAATATTAATTACATGGAATTTACTTTCATTCTGCGGTGAACACGGTGGTTATTACATGAGCCTGTCAAAGCTGAAGAAGATATGAAGTAAATGAGAATGATACAGCTGGATCATCTTTGTTTATGTGGCCATTTTTTTTTCAGTGATCATGTTTTCTGCCTAACTACCGTCACAATTTTGTGGCTTCCAGCTGGGTTTGCACCATTTATAAATGTAGCGTTTCCTACACATCTATGAATTCGAAAATAATAGAATCTGGCTAGGCAAACCCTGGACTTAGAGGGAAAAGCAACATAAAATACTAGCAGAAAAATAGAGACAACTATTTGGAAAATAGTGAAAATCTGAACACTTTACAAAGCTATATTTTAAAGCCATGTTTTGCTCAATTTTTCTTTTTATTTCATAGCAGAACTGCTTTATGTGAGCATATTTATTCATTTCTGAAAGAAAGCTCTTAAAGTTATGTAACAAAGAAACCATTTAAGATTATATTAATTTTCTCCTGAAATACACTCGTTTTGAACAATGGGCCCAAGTGGTTTTTTCCTAAGGAGATCAAGACAAGACCAAAAACAGACACCTTGTGAGCCTATTTGAAAGCAAATGTTGACTCCTGAGCTATAATGAGGAAGGCCATGCCAACACCATGCCTATGACCGATTGGTTCTCCGATGCAATCAGTTATTCTAGCTGTCCTTGCAACTGATCGTTTGGCACTGTTTCTCTCAGTCCCTCCCTGTTCCTACATTTTTGGGTCCTTTCACTTCCTTCACTCCTGGGTGTCACCCACACGTCCCAGCCTCACTCCTGATCCTGAGCTGCTCATGACCTGGGCATCCTCCGATCCCACTGGTTCCAGGGAGGCCAGAGTTACACTGGGATGCCTACAGCCTGAAGAGTCCCGCATGGCTGGGCTGATCCCGGACATCTGGTGAGCCCTCCCAAGTCACACTTCCCGTCCACCTCTCCCAGGGCAAGTCGTCCCATGACATTACAAATAGAACAGAAGCCAACATGCAAAAGCTGACCCCCTCCATGCCCCTTCGAGGTCATCTCCTTGGACTGTCTTCATTCACTCTTTGCCAGCCACACTGACCTTCTCTCTGTCTCAGCGCCTTTGCACTTGCTGCCCCGTCTGCCTGAAATCCTTACCAATTCAGTTCACAAATATGTCTTAGATGTGTCAGGCACTGTTCTAGCTTGTGTGAACTAAATGCATGGGAACCCCTACCCTAATGAAGCACACACTCTCTCCCTCAGCGTTTTTTATGGCTGCTTTCAGAGTCTTCTTTGGTTTTCTTAGCTCAAGAAATTCACACCCCTAGTCACCCTATGCCGTAACGCCCCCTTTTCCCCTTTGTTCTTACTGTACATAAAATTATTTGGGGTTTTTTGCCTGTTTCGTCATTTTAGAATGTGATCTCCATACCTGTCTTGCTCTTTGCTGGAGCCAGGAACTACACAGGCTGTGGGAAAGAGACAGGAGGTGCACAGCGTGGTTCACTAGGCTCTGTAATTGGTGCATCAGAACTCAACCTCTGTTTAGGTGGATTTTTACTGGAATGTATCTGTTGGAATAAATTATCATTTTTTATAGTTGTCCATTGAAATTATGCCTAGCAGTAATAGAACTACAAACTAAAGTCCTAGAGTCAGTTTCAGAGATGGTTGTTCTTTTTTTATGTTTATTTATTTCTTTAGAGAGAGAATATGCACATGTGCACACATGCTTGGGCAAGTGGGGGACTGGCAGAGAGAGAGAGAGAGAGAATCCTAAGATGTGGGGCTTGATCTCAAAAACCACCCTGAGATCATGACCTGAGCCAGAACCAAGAGTCTGACACTTAACCAGTTGAGCCACCGAGGCACCCCCTAGGGACAGTTGTCCTAAAACTTGTTTACTTTTGAATGTAACAAAGTGGTTCTGGATAAGATGAAAAAAATCCAGATCTTAGAAAATATTTTTTAAATCTGTGATTGTCTACTGCCAAGACATATGGTATTAAAGTGCCCTGTTGTCTCTGCAGGAATGGAAAAACCTTGTTGGGGTAGGTTACGGTTAAGGTTAGGGACGAGGACATTAGTGCTCAAAAAGACTGGAGGTGGTGAGTTATTGGGGTTATGTATAAGCTTCCCTGGCCTTGTGGAGTGAAAGCACAGTAAACACTACCTTGGCATCTCCTTTCTCTCCCGCCCACTTCACTTTGCTCATGGGGTATCACAGTTGTAGAATTCAGCTCCCCCAGGAAGCAGCCAGAAAGCCAGGAATGGGACTTCTTAAACACAGATAAGCTGACATTCTTAAACGTTAAAAGGAAGACCGATCCCATTCCCAGTGCATGGCAGATGCTGGAATGCCTACAGATCTAGACAGTTCTTTGGGTGTGTGGAGACTTCCTCTTTCCCAACTGCACCCAGAGAAGTTTCCAGTCCATCGGTGGCAGCGTGTGCTTCATCTTGTCTTCAAAGCAGAGTAGGTCTGCATCCAACTGCTTGACTATCAACAACACCATGAGACAGAAACAGCAGCAATGGAAGACCGGGGGACTCTTGGCCCAAAGCTACAATAATACAAAAGGTTTCCATTGTTCTTTGTTCAAGGCAATAGTAGTCAGAAGTGAGGCCCTTGGACCAAACAACCAACACTAAAGTTCTTAGAGTTATCATCAAAGTGGACTATACGAATGGAAGAAACACATTCTTGCAAATAGGAGGTATCAGGGCTAGGAGTTGGTTAATACAAATAAAACAAATCATGAGAAATACTCTTGCTTTGTATCCCAACCTAACACAGCAGGGCATATCAGTTTCATAAATATTTAAAGCACAATTTTGAAATGAACATGTATTTCCCTTGAAGTAGGATTGTTTGTACCCATACAAAGGACACTCTTAGAAACACTTTACTATATCAAAAGTGTCAGTGAATTTATTTAAAATCAAGTCTGAAAGTCCTATTGACATTGAAAAACTGCCTGTTAATCTCCTTTGTCTCTATAAGAGATGAAAACTTTTCTTCTGACACAAGTCTGAAGGTTATACATTACATAATGTATAGATGGAAAATGGATTGGTGGTTGCCAGGGGTGAGGGAAAGGGACAGGGGGTGGGTATGCCTCTAAATGAGTAGCACAAGGAAGCTCCTTTGTGGCAATAGAGCAGTTCTGTATCCTGATGCTGGTGGTGATTGCATGACCCTACACATGTGATAAAATTGCATAGAGCTACACATGCACGTACACACATGTGCATGCAAATGAGTGCACACAGAAACTGGCAAAATCTCAATATTACACATAAGGTATATGAGAGGTTACCATTATGAGACGCTGGATGAAGGGTACATAGAACTTCTCTGTTCTATTTTTCAACTTCCTGGGAGTCTTCGTTTCAAAATTAAGTTTTCGAAAAGATAAAGGGAGTATGATCTTCAAAGGCTGGAGTCAGAACTTCCTCACTCAAGATTTGTTGAGAAACGACCAAGAAGAGGCCTAATGAACTACATCCTTCCTGCCTCATGTTTGTCTCCCACAGACATGGCCAACCATTTGGTCATTCAGAATTGAGAGGTCTGAAAATGAGGAACAATGTTCCCTCTTCCAAAAACAGTGTTTTTATTTAAAATTGTGGGACTGAAATCATATTTTTTATGTCTACTTTAAGTTGGGTTCCCCCAAAGCTGACCCTGACACAGGGATGTGAATGCATGTAGTTTGTGTGACACATCATCCCAGGAAGCACCAGTGGAGACTTAGAGGAAGGGAGGAAGGCAGTGCAAGGTACAATGTAGAGCAAGTTACAATTCTAGGGTACTGAAGCACAGTCACACTGGGGAACTCTGTGAGATGGTTTACATGCATCAGGGTTACATAAGATGAGGGATGTGGGAGACGGGGTATTTCTCGTGTCATTTGCTGAGAGCTACATCCCCTCCCCAGAACTCCTAGCCTGCTCTCCTGCTTTTCAGAGATGGTCCTCAGGAAAAGCCTTATGCACACTTGTAGTTGGAGACTTTTGAGTCCATGGAATGGCGAGTGAAGGGGGTATGGGAAGCTCACCATCAGTGGCTTTACAGTGACTCATGAAAAATAACAAAAGGATATTAAAGTGAGTAAAAACATGAGCTCTCAAATTATGATAGAAGCTGTGCACTTGTCTGAGATTAAATCATATGACTGCTAAGCAAAAGGACCTGTCTTTTCTTATTGGTTGCTTGACAAATTATCTCCTTGCCTTTCGTGTCCTGGAGTTCCACAATGATATGTCTAATTGTACCTTTAGTTTTGTTTTTCATTTTTACTTTTAGTTTTCTTAATTATTTTTGGAACACTTCTGCTTCTGAAATCTGGGAATTAATTTTATAAAATAATCTCAGCTATTATTGCCTAAAGCATTGACTCTTTCAATGAATCATTGCATTCTACTCTTGAAACCAATACTACATCATATGTTAATTAATTGAATTTGAAAAAATAAATTTCAAAGAGACAAAAAAAATTGACTCACATTTCCTCCTTTGAGATCTCAATTGGATGTATGTTGAGTCTTCTCATTCTACCCTCCTTGTCTCTTCATTCTCTTCCTGTCTGTGTATCTTTAACTCTTTGTTTCATTTTGGAGCTGTTTTCTAGTTTGCTAGGTCTCTCTTCAGCCCAGTCTAATCTGCTTAAAGCTAATACTAGCAAGCATGTTTTATTTTGTTCCCTTCAGAAATCCATTTGGTTATTTTTCAAATCTGCCAGTAATTTTTCACAGTTGGCTTTGATTTTCTTCTTTATGTCTTTAATTCCAAACATATTTTATTATTTTAATAACTGGTTCCATTATCTAAAAATCTTGGGAGTACAATCCCACTGTGATTATACCTGGTGATAAGCATGGTTCTTACTTATGATGGATTGTTACCTGTGAGCTTCCTAATTTTGAGTTGTGAGGTCAAGTTCAATGGGATCATATGTGTAAGGATCTATGTAGCCAGGACTGAGGATACATCCCTTCAGAGAAGATCTCTCTATGTTTCTTCCAGGTACACTGAAAATTTCGTTTCTTATTACTTTTGTCTTAATTCTTTGGCTTTGTGATTCTTGGACCATCTGTTTGAGGAGCAGGTCCATCATGAAAACTTTTCATGGGAGACTTTTCCCCTCCCAGAGCCCAGGCCAACACACACAAGCTTCCTTTGATGTCTCCTTGCTCCACTTGCAGCATATTTTTTTCTTATCCATTCTTTATGTCTGTCGGGCAGGATCCAGTCTAGGTATTTCTTGCAGGAATTATGGAAATAAGTGCAAATATAAATCATCAGAGGTTTTTGAAGTTTGAAGTTCAAAGAAGACTCCATTTCACCACTGGCTTCCAGAGGAGTAGGACATTAGTACAATCATCCAAGTCAGTCACTTCAAAAGACACCTCAGAGGTTCACAGCTTCTGCATAACCTTGGAGGGTGGTTCATAGTTTTATGCCAAGAGGCCACTGTAAAGCTTTACAGCTGCAGCTCACACATCTGTTCATGACCAACAGGGGAAGAACAATGGCAGCTTCTCTTCCATCCTCAACTCTTTCATAATTCTGCATCACTGGCCAAATCTAAGCCAGAATGCTATTTACAGGCGATCCCCATAAATGTTGTTCTCAAGCATCTAGCTACTGCAGTATTGGATAGAGCATAGGAATTTAGAATGGCGATTCATGCCAACAAGAAGCCAGTGAGTTAAGAATATAAGCCTTAAAACTCTTGTGTTTATTCAGAAGACGTGATTCGAAATTTCTTCGTCATTTGAAATCAAAGGTTCATTGCCTGTTTCTATATATTAAAACCCAACCCTTGATGATACTAAGACTGACAACCTCATTCCATTCATCCTAAGGAATTGGTAACTTCAGATCATAGTTTGATTTCTTCCTAACAGCTACCTCTTTTTCCCTCTGCAGATTTCCGTGTGTGTGTGTGTGTGTGTGTGAACTGTGCAGTTAAAGTTTGTTATACTTCGTCCAACATTTCATAGCAGAGAGTTTTCCCATTCGCAAGATCATTGTATTGCTAGAATCATAATCGTGTGCAGTTTGTTTAGTGAGTTCATCTATTTTGGGGAGACCATGGAGTTGGGGGGACGGGGAATCCTATATTGCTCTGGATTTTGGAACAGACTTTTCCCCCACCGAAACGGTGTTTTTTATTCATCTCATTTAAATTGTTTTCTTTTAACTTATCAGCCTGCGGTTTCTAGACCACGCAGATGACATTAATTCAGAACCTATTCTTCATGATTTTTTTCATTGAGGTATAATTGGCATATTGTGAAAATTTAAGATGTACAACATGTTGATTTGATGCATGTATCAATTACCACTGTAGGGTTAGCCAAGATTCAAGCCTATCACATCACATAATTGTCGGTTCTTTTTTGTGGTGGGAACAATTAAGATCTATTCTTTTACCAACTTTGAAGTTTACAATATTGTTGTCTATAATCACTATATTGTGCATTCAGTCTCGAGGGCTTATTTATCTACTGCTCGCAAGTTTGTACCCTTGAACAACATCTCCCCAGTTCCTCCATCCTCAGCCCCTGGAGTCACCATTCTACTCTCTGTTTTTATGAGTTAGGCATTTTTATATTCCACACATATGTGATACCATACAGTACACTCGGCGTAATTCTGGCAAGGTCCATCCGTGTTGTTGCAAATGGCAGGATTTCCTTCTTTCCCATGGCTGAATAATCTTCCATTGTGTGTATGTATTTGCACACATGCCCACACGCACACACGCACACAGGCACACACACACTATATCTTTATCCATTCATCTGTCGACAAACACTTAGGTTGTTTCCATATCTTGACTATTGTGAATATTGCTGCAATAACCATGGGGTTGCATGTATCTCTTCAGTAGCCTGTTTTCATTTCCTTTGGATATATACCCAGAAGCGGAATTGCTGGATTATAAGGTAGTTCTATTTTTAATTTTTTAGGGAACCTCCACACTGTTTTCCGTAGTGGCTGAACCAATTTGCATTCCCACCAACAGTGCACAAAATTCTCTTTTCTCCACATCCTCAACAACACCTGTTATCTCTTGTCTTCTCGAGGATGATAGTTCATTCTAACAGGTGTGAGGTGATATTTCATCATGGTTTGGTTTGCATTTCCTTGATGATTAGTGATGTTGGCCATATTTTCACATACCTGTTGGCCTTTTGGATGTCTTCTTTGAAAAAATGACAGAATTTAGTTCATCTGCCCATTTTTTTGCTGAATTGCTTGGGTTTTTAACTGAGTCATAGGAATGATTTGTATGTTTTGAATATTAACCCCTTATCCAGTATAGGGTTTGCAAATATTTTCTCCCATTCCATAGTTGGCCTTTTCACTTTGTTGATGGTTTCTTTTGCTGTGCAGACACTTTTTAGTTTGATTTAGTCCCATTTGTTTACTTTTGCTTTTGTTTTTTGTGCTTTCGATGTCATATTTCCAAAAGTCATTTCCAAGACCAGCTTCTTCTCTCTATTTTCTTCTAGGAGTTTTATGGTAACAGATCTTATGTGTAAGTCTGTAATCGCATTTTGAGTTAATTTTTGTGAGTGGTATAAGATAGGGGTCCAATTTTTTTTTTTTTTTGCATGTGAATATTTAGTTTCCCAGCACCATTTTAGAGACTCCTTTTCATACTGTGTATTCTGGGCTCCCTTGTCAAATATCAGTGGATGGATTTGCATAGGTTTATTTCTGTGCTGTTGATTGTGTTCCATTGGCCCATGTGTCCTTTTTTATACCAGTACCATACTTTTTTGATATCTGTAGCTTTATAATAAAGTTTGAAATCAGGAAGTGCGATGCCTCCAGTTTTGTTCTTCATCCCCGGGATTGTGTGGGCTATTCTGGGTCTTTTGTGGGTTCCATACACATTTTAAGATTGCTTTTTTCTATTTTTGTGAAAAATGCCTTTGCAATTTTGACAGGGATTGTATTGAAACTGTAGATGGCTTTGAGTACTATCTTCATAATGTTTTTATTCTCACAGACAACTCTTATTTTTATAACATCCCCAGTCAGTAATATTCTTTGTATCTTCCTCAAGGAGAGGAAGCTATTCACTTTGCATTATTAGAACAGGCTTTTAGGGATCTGTAGCTTTATTTATGGAGTGTGATTCTAACTGCCTTAAATGTGTGGGTTCAAGCACGTATCTTCTGTTCCTCTGTGGGCATCAAAACCCAACCTCTAGACCCCTGGACTTGATATCCCCCCGAGCCTCCACTGCATCAGCTTCTGCCTAGTTTTCTGGTGTTGTTTCCTCTTCATTTCTAGTATCAGGGGATTTTCTTTATCTTCTTTCAAGTTTAGCTGTATTGAAAAAGCTTGCTACATTTTGTCCAGCATCTCTGTGTATTTGCTTTTCCTTATCAGCTCTGTCTGCCATATTGCTGGAAGCTTTTAAGCATTTTTCATTTTATCTAATATCATCTATAAAGGGCAAGGGGCTATATAGCCTTTCAAGTGTTCTCTATAGTATATACTTGTAAATGTAAAAAATAAAATACAATGAAAAAGATAAGGCACATAAAAAGAATCCGTGACATTGAAAATATCAGAAATGGTTTTAAAAGAGATGTTGGCTCAATTTTATGTATTTTAGTTTAAGAAAGATAATACATCTTGAAAACATTGACAATTCAGTAAATTGGAGGGAACATAGAAATACAGTACATGTTGAAGTCAACAATGTATTTTCATAAAGTGGTTTGTGACATTCGTAGAGATGACTCATTCATTACGGGCTAATAAGCTTAGATAGGAGCAGAGCTTATTAAGGAGAACAACTCGAAGATATTTGTTAGAACAGCCTGGTCTCAACCTGGGAGGGGAAGATTTTTAGCATTTATATTGATGATACAGATGAAGACAGAGAAGACAAAATAATGCTGGCAGACAACAAAAAGCAAAGAGAGAACACAATTTCTAAACCATCTTGATGTGCCAAAATGCTGAGCTAAATGCACAAGGTAATTTTTTGAGAGCGAAGAAGAATGTAGGGTGTTCTTTGTATAATTGGCCTCAGTGTTCCTCATGACATTATCCTACAAAATCTATCCAGTAAAATCTAAGTTCTTTTAAGTTGAGGTATAATTTACATACACTGTAAGTACATATCAGATTGGGTATGTTCTGATAAATGTATATATCCAGGTAACCATTATCCAAATCCAGGCATAGAACATACCCATCATCTCAGTGAGGGAACCACCCATCCCCAGTCAATCCTCCCTCCCAACTAGGGACAACCACTGTTCTGATTTCTAACACAAAAGCTTAATTTTGCCTGGCTTAGAACTTTGTGTAAATAGCTTAATATAATTTATCCACTTCTTGCCTGGCTTCTATTATTCAAAATAATGTTCTTAAGATTCATCTGTGTTTTCGTGTGTATCAGTTGTGTGGGCGTTTTTTGGTTTTGTTTTGCGTGTGCTGTGCTTGTTTTGTTGCTGAGAAATAGTCCGCTGTGTGAATATACCATAATTTGTGTGTCCCCATCCCCCTATTAAAAGTGCAAAAAAGAAACTCCAGCCTGGGAGGCAAAGAGCATCTGAGCATATCTATGTGATGTGAAAGGGTTGGAATTAATGAAGCCAGAGGGAAATTCGGAGAGTATTATTGGAGTCCTGTGATGTTTTCCCTCCCTCCTCCCACACTAGGGGAAAGGAGAGGGATGTTTCCCAGCTTACTTCAAGCCTAGTGAGACCGATTAAGAGGACAATTCAGAAGGTTTGATACGCATTGCATACCTACAGGGGTCACTATTCAGGTGATAGCCTGTGTAAATGGTGACCCCCACTGTGGTATCATTTGGCAATCAAGGACACAGTGGGTGAGGGTCTGACTCAGTGGGTGAGGGTCTGACTCGTACCAGGAAAGGGGCTGATGGAAGCAGCCGATGGCAATAGAGCAGAGGGCAGCGTTGAGAGCCATGCCCATCCACCTCTTGTGGTAGAGTCACTGTGTCCATCCTTTGGGCAAGATGTTGGCTCTGAAAATGGAAGGTAAATTGGTTTTATTTTAAAAGGAAAATTGCCTAAGAAGCCTTCCTGACATAGGTCAACATGATCTGAGCAGAAAGAGGTTGGAGATGTATTTTTGGATGAAGAAGTTGCAGAGAATGTTCTTCAGCAGCCAGTCAAAGGGGATACTACACTCAACAATATCAGATGTTCCCATTGGGAAATCTCTGAAAAATTCTGAAGTGCACCAAAAGTCCGTTTTAACTGCTTGCCAAGCCTGGCAAATATAAATAGGAGATCACAATAATACTGGTCATCTAAGACCCTTTCTATCCCCTTGCTCCCTTCCTTATGATAGAGGGTTCAAAACTAAGACCTGCCAACTGAGAGGGAAAGAGGAGGAGATGGAACTGATCAAGAAAGAATCCTGAATCCTCCCAAGTCATATCTCTACCCTCCCCAAGCCCACTCCAACCCCCAGTGTTTAGATCTGAAGTAAGCCAGAGAAAAATTACAGTTTGGATTGGAAATATCAATTATTAAAATAAGACTATTCTTATGATGACTGGAGGGCTGTTGTTCCATGAGAGTAACTGGAAACATTATGGAACCTGCTCTGAGATCTCCTTTCAAAGGAAAACTTAGTCCACTGAGCAAATGGAGAAAAGAATAAAGTCGTTTTGTATATATACCCAGTTGAGACCCGTGAAAAATTCCATTAAAAAGCTAAAATCTGTTGTTAAAACACTTGATAGTAGGAATACTACATATATATTTCTAAGACTTATTTTAATGTTTTAAATAAAGCATCCAAACTTAGGGCTAAAGCTAATTAAAGATGAGGTCCAGAGGAGGGGCGCCTAGGTGGCTCAGTCAGTTTAGCATCTAACTCTTGATCTTGGTTCAGGTCATGATCTCACGGTTCATGGGTTCAAGCCCCACATCTGGCTCTGTGCTAACAGCAGAACCTGTTTGGGATTTTCTCTCTCCCCCTCTCTCTCTGTTCCTCCCACATGCTTGCATTCTCTCTCTTTCTCTCAAAATAAATAAACACATATATATGTACATGTACATATACGTATATATGTATGTATACATATATATGTATACAATCCAGAGGGCATCGTTGAATTGCCAATTCAATTGTGTAAGTATAGATTTACAGTCTCTGCAGACATGAACCACAGATGTTTGCTCACTTAAAGAAGGGTGAGGTTTTTGCCCAGCACGTTTTTGTTGAAATCTTGATTACGCATTGTATTTTATTCTAGATTTTTAAAAAAGGAAATAGAACATTCATATTTTCAAAAAAGGCAAGGTATGAGGAAGTATAATTCAAAACTGCAAAACTATTTACTTACAAACTTTTTTTTTTCAAGATTTTATTTTTACTAAGTAAGCTCTATGCCCACTGTGGAGCTGAGCTCAAACCCATGACCCCGAGATCAAGAGTCGCATGCTCTACCTACTGAGCCAGTGAGGCGCCTCTGAGTACAAAGTTTCAAAGTGATTTTTTTCGTCTCTTCTTTGACTAGTGGCTGCACAATCAATTGAGTTGGACTATAGACCTGATTTAAATATCATGATAATCAAAATCCCCAGGTTGATCGCTGTGCTACTTCATTCTTTGGCCATAGCCAGAGTAAGAATTGCATTAAAGAAAGTACCAGATCTCTGCTCATGAGATGTAACAAGTTAATGGCAGATGGCTGGGTAGTTAACTAGAGAGATTTCACTGCTGAGTTCTCTACCATGACTTTGTAGCAATGTCTTCCTCATCAGTAAAGATGGAGAATTTTGCTTGCCACCTTCTTCTCCTCCAAAGAAAAGAGAGCTGTCGTAACCGCAAAGCACCGTAGAAGTAATTGGACCTTCCTAGAAAATCCAGGGCTTCAGCAATGCCTTCCCTCAAGCTCTGTTCAAAATGTTCTTTAGAAGAAACAGAGAAGGGAGTAAATAATCTGCTTTGGAAAAAATAATAAAGTTGATGAAAAGAAGCCTGAAATTAAAAATTTGGATGCCAAATCTGATGGTTTATGCATTCTACTACAGTCTTCATTATCCTCTTTATTTATAATACACGACATTTAATAAGCAATTACTATGTGCCCAGAATTATGTCCTTGGAAATTCAAAAAAAGAGTATCAACATCATTCAGGAAGTAATGCTGGTGATTATGAAATAAATAACAGTATGGGCTTTAGGAAAATTTGCAAGTAGGCAGTAGAGCCCAGAACCACCTCCCTCTGTTTGTTTCCAATTTCTCAAGCTAACTCACCCTGCTGCCAGAGGACACCAGTGCCTCTAGGACTTGATCTTCTTGGTAAGCCATGACCTTACCACCAACAATCACACCCCTTCTATGGACAACCTATGAATCTCCATCAATCAGGGACTTAGGGTACCCTCCAGGTCAAAGAAGTCTTAACTCTTTAATAAATGCAGCTTCTGGCACCAATGGTGGTAACCCCCACTGTTACAGTTCATCCAGTTCAAGCATTTCTTGATTTTCTAGAATTTTCAAGTGGTATCATGGGTGGATAATGATGATTTCATTGCTCCTTATTCATCTTCAACCGAGTGAGCTCTAAGTACTTCTCATGCTCGTTTCTAAAGCTCCAAACACATTCCGTCACATTCACATCATGACTATCTCAACTGGAACAATTTTGAGAGTGAAATGGGGTGCTATGAATAATTATGCTGGAACAATACACATAAACAGTAGCTGTCCAAGGCAAACCAGGATACAGGGTCATACATAAGACTTGTATGTGAAACAGAAAGAAAAGAGTGAGAGAATGCTGGGAGCAAGGAAAATTTAAGTCATCCGTGTTGCAACTCACTAAGCCAACAACAGAACTCCTTGACGTGAGTCGAAGTTAGGTGATAAATAAAAGTGGTCATTTTACAAAAGGGGGAGACCGAATGTTCAGCTATTTTTAGACTACGTGGAATCGAAAAGAGGCCAAATGGATAGACTTTTGGATTTAAAAAAAAATGCCTTTCATTTCAGGAATTCCACTCTTAAGAAATTTGTTCAGTGCAGTAGTTATGGATATGTGCAAATACTTGGCTACCAAAAAGTTCATCTAGCAGTACATAAAGGGGGAGAAAAACTAATGTCCAAAAATAGTAAACTGGATTATATAAATTGTTATGTCCATACAACAAAATTCTATGCCATCACTAAAAATAAGACTATAGTTAAAACATTTAGCGGCATGAGAAGAAGTTCTTACTATATAAACACATTTTGAAGCAAGTTGTACCCTGTTGATTGGATCCTGCTTTATTCTAAATTTTTGAACTATTTATTAGAATACATCTTATTTTTAGTAAAAATAAATGTGTCTCCAAGGGGAAAAAAACAGGAACGATTACTAGTAAGATGTCAACAAAAGGATGGGGTTATGGCTGATTTAAAATCTTCCTCCTTGGACTCGTCCAGATTTTATGAGTGAAAATATTTTGTAAATACATAATAAAAATGATAATGACGCTTCAACATTATGTAGCATAAATTACAAACGTCAGCAGACCCAAGGACAACCTTCGACCTTCTGATCAGGTAGATAAATTCCACCTCCACCTCCATCTGTATAACAACAGTCATTCATGAACTTGGCTCCATTCTCAAAAACAGCACCTCAAAGGCTGACGTAATTAAACAATTCAGATGCTCACTCTGACACTCGAGCTATCTCCTGGGGTCAGAGAGCTGACATGTGTTGTCCTAAATGACCAAATCATGAAACAGTTTACAACATCATGACCGCTGAAGGTTTTAAATCTTCCTAGTGTTCCAGGAAAACAGTCCCCAAGGTTCACCCTGAGGACGTCCCTGTGATAAGTAGGACTCAGATAAAAGGATATGGACAATTAATGGCATCCTTTCAGAAGGAGATGTTAAATGGTGTCAGACATACAATTTCTCCTATAGTTTAATTACACTTGCTAATTCGTTTTAAGAAATAGGGGCGCCTGGGTGGCTCAGTTGGTTGGGCAGCCGACTTCGGCTCAGGTCATGATCTCACAGTCTGTGGGTTCGAGCCCCGCGTCGGGCTCTGTGCTGATGGCTCAGAGCCTGGAGCCTGCTTTGGATTCTGTGTCTCCCTCTCTCTCTCTGCCCTTCCCCTGCTCATACTCTGTCTCTATGTCTCTCAAAAATAAATAAACGTTAAAAAAATTAATTAATTTAAAAAAAAGAAATAAAGTGATAGGCCCTTGGCCACTGGAGTGATTTAACCATATTGTGCGATCTATCGAAAAACTGAATTATTCTATCTTTAAATTCCGAAATAGGTTGCAAAATTATTGTAAAGATGTAGAATGCAAAGTGAAATAGGCTGTTCTCATAAACCAGAAGATACCTTTTGGGGAAGGCTCATGACTGAGGAAGTTGTTGACAGTGTTTTTTGCTCACGAATGACTATCATCACTTGGAGGCAAGGATAGTTCATGTCACACTGAACGTAGTAATTATTTCTCTTCTCCATATCTCACTCCCTACTCTGTCGGTGTCTTTTTCTAAGAGAAGGAAGTGCAGGGAGGTCAATACAGGATACCCGAAATAAAGTTGACATTTATGTAAGTATGGGTTTGAATCAGAGCCTGCTCTTCTTTAAAGACCTAACTACATTTATGTTTTTTAACTTTTTATTTTTAATTCCAGTTAGTTAACATACAGTGTAATCATAGTTTTCTGTGTACAATACAGTGATGCAACAATTCCATACATCACCCTGTGCTCGTCACAAGTGCACTCCTTAATCCCCATCACCTGTTTCCCCCATCCCGCCCCCCACCTCCCCTCTGTTAAGGACCACTTTATTCTCTACAGTTAAGAGTCTGTTTCTTGGTTTGCCTTTCCCCCTCTCTCTCTCTTTTATTTTTTTCCCTTGTTCATTTTGTTTCTTTTTCTTTTAAGTTTATTTGTTTATTTTTGAGAGAGAGAGAGAGAGAGAGAGAGAGAGAGCATGTGTGGGAGAGGCAGAGAGAGAAAAAGAGAGAATCCCAAGCAGGCTGCATACTGCCAGCACAGAGCCTGATGCAGGGCTCAAAGTCATAAACTATGAGATCATGACCTGAGCTGAAACCAAGAGTCAGACGTTTAACCAGCTAAGCCACCCAGGTGCCCCTGTTCTGTTTCTTAAATTCTACATATAAGTGAAATTATTTGGGACCTATCTTTCTCTGACTTATTTCACTAGCTCTATCCTCTCTGGCTCTATCCAAATCATTGCAAATGGCAAGGTTTTATTCTTCTTTATCCAAGTCTTGCAAATGGCAAGGCTCTATCCAAGTCATTGCAAATGGCAAGCTTTTATTCTAACTAATATTCTCTTGTATATGTATACCAGTATTCTTTATCCATTCATCATCAATGGACACTTGAGCTGCTTGCATATTAAATAATGCTGCTCTAAACATAGGGGAGCATGTATCTTTTTGAATTAGTGTTCTTATATTTTTGGGTAAATACCCAGCAGTGCAATTGCTAGATCGTAGGGTAGTTTTACTTTTAAGTTTTTGAGGAACCGCCATGGTTTCCAGAGTGGCTACCCCAGTTTGCATTGCCACCAACCGTGCAAGAGGGTTGCTTTTTCTCCATTTACTCACCAACACCTACTGTTTCTTATACTATTGATTTTAGCCATTCTGACAGGTGCGAGGGGATATCTCATTGTAGTTTTGATTTGCATTGCCCTGATGATAAGTGATGTTGAGCATCTTTTCATGTGTCTGTTGGCCATCAGATGTCTTCTTTGGAGAAATGTGTGTTCATGTCTCTGGGCTGCAGCTTGTAAGTAGGTACAAAATAGCACCTATTTAATAGGGTTGTAGGGAGGACTGGATGAGTTTTTATGTGTAAAGCCATTATAAAACCCACGGCCCTATTAGTGAGCGCTAAATTACGACATTATTATTGTTACTCAGGAGGATCATAGCGTAATATTTCAACCGATCCTTAAGATATGAGCAAAGGGTTAATGAGGAAAAGAGGTCATGAGGAGGAAAACAGGGAGAAGGATAGGCAGAGGAAATAAGACATAGAAAAATAAAGCAAGAATTTACTTCAAAGTAAATAATGCCGACACCAAAAAAGTATTTTGCTTTCTCTGATAATTATTTTTAAACAGCTCTATTTGCCCTCAAATGAAACTTCTATTACCCACCTTTCTAGAATGTACTTATTACCAACTACAACCTGACCTTTAATCAAATGTTTAACTGACAAGCAAACCAGGTTTTATTAAAATAAAACGAGGTCGAGAATTGCAGAACATTAAAGAGGATCCTTGTTTGTTTCTCATCTCTCGTCTTGCGTTGGAGGTAGATACAATCAAAAGCTGTCAATCCGGCCATTTTCTGTTGCAAAATCAAAGAAAACATGAGGCTCGGATTTTTACCGCAGTAAATAAAGCCGTGGTAACTTCAAATTAGCTGGAGCATCAAGTATGCAGGTCTTGTATTACACATAAATGTAAACATGAACTTCCATGTCGTCATGAAATCACAATGCCTAGACTAGTATTAAAGTGTTTATATCATCGGAAAATGCTGCAAAATAATTGAGTCAAGTTTGGGGCAATTTTTGAAAACTTGATAGTGGACGCCTTCAAATACCCACCAGAAGAAAAACTCTCATGTTCTCATCACTCAGATTCAACAAAGAATCAACGTTTTGCCATTTTTGTTGCATTTATACCCACCCGCTTTTTTTTTTCCCTGCTGCAGCATCTTGAACGAAATGATAGCCGTCATGTCATTTCACTGTAAATGTTTCAGTTTGTCTCTCTGATAAGGGTATTCTTTGTAACTTCACCATTATGCCACTAACCCACCGAGCAAAATTCACAGTCGCTTAATATCACCTCACAGTTAGTCCCTTAGACATTTCTCTATTTATCTGAAAATGTCATTTTTGAATTAATTTGTTTGAATCAGTGTTCACAACTTCCACTCATCGCATTTGACTATGGCTCTTTAGTTTCTATTAATTCTACTACAGATCTTCCTTGACTTACAACGGGGCAACATCCTGATAAGCCCCTTGTAAGTTGAAGATATCAAAAGTCAAAAATGCATTTAACACACCTACCCTACTGAGCATCGTAGCTTAGCCTAGCCTACCTTAAACATGCTCAGAACGCTCCTGTTACCCTACAGCTGGGCAAAATCATCTGACACTAAACCTATTTTATAATAGAGTTTTGACTCTCTCATGTAATTCACTGAATTCCCTGAAAGTCAAAACCAGCCTGGTTGTGTGGGTATAGAACTGTTGTCAGCGTATCGGGTGTTGACCATTGTGATTGTGTGGCTGACTGGGAGCTACAGCCCACTACCCCGTCCAGCTTCATGAGAGGGAATCATACCTCATATTACTTGCCTGGGAAAAGATTCAAATTCAAAATTTGAAGTAACATTCCTACGAATGCGTATCACTTTCACACCACCATGAAGTCAAAAAATTGTAAATCAAGCCATTGTTAAGTCGGGGACCATCTATACCGATTTATTTTTTAGTTCTTACGATACAGATTTGTTGGATACACTTGGTTATTTGTCTTGAAGAATGTAGCACGGTTGGGATTTTTATTACTTTCTCGTGGTATCATTTAACTTTTTTCTCTTTCCTAATATTTTTCCATGAACTGGCACAGACCTTGAGGCTCAGTTCAATTCAGGTTCAAATTTTTTCATTGAGAATAACTCATGTAGTGCTGTGAATATTCTATTGTATCTTATAATAAGGCACCCAATTGGGGCGCCCGGATGGCTCAGTTGGTTAAGCGTCCGACTTCAACTCAGGCCATGATCTCACAGTTCGTGAGTTCAAGCCCCGTGTCGGGCTCTGTGCTGACAGCTCAGAGCCTAGAGCCTGCTTTGGATTCTGTGTCTCCCTCTCTCATTGCCCGTCCTCCACTCGCACTCTGTCTCTATCTCAAAAATAAATAAACATTAAAAAAAATTTTAAATAAAAGAAAATAAGGCACCCAATCTCTGTCCCATTTTCAGTGAGGTGAAAATGATCACTGGATTTATGGGCTATCAGGTCAATACATCTTTATGTAGTTAGGAAGCTTTTAACCAATGGTTTGGTATTTATTAATGGTCATTGGCTACAGTCATTATTTCTTTGATGGTTGCGAAAATAATGATTACCTTCACATTCCATTCACACAAGAAAATCGGAATAAAAACTTGACTCCGATACTTCATTTATCGATCTTCAGCAACATATGCAACCTACAGAGATAATAATTTTCTGGCTCTCATTATCATTTTGACACGCTCGGCATAGAGTTCTATAGCATCGTCTGCGTTCTCATGTAAAGAGAGTTTCAGCTTCATTTCTCCTAAGGCTCGCTCCAGACACCGTATCTGTCATTTCTCCAAGGAGCCTTGGTTCTTTTTATCGAGGAGTTGTATCTTTACAGCATAAACTGGGCCATAAAAGGAGTTATTGCTACCAGATTGTCATTAATTTAAGACTTTTTCAGTGAACAGATTTGGGGAAAATTTTTACGACAATAAAAAGTAGTAAGTTCGTATTATATTTTCCTATTCGCATGTAAGATTATAAGGTTTTTACTTACATTTTATACTTGTATCTTTTTTCACACTGAAAATCTTGACGTCTCTATTTTTAGCAGCTTTATTGAGCTATATTTACTTACAAAAATCATATACAGTGGGGCACCCGGGCGGCTCAGTTAGTTATATGTCTGACTCTAGATTTTGGCTCAAGTCATGATCTCACGGTTCGTGGGATCAAGCCCCACTTCGGGCTCTGTGCTGGCAGTGCAGAGCCTGCTTAAGATTCTCTCTCTGCCTCTCCCCCACTCGCTCTCTAAATAAATAAATAAATAGATAAATAAATAACTTTAAAAGATTGTATATACTTATGGTGTGCAGCTTGATGTTTTGGTATATATATACATGGTGTAAAGATCACCACAATCACACTAATTAATATATCCATCACCTCTACATAATTACCATTGTGTATGCCGTGGGAAGGTGTCATTTAAGATGTATCTTCCTAGCAAATTTCAAATATACAGTACAGTCTTGACTACTGTCACCATGCAGTATGTTAGATCCCTAGAACATACTCATCTTGTGCAACCTTAAGTTTGTACCTTTTGACCAACTTCACTCCATTTCTGCCTTCCCCAGTCCCTGCAACCATCATTCTACTCTCTGCTACCAGGGGTTGACTATTTTAGATTCCACATATAAGAAAGATTATGTGATATCTCTTCTTCTGTATCTTGCTTAGTTCACTTAGCATTCTGTCATCCAAGTTCATCCATGTTATCACAGACGGCAGGATTTCCTCCTTTCTATGGCTGAATGATATTCCATTGTATATACAATACACATTTTCTTTATCCATTCATCTTTGAAAGGACCTAGGCATGGGATTGCCGGATCATATAGTAGTTCTATTTTAAATTTTTAAGGGGCACCTGGGTGGCTCAGTCTGTTAAGTGTCCGACTTCAACTCAGGTCATGATCTCACAGTTCTTACATTTGAGCCCCACAGCGGGCTCTGTGCTGACAGCTCTGAGCCTTGACCCTGCTTCAGATGCTGTGTCTCGCTCTCTCTCTCTGCCCCTCTCCTGCTTATGCTCTGTCTTTCTCTCTCTCTCTCTCTCTCTCAAAAATAAACATTCAAAAAAACTTATTCAATTTTTGAAAAACCTCCATACTGTTTGCCACAGTGACTGTACTAATTGGCAGTCCCACCAGCAGTGCACAAGCGTTCCCTTTCCTTCACAACCTCACAAATACTGAAAATCTCGATTTCTAATGGCAGCAAAATACTTATTTGCTTTATCTAAAATATACCCATAGAGGCATCTGGCTGGCTCAGTCAGAAGAGCTTGCATCTCTTGATCTTGGGGTCATGAATTTGAGCCTCACACTGGATGTAGAGACTATTAAAAAAAATCTAAATAAAATAAAATATACCCATAGTAATTATAAAAACACCAATATTAATTGGACTACTAGCAGTGAGGTCACAGTACAGTTTAAGCTTTCTTTGTGGTTTTTTCTGTCCTCAAGAGATATCCCACTAGCGACATACAATCAATACACTGTGTTTGGAAGTCATTTGAGGTTATTCCTATTTCTATATGCTTACGACATTACCCTGACGTATAATTAGGTTCATGTGTTTCAATTTGTTGTCATTTTTTTTAAATTCCAGTATAGTTAACATACAATGTTATGTTAGTGTCAAGTGTAGGCTACAGTGATTCAAGGATTTGATATGTTATTCAGGGCTCATCACCATAGGTGGACTCTTTTGTTTTTGATCTTTTTGAACAGCAATATTATTTGTGGGTTTTTTTTTCATTCTCTTAATTCCCTTCACCTAGTTCATCCATCTTTCCACCCGCCTCCCGTCTGGCAACCACGAGTTTGTTCTCTTTTATAGTAAAGAGTCTGGTTTTTGTTTGTCTTTTTTTTTTTCTTTGTTTTGCTTCTTAAATTCCACATAGGAATGGAATCATATGGTGTTTGTTATTCTCTGACTGATTTCACTTAACATTATACCCTCTAGATCCATCTACATCATTACAGATGGCAAGATTTCATTCTTTTTGTGGCTGAGTAATATTCCATTTTACATATCCACCACATTTCTTTATGCCTCATTCATCCATCAATGGACACTTGGGCTGCTTCCATAATTGGGTTATTATAAATAATGCTGCTGTAAACATAGGGGTGTATGTATCTTTTCAAATTAGTGTTTTCATATTCTTTGGGTAAATACCCAAGAGTGGAGTGATTGGATTCTAGAATAATCCTATTTTTAATTTTTGGAGGAACCTCCCTACTGTTTTACACAGTAGCTGCGCCAGTTTGCATGCCCACCAACGGAGCGCCAAGGGTTCCTTTTTCTCGGCATCCTGGCCAACACTGGTTTCTTGTGTTTTTTATTTTAGCCATTCTGGCAGGGTATGAGGCAATATCTCATTGTGGTTTTGATTTGCATTTCCCTGATAATGAGTGATGTTGAGCATCTTATCACATGTCGGTTGGCCATCTGCATGTCTTCTTTGGAGAAATATCTGTTTATATCTTCTCATTTTTTAATTGGACTATTTGCTCTTTTGGTGTTGAATTGTATAAGTTCTTTATGTACTTTGGATACTGACCTTTTAGAAACAAAACAAATGAACAAAGAATAAAAGAGGGACGCCTGAGTGGCTCAGTTGGTTGAGCGTCCGACTTTGGCTCAAGTCATGATCTCACAGTTCAGGTTCACTGCTGTCAACCCGTCAGTGCAGAGCCCACTTTGGATCCTCTGTCCCCCTCTCTCTCTGCTCCTCCCCTACTCGCACTCTCTCTCTCAAAAAATAAATAAAACATTTTTGAAAAAATTATATATATATAAAGAGACAAAAAACAGACTCTTAATTATAAAGAACAAACTGTTGGTTGCTAGAGGGGAGGTGGGGGGCATGGGTGAAAGAGGTGATGGGGATTAAGAGTATACTTATCATGATGAGCACTGAGTAATGTATAGAATTGTCGAATCACTTTATTTTATACCTGAAGTTAATATAATCCTATGTGTTAACTATACTGAAATTAAATAAATAATAAGCAAATAAATTCTAATAATTAAGAAAAAGGATTTTAACACCCTAAATAAATAAACTGACTCCAAATCTATCTAATCTATTGTGGATATTATTTTTTATAAGATGATCCCCCCACACAAAAAAATTAATAGAGTTAATTCCACAATCATTATGTTTGTGGTTCATAATAAAAATCATAATTGTATTTGCTAATTCCAAAATAACATAAACATGCACAGACACATACACCCATGGTAGTGAACGCACACACACCATTGAAATGATAGTGAATATAAGTGGACACCAGATGTTTCTCTTGCTTTAGCATTAATAAAGCCAGAGGTAGGTGGGATGCTTGATAGCAACACTCTTTAGACCATTGTATGGAGCCAGCACTTGGGTGTTTTACGGTGATTTCCCGTATGATGGCAGAGGTGATCCCAGGGCATAAAACCTCATCAACAAGACAGTAATGTCCTTAGATTGCAGGCAAATCACCAGAAGCTAAGAAAAGGCAAAGAATCCTGCCCTACTGGTTTCAAAGGAAGGCTGGCCCTGGCGACATCTTGATTCAGACTTCTAGCCTCTAGAACTGTGAGAAAATAAATATCTCTTGTTTTAAATCCCCCCCCCCACAAAAAGGAACAGGAGTGTCCTTGACAGTTCAGGGAGAAGAGTTTCTATCATTGTAAAGTGGAAACAGTGTGATCCTGAGTTCATGCATTTGGGTTCAAGCCTTGGCTCTACTACTTAGAAGCTCTTAAATCTTGGGTAGAAGGGGATGTGAAAGCCAAAGATATTCTTAGAAGGTTGTGACTCTCAGACCTGACTTACCATGCCTCAGTTCTGTTACCACTGGAGCTCCTTGTGAGTGAAACATTTGCATGCTGCCTAGCCTTGGTGGAATACCTGGACTTGACCTAGGTATATTTAGTGGGCGTGTATGACAGGTGCATAGTGAGGAGGGAAGAGAAGTTTGTCTTTACTGCTTTCAGGTGTAACAGCTCCTAGAAAACCCAACTGAAATTGTATCTGATTCAAGGTTTTCATGGATAGAAGGTCACTAAGAATCCGGATCCCCCCACCCCCATCAACCATGAACCTCTTGTATTTCTCAGAGTAGAAATTTAATATTTATATCCCCTGAATACAAACCACACTTACCCGGGGCTTTGAAAAAGTTCACAACATTTATTTGCAAAAAGAACTTCACAGATGTTATGCTGGCATTTTCCTACAAACCACAGGCATAGATATTACCTAGGGAACTAGTAATTTTAGTAGAAGTCACTGGAAGACAAACGATTCAGAATCTAGATTCGGCTCTTAGAGAAGAATGAGTTTATATGATAAACAAGTTGCTTTAGCCTTTTTTTCTTTTTTTTTTTGCTTTTCAGTTGAATCAAGTTGCACCATCTCAAAAACCTGTTGCCAAGCAACTGATAAAGCTTCCATTGGACTGCAAAAGATCCAGCTTAATAAATCTTTTAGCTTAAACCTCTTTCTTTAGAAATTATGTTCCCCAACATTCCCCAGGTATATAACCTGGAAGGTCGAAGATTTTTTAGCTCCACATTTTATTATCTAAGGTACAGATTCCAGTTGGACATCAATATGGTGTTATGGTTGGCATTTCATTAGCCTTTAAAATGAATTCAAAGAAGAAGCCCAGCAGGAAAGCAAGTAAGGTGGTATTCAGGTGTTTTCTTTGAGTTGGGCTCTGGTGGAAGAGGATACTGCAGAGGTAACTCAGGATCAAAAGTAGCGTTCGTACTAACAAAGACAAAGATAACCAGGTTTGAACCCCAGCTCCATTACTTATCAGATCTAGACCTTAAACAAGACTTTTTAATCTACCTGAATCTCAGATTGATCATCTGTAAAAGACCAATAATAATAACAGAATGTACCTTACAAGGTTGTTGAAAGGATTAAATGAGAAAATACATGTGAAATGTTTAGCGAGATGTCCAGAATATAAAAAATACTCAACGAATGCTCACTGGTTTTTTTGTTTGTTTGTTTGTTTTTTTACCGTCTTGACACTTTCTTCCCTTCCCTATTCTGGGCCATTGCTTCTAGTCTCTGAGCCTCCTCCCAAACTTCTGTATTCAGGTCGTCGTGCATCTGCCTTTTCCCAGGGCTTGGTTAACTGTTGGCATCATAGACCTGGGTTCAAACTCAGATTTGCCTCATAGTCATCCTAGGACCTTGGAAGAGGGATGGCAGCAAATGCATGCAGGTGTGGCACTAATGATCACGTGTTGTGAACCACATCGGCCCGGGTGAATCCCAGGAAAGGCCACAGGGAAGAGTTGCTGTGGCCGAACTGCAGAGTAACAGTCAGATGGGACAGGCCCCTGGCTTCTGCCCAGATCCCTTTCAGTTCAGCAATGGCCATGGGCATCTCCAGATCAACGAAAGCTCTTATCAGCGACAGATCCGTACCCTTGGTAGTAAGGCATCCACCTCCTCTGCCGCCATTCTCCTTACTTAGCCAAATGTACTTCCTCTGTTCACAAGCCAAGGGAGGGATGCTTGCCTACACTATTTACTCATTTATATGCAGGGCAAGGTACCTCAGTCATCACGTCAGAACACGGTTGTACTAGCTCTATTATTAAATATATCATTTCTTGGATAAGCTCTCTGGCTCTCGGGTTCCTCATCTTTAAAACCCAGATTGTCATATCACCCCGTTGCTTCCTGCAGTTGCTACCTCCGTAATATCTTAGAATATCTTACTATGCTTTCAGTTATCTGGTTAAGAACCTATACAATTAGTGATTTTGTATATGACGATCAATCATGTTAGCAAAGTAAAAGCACTTTAGTAGATTCTAAAGTCTGCTGCAGTCTTGGATATCCGTTGCAATTATCCCTATCTCCCCTGCCTCTCTCTGCTCAGCATGCTACTCACAGCTTTTTCTTTTTCCTAGGACACGCCTCTGCTCACCCACCCCAACTCCAGGGTTCATACCACAGGAAATTTCAGTTCAGGACTATGTACGCCAGAGTTCTGCAGAACCTGGTCCCATTGGTACTATCATTAAGTCCCAGTCTTACATCCCGTTGAGATAGCACCTCGAAAGGGGCATCTAGGAAAACCACAAATTTGTTCCTCTTCATCAATGTGAGTTATCTCAGTCAGATTGCCACCTTGTTTCATGAAAAGAACACAGGGTTAGACACTAACAGACTGGGTTCGAATATCATTTTCCTCCTATCAGCTGTAGGGTCTTGTGCAAGTATGTCCGGCACACTCTAAGATAGTTCCAGTGATCCCGACCCGCGGTATTCAAACCCTGTGTAATCCCCTCCCCTTGAGTGTAAGCTGAAAATAATGACTTGCTTCTAACAAGTAAAATGTAGCAAAGTCGCTGAGATGTCATTTACATGACTAGGTTACAAGAGATTGTGACTTTGGGTTTACTCTTTGATTCTATCACCTCATCTTGCATGTTTCGACCAAGCAAGCTGCCACGTTGGAGAGGCCATATGATAAGGAACCGAGGGCACCCTCCGCCCCACAGACAGAGACTAAGGCCCTCAGCTCAACAACCCGTGAGGAACTGAATCCTGCCAACAACCACATGAGCTTGGATTATATCCTTCCTTAGTTGAGTCTTAAGATGATTAAAGACCAGCCAATGCCTTGATTGCAGCTGGTGAGAGACCCTGAAGTAAAATACCCAATTAAGCTGCACCCAGATTCCTAACCCACAGAAACTGTGACATCACAATGCAAATTGTTTTAAGTCACTAAATATTGAATGAATTTTTTACTACACAGCAATAGGTAATTAATAAAGCAAGTGAGCTCAGTCCTCTGAATCTTAGTCTCCCCATCTATAAACTGGGTTCAAAAATACCATTTTTATAGTGCGGCTGTGAGGATTAAGATAATATTTATTAAAGTTCTCCAAACATAGTAGAGTCTCCATATAAGCTACTTTATTCCCTCTGCCTTCATCCCCTAAGGCTTAGTTGAAATTCATCAGATTGAGAGCATGAATATCTTGATTAGAGTGGAAAGAAGTAGAAGGAAAGAATTCTGAATCAGAGTCCTCTGGAGAACAGGAAAAGCTTAGCTCTTGTTACTCCAAAAAATAGAACTTTGGACAGCAGAAGGATTCAGCAGCTTGGGAGAGAGAAGCCAGGAAGGATATAGAAGGAGAATTTGACAAGAGGTCAATAACGAGCTATACCAGTGGTGAAAATTTCCCCAGAAATGACTACAGACCAAGAACAGGAGGGAATTCTCTTCCTCTCCCACTTTCTTCCTATTCCATACTTCCCAGTTGCTAGAACTACGACATATTCTTTATACGGTACGGATTCAAGATACTTCTGTGGTTGCTGTGACACATAACCATTAGTCAATAGTGTTGCCCTGTAACAAGTGGTCTGAGTTCCAAATAGCCAACTTACTATTAAAAATGTTTTCAGGGTCACCTGGGTGGCTCAGTCAGTTGAGCGTCTGACTCTTGATTTTGGTCCAGGTCATGATCCCAGGGTCGTGGTATCAAACCCCACAGTGGGCTCCATGCTGAGCACTGAGTGTGGAGCCTGCTTGGGGTTCTCTTTCTCCCTCCCTCTGCCCCTCTACCCTGCTTGTGTACTCTCTTTGTCTCCCTAAAAAAATTTTTTAATGTTTTTAAATAGAAACTTTAGCTTTATAACTCTTTCCAAAGTTAGGGGCTAGAATTGCTCAGTGAAGAAAGGCCCTTGGGAAAAAATTCCAGTTGAAATACAAAATGGAACTAGAAGAAAGTCAAGTAACTAGAGAGTGAACTTCCATGTGGGAAAAGCCAAAACTATAGTTGAGTACAGGAAATCTGAGATGGGGAAGTGGTAGATGAAGAAAGAGAAGTTGATGGGAGAAAAAAAGAAAAAATAGGTTGACAGGAAAGGAGAGAAGAGAGAAAATCAGCAGAGTGGGCAGTTCTCAGAATCAAAATCAGAAAGAGCCCTTTCTGTTTTGGGAACAAGGATCATAGAACTTACTTACTCAGGAATAACAGAAGATGGGTAGGCCCCCATATGTAGGCTAGGGACAGTGGTATGGTAGGGCCACCACTGAAGTAGAACAGGATTGACCTTCCCTACATCATCTTCACACCACCTTTGTCCTGTCCAGTACAAGAGAAAATTGAGCTCTGCTTCTAGCCAGGCTCTTGGTTATTGCAAAATGTAATAACTTTTTAGCAGACCTCAGTTCCCCCAGGGGTTCTGCTGTGAGGGCTGAGATCAGTACCAAGGATAAACCTGTTTCTTTTGAGGACTGGAAAGTTCTCATCTTTATGCTTCAGTTATTCCTTGAAACTCGCTTTCTCATACGTTCATCCTTATCTTGTAAAATGGAAAGAGATAAATTTGGACCCAATCTACTACTTTTCTTGCTTACCCTTACTGGGGTCTTCTCTGACAGTTTTGGTAAATTCAGAATGAGGCAGAAGGAAGATATTCTTTATAGCCTAAATGCTAGTTATGCTTCCAGTCATACATGGGAAATGTCACTTTCCTTAAAATATAAAATCTTGATTTCAGGAAGCTGGTTAACAACCTTTTGTTTACTCCGGAATGGAGGCGGATCAAGAATTTTGTTCTGTGTATAAGTAGAAGTGTTTGCCCTTAGAAGAGAAGGGCTTCTACCAAAGGGATTACAGTCTTCATTAATGATGCGGGAGTGGCCCCTCCTTCCAGCAGATTTTTCCATTCAAATCTCCCATCTTTATATTAAACAGGATTATTTGTGGCAGTTGACAAGGCTGAGGGTCTGACATATCATTAATATAGAGCAGGGTTGGTAAACTAGAGCCCACCGGATTTGACCGCAAACTCACTGGAACCTTGGCTAAAGAGCAGTGTGAGTGGAATGGAGAAATGGGGAGAACCAAGCATGGGGGAGCGGGGGTGTGCACAGACACTGCTGTAGGGGGAAGAGAAAGTGCTGGGTCATATAGCTTTTCAAAGTTTCGCTTTCCTCAACTGAAAATGAGGGTAACAGTTAATCTCATCCCTCTCTGTGGATAAGTAATTAGATAACAGATGTAAATGTGATCAGCAGATCCTTAGTAGCATTCTTAATGTCCCTTCAATTATTCCTTCTCTACCATTACTTCTCACCTTTCTTTCTGGAACTCTACTAGATATATGATAGAACTTTTCCTGTTATTGTTCATGCCTCTTAATCGCTTTCAAAATTTTTTTAACTCTTCATCACTTCATGTTTAGTGCTACTTTTTCCAATCTGTCTTCCAGTTCCCTAATTCCTTCTGTCCAGCCAAATCTGCTGTGTAAAACTTACAATCATTTTTTTTAATTCACTGATAATATTTTTCATTTCTTGCCTCTGCATTTGGCTCTTTTTCAAGGGCATGGGCTATTTTAAAACTATCTTGTTTATTCTTTGAGTTGAGGGTTTTTTTTTATGTTTATTTACTTAAGAGACAGACAGACAGAGCATGAGTGGGGGAGGGACAGAGAGAGAGGGAGATACAGAATCCGAAGCAGGCTCCAGGCTCTGAGCTGCCAGCACAGAGCCCAACGTGGGGCTCGAACTCATGAACCATGAGATCGTGCCCTGCGCCGAAGTCAGACACTTAACCAACTGAGCCACCAGGTGCCCCTTTGAGTTTATTTTTTAGTCTTCCTTTTCCCTCTGAATTATTTTTAAATATGCTTTTTAAAATTACTCTAGCTGGATTTGTTATATCAAGCTCTTTGTGAATACTCCTGTGGTTTGTAGCTTTTGACTTTTTCTCAAAGTAAATCATTTCTTCGCGCGGTTTATAAATTTTTGCTGTGAGATCATCTTCATCAGGATTCCCCCACTCTGATAAGTGTTACAGCCCCCTTACATTTTAGAAGCGTTGCAACAGAACAGTTTTAAATTGTTTCTATTAAAGTACTCAAGAAGTCTCATCCTTTCTTGATCCGTTTTTATGTTAATTTAACAGCTTGGAGAAACCCTGCACAAAGCGAGTAGTGTAGATTGAGCCTCCACACCCAGGCATAATATTGGCCTGAGGCTTCGATTTTCATGCAAGAATATTTTTTCATCTACTTCCTAATAAAAACAAGAAAGGCCAGCTTCCTGGTGCTCATGTGGGATGGTGGGCAGTGTCTCTAGTTCCTCTTTTACTGAGAGAACAACACTTCCATGTCCCGGGCTTATGCAGAGGTCTTGGTTCTAGCGTCTCCCCTCTGCATCATATAGGCTGATGGCCATACAAATTCAGTTATATGTGGATATTAATATCTCAAGTCCTGGTTTGGTTATCTATTGCTGTGTAACAAACTAGTCGGAAACTTACTGACTTAAAACAAAAACAACCTGTCATTATCTCTCATGAGTGCCTGGGTCGACTGAGCTCAACTAGGTACTTTTTCTACTCCATATGAGTATTAGCTAGAAGTCATCTGGAGGATTTACTGGAGATGAAATATTCAAGATGGCTCGCTGAGATTGCTGGAAGTCGATGGTAGCTGTTGACTGGGGGCTCAGTAGGGCTTTTGGATAGGATGCATTGGCGTTCCTCCACGTGACCCCTCAATAAGGCTTGCTTGAGAGCTTTGCACAGCAAAACAGCTGGATTTCGAGAGGGAGCACTCACAGAGGAGAAATATGGAAGCCGTAGATCTCTTAAGTCATGGCCTTGAATATCACCTAGCACATTTCTGTCTCGTTGGTCAAAAAGTAACAGATCGGTCTAGGTACAAATGGGATTTCTACTTCTCGATGGAAAGTGTGACAAAGAATTTGTGGCTGTCTTTAATCCACCTCAGACTCTATCCCACTAGAGCCCGTATCTGGTCCATTTCCCTCAAACCCTTCTCACCTTTTTCTCATAAAATGCCACTCTCAATTGACATTACTTTTTTGGTTTTGGCAACTGGACATGAATCTCATTTTTCGTTTTGAACATATCCGAATGCTTAATTTTTTTTCATTTGAATGTAGTCCTCATTTCTAAGTTTTTAGTTTGAGAGTAGTCTCGTCAGCTTTCTTGCTAGAACTCCATATTGCTTTTGTGCACTCCAATGCTTAGCAAACTAAGGTGTGTTTGTTCAACAAAGCCAACTTGCAGCTATTACTTTTCATAAAGCAGTAAGATTTTTCTGCTCTGCCATTGAGGAATTTCTGCCACAGAGAAGAAAGATACAATATTTGTATATGTGCCCTGTGGTGCCAGAGGCACACAGTTTGCCTGATCTCTCTCTTTTCTATCTAGGAAACATCGTTCTAAGTGGTTCGTTGTCAGCTAAGCAATAGAAAGGCTCTATCCAACAGTGGTGTGGCAATTTGCCTTCCATTATTAGAATTAATTATTAGAATTAGGTCAAAAGAAGCTCATTTGAGCCCAGTAGTCATACAGAATCAGGAAATCACCAGAGAAAACCAACACGGTGAGTTCTGCCTTATACGTGCTGAGCAATAAAGCAATGAAATGGAACAAAGAATTCACTCTGTTTCTGTTTCATCCAAGCTCTCATGTTCCTTTTAACTGCTAAGACTTCTAAAAAAGATGCATTTGGTATGGAGTATTGTTTTGGCCCTGCTGACAGAAGGAATCCACCTTCCTTTTAATTCTAGAGTTGTATCCATGTCCATTTAGTGTGGCTCATTTCCTTTCTAAATGAAATGAAATTTGCATTTATATAGCCCCTGACATACCACATGGGATACTGAAAAGCCCTACATGACAGAAACTATTCACAAACTTGGAATCGAAGCTCTTCTAGCAGACAGATTCATCTTCAAAGTCTTAGGCCACCTAATGCTACCTGCTCTGAGTGCTCAATGGGTTATGAATAAAAAGGCTGGGAAGTAAAGTTTCACTTCTTTCCCCAGCTTTATTAAGGTACAGTTGACATATAACATCCGAGTAAGTTCAAGGTGTACAGACTAATGATTGGACACACGTGTATGTTGTGTAATGATGACCATAATAAAGTTAGTTAACATCTCCATCACCTCACATAATTACCATTTTTGTTTTCATGGTGAGAACATTTAAGATCTACTTTCTCAGCAACGTTCAAGTATATACTTCAGTATTATTAACTATAGCCACCAGGCTGTACATGAAATCTCCAGAACTTATTCATCTTATAACTGGAAGTTATTCCACATATACGTGAAATCTTTAAAAAGCCTAAATCACAAAAATGGAGAGTACAGTGGTAGTTACCAGGGGCTAGGGGACGTGGATGGTGAGATGTTGGCCAAAGGGTACAAAATTCTGTTATAAGGTGAATTAAGTTCCAAGGATCGAATGTATAGCATGGTGACTATAGTTAACAAAACTGTCTACTTGAAAGTTGCTAAGAGAGTAGATTATAAATACTCTCTCTCTCTCTCAAACACACACACACACACACACACAAACACACACACACACACACGGGTGATTATGTGAAGTGATGGATATGTTAACTAATTTTACTGTGGTAATCATATATATATATGATCATTACAGTTGTATACCTTAAAACTGTGTCAATTATATCTCAGTATAGCTGAAAGGAAACCTAATGAAACACTTCTTTGCCTTTTTGTCTTTCCATTCCTTTGACAATAGGAGAAATTTAAAAATATTTTTTCTACTAACAAACCTGTGACACAGTCAAGTTAGTCAACAGAAAATAAAACCTATCATTTATTTTGGCTATCTGCCTCCATTTTGGCTTTTGGCTAATATGTGAAAATAATAAATACTGCATTCCAAAGAGAACAAAAATATCACAACTATTTCTTGAGAAACAGATGACCATTTTTTTTCATGTTTATTTATTTTGAGAGAGAGAGAGAGAGCATGAGCAGGGACAGGTGCAGAGAGAGAGGGAAAGAGAGAATCCCAAGCAGGCTCCATGCTGTCAGGTCAGAGCCTGACATGGGGCTTGAACTCATGAACCATGAGATCATGACCTGAGTTGAAATCAAGAGTTAGACGCTTAACCAACTGAGCCACCTAGGCACCCCTAGATGACCATCTTTATTGAAGATCTAGTATATCAATAAATATGAGATTTAGAATTTTCGAGGAAAATGTCTTTGGACAAAGCTGGATTGTGAACCCCATTGTCCCAAAGAGTGTGTGGTATGCCTGTCCTTCATTTCTAGTCAAGAGAGGTTTGACAGTGTTCACTGGTGTTAAAGGGACACGGCCAGATCTCTGACTCCCACCTGCAAAACCTCAAAGCAGAGATGGGCTCTGAAGACTGGAGTAAAGGACAGGTGGTTGGGTTGACACTGGTCTTTTAAGGCAGAAAATGGATGAGTGTTTTCCATGGACCAGCTGGGAGACCTGGTGCCATTTTAAATCCCACCCAAGAGGTTGGTGTGGAGGGGACCTGTGACCTCAGCAGAAGGAGTTCTCATAAAATGGGCCTCTGAATGGTCAGCAACTAAAGGGGAGCAGCCACTCCATATCAGAAGTGCCATCACATAGTCCCAATGAGGGCCCCTGAAGGACTCAGGCCCAGAATTCACACAGGCAGCTTACAACAGTCTCATCTCTCTGGACCCCCCTCCATTCTTCCAGCTCTGGTCTTGTCAGAACTCTGGCCAGGGAGATGGGGGAGAAGGGAAGGAGCCATGCCTCGCTTCCCTGGCTTCCCTCCTATAGAAGGCCTCCAGATCGGGGAGAAGACATTTTAAGTTAGGACTATTTAATATAATCAGGCCATGGCATTCTAAATTCTGAACTGGATATGTGCTGGTAACTTAAAAAGACTATTGACCTTTTTTTTTTTTCCTGACAGTGGACAAAAAGTCCCAAGACTGCCTGAGTTTTTGTCCAGGATCAGAAGTAGCATTTCCCCTGTTAAATAAATCAAAAATGACTGGGAGACAAAAACCAACCTGCTTTCTGGTGATGTCCTATAAGTTTGGTTTGTTAATACACTTTTCCATCTAGAAAACATCACTTATATAGAGCCTTTTTTTTTAACTGAAGGAGCCTTAGGAACATCCAATTTTCATTTTGCAGACGAGAATTCTAAAACCCGGAGGCTTAGATTCGAATGCCAAACGTTCCCAGGTACTAAGTCACCTTGGCCAAGGACCTTTTGAACTCATGAGTTTCAGTATCTACATAAGTAGAGCCAAAATGCAAAAGAAAGAAGTGATAATAAGAATATCTGCTTCCCTAGGTGTTGATAACAAATGGTACAATATGTGTAGAAGTGCTTTAATATTAGTAAGAAGATACACACGTGTATGTTTCATGATTCCTGTTGGTGACAGACCAGGGATTAGAATCAAAGTCTTCTGACTTTATCTGGTGTACTTTCACTTGACCACACTATCTCTCTTGCATATTTATGATCTATACCAACAAGGAGACGAAACCATTTAAGGAATAGAGTCCTCAATCTAGCTGTTCCATTTACTTAGCAGATTGTTGGATTGGTCTGGCTGATCTGGGCAAATGGTCATTCCAGTAGGTTTATACATGGATTCTAAAGTGCTCCCATAGATTTAAAATGGTAATTTGTATTCAGTTACATTGAAATTAACATTAAAGCGTGACCTCAATTAACCAGAATACATAGTTAATGTAGATCTTGGGGGTTGAACCATACCTTTCTAACTCCAGCACAAAATTTACCACATAAAATCTGGTATTAGAGTCTTATTGCTGTGGGTAGTTTGATGTAAAAAATAGGGTAAATATATTTTTAATCAAGTTTTTCCCTAACTTTCGATACTAAATTTTATATACGTATACATATATATGTATACCTGTACATAACATCGATCCATACATAAATGAAATACCCATACATAAGTAAATACTACCCGCAGTGTTTTGTTACCATTCAACCACCACTTCCCCCACCCACTGATCTGCTTTCTAACGGTCTCTGGAGAAACTCCTAATTAACCCCAGAAATAGTTTTTTAAAACATGAGTATTGGGAAATTACTCTGGAAACGCCACATGACACATCTTTAAACCTGCCAGTTTCTTGGGATGAAAACCAAAGAAACTATTACAATTAAGCTTCAGTTCACCAGGATTCAAGGACTTTTCAAACTATGAGGTGATGCACTCCAGTTTTTAAAGAATTGCAATATATTTGTGGAGCAGACGTCAAATGAATTGTTAAGAATATGTAAAGGGAGAAGAAAACATTTCTCTAGCAGCATTTCATCCTTTGTTAGAATCTGGCACAGTGGAACAGTCAGAATGGCCAAAAATTGCCAGTGCATGTCACAAAAGCCACAGTCTGTTTCTCAAATTGCCCCTAGCATTGATTCTACCTAGCTGAAAAAGAAAATAGTTATTTATCCGTAGATGGTTAAAAAAATCTAAATTAAAATGCCTACATCTGGAAGACCCACAGTAACAATTAATAAGAGATATGTCCATTTTTTAAGCAAGTTTGATGTTCTTTTATGGAAGAGGTTCAAAGGAAATTTTCTTCTAATTATGCTCTGGAGACCAAAAAGCAATCACTGGGTTTCTCGTCCATATCGTATCAGAATGAGTCAAGATGGTTTTTCATAGGGATGACATATGGAACTGGAAAAATTAAACATGTTTCTCAGAGGAAATTGTTATCATCAAAGACATGGAGATAGAAATACATACTTTTTCACTCTAATGCCAATTTGTTTAAACTCCAGGAAGTTTGAGAGTCGTGTCTCGAACATCTTTATTTCTCTCAAAATTACACTCCTCCTCAGCCAGCACCTAAACTGGCCCTTTACCAGTAGGCATTGAATGAATATTTGCAGGATAAATTTCATCTGGGGCTATCTTGAACTACTGCCAGAGAACTACTGGTCTGAAGAGGACCTTGGCGCACTGCTCAAGAGAGATAGTCAGCAGTAGAGACGAAGGGCCAGTTTAAACAAGCGCCTTGGGGTTCTAGCGTGAGCATCTGAACTATAAAGATCCAGCAGATTCAGAGAAGGCTGCAGGTGTCTGGAGGGTTGACTTAACCAGGGCTCTTCACATAAGAGGACAGTGTCTCCTATAAAGTATCCCATTCCAAGGAAACAAAGCTGAGCTCGGTGCTTCAGCTTCCCCCAAGGACAATGGTTCTGCATGAAAAGAGAGGGCATGGTTTCGAGTATGCGCCCTTCAAGTTGGTGTCAGACTGACAGGTGGTATATCACAATGGTTAGAATCCAGGGCTTTGGGTGTGAATTCGAACTCGGCAGTCACTAGCTCCCTGCCACTGACCAGATGCCTTAGCCTCTCTTAGCCTCAGTTTCTTTGGCTGGAAAATTGGGCCATCGCTACTATAGAGTTCCATAGGGTTGTGAAAATTACCTAAGGGTGGCTTCTGGGTTTTGACAGGTTGACAAACCACCTCCTGCAAAGCAAGGAGAAACCATGAACCGAAGAAGTAAAATTATGAAAACTTTTAGATGCCTTGAGGGGCTGAGGGCAAGTCTGTCATAAACGAGTGGGGTAATGAGAAGGTAGCTTCCGGGGTGGAAGGCAAAGGCTGTAGCAATGGAACGTGGGTTGAAGGAGAGCTTTAAAGTTCTCCTGTTGTTTTAATTTCTTCACATTACCTCGAGGCCATTATTGCCTGTCCCACCACTAGAGAAATCTAGGCTGCTATGGGTCTTTGCCAGAGAGCAAAAAAGTCCCTCTGTGGTAGACAGCTAATAAAAACCGGTGTAGGTTGCAAAGGGAAAAATAGTAACTCTACAGTGGAGAGACGTGGCAGACACCTCCTTAACCAAGTGATCAAGGCTAACATCATCAGTAAGAAGTCATAATTATGCCACATATCCTTGATATGACAGAGTGAGAATGGAAATCTATCTCCGTGGTATTTTTCCCCAAAACCCATATCCCCACTCGAATTTTGAAAACACATCAGACACACAAATTGAGGGATGTTCTACTAAGTTTCTGACCAGTACTCTTCAGAACTGTCTGTCATGAAAAGCAAGGAAAGTCTGAGAAACTGTCGCGGATCAGGGGATATGACAAATAAATGTCATGTGGCACCCAAGATTGGAAAGTAGAACAGAAAAAAAAAATAACATGAGTGGATAAACTGGTTAAATATGAATAGTGTGTGTAGTTTAGATGAACAGTATTGGACCAAGGTTAATTTCTTAGATTTGACAAATGCACCACGATTATGTCAAATGATTATATCAGGGAAGGCTGGATAAGATACATGGGCGAAGCTGTATTGTGCTATCCTTGCAACTTTTCTGTAAATCTGAAATTATTACAAAATTTTAAAAAATGTTCAAGTAAAATAGGTACAGGTAATTCTGCTATCCTTAATAGTCACTCCTCCACCCCCAAGCCCTAGAATCCCCCAGGGCTGAAGGGGATTGCCTCACCCTTGTGCTGCTTCTTTCTAAGAGTTTACTATCGAATTCTCAGCAAAAGAGGTTGCCTGGTGGAGTAGAAACCTATGGGGTTCATTAAAAGTGGTTTGTCAAGTTCTGTTTCTAGCAGTAATAAACTAGGTTGTTTGGGGCCTACCCTCCCACTGAGGACAACTAAAATACTGAACAAGTATTTAAATATCTCCTTCAAGTCATGGGAGAGCTACAAAGAAAGTGGAGAATGGCAAGTCCAAGAGCCAAGACAGAAGAAAAACTCAAGAGAAATGAGCCTGGCATTTGAAGCTTCATTTCTACTCAGGCCAATTTTCAATTCAAACATAGTGGCTGAAAGGCTGCGAAACTGAGAGGAGATTTTAAAAGAGCCTTGGATATTATGAGGTAGACAAAAATTGGAATCGGGGACTGCCAAAGAAGGGGGAATTCTGATGAACACTGCAGGTTTTGCAATTGTGACATCGAAGGGCTACATTCAGTAGTAAAGAAAAACTAGAAATAAATAAATCCTCCTAAAGTTAAAAGCGCAGGGAGGGGTGCCTGGGTGGCTCAGTCAGTTGAGTGTCTGACTCTTGACTCTGGCTCAGGTGATGATCTCACAGTTGTGAGATTGAGCCCTGTGTTGGGCTCTACACTGAGCGTGGCACCTACTTAAGATTCTCTCTTTCGACGTGTGGCCTCTCCGGGGCCAGCTCCTGCTGTCCTGCGCCAGGCCCCTTTGGTGCGTGGTGGCCAGCAGCACCCAGAAGCCTGCTGGTTCCCCCAGCGTTCTCCCGTGAGGGGTTCTGTTGTCGCGTGACTCCAGGGAGACCCCTGTCTGAGCGGCTCTCTCAGCCCCGTAGAAGGTGTATTTTCAAGACAAATTTCTAAACGTGGGATTGTTGGCCAAAAGTTTTCCTTTCCAGGGCAACTTCAAGAAACAACCCATAACACATCCAGCCAAAATGACGAGACGGAAGAATTCTCCTCAAAAGAGTCTACAAGAAGTAGTGACAGCTCAAGAATTAATGAAAACAGATATAAGCAACATAACAGAACTTGAATATAGAATGTTAATCATAAAACTAATTGCTGGCCTTGAAAAAAGCTTAGATGAATGCAAGGAGTCCCACGAGGCAAAGTTCAAAGACCTTAAAAACGGTCAAGAAGAATTAAAGAAGACATTGGAAGAAATACAGGGGAAACTGGAAGCAGCCACAGCACGGATTGAAGAGGTAGAGGAAAGAGTTAGTGCCTTAGAAGACAAAATCATTGAAAAAGAGGAAGCAGATAAAAAGAGAGAGAAGCTGATCCAGGAACAGGAAAGGAGAATTCGAGAGCTGAGCGATGCACTCAAAAGAAACAATATCCGTATCATAGGAGTTCCAGAGGAAGAAGAGAGAGAGAAAGGAGTCGAAGGGGTTCTGGAACAAATCATTGCTGAGAACTTCCTCAACATGAGAAAGGAAACGGGCATGGAAATCCAAGAGGCACAGAGAACTCCCCTCAGACGTAACTTGAATAGACCTTCTGCACGGCACATCATAGTGAAGCTGGCAAAATACAAAGATAGGGAGAGAATCCTGAAAGCAGCTAGGGACAAAAGAACCCTAACATACAAAGGGAGACCTATAAGGGTAGTAGCAGACTTATCTACGGAAACTTGGCAAGCCAGAAAGGAATGGCAGGATATCTTCAATGTGATGAGCAAGAAGGACATGCAACCAAGAATTCTGTATCCGGCTAGCCTGTCGTTCAGAATAGAAGGAGAGATCAAGGTTTTTCCCAACAAACAAAAACTGAAAGAATTTATCACAAATAAGCCAGCACTGCAAGAGATCCTGAGGGGCATTCTATGAAAATAAGGAGGCAAAGAACACAAACTACCAGAGACAGCCTTACAAACATGAAACTTACAGATAATACAGTGACTGTAAGCCCATATTTTTCAATATTAACACTGAATGTAAATGGACTAAATGCGCCAATCAAAAGACACAGGATAACAGAATGGATTAAAAAACAAGACCCATCTATTTGCTGTCTTCAAGAAACTCATCTTAAACCTGAAGACACCTTCAGATTGAAAGTGAGGGGATGGAGAACTATCTACCATGCTACTGGAAGTCAGAAGAAAGCCGGAGTAGCCACACTTATATCAGACAAATTAGACTTTAAAATGAACGATGTAATAAGAGATGAGGAAGGACATTATATAATAGTCTCAGGGACCATCCAGCAGGAAGAGCTAACAATTGTAAATATCTACGCACCGAATTCAGGGGCACCCAAATTTGTAAAACAACTAATTACAAACATTAGCAACCTCATCGATAAAAATGTCCTAATAGTAGGGGATCTCAACACTCCACTCTCAGCATTGGATAGATCAACAAAACAGAAAATCTCCGCAGAAACAATAGCCCTGAATGACACATTAGGACAGATGGGCCTCACAGACATCTTTAGGGTCCTTCATCCAGAAGCAAAGGAATTTACGTTCTTCTCATCTGCACACGGCACATTTTCCAAGATAGACCACATTCTGGGGCACAGGGAAGCTCTGAATAAATATAAAAGAATTGAGATCATACCGTGTACAGTGTCAGACCACAATGCTTTGAAACTCGAAATCAACCACAGGAGAAAGCCTGGAAAATATTCAAGAACATGGCGGCTAAGAAATAACCTACTAAAAGATGACTGGGTCAACCAAGCCATCAGAGAAGAAATTAAAAAATATATGGAAACAAATGAAAATGAAAATACAACAATCCAAACGCTCTGGGATGCAGCAAAGGCAGTCCTGAGAGGGAAATATATTGCAATCCAGGCCCATCTCAAGAAACAAGAAAAATCAATAACACAAATTCTAACAGCACGCCTAAAGGAACTAGAAGCAGATCAACTAAAACAACCCAAGCCCAGCAGAAAGAGAGAAATAACAAAGATCAGAGCTCAAATTAACCATATGGAGACAGAAAAGGTAGTGGAACAGATCAATGAAACCAAAAGCTGGTTCTTTGAAAAAATAAACAAAATAGACAAACCTCTGGCCAGGCTTCTCAAAAAGAAAAGAGAGAGAACTCAAATAAATAAAATCGTGAATGAAAAGGGAGAAATTACAACCAATCCCTCAGAGATACAAGCAATCATCAGAGAATACTATGAAAAATTATATGCCACCAAACTTGGCAATCTGGAAGAAATGGACAGCTTCCTAAATAGCCACACACTACCAAAACTCAAACGGGAAGAAATAGAAAATTTGAACAGACCCATAACTAGTGAAGAAATAGAATCCGTTATTAAAAACCTCCCAGCAAATAAAAGCCCTGGACCAGATGGCTTTCCTGCGGAATTTTACCAGACATTTAAAACAGAGTTAATTCCTATCCTCCTCAAGCTGTTCCAAAAAATTGAAACGGAAGGAAAACTCCCGGACTCATTCTATGAAGCCAGCATCACTTTGATTCCCAAACCAGATAGAGACCCAGCAAAGAAAGAAAATTACAGGCCAATATCCCTGATGAATATGGATGCAAAAATTCTCAACAAGATACTAGCAAATCGAATCCAACAGCATATAAAGAGAATTATCCACCATGATCAAGTAGGATTCATCCCTGGGTTGCAGGGCTGGTTCAATATTCGCAAATCAATCAACGTGATACATCACATCAACAAAAGAAAAGATAAGAACCATATGATCCTGTCAATAGATGCAGAAAAAGCATTTGACAAAATACAGCATCCTTTCTTAATAAAAACTCTCGAGAAAGTCGGGATAGAAGGAACATACTTAAACATCATAAAAGCCATATATGAAAAGCCCACAGCTCATATCATCCTCAATGGGGAAAAACTGAAAGACTTCCCCCTGAGATCAGGAACACGACAGGGGTGTCCACTCTCGCCACTGCTATTTAACATAGTGCTGGAAGTCTTAGCATCAGCAATCAGACAACAAAACAAAATAAAAGGCATCAAGATTGGCAAGGAGGAAGTCAAACTTTCACTTTTTGCAGATGACATGATACTTTACATGGAAAACCCGACAGAATCCACCAAAAGCCTACTAGAACTGATTCATGATTTCAGCAAAGTTGCAGGATACAAAATCAATGTACAGAAATCGGTGGCATTTCTATACACCAACAATGAAGCAGCAGAAAGAGAAATAAAGAAGCTAATCCCTTTCACAATTGCACCAAAAACCATAAAATACTTAGGAATAAACCTAACCAAAGATGTGAAAGACCTCTACACTGAAAACTATAAAAAACTTATGAAGGAAATTGAGGAAGACACAAGGAAATGGAAAAACATCCCATGCTCATGGATTGGAAGAATAAATATTGTCAAAATGGCAATACTACCCAAAGCAATCTACACATTCAATGCAATCCCAATCAAAATTGCACCAGCATTCTTCTCAAAGCTAGAGCAAACAATCCTAAAATTTGTATGGAACCACAAAAGACCTCGAATAGCCAAAGTAATACTGAAGAATAAAACCAAGGTGGGAGGCATCACAATCCCAGACTTTAACCTCTACTACAAAGCGGTGGTCATCAAGACTGTATGGTATTGGCACAAAAACAGACACATAGACCAATGGAATAGAATAGAAAACTCAGAAATGGACCCGCAAGTATATGGCCAACTAATCTTTGACAAAGCGGGAAAATGTATCCAATGGAAAAAAGACAGCCTTTTTAACAAATGGTGCTGGGAGAATTGGACAGCAACATGCAAAAGAATGAAACTAGACCACTTTCTTACACCACTCACAAAAATAAATTCTAAATGGATAAAAGATCTGAATGTGAGACAGGAAACCGTCAAAATCCTAGAGGAGAAAACAGGAAAAAGCCTCTTTGACCTAAGATGCACAAATTTCTTACTCGACACGTCTCCAAAGGCAAGAGAATTAAAAGCAAAGATGAACTATTGGGACCTCATCAAGATAAAAAGCTTCTGCACGGCAAAAGAAACAACCAACAAAACGAATAGGCAACCAACGGAATGGGAAAAGATCATCGCAAATGACATATCGGATAAAGGACTAATATCTAAAATTTATAAAGAACTTACCAAACTCCAAACCCGAAAAACAAACAACCCAGTGAAGAAATGGGCGGAAGATATGAATAGACACTTCTCCAAAGGGGACATTCAGATGGCCAACAGACACATGAAACGATGCTCAATGTCACTCATCATCAGGGAAATACAAATCAAAACTACACTGAGATACCACCTCACACCAGTCAGAGTGGCTAAAATGAACAAATCAGGAAACTATAGATGCTGGCGAGGATGTGGAGAAGTAGGCACCCTCCTACACTGTTGGTGGGAATGCAAACTGGTGCAGCCACTCTGGAAAACGGTGTGGAGGTTCCTCAAAAAAATGAAAATAGAGCTACCCTATGACCCAGCAATAGCCCTGCTAGGAATCTACCCAAGAGACACAGGAATGCTGATGCATAGGAGCACGTGTACCCCAATGTTCATAGCAGCACTTTCGACAATAGCCAAATCATGGAAAGAGACCAAGTGCCCATCAACTGACGAATGGATAAAGAAGTTATGGTACTTATATACAATGGACTACTACGTGGCAATGAGAAAAAATGAAATCTGGCCATGTGTAGCAACATGGATGGAACTGGAGGGTATTATGTTAAGTGAAATAAGTCAGTCAGAAAAAGACAGATACCATATGTTTCCACGAATAGGTGGACTTTGTGAAACTAAGCAAAAACCAGGGGGAGGGGAAGAGGGGAAAGAAAAAAAAGACACAGAGAGGGAGGGAGATAAAACATAAGAGACTCTCAAAGACTAAGAAAAAACTGAGGGTGAGGGGGATGAGGGAGGGGGGAGAGGGGGTGATGGGCATTAAAAAGGGCACATGTTGGGATGAACACTGGGTGTTATATGTAAACCAATTTGAAAATAAACTATTATAATAAAAAAAAAAAAAAAAAGAAAACTCCAAAAAAAAAAAAAAAAAAAAAAAAAAAAAAAAGATTCTCTCTTTCTCTCTCTCCTCCTTCTCCTCCTCCCCCTCCCCCTCCTCCCCCTCCCCCTCCTCCTCCTCCTCCCCCTCCTCTTCCTCCTCCTCCTCCTCTTCCTCCTCCTCCCCCTCCCTGCTCACACACACCCTCTCTCTCTAAAATAAAAAATGAAAGCCCAGGGAAATTTCTCCAGAGAAGATATGCCAGTGGCCAACTAGGGATGTGAAAAGATACTGAGCATTACTAATCATCACGGAAATGCAACTGAAGACCACAACGAAACATCATCTCACACATGTTAGAATGGCTATCATCAAAAAAAGACAAGGGACAACAAGTGTGGGCGAGGACGTAGAGAAAGAGAACCCTTGTTCACTGTTGCTAGAAATGTAAATTAGTACAGCTGCTATGGAAAACAGACCTCTCAAAATATTGAAAATGGAACTACCATATGATCCAGCAATCTCACTTCTAGGTACTTATCCAAAGGAAGTGAAATCAGTATTTTGAAGAGATATCTGCACTCCCATGTTCTTTGCAGCCTCATTCACAATGCAAGATAGGGAAACAACCTAAGTATCTGTCAATGGATGAATGGATAGAGAAATTGTGATGTATTATTCAGCTTTTAAAAAGAAGGAAATCCTGACATTTGTGACAACATGGATGAACATGGAGGACATTATGCTAAGCGAAATAAGCCAGACACAAACTACAAATCTTGGATGATATCACTTATATGGTTGCCAGGGGCTACGGGAGAGAGAAGATGGGGAGATGTTAACCAAAGGGCAGAAGCCTTCCATTATAAGATGAATAAGTTCTAGACAGCTAATGTACAGCATTATAATTATAGTTATGAATGTATACTTGAAATTTGCTCACAGAGTGGATCTTAAGTGTTCTCACCACACACACACAAAATGGTAGCTATGTGAGATGAGAGATATGAAAATTAGCTTGATTGTGGTAACCATGACACAAAGTATATCAAGACATCACATTGTACATCTTAAATATATACAGTTTTTTTATGTTTATTTACTTTTGAGAGGGAGAGGGAGACCGTGTGAGCAGGGGAGGGGCAGAGAGAGGGGGTGACAGAGGATCTGAAGCAGGCTTTGAGCTGTCAGTGCAGATGCAGGGCTCAATCTCACGAACTGTGAGATCATGACCTGAGCTGAAGTTGGTTGCTTAACTGACTGAGCCACCCAGGCACCCCTTAAATATATACAGTTTTTATTTGTCAATCATACTTGAATAAAGCTGGAGAAAAAAACGAGGTCTCAACAAGACCACCAATTAAAGATCAACTTAGAAAAATCAATATTTTCCTGTAACAGTGTTAATTAACTACAAAATATGAAGTCCTTTCTTCCCGAATTAATCTATAAAGCCAATCTAATTTCTACCTAAATTGCCCACATTTTTAAAGGAACTTGATAAAACTGTTTTGAAATTTATATGAAAGCCTAAATACGCACAAAAACCATTTAACTTTGAAAAAAAGAAGAGAAGGTCTTAGCCTGGCTAGGATTTAAGATATCCATAATCGTATAGTAATAAATACAGTAAGACATTGGCCAAAAAAAAAAAAAAAAAAAAAAAAGCCGATAGACCAATGGAGCCAAAGAGAAACTCTAGAGACAGACCCACAAATGGATGAAACCGTAGTATCTGAAAGTACACCAGAAATTAATGGAGAAAGGACCACTCGTGTGTGATATGTTATACTGTTGTTTTAAGAAGCTCTTTCCCTCACATCACAAAGATATTCTCCTACATTGTCTTCCATTATCTACTATGCATCATATACAAATGGGAGCTTCAGCTTAATGAAATATTCAAGCATGAAAAACTAAAATCATGAAATAATAGAAGGTAATGAGAGAGAATATCTTGGCAATGTGAGGGAAAGAGCTTCTTAAAACAACAGTAAAACGTATCCCATAAAACATCGATTACTTTGATTATGTCCACATGTTAAAATTCTGTTTAACGAAGAACACCATGGGTGATGCCTCGGGGGCTCGGTCGGTTAAGCCTGTGACTCTTGATTTTGACTCAGGTCATGATCTCACAGTTTTCAAGCCCCGCATCTCACTCCATGCTCACAGTGCAGAGCCTGCTTGGGATTCTTTCTCTCTCCTTCTCTCTCTGCCCCTACCCTGCTCGTGCCCACGCGCTCTCTATTTCTATCTCTCCAAAAATAAGTAAATAAACTTAAAAAAAAAAAAGGCCACCATGAAGAAATTTGAGGAGGTAAAAGATGAGTTCAGGCTTTTAAAGGTACTCGAAGAACAACACAAGTATGACTACATTCTGTAGTTCAAATATCTTAAACCAGAATGGATCTCTCTGTGACCAAACTCCATTTATACCCCCAAAGCTTGGGACATTTGTTGAATACTTCAAAATGGCAGACGGGCTAAAGCCTTAATGTGAAATTAAATGACAATGTGATTATTTCTTTTTAATAGATTTTAACAAGATCATTAGTGATGACAAGTAGGAGAGAAGGAACTTCGAAAATATCTAAACTTATCTCATCAATTGACAAAGAAAAACAAGCCCAAAGACATCAAATAATTTACCTGAAGTCACAGTCGGGTTTTTAGTGTTGTTTTCTGAGAGAAATTATAAATGCAATGGCAAAATCTAAAAGTCTGCATGTTCAGATTTTTTTTTTAATGTTTATATATTTTTGAGACAGAGAGAGACAGAGCATGAGTGGGGGAGGGGCAGAGAGAGAGGGAGACACAGAATCTGAAGCAGGCTCCAGGCTCCGAGCTGTCAGCACAGAGCCCGATGTGGGGCTCAAACTCACAGACTGTGAGATCATGACCTGTGCTGAAGTCGGACGCTCAACCGACTGAGCCACCCAGGCGCCCCTGCATGTTCAGATTTTTATGTCCTAAAAACTCACTCTGCATGGGATTTTATAAATTTGCTCAGTCACTTGGCAACCTTTGGGTAACTAAGGCCCTTTTAACACACCTTCAGAATAAATAAGAAATAAAAGGGAAATGAGTTACCTCTAATACTTACCTGTATATTTTTCTCAATAAATGAATAAAATAAAATGTCTTATTTAAATTTTAAAAGCAGAAGAGATGAATACAATATATTAGTGTAATCACACAAGCCCAAGGGCCAACACAGAAAAGCCAACTGCATAGTTCACCTAGGGGGGCCTGAGGAAGCACTTTTTCTGTAAATTCAGTGATATTTCTCCCTGCTGAGAGGGAGAATATTGCCTGAGAGACAACGTTTTTTTTTAAGAAACAACTTTTATAACCCTGGAAACCACTACCGAATGCCCAAAAACTGTTGAAATCCCTTTCCAAGGCTTCAGTACATTTTCATCCAAATTTTTTAGATGAAATCAATTTCAGTGCGAATACTCCTAGTATTCAAGCATTCGGTACCCTCTTAAACTATATGCGCCCTAACTCCCTCACAATCACTACCATGTACCCACTGACCTTAACCCCTCAAGACTCCACTTGAAGGCATCACTTAGGCCTTGCTGTTAAATCATAGACACATTGAATCTGTAACTGGTCTCTAGCCATCCCATAAGTCCCTCTCAGGAACTTCGCACGTTTCCACGTATGGTGGGTTGCATAATATGACAGAAATTCAACTATATAATCAATTCAAGATGTAAATTTACCTCAACTGGAGATAAAATTGCCTTATGATCTGACACCAGAAAAAATGTTTGCTGGTGGTAGTAAAAAGAGAAAGCATTTTCACTCTTCAAGAAAAAGTTTTAAAAATAAAATTTGAAAGAGTAGAAAAATCTAGGGAGGTGGCAATCATGGTGGTGACATCATTCCTGTATCTTTTCACATTCTCACATTAAAAATGAAAGAATTGGGGCACCTGGGTGGCTCAGTTGGTTAAGTGTCTGACTCTTGATTTCAGCTCAGGTCATGATCTCACAGTTTGGGGATTCGAGCCCCATGTTGGGCTCTGCACTGACAGTGTGGAGCCTGCTTGGGATTCTCTCTTCCTCCCTCTGCCCATCCCCTGCTTGTGTTCTCTCTCTCTATTTCTCTCTCTCTCTCTCTCTCTCTCTCTCTCTCTCAAAATAAATAAACTTAATAAAATAAAAATGACAGAATAAGAGAAAAATAGGAAACTCATAGATGATATTTTCAAACAAACTAGCTGATAAGCTATCCAAAAGAGTCTAAAAATACAAGGAGGTGCGAGGGAAAAATCATCAGTAACTTTGGAGACCTGCTTGGTACCGACTTAGGGGAGAAAGCAGAAAGAAGCATTGTTCTCTGAAGGCCCCAAGAAGGCCCAAACTACCTAAGGTGGTCCCCTCAAAGCAGGGCCGATGGAGTTGAGAACATCAGCTGAAACTGCAGAGGTTTGCCCACTCCAGTAGGAAATGAGGACCACCACATCTGAGAACACCAGAGGGCTGGAGCAGCAGGGACCCTGTAGACTCCCACAAGTGCCAGGCCTGGGCTCTTTTCGATAACAAGTGACCACAATTGATGAACTGCTAGGAATGAAATGAGCTGTGAGCAGGATGGGGGCAACAGAGATTCAGGAAAGACAGGGTCCAGATAAAAGTGGGGAGAGGAACAGAACCAAGAAATCACAAAGAGCAACTACCATGTTCTTCAACACTATGTAGAACCGATACACGGGGAGCTCTGGGAAGCCAGAAACACCATCTCGAACCCCACCTTCTACTGACCTTTTGGTTCAAGACAGTCAATTTCACATAAAGATAAGCAATCAGAAGTTACCAAAGCCAAATGCCATAAAAGGTAAGAAATGCCATTTAAAAATTAAGAATAAGAACAAGGAGCACAATAACATTGCTACAGAAAATGTAATGATGCCAGAAATGACATATCCACAGAACAGGTCAGAACCTTCTGATTCATAACGACAGAAAGGCATTTAAAAACAAAGATAAAACACATGAAAAGATTAGAATCAGAAAAGCACAGAAATAAAGTTACAATTCAATGAGGAATTTAAAAGAATATTTCATTTCAAATATAAAGGCTAAATCAGAAAGAAATCAAGAATATTAATTCATTCACTGTGCATCATACAACACTGTAAGTAAAATAGAAGATGAACAGGAAGAAAAAATGTTTTATGAAAAATGAATAAAGAGATAAAAAGGATTTGAGAGAAAGTGTCAGATATTGAAGATAGACAAAGAGCATTTAACATTAATGGATTGTAGGCATTCCTGAAGAAACAAACTAAGCAAACAAAAAGAATAAATGCTACAAATATTATTTAAGAAAACTTTACTATGATGATACTGTTTTAAAGTTTGAAAACTATGGGGCGTCTAGGTGGCTCAGTTGGTTAAGCACCCAACTTCAGCTCAGGTCATGATCTTGTGGTTCATGGGTTCAAGCCCACATTGGGCTCTGTGCTGACAGCTCAGAGCCTGGAGTCGGCTTTGGATTCTGTGTGTGTGTGTCTCTCTCTCTCTGCCCTTCCCTGCTCACCCATTCTCTCTCTCTCTCTCTCTCTCTCTCTCTCGAAAATAAATAAATATTTTTTAAAAATCTTAAAGTTTCGAAGCTACGTACTACCAGAGCATACTACTTATCTGAGAAGACTGACCCAAAACAGTTGACCAACACCCTGACACTTTAACAACATTACTAGACTTTAAATAGAAATTTTTAAATACTTTGGATCATGTAAGCAAAAAAAAGCTTGTGAATTATAATGACAAAATTAGCTTCTTATCATATATTCAACATCAGTGCTTTAAGCAGAAGAAAATAGTGTGATATATTTCATATTCTCAAGGAAACACATGAGGCAAGAATTTTACATCCAGCAAAATTGACTTTATAGGGCAAAAACTGTTATCAGCACCAAGTATGGAGAGTATTGTTCCCGTGAGCCTGTCTGAGAAATCTACTAAACGCTAAACTTCAGATAATCAAAAGAACTAAAAAGATATTGATATAAGGACTTCAGATGAGCCTTGGGTGTATAGTTACTGGTACAAGGAAGACTAAATGGCATTTAGAAGGAGAGTATTGTGTATAACATCCATATGCTCAGATACTAGGCATAGAGTTCAACTATTAAAAATGAGGGGAGCAAAGGAAAAAAATAGGCAAAAACTGTTTAACTGTTGGGGGTTGAGTGTTAGTATTGTTATTTTGAGACTTTTGTGCATGAGATGTGGGGTAAAGAAATAATGGGGCATTCTATTCTGTAATTTCCTATGTCCAAGATTCTCTGGGGAAAAGAAAGGAGACAAGATGTAATATGAAACAGGTTAAGGGAAAAAAAAAAAGACTATATTCCTGAAATTGAAATAAAAGTATCAGTAAGATGAGATCAAGTATTTTTATTTTTAAAAAAACTGCATAGAGCAAGAGGGTTCCCCTTTCTCCACATCCTCACCAACAGCTCTTGTTTCCTATGTTGTTAATTTTAGTCATTCTGACAGGTGTGAGGTGATAATCTCATTGACATTTTGATTTCTATTTCCCTGATGATCAGTGATGCTGAGTATCTTTTCACATGTGTATTGGCCATCTGTGTGTCTTCTTTGAAAAAATGTCTTCATATTTTCTGCCCGTTTTTAATTGGATTATTCATTTTTTGGGTGATGAGTTTTATAAGTTCTTTATATATTTTGTATATTCACCCATTACCAAGTTTGTCATTCGCAAATATCTTCTCCCATTCCATAGGTTGCCTTTTAGTTTTGTTGATTGCTTCCTTCAGTGTGCAGAAATTTTTTATTTTGATGAAGTCCCAATAGTTTATTTTTGCTTTTGTTTCCCTTGCCTCAGGAACATACCTAGAAAGAAGTTCCTATGGCTGAGGTCAAAGAGGTTACTGCCTGTGTTCTCCTCCAGGATTTTGATGGTTTCCTGTCGCACATTTAGGTCTTTCATCCATTTTGGGTTTATTTTTGTGTATGGTATAAGAAAGTGGTCCAGTTTCATTCTTTTGCATGTTACTGTCCAGTTTTCCCAACATTATTTGCTGAAGAGACTATTTCCCACTGGATATTCTTTCCTGCTTTATCAAAGATAAATTGACCATATAAATGTGGGTTCATTTCTGGGTTTTCTATTCTGCTCTATTGATCTATGTGTCCATGTTTGTGCCATTATCACACTGCTTTGATTACTATAGCTTTGTAATATAACTTGAAGTCTGGAATTGTGATGCCTCCAGCTTTACTTTTCTTTTTCAAGGTTGCTTTGGCTATTTGGGGGTCTTTCATGGTTCCATACACATTTAGGATTGTTTGTTCTTGCTCTGGGAAAAATGTTGGTGGGAATGCAAACTGGTGCAGCCACTTTAGAAAACAGTATGGAGTTTCCTCAAAAAGTTAAAAATAGAACTACCCTATGACCCAGCAATTACACTACTAGGAATTTACCCAAAGAAAACAGAAATACTAACTCAAAGGGATACATGTGCCTTGATGTTCATAGAAGCATTATCTACAGTAGCCAAATTATGGAAACAGCCCAAGTGCCCATCACTGATGAATGGGCAATGAAGATGTGGTGTATATACATACAATGGAACATTACTCAGCCATAAAAAAAGAATAATAGAATAATATCTTGCCATTTGCATTAATATGGATGGAGCTAAAGAGTATTATGCTAAATGAGGTAAGTCAGTCAGAACAAGACATATACCATATGATTTCACTCATATGTGGAATTTAAGAAACAAATGAATAAGGGGGGGGGAGAAAGAGAAACAGACTCTTAACTACAGAGAGCCATTAGTTTTAATGGTTACCAGAAGGGAGGAGGGTGGGGAAATGAGTTAAATAGGTGATAGAGATTAAGGAACGCATTTGTAATGAGCACAAAGTGTTATATGGAAGTGTTGAATCACTGTATTGACACCTGAAACTAGCATTACACTGTGTGTTAACTAACTGGAATTTAAATAAAAACTTTAAAAAAAAACCCTGCATAGATACATGTATTTCCTAGTTCTGTCCACTGAAGAAATAATAACCAACCCAATAGCAATGGGACCGAGTTGTGGTCCTGAAATATTTCTCAGTGAAAGAAATCATGGCCGTCCGGAGTAGATGACTCCAGTCTGCAACTAGAAATGTGAAAATGACTACAAGGGTCAAGTCAAAAGGATTCAGGAGCTAATTTGAGGAAGCGCCCACTGCCAAAGATGTGACAATTTGAGTCTCAAAGAGTAGTAAATGCAACTAATTGAAACCCATCGAATATCTATAAATCCATGACCATATAATAGTATTTTTAAAATGTAATCTGTCCCCTTTGAATGATGAGGAAGACAGTGAGCCAATTCATTGCCTTGAAATCGTACAAACGAAGGAAAAGCATCAAGCATTTATCCTACCTTTCCTATATGATTTTACCACTGGGTAACCAAAGAGTAGATGGTAAGTATCTCTTTGTAAAAGTATTCAAAATAATAAATGAAAAATAAAGAACAGAAGAGCACCATTTTGCAACCTTATTGAAATTAATGTATCCAGCCATTGAGCAACAACAGCTATTAACATCATAACACAGAAAACAATGTGTCTCCAAAACAAAGAACACAGCATGGCTCTGGTTTTCTCCAGGGATTCAACCTGAATCTGATCAAACTTCTGGATCCACCCGCCAGTTTGTAGAAAATATAATGGACAGAGAAACATCGACTGATACCACAAGCATGCCATCCCAGCAAAACCCAGAATATGTGAAATTCTATATGTCAAAGGGGTGAATTATAGGAAAAGAAGAAAGTTGAGGAGGGACCTGTATAATAGAAGAGACTTTAAAAATCTATCTTTCGGAGGGCACCTGTGTGGCTCAGTCAGTTAGGTGTCTGATTTCAGCTCAGGTCATGATCTCACGGTTCATGGGTTCGAGCCCCGCGTCGGGCTCAGAGCCTGGAGCCTGCTTTGGATTCTGTGTCTCCTCTCTATGCCCCTCCCCCACTCATGCTCTGTGGGGTGTGTGTCTCAAAAATAATAAACATTTAAAAAATTAATATGTATATATCTTTTTTTAATAGGCAAGACTAAGCTATAGTTTCTAGACATGCCCAGTTGGTTAATAAAACCACAAATATTTGCAAGGAAGGATTACTATAAGAAGTAAGGATAGGGGCACCTGGGTGGCTAAGTCAGTTAAGCATCTGATTCTTGATTTCATCTCAGATCATCATCTTATGGTTGTGAGACTGAATCCTGTGAGACCAACTGAGCCCTGGATCTGGCTCCATGCTGGACGTGGAGACTGCTTAAGATTCTCTCCCCCACCCTCTCTCTTTCTCTCTCTCTCTCTCTCTCCCCCCTCTCCATCTCAAAAAAAAAAAAAAAAAGATAAGGATAGTGGTTACTTTTGAAGGAAAAGAGTGTTGAAGAGGAGTTCCAAGGGGCGACTGGCCAACTTCCATTTCTTGACTCAGGAGTTAGAATCGCATTTATCCTGTAACAACACACTAAGATACACATTTTGTTTTGTGTGGTCTTCCATGTATGTATTTTGTTTCACAATGAAAAGATTTTGAAATTAGTGTTTATACTCACATTGCTATCAATGTTGGCGTGTTTTCATTATATTTCTTCTCCCCGACCTCGTCAGCCCTGTACTTACCTCTGCATCACTACAGAGGTCCACCACCCAGAAAGTCTTTCTCGTCTTCCAGTTAATAGAGCAATTGAAACCTCACGGTAGGAGCTTATTCTACATGGAATTTTGATGATGTTTATTTGTGGTATCTAAAAGGTTGTTCTGGACCATTTCCATTGCAACAATATCGGGGTTTGGTTTCGCAGAGATTTGAAAAACATGGTAGAAGGTTTCAGAATAGTGGGAAGTGAAAGGCATTATTTTATGAAATTTCCTGGCAGGCTTTGGATTCACAACAGTGATACATACAACATGTTCCCTGGGCTCTTTTGAGACCAAATCGTAGGAACATTTTCCCTTTTGCTTTTGCCTCTACCTGGACTAAATCTGATTTTTCTGTTTTGAGTAAGAAGAACAATAAAATCTGAAAAGCCCTTCTATCTTGAAGACAAGTCTAGACAAGTGATTAGGTTAAATGCCCCAAACATTCCACAGTGGTAATATAAGGTGACATGCTAGAGAGGCATAAAGAATAATCCTATTATATTTACATGCAGATATTGCCCTTGGGGCTGGCCTAATTAGTCCCGTTAATCACCATGGCCCTTTCAGCGCTAAGCTGGTGAAAAGCTAAACGTAATTAATATTCTCTGTGGCCAAGCAGAGTCCCGGCTGTAGCAGTGCCTAAGCTCACAGCTGTCAGCGAAATATTGCTGCATTAGTTTTCCTTTCCTTCCAGATCTCCGCCCCACTCTCCCCTTCCCAGGTTACAAGCATATAAGCAACTTGAGGACAAAGACTGTGTCTCATTCATCTTCATAGTCTACACTTAGCCCACCGAACTGCACAAACCAGAGACGAGGCGTTATCCGTTCAGTCCCTTTGTTACAGAAAAAAATGATCTGTTGGGGAAGTACAAAATAAAATAGAAATGGGCTTAGCTTTAATTTTTTTTTCTTATTTTTTAGTTGAGGTGTAATTTACATACAGTGAGATGCACAGATTATAGGACTGTTGTTCGATGAGTTTTGATAAATGCATAACCTGAGCATCAGCATGACCCCCCAATATTCCCCCGTGTTCCTTCCAATCAAGAAGCACAGGCGCCCAGAAGCAACCTCTATGGTGAGTCACAGTGCCGTAGATTATTCAGACTTATTCAGGAACTTCGTGATATGAGTGGAATGCTAGAGTAGGTTTTCTTTGGCATCTGGCTCTGTCACACAGCATGATGCTTTTGATATGCCTCCTTGTGCGTATCATTCCTCTTTACACTTAATTAGTAGTCTGTGGTGCAAATAAAATACAATTTCTTTTATCCATTCTCCTGTTGACGAACGTTTGGTTGTGTCCAGTTAAGGCTATCATGAATAAAGCTGCTATGAACGTTCTTGAACAAGTGATTTTGTGAACACGTTTTCATTTCTTTTGAGTAGATACCTACAACCAGGATTGCTGGGTCATAGGGTAGGTGTACATTGTACTTTATAAAAAAACAACTCCCAATCAGTTTTGCAAAGTCACCATATCATTTTATATTCCCACAAAAGCTCTATGCAAGTTCTAGTTGCCCAACGCTCTCTTCAAATATTAAGGAGTGTGTAGTGGTATCTCAGCACGGGTGTAATTTGTATTTTCCTGATAACTAAAGATGTGGATAGAGTTTTCATATGCATATGGGCCACTTGAATATCTTTTCGTGTGTGAATTGTCTGTTTAAATCTTTGGCCTATTATTATTTCATTGTTTGTCTTTTTATTTTTGAGTTATAAGCGCTCTTTGTAGATCTTGGATGTTAGTTTTTTATCTGATAGGTGCTCTGTAAATATATTTCCCCAGTCTATGGCTTGTCTGTTCATTTTCTAAACATTGTCTCCAGACAAACAGAAGGTTATAACTTTGATGAAGTCCAATTTATCAATTTTTTTTTTATGGTTTGTGCTTTCCGTATCCTGGCTGAGAAATCTTTGCCTATCCCAACGTCACAGAGAATATTCTGATGCTGTTTTATTCTAGAAGCTCTACTGCTTTAACTTTTATGTTTGAGTCTGTGATCTATCTTGAATTAACTTTGTTATATCATATATGTATATGTTATACATATGTTATATATGTTATATGTTGTATATATGGTATATGATATGATACAGTATGTGGTGTGACGTAGTACTCAAATGTTACTTCCTCTCACGTGGATCACTGGTTTTTCCAGGACCATTTGTTGAAAAGACCAGTCTTTCCCCCTTCGAAATACCTACCGCCTTTGCCAAAAGTCATTTGACCGTAAAGTGTGGGTCTGTTCATGAACCCTGTAATCTGATCCATTGATTTATTTGTCGGTTTTTATGCCAATACCACAGTCTCTTGATTATTGTCGAATTGTAGTAATTCTTAAAATCAGGGAATGCGTGTCCTCCAAATTTGTTATTTTTTTTTAACGTTTATTTATTTTTGAGAGACAGAGAGTGAGCAGGGGAAGGGCAGAGAGACAGGGAGACGCAGAATCCGAAGCAGGCTCCAGGCTCTGAGCCTTCAGCACAGAGCCTGACGCGGGGCTCGAACTCACAGACCGTGATATCATGACCTGAGCTGAAGTCGGCCGCCTAACCGACTGAGCCACCCAGGCGCCCCTGTTGTTATTTTTAAAGATCCTTTGACCAACCCCAATCTTTTTACATTTGCATACATATTTTGGAGTCATTAGTTTGCATTGAATATATAGATAAAGTTGGGGAGAATTAAAATCTTTGCAATATTGAGTCTTCCAATCCATGAAATATATAGTAGTATTTTTACCCTAAGTAACCAATTATCTTTTAAATATATTAATAATTTTTAAAAGTCTTTCATATTTACTAACATATTTTTCATTTCTGGCTCTCCTTATCACTTTAGGTGGATTCGAATTCTTATCTGTACTTCCTTTCTTTGGCTTTAGGAATTTTTATAGTGCAGGTCTACTCTCATGAACTGTTTTAGCTTTTATTTATCTGAAAACATTTTCATGTTTTGTTCTTTCCTAAAGTAAAGTATCTCAGGGTATTAAATTTTCAGTTAAAAGTTTTGGTTTTTGACACTGTATAATGTCATTCCATTGTCTCTGGGCTTGTATCGTCTCTGATAAGATATCAGTCATTGCTTTTATTATTGTTCCCATGTGTATAATGTGTCTTTTATCTCTGGCTGATTTTTAAGTTTGTTCCTTATCTTTGGTCCTCAGAATGGTGATTAAAATTTGCCTGGGGGCACCTGGGTGGCTCATACTCAGAATTTCGGCTCAGGTCATTATCTCACATCCTGAAATAGCCCCTTTCACCCCCACCCCCCACATCCATCCAGGCTCAGCGTGGAGACTGCTTGGGATTTTCTCTCACTATGGGAAACCCTCTCACTATGTCCCTCCCTTGCTTGCACTCTTTTATCTCTCTCAAAATAAATGAATAAACATTTTTAAATAAATAAATACATTTTGCCTGGATATAGTTTTCTTTGTATTTATCCTGAGATTTTTTTGAGCTTCTTGGATTTGTGAGTTGACATTTTTCAACAAGTTTGAAATTTGGGGGGCAACTATTTCTTCAAATATATGTTCTGCCCCAATAACTCTCTCTTCTCTCTTTTTTTTTTAAATCAGAATTACTTATTGTTATACCTCCTGGTATTGTGCAACAGGTGTTTTACTTTTTGGTTTTTTCTTTTGGTGCTTCCATTTGGATAGTTTCTACTGCCACGTTTACAAAAGCACTGATGTTTTTTTTTCTTCTGCAGTGTCCAGTCTGCTGTTAAACCCATCCAGTAAAATGTTAACTTCAGATCTTGTACATCTTTCATTGTTTCTTATAGTTTGATCTATAAACTGAGATTCCCCACATGTTCTCTCACGGTGACCACTTTTCCTTAATATTTGGATTTGTAATAGCTATTTTATAACCCTTATCCACTAATTCCAGTATCTGTGTGCTCTTTGAATTTGTCTACTGCTTATGTTTCAGATTTCTCCATTCACCCGTATCGTAACTTTTTTAAAATGTATATTTGGCATCATGAACGCTGTGGGTTTTTTTTTTGTAAGTCTGGATTTCGTTGTCTTCCTGTAAAGAGTGTTGGATTTTATTCTGGCTGGCAGATAAGTTTTGGTAGATCAGCTCAAACTTATTGAAGCTTGGCTTTAGAGCCCTCCCCTTAGGACCAGAGTACCCTCTCCCTAGGCGTGGTCTCTCTAGGGTCCCAACTAAATGACCAAAGTATTAAGCCAAGTCTCTTCATTTTTGCCATTTGAACCACCTGTGTCTCTTTTATCTCCCGTATTCCCAGCAGCTGTTCTCTGCTAGACCTCATAGAGTTTTGCCCTATGCCTGTACAGCTTGTATCTGATCAAAGATCTGAGGAATCACTCATGCAGATTTCTGAAACTCCTGTTCTCCTCAGGTCCCTCTCCCCAGTAAACTCCAGCCAACTCAGCAATCCAGAAATCTGATCTCTTTTTCCTAAGCAGAGCAAGACTGCTATTCACCGTTTGGGTACACCTTGGGCTGTAGTCTAGAAAGTTCACCAAAGCAGAAAGCGGAGTAAATATGGAGCCTACCTTGTGTATCTCCTCTCAAAGATCAAAACCCTGTTTTGTCTACTGCCTTAAACCAGTTGCGTCATATATTTTGTCCAGTTTGATGTTTGTTTATGGTAGAAAGATAAATCCGGTAGCCATAATTGTGCCATGATCAGAACCAGAGTCTTTAATCTTCTGCGCTTTAATATTGTCAAAGGTTTCCTTGAGGGTGCATTTAAAGGTCCTTGCTAATCAATTCTGGTATCTTTAATCCGGTTGGTCTCTCCCATGTACTTTGGGTCACAGACACCTTTGAGAACCTAATGCAAGTTCAGGGAACTTTCTTCAGAAAAAAAAAAATGTACATGGTCCCATTTCGTAGGCAGTTCCAGAGATTTCATTGATCCCCCAAAGCCCAACTGTTCATCACTGCTATCAACAGACTGAGAATCAAGAATCCCTGGTCAGTATCCTTTCTACAGCTATAAATATGTGGCTATTCTGTTTTGTTTCCAAAAATGAAAGCGAGCTGATAATAGCCAACATAGAAAGTTTGGATAAATTTTACAGAAAGTGAATAGTTTTGGATACTGGGACAAATATATTTCTGTACATACCTCAAGTTTATGATTTACTTTCCGAACTTAGGAAAAGGTTTAAGATCTTTCAGAGTCTTTTCCTAAGTGAGCCTACACTGTATATCCACCATACTGTGGCTTGACTTACTCTTATGTGAGAAAATTGATCCAACTGTTGTATGGAAATCAATTGGAATTTTTTGGTATGTGCTTGTGGGTTCTCCTGTGAATAATAATGGGCAATGCACTGGTAAGGTACAGTTCAAAACCATACAACAGGCATTCACCTTATCTTCACATTGGTTTCTTCAGAAGCTGACTCTGAGATAAGAACTCAAATACAAGAAATGTATTTTTTTAATGTTTACTTATTTATTTTTGAGAGAGAGTAAGCGTGCATGCACATGAGCAGGGGAGGGGCAGAGAGAGTGAGAAAGAGAGAGACAGAGAGAGAGAGAGAGAGAAACCCAAGTAGGCTCTGTGCCATCAGTGCAGAGCCCAGTGTGGGGGGGGGGCTTAAACCCACAAACCATGAGATCATCACCTGAGCCAAAATCAAGAGTTGGACGCTCAACTGACTAAGCCACCCAGGCGACCCAAAAAATGTATTTTGGAGGTAATCTCAGGGAAATTTTGAGAGGCATAGGGAAGTGAGATGGGACAGGGAAGTAAGCCAAGGAAGGGACTGTGGCGAAGCAGGTTATTAGTTTGGAAAACTAGAGCTTAATCTCACTGGAATGCTCTGGGGGCCGGTGTAAAACACACTGCTTAGAAACCTCACATCCAAGAGGCAAGAGGCCTGGGTTATCCGTCCACCAATTCCCACTAGATATTGGGTGAGGGCTACCCCCAGAGAGTGTTGATATCGGGCATATCAGGCCTACTGTATGTGGGTAGACAGAAGGAATTTGGTGGCCAGAGAGATCCTTGAAAGAGCACAGGTGCTGGCCGTTGAAGTCAAGCTGTCACACATCCCTCAGCGCTGAGGGAATGTGGGTAGGGCACTAACAGCAGCTGCTATTTCCTTCAAGCCAAAACAGTAACTAGCACTGATGACACTTAGAGTAAATAGCCATGTTTTCCCCCATTTGATAGTTTTATTTTGTTCTGCAGGATGATGGATGCCCCTCTTGGAGCCCCAAAGACTTGGTATCTGTCAAACGGCATTCCCCCCCTAATACATATCATATTCAGAAAATAATGTTCAAATTTGCTGATTTGCTTTGGTTTCTATATTACTTCCCTCTGGCTACGGCAGCCACAGCATCATCAGAACATGTTTTAATAATAAACAAATAAAAGTCCCTGCCCAATGTAATTAATTTTCTCTCTTAGAAATTTTTTTTTTCTGGTATGATGTCACCACAGGATTCGGTATGACAAGGAAAATGAATGTAGCCTTTGTGGTGACTGATTTAATTCATTCTCTAAATTGAAATCTAAAGTAACTAACTTCAGGGCGAAAACATTTTCTTGGTATGCTTTGCTTCCTTTGAAATAGCTACGTAATAATGGTTAGCATTCTTTTGAGTGCCAGCCTCTGTCCTAAGTCCTTTGTGTGTATTGATTCATTTAAGATTCATATAGCCCTAGGAGTACTATCATCAGTCATATATTATAACTAAAGACAAGGAGGCAGATAAAAATTACTTTCTTACCTAGTAAAGTCATAAAAATGTTCATTAGAAACTTCTAGAATTAAACCCCAACTGCAAGCGCATTGTTTCCCATCTGCATCTCCACCACCAGAAAGTAACTTTATCAGCCAGCAGTGTAAATCCAGAGTCTATTTCTTGTCCTCAAACTTTTGCCAAACTTGGATTCCAGCTGGGTTTTTCAGGAACTGCTCTGAAGAAAGAGGCCACTTCAGAATCTTGATGTACCTCATGGTGGAGGCTGCTCCCGCAGATATTTAGCAAACGAAAGCAATGTGCCCCAAACAGAGGTAAATAAACTTTTTCCATAGAGGACCAGATAATAAATATTTTCAACTTTACCAGCTATAGATAGCCCCTAAACAGTAGACAATGCATAAATAACAGCATGGCTGTGTGCCGTGCCAAATAAAACTTTATTTATACACTCCAGCAGCAAGTCGGATTTCGCCTTCAGACTGTTTGCCAGCCTCTGCTCTAGAACTAAATGGAGTGCAATTATGTTCCCCATCACCAACTGCCTATGAGTTCCACTTTCAAAAAACATTTGAGTATGTAAAGCCATCATCGCCCAATTTGTAGGAAAAGCTCATGTGAAGTTAAGGCTGGAGAGACTTTGGGAGATTTTCCCACTTGATTTTGTTTCAATGTAAAGGCTTCTTTTGGTGCCCCTGAGCTTCGTTTACAAATGGTAGCTAGTGAAGGGAAGATTTTGAGAACTGGGGAGAGGATATTCAGGGGAAAACAAGCGCTTCCCTTGTTAAAATTAGGCAATAGCCTCCCAAGGTTCATTAGAGTTCTTCAAATTAATTAGATAGGGAAAACAGTGTTAAAGCATTAGAATCGAGTAAGAATGATAATAAAACAACCTTTACTTTTTCGTGCAGGATAAAAAAGGAACAGAATTCCATTCATAACAACTTAATTGTTATTCACAGTCCTCACAATAAAATCAAGTGAATATATCGTCACTCTTTGGAGATAACCAAGTGCCATAATTATGCCTAATTTGGGAGATATTTTATTCTCTGGGAAACAACTTTGATGTGGAGAAACATTGACTCAGTTATATGTGAGAAGTTATCATTGCAGCACCCTAAACTAAAAGAAAGAGACCCTAGACATTGGCGATTTCAATTCTTTCATTTTACAACTAGGAACTGGAGGCTCAGGGGGTTCAATGTCATGCCAAAGGTCATCCAATTAGAAATGAGGCTGGGATGGAACCCACATGCACTGATGAGATCCATGTTCCAATTTTAAAGTGTTTTTTTTTTTTTTTTTGAGACAGAGAGAGAGGGGGAGAGCATGTGCACGCACAGAAGCAGGGGAGGGGCAGAGAGAGGGGGAGAGAGAATCCCAAGCAGGCTTCATGCTGTCAGCACAGAGCCCAAGTCAGGGCTCAAACACATGAACCATGAGATCATGACCTGAGCCGAAACCAAGAGCCAGTAACTTAACTGGCTGAGCCACCCAGGCATCCCCCCCCATCATGTTCCAGTTTTCGAGCCAGAAGAGTTCTTTTTTTTTTTTTTAAGTTTTATTTTTGAGAGAGAGAGAGTGTGAGCGGGGTAGAGGTAGAAAGAGATGGGAGACAGAAGATATGAGACAGGCTCTGCACTCAAAGCAGAGAGCCCAACATAGGGCTCAAACTCACGAACCACAAGATCATGACCTGAGGCAAAGTTGGATGCTCAACCAACTGAGCCCCCCAGGTGCCCTTCGAACCAGAAGGGTTCAATCCCAGCTCTACTACTTAAAACTTTCTACCTTTTAGGAAGTCTCTTAAAATTTCTGAGTTCTCCATTGTATTATCTGCAAACTGGGGATGCCAGTCAAGGTTTTGCAATGGTTAAATGAAATGTCAGGTATAAAGTCCCAGGCACTTAGTAGTTGCCCAATAAATGATATTTATAATATTCATTAGATAAGTATTCGTTGAGAACGTACTCTCTGGTAAGCACTACATCAGGGAATGGGGATGCAAGGACAAATAAGACAAAATCTTCAGCCTGTTTCAGTGCTATAACCACTAAGCACGAAGGCCAGGAGAGTATGAAAGATGGAGCATTGAGGACTGTGCTGTCCAATCCAGTATCCATTAGCTATATGTACCAATTAAGCCCTTGAAATATGGCTATTCCAATTTGCGATGTAAATATAAATATAAAATACACACGAGATTTTTAAGACATAATACACAAAAAAGAAAATAAAATATCTCATAAATAACTTTCTATACTGAGTACGTGTTGAAATGAAATGTTTAGACAAGGCAGAATCCTATCTCTTGAGTATATGTATGTGTGTATATACATATATATACATATACATATATATATATATGTATATATATATATAGTATAAGCAGGGGAGGGTCAGAGATAGGGGACAGAGGATCTGAAGCAAGCTCTGCACTGATAGGCCATCAGCACAGAGCCTGATGTGGGGCTCAAACTCATGAACCGCGAGATCATGACCTGAGCCCAAGTCGGACACTCAACCAACTGAGCCACCCGGGAACCCCCTGTCTCTCCAGGCATTCTAAGTCTGGTAAAGAAGACAGACTAACAGCTGCTATATTGCAATACAGGAAGACAGTATTAGAGAAATCTACACGGAGAAAGCATGCATGGTATGACTTCTGAGGTAAATCTGAAAGCTGAGTGGTTCCTCTGGTGAAGGAGAGAGGAAAAGCGGCCAGCCATCCCAGTGGGAAAGGTGGGAATAAAGACATGGCAGTGTTCTGGAAAGAACAAGCAGTCATTCCTTCTCGCAATTTTCGGAGATGTCCTTAAACCCTATCTGAAGAATTTAGGGCTGTTTGCAAGTCCCTCCCGTGGTTTTGTTACTCAAGCAACATTTCTTCAGCATCGAATAATATCATAGTAGCTAATATTTACCAGTTTCTTATAATGCGCCAAATACAGAGTGCTTTTGATTTAATCCTCAAAGTAACCCACGAGATAGGAAACCTTATCCCCCTATTTTATAGATAAGGAAACTGAGGCCTACAAGGATTAAGTCACTTGCCTGAGATCACGCAGTTAGGAAAAGGCAGCCTGCCTTGAATTACAGGTCCGCCCAGTCCCAGATTCTGTGCCCTCAACTCCATCAGGGTGCTGCCTCCCCACCTGGTCCGTATCCTCCCGGGAAGCTTTGCGCAGGAAAAAAGCAGAAAGGTCACAGCATAGCCAGAGGGAACAGCTCCACTTGTGGCCACCAGGAATGTGACAGCCAGCCCTCATCCTAAAAACAGCCTCGTGTAAAGCACATTTTGAAAGAGCAGAAGGCTCAACAGAGAACTTTCTGTGGAGACAGAGTTACCAGCAGTGGTCCTGAAGGGTAGAACTCCGGAGGGCAGGGAACAGAAATAGTCGGAAACCGTCCCTGTAAAAGTTGCCTCTGCTCGGAGGAGGTGTGCCTGGACGTTGCTGTGAACAGAGATGGGGGGAACCACCATCACCAGAAATGGCTGTTGAGCCCACTAATAGAAGGGCAGGCTGGGGAGACGTTGTAACCAAAGGTTTCTTGACCTCTCTGCCATCTCAGAGAAAACTCTCTTGATATCAAGGCCACTGACTCCATTGATCTTTTTAGTAGCCTACTTCCTAAAGATATAAAGTTGCCTACCTATGGGTCTGGTGAGGTTGGTCCCCAGATCCTGTGGGTAGAGGGTTTTAAGGCAACAATATGGAAAAGAGAAAAGGGGAGTATTGTGTTGGAGAAAGAGAAACTACGACCCAGCTGGTAAGTTTCTGGTGGAGGTTAAGCCTTTGGAGGAAAATACAGGGTTACATATATATGGCATGTATAAAAATAATATATTCTCTAAGATTCACCTAAATAAGTAAAGCTATACTCCATGCCAGTTTTTTTTTTTAAGTTTGTTTATTTATTTTGAGAGAGAGAGAGAACAAGCAGAGGAGGGGCAGAAAGAGAAGGAGAGAAAGAGAATCCCAAGCAGGCTCTGCACCATCAGTGCAGAGCCCAATGTGGGGCTTGAACTCACAAACCATGACATCGTGACCTGAGCCAAAACCAAGGTTGGATGTTTGACTGAGCCACCCAGGTGCCCCCATGCCAGTTTTCACTTTTAAATGTAGATAACTCCTGGAGTCAAGGATTTCCATGATACCAAACGGTGATCAAAAAGATTTGAGTCACTTTGGGAATTGGATCCTTGAACAGAAGTTCGGTATATTTGACTACACTTGTGCCTGGGCTGTAGAGTAGGGGCTGAGAGCCCAAGCCTCAAAGGAGACTGGCTGGCACAAATTCCACTCTTTTCTACCCAATACCTATGCGACCATGAACGACGACTCCTCACTTCTCTGAGAGCAGAGATTTTGTCTTGTTCTGTTCTCTTACTGAATCTGCAGTGCCTAGAATATGCCTACCACATAGTCATTACTCAATAAAAATCTGTTCAACTAAACTGAATTGAATAGCATCATAAGAATGATTCTTGTCAAATATTTATTAGATATTCTGCATAGTGTGGTGCACTTGATGTTGGGAAATTCAGAGCTAATGTAAAAGAATTCCAGCAGACTTTTATCCAGAGTCTACAAAGAACCCTTACAAGTTAATAATAAGACAAAGAACCCAATTAAAACATTGGCAAAAGATCCGAACGGACATTTTACTAAAGACAATATACAAATGAATACTGAACACATGAAAAGATGGTCAACATTATTGGTCATTAGGGAAATGCAAATTCAGTTCAAACCACAATGAGATACTACTGCATGCTCACTGCAATGGCTAGAACAGCTGTTATCAATACAACAGACAATAAGAAGTGTGAAGAAACAGGAACTCTCATGCACTGTTGATAGGAATGTAAAACAACACCGCCATTTTGGAAATTAGCTTGGTAGTCCCTTAAAGCGTTACATATAAATTTACCATATGCTCCAGTAATTCCACTCCTAGGTATCTACCCAAGAGAAGCCAATATATGTCTACACAATAGGCCCACTCGCCTACTTTGAGGGATATAATAAGAACCTCAATGATAGTTGAATCTACTGTTGTTTAGCTAAGGTCAGTAATTTGTCCAAGGCCATAGAGTTAGTCAAGAGTAGAGCTAATATTCAGGGGCGCCTGGGTGGCTCAGTCAGTTAAGCGTCTGACTTTTGGTTTCAGCTCAGGTCATGATCTCACAGTTTCATGAGTTTGAGCCCCTCATCAGGCAACACAGAGCCTGCTTAGGATTCTCTCTCTCCCTCTCTCTCTCTCCCTCTCTCTCTCTGCCCCTTCCCTGCTCATGCTATCTCTGTCTCAAAAAATAAATAAACTCAAGAAAAGAAAGAGTAGAGCTACTATTTGAAGCCACCCTTCCCGCTACATCACACTGTTCCCCAGATAGGTGCAGATCTTGCAAGTACTTTTTGTCGTTAAAAATAAAATATATTAAACACTGACGGTAACACAGACAGGAGATAAAACGTGGTAGATTTGGTCTTTTATTCCATAAAGTTCTATAGCAAGACACTTTTGGTAACCTCTCGATATTTCCATTTCCTTATCTGCAAAATGAAGATATTAGTAGCAACTAATTCATTAAATTATTTTTTCTTTTTTTTTTTTTTAATGTTTGTTTCTTTTTGAGAGACAGAGAGAGGCTGGAGGAGGAGTAGAGTGAGGGAGACAGAGGATCCAAAGCAGGCCCTGCATCCACAGCAGAGAGCCTGACGTGGGGCTCGAACCTGCAAACCGCGAGATCGTGACCTGAGCCCAAGTCGGGTGCTTAACCAACTGAGCCACCCAGATGCCCCTAAATTATTTTTTAAGTAATGAATGAGGCAGGATAAGATTAAGTGTGTAGCACAGCGTCCCACCGATGGAAATGCTCAGAACTTCTTATCTATTATTCCAGGTGTTGTTATTCTGATAGTTATGATGTTTTGTTATTTCTCCGTGGAAGTTGAGGAAAGGAACACAAGCATCCGCTCATTTATGGGGAATCTTCTCAAGACTATGTTGCACATTCAGCTTTAGGAATCATGGAAAAGTCCTAATGGAGGCTTTGGTTATCTCACATTGGAAGCAGGAAAACTGCAAACATGCTGAATATGCTTGGGCTAGGAATGGACTCTTTTGAATAAATTAATTTGAGATTATGTCGTATTAGTCAGCATAATGTGGCCACAAAAATGATTTACTTCCCCGCATTGCTAAAAGTTGTCGTCTTAAGCAAGATAAAGCAGTTAAGCAACAGTAATTACAGCCTGAGGTCTCTCAAGTGAATTTTACAGAAAGTGGACCAATGAGAAGTAAGCCCTTGATCTGAATTAATAGTCATGGCGAAGACCTTGCTCTGCTCTGGAGGATGGAGCGGGGGAGCAGGGTTAGAAGAGGGGGCAACATTCCATGAGGGCTCAGCCCTGTTAGAGGCCGAGACTGCCCTGGATGTGACCTGTGGGATGTGACCTGTTTGTGGAAATGATGCTCTGGGCCCAAGACTGGGTCACTCAGATGCGGACCGAAGAGTTCTCACCACTATGCCCGTTGCCAGACACATCCGTCTGGAAAGAACAGACCAGAAGAGTGCCGTACCTTGGGATCAAAATTGGGAAAACGGGAGTGGGTTCGTCCACTGGGGCTGTCATAACAAAATTCCATAGACTGGGTGGCCTCTTTTCCTCGCACTTCTGGAGGCTGGAAATCCCAGATCAAGGTGCTGACAGAGTTGGTTTCTTCTGAGGCCTCTCTCCCTGGCTTGCAGGTGACGATCCCTTGCTGCCTCTCCACATGGTTGTCCTGTGGGTGTTCATCTCCGATGTCTCTCTGAGTCCTAGTCTCCTTTTCTTTGGAAAACACCAGACAGACTGGATTAGGACCGATCCTAATGTTCTCGTTTTAATTTACCCCTTTAAAGGTCCTTTCTCCAGGGGCACTTGGGTGACTCAGTCAGTTAAGCGTCCATTTAGGCTCAAGTCATGATCTCACGGTTTGTGGGTTTGAGCCCCGCTTCAGGCTCTGAGATGACAGCTCAGAGCCTGGAGCCTGCTTTGGATTCTGGGCCTTCTTCTCGCTTTGCCCCTCCTCTGTTCTCTCTCTCTCTCTCTCTCTCAAAAATAAATAAACATTAAAAAACATTTTTTTAATAAAACATCCTGTCTCCAAATACAGCCACATTCTGAGGGATTCCTAGGCCAAAATATTAAATCTATACAATATTTTTGTTTTCCTAACGAATTAAATTAGGCTTGTCAATTGCAAATGTGGTTTTCAGGTGGAGACTGAACCCAGAGGTATTGTGATTTCTGTCTGGCATGTAGTCGATGGCTATGTTCTCCATTAGATAGAACAGGTGGTGGCCAAAGTGTTAATTCTCCTCTAAAGTCGTGTAAAAAGTTCAGAGAAGATGTCATAAAATATATTCCTTGTGAATCACTATCATTTCTGAAAGAAATGGCTGTAACAGAAATCTGTGCTCTGTTCTCAGCATCGCCTAAGAAAAACAATTGATAGACAAAGACTTATATATATAAGTCTTTAAACCTTAACTTGCCCCCAGCAGGACTGTAGGGAAGCAATGATATTTTGGGCCAAAGGCCCCAAGCCAATTGTGTTTAAACGAGGCACTTGAGGCTTCCCTTTGAAAAGCTGAGTGCCATCATTGGTCATTCTCTAGTTGAATGGACAAGGTGCCCCAAGGCTTCTCCCAAACACTTTTTCATTTATACTTTAAAGATAAAAGGCATCACTCCTTCTAACACATTAGACCAAGGATCCTGGACAAACAGAGAGCAGAGGACAACAATGAGACTGCATTTGTCTCCTTCTGTGCTGGGTAACTGGCTTCACGGCATCCGCTGCCCGCTCCGGGACAAGCTCCCCCTCCTCTAGAAATAAGAGGAACAATAACAATGACGACCATACTGATAAAAAGAGCTAATATCCACTGGGAGTTTATTAGGCGCCGGATATTGTTTTAGGTGCTTCATGTATATGAACGTATTGAGTCATCACGCGAACCCTAGGAAGCCAGTTACCAGTAATAACATCAGCATCCCATTTTGCAGACGGGGGACATGAGGACAGACAGGTGAAGTAGTGTGAACAAGATCCCAGAACCGGTAAGCGACGTGGCTGAGAATTGTACCCAGCCAGTGCCGCTTTGGCATTCATTCATGTGTGTGCTACTCGATACTGCCTTGCCAAAGCACTCTTCTGCCTACCTGGGCATCACCCCCAACAACAAACCTGAACCCCCACCTTCTCTCGCTTCTGCCCTCCTTAAGTGGCAAACAGATGATTCTCTAGGCAGCTTCTTTGTGGGCTTATTTTTTAAATAGTATATTTGGAGGCCAATCATATTACTTGCACACGTAAATGTTGGCCCCATTTCCCTCTTCGTGATGTTTGTGTACGTGTCTCCCCTCGTCGCACTTAAATCCCCTCTGAAAATATGGATCATTCAACAAAGTAAGCAACTATGGGTTGAGAGGAGGCTACTTTGACTGGCTTCGCTTTCTGGGTTCACACAGGTTCCAGTGCAGACACCGTCTGGGCACTTAGTAGGGAGGGATAATGAAAAAAAAAAAAAAAAACAGAACACAAGCCTAGTCTCTGCAAAGAGCTGACCTTCTAATCACAGTATTCCTTACTGCTGGCTACACGTGCAGATCACCTGAGGCAGCTTCAGCATGAATACCAGTGCCCTCAACCTACCCTACACCTTGTAAATCAGAATTTCTAGGGGCAAGTAGTAGTTTTTCTGGAGCTCTCCAGGTAACTCAGTAAGCAGACTGGGCCTGGCCATCACTGTGGAGACATACATGTGAATGAGTAATTATGAGACCCTGTGGTTAGAGTAAGATCAGAGTGGTAAAAATAGCAGGAAGACAGAACCACTGGTTCTGACCACAGACCCTACAGATGCCTTCACAGAGGAGAAGACACTGACCTGGTCTAATTGGATGAGCAAATGTTCACAGGGTAGATGGAAGGGGGGTCTTGGATATATTCCAGGCAGATTGAAGAGCAAATGAGGAGATACGGAGTTAGGGAAAAGGAAGATGCATTTTGGGAGAAATACAGTTTCCCATGACTGAATAGTAGGTGGGTGTCAGCAGGGCAGGAGCCAGATCATTAATGCCCTTGAGTGCCATGCTGGGTGTTGCACTTGAACCCTGCAAGCGAGGATCCTGCCTGTTGTAGCCTGGGTATGAACCAACGCTCTAGTTCCCTTAGGTCATGTAAAAGAGGACTCAATATTTTTCTATGGGAATTTTACTATAAAACTTAGGAAAAGCAGAACTAAAATCAGAGAAAATCAAGGGCACAGAAATGAAATCATTTTCCTATATAATTAATGTATGGAACATACCTCCATCATCCCTAAAAAACAAAACCCTCCTTCAGGTAGGAGCCCTTATCAAGCAAGGACCATCTTCCCTTCTGTCTCATGAGTGTCTTTTAACTCATGTTAACCTTCAGAAGGAAGAAGAAATTTCTTCATCTGATTAAATTCTCCTGCGATGAGGGAGATAATGTCAGGAGTCTCCTGTTTGTGGAATGTGGAATACTTTTAAATCTCCTTTTATTTTTCAAGGACGGGAGATGGTCCCATTTTTCCCTATTCCCCAAAGGCTTTAAAAAATCTCTCCATGGGAAATGTGGGCTCTGTGAGATTCCAGTTCTTAGAGTTTAACAAAATGATGAGTGTCAAGTCAATCAGTGGTGTCAAGAAGCGATATTCAGGAAGGTCATTCACTTAGCTGTATGACTTACTCCAAGTCCTTTCACTTCTTAGAGTCCCACCTAACTGAATCATGCATCATGAGAGGTCCCACTCAGTTCCTACCGGCTCTGAGATTCTGTGACTTCCTTGGGTTCTAAATTTTTTCCAGCCCTAAAGTTTGGTGATCACAATCACTTCTGATGCTAACTCACCATGATTCCTCTGACAGCCCAGGAAAACTATTTTACACCTTGACACCCACCCCCCACCCCCGAGTGAAATCAACTTAAAATGTTTTTCTTTGACAAAAATGTGGGCTTAGTACTTAAAAATGCTGTCAGGTTGCATGCAGTTTGATGGAGCTGCTTAAGAAATCTGTCAACAGCATCCTGGGTTAAATTGTTGAGCAAGCGAACCGATCCTGTACTAATGTAGTTGAATATTTTCTGACAGCCTGTGATAGCTTCTTTAGCTCTTTATGTTCTGTCAACTACTGGAGATAGCTTCTTAAAGAGGGGGTGAGTCTTTTTGTATTAAAGAATGTCAAATGTGGTTCAGTCACTTACATTTCAAGGGCATTCTACACAATGCTACTCTGGGGCTCTGTTGGAATGCCCGGAAAAGTTCTGCTATCCCTTGCTCCGAAGAAACCTGTTCTGTTTCTTCCAGAAGTCTAAGGTTAATTCTTGTCGGGATATTTCCGTTTTGCCAAAGAGGCTACAGGTCATGACTTTGGGTACACAAAATTAAAGGAAATTGCTCAGTACCTATTTTGGGTGTCCCAGTCTCTTACCCTGAGACTTCTTTATAGCGTACCTCCTCTATTCCAAGAACCAACCCAACCGATTGCATTAACAGTTTGGAACTGAAACCCCAAAAGCAAACTCAGATAGCTACGGGTCATACTTGACCCACACTCTGTAAGTGGTCAGCTGTTCTTGTTGCCAAAGTGACATCATTACACTTACTCAAATGTTTATGGCGATCCCATGTTCATGTAAGTAGAATTGGAATCCTATTCCCTGTAACTCAAGGAATGGTTTGTGGACCGACAGAATTGGCACCACTTGGAACCTTATGAAAAATAAAGAATTGAAAGACCACTTTATGCCTGCTGAATCAGAATCTACATTTTTACAAGATATCCAGGTGATTTGTAAGCACATTAAACTTTGACAAACACTCATTTGGAGTATAGACTTTGGAGTCAGACTAGCTGTGTGACTAGGCAATGAAAATGAAACCTGACATTTACTCAGGGCTTAGTGGTGCCAAAAGTGTGCCCAAGTCATCCTGATTGACTCCTCTGAGCTCCTGTTTTTCCATAGAACAAAAAGCAAAGATAAGATATTTACCTCATATGGCAAATGGTGTCAACAAACTGCTCCATCCTAAACCCAGCATCACCCTTGATCCCTCCCTTTTACCCCACCTTCATCCAGTCCTGACTGCCCTACCTCCACACTCTCTCGAGCGCATCTATTTCTCTCCAACTCCGCAGCCAACAGCTTAATCTTAATCATCATTTCCCTTGTCTGGACCACTGCAGCAGCCTCTTGACTGCGGTAGCCTCTCCATCAACTGTCCATCTCAATTCCATCCACTGATCCCATAACATTAAAATATATGGGATTGAAAACCTTAAACATAAAATGCCATAGAAATAACCTATACTAAAGGCTGATTTGTCAGACATCATACTTCCCAAGTGTAAGCAAAGAAACCTGGCCGTGACTTCAGAGAGGCATATTTGGTGCAGTTCTCATGGGTTCTAGGAAAGGGGAGCCCAAAGCGGGAGAATCTGTATACGTAACTCCAGCCTCTCCAGGGAAGAGGAGACTGTTATCACACCTGGACATGGTAGGTCTCTCTCTCTCCCTCTCCCTCTCCCTCATCCTCTCTCTCTCTCCTTTGTAAATCTGTACAGTGAGGGTGGACATGGATGCAGAAAGCTAGCTCTCAGATCAAGGAGTTGCCTCCCTGAAGCTGATATTTTTGCTCTCAAGGCTGCCTTATGAGTATCATTCGGACTCCCATGAAAATTCTCCTAAAGGAGAAAATGCACGGATAATCATCCTGTCTACCTATCAGTCTTGCTTCTTAGTATATTAATAAATTTGCGTTGTTTGATGCATCTGTCCTTCATGAGGTCATCCCCCCAAGCCCCAAAAACTTCTGAGTAGACTAACTAAATCATGTTCTTAATATTGGTATTAATTCAGTTGCATAACAAACCACCTAACCATACAGTGGCTTAAAGGCAGAGCTGTTTATTGATCTCATGATTCTGTGTGTCGTCCATTTAGAGTGGGCTAAACTGGCTGGTGCTACCATGTCGACCTTGGTTGGGACTCACACACGTAGCAGTAACCACCTGCCAGGCTGACTGGGTGCTGGCTATCAGTTTTTTTCTACATGGTGTCTCCTCCTCCAGTAGGCTAGCCTGGGCTTGCTGCAAGATTCCAAGAGCACTAAGAGGACAAGCCCCGATGGACAAGCACCACTTTTCAAGTCTTTGCTCATGTCACATACGCTCCTGTCTCACTGGCTAAAGCAAGTCAAAAGGGCTAAGCCCAAACGTGGCAGGGCACTCCTAAAGGACATGGATGCTGGCAGCCATGAACAAATTGAACTGTCCTTGCAGTCAATTCACCAAGCATCCAAAGCTGATAGCCAGAACATAGTAATGATATCAAGGAACCACCATCATAAAATCAGGCAGCCTCAGACGTGCTTAAGTCACTGTCTTCAGTACATCCGACAATTGCAGTATCCCACACCATTTCCCTGAAGTAAGATCAACCCATGTGCATGAGAGATGAATTGAATAAAAAAAGCCCTTGGGGCACCTGGGTGGCCCAGTCAGGTAAGCATCCAACTCTTGATTTCAGCTCAGGCCATGATCTCATGGTTCATGACATTGAGCCCCGCGTCAGGCTGCACGTTGATGGCATGGAGCCTGCTTGGGATTCTCTCCCTCTCTCTCTCTGCCCCTCCCCTTCTCTCTCTCTCTCAATAAGTAAATAAATAAATAAATAAACTTAAAAAAAAAAAAAGAAGCCCTTAATCCCCAGGAGGCACTGCCATCTCTGTCTGCCCTGTATTTCTGTGTCACTACTGGCAGCACAAAGTGTTAATGGCATGGCTCATATCCATGCTGTATTGTTAGGAATGGGAGCAGGCAGCAAGGAGCCAACTCTACCCTTTGGCATGTGAAGGACTCACAAGTTTCAGCAGCCATAGGAGATGTCACATTTTTCTGACCTTTTATGAAATTTGACTCAGCGTGCTACGGTACTAAAACAAAAAAGAGCAAGAAAGAAATCATGTATGTGTTTCCAAAATACAGTTGGTAAAGAGAACCCTTCATACTAACAAAACTAAATTAAAAGCTGTCTAAAGCGATTAGATCAGAAGTCTATGACATATTTCAAACAAATGAACTCAATAAAACCTAGGTTATCTTCTGGAACATTCTATGGTATTGTGTGCCTGGGGAGTGCCTCGTGAGTTTTCTTCCCAAAGTCTTATACATCAGCTAGGACATGAGCCCCCCTCTTTTGGGCGTCACCCATCAAACTATGTGGAATTTTTTACTGATCCATCTTCACCTCTTGAGATTGAGCCATTAACGTGGAAAGAAGTAAGAACACTGGTATCTGATCTCTTAAACTTCTTTGTCCTTCCTCGGAAGGAGCCGAAAGAACTTCCTGTCCCAGTGGAATAGAAGCATCTCTCCTTCATTTCCTGCTTTCCTGTGTATGATCTTTGATTCCTCCCATTCTTTCCCTGGCCATAAACCTTATGACTCAGAAGATAGTGGAAAGGGAACAATACCTACAAAGAAATAAAAAACTATATTGAGTTACCATTTTCAAAATCTTATCCTCATCTCATTTTCAAAATTATATTTTTGCTCCAGCAGAAATGGAAATATTTTTCACGCGCAACATAAAAGAAAGAAGCAGTGCCTGTGTAATAGCAATAACATCCCAAAACTTGGCATAGAAAGATAAGCCAGAAAGGGGTGTGTGTTCATCACGGTATCAGTCTTAGGTCCCTCTTGTCACCTCTCTCCTTTCTTTTCACTTAACTCCCGGCTATTAATAGATGTGCAGAGCTGTGTAGTGGCCAGAGGATGGTTGTGGTTAAGGAACGTGGTTTGAATCCTAGATTTTCGACTTAGTAATTGTATGGTCGGGAGCGAATTCAGCCCATCTCCCTGAGCCTCGGTTTCCCTTTTTGTAGTATGGAGATTAAAAACACCTTTCCTCACAACATTGTGATGAATATGGAATAAGAAAAGCTATATAAGTAGATGCCTAGTTCAGTGCCTGACCTATACCAGATGCTCAGTAAGTGGTTATATTATTATATCCTCAGCTGATAGATTTTCCTCCTCAAAGCATAACATCCAGTGTCTCAGTCTATTGCCTCCCATGACTCTGCCTCCAGTCTGCAGGTGTTACCAGCTTATGTTATCAACTCTACTCTTCTGACAGCTCAGCCTTTTTCTGCAGAGGCTTCCCAGTAGATCGGCACTCAAATTCTTCCCAGAGCTGGGGCAGGTAGAAGGCAAGGAGAGGAAAATTCTCGCCACCTGCCTGCGACTCGGATGCCATTCTGTTTGCATAATCTCTTTATGCAATGCCTCGGGTCCAAATAGCTCATGAAGCACTTCATAAAGTTTACTGACTCTAGAAAGCATGTTGCAAAGAGAAAGTACTAGGTCCACCACTGAGATGGCGCACCTCCAGGGTGCGGGGAGAGGTTACGAAACATGGCACAGTAGCTCTTCCCTGCGTGCGACCGGGAAGCCAAATAAGGAGAAATGCTCTGACTTAACCTGAGGGCACAGGGGAGTTAGACTCTTTGGAGGAAATGACCCTAGCTGGAAGTGTAATAAGAAAAGAAGAGATGCCTAGCTTTCATAACCACAGGTAGCTGAGAAATTAGATTTGCGATGCACCTTGAGATTTAATTTGTTTTCTTCAAGCCCGCATAACGCTTGGAAAATAATAGGTCAGGGTTTCTCCAGCCATGGCAGGGGAAGGCCACATCAAAGGCAGGTGAGGTACTTTTTAAATATGCAGATTCCTAGGGTCTAGATTGAGGCCTGAGAATCTGCATTTTAAAGCAACCCCTGGTGGCCATTATGGCACAAAAGGGTGTGTGTTTCGTTTCATTTCCATCTCCTTATACTGATCTCTGAATAAGGCCAAGAACCGGGAAATCCCAAGAAGCAACACTGAGGCACGGAGCTCCTAAGGGCCGCAGAAATAAAGAACACCTCGCCCCTTTCCCCACCCTCAAGAGAAAGGGAATATTGAAGAGCACAGCCTTATTGCTTCCCACCAATTAAGACACGCCTATGGTACCCCAATGTTCATAGCAGCACTTTCAACAATAGCCAAAACATGGAAAGAAACTAAGTGCCCATCAACTGACGAATGGATAAAGAAGTTGTGGCACATATATACAATGGACTACTACATGGCAATGAGAAAAAATGAAATCTGGCCATGCGTAGCAACATGGATGGAACTGGAGGGTATTATGTTAAGTGAAATAAGTCAGTCAGAAAAAGACAGATACCATATGTTTCCACGAATAGGAGGACTTGGTGAGACTAAGCAAAAACCAGGGGGAGGGGAAGAGGGGAAAGAAAAAAAAAGACACAGAGAGGGAGGGAGATAAAACATAAGAGACTCTCAAAGACTAAGAACAAACTGAGGGTGAGGGAGATGGGGGGGGGAGAGGGGGTGATGGGCATTAAAAAAGGGCACATGTTGGGATGAACACTGGGTGTTTTATGTAAACCAATTTGAAAATAAACTATTTTAAATTAAAAAAAAAAAAAAAAAAGACACGCCTATGGGCCCTCCACCATGGGTGTCCATATGAGCCTCTTTTCAAATTGGTATTTTCAAATCTCATACACACTTCTTCATGCAGCTGGTTATACTTTAATTTCTTTAAGGCAGTGGTTCTTAATGTTTTTCATGTCACAGGCTGCTTGAGACTGATGGAAACTGTGAATCCCCTCCCCTCAAAAAATAGGCATGTTTGCAATATTTAGCAGATAGCTCAAAACCCTAGGGCTTAAGGTAGGGTCCCCACACCAGGAGCCTTGGCATCACCTGGGAGCTTGTGAGAAAAGTAAATGCTATTTGTGACAACATGGTCTCACTTATATGCGGAATCTGAAAACACTGGACTCATAGCAACAGAGAACAGATTAGTGGTTGCCAGGGGTGGGAAGTAGGGGATAGAGGAAACGGCCGAAGGCAATCAAAGGGAACAAACTTCCCTTATAAGATGAATAAGGTGTGTAATAAGTAAAGTATAGTGACTGCAGTAACAATACCGCATTGTGTATTTGAAAGTTGCTAAGAGAGTAGATTTTAAGTTCAAAAAAATTAGAACTATATGAGATGATGGATGTGTCGGCTAACCTTAATGCAGTAATCATTTTGCAATCTGTACATATATAAAATAACTCTGCTGTATGTCTTACACTCACACAAAATCCTATGTCAGTTATATCTCAATAAATCTGGGGATAAAAAGGGATGTAGCCGCTGGTCTCAAAGTATGCAGAAAAAGTATTTGACAAAATTCAACATCCTTTCATGATAAAACTCTACAAATTGGGTACAGAAGGAATGTACCTCAACATAATAAAGGCCATATACGGCAAGCGCACAGCTGGCATCATACTCCGTGAGGAAAGCTTGAAAGCTTTTGCGCTAAGATCAGGAACAAGCCAAGAATGCCCACTCTCACTACTCTTATTCAACATTGTGCTGAAGTCCTAGCCAGAGCCCTTCGGCAACACAAAAAAATAAAAGGCATCCAAATCAGGAAGGAAGAAGCAAAATTTTCTCTGCAGGTGAAATGATCTTATATGCATAAAACGCTAAAGATTCCACTGAAAAACTGATAGAACTAATAAAGGAATTTCGTAAAGTCGCAGGACACAAATCAACATACAAAAATCAATGTGTATCATACACTAAACAGTGAACTATCTGAAAAAGAAATAAAACAGTGCCATTTAAAATAGCACCGAAAAAAGTAAAACACTTAGGAATATATATAACCAAGGAGGTGAAAGATCACTACGCTGAAAATGAGAAGACATTGATGAAAGAAATTAAAGAAGACATAAATGAAAGATATTTCAGATTCATAGATCAGAAGAATTAATGTTGTTAAAAGGTCCATACGACCCAAAGCCATCTATAGATTCAATGTAATCCGTGTCAAAATTCCAATGTCATTTTTCACAAAAATAGAAAAACCGATCCTAAAATGTGTATGGGACCACAAAAGACCCCAAATAACCAAAGAAATCCTGAGAGAGAACAAAACTGGAAGCATCACACTTCCTGATTTCAAACTTTCTTACAAAGCTATAGTAAGCAAAACAGTATGGTACTAGCATAAAAACAGACACCATAGATCCATGGAACAGAATCAAGAGCCCAGAAAAAGCCCCGTGCATATATAGTCAACTAATAGTTGACAAGGAGACCAAGAATCCACAATGAGGGAAAGGATAAATAGAGTTGGGGAAACTGGATATTCACATGTAAAAGAATGGAATCGGACCTCTATCTTACACCACTCGAAAATACTAACTCGAAATGGAGTAAACACTTAAATATAAGTCCTGACACCATAAAACTTCTGGAAGAAAACATGAGGAAGAAGCTCCTTAACATCACTCTTAGTGATTCTTTCGGCTATAACACCAAAAGCACAGGCAACAAAAGTTAAAATAAACAAGTGGGATGACATCAAACTAAAAAACTTCGGCACAGCAAAGGATACAGTCAACAAAATGAAAAGGCAGCCTATGGAATGCGAGGAAGTATTTGCAAGTCGCCTATCTGATAAGGGGTGAATATCCAAAATATATATGTATAAGGAACCCATTCAACTCAATAGTAAAGATAAATCAATAACCCAACTTAAAAAACAGGCAGAAGACTTGAATAGACATTTTTACAAAGAAGACATACAAACGGCCAAGAGGCGCATGAAAAGGTGCTGGACACCACTAATCATCAGAGAAATGCAAATCAAAACCACAATGAGAGATCACCTCACACCTGTTAGAATGGTTATTATCAAAAAGGCAAGAAACAACGGGTGTTGGTGAGGATGTGGAGAAAAGGAAACCTCTGCCCGCTGTTGGCGGGAATGCAAACTGGTGCGGCCCCTGTGGAAAACAGTATGGAGGTTCCTGAAAAAATTTTAAATACAACTACCATATGGTCTAGCAGTCCCACCTGTGGGTATATACCGGAAGGAAATGAAATCACAGTCTCAAATATCTATATCCCCATGTTCGTTGCAACATTACTTCCAATACCCAAGACATGGAAACAACCTAAGTGTCCATCAACGGATGCATGGATAAAGAAAACATATACAAAGGAATATTATTTGTCCATAACATAAGAAGGAAATCCTGCCTTTTGCAGCAACGTGGATGGCCCTTGAAGTCATTATGCTAAGTGAAATAAGTCAGGCATACAAATTGTATGTCTCACTTACATGTGGAACCTCATAAAAATGGCCGAACTTATAGAAACAGGGTAGAATGATGGTTACCAGGGGCTGGGGGGTGGGGGGAAGGGAGAAATGTTGGTCGAAGGAAACACACTTTCAGTTATAAGATGAATAAGTTCTGATGATCTAATGTATAGCATGGTGACTCTGATTAACTGCTGAAAGAGGCAAGAAAGGAATATTCCCTAAATCTTCAGATGGAGCACGGCACTGCTAACATCTTGATCTCTGACCTCTAGCGTCCAGAACTATGAAAGAATAGATTTATGTTCTTTAAAGCCACTCGGTTTAGGAAACTAGTACTGCCTACTTCATTTAGGTATTCCCTTGCTTATATTCCTTCTTTTATCATGGGTCTGGCTCCAATCTCTGCATGCTCCCTGAATACAGAGGACACATGGAACAAGCACTCTCTAAGATGTGCAAGAAACCCCTCTCACTGACTTGAAGTGAGGGTAAGCGTCCAACTTCACCTCCATCATGGGATGAAGAAAGGGGAAATGTCACACAACTACAGAATCCAAAAAACTTCTCTCTCTCTCTCTCCCTCCCTCCCTCCCTCTCTCTCTCTCTCTCTCTCTCTCTCTCTCTCTCTCTCTCTCTCTCTCTCTCTCTCTCCCTCTCTCCTGGCCTCTCAAGCACCAATCATCTGACATACTTGAGTTGATATTGAGCTAAGGGTCCAAAATTTCATGTGTGTCAATCCAGCACCTCATGATCGAACATTGGAATGTGAGAGTATTTAACATTATTTATTTTATATTAAGAGCCTTTAAGACCTAACCAAAAACTAAGACAGGTAGAATCCCATTTTATACTTCTGGACGGCAAAACATCTCGGTTTTCCGTTACCTTAGAAACTATTTTCTAATTTCTAGTCCTGAGAAACTTAAGTGAAACTATAAGCTGCTAAGCAGCTAAGGTCCTCTTGCTAATTGTCTAAGTCAAACAGAAATGACATGGTGTTCTGAAAACATCAGAACTCATGTTCCCGTGAGTCTCTCCAAAAATCGTTACACCCACTAAAATCATAATCGCATATGGTTTACAAAGCGAAGTCTTTATTTGTCAAATCCAGGGGATAGGGAGAAAAAGGAGTTTTCCAAACTATGTGCAGTTGCTTTTCAGATTTTGAATAGGATATGTTTCAAGAGTTGATTTGTAAGGTTTTTGAAATTTAGAACACACTCGCTAACAAAATGGTGTCCAAAAAAGTGATTCATTTTTTCAGATTAATCCCCCCTCTACATTTTGTGTAGTTTGATTTTGTTTATTTTGGTGTAAGAAGTAGATCTTGAGCCACGACTCTATGCCAGGTGCTGAGCTGAGCATTCGATTTCTAGTAGTTGCTATTAACGCCCCATCCCTGACACCCAGCACATGTTCAATAAATAGTGTGTATGTCGATACATTCATGAACGAATGAATGAATCTTAGTTGAAGGGGCATAAGCTTGCTGCCTGACAGACCTGGATTTGAACCCTGGCTCCATCTTTTACTTGCTTTATGACACTGGGCAACTCACTCACTCTCCTTGAGCCTTGTTTTCCTCGTGTGCGCTATGGAGGCAAAAAAAAATGCTGTGAAGACTAAATGAGACATGGTATGTAGAGCGGCAGGTAAAATGCCTTGCACGTGGGCACTCAATAATGTTAATATCATTCTAATCCTCTTGAATTAATACCTGCTGAGTCAGTATGTCAATCAAACACGAGAGGGCAGTCTCATTTTTCTAACTCAGTGTTAGAAGTGACCTTGCACCCCCCCCTTCACCAAAGGGGACATTTGCAATGACATCTGGAGACGTTTTGGGTTGTCATAACTAGTGATGGGTGGTGGATGCTACTGGCTTCTATTGCATAGGGGCTAGGGATGCTTCTCAACTTCCTACAATGCCCAGGACAGCCCCCTAAAACACATCCGGCCCCAAATGTCAGTAGTGCCAAGCTTGAGAAACCTTGCTATGTATGCACAGGACACATCGCTTTGTGGTACACCTACTTCCTTCTGTCTGAGTCCAGCCACTCCCTCGCTCTTTTCCACTTTCAGCATCTTTAGAATCACAGAACCCTTGTGTCATAAGAAATGATCCTAGTTGGGTTCCCCCCAGAAGCAGACTCGGGGACAAGGTTCGAGTGTAAGTTAGCGGGAGGTGGAGGAAACAACAGGAGAGGAAGAAACGAGTCAGGGAGCAGAAGGAAGATAATAACAGATGCAGAGTCGGCTGCCATGGTGGGCACCTGAGCCAGGAGCCAGGGAGACGCATGTCTCAGCCCTGAGGCAAGGGAGCCGGGGCATTTATCCACAAACCCACGGCAATCATTAGCTGAGGACTTCTCCAGGGATATTGATTCCCTGATACCTTTGGTCTCCTGCCTGAGGGGTAAAGTAGGATTCGGAGGCCAGAGAGAGTCCTCAAGCAACAAAATGTAGGCACTGGGAGTTAGAAGTCAGACCAGTGCGCCATGATGTAGTAAGAGTGATGGGCTGTGCACAGGACAGGGACAGCATCCGCTTCATAGGTTTGTCACCACGGCTTTGCTAACGAGCATGGCCTCCGGGGTCTGAGTGCTTGGATCCAAAATTTGGACGTGCCATTGACTCGGTCTGGGACCTTGAACAAGTTACCCTTCGAACTTCAGTTTCCTCCACTGCCAAGTAGCAACGACAGGAGTGCTGACCTCACAGGGCTGCCGCGGGAATGAAACAAGAACGTACATGTGAATCACATAGAGTGTCTTGCTTGGGCAGCCGTGGCCGTCATAGTGATCGAGGTCATAATAATAGCTAACCGTGGTTGAGCATTTACTGCATGCCAGGCGCCCACAGAAGTGTATGGGGTGCACTAGCTCATTTAATCTTCCCAATGACTCTTTGATGTAGAAGCCAATGATTATCCCTGCTTCGCAGGTACAGGCAAGGCGCTGAAAGGTCAGCCATGTAAAGTGTGCTGCTTGAGATAAGATCGGGAAGTTGGGAGCCATCAGTTATGTAAAGAAGGAGGAAAGGACATTCCAAAAGTAGGAAGTACGCCGTGTTCACCTATGCTAAATCAGAGTCTTCTGTAAAATTTTTACCTCCTTGTGTGGTGACAGAGTCAGACACTGAAATATGGCCAAATATTTCCTGATGATCCGCGTGCCAGGTGTAATCACTCACCTGAATTGCACGGTGACATTTTGCCCAAGCCCGGTGCTCCCCAAAGCAAGCAGTGGGCGGCAGCTCCATCCTGAGGAACGTAGTCTTTTTCTCACCGTCGCCCACAATCACAATGAAACCTGACCTTTGCGGTTTCATTTTCGGGCTTTTGAAATGAAGATGTCGGGATTCAAAATTGGACAACGTTGTCAGCAGGGAGACGTCTGGAAGCAGAAGATTTATGGTAATAAAAACTTGTGCTCTCAAAGGACCAGCTAAATTACAGTTGGCACAGGGCATATTAGAGCTTGTCCAGACTTACTGTCAGCCCTCTGAATTCATGGCCTTAAAAGGCAGTAAATTGTTGGAGGAGTGTACTGCTTAAGCAGATCAGAGGCAAAAACGAAAGTGGAGAGCCTATAAAATGAAAATTATTGGATTCCAAACTTTTCTCCTAAATTTTATCAAAATATAAGATCTCCTGACATGAATGGGGGTTTTATTAAGGAGTCTGAAATTCCCATTGCCGTCCGATCCCTCTGTCTGATTCTCCCCTACCCTGATCTGGCGGGGGGGATGGGGGGCGAGAGGGGATGGGGGTGTCGCAAGGTGTTTGAAGAAGAAAAAGATTGAGCAGCAGCCAGCAAATGAGTTAACATCATTTGCTCATTTATCCCAGTCTATTTTTGCCCTTCGGTGCTGTAAAATTGTGAACGCTCAATCTGGAAATTGAGAATACCTCAAAAAAAATAATAATAAGGAAGACTCACTCACCATGAGTATCCTGTAAGCCTTTATGGTATTAAGCATCGATTTTATTCCTTTCATGACACACCCATCTGTAATATGAATATCCTTAATTTACAAGTAAATTTAGCACATTTATCAAGTTAGAAACTGCTCTACCAGCGTTATGTGCAGTATAATAAGGGAACGATGATTAAACATTTATTCATACCCTCCTTAATAAGCAAAATATTTCTCCACAGAAAGCTGAAAAGTTAAGAAGCGGGGCGAGGTGGGGGACAATGTGAGTATAAAAGAACACAGAACAATGTGTAATCAATGGTGAAAATCTATATCCTCGCCCTGCTTAACGGGATGACAGCTCTGGGCTGCCTCAGCCTGGCACGTTCCCCTGGGAACCTGCCCTCTCCCTCTCCCAAAAAACACCCACTCTCTAGTTCTCTCCTAATGGCGCAAGCAAAGACAAAAGCTCCAAGATAAATAGGGAACAGAAGACAGTCTTTCCGTGTGTTTTACCTCAAATAACCATGCCCACGAGGGTCAGAGGTGATGAAATTCTATCCAGTGTGAGGAATATGACAGTATTCCTTCTTTCTTCACACTAGCCCTGGGGAAATGAAATTCCACACCCTCCCATGATAGCCCAGCCCAATTTTTTTTATGAGCAAGAACATGAAAAAAGATCTTGCTTATGACTAACCTAAATCCTTCATCTTGCACTTTAAAATTTTTTTTTTAATTTTTGAGAGACAGAGCATGAGCAGGGGAAGGGCAGAGAGAGAGGCAGACACAGACTCCGAAGCAGGCTTCAGGCTCTGAGCCATCAGCACAGAGCCCGATGCGGGGCTCGAACTCACAGACTGTAAGATCGTGACCTGAGCCGAAGTCAGACGCTTAACCGACTGAGCCACCCAGGCGCCCCTCATCTTGCACTTTAAACCGCTTTTCCCTTTGATTGTCCTCACTAGACGTAGAGAAGCTGTCGTCTATCTAATATCCACTTCCTTATTTCTCTTTATCTTCTCAGAGTCCCTCGATTTCACTGCCGTCCTTGTTTTTTCACACCTGGGCGTTTATTTTCTGGGCTGTGTGCGAATTCTCGAAGGTTCTTAAACTTCATGAGTTGTGTGGTTCAGAATTACATAGGTTATTTGAAAGAGGCCTTGAGGCATCTGGGTGGCTCAGTCCGTTCAGCATCCAACTCTTGATTTCAGCTCGGGTCATGATCTCACGGTCCTGAGGGTGAGCCCTGCGTTGGGCTCTGCACTGACAGTGTGGAGCCTGCTTGGGATTCTCTCTCCCTCTGTCTCTTTGCCCCTCCCCCACTTGTGTTCACGCTCTCTCTCCCTCTCTCTCTAAATAAATAAACATTTAAAAAATGAAAATAAAAGAGGCCTTAACCAAGACTGTATATGAGCTCTTTTTTATTTCAAATTGATGTATTATAAACATAAATATATTCCTTTTATATAAAAAAAATTAAACACTATATAAACACATGGGTTAAAAATAAAAGTCCATCTCAGGGCACCTGGGTGCCTCAGTCCGTTGAGCATCCAGCTTCAGCTCAGGTCGTTGTCTCGCAGTTTGTGAGTTCCAGCCCCGCGTCGGGCTCTGTGCTGACAGTTCAGAGCCTGGAACCTGCTTGGGATTCTTTGTCTCTGTCTGTCTCTGCCCCTCCCCTGCTCGCTTGCTCTCTCTCTCGCTCTCTCTCTCAAAAGTAAATAAACATTTAAAAAAATTTATTTAAAACATAAAAGTCCATCTCAAAACACTTCCTTAAGTAGCTATATTTAAAATTTGATATGTGTCCTCTTGAACTATTATCTTCCCATTCACAAACCCATGTGCATACATAAACATATAGTACGTTGAGTTTTATTGAGATTATTTATCTTCGTTTTTATAATTTATTTTTGTATACTTCTTGGAAATTTTGTTATACTTCTGGGCACATATGACAAAACTGTTCAAGACTAAAATGGATGTAACTTCGGTTGGGGACAGAGGCTAGAAATAACCATGACTTAAACAAATTAGATCATTTCTCTCTCACCGTGACAGAAACTAGCTCGTTGTTCTCCAAACCATATTCCTTTCCCTCCTGGGCATACAGTTGAACTACACCTCCCAGACCCCTCATCGTTGACCACATCCACGTGACTGAGGTTCACCAATGAGCAACGAGCAGAATTCAAGTGCACCACTTCCAGGCATCGGTGATGAAACCCTCCCACAGGTGATCCTCCGCTCCCCCATCTGAATGGAGTGGGCTCTAGGGCTCTAGAAAATAGGGGAGCCACATGGAAGGCAAGATCCCTGGTTGCCTCTTTGAAAGGATCTTCCAGGAGACCCATTCGCCCCAAACATCTAAGATGGACACTTACATGAATGAAAATGATCTTTCTTTGTGCTAAGCCACCAACATTGGGAGTTGTTTGTTACAGTAGTGAGCCTAGCTTGAAAACTACACTCCCATAAAATGAACCCGAGTTGAGCATGGTAGGGTGGCCCTGAACAGTCATCAGAAATCTGAACGTTTATCTCCTGCTTCACCATTCTTAACAAGTATGGTAGGTCTTGGTACTGTCTGCTGTGCTTAGTCTCTGGACCTTGTGGGGAACTGAATGTGTGAATCTCCAGGCTGTCATCCTTTCCGTGATTATAGTATATCCCATGTCTGATGCCTGTTCATTACTATATAATTTCGGAACATTATAGCAAGATGATGTTTGTAGCATAATAAGAAAATGTAGCCAAGTCTCATATAAGGTCTCAAAAAACAGTATAGAATTTCCCAAAGCTCCAGATCAATTCATCTGTTCACTGCCTCGTAATTCTAGGAGCCCCTGTCTTCCCAGAAGGCCACTGGATTAACACCAAGGAATAACAGTCTGTGCGTATCAAGATTTTAGTGTTCTCTGCCTCAGTCTTGATTCCTTGCTCCTAATCAGGGGCATAAACTGAGCGCTCTGTGAAGATGCTAGCTTTCTGTTCTTATTGGTTGTGGCAGAGATCGTCAAGGTATTCGCCAAACTCACCTCCTCTTCTTCTTGAGCACACAGCTAGACTACATTTCCCAGCTTCCCTTGCAGCCAGGTGTGGCCAGATGCCTTAGTTCCGGTCTATGGATTGTGGGAAGAAGTGGTATGCACCACTTCCAGTCCTGGCCCATAGGGATATTTGTCAGCTTTCAAGTACCTGTGGACAGATTTTTAGTGCCCTATCTAAGAACAAAGTTGTGAATTAAATATGAGAGGAGGAAAGAAGACATTTCAGGGGAGAAAAGAGGAAATCACAGAAGAGGATACATTTTTTTTTTTAAGAGAGAGGAGAATATATGTTATATAAACATCCAAAGGAAATACCTGGAGAAAAACTCTCAGGACTAGGTAGCATGCCCCAGTCCTATACAAATCAAATCCTTTAATTTAGGATAAACCACAATGAATATTCAGTCATAGGCCCAACCGACAGTTTTAAAGTCTTACGAGAGGGCTGAAGTGTGACTCAATGACAAGACCAGTATCTGGATTAGTGGCTCTGATGTAAATAAAGGTGAGTTCACATCTTGGCTCTGTTGTTTATTAACTGGGCAAATTTAGATTAATCATTTAGTGACTCCAGCCTTCTGTTTCATAACTTCAAATACATAAAAATACTACTTGTCTCGTAGATTAAATTAAATCATGCATATAAAGTGCTTCGAACAAAGCCAGGCACACAATCACTCCTTATTAAATTCACAACCTGTGGCAGAGACATTTACTGCTCTTACTCGTGCGCACCCCCACATTTCCCAGGCTCTTTAAAGTTGAACAAGACTATGTACCTAGTTCTGTCCAGTGTCCATTGCTGAGTCTTCAAAAGGAGGATGGCTGCCTTGAGTCACTGTCTCCTATCAGACTTCATGTGAGTGGGAAATACACCTTCGTTGGGCTCAACCACTGAGACTTCAGGATCTTGTTACCGCAGCATGGCCTAGGCTAACCTAGTACACCATTATAATGCAGTCTCATTATATGCACAATCAGATACATTCAATTATGTAATCTTGGGAAAAACAAAAAAAAACAAAACGAAGAGGGAATGAATTGGAAAAATTAATAGTGTTAAAATGTCCACCTTACCCAAAGCAATCTATAGATTCAAGGCAATCTCTATCAAAATACCAACAGTGGGGCGCCTGGGTGGCTCAGTCGGTTAAGTATCCAACTTTGGCTCAGGTCATGATCTCAGGTTCATGAGTTTGTGTCCCGCATCGGGCTCTTTGCTGACAGCTCAGAGCCTGGAGCCTGCTTCAGAATCTGTGTCTCCCTCTCTTTGCCCCTCCCCTGCTCATGCTGTCTCTCTCTCCAAAATAAATAAACTTAAAAAAAAAAAAGAGTCATTAAGAAAAAAAAAAACCAACAGCATTTGTCACAGAACTAGGACAACTAATACTAAATCTGCATTGGCTCACAGAAGACCCCACATAGCCAAAGCAGTCTTGAGGAAGAAACACAAAGCTGGGAGTATCACAATTCCAAATTTCAAGACCTACTACAAAGCTGTAGTAATCCAAACAGTATGGTATTGGCACAAAAATAGACATGTAGATTAAAAGAACAGACTAGAGAGCCCAGAAATAAACCCATGATTATATGGTTAATTAGCCTATGACAAAGGAGGCAAGAATACACAATGGGGAAAGGACAGTCTCTTCAATACATGGTGCTGGGAAAACTGGACAGCTACATGCAAAAACAGAAAACTGTACCACTTTTTAACACTATACACAAAAATAAATTCAATGATTAAAGGCCTAGGGGCATCTATCATCCTAGTTAAGCGTCCAACTCTTGGTTTCAACTCACGTCATGATCTTATGGTTCATGGGTTCAAGCCCTGGATCAGGCTCCATAGCTAGCAACACGGAGCCTGCTTGGGACTCTCTCTCTCTCAAAATAAATAAATAAACTTAAAAAAAAAAACTCTTTTAAAAATGATTAAATAAGGCCTAAATGTGAGACCTGAAACCATAAACATCCTAGAACAGAGCACAGACAGTAATTTCTCTGGCATTGGCCTTAGCAACATTTTCCTAAATATGTCCCCTGAAGAAAGAGAAACAAAAGCAAAACTAAACTATTGGGACTACATTAAAATAGAAATCTTCTGCACAGTGAAGGAAACCATCAACAAAACAAGAAGGCAACTGACCAAATGAGAGAAAATATTTGTAAATTATATATCCAATAAAGGATTAATATCCAAAATACATAAAGAACTTCTGCAACTCAGTACCAAAAAAACCGATATGATTTAACAATGGGCAGAGGACCTGAACAGACATTTCTCCAAAGAAGACTTCCAGATGGCCAACAGACACATGAAAAGATGCTCAACATCACTCATCATCAGGGAAATCCACATCAAATCTACAACGAGATATTACCTCACATCTGTTAGAATGGCTAAAATCAGGGGCGCCTGGGTGGCTCAGTCGGTTAAGCAGCCGACTTCAGCTCAGGTCATGATCTCACCGTCTGTGAGTTCGAGCCCCGCGTCGGGCTCTGTGCTGATGGCTCAGAGCCTGGAGCCTGCTTCGGATTCTGTGTCCCCCTCTCTCTCTGCCTTTCCCTTGCTCACATTCTGTCTCTATGTCTCTCAAAAAATAAAATAAAAACGCTAAAAAAAATAAAAAAAAAAAAGAATGGCTAAAATCAAAAAGACAAGAAATAACAAGTGTTGGCGAGGATGTAGAGAGAAAGAAACTCTGGTGCACTGTTGGCTGGAATGTAAATTATTAGTACAACCACTGCAGAAAACGGTATGGAGGTTCCTCAAAAAATTAAAAATAGAAATATCATATGATCCAATAATTCCACTATTGGATATTTGCCCAGAGAAAACAAAAACACTAATTTGAAAAGATATATGCACCTTTATGTTTATTGCAGCATTTTTTTTACAATAGTCAAGATATGAAAGCAGCATAAGCATCCATCCATAATAAATGGATAAGGAAGATGTGTGTGTACAGAATAGAATATGACAAAGCCGTAAAAAAAGATGGGATTGTGTCATTTGAGGCAACATGAATGAACCCCAAGAGTACCATGCTAAGTGAAATAAGTCAGATTGAGAAAGACAAATACCACATGACTTCACTCATATGTGGAATCTAGGTAAAAAATGAATAAGCAAACAAAAAGCAGAATCAGGCCTATAAATACAGAGAACCAACTGCCAGGGGGTGGGGGCTGGCGTGTTGGGCAAAGTGGGTGAAGGAGAGTGGGAGATACAGGCTTTCAGTTATAGAAAGAATAAGTCACGAGAATAAAAGGCACGGAATAAGGAGTATTGTCAATGGTAGTGTAATTGTGCTGTATGGTGACAGATGGTGGCTGCACTTGTGGTGAGCACAGCATAACGTATAGAGTTGTCAAACCACTATGCTGCACGCCTCGAAACTGTTGTGACGTGCATCACCTGTACTCAAATTTTCAAAATTACCAAAAAAGGGAAGGAAATACCATTCTGCTCCCTTTTTCACTCAAAAAGTGCAAGCCCTAGCATGAGTATGAGGGAAGAATCACCCAAGGAGGGACGCACCTTCATTTGGTCCCCGTTTTTACTGCCTCTTATATAGTCTAAGCATCTCACTAGCTAAATATAGCTGTAGTGTTTAAAGACGCGTATTTCGTATACATCGGGTTCCCTAAACAGACAACTATTTTACCTCGTGCTCAACTGCAAAGCAAAGCTCAGAATTCTGTTCCAAAGCTGGTGAAAAATGCAGCTGTGTTGGGCTCACTCAAGGAAGGTAAATCTCTTGCCCGGCAGTGTGGCATTTTTCCTAAGGGATCTTCATGAATAATTTTGACCAGAGGAACTTGCCAGCTAATTTTAGACCCGGCCTCCAGTGTGAGATAGAACTCCACCTGATTACTGTGAGCATGAAATTATAGGACGGTGAAATTTGATAAGTGTATAGAATTCTTGGAACACAGTAGCCACTCGGTAAATGCCAACTTCTTCCCTCGGCTGCCGCATTTACTTGAACAGCATACGTCAGGGGCCCCGGTCCGATGGATGACCTTCTCCTGGTCAGGGCTAGTGAATCATGTTGGGCGAAAGAGGAATGTTTACGCCACCCTTCCACATCAACACACCCCCTTATGCTTCCATACGAGAAGGGACCTCCACACCTCTCTACCTGATGGCCAAGAGTTAGCGGGAACATCTACAATCTCCAAAAGCTCTTCCCAACAGAAGGCAAGGAATCCCATTGGTTAGGGTCTAGGCTATTCATCGGGTGCTATTTTTCTCAATCAATAGGGTTACGGAGCTTTACGGGCCTCGGCCCACTCAGGCGCATTCTGCCTTTGCTCTTCCTGAGCTCGGGTGGCATTTCAGGAGAAAGTCCTCCATCTTTGTGTCCGACCTTCATGGGATGGGGCCTCCTGGACAGAGCTTCCCCATGAAAGTAGAACTTGCCTTTCCTTCTCTCTCAGTGTGTCCTGCCAGCCACTCTGTGAGCGAGGCAGACGTGTACCCCCTGAAGTTACGTGGGGAAGTGGACATAAAGACTGTTTATGGTCTCCATCACCCGGAAGCTTGGGAAGGATGAAGGGTGAGTGCAAAGCTCACCTCAGTCCCTGGCACAAAGAAAGGTACACCTTCCCTCGGAACATTATCCATAAATGTTCCTTTATAAGGAGATCAAGAGGACACTTCTTGTGATGAGCCCTGAGTATAGAATTGTTGAATCGTTATATGGTACACCTGAAACTAATATCACACTGTATGTTAATTATACTTCCAGGGAAAGAAGAAAAAATGTTTTCCTCATAAACTGCCCTAGCTCTCTTTCTTATCCTTTGTAGAATTACAGGAACTATAACTAAAGGCTCGTCTGGAAATAAGTTATGATAGCTACATGTAGCCAGACTTCATCTCCAAGAATTGTTACAGCCATTCATTCAGTAGTAGCTTGGGAAAGGGAGCCTCTTATGTGGTTACATATTAAAGTACTGCATCACTTATGAAAGAAATTACATTGCTCCGTTATAATGCATTTCTTTATCGCACAATAGAATAAAATATGCAAAATCTGATCTACTCAATGGGCACAGACCAAAGCCGTTTATTCCTGCTGGGTCTTATTATGAAGACAAATGCTGTAGAAATGGGGGTTCATATATTTCTGTTTATATTATATATACATAAAGATGTATAAGTATGCATGAATATGTGGAAAATATTTTAATAAGCAAAAGCCTAAAATACCTAATGTAACAAAGGGAGCTAAAACTTTGGGGTTTTTACGAATTGCACGGAGCTCACGTTCGGATGATGCTGTAATTTAATTAAGAGGTGAAGATGGCTCGGGCTGTGGGAGGCAGAGAGGCAGCCAACACGGGTGATGTATTCAACGTGCTGACCAAAGGAGAAATTAAACACACAAAAGCATATTCCAAGAAGGTTACTTCCTGTACCGAATTAAGAAATGACAACCCCCGTGGTGTCTGTTCCATGCTCCATACCTGTGGGATTTGCTTTCTTCTGATATACATTGCTATCTTCCACAAGTTTCTATTAAGATGATACATGCCCACCGATTCCTGCCTCTCCCCCTATGCATCAGTGGTTGCAACAGTTCGTGCACGCCTTTTAGTTTTTTGTAGGGGGAAGAGTAGTTCCCGTTTGTGACATACAACTCCATGTCACTCCATATGAGGCCACACCTAGTCAAATGTTTAAAAATACACTAGTGACTCTAGATGGTGTTTTTCACATTATGTGGTGACTGCAGCCCACGAAATTTATTTTCTTTCAAGAGATTTTTAATGTAAGCTCTGGAGAAATTTTCAGGGAGGGGAAAGCTGGTAACACCTCATAGGTAGGGAGGCACTTGGGTGGCTCAGTCGATTAAGCGACCACCTCTTGATTTCAGCTCAGGTCATGATCTCACAATTCATGAGATCGAGCCCCATGTTGGGCTCCATTCCGACAGCAAGGAGCCTGCTTGGGATTCTCTCTCTCTCTCTCTCTCTCTCTCTCTCCCTCCCTCTCTCCCTCTCTCTCTCTCTCTCTCTCCCTTCTCCCTCTCCCTCCATCTCCTCCTCTTTCTGCCCCTTCCCTGCTCATGCTCCTTTGCTGCTTTCTGTCTCTCTCTAAATAAACATTAAAAAAAATAAAATGTATGTTTTTTTAAGAAACTAACATGTTCAAAGTAGAGGAGCTGCAGTTCCCCCTCCTTGGAGTTCCCACCTGAAACTTACCAGAAGCCTTTGCGCACCTGTCTCCAATTTCATTGTCTCCCGTCCTCTGTCCCTGCAAACTTACCTTTCTCTCGAAGTTGGTATTTGCCATTCCAAGGCATTCCTTTATGTCTTTACCACATACGTAGGTACTCACAAGCAAACCACAACTGCTGTGCAGACTTCTAAATGCCACATAAATAGCATCATCCTTTGCGCCTTCCTCTACATCACGCATCCTCAGCTGGAATGACGATTGGTTCTTGGCGGGGCGAAAAATACATCCTCTTCTAATGGACGAAGCACAGATGGACGTACAGTTGGTATGCAGATACACAGTGTATCTGAGGTATCTCAATTTCAAGAGAGAGAATGGGGAATAAATGTCTTAAAAAGGGCTCTCTTGGGAGGCAATACAGAAAAAAAAATTGAGAAACCCCGTCCTACGTTTGTCTACTTCCCCTTAGTTTTCTGTCTATAAGACGTGTCTGTGTTGATGTGTCTACCTCTAGTCTATTCGTTTCCACTGTGAAGAGCATTCCTTCGCATGAGCATATGTATCTATTCTTCTGTGCAGAACGGGGTCAGTTGGCTCTGCACGTGTGGACGTCCCTGAGTATGTCTCCTCACTCACGGGTAAGGGACTTTTCCTGTGATGTACACCGAAAGGTGGTGGCATTGCTGGGGCTTGAGTAGAAGCATATTCAACCTTGCTAAGTGCGGGTCAAGCAGTTACAGAGCCCCCCGGATTCACACCCCACCTCTTGGAAGGAATTTCAAAGAATGCACAGCCATCTGTAACTTCTCCAGGTTGAGGACGTGGGGAGGACATGGTCCCCACCTTCCCACCAGCGCAGCACAGAGCAGAAGAAAACTCACTCTTTCTTTCAACAATACTCTCCACGTCTCTCCAGTCGATCACCTATTTTTGTGGACTGTGTGTGTGTGTGTGTGTGTGCGTGTGTGTGTGTCCATCCTTAAGGTTGTTTTCATACAGAGAAGAGTAGTTTGGAGTTCTTTGTGTGTGTTTTAAAAAATCAACATTCAATTTATTAAAATTACAAATTCAGAAATCTAGTTCCTTAAGTTTTTTTTTAATGTTTATTTATTTTTGAGAGAGACAGACAGAGTGCGAGCAGGGGAGAGGCAGAGAAAGAGAAGGAGACACAGAATCCAAAGCAGCTCCAGGCTCTGAGCCATCGACACAGAGCCCGATGCGGGGCTCAAACCCACAAGGGTGAGATCGTGACCTGAGCCGAAGTCGGGTGCCCAACCGACTGAGCCACCCAGGCGCCCCTAAGTTTTTTTTTAATTACTGAAAAAATTTTACAAATGGTAATAGTATTGCACATTATGTTAAAAACGTCATTACCTTGGGGCACCTGGGTGGCTCAGTAGGTTAAGTGTCTGACTTTTGGTTTTGGCTCAGGTCATGATCACGTAGTTCTTGAGTTCGAGTCCTGCGTCGGGCTCTGCGCTGACAGTACGGAGCCTGCTTGGGATTCTCTCTCCCCCGCTCTCTGCCCTTCCCTTACTTGCATGCATGCTCTCTCTCTCTCTCTCAAAATAAAATAAACATTTTTTAAAATATCATTACCTTTGAGAGATATATTATATTTTTTTCTTCAAATTTTTATTTAAATTCTAGTTAACATACAGTGCAATATTGGTTTCAAGAGTAGAATTCAGTGGTTCATCACTTCCACACAACACCCAGTGCTCATCACAAGTGTCCTCCTTAATGCCCATCACCCATCTAGCCTGTCCCCCACCCACCTCCCTCCATCAACCCCCAGTTTGTTCCCTATTGTTAAGAGTCTCTTATGGTTTGTCTCTCTCTCTTTCTCTCTCTCTTTTCCCCCTTCCCATATGTTCATCTGTTTTGTTTCTTAAATTCCACATATGAGTGAAATCATATGGTATTTGTCTTTCTTTGACTTATTTCACTTAGGATAATACACTCTAGCTCCATCCACATTGTTGATGGCAGGATTTCATTCTTTTTGATGGCTGCGTAATATGACGTTGTCACATCTTATTTATCCATTCATCGGTCATGGACATTTGGGCTCTTTCTGTAGTTTGGCTTTTGTTGATAATGCTGCTAGAAACATCACGGTGCATGTGCCCCTTCAAATCTATATTTTTGTATTCTTTGCGTAAATACCTAGTAGTGCAATTGCGGGATCATAGGGTAGTTCTATTTTTAACTTTTTGAGGAACCTCCATACCCTTTTGCACAGCGGCTGTACCAGTCTGCATTCCTACCAACAGCGCAAGAGGGTTCCCCTTTCTCTGCATCCTTACCAACACTTATTGTTTCTTGTGTTGTTAATTTTAGCCATTCTGACAGGTGTGAGGTGGTATCTAATCATGGTTTTGGTTTGTATTTCCCTGATGATGAGTGATGTTGAGCATCTTTTCATGTGTCCATTGGCCATCTGGATGTCTTCTTTGGAAAAATGTCTTTTCATGTCTTCTGCCCGTTTCTTCACCAGATGATTGTTCTTTGGGTGTTGAGTTTGATCAGTTCTTTTTCGGTTTTGGATACTAACCCTTTATCAGATATGTCATTTGCAAGTATCTTCTCCCATTCCATAGGCTGTCTTTTTGTGTCATTGATTGTTTCTTTCTCTGTGCAGAAGCTTTTACCTTGATGAAGTCCCAACAGTTCAGTTTGCTTTCGTTTCCCTTGCTTCTAGCGACATGTCTAGTAAGAAGTTGCTATGGCCAAGGTCAAAGAGGTTGCTGCCTGTGTTCTCCTCTAGGATTTTGGTGGTTTCCTGTCTCAAATTTAAGTCTTTTATCCGTTTCAAATTTATTTTTGTGTATGGTGTAAGAAAGTGGTCCTATTTCATCCTTCTACATGTTGCTGTCCAGTTTTCCCACACCGTTTGTTGAAGAGACTGTCTTTTTTCCATTGGATACTCTGTGTTGCTTTATCGAAGATGAGTTGATCATCCTTAAGTTTTTAAAAGCTTAAAATTTTGTTCTATACCAAAATTTAGGAATAGCCTTTAAGACATCCTTAAAAAACGTCAGTCCCGTTTCTTTTTTTTTTTTTAATTTTTTAATGTATATTCATTTTCGAGAGACAGAGATAGAGAGAGTGGCGGAGGGACCAAGAGAGAGAGGGAGACACAGAATCCGAAGCGGGCTCCAGGCTCTGAGCCGTCAGCACGGTGCCGACGCGGGTCTCGAACCCACAAACCGTGTGATCATGACCTGAGCCGACGTCGGATGCTTAGCTGACTGAGCCACCCAGGCGCCCCAACGTCAGTCCCATTTCTAACTTAATTAAATGTTGTAAGCATTTTTAACTAAATTTACAAATTTAATGTATTTCATTTTTTTAAAAAAGCTACAGTTGTCTGACTTCACCAACAAAACTTTCAAGTTCTTCAGTAATGTTTATTAATGTAATAAACTTATAAATAGGAGAACACTTAAATACTTTAAGTAAAATTTCAACTTAGCACAAATCTAAATTAATTACTCAATTACATGCTCTGATTATCTGAAACACATCTATCCTTAATTGTAAGTTTTCTTAGAGTTAAAGGCTACTAACCCATTATATCATCCCACACAATTTGGGTGTCGGTTTCCCATGTAGTCTTGGGGGTTGGCCAGAACATGACTGAATGTTTGACCATGACACTGGTGGAACTTACCAGGCCCTACTTATTCTTTGTAACAGCAACTTCGAAACTTTCAAATGGGATGACACATAGCATCCTTTTGATGTGAGTCCGATTTTCAAGCCAGATTAGACTCTGTCAACCCCCACCAAGGTGCCTCAGTTGATTTAATTTTGCGTTTCTTCGCTCATCAGACGTATACATTCCTTTTCCGTCTAACTCAAAAAAACCTTTGAGCTTCATTCTTTTCATGTAGTTCTTATCTCCTAGGACCACATGATTTTTGCAGAAATTAAAAGCCCAGCCAGATCATCTCCAGATCTCATTCATGGTGTTTTCTGACCATTTGATCACAAGCCCCAATGTCATTCTACAGAAACCAAGCCCTGAATAACTGGAGAACTCCCAGCTGGCCTCTCTGGGCCCACACGTGGGGCTTCCGCAATGGAGAACAATGACCCCCATCCTAAACACAGAGCGAGAGGATTTCTAGGCACACGCTGGTGCAACTGCCCCCACCCTGCCCTCCTCGACAGAGGCATGGAAGCAAGATTAGAATGCTCTTCCGAAGGATTTCAGAAGCCTACAGCTTTCCCTGACATGTCCACACTTTGCTTTGAAAGTCAATTTTACAAAATGATTCAACTTTCTCTCTCTAGCTGAGCAACAAAATAAACACTGCCATCTGGGGTTGCAGAGAGTGAGCCACTGAATCCTTATCACGTACCCTGCCCGATGCTAAATGTATTTTACATGTGCCATCTCAACTTCGTATTTACAGTCGCCCTATGAGGTATAGATTGTCCCTCTTTTACAGACGAAGAAAATCGAGGCTGAGAGAGGTATCTCATGTAAAAATGGGTCCGGCGGATCTTGGAATTCATGTCTAAAAATAAAACAGGTTTCATCTAAGTAAGGCACGTTGCATCACAATGGGCAGTTTTCAGTGTTTTCAGTTTTTCATGTTTCCCCTTAAAGCACAAGTCGGCAAACCTTTCTAGTAAAAGGCCAGTTAGTAAATATTTTAAGCTTGCAGGCTGTAAGTATTCTGTCGCAACTACCAAACCCAGCTTCGCTGTAGAGGGAAAGCAGCCCTGGCCAGGATGCGAATGAGGGCACGGCTGCGTTCCAATAAAACTGGATTTACAAAATCAGGCTATAGTTTGCTGATGATGGAAAAGTCCGGAAACTGGGTTGTGGTGACGTGTACTCAACTCAACTCTTTAAATTTACTAAAAGTCATTGAATTATGCACCGAAGATGGGTAAATTTCACGGTCTGTAAAATATACCTCAATAAAGCTGTTAAAAACAGAAACCAGTTAGCTTCCGGGTGTAGATAGTGTGAGCTTGCTCACCAGCTACGAACAATTCTCCTCACGTAAAGCAAACCACCTCTTGTCTTCCTTTTTTTTTTTTTTTTCCAAATTCCTCCTCATATTTTATTTATGATGTATTCCTCTCAGGATCATCAAGACGAGCACCTGAAAACCTACCAATGAACCAGATAACTCTGTGCACAAAAAAGTTGGCCCTGTGTTTCCTCATTTATATTGACTTTCTCTTATATATACTTCTCCTCAGGCTGAACAGAGGCAGCCAAAGCTCTACTGTGAGACACAAAACAGTTCTGGAGAATTCTTTATCAGTTCACATACAGAAGGGAAAATTCATGCTTATGATTTGTTATCGCATAACCTCAACGCTCTCTGTTGCCCAACCACACCGACACATTTGATCTTTTTGAAGCAATTAAATATGCATTATTGCCTGTTTTCATTTAGAAATCCCAACACACGGTAACCAACTAAGAATCATAGCATGGTGTTACTTTCCCTTTATTTTAACATCTCCTTGGCCGTGTAACACATTTTTTTTTTAAATGTTTCCAGGTAGTTCTTTTATCCTCATAGAACTCTAAAAGATGTGTAGAAAGTCTTTGGTCTCTTCAGGGTGTAGCTCAATTGGGGGCAATTAATGAGGACAGAACATTGAACCTCTTCCTTCAAGGGTGTTACCAGCTGTGGAGTCGTGTAAAAAGCTCCTTGCGGTGTGAGTGTGGTGGGACTGTGGAAAATGCCAAAGGAAAAACATCAGGCAACCTTAAGAACATTGTGAGTCCCGGGCCTGTCCTACAAGCTCAGTCAAAAGAAAGCTGCAAGAGAAAAGGCATCATTGTCCACAGGCAGAAAAGCAGTGGTTTTCAGACACATCAGATGCTGGTCACTTCGCAGTGAGCTGTTCTCAGGCTGTCAAAAGGAAATGAGAGAAAACAGTCTCGTCTTTATAATTAATTTTCTTAATCTGCACTGCCCAGGCAGCTAATCTTTGCTCGATATGCTTTTTCCTTCTTCCGTAATTGAACTCTCCCTTGTGTGTGAGAACGCAAGGCGCACCACAGGCTGACAGAAGGGGGTATTGAGCAGCGAGCTCCAAGGCTGGGGGAGAGAAAGGGAAGAGGAGGGAGGGGCACACAAGAAGGAGGAAGAGAGAAACAGGAAAAGAGGTGGTATTGAGCCTGGGTAGGTGAATGGGGGAAGGAAAAGAGACAAGTTGGACTTTGAGAAAAGATCAAACATCCAAGCTCTCCCACACCCACTATGTATTGGACGCCAACCCAAAGAACTTTCTGAGGAAAGTCTCGCTGACCCACAGGTGACCCTGAGTGGGTCTGCCTATCACCAGTAGGATCTGAATGGACTTCTTCCCAGGCAAATACCCAACTTCCACAACAGGCAACCTTATCCCTGGCTCTGCTGATTTCAAAGTGTCTGTATCCAACTCTACTGAAAACATGGAGCCTATGCATGCTGACTACTTGCCAGAGAGGAGAATCACTCATTTAATGAAAGCTACATTTTAAGAAACAATATTTATAGATCACTTCCAGCACATTCTGCTATCTACTCAATTCGACGTTATCTTATAGAAACCAGATCATCAGACGATTGTGCTCTTTATTCCTTTTATTTTGGCTCTTCCTAGCCTTGGACTTACTGAACTGAGCTTTAGTATTAGGCCATCAGGCAATATCAAGGGAATTGACAAAAAGTGGCTGGCTCCTATTGATTTTTTTATGTCTGGGGGGGGGGGGGTTTGTTTGTTTTTTTATAGCTCATAGCACTTTATCCTCTTTTATGACAAGTCAGAAAAGAAAATTCTTTCAAGACCCAGGAGCAGGGTCTATTACATACATTCTAAACTCTAAACTGTGAAGGGTCTTTCCTTTGACTCAAGTTGGGATACAGGGCACATCTCTCTCTTTCTTTAGGACAGAGTTTATTTTTTAAAGCAGTTTGGGGTCCACAGCAAAAGTGAACAGAAAATACAGTGATGTCCCGTATCTCCCTGTCTCCACACATGTGCACAGCCTCCTTGACTATCGACATCCCCACCAGGGTGGTATGCTTGTTACAACCTACACTGAGACATCATTATCACCCAGAATCCATAGTTTACATTAGGGTTCACTCATTCTATGGGTGTCACCAAATGGTGGTGACATGTATCCACCATTATAATATCACACAGAGTAGTTTTATTGCCCCTGAACATCCACTGTGTTCCGCCCATTCATCCCTCTCCCCACTACCCCCGGCAATCATTGATCTTTTTACTGTATCCATAGTTTTGCCTTTTCCAGAGTATCATATAGTTGGAATTGTATAGCGTGTAGGCTTTTCAGATTGTTTTCTTTCTCTTAGCAGTACGCATTTAAGCTTCCTCTGTGCCTTTTCATCCTCAATAGCACATTGCTTTTTAGTGCTGAATAATATTCCATTGTCTGGATGTACCACAGTTAATTCATTCCATTCACCTACCAAAGGATGTGTTGGTTGCTTCCGACTTTTGGCAATTATGAACAGAACTACTCTAAACACTCATGTGCAGGTTTCTGTGTGGGCATACATCTTCAACTCACTTGGGTAAATGCCAAGCAGCAGGACTGCTGGATCCCATAGTACGAATATGTTAAGTTTTGTAAAAAAAAAAAAAAACAAAAACAAAAACAAAAAATCTGCTAAACGGTCTTCTAAAGCGGCTGTATCATTTTTCTTCACCAGTAGTGCGTAATAGTTCCCGTAGCCCCGCCTCTTCATCACCGTTTGATATAGTCAGTGTTGCAGATTTTGAATGTTCCAACATTGTGTAGTGGTATCTCACTGTTGTCTTAATTCAAAGCCCCTAGTGACCTATGACGTGAGTCCTCTTTTCATGTGCTTCTTTTGCCAACTGTACGTCTTTGGTGAGCTGTCTTCTCAGGTCCTTTGCCCATTTTTTAATTGAGTTGTTCCATTTCTTATTGTTGAATTGTGAATACTTGTGAATACACAAGAGTTTCTTGTGTATTTCGGACAGCAGTCCATTATCGGCGATGTCTTTTGCGAATATTCTCTCCCAGTCTGTGGCTCGTCTTCTCATTCTCTTGAGAGAACAGGGCTTCTTAAACGTGAGGCCCATCTCTCGCAGTGTGCTGGATGCCGCGGCATGCATTTCAGGTGTTAGATTTGTTTTTATTTTCGTGTCACTTTCTACATTTAATCTTTTTGCCATTTTTCTATGATTCTTACTGTTTACTTTCCTGACACGAATGGAGTACACATGTATTGTAGGAACTACAGAAAATTAGAAAATAAAGAAGAGAAAGTATCATCCTTTTTCTCTCGCCCTTGGCTCTTCACTCCTCTATACATCAGTTGACATTTTGAAGCAAATTGCTTCCTTTTTTTTCTTAAGTTTATTTATTTATTTTGAGAGAGAGATCGAGCGCAAGTGGAGGAGGATCAGAGAGAGAAGGAGAGAGATTCCCAAGCAGGCTCCGCACTGCTAGCACAGCTCAACACGGGGCTCGAACTCGTGAACCATGAGATTATGATGTGAGCCAAAGTCAGATGCTTAACTGACTGAGCCACCCAGACGCCCTCGTTTCCTTCTTTTTTTTAATGAATACTTACCTGTAGAGTTCTTTACAAAATGAGATCATGTCATTATACTGTTCTGTAAGCCACTTCTTTTTAACACTTTCACACGCTATGAAGTATTTTTGTACAATACTTCATTGTACAAAATGAAGTACATTCATGTTCAGTAGTTACACAGTATCTTATCATTTGTTTAACTAGTCTCTTTTCATTGGATATTTTAGTAGATTCCAAGTTTTCACATAACAGGTACTATAGTGAATTCTTGTAGGTGTTTCTTTGTATAGATTCAAATTGATTTGCTTCCTCTTTTATCTTAAAAATAGAACTGTAGAGGGGTGCCTGGGTGGCTCAGTCAGTTGAGCATCTGACTTCAATTCAGGTCATGATCCCACGGTTCATGAGCTCGAACCCCACGTCAGATTCTATGCTGACAGCTCAGAGCCTGGAGTCTGCTTCAGATTCTGTATCTCCCTCTCTCTCTGCCCCTCCCCCATTCACACTGTCTCTCTCTCTCTCAAAAAATAAATAAACATTTAAAAAATTTTTAATTGAACTGCAGATTCTAAAACAATCTGAAAATTTTAAGATTTTTATATTTCTTGCCAAAGTGTTCTCCAAAAGGGTTGTATCAATTTATACAACTATCAGCAATGTACAAAAGTATCTGTTTCTTAACCGTTGGCCATATGACATACTATTTTGCTTTGTTCTTTGTTGTTTGTTAAACCAAAATGGATTTCAAAGTTATTTCCTATTTTACCTCCTTGGATGATAGCACCCAACCCCAGAAGGCTCCCTCCTGCAAGAAGGGGAGCCAGCAGCCCGTGGCTGTGGAATGCACCACCTGTGGCAGTAACTTAAGGGGAAATGGAAGAAAAAGTGCTGGGGGCAGATGGACACACCAGGAAATGTGTCGCGAAGTAACCCTCCATAGAACCTTTCAGAGAAAACATTGATGCCCCATGGAGAAAGCCCAGCCGCTGGGATCCATGTCACACAAACAACCTCGAAGGTCAGGCGGTGTCAGCCAGAGAAACAGCCAAGCCAAGGGAAAGAACGGTTGAGACTGTTTAAGCAAAGAGATGGTTTTCTCTTTCCTTCTCCATCTTCACTGATGTAACAGATGTGGGGACGTCATCGGAAAGGGAGACAAGGCATCCCAAAGCAGACAGGCTTCTCTACTCTTGTTTGCCATACTCCACATTAGCGTCATTCTAAACACCAGGCATCTGTTATCTTGGGGATACGCTATTATTGAAGGGCCAACACCTTCCGAAGGATCAATATCTGGTTAATTGATATATCATGACACATTTTCTTGGAGAAGGATAGGGCCCAAAGGAAATGCACACAAGCCAGGTGTGTTTTGATGAGACAGAGAAATCCAACCATGTCTGACACTTTTCAAAAAAGGAAGGAGCAGGGAAGAGCGCTAAGACAAAGGTACCCTGCCTCCCAATTCTGGTTACTGCCAGCCCCGGCGAAACACGGTTCTCCAAAGGATGCAAAAGTTAGGTTTGACTTTATGGATTGTGAGATTGAGCACCTGGTGTTTTTTGACTCAACTGTTTATTCAGAGAATTCGCTTTCAAGGTAACCCACAGAGTACCTCCAATTGCCTGGGGTCTCTGTGTTAAGCTGGCTGACGGTGCATAACCCATGTGAGGAGGCAGAAGAGATCCTTCTTCAAACAAAACGGAATTTTAACAGAAAGCAGCCAACAAAGGACAAGAGAAATGTTGGCTCTCATCCCTTCTTCTCCAGCATCTGTCGCCCTCGAGATAGCGTAACATGGACGCTCAAACTCCAAGCACAGAGCAACTTTATTCTGTCTCTTTCTGGAACCTTCTCACTTCCACTACCCTCCCCAGCTCATGTGCATAGGGTCCATCCCCTGTAGCCCTGGGAGTTGTCTTAACACCTGCCTCGTAGGCCTGTTGGAAAGCTTAAGTGAAATAAGGCATTTGAACTACTTGGTGTAGCACCTAGTATATAACACATAAGTAAGTAAGTGTTACTACAGTATTTTTAGTCCTGTTCCTGTCCCTCTCAGAATGACTTCCCAGCAGCGCAGACTAGAATAATCGATGACTCTCCAATGTCCATCCTTGTTAGGAGGGCACAGTTAACCTTTCATGACCTGCTTCCACCCATGCGTTGAACCTCATCTCTTGTCATTTCTCACCCCGTCGTGCTTTTATCCAGGTTGAAAAACATGCACTTAACTGAACGGGCGCTGATTCTGAGCACCCATGACCCTTTGTGTATTCCGCTTCCTCTGCACACTACACCCTACAGGACCCTTCCCTTTCCTTCTCTTTTTCTTTCCTTTTTTAAAAATTTTATTTATTTTTGAGAGAGAAAGAGACAGAGTGCGGGCAGGGGAGGGGCGGAGAGAAAGGGAGGCACGGAACCCAAAGCAGGGTCCAGGCTCTGAGCTGTCAGCACAGAGCCCGACGCGGGGCTCGAACTCACAAACTGCAAAACCACCACCTCGGCCGAAGTAGGCACTTAACCGACTGAGCCACCCAGGCGCCCCAAACCCCTCCCTTTTCAAATTCCCATTCATTTGCCATTTCCTGACCTCCCTGCTCACATCCCCTGCTGTCAGCGGACGAATGCTAGATGCTGTTCCCCGCAATCCCACACCGCTGTGTTTACATCCATTCTGACACCTCCTCGCCTGTTGTCCTCGGCTTTTTACTTGTCTATGCTTTCTAACCAGGTGCTTCTTAAGCTCTCAGAAGCCTCTAGATGACCTGGGCGTGTAGTCGAAATGAACATCCTGATCGGTACATCTGGGTGGGGGCTAGGATTCTACATTTCCAACGAACTCCCAGGAGACACTGATGCTGCCAGTTCATGAACCACACTTTGTTTCATTTTGTTTTTTATTGAAGTATGGTTGACACGCAATGTTGTATTTGTTTCAGGTATACAACATAGCGATTTGACAGTTCTGTACATTGCGCTGTGTTCACCATGATAAGCATGGTTACCATTCGTCACCATACAATGTTATTACAATATTATCGCTATAGTCCCTATGCTGTCCTTTTCATCCTCATGACTTAGTTATTTTATAACTGGAATTTTGTACCTCTTAATGCCCTTTAACTACTTTCCTGTCCCCCCAATCCCATCCTCTCTGCAACCACGAAGTTTGTTTTCTGTATTCTTTATTCTTTTTCCATTTTTTTGTTTGTTCCTTTGTTTTTTAGATTCTACATATAAGTGAAATCATAGGGTACTTGCCTTTCTCTATCTGACATATCTCCCTTAGCATAACGCCCTCTGGGTCCATCTATGTTGTTGCAAATAGCAAGATTTCATTCTTTTTATGGCAGAGTAATATTCCATTGTGTATATATACCACATCTTCTGTATCCGTTCATCTATCAGTGGATAGTTAGGTTGCTTTCATATCTTGATTATTGTAAATAATGCTGCAATGAACATAAAGGTACATATATCTTTTCAAGTTAGTGTTTTTGTTTTTGGGAGGTAAATACCCAGTAGTAGAATTACTGAATCATATGTTAATTCTATTTTTAATATTTTGAGAAACCTCCATACTGTTCTCCATGACGGCTGCACCAATATACATTTAAACCCACAGTGCACAAGGATTCCCTTTTCTCTACATCCTCGCCAATATTTATTGTTGCCTATGTTTTTATTTTTTATCTTTTTTAAATGCTTATTTATTTATTTTGAGAGAGAGAGAGCAAGCACAAGCAGGGGACAGGTGGAGAGAGAGGGCAAGACAGAATCCCAAGCAGGTTTTGAGCCATTAGCACAGAGCCTGACGTGGGTCTTGAATTCACGAACCATGAGATCATGAGCTGAGCTGAGATCAAGAGTCAGATGCTTAACTGACTGAGTCACTCAGGCATTCCTCTTGCGTTTTTATTTTAGCCATTCTGACAGGTATAAGGTAATATCTCATTGTGGTTTTAATTTGCATCACCCTGACGATCAGCGATGTTGAGCATCTTTTCATGTGTCTATTGGCCATCCATGTGTCTTTGGGAAAATGTCTGTTCAGGTCCTCCGCCTGTTTTTAATCAGATTATTTAGTTTTTTGTGTGTTTTTTTTGTTTGTTGGTTTGGTTTGGTTTGGTTTTGAGTGGTATAAGTTTCTTAATAGATTTTGGATATTAATCCTCTACTGGATACATTATTTGCAAATATCTTCCTCCATTCAGTAAGTTGCCTTTTTGTTTTGTTGATGGTTTCCTTTGCTGTGCAAGAGCTTATTATTTTGGTATAGTCCCAATAGTTTATTTTTGCTTTTGTTTCCCTTGCCCGAGGAGACACATCTAGAAAAATACTGCAAAGGCTTATATCCAAGACATTACTGCCAATGCCTTCTTGTAGGAGTTTTATGGTTTTAGGTCTCACATTTAGCTCTCTAACCTGGACAACACTTTGAGTATCATGATGCTCAACAGTGGGCGCTTTGATACCAGGAATTCTGTCTCCTTAACTGAGTGTCTCCAACACTAGCCCATTCTCAGATAGGTAAAGTCTTCTTCTAAATGTTGGTTAAATGAGTATATGATTGAATGAACTTAGCAGGACAGTCGGCCCCAATTACATCCTTGTAACAAGGCAGCTGCCTGCTTCCTAGTCTAGAAAACTTGTGCCTCAACTTCCTGTACGCAACTTAAGACTCTTTTATAAGACCTTACTGCTATTGCACAGCTCACTTCACTTCTCATCTTCCTGTTCCAACCTGTGATTCCTCTGTTACAATCCCTATCAATGAGAAGATGGCACAGTCAGGGTAAAGTGGGATAGACAAGCAAAAGAACGAGATGTAGGAGAAGAGGAGAGGGGGAAGAAAGAAAGGAAGGGGAGGGAAGGGGAGGATATGGATAAAAGGAGAGGAATAGACAATGTCAAAGGAAGGAGAAATGCCTGGTCCCTCCTCTCATGTAACTCCAGTTCACACATCTGTTATCCTCATATGCCTGAACTTCCTCTCAGTATTTTCCTCATGTACTGACCTTGACCTTCTTCATTTATTAATTTATCCATTCAACACATCTACCTAGCATCAGCCTCTGAGCCAAGGATATTTATGGCCAAAAACTATCATAAACTTGGAGTTTATAGTCCAGAGGGTGAGGAGAGAGAGAGAGACTAATTAAATAAGCACCCATTGTAAAATTACAGCAACGTTAAGAGTAGAGAAGTCTTCTCTAGGAAATAGATGGTTGAGCTGAGGGTGAGCCGCAATTAATCAGGTGAAAGGGAAGTGGAGTTTTGCAAGAACATTGCATGTACAAAAGGCACTGAAGCTAGAGTCAGCATGGCACACTGGAGAAACCAATAGGTCAGAGGTCCTGGCACCCTAGAAAAGAAAGCTGACCAGAGCAGAGAGAGCCTGTGTGGTAGGCAGCCTCCAAAATGGCCTCCAATGATCCCTGCCTCTTGTATTCACACTCTTGTGTAGTCCCCTCCCACATTGTACCAGGGATGGTCTGTGTGACCAGTTGCACACAACAGAAGTGATGGTATGGCATTTTCAAGGTTAGGTTATAACTATAGCATCTCTCTTGGGCACATCCTTGCTCTCCTTTCTCTTGGATCACTTGAGAGAAGTAAGCTGCTCATGTTTTGAGCAGCTCTATGAAGAGGCACATGTACCCAACAGTCCACAAGGAACCTAAGGCCTGCCAACAACCATGGATGGGCATAGATGAGCATTCTATAGGTGCAGTTAAACCTTGAGATGAACGCAGCCCTGGCCAACAGCTGAACTTGAATCTCATGAGAGGCCCTAAGTCAGATCTACCCAGCTAAGCCACAGTTGAATTCCTAACCTTCAGAAACTGTGTGAGGTAACAAACATTTGCTGCCATCAGCTGCTAAATTTGGGGGTAATTTGTTATGCAGCAATAGTTAACTAATGCAGCCTAGGTCAGACCACATACTGTATCACTAGCATGCTAAGGTTTATGGGGCCTTGTAACTCTCCCTAGTATCCTGAGAAAAGAAGATATGATGCGGCACTTTGTATCACCTCAGGAGATAGAGGGAAGCTTCTGGAAATTTTGGGGGAAGTGACAAGCTTACTGTGAACACAGAGATAACAGTTTACCTCCTTCATGTGCTCTCTGCCGTTCATCGTGATCCATCAACCCAGGTCAAGTCCAGGGTACCATGGGCCCAAATAAGTTCCAATGAACTATGACTTCTACAAGTTTAATATCTTTTCATTGGCTTTTAAATTTTATTTTAGCAGTTAATCATAAGATCCTAACTTAAAGTATTAAAATTTAAGCAAACAAGAGGATAGACTCTTGGAGTTGTTCCATACTACATAATGTGCGGGAGAGGACGATCATCTAGAAACAATGCCTGCAGGTCCCCCAAGGCAGCAATAACACATCCATGGCACCTGAAAGGAAGGTCGCCAAGGGACTTGGTAGAATGGCAACCCTCTCAATTTACCAAGCATCGTCACTTGGGAAGCCTCGAGCTGAATGTCTGGATTCTAAGGAAGGCTGTAATAGCTTCACATGAGAGCCGCTGTGTGTCCTTAAGGAAACTTCTCCTTATTGGAGAGAAGGAGACACCTTTAAGAGATAACTCACTTTCGACCTGAACCCTAAGGCAGAAAAACAAGCCCGAGGTCCTGTGAGAAGACATGGGCTGCTAAAGAATATTCTAGCACCCGAGTTCATAAAATGGCGGAAATAAAAAGAGGAAAAGAGGCTACAAAGTTAAAACTGAACCCATCAGTAAATAAAGCTGAGCCAAGCTGTATTGCGCAGAAAGTAAATTCTCTTACCTGTGACTAACCATAAAAATCCTTAATCACCAGTAAGCTTTAATGATAGGCACTAGAAATTTTATGGTAAGAAAAGAATGTTTTATTAAACATTTCTTATCAGTCTCTTGTGGGGGGGGGGGATTCCATTAGGGTCATAATCACCAAACTAAAAATTCTTTTCCTTTGGTTTGGAACTTGGAGTCAAAAGACATCAAAAATAAATCTGCTTGAGAAAATGTTATTTGAAGTTCTTTTCATCTTAAAATTAGGATAGTGTGCAATTTCGGCTTGGGCAGAGAGAATAAGAATCTCTTTGTTTTTGAAAAGACACTGAAATCTTGCTCTCCAGAGCATGGCAGAAAGTCATGGCGCCTCCACTAATTTTATGAGTGATCGGGCTTCCTTCATGTAAGAGCTGCAGCCTTTATGAACCTTCAGGGGTATCTCTCCACAGGACCATTGGTTCAAGATTCATGCACATGTTTTATTCAAATGTATCTTATCTTTGGCGCATTAGAATGTCCATATGATAATTTCCAGGTTCTACCAGTACCCAAAAATAGGCTTTCCAGATATTGGCACTTTCCCTGACGGAGGAGTGTTCCTCTCATCACTACTTACAAATTTATCAATCACAAAAAGTAATAATAATTAAGAATTGAAATGCCAGGGACTGCAGTTAGCTTCTGAGTAAAGCCCATGTCTTCCTCCTTTATGTATTCACATTCCCATGCTGTTAGTCAGGTTGGGATAAGTCCTGCTGCAGTAACAAATAAACCCCGGAATCTCAGTGACTTCATCCAGGAATGTTTATTGCTTAATCATATTCAGTCCACCTTCCTCCATTTTGTGGCTCTGTGGCTAGAACATATGGTTTAAAAGGTCAAAGTGGCATGTGATGAAATAGATGGATATGACACGCAGATTCTTGCCTGCTTTGTCCAGGAGTGGCACATATCACTTCCAATTAGAGTTCATTGCCAGGACTCAGGACATGTTCAAGCCTAGCTTCAAGGGAGTATGGGAAATTTAGGGGTGGATGTGGTGATTTAGTGAGCATTACAGTCTCTTTCATGCCCATCAAGCAAAATAAACTATTTAAATAAAAATAGAATTGATGTTCAGTGGGGAAAGGAACAACATAGATATACACATACTCAGACTGGTATGTCCACCATCTTCCCTAGACCCCATGCCTAAGGCTAGAGCTCACATGGTCAGTGAAATTCCAAGTTGTGAGGGAACCACTGGTGCTTCTATAATAGTCTCTGAGCAGCAAGGTGGGGCATCTTCTAGGCTATAGTAGCTTTCGGCTGACAGCACATAGCAGAAGAGAAGAGAGAGAAACAGGCCAAATTCCTGCTGAAATGCTTGTGTTTTAGCTCACCTTTTCATCAGACATGCAAGATTTTTAGTTTCCAATAATTAAATACAATACTGTTCTTCAGAGACAGGAAATGTCTACCTGAATGAACTATATACTTGGAAGGAGGATCCTATAATGAATTAAAGATTATATATGTTACATGGTGGATGACTGGGCAACAAGGAAGCGAAAGGTATTGTTAGCTCCGCATTACAAGCAAAGTGATGGTGTAGCACGTGACCTGCCCCGAGGCCATCACTGGTGGCTGCGGGTGGTTTTCCACTGTCTCCTGTGCTGGCTGCTTGCATTCCTAACAAGCCAGAGGAAGCGAGGCGTCAGCCATATCCTACAGCGATCTCTGGCGGGCATCTGTGGTCATTGCACCTGAATCATTCGTGCTTAGACTGGGAGGAAGCAAAGAAGCATCTGGCCAATGTCAGAACTGAATGATGCCTTAGTGGTGACCAACTGTGGGCTTCTCATTTTATAGAAGAGGATGACCAGGTTTAGCAGAATGGGTTGTTCCAGAGGCTGATTTCACACCTGAAATAACTTAGATCCCTTCAGATCTTCAGGTGGCCGCCCATCAAATAATAGTCGGCGGGCAGGTTCCACATTTCCTCAAACCCTGAAAACGGCCTGCAGGATGGGTATCATTATTCCCCAGAAACTCCTACAGGTCTCACAGCCAGTAGTAAGCTCTCCTCTACCCTTTCCTTCTTTTTCCTTTTCTCTTTTTCCATTTGCGTTTCGCGCACGCTCCTTGAGCATATAGAGGTATTTAGAGGCCATACTGTGTGTTCGAGGTGCCCAGATATTGCAAGGTCATCATCACTGGGCTCTGCTTTCTGGCAGGTGGTCTTTCCTGACAAAGGTGGCCACCGGCAACTCCAGGTCTTCCCTCTGCTACTTTAACAAGACCAGTGGAGAAGAAAGCCTCTTTCCTGAGAGGTCACCCAGAGTCCTGCACAAGGCTCTCACAGGCCACGAGATCACTCCCGGAATCTAGGGATGGCATCAGCGTCGTACATACGGCGTAAGTACTGTAAGGGTGCCCGACCATCTACTGAGCAGGCTGAAAATAGCTATCCACTGTGCTCTTGAGAAGTAAGAATTGACTTCCACATTTTGCTCTCCTACATGTTTTCAGGTCGAGGCCCCTTCACACTGTAGTTTACAGTTCCTCAGGGGTGGAACTGCTCTTCCAGGACAAATGCTGGCCAATACATAAAGGGTAGAAGGAATTATCTCTTGCTTTCCACCCACTCAGAGGACTCGTGGGTTCCTTCTGTTCTGTGCCGTTCAGATGGGAGAAGTCGTGATATTGGTGACTTCAGCCAAGAAAAGGAATATTTTCTAGACTTTATGTCATCTGGAACAATCCGTGACATTATTTAAAGGTATTTTACCCTATCAACGTCTCCTACATTCCACTACAAATGACATCACTGTTGCAGAGGCTTGGAAAAAAATCTTTCTTTTATCAAGAAAAGGCTGCCTTGGCCAAAACACACAGCAGGAAGACTCACTGCTGGCTCATTCCTTCATGCCCCCTACGGTTCAATTACACCAAATTACCCACAGCTTCTAAAATTACATTTAAAAAAAAAAAAAAAAGATGGACGTTTGCATTTTTATCAAGTGGTTTCATGAACAGTAGTGTGCCATAAGAGCTAGTTCTACAGTTTGAAACCCTAAAATGGGAGTGGAGCAAGAACTTGGAGAACGAAAATCTAAAAATAGTTGAGACAATGAGATAAAGAAAACCAGGCAGTTATCTCCAGGAAGCTGTTCTTCCACCTACAAAAGAGTACACCCAAGCTCTCGGAAGCCAGGCTGAGCCATTTATCAAGTAAATTCACTTCATTTCAGAATAAGTGCTAAATGATATGGTCATCCAAAAGCCTTAAGAAGAGTCGTCTTTTGAAGAGTGAGAAAACATCCAATGGTAATGGTTCCATTCAAACCCTCACTTCCGGGTCAGCAAGAAAACCATGGCCACCGTAATGACTCCTTTGGAAGGCTTTTATAGTTAGTTAGCCAAAGTGTGGGACATGCGGTCTCCATTACTGACTTCCTCTACTCCTTTGGAAAAACAGAATCTGACACTTCACTCAGATGGGAAAGGAAACAGATGTGACAATTGTAAAATTTTGAGAAATAGGAGCTACTAATTTAATATATTTGATAGGAGCTAAGAATTTGAGAAATAGGTAGCTTTTTAGACATTCGTTGAAACCACACCCAATTCTTGGATCACCTTTTTTTTTTTCCTGTCTCTCTTTTTTTTCCGAGTAAGGGTAGTTGGGTTGAAGACAAAGCTTTGCAAAGTTTGCCTGAAGCTAATCTGTAGTTCACAAGGGAACCAAGGGGTCTCATTCCACCAACACACCTATCCCTACCAGCTCACCCCATCATCCAAGGAATATTAGCTTTGGCTGTGGGCATGCCTAGAAGCAGAATGTTCTATAGCGTCCTGAAGAGTTCCAAGTGGACCACATATCTAGTTGACATTTGATCTCTCCGTGTTGTGGTTTGTCACTGCTAAAGAACTTCATCTACATTGTGACTGATTAACTATTTCAATTCATATTCATGTCTTTTTGATCATCCTGGATGCAATTCACAATATAGCAATTCATATTCCACAACACAGGGTTACAGTTGGTAAGAATATTAACTACATCCAAAGGGAAAATATATCAGACCCACGGGGGCAGCAAAATACTCTTGAATAAAAACATATTCTCCTAGTGTCTGTCAGATGCTCTCACATGTCTGTCAGAACTCCAGATGCTATGATATACTCTCTTTATGGAGTAGCAGCTACCCAGGTGAGTAGGAGAACCTAAAAGACAATGCAAATGATATACGCACCTCAAGAAAATCCTACACGTGGAGTTTATTGGGTCATTACATTTGTCCCTAAGATAACCAGCTTTTAAACCCGATTTTACAAGACCCATGGGCTATTTCACTATTTCAATTACATTTAGTTTCATGGCTGAACTAATAATGAATGATGTTTATGGTATGAGAAGTATTATAAATACTCACGGTGATATTTTCAAGAGGTCACCATATTTTCATTGCTATGTATAATTATTCTCATTTTCCCAGATGAAACATGTGACCCACAAAATAGTGGCCCCAAGTGAATATAATGTGCACAGAAAATATGACCGCCACTGGAAAATGTGACCACCATTCTAATATATTCAGAAAAAGTTGGCACCCCATGGGACATTTATTGGTCTCTACCCAAAGGAATTTATTTCCACACTGATTCCAAAATGATCTCGTAAAAGAATATCTCATCCATAAATAGTTCCCCCAGGACCCATCGCATCAATAGATTTGAGTAGAACTTGAGTGGATTTTTTTGAAAAGCAGTGCTGACAATGAAATTTTCAGAACGGTGAGGCTAAGGAAAAATAAGATGCTCTGTCATTACACTTTTTCATTGGTTTGGAAATTTTTCCATCCATTTGACTGAACCTCCTATGCACTGACCACTATCTGACACTTTGTCCAAGAACTTTGCCATGTAAGTTCTCGATCTTCTGCCTGTTCCCTAAAACTTACGTACCAGTCATCTCTCCTTCCCTTTTAGCTCCATTTTCTTAACCTTATCGATCTATCCACCTCTTCTTTGTCTCCCACTGTCTTCCACATGACCACCTCTAACAATCAAAGGTCTATTTTGGCAATTAGTTCCAAAGCTTCCCACTATAACCCCACTTCCTGTGATCAGGGGGTTCTCTGAGGGTGGAGGGCTGTCTTTCATGCATGAGATCTTCCTTCATCCCGGATAATACAGTCACTCCTCACGGAGACCCTCCCTAATCCCAATCCAAGTGATTTTCTCTCTCATCCCATTCTGATCATGTCCTCCCTTGCATATAGTTCATAGTTCATAATTGTGTTTCTATGTTTATTTGCATGCTGATTTTATGCCCTTCCCAAATACATTGTAAGCTTTGTGAAAGAGAAACTCTGTTTTTTTTTTCATTGCCCCATACCCAACATCTGACATGGTTCCGAGTAGATAGTAGGTACATGAGTACTTGAATAAATGTATCCTTGTCCTAAAACTATTCCCTCTCTGTTTTATTGGATCCAAATTATTCAATGGCTGGTGTGTTCCCCTGAATGTTCTGTAATCCCTTGCATTATGGTGCGTAAGCAGTCAGTCAGAAAATGATAAAACACATATATTCAGACTCTAGTAATTGATACACCAACTGAGTAGCAAGCAGCAAAACAAGATGGCTGAAAACATTGTATCTGAAGTTCTCAAACTGATGCCTTTAGGACATATTATTAAGGGTGTGCAAGGAATGGGAAATTTTTTTTTAATTTTGCATTTCCCATCAAATAATCATCTGAACTTTTAATACGCTACCTTCTAGATCATCAGAGTGTCCTCTTTACACCAGAAACTGTCTTACTTTCAGATAGGTCTTTTTGTTTTCTTACAATCGCTTTGGCCTCCAAGCGATTTCACAGAGTGACAGCGTTCAACTTCACAGTATGTTAATAAGCATGTCTGGCTTCCTCTGGGTTGGCATTTATTTCCTAATGTTCAATTGACACCAATCAGCCCACATCTGCCTTTGAAGTCTTCCTGAATTCTTGTATGAGGCATAAAGGCAAAACTTGATTTCGTTGTAATAATTTGTGCTTGGAAGACATGCTCATAGATTAAGACTTTAGTTTCTAAAGTGTTTATTTTTCAGAAACTGAGACTGTCTAACATTATGACAGCTCCATAGTGTAATGGGTCAAGGGTTAATGTGAAAATGGGAAAAAGGCCCAGCAAGTTGTTGGGGTTATTTTGTAGAAATTGAATGTTGATTCCAAACTTTATATAGAAATACAAAGGACCAAATTTCCTAAAGAAAGAAAAAAAACAGAGGACTTACATTCCTGCCTTCGAGAGTTTCTCTAAAGTTACAGCAAGCAATACAGTGAGTTTTGGCATATGATCCACAAATATAGCAACAAAACACCATAGAGAGAAGAAAAACGGACGCACCTATGGTCAAATGATTTTTGACGAAGATTCCACAAGATCCACATTGGGGAAGGAAAGTATTTCAACAGCTGACACTGGAACAAGTGGATATCCGTATTTAAAAAGATGAACTTTGACCCTTACCTCACACCATACCTCAAGATGCATTGCAGGCCTGAATGTAAAAGCTTAACAATAAAGCTACGAGAAAAATAGGCAGAAATTTCTTAGAGTGCAAAAATCTCCATCCTTAAAATTTAAAACATGATAAATGGGACTTCATACAAATTTAAAACTTGTACTGATCAAAGGACACTATTAAGAAAATGAAAATTCAAGTCACAGACTTGCAGAAAAATTTACCTATGTATCTATGTATGTGTCTATCCACCTTGTATCCATAATGTGTAAAGAACTCCTACAAATTAATTACAAAAATGACAATTGAATAAAAGCAGAAGATTTGGACGTGTCAAAAAAGAAGATCTATGAATGGCCAATGAAGGCATGAAAAGATGCTCAGCACTGTTACTTACCACTGAGTGCAAATGAGAACCACAATGAGAAACCACTTCATATTCATTAGAATGGCTAAAATTTTAAATGCAAATTAAAAATCTAAATTTAAAAATTAGAAACTAACAATACCAAATTCATGTTGGCAAGGATTCAGAGCAAAGGGAACTCTTCATACATTGCGAAAGTGAATGTGAAACAATACATCTCTATGGTAAAGTTCAACATAAAACTACCTCATGATCCAGCAGTTCCATTCCCGGAGACCGAACAGAGAAAAGTAAAAGCACATGTCCTTAAAAACGCCCTATCGAGAATGCTCATTGCAGCTTTATTTATGATAGCCCAATACTTCAAACCGACCAAGTACCCATCAACAGGAGAATGGGGGGAAACATCACGGTAGAGCTATGCTATGAAACACAACTCGACAATAAGAAGAATGAGCTACGAATGCATGTATCAACATGGATGAATCTCAAAATCATTAAACTGAGTAAAGGAAACCAGAGGCCAAAGAGTATATACCCTGCGATTCCATGTATAGGAAGCTGTAAAACAGGCAACACTAATCTATCGAGATAAAAATCGGAACAGAGGTTGCCTGGTGGAAAGGAGAATGAACAGGGCAGGGGTACAAAGGAACTTTCTGAAGTGATGGAAGAGTCTCTACCCTTGATTGGGGTGTTGGTCACACAGGCGTACATACTGTCAAAACTCTTTGAACTGTCCACTATAGATTAGAACATTTTACTGTATATCATTACACACACACACACACACGCAAAACAGAGCGGTAGGAGGAACAGCTGGTGTAACATTTTTTATGACATTGTTCCATGCGTTTTTCTTTTTCTTCAACTGTGATAACCCTGTGAAGTGTTATTTTTAGAATGTAAATCACAGAGGTAGGAGCCACATCCATTTAACTTGCTTAACCTAATACCAATCCGATGGCTAATTGCTAGTGAGGGTGTTTGATGAGGAGGAAGAGGGCAGAGGTAGCAGATGATTAAATAATCATGTTGTGTGCAGAAAAAGAGAGCAGAAAGTGAACGGTAAATACCTTTCAGCATTTCCATTTAAGGTATATCATGTATGAACCGAACTGTCCCATCCGAGTGTACAGACCATCGGTTAAATAGTTTCGAACTGCGCGAGTGGTCTGCATTCCATTTCTTCTCTACTTCCGTTGAGTTCAGATGGCACCGTCTGTCACTGGAGTTTAAAAGCGACATCTCGACCACCGCAAATGTCTTATGCTCTCCATGAGAACAGGAGAAGGCAGTGTGGCAGGTAATTTATGAATGATGTTTTGATGTTGCTTGAGAAGGATAAAACGTGAAGCCCTGTGAGCCATTTATCCTAAACCAAGACCTAATTACATAATGTTCAGTTAGAACTCCTAGTTCATGACCAACGAAGCTTGAAAAGCCAGTGTCTTGCCTGGGCCGGCTTATATTGCTGAAAAAGAGGAGGCAAAAGTATCTCTAATATTATTAGATGTCCACGGTAGGAATTGTGTCTTAAAGAGAAGAAGGACAAGGTCCAAACCTACCTGGTAAGCCCCAAAGCTAATAGAACAGTCAAGCAATGCATGTCCATGACTCGTGGATATAGTCGAGTCATTTATAAGAGATAAAACGATCAGAGCAAGAAGCCTGAGTCCTCATTTCCATGGGTGTCAATAGAGAAGAGAGGTGAAGGGGTGGAGGGCCTCAAAGCCTGCTGGTGCTTATGAAATCCCCTCCTAAATACCGATAAGAACCTACAATAAAGGAATAGATCAGAAAAACAGGAAATGGGACTTGTGTAGACATGGGTGATGTGGAGCCCTCGTTCGTCCCCCCAATTTCCGCCCAGAAACTGTTGTAACTCGGGCAGGTGCAAACAGTTCCATAAACGATGCGTACAGAGCTGGTAGTGAGGCAGCCTAAGAAATTCTGTATAAATGCATCATTCTAAAGAAGAAAGTGGAGTCACCCCGTTGAGTACCAGATAAATGCAAATTACTGCTATTATTTTCAACAATGCTGTTAAATTGTTCTTAAAAGATCCTTTCAGCTATTACAGGCATTTTGATATATTTTAAATTTCTACCTGTAATAATAAACAAGTGGTAACATGTGCCCTTATAATGGGATATCAGTAAAATGTAGAGAAAAGCAACACTGCAAATTATTTTCAGATCTGCCTTTAGAAGGTTTGCCCACAGACAGAAAGGGATTACAGTGAATCTCAATTCAAATATCTGATGCAACATTTTATAGCCAAGGCAGTGTGTAACAAGAGCAATAAATATTCCTACATAGTTTGAATAGTAATCATATATTAGAGAACATATTTTTTTAAATCGACAAAGTTAAAACCGTAAGCATAAAAGTGTTCATGCAGCAAGAACCGTAATAGCAGAAAACTAAAAATAGCATGTGCCTAACATTAGCGGAAGAGTTGAGAAAATCCTACTTCACTTAAATGCCATTCAGACATTAAAAACTGTAATACTTAAAATATATATATAATACAGAGGATCTTAAAATACCATGGGAGGGCACCTGGGTGGCTCAGTGGGTGGAACGTCTGACTCTCGATTTTGACTCAAGTCATGATCTCATGGTTCATGAGTTCTAGCCCCACATCGGCCTCTGCACTGAGAGTGCGGAGCCTGCTTGAGATTCTCAGTCTCTCTCTCTCTCTCTCTCTCTCTCTCTCTTTTCCCCTGCCATGCTCTCTCGTGCTCTCTCTCTCTCTCTCTCAAAATAAAAAACTTGGAAAAATGCCATGGGAAATGCAGTTAAGTGACTAAAGCAAGATTCTAAATTACATGTGTTTATGATGCCATTATATAAGGGAGAGAGAGAGAAAGATGCCTAACTACACACACACACACACACACACACACACACACACAAACACACACACAAAGATGACACAGGTAGACATTTAAAAATTGACAATCCTTTTTTTCTTAAAAACACACACACACACACACACACACACACACACACACACAAAATGCTGGGGCACCCGGGTGGCTCTGTCGGTTAAGTGTCAGACTCCTGATTTCGGCTCAGGTCATGATCTCACGGTTTCCTGGGTTCAAGCCCCATGTGGGGTTCTCTCTCTCCCTCTCTCTCTGCCCCTCGCCCACTCACACTGTCTCTGTCTCTCACAAAATAAATTTTTAAAAGCTGGAAAAGAAAAACGTACTGCCATTTTGCATTGCTTTATAATAAGCATTTGTACATTTGTACCGGAAGCACAATAATGACATACTCTATTCATTTGAAATGTTGGACTGGAATAGATAGAGTGCTAAGTCCTGACCACACATCATCTATTCCCCCAATCCAATCAAGATATCCAGTAATAATAATTCAAGGTATCTCTCACTATGCCAGTGTATTGTATACCAGTACAAACCCATGCAAGTGAGAGTATTTTTTTTTCCTACCAAACTTATATCCTACCCTATTTTTCCCAGAAGATCGTTTCCCCCTTTACTTGGTAATGTATCACTGCCATCTAAGTCAATATATAAAGCTGTAATTCATTTTTCTAGCAATCATTCAAAGCAAGAATTTGCATGATTAATTCAGCCATATTTCTACTGGGGAACATCCACCTCATTTCCAGTTATATTACTACAGGAAAGAGCAGCCTGGGCATGCCTGTTTCGGTGTGTTTCATCTGGTAGGATGGATCCCCGTAGCTGGAAGTGCTGGCCAAAGGCACATCCATGTTTTCGTTCTTACAAATATAAGAAGATAGCTTTCCCGAAAGGTTCTCCATTGGCTTCCCCACAGAAATACACAAACATCTGTTTTCCCAGACTGTCGCCAGCACTGAACGTCCTCGACCCCTGACTGTTTGCAACTGGACAAGTGAAAATTGGTCTTCGAGCCCACGTTCCTTTGTATGTTCATGAGGTTGGCCTCCTTTCACTCGTTTATGAATCATGACATTTAGTTTCTAGAAATATAACGTTTCTAATGTGTCATTTTTCCAATCAGCGTGTGGGAGTTCTTTGAAAATTAGAGGTATTAAGTTTGTGGCTGCCGTATATAGTGTGCGTATTTGACTCTGTCTTGTCTTTTGGGTTTTTTCTTATACATTCTTCCATCCAGAAATATTATTAAACTTGGACTCTCTCTCCTTGTCCCTCTCGCCCTCACTCTCCTAAATTCTTGTGGTCGATCCTGTAAATTAAACGTGAGCGTGACCATGATACGACTCTGTTGCACAGCAAGTGTCCGCATAACCAGACCCTGATAGAGCTAAACTTATTTCGCTCCCAGGCGAAACCACTATTTCTGTCGGTGATACAAAGCCAGGGGTGAAGTCTCCATCTCTCTCAAGGGCCACGGAAAGATTTTATTGAGTGCTTTCTGGGCCAACACGAATAACGTGGATCTGCCGTCCAGGCCACTGAGAATTACTTTGACTCTCAGTGCTCCCTGAGTTTTAAAATCAAACTGCTCAGCCAAATGTCTCCATATCCGCAGAAAAACTAATATCTCCCCTTCGGGAAAAGAGTTATAATTCACAGTTCAGGCCTGACAACAGCATGAGCGAATTAACCAACCTTGGAAACAAAATAGAGCCATTTTTATTTCACTTTAAACCTGTTTAATAAATATGATATGCACAGCTGCTGAGGCAGTAGCCACCAGTAGGAAATTATTATGAACATAAATTACCAGAGCAGTTTGTCTAGCCCACAGGTAAGCAAGTTTTCAGATTGATTTATTTTTAAAACAGGAATCAAAGTTGCCGAGGCAGAGAAAAACACATACAAAAATGCTAAGGCATTGATACAGAGCCAGAAAAGGAAAGTTAGGGGAAATTCAGGGAAAGAACTACAGGATTCAAGCCATAGGTCCCCAGATTGATGGAAATTGTAGTGTAGGAGAAGGAAGAGTCAGGTCTAAGTCAGAAAGCACAAAAATTTACCCGACCACACCGTCCTTTTCATACATTTTTCAATATATGCATTCTATTATTAGCCAACAGAATATTCCTTGTGAAACTCTAGTATAAATAGCTCTATTCCAGATTTTTTCACTGAACAAGATGTTATGAGTATTTTCTGTTACTAACAATTAATTGCAAATATCATTTTAGTGGCTACAGATATTATATCATATGAGGATTCCAGTATTTATCACACCAGCACTTGGCAAAACAATTCCAAAAAGTGCCAGATAGCAAATATTTGAGGCTCTGCGGGCCCTTCAGCCTCATTCCAGGGACTCAAGTCTGCTGCTAAAACACGAAAGCAGCCACGGACACTGTGTCAGTGAATGGGTATGGTCATGTTCCAATAAAGCTTTCATGTAATTATTAGATGTCATGAAATATTATTCTTCCTTTTAATTTTTTTCAGCCATTTGAAAGTATAAAAAACAGTTCTTAGCAGGGCACCTGGGTGGCTCATGATTTCACAGGTTGTGAGTTCGAGCCCCACCTTGGGCTCCCTGCTGTCAACCTGTCAGCACAGAGCTCATTTCGGATCCTCTGTCCCCCTCTCGCCGCCCCTCCCCCACTTGCGTTCTCCCAAAAATAAATAAATATTTAAAAAAAAATTCTTTTGCTTACAGGCTGCATCAGTTGGTAGGCCCACGGGCCATAGTTTTTCAACCCATGTTTTTCTGCCCAATTTAAAAAAAAACGTTATATTAGGCATTTAGAGAAACAAATCTTTCTTAAATTTCTGATCCTTTCTTTCTTTCTTTCTTTCTTTCTTTCTTTCTTTCTTTCTTTCTTTCTTTCTTCTTTTCCTTCCTTCCTTCCTTCCTTCCTTCCTTCCTTCTTTTTAGAAAGAGAGAGTGAGTGCAAATGGGGGGAGAGGGGCAGAGGGATAGAGACAGTCTTTCTTTTTTAACGTTTATTCATTTTTGAGAGACAGAGTGCGAGTGGGGGAGAGGCAGAGAGAGGGAGACACAGAATGTGAAGCAGGCTCCAGGCTCCGAGCTGTCAGCACAGAGCCCGGCACGGGGCTCAAACCCACAAACCATGGGATCATGAGCTGAGCCAAAGTGGGACACTCAACCAACCGAGCCACCCAGGTGCCCCAGAGAGAGACAATCTTAAGCAGGCTCCCGCAGGGCTCTATCCCACAACCCTGGGATCATGACCTGGGCCGAAATCAAGAGTCGAACACTCAACCACCTGAGCCACCTGGGCACCCTTGGATGGATTTCTAATGAATTCCTAGACCTTACCAACTAGGTCAGAAAATATGAATATCAGGCTCTGAACGCATACTACTAAGTTACTTTATAGACAAGACAAGTGTCTATCTTTCTGTACCCATACCAGTTTTGACTGTATTACTTTGTTTTTTAATTTTTTTAATTTTTTTTTTGAGAAAGAGACAGAGAGTGAGCAGGGAGGGGCAGAGGGAGAGGGAGACATAGAATCTAAAGCAGGCTCAGGCTCTGAGCTGTCAGCACAGAGCCTGACGCAGGGCTCGAACCCACAAACCGTGAGATCATGACTTGAGTCGAAGTCGGACACTTAACCGACTGAGCCACCCGGGTGCCCCAGTTATCACTTTTTATTTTAATGTTTGCTCATTTATTTTTGAGAGAGAGCAAGGGAGGGGCAGAGAGAGAGGGAGAGAGAGAATCCCCAGCAGGCTCCACCCTGTCAGCGCAGAGCCCAGTGCAGGGCTCAAACTCAGGAACTGTGAGATCATGACCTGAGACCAGAGTCAGACGCTTAGCTGACTGAGCCACTCAGGTGTCCCAAGTGTTATCGCTTTTTAACTTTTGATAATTTGATGGATGAAAATTAGTATGTTTTACTATGCATTTCTCTGATTACTAGCGAAGCTGGACAATTTTTATGTTCACTGACCATTCGTACTTCTGCTGCGTGCCCTTTTCCTGTTACTGAAACATTGTTTTTAAAGTCATTAGTTATATAAAGGTTCTTTATATACTGCGCATATTAACTCTTCTTATTCTTGGCAAATATTTTCCTCATTTGTTGACCTTTTAATTCCATTTTTATATTTTTCCATTGTAGAGATGATTTTAAATGTTATAAGTTGATGGTAGATTCAAAATGGGTATAGATTACAGATTGCCGTAAATTTCTAAATCTCCCCACATTTCCATTTTGGTCTCTCCCTGTGCTGTATGCACGGGAGGTCATTTCCGACTCGATTCCGACTTTGAATCGTCATGCAAACTTTCTCCTGGACTTCATTATATGTATATCTTACATTTAACTCTTCAGATTGTGTGGTATCCACTCAGTGTGTGGTGTGAGGCAAAGTCCTGAACTCTTTTCTTTCCAAGTTATTTTTTCTGAATTCAGTTTTTCCATCATCATTTATTATTGAATCCACCCTCTCCCCCACTGATTTGTGAATATTCTTTTTTCCCTTGTAAACACTGGTGTCTAAATAAGGGCAAAAGTGGGACCTCATAGGAGGGTAAATATGGGGGGGGGCATTTCTAAGCCATCCCATTTATCCATCTGTCCTTTTGTGTACTGGCTGAACACTGTGTCAGCTGTTGTCATTTTTAGCTTACCCTTGCACATCTGTTAGCGTTAAGATGCATGACAAAACACCATTCCACGGTATTACTCCAAGTTCTTCTCAGGAGTTCTTAAAGACCATCTGGGGAGTCTTTATGTTAGGAAAGAAAAACCTAGTGTATGAGTGAATAACCTACACAGGAACTACGCACAGATCGTTGACATCGAGTTTAATGAGAAAAAACAAGATGAGAACCAAAATAATCATCAGAGAAAAAGGGCGGAGGGTCCACACTGTCTTGGGAAAGACTGCCTCCCCATTTTCTTTAGGCCTATAGACAACAGTCAATTCCTGATTCTTCCAAGGAAGTCGGCTACCAAAATGTGTCCAGAACTCCCGGGATCGTCAACCCCACCTTAGCCATGACTTTAGCCCTGTCCCCAGACGAATGCATTAGCAGAATCTTAACAGAGATTGTGTTTGGCATGAACAGCATCTCTCTCTTGCCTCCCCGGTCACCTTCCTTGGTGGGTTGTAAACACAGAAATGTTCCAAAGCGTGGCAGCTGGAGGAGGAAACACAGCAACCACACCTCAGACGGGTCGCGTAGACCTGGATTGGCCAGATCTAGCCCACAGCCCTGGGGTACATAAAGTTTTACCGAAGCAGAGCCGTGCCGTTTCTTTCTCTTGTCTAGGCAGTGGCAGCATTGGATAGCTACAGCAGAGGCTGTCTGGAAGAACTGGAAATATTTCTTTATCTGGCCCTTTATACAGAAAGCTGTCCGGTTGCGTCAAGGATCCGTTCTACCCGGCCCCCTGCTAGTACAGGCCCTCACAGGTACCGCCTACGGACTGTAGAGACAGACCTCGCTTCTCTCTTATTTTCACCTCACCGATTCCTCTCTACTTTTAATTAGAATCGAATCCAGACCTCAGCCATTCACACAGAAGACCGGCGGCAAAGGCAGTCACAACTTGTGATGTCCCTCCGCTGGCTGTAATCAACTCCTCCATTCACTCTGATGGTCAAGGCCACAGAAATGCTCCAGCTGGGACTGAGAAAAATCAAGGTGGAAACCCGCCCAGCAAAGGGCAAGGTGCTATTTCTGCCGTTCGGAGAGGCCTAGACCAAGGTGAAAATAGTGACGTGGAGATGTCCGCCTTCAGGGATCTCTGAAATAGCTGCGTCATTTCTAAGCATACTTCTTCTGTCAGTCCGAAACCTCTCCAGGTAACAGCCAAGACATTCACAGGCCTTCGCAATCTGCAACCTAATTGTTGGCTCCGGCTCCTGCGCCATAGACTGAGTGACACTTGGTGCCAATAATCTTGTGTTCCCGCAGCAGCAAATGAGAAGAGCAGCAGCCCAAATGATAATGATGTCTTCGGTCTTATGCCGTGCTTCAGACCTCGGGGTTCCGAAGCATGTACATTGTTTCTCAAATCACTTCCTAGGAGCTCAGCCACAACACTGAGTGAACAAAATTATAGGGACACTTCATGTATTCTGCTTTACCAGAACAGAAGGGGTTCAGACATTCCGTACAAGTCAAGTTTTCAAATAAATAAATTTGAAGGTCAGACTTCTCTGGGTCATAATCATTTTGGAAAGACTTTTTGTCCAAAATGATTACTTCACTTTACATTAAATGCAAAACACTGAAAAACCCATTTAAGGCTCTGCCAAGAACAATCCCGGCCCTTGAGGAATGTGTAGTCCAGGTGTCAGCAAACATTTTCTGTAAAGAGCTAGATAATAAATATTTTAGGCTTCGTGGGCCACAGACGGTCTCTGTTGCATGTTCTCTGATTATGGAGAAATAAAATTCTAGCTGGGAAAGTTAGGCTTCTTGGAGGATCTTGAGTTGGGTCCTCAAAGGATGAATATTCAAAAGCAAATACACATCCAGGATATATAAAGAACTCTTGCAACTCAACAACAAAAAGGCAAGCCAACTGAGAAAAAGTGGTTAAAGAACTTAAACAGACCTTTCTCCTAAGAAGATATACAAGCAGCCACCAAGCACCTGAAAAGTCACTTCCCATCATCAGTCATTAGGGAAAAGCAAATCAAAACCACAAGGAGATATCACTTCTCACCCACTAGGATGGCCAGCGCTGGGCGTCATATGTAAGAGGTGGGTCACTGGGTTCTACTCCTGAAGCCAAGATGACACCGTATGTTAACTAACTTGAATTTAACTATAACTCTAAATATAAACGGCAAATAACAATGTTGGAGAGAATGTGGAAAAACTGTAACCTTTATGCATTGCTGATAAGGACGGAAGGTGCTTCTGGGGAAACAGTTTGGCATTTCCTCAAAAAGTTAAACATGGAATTACTGTATGACCGAGCAACTCCATCAGTAGGCATAGATCCAAAAGAATTGAAAGAGACACTCAAGGGGCACCTGGGCGGCTCAGTCGGTTAAGTGTCTGACTCCTGGTTTCGGCTCGGGTCATGATCTCACAGTTCATGGGATCGAGCCCCTGAGTTGGGCTCTGTGCTGATAGTGCAGAACCTGCTTGGGATTCTCTCTCTCTTTCTCCTTCTCTCTCTGCCTCTCCCTCTCCCCCAACCATGCAAGTGCACATGCTCTCTCTTTCAAAATAAATAAATGTTTAAAAAAGGAAGAAAGAAAGAGGCACTGAAGAAAGCACTAGCATACGCGTGTTCATGGAAGCGTGGTTCACAGTCACCAAAAATGTGAAAACAGCCCAAATGTCCATCAACAAATGCATGGATAAACAAATGTGCAGTACACCCATACAATAGAGTATTATTCAGCTATGGAAAGGAATGGAGTTTTGACACCTGCTACAACATGGAGAAATCTTGAAAACATGATGCTGAATGCAAGAAGCCATACAGGTGTTGTATGATTCCATTTATATAAAATACCCAGAATAGGTAAATCCATAAGGACTGGTGGTTCCGAAGGGTGAGGGAAGAAGGGAATGAGGAGTGACTTCTTAACACATACAGGCTTTCCTTCCGGGATGATGGAGATATTTTGGAACGAGACACAAGTAGTGGTGGCCCAATACCATGCATGTACTAAATGCCACTGAATTGTTCGCTTTAAAATGGTTTGTTTTATGTTATGCGAATTTTACTGCATTGGTTTTAAAAACTAGGAAACAAGTACATATACAGGGTGGTCACAGAGTCAGGAATCACAGATGCTGATTTATTATGATATAATATCAATAAGCCATTTTATCTGCGTATTTGCCTATGTGTCCGCTTTCTGGCCACCTTGTATATGTATCGCTTTTTTACTGTTAAAGCGATAGCTGTTTGTTGTCAAATTAAGGCAGATAGAAAATGTCATAACGATAGCTAAAATGTATTAGCCCCTGGCCATTTGCTAACGCTATGCTGAAGTGAACCAACCAACACATATGTGTCTGAAGCCTCACAACAGAAGCTGAAAGAGATTAAGAAACAGGCCTAAGGATGGAAAACTAGTACATAGCAGAGGCGGAATTGGAACCCCCCAGTCTGACCCCAGAAGTCTGGCTCCGAAACACCTCCTTCCACCTGCCTTGAGAGAAACAATAGTGTCTCCCCTAATTTCACTCTCTAGAGGCAATTACTATGAATGAAACATCTTCAGATCATCTTTTTAGACAAAATGAGGATCGTACTGTAGTCAATATTCCAAAACTCAGTGTTTAAATCTAATATGTCATGAGCGTATTTTCATGTCCGTACACTTATTTTATCCCTATTAGTGGCCACATGAGATGCCGTTGCACAAATAGCTCATCATTCAGTTATCCAATTCCCTCGTGTTGTTTCCGTTTTTTTCACTATTGCAGTGTTGTGATACAACTCCCAGTGTCTTTGCTCACTTCCTTGATGATGTTGTCAAGGTAGATTTCTAGAAGTGGAATTTCTTGGGCAAGAGACATCCCTATTAGTCGCTGTGATGAATGTCTCCAAATTGCCCACCCCGAAATTTGTATGAATTTAGATTTCCACCATGGGTGTGTGAGGGCCCCTTTCCTCAGACCATCACAATCCTGGGCATTGCCAATCTTTTCGGTCTTTACCAACAGTAAGTAAAAAAAAATTTTTTTAACGTTTTTATTTTATTTTTGAGAGACATAGAGACAGAGTGTGAGCAGGGGAGGGGCAGAGAGGGAGACACAGAATCCGAAGCAGGCTCCAGGCTCTGAGACATCAGCACAGAGCCTGATGCGGAGCTTGAACTCACAGACTGTGAGATCATGACCTGAGCTGAAGTTGGCCGCTTAACCGACTGAGCCACTCAGGCGCCCCAGTAAGTCAAAATTTACATCTTGTTATTTTAATTCGCATTCTTTCATTATTAACAAAGTTGAGCATATATTCACACGTGCATTGGCCATTTGAACTGCTTTTAAGAATCAATTGTTGGAGCACCTGGGTGGCTCACTCAGTTAAGTGTCCAACTTCAGGTTAGGTCATGATCTCATGGTTCTTTGGTTTGAGTCCCACATCGGGCTCTGTGCCGACAACTCAGAGCCTGCTTTGGATTCTGTGTCTCCCTCTCTCTCTTTCCATTCCCTGCTAGTGCTCTGTCTTACTCTCTCTCTCTCTCAAAAATAAAAGTAAACATAAAAAAAATACAAAAAGGATTCTTTATATCCATTTTTGCCCATTTTTCTATTGGGTGGTTTGTTTTATTGATTTATAAGACTTTTACATGATAGCTAACACCCCCCCCTCATATTTGTTTCTGTCATATGTGTTGCATACTTTTCCATGAGTTAATACTTGTCTTTTAACTTATGGTATTTTGGGCCACCTGTAAGGTTTTTTTAGTGTCTTTAGTGAAGTCGAATCTCTCAATATTTTTTTAAATGTTTATTTAGTTTTGGGGGAGAGAGCATAAGCAGGAGAAGGACAGAGAGAGAGAGGGACAAAGGATCTGAAGCAGGCTCCGCATCTACAGCACTGAACCCAATGCGCGGCTCAAACTCACAAATCACAAGATCATGACCTGAGCCAAAGTCAGATGCTCAACTGACTGAGCCACCCAGGCGCCCCCAAACCTCTCAGTGTTTTAATGTTTCTCACTTTGCTGCCATGCTTTAAGGGAGACTTCATGTCACGATTAAGATATATTTTCCTGTTGTAATCTTGTGATGTATAATAAGAAATATATATTTAGTCTTTCTTCTCATTTCTGGCATAAACCTTGTAGGAATTCCCTAGGAATTTCCTAGTGATGAGAGAAACAAAGATGTTCTTTGGTTATTATGTTCGTTAGTTGACTTTTGGAAAGCACCTACAAATGGGAGCTGATTGCCAGGAAGACCAACTATGTGATTAGGTTGGAACTTTCAGTTCCACTCCCTGACCTTCAGGGGCTGGAGATTGTGTTCAGTCACCAATGGCCAACGATTTAATAATCATCGCTCTGTAGTAAAGCCTCCATAAAAACTCAAAAGGGTGAAGTTCAGAGAGTGTCCAGACTGGTGGATTCATGGAAGTGTGGGGCAGACTGGTGCACCTAGAGGGGGCATAGAAGCTCTGTACCTCTTGCCTATACCTCTTGCCCTATGCCTCTCTTCCATCTGGCCATTCCCAGATTACATCCTTTTGTAATAAATTGGTGATCTAGTAAATAAAATGTTTCTCTGAGTTATGAGGTACTCTAGCAAATTAATCAAATCCAAGATTGGGGCCACAGGAACCTCCAATCTGTAGCCAGTCAGTCTCAGAGCACAGGTGACAACCTGGACTTGCAAGTGGCCTCTGTAGTGGGGCGCAGTCTTGCGGGACTGAGCCCTTAACTTGTGCGATCTGATGCTATCTCTGAGTAGCAGAGATGAGTGTCAGAATTGACTTGAACTGTAGGACAGTAGCTGGGTCCAAGAATTGCTTGGTGGTGTGGGAAGAATCAGATACATGCACACATCAGAACTGGGTGTTGGGACCCTTTACCTGTTTTTCTAGTAAAGTTTTACTTTTCCTGATTAAGCCTTACTCTACCTGGAATTGATGTTTGTTTATGGTGAAAATTAGGGCTCTAACTTTAGAAATGAGGAAGAAGGCAGGATTTTGTGGTTTGGTTGGTCGGTTGGTTGGTCAATTGGGGTTTTGAAATTTGGTTTTGTTTTTGAAGAAGGGAAGTTTTTGTTTTTATTATAATTTTTTCAATTATCTTGTGTCTATATTGCTGTAGAGAATAATTTAATGGCAGAGTCACAACAGAATTAATTCAAGAGTTATATTCAGAGTGTGATATTGTGCTCCCTTTCCTTTCCATGGACATCTCTTATGATTCCAGACTTGGTCCAATGGGGACCTGAACCAGAGTGTAGAGCTTAGGGGTGAATAAAACCAAGTTCAAGTCAAAGAAAAGGAAAGGAAGATGCCCGAGTGGTGACACCGTGATGGCGTGGGCATTGTTAACACTTATTGGCAATCCAGGTCTATGCCCACTTGACCAAGTCTCATAGAACTGGGTTTGGGGTCCAGTTCTCTTGCCCACCTTCTTAGTTGTTCTTGGGTTATTGTGCATGTAGTGGGAATAAAATGTTGGCTGACAAGTTCATCCTTGTTTGTGGTGATTCTTAACTCACAAGTTTCAACGAGGAGCTGGAGAAAGGGCAACAAAGTAACAGTGGTGGGGACTCAGAGACCACAAGGAACACCTAACTCCCCAGAGCTCCCTTGAGCACATTTGGCCCAGCTGGCAGACAGTTGGTGTGTCTCTCCTTTATTCTTTCGGCTCATCCTCCTCCTGTGAAATTTGCCAGTCTTCTCCTTACTCATCATTCTTAAGCCCGTTGCCCTGCCTTATTTTCACTGACGCATTTTCTGAAAATACTGAGTTTATTTTTACAGGATTACATGTTGCTATGGGTTGAATTGTATCCCCCCAACAAAAGATATGTTGAAGTCTTAACCCCAAATACCTGTGAATGATGCTGGAGTACAGTGGACCCTTAATCCAATACGACTCGTGTCCTTGTAAGAAGAGGGAAATCTGCACATAGACACAAACACAGAGAGAGGATGGCCGCATGAAGACAGAGGCAGAGATCGGAGTTATGTTGCCAAAAATCAGTGAACACCTGAGACTAACAGACTAGAAAAAAGCCAGGAAGGATTCTTCCCTAGAGCCTTTCTGAGGGACCATGAGCTCACCCACACATTGATTTAGGACTTCTAGCCCCTAGAACCCTGAGAACGTGGATTTCTGTTGTTCTCAGCCCCCCAATTGGTGGTACTTTGTTACAGCAGCTACAGGAATCTAATAGACATGTTTACAATGTATCTTCCTGCCAGGCTCTGGCCACGGACACCACAAACATGAAATCAAGGGCAAGGACAGGACCTGTCACTTCAACACCAGAACAGTGCCTAACACAGAGTTGGCACTCAATACATATTTATTGGAAAGACAGTAACATGCTTTGGCTCTGCACCTGAGAAGATGCTGGGGCTGTCTCCTGGTCCCCGTCCTCTTGCCTCACTTCCTATCCCTTGACTCTTTACCAGTCTGTCTCAAAACCCTTCTAGAAAGCTTCCCGTAGCTGCCTCTCACTGCCTGCATATATCTTCGAGCTGCGCTGTCCAACTGTCTACATATGGCTGTTGAGCACTTGAGATACGCCTAGCACACTGGAGGCACTTAATTTTTCATGTTATATCACTTTAATTAATTTTAAATTTAAATACAAAAATAAAAGCTTGATTCAGTTACTGGAAAGCTTTTAAGTATGCTTGGAACATCTTGTGTATGTGAATCTGTTTTCAACTCTAAGTTTTATAAAATCTAAATGGGAAATAAGTATGTCAAATAAAAATTTAGTAGGCAAACCGAGTTGTGCTTTGAGTGTAAAATACACCCTAGATTTTGAGGGTTTCATATGAAAAAAAAATACGAGTTCTCACTTTTATAGTGCTTGCATTTGGAAATGACAATATCTTCAATATATTGGGTTAAATATAATAGATTATTAAGATTAATTTCACTTGTTTATCTTCACTTTTTTATTTATTTTAATTACAGTATTGTTAACATACAATGGTATATTAGTTTGAGGTGTACAATATAGTGATTCAATACTTCCATACATTATCACCCTGTGCTCATTATGACAAGGCACTCCTTAATCCCCATTACCCATTTCATCCATTTCCTCAGTCCCCACCCTTCTAGTAACCATTAGTTTGTTCTCTATGGTTAAGAGTCTGTTACTCGGTTTGTCTCATTCTTATTTTTGTTTCCTTTGCTTGTTGTTTTGTTTCACATATGAAACAAAAATTTCACATATGAGTGAAATCATAGTACTTGCGTTTCTCTGACTTATTTTGCTTAGCATTATACTCTCTAGCTCCGTCCATGTTGTTGCAAATAGCAAGATTTCATTGTTTTTTTATGGCTGAATGATATTCCATCGTATATATATACCACATCTTCTTTATCCATTCATCCGTCCATGGACATTTGGACTGCTTCCATAACTTGGCTATTGTAAATAATGTTGCTATAAACATTGGGGTGCATGTATCTCTTTGAATAGTGTTTTGTATTTGGGGGTAAATACCCAGTAGTGCAATTGCGGGATTATAGGGTAGTTCAAATTTTTAATTTTTGAGGAACCTCCATACTGTTTTCCATAGTGGCTGCACCAGTTTGCATTCCCACCAACAGCGCAAGAGGGTTCCTTTGTCTCCGCATCTTCACCAACACTTGCTGCTTCTTGTGTTTTTAATGTTAGCCATTCTGACAGGTGTGAGCTGATATCTCATTGTGATTTTGATTTGCATTTCCCTGATGATCAGTGACGCTGAACATCTTTTCATGTGTCCATTGGCCATCTGCATGTCTTCTTTGGAGAAATGTCTATTCATGTCTTCAGCCCACTTTTAATTGGATTATTTGTTTGGGGGTGTTGAGGGTGTTTTGGGGGGTCTTTATATTTTTGGATACTAACCCTTTATCCCATATGTCATTTGCAAATATCTTCTCCCATTCTGTAGGTTGCCTTTTCGTTTTTGTTGATAGTTTCCTTCACTGTGCAGAAGCTTTTTCTTTTAATGTAGTCTCAATAGTTCATTTTTGCTTTTATTTCCCTTGCCTCAGGAGACATAGCTAGAAAAATGTTGCTACGGTCGATGTCAGAGAACTTACTGCCTCTGCTCTCTTCTGGGATTTTTATGGTTTCATGTCTCGCATTTAGGTCTCGAATCCTTTTCGAATTTATTTTTGTGTATGGCATAAGAAAATGGTCCGGCTTCATTCTTTTGTATGAAGCTGACCAGTTTTCCCAACACTGTTTGTTAAAGAGACTGTCTTTTTCCCATTGGATACTCCTTCCTGCTTTGTCAAAGTTTAAATGATCGTATAATTGTGGGCTTATTTCTGGGTTTTCTATCCTATTCCATTGATCTCTGTGTCTATTTTATGTGCCAGCACCATAATGTTTTGACTACTACAGCTTTGTAATATAGCTTGAAGTCTAGAATTGTGATACCTCCAGCTGTGCTTTGCTTTTTCAAAATTACTTTGGCAGTTTGGGGTCTTTTGTGGTTCCATATAAATTTTAGAGTTTTTTGGTTCTAGTTCTGTGAAAAATGCTATTGGTATCTTAGTAGGGAATGCATTAAATTTGTAGATTGTTTTCGATAGTATAAGCATTTTAATAATATCTGTTCTTCCAATCCATCAGCATGAAACGTCTTTCCATTTCTTTTTGTCATCTTCGATTTCTTTCATCAGTGTTTTATAGTTTTCAGAGTACAGGTCTTTCACCTCTTTGGTTAGGCTATTCCCAGGTATCTTATTTTTTTTGGTGCAATCGTAAATAAGACTGTTTCCTTCATTTCTCTTTCTGCTACTTCATTATTAGTGAATTCATGTATCAGTTCTAGTAGACTTTTGGTGGAGCCTTTAAGGATTTTCTATAGAGAATCAAATGTCATCTGCAAATTGTGAAAGTTTGACTTCTTCCTAACCAATTTGGACGCCTTTTATTTCTCTTTGTTGTCTGATTGCTGTACCAGGACGTCTAGTACTAAGTTGAATAAAAGTGGTGAGCGTGGACATCCCTGTCCTGTTCCGACCTTAGGGGAAAAGTTCTCAGTTTTTTCCCAATGAGTATGATGTTTGCTGAGGGGTTTTCATAGATGGCCTTTATGCTGTTGAGGTGTGTTCCCTTTAAACCTTTGCCGAGGGTTATCTTTACTTTTTAATGTGACTACTGGAAAATTTAAAATTAGGCATGGCTCACATTGTATTTCAATTGGAGAGCGCTGGCATAGAAGTTAAGAGTTCGGCATCAGCCTTAGTTGAGTCTCCATGTACTAGCGTTGGTTTTATCATCTATGGCTTGCAGGGTCTTTGTTAAGCTTAAAGCGATAAATAAGGTAATTTGTACAATGAATGTCATATAAAAGCTTAATAAATGGTAATTCATTTTGAATTTTATTAAATTATTACTTTCCCCGAGGTGGGCATTAAAATGTTTCCTCCTGCTCTGACCTGCCAGTCACCTCTCTATGAAAAATTACCTACCTTGTGATGAATCACTGAGTTCTATTCCTGAAACCAATATTGCACTGTATGTTAACTAACTAGAATTTAAATTAAAAATTTTTTTTTATTATTATCTTACCTTGACCCAGGCTGGCTATCTAATTTGCAGAGCTCAATGCAAAAGGAAAATGTAAAATTAAAAAAAAATTTTTTTTAAGGGAAAAGTGCTCTTAAACTTATTAACACAAAAAAAATTTTCCTTTCTTTGCAGGGTCTCTCTCAGCCTGTGGTGGTATTTGCTCTTCACTTCCGCATTCCCCGGACATTCGTCAGGTACCCGTGGGGTACTCATGAGGTGAGTGTGGACCCTCACGGGTGACCAGGACCCTGGCCTTGAAGCTTGGCGTGCACAGCCCATTGTCTGCCACGATGCCCTCTAGCCTGCCACCAGCCCGGCATTAGTCAGTCTCCCCTTCCCAGGACACCACCACTGCAACCCACAGTGGATGGGCAATGCCCCCGAGAGGTGAAAGGCTCCATGCCACGACAGCTGCCAGCCTTCACCCAGAGATGACCCAGGCCTTCCCCAAGCCCAGCCCCCACGTCGCCCACCCGCCTACCCCACCCCACCCCCAGCCTGCCACCCCTCTGGAGGTGGACAGCGGCTACGGAACCCTGGCCTCCCTGCCCACCGCAGCCCGCGCCCTCACAACAGCGGCAGCCCAAGCAGAGGGCAGCAATAGCCGCAGGGCAAGGAGGGGCAGGGAAGGCCACAGGGGGACCCGGCACCGGGGTCAGAGCAGCTACACCAGTGCCTGAGACCCAGTCCCAGGAAGGCAGCAAGTGGTGGGAGGAGGGGCTGTGTGTGCCCCCTTGTCCTGTCAGACTTCACCTACAAAACACACAGTAGAAGATCAAATGAAGAATTTCAAGATCATGACTGGAGACTGTTGAATCCCAAGTGCAGAGCCCTTCTGAGGGCAGGACCGGGTGCAGTTGGCACCGTCTTATACCCACGAAGCAGGCCCTACCTTGACCTTTCAGCAGACCTGGCGGGTGCCCTCCCCGACCCCCTCAGGTCTCTTTTGTAGGTTCTTTTCGCCTGGCTTCTACAGGCTTTGCTTCTGAAAGCTCCAGCTTTGCTCAGAGCACTGCCCCAGCCTCTGTAACCACCTCACCCTCCGGCACTGAGAGCACAAGTGTCTGAGAGTTCACTTCCTTCCTTCCCAGGAATATAGGAGTCTGCAGGCCTACTTCCCTCCCTTTAAGGCCTGCGGGCCTGGGGGCCTGGAGGCAGGATAGTCTCGGAGGCTCATTCCTCCTCCAGAGCTCCCAAGGAATGCTGAGGCTGCACCTTCCCTGTCCCGCACCCTCACTTCTTCCCTCCTCTCCAGAACATTCCCCTCCTCTGGGGAGCACTTCCTTGGGAAATCCCTTGCTCTCAAATTCCCATGTCAGGGTCTGCTTCTGGGGAACCTGAGTTCAAACATATCTTCCTTTCACTGCTTTTAGATCATAATGTCAGGACTTAAGGACGGCCATGCCAGACACATGCTAGGCGATCCATCCAGCCAAGCAGTCCCTGTATCTTCCTTGACGTGGAGCAGAGCAACCAAGCATGATTTGCTTGGAAGGAAACGCACCAAAAAGCAGTCATCATGGGCAAAGCAGAATGCTTAAATCAAGGGGTGGTGTGCCACATCTTCAATTAGCAAGGCTCTTGCGACAGAGAATTGCCCAGCCGTCAGTATACTGTTTCCAGTGTTATTCAGGCAGTCGGAGGGTGCTCCCCAGGATTTAAAGAAGCTGAAGACCTCATTTGCTGCCTTTAAGCCAAAATATTCTTAAGCTAAACATAAAGCCTCACTTAGACATGACCAAATGTGACACTAAGGAGCAGAATCACTTATTTTGCTCTAATGGAATAAGTGAAAGAAACTCCACTGGAGGAAAATACACCAGGTGCAAAGGCATAGTGCATGCTTTCTTTCTCTTAAAAGGCACGTTTTATTCAGATGAATAATACCAGTCATCCTAGAGAGAACAGAAGAGGGGGGAAAAATCCTCTCTTTTAAGTAGGCAATTGGATCATCAAAGAATTTCTTTGCTTCCCAAGAGTCTGCTTGAATTATAGAATTAGGTCCTAGCAGTCTTCACTCCTGTCATCATCCAGAAAGTCCGTTTTCTCTTTTCAAATGAAAGCCCGACTTTTCCCTTTTCGACACCAAAAGTTAGCAGCTCTCCCCAGGTGAAGGTGAAAATGCCAAACAAAATGTTTTTTTTTCCTTAAGTAGTCATAGGTATGTTTTACGTAAATGATGACAACTTACGAAAGTTGTGTTATGTTCATTGAAGAAGTCTGTATTTTAGGAAACGTGGAACACGTAATCCCGTCGGAACAGTACAATACAAGGTCAAGACAGTCAGAAACCCTATGTAATCCACTGAGTAGCTAAATTTAATATATATGATGTCATTCTAATTCTAATTTCCGTGTATTCCTATGGGAAATTTGTCCACAATATCCACACGGTATGCCCAAAACTGGTTTCATGGCAGGAGGAGCCTGAAACATAATAGTGATAAGACAACAGACAGATAGTCCAAGGCCAAGAATGTTAATCATTTATATCGGCATAGCGAGTACGTGGATATTTTTCATTTAATTTTTTGGCATACATATTAAATTTTCAAGAGACAAAATTGAAAGTTACAAAAGGACATACAGCAAAAAGTCTCTTCTCACCATGTCCCCCTCAACCCATTCCCCTCCCATGATATTAGTTTCTGTGTATCACGTAAAGGTTTTCTCTGCACACTGAAGCAAATGCAAATCCATTTCTTCTTTCCCTTTTTGTATCCATATTGTACGCACTGGAGTGCGCCTTGCTTTTTTGCACTTAATGATAATGGTCTGTTTTAATTAGAGGCTGTTAATAATTAGGTCTTTGAGCCTCAAATTTAATTTACTTCCATAACAGGAGACTCCCAGTGACATCCACTGGACAACTAATATCCAAATCACCAAAAGCAGATGGCTGACTCCAGCTTAGACCTAGAGAATCTGAAACATATGTTACACGCCAAAATGTGTGATCTGAAGATGTAGGGAAAAGACCATTAGCTCTGAAGTTAAAGAGATTTGGGTTGGATTCAAATCCTATCTCTTTGTGGGCCCCTTGGGTAGTGGGAATAATGGTTTCTACCTGCATGGCCGTAGGAAGAGTATAGATGAATTGTATGTTCATATTAGGAAGCAACTTCAGGAACTGGTTTGTCAGCTCGTGGACACCCATGCCAACACCCTTCAGCCCACTCCCTGGAAGTCCTAGCAACCCCTCCCACCAACCTTAGCCCTGGCAAAGTAGGCGGCTTCTTTGCTGCCCCTCCCTTGTCCACTTTTCATACTCCCTTAGCATCCTCCACAACCCATTGAGAGATAACCCATGAGTAAGAGTTCCATGGAGAGAATTTTTCCAACACATTCATTCAGGGGGGCAACAGGCACAAAAAAAGTGAATAAACAAATTAAAGTACATATTGTGATTAAAATTAAGCAGCCGGGGTGCCTGGCTGGCTCAGTCGGTGAGGCATGCGACTCTTGATCTCAGGATTGTGAGTTCGAGCTCCATGTTGGGTATAGAGATTACTTAAAAAACAGAACAAGAAATTTTAAAGAAACTCAATGGGTGCCTGGGTGGTTCTGTCGGTTAAGCACCAGACTCTCGGTTTCAACTCAAGTCATGATCTCGCAGTTCATGGGATCGAGCCCCATGTCCAGCTCTGCACTGACAGTGCAGAGCCTGCTTGGGATTCTCTCTCTCTCTCCCTCTCTCTGCCCCTCCCCTGCTCTCTCTCTCTCTTTCTCTCTCTCTCTCTCTCACACACACACACATACTCTCTCTCTCTAATAAATAAACTTTGAAAAAAAACTAAGAAGCAAATGAAGAGATAAAGGGAGAGGACACTTTGCATATGGTAGCTAGAGAACGCCTCTCTGAGGAAATGGCATTTCAACATCACCCAAAGAATGATCAGTTAATATCAAACTAATATGCTGAAAACTATAGAAAGCTTATGAAAGAAACTGAAGAAGACACAAAGAAATAGAAAAATATTCCATGCTCATGGATTGGAAGAATAAATATTGTTAAAATGTCCTCAGTACCCAAAGCAATCTACACATTCAATGCAATCCCTATCAAAGTAACAGCAGCATTCATCACAGAGCTAGAACAAACAATCCTAAAATTTGTATGGAACCAGGGAAGACTCCAAATAGCCAAAGCAATCTTGAAAAAGAAAATCAAAGCTGGAGGCATCACAATCCCAGACTTCAAGCTGTATTACGAAGCTATAATCATCAAGACAGTATGGTTCTGGCACAAAAAGAAACACATAGAGAACCCAGAAGTGGACACACAAATGTATGGCCAACTAATCTTCAAAATAGCGGGAAAGAATATCCAATGAAAAAAAGTCTGTTCAGTAAATGGTGCTGGGAAAACTGGACAGTGACATGCAGAATGAGCCTGGGCCACTTTCTTACACCATACACAAAAATAAAATCAAAATGGATGAAAGACCTAAATGTAAGACAGAAAACCATCAAAATCCTAAAGGAAAACACAGGCAACAATCTCTTTGACCTTGGCCACAGCAACTTCTTACTAGACACATCTCCAGAGGCAATGGAAACAGGAGCAAGAATGAACTATTGGAACCTCATCAAGATAAAAACTTCTGCACAGCCAAGGAAACAATCAGCAAAACTAAAGGGCAACCAACAGAATGGGAGAAGATATTTGCAAATGACATATCAGATAAAGGGTTAGTATCCAAAGTCTATAAAGAATTTATCAAACTCAACACCCAAAAAACAAACAACCCAGTGAAGAAATGGGCAGAAGATATGAATAGACACTTTTCCAAAGAAGACATCCAGATGGCCAACAGACACATGAAAAGATGCTGAACGTCTCTTATCATTAGGGAAATGCAAATCAAAACCACAATGAGATATCACCTCATACCTGTCAGAATGGCTAACATTAACAACCCAGGCAATGAGAGATGTTGGTAAGGATGCGGAGAAAGAGGAACCCTTTTGCACTGTTGGTGGGAATGAAAACTGGTGCAGCTACTCTGGAAATCAGTATGAAGGTTCCTCAAAAAATTAAAAATAGAATTACCCTATGACCCAGGAATTACACTACTAGGTATTTTTCCAAAGGATAAAAAAAATTGTGATTTGAAGGGGCACATGCACCCCAATGTTTATAACAGTTTATTAGCAATAGCCAAGTTATGGAAAGAACCCAGATGTCCATCGACTGAATAATGGATAAAGAAGATGTGGTGTGATCAAAAAGAATGAAATCTTGCCATTCATAGCAACGTGGATGGAACTAGAGGGTATTATGCTAAGTGAAATAAGTCAGTCAGAGACAGACAGATGTCATATGATTTCACTCGTATGTGGAATTTAAGAAACAAATGAACATAGAGGAAGGGAAGGAAAAATAAGATAAAAATAGAGAGGGAAGCAAACCAAAAGAGACTCTTAAATACAGAGAATGTAGGCACCTGGGTGGCTCACTCAGTTATGTGTCCGACTCTTGGTTTTGGCTCAGGTCATGATCTTATGGTTTGTGAGTTTGAGCCCTACTCAGGCTCTATGCTGACAGTGGGGAGCCTGCTTCAGATTTTCTGTCCCCCCCTCTCTCTGCCCCTCCCCCCTGCAAATAAATAAATAAATAAATAAATAAATATTTAGAAAATACAGAAAACAAACTGAGGGTCGCTAGATAGGAGGTGGATGGAGAGATGGGCTAAATGGGTGATGAACATTAAGGATGGCAGCTGTTGGGATGAGCACTGTTATATGCAAGTGATGAACCACTGGGTTCTATTCCTGAAGCCAATACTACATTGTATGTTAACTAACTTGAATTGAAAAAAGTAAGAAGGAGAGGAGAGGAGGGGTGGGGAGAGGAAAGAGGGAGGGTGGGAGGGAGAAAGGAAAGGAAAAGGAAAAAGAAAAGAAAAGAAGGAAGGAAAGGGAGAAAGAAAAAGGAAAGAAAGGGAGAGGGAAAGAGAGAAAGAAAGAGAAAGAAAGAATTATAAATGTCAAACAACATATAGAAAACACCTCTTCGAAGGCACTGCAGGACACAATGCAGGCAAGCCAAGCACGGCTAGAAGTTTTGGGAAAAGAGGGATACAAGAGGTAAGCTCCACATTCACCCCAGATTTTCTCTGAGAGCAGTTCACACACATGGTTCAAGCAGACAGCACTGTGTTACTGAGCTGAGGAGATGGACGGCACAGTGTGGAGCTGCCAAAGTGGCTGGAACTTGAAGGGCAACATCCCAGAGTGACTCTGTGCCCCAAAATCTGCATAAAATTTTTCCTCAAGTGATCGGCTGCTTCTAAGCTGTCTATGCACAAGGTGAGGCCCCAGGAAACCCATCAGAAAACAGCAGCTGACAGAATAACAAATTAGGCAGAGGTCACAGCAGTCACAGGGTGCTAAGAAGACCATGATTGCTCCAACTCTACCAAGGTAGAGGGGCCTTGATAAACACCCTAGACCATGCACCAAGACATACAAGTATGCTGTAGGATTAAGGGAAGACTGAAATAGATCGTCCCTCACAAAACCTAAAAGCCAAGGCTCAATAGGATCAAGGTGAGCCACTGACACTTTATTTCACTGCCAAAAGAAAAGTTGACCGTCTTTGGAAGAGGATAGTATCATTTAGAGCCTCTATAATTTTTTCCCACAATGTCCAGTGTCCACTAAAAAATTATAGGCCGTGCTAAAAATTCGAAGCAAGAATAATTGACCAAAAACCAAGAGAAATAAAACAAGCAATTTAAACACTATGGCAGGTGATTCATGATATTAAAATCTTAAAATAGTTACAATTAAGAGAATCTAAAATTATTACTATAGGAACAGATGAAAATTTTCAGCAGATACCTGGAATCCAAAATTAAAAGCCAACAAGTTGTAAAAGTCCCTGTAAAAAAGAAAATATCTACACTCAAAAATTCAATAAATGAGTTTAATATTAGATTAGATACAATTGAGCAGAGGAAGACAAATGAGTAGATATATGCAAATCGATGAAGAGTGTAAAAACGATAGAAAATACATGGGGCACCTGGGTGGCTCAGTCAGTTGAGCGTCTGACTCTTGATCTCAGCTCAGATCTTGATCTCAGCGTTGTGAGTTCAGGCCCTGCGTTGGGCTCCACACTAGGTGTGGAACCTACTTAAAGAAAAAGAAAACACAAAAAAAAAAGAGCATAACAGCCATGTGGGACATAGAAAAGAGGCCAAATACAAGCATAATCGGACTCCTAGGAAGAAAGGAGATAAAGAGAATGATAGAAAACTGATGTGCAAAGCAAAGCAATAATGGCTAAGAATGTCTCCAATACCAAGGAAACCAATGAAAGATACTAATCCACAGATTCAAGAAGCTCAGTGAACCCGAAGCAGAATAAATACGGACAACCACACTTAGGCATGTCTTAGTTAAACTGTCGAAATCCAGGCTTAGCAATGAGTTTTCAGTCTCCAGTCAGGATACACATTACCCCCGGGGAAAAGATGAGCACTGGTAGAGTATATGTGATATGTGTATCAGGTGTGAATACTTCAACAGAAGAAGGTCACTATTACGTGAGACAGAGAAGTCGGGCAGGGAGAGGGGAGCAGACAGATGTTCAAAGAGTGAAGTGCTCAACAAGATATAAGAGGATGGGATCCAGAGCTCAAAGGGTTGGTGGAAGAGAACCACAGCAACCTGGTGGTAGGTTCAGCATATTTGTAAGTGTGTGTGCATATGTACGTAGAGTAGGATCACAAAAATGGAGTCGTATGCATCTAGTTTCATGTCCTGCTTTTTAAAATTCTCTACATTATGAAGGACTGTAGTAACTGCTATTAGAGCCTGTAGCCTTTACCACTTGAATGCCTGCAGCCCAACTTCCTACTGTCACCCCCTTCATCTCATTGCCTAAAAGCTCTCTCTGGCATTGTAGTTGCCTTGGCCACCTGTTGTCAGGCTAGAAGTTCTACACAATTAATGCCTCTTGGGAGCAGGTCTCAACAAATGACTGATGGGAGTTGGCAAATAAAAATACCCCAGGGGCGCCTGAGTGGCTCAGTTGGTTAAACATCCGACTCTTGATTTCAGCTCAGGTCATGATCTCAGGGTTGTGGGATCAAGCCCCACATCAGGCTCCGCACTGAGCATGGAACCTGCTTAAGATTCTCTCCCTCTCTCTTTCTCTACCCCTCCCCCACTTGTGTGCTCTCTCTCCCTCTCAAAAAAAAAAAAAATACCCCAGTTCCCTTGCCCGCTAGCCGAGATAAATCAAGTATGGTCTTATGTCAGCTCCATAAATTTCACCAGTGACCATTAGTGGTACATGCTCATTAATCCTTTATTGCCTGTCTTTCCATTCCTGTCTCACTTCTCCACTCATTACTGGAGTTTCTCTGACCTCCCAAATAGACTACTTGCATTCAAATTCTTGTCTCAAGAGTCTTCTAAGAGAACCTAAGCTAACACAACACCTTGGGAAGGTGAAGGAGGATGTCATAAAGATTAAAGGAGTGTCTATAAAGTGTTAAGAAATTTCCAGGCATCTAATAAGCACTATATATGTTTGCTATCATCAGTACTACTATTATTATTTACTATTGCATCTCCACTTTTAATGATTGGCAATCTTGCTATTAACAACTGTTGCAAAATGCCTCCTCCCTTCTTTTGCTGAGGAATAGTTTTTTGTTTTTTTGGTTTTTACCAAGCATTTGGACATGGCCTATCACCTCCATTCCCTATAGGCTACAGAAGGCCTTAACCCTTGGCAATAGTTCTTAGAATTTTCACCGCATGTATCCGAATTACATTTTGTTGTTGTTGCAGTCAATTCTCCAAAACCTTCGCACTCCTCTCTCACTCAGACGTGAGGCATGCATTATTAATTAAATGACAACATTATTACAGCTGGTAATTGAATTACTCCATAGCTCCTGCCTGCGGTAATTAACATCTATCAAAATAAAAGAGGAGGAGTTGTGTTGCCCTTATTACAAATGATTTGGTTTCATGGGTTTTTGATCAAATTAAATGGAATCAAAGTAACAAGTGATTGAATTAAGTGCAAGTCATCATATTTGTATTGCCCTTATTTGTTCCCTGACATGACTGAATATTGAGAGTCTCTACTTCATGGTCTACACGTTTTCCTTACCAAACTTCCTCTTTCTCAGTGCAGACCCAGGAATGTGACTATACTTTTAAACCGACGTACGGTGCTCTCATCAGACTATTCACGAGCTGTTTTGCACACACACACAAACTACTTAGAAGTAAGTCGAGAACAGTCAATTAAATGTAAAAATGATTCCGCAGCCACTCTGCCAGTTATAGGTATAAGCAAGGAGCACTTGGTGTGCAAAAGTACTCATAAAATCAGAAAGGTTTCAGAGTGGGTCGATAGCTATCAATTTTGATTAGCGTAAAGCAAAACACTAATGCAGGGAAGGGCTGAGCAAGCCAAAAACGGAATCAAAGGGAAATTTTCTCCCCATCAGGCAAACAGACTGTCTCTCACAAGTAGACGCACAATGCACACCAAAAAATCAGTACGAAGAGACACCACCCCCAGAATAGAAGAGCTTCCCATCAAACCATAGTCCCACCGATGGTCCGAGCATCATAAACCACAGAAATGTAATGAAATCTGTCTTCGTAACAACATTCGTGACAGTGACATTCTCTCATGAATATTGTCGCAGTATTCATGACAGAAACAAATGTTGTTACAATATTCATGACAAAAACAGACTCCTTTTCTTCTTTATCTAAACTCATGAAGACAAAACCCACCTTCGCGGGAAGCTCCCTCTCTTAAACACTGTTCCCTCATTCCACTCCAGCGAACAAACACGCAGGCAGCTGCAACCGTCACTCACAGGTGGGCTACAAGCAGTTTGGATGAACTTGTTCTAGTCTAGGTTGCCTGGGACAGTTTCCGTTATGGCCGTCGTGCTACCTAAATTACCAGTGGTACCCCTTTCCCTCTCAAAAGTGTCCTGGTTTGGAAGAGAAATTATTTTGTCCTGTGGTGTCCACATTGAAGGATTCCAACATGTATTTTCCTTCTCTTCTGATCTGACATAATAAGAAATTCTGAGTCCCAGTTAGCATTCCCAAACATCTCCAACTTGCTCTTGGAATTACCTCTCAGATGCTAGAGCACAGGAGGCTTGTGGAATAGATTAGGGGAGAGGAAAGGGATTAGGAGGTGAGAGAAGAAAGGAAGGAGAGAATGGGATGAAGGAAAGGGGAGGGAGCTGTAATCATTGACTCATCTATGATACAAAGCCATGACTCTCTATGTCCTCATACAAATGTAAGATATTGGTATGATGCTAAGTGAAATAAGTCAGTCAGAGAAAGACAGGTATCATATGTTTTCACTCATATGTGGAACTTGAGAAACTTAACAGAAGACCATGGGGGAAGGGAAGGAAAAATAAGTTACAAACAGAGAGGGCGGCAACACATAAGAACCCTTAAATACAGAGAACAAACTGAGGATTGATGGGGGCAGAGGGTTGGAGGGAGAGGGGAAAATGGGTGATGGGCATTGAGGAGGGCATTTGTTGGGATGAGCACTCGGTGTTATATATAAGAGATGAATCACAGGAATCTACTCCCAAAGCTAAGGCCACATCTTATACACTGTATACACTTATACAACTTGACAATAAATTATTTTTTAATGATATTTCGGGGCACCTGGGTGGTTCAGTCGATTAAGCATCCACCTTTGGCTCAGGTCATGATCTCACGGCTTGTGAGTTCAAGCCCCCGTCGGGCTCTGTGCTGACAGCTCAGAGCTTGGAGCCTGCTTCAGATTCTGTGTCTCCCTCTCTCTGCCCTTTCTCTTGCTCATGCTCTGTCTCTCTCTCAAAAATAAATAAACATTAAAACATTTTTAAGATATTTATACAAGTTTCTTGACAAACTATTTCCTCTCTTAATATGTAAACGACAGTTTAAATAAAAAAGGAATTTGTCTTTAAAGAAAAGTGAGTTTCACACATACAGACAGCTCTTTCATTTCAGGATAGATAATAGAAAAATCAAACTATAGAAATATCAGTGATGGAGCAGTAGGATCAGGTAGGTGGAAGAACATTCTAGAAATCATAATCTCACTCATCCTCAATATAATAGAATTCACTCTGGCTTATACCTGCTCAGAAGGATTTTCTAAGCAATTATTCATCAAGATAATAAAGCATTGAAACAGGCTGACTTAAGGAAGTATCTCTATAGCTAAAGATATACTAGAAAAACATACATACATATATATGTTCATAACCTAAGTAACCAGCCCTCCCGAGTGCTATGGATACTAATCTTCTGGCTGCTGATTTTTCAAGTTACTCTCCCGCCATACAAAATCTATGATTTGCTAGAATTTTGAAATCCTCTGTAAGCAACATGCTAATACAAATGTTACAGCATTAAGTATATCCAGGGAAAACGTAACCTCGGGTAGTCATCAATTTGTAAATGGCTCAGTGAGGAAAAAAAAAAGAAGGAAAATAATCCACCACCTCAAACAATAAAACAATACATTTTTTAAAAAATAAATTCTAGGGGAGGCGCCCGGGTGGCTCAGTTGGTTAGGCGTTGGAGTTTGGCTCAGGTCATGATCTCACAGGTTTGTGAGTTCGAACCCCACGTGGGGTTCTGTGCTGACAGCTCAGAGCCTGGAACCTGCTTCGGATTCGGTGTCTCCCTCTTTCTCTGCCCCTCCCCCGCTCACACTCTGTCTCTCCAAAAATATATAAACTGTTTCCCAAACTTATTACAAGATGCAAGGGCACCGAAGCGGCTCAGAGGATGGGTTGTAGTAGACGCTCTGAGACACCCGCCAGACTGAGGCTGCCGCACTGCCGCTGGCTGATGGCCCTCAGCTGAAGGGTGACTCTCCCAAGGTTATGGTCCCTCCTCAGGGAAAGCTGGCAGCAAGTGAGCAGTCCAGTTGAGGGTAGAAAAGCCAGGCCTCCCTTACCTCCAAGCAGGTCAGCTCCGAAGGGCTGTCTCGGTTGCAGGGGTCCCTGCGAAACTGATGGACGTGTCCATCGCAGCCCCCTCGCCATCCCATTTCCCCCTCAGCTTAATCTTACTCCTTTCGCCCCTTTTACCAGTGGTGTTCCTGAGAGCAGACTGCACTAACGCCCCTGCGGGCAAAGATAACACATTCTCAGAGCGCTCTCCCCATGGAACCTCACCCATGACAAGCACGTTTCAAGGTAAGGTAAAGTCCTCTGTTTTGGTTTCTCTGTGTGAGGAAGGTTTGGATAATTCTAGGTCTTTTGCATTAAGATGTCAATTTTCAAATCAGCTTGTCCATTTCTACCAAAAACCCTGTTGGGATTTGCATTGGAATTGCGTGGAGGCTGTGGGTCAATTTTTTATTGGTTTGTTTGTTTCGAATTATTGAAATTCTAGTTAGTTAACATGCGGTGCAGCATTGGTTTCAGGAGTAGAATTCAGTGATTCACCACTTACCTCCAACACCCGGGGTTCATCATAACAAGTGTCTTCCTTAATGCCCATCACCCAGCTAGCCCATCCCCCACCCACCTCCCTCCATCAACCCTCAGTTTGTTCTCTATCTTTAAGAGCCTCTCATGGTTTCTCTCTCTCTTTTTTTTCTCCCTTCCCATATGTCCATCTATTTTGTTTCTTAAATTCCACATGAGTGAAATCATATGGTATTTGTCTTCTCTGACTGACTTACTCCACTTAGCATAATACTCTGTAGCTCCACCCATGTCGTTGCAAATGGCAAGATTTCATTCTTTTTGATGGCCGAGTAATATTCCATTGTGTATATATAACCACATCTTCTTTATCCATTCATCACCCAGTGCACATTTGGGCTGTCGCCATAGCTTGGCTATTGTCAATAATGCTGCCGTAAACGTTGGGGCACACGTACCCCTTCGAATCTGTATTTTTGTATCCTTTGGGTAAACTGTGGGTCAATCTTGAGCTATAGTTAGTCTTTTTCCATGTGGATAGCCCATCGTTCTGGGACCATTTGTTGCAAAGGTTATCCTTTCTCCCATCGGGTTAGCTTGACATGATCGTGCCATCGACAGATAAAGATAATATAGCATTGAGTAGAAGTTGCGAGAGCATAGATCCTTGCTTTATTTCCGGTCTTTGGGGGAAGTGTCCAGCCATTCACCAATGAGTATGTTACCTGTGGGTTCCTTACCGCCACTACCAAGTTGAAATACCATTTTTATTAAATACCGAATCCTCCTCTGTTCATGGGCCTACTCCCATTGGCCTATCTTCTCCTACACTAGCTAGTATTACCATATTTTAAGCACTATAGCTTTATCATTTTGATATCAGGTAGAATATGTTTGGTTTTTTTTCTTGGCCATTCTCTATTTCCTTATTCTTCTAGGTAAATTCTAAATTACAGTTTGTCCCATTTTCTGCCATTCTCCCTCTGTTGTTACTCTCTTGCTTTCTATGTAATCAAATATTGTTCTACTATTCCATTTTCATTCCTCTGTTGACTTTTTATCTATACCTAGTTTGTATTTCTTTTCCTAGTTTGTCTAAACATTACACTATGTATCCCGAACTTATAAGAAACTGTAGATCGAACATTATAGCAATGTACATAAAATGTAAGAATCTTGTAACGGTATAATTCTATTACCCTCTCTCTTCTTATCATTGTCTCATTATTATATCTACATCTGTGTTATTAATGCGAAAATAAAATATTGGTTTTGCCTTAAAGAGTCTGTTGTATTATAAGGAAACGAAGATTAAAAACAAAGAGTCTTTTACGTTTATGCAAATAGCTCTCATTTCCAGTGCTCTGAGATCACATGTTTCTGTGTTTTTACACATCTTGCAATTTTTATTGTATATTAGACATTATGGATGGTATGTTTTAAAGAATCTGCACTCTCTTATCCCCTAGGAAATATTGTTGGGTTTTGTTTTACCGGATTATTAAATCGCTGACTGATAACCTTGAGTTTGTGGAGGCTTGGTTTTACACTTTGTCAAGGGAGGCTCTGTTTTGATTTGTCCTTAGTCTTAGAATTGATCTCTTAGTCCTGTGGCAAAGCGTTAGAACCCTAGGCGTGGGCTTTTTCTGGAATTTCAGTGGAAATCCCAAAGTGCTTGCCAAACCTCTCTACCTAGGCGGGACTCAAACTCCGAGCTCTGTCTCCCCTGTCGTGGGCAGGAGTTTAAATCTCTGCCCACGTATTTCAGCCTTTAGCTGTTGCCTTCCACTGGTATCCTTGAGGCTCTTCGGTGCAAGTTCAATTCAGGGATCGGCCTAAGATGTAAGGGGAGATTGTACCCAGATTTGTATGCATATGAGATGAATATATAGGATTCAATGGGAGATTCTATGCAGCCACCTTTGTGACCCCCTCCTTTCTAGACTTTTTACCACTCAAATTCCAGCATCTCCCAATTCAATCTTCTGACACCTCCGGCCAATATGACTTAAGCTTTGGAGAATGCCTTCCGAGGAAGAGCTGCATAAACTTGGACCTTACCCGGTGCAGTTGCCTTCTTTCAAGAGTCAAATCCTGTTTCTGCCGGTTTTTTGCCATTTTCTAGTGCCTTCCAATAGTTTGGTTAATATTTCGTCAGAGGTTTACAGTGTATATGTGCCGGGGGGTTAGTCCCACCCAAGCTGCTCCGCCATCGCTAAAACCGGAAATCCTCCTCTACACACACTGTTTCATCACTTGCTTCGTCCACCTAACGGTTTAGTGTGAACATTTTCCTTCATCATTCATATTTTCGTCTACGGTATAATTTTTCAGATTCAAGCATAATTTTTTAAGTTTTTTTTTAAGTTTATTTATTTATTTTGAGAGAGACAGAGAGAGCGAGCAGGGAAGGGGCAGAGAGAGAGGGAGAGAGAAAATCCTAAGCAGGCTTCACGCTGATAGAGTGCAGCCTGATGTGGGGCTCAAACTCATGAACCATGAGATCGTGACCTGAGCCGAAACCAAGAGTTGGATGCTTAACTGACTGAGCCACCCAGGCGCCCCTCAAGCATACTTTTTTAAAATGAACCTCGATAGACTTGTGTCTGAATAGTGGAAACTGCCAAAATACATAACTTCAGCTTTCTTGTAAGATCACCATGACTGGTTTGCCACACCATGGAGATGGTGAGAAGTAGCAGGTAACCTTTTGTGAAACTTCAGAACCTCACAAACTGTCCGGCTCGAGAGCGTTCAAACAACCTGCGTGGCCTCTCTTCTGGCTGTACCTTAACGGATATACCCACCGTAGGGCTGTTCCAAAACGGTGACACTGGTTCTAAAAAAGACGTTCCCCTCAAAAACTCAATTAATAAGTGCCCGGTGCGCCTCTGCAATATTGGCCCTTTCTCAGCACGTGCTCCAATGGTGCGCTAGTATTGGCCTCGCGGGAGCTCTAGGGAAAGGTGTAGGGAAAGGAAGTTGACACGCAGAGAAACCCTTCCCCACACATCAGGGCTCACCATCCGTTTATATTTCAAACACGCTCTGACTTACAAACACGGGAAAACAAGAGAGCTCCACAGGCTGCGCTAAGTCTGTGGGGAACTTTCCACGTATCATGCTGACTGATAAACACCCTCCCTCTTCAGAGACGAAGCGGGACACTTGTCCTAACACAGTCTTTGGATTACAGTCTTTGTCCCTCTCCCCACTGAGCGTAGATGAAAATTTCCAGCATTAGTTATCGGGTCTGACAAGATTTATATTTAAGGTTTTGTTTTCGGTTTGTTTTTTTAATTCCAGACTTTTCTAGGCAATCCCATCCTCTGGAAGAGACAATATCTTTTTTCTAGTTTACGCCTGTGTTGATTATTCACCATGGAGAGGGAGCAGCAGAAATGAAAGGACTACAAGATGGGGTTTCTCTTGGGACGCCAGAATGTGGAGCACAGCTTTTCCTGGATTACCATTCTGCCATCGGGGTTTTCGAAGTGGAGCTGCAATTGTCTTCGCTCAGGACACCTGAGCCCCGGCATTAACACGCTAAGCATACCGGAAAACGCAAGATTCCCCGGGCCTCCAATCATTAAGGGCTCAGCACCAGAATCTGCGAGGATCCCCTGCGGTTCTCCACCTCTGGGATAAAAACGCTGGCGGAAAATTCAAGTAATAAATCTGATCTCTTCTGCCTTCGTACTTACGCTAAGCTGTCTTAATAAGAAAGTGATTTTGAGGGACAGAAGGCATGTCGATCTTGATTTCGATCAACACACTTGCAGTTAGCCCCATGTGCCCTTGAGGGCCTCCAACTGAACACACCGCCACCCAGAGGTAAGGTCACGGAATTGCAGATGAGGTGGTAAGGGTGTTTTGTGAACACTTTTATTTTGTTTTCAGTTTAATTATTTTTTTTGAGAGAGACAGAGCGCACAGGGGTGGGGCAGAGAGAGAGCCTCAAGTTCGACCCCGGGCTCGAACTCACGAACCGGTGAGATCACTGCCTGAGCCAAAACCAAGAGTCGGATGCTGAACCAACTGAGCCACCCAAACGTCCCTTGTGAACACTTTAAACTTGAATCTTTCAACTTTAAGTTATCACATGTTCTGTGAAGAAAACCAGCCGTCTGTCTGGTGACCACTAGAGCAACCGGTACTGTCTGAGTTTTTCAGAAGCTATCGTCAAAGTTCTCTATAATTCTCGGAATTTTCCCTGCCCGTCCTCAGGAAGAGGTTTGATTCCTATGTACAAGAATGATCTATGAGCACTTGCTTAGCAACGGGGACCACGGTGACACAAATAAGTTTTTTTTAAGGTGCAAATAACATATTTCAGCAAAGGCAGTGTGTACTGAATAGGCAATTAGTGACATTTGAAAAGCAGGAGGAATAAAAACGACTGAAGATGAAGGCCACGAGGGGAGAGCCAAGGACGGCTGATCGGATGAACCGGACCCCCAAATGGATAAAACCAGATGAAAGCTGGCACTACGCCCACGTGAGGTATGAGGGAGAGAAAATATTTGAGATGATTGTGGCTCAAGATGAAACAGGAGCCTGGACACGAGACAACAGCCCAGTAGAAGTACCGTAATTCCACAAAATAGCTTTTAAATAACCGAGAGAAGGGACAGAAGGGGAGAACTCATTTATCCCCAAGAAGTTTCCAGGGTCTGTGTGTTGCTACAGTGTAAAACGCTATAGCTAGCAAGTCAGGGTCCAGAAGTTTCCCTTCCGAACAAGGGAGGCGCGTGGCATTTAAGGAACGAGTGCCATGAACCAGGAGCATTCCGTGGCATCTCCCTTAATTTTCTTGAAAAAGAAAAAGTGTATTTATTTCCTTTTATTTTTGAGAGAGAGAGAACTCGCGAGTGAGGAAGGGGCAGCGAGAGAGAGGGAGAGAGAGAGAATCCCAAGCAGGCCCCCTACACTGTCGGCGCAGAGCCTGATGGGGGGTCTCAAACCCACGAACCGCGAGATCACGACCTGAGCAGAAGTCGGACGCTTAACCGACTGAGCCACCCAGGTGCCCCTATTTTAAAAATATGAAACCCAAGCTTGACAGTCACTGAGTGAGCTCTCGCTGTGTGCCATGTACTGAACTAAACACTTTCCATGCAGTATCTTGTCCTTCACCACGACCCTTCAAGTAGGTATTCTTCTCTCCAGTTTACCCACACTGCCAGTATCAGCTGGGATGGCCCTTCCTTTCGAGATCTGCACAAGCTTGGCGTAAACCTCCATGTCGTGAAAAAGCAATGCTAGCCCCATGATTTCGAGTGCTTCCTCAGCAGCGGACTTTCTCAGGTTCCCTGGCCTCAGAGCCCCTGCTTTCGCTGAATAAGTTTTGCTTCCTAACTGTCCGACCCTCCCATTTTTCTTTCTTCCATTCATGTCTACACCGAACACCCGGCCCTTCCCTTTACTTAATTCACACGCGAACACACTCACGCTCACACACAAACACACACACACACATCCAACCCAGCCACTTGTGTTTATAGCAAATTTTACCAAAGATTTAGAGAGAGAGATTAGGTGAACAGCACAGTAAGAGAAATAAGTTGGAACTAGAAACAGCTCTCCCTCTGCCTGGAGTCCTTGTATTTTTTTTAATGTTTTGTTTTGTTTTGTTTTGTTTAAGAGAGAGCACGAGCAGGGGAGGGGACAGAGAGAGAGAGGCAGACAGAAGATCCGAAGTGGGCTCTGCGCTGCCAGCAGAGAGCCAGATGTGGGGCTCGTACTCCCAAACATCACGACATCATGACCTGAGCCGAGGACACTTAACGGACTGAGCCACCCGGGCACCCCTCGCTGGCCATATTTTAAGTGCTCAGAAGCTCCTGTGGCTGCTGGCTATGGTGCTAGACCATCCAGATATAGAACAGTTCCCTCCTTCCAGAAAGTTCTATGGGATGCTGCTTCTGCACAGGCTGTACAGTTCCCAGGCTCTGCTCTCTTGCCTCGGTGCCACCACTGGAGATGGTCACAGGCCCACCCGGTTGTTCTTCTCTCTGACCGCCATCTGCTGAGAACAAACTCCACGCGAGGTCACAAGCAGTTAGGAGCATGGAGTCTGTGAAAACAGCCTCGTTCCTCTGTTACTCGCTCATGCCGCCCAGGGGCCCTACGTCCAGGAGAGGAAAGCCTGCCGGTGCGCTTCCAGTGTTTTCCACCGGCCCTGCAGGAGCGTCAAGACCACGGATCCTCTGGGAACAAAGGCCTCATTTCACAGCCCAGGCGCCGGCCGCGTTATGAACCTTACAGAAGCAGCAGGCTTTTAAAGAGCGGTTGTGTTTCCTGCGCCTGCTTCCCCTCTGCCCTCGAAGGGTCAAAGCCTGACTTGTCCCCGAGAGCGAGCGCTCCGCGTCGAGCTGGAGATGACCGTCGCTCCTATGCCGAGAGTCGGCTCTGAATCCTTTCTTCTGATCTCTTGGGTCTGTCGAATTCTCTGAATCAGTTCAAACGCCCCCCCCCCTCCCCGTTGCCTCACGTTGGGTTTTGACAGCAAGACAGAGACTTCATCCAGACCGAATGCCTTTCGGCCTGTGCTTCGCAGCTCCGCTGCCCTTTGCAGTCACCTGGATGCTTGGACCAGGAACGTCAGAGTCTCTAGGGACGGGACCGGGGCGTCAGCACCCTTCACCGTCCGCCGCGGATTCCGACGTGCGCCCGGCTCAGGGGGCAGCGCGGGCAGACGGGGACCCACTGCGCCGCGGGCCTTCCCCAAACTGGCTGTCCCCGAGCGTCGCCCAGGGAAGCTGCGTCAAAATACAGATTTCCAGGCTCCCCGCCCACCAGCTGAGTCACAGTCTAGAGGCTTGGGGTCCAGCTATGTCTATGTTTCTGAAGAGGCAGAAGGGACGTCAAGGGAACACAGCTTTGCAAACATTCGCCTCCGGCCATTGGCTGCCCTGTAGGGACAGGGGCAGAATCGCGCACCGAGGCAGCCGTGCCTCTCTCGTGCACCCCCCCCCCCGCCCCCCCCAGCACTGCAAACACGGCACCTCCGCGCCTGCTCTCTTGCTGAGCCCCTGGGCCCTCCCTGCCTCCATCATGTTTGGGTTTTCACCTCTGCCTTTTTATTTTATTTATTTATTTATTTATTTTTAATCAATTTATTGTCAAATTGGTTTCCATACAACATCACCTCTGCTCTCTAACAAAGGAAACTGAGATAAAGCCGCCATCTCGTAAATCCTCAGAGGACCCCTAGGCAAAGGGCCCTTTTCCATTCATGATGCAACCCTTCTGCCTCAAGACGAGTCTTCCTCCGTGGCACCCAGTACGGCTTATAATTGAGACCAGTGTCCCAGCGTCTTGCCTTATGCACAGTACATGCTCGGTAAATGTTTGGATGTGAACGACAGATGTATGCAAGTATTTCTATATTCATAACTTGACATTCAAAGATTTTTTTTTAATTTTTAATGTTTATTTTTGAGAGAGAGAGAGAGAGAGAGAGACAGAGTGCGAGCAGGGGAGGGGCAGAGAGAGAGGGAGACACAGAATCTGAAGCAGGCTCCAGGCTCTGAGACATCAGCACAGAGCCCGATGCGGGCCACGAACCGTGAGATCATGACCTGAGCCGAAGTGGGACACTTAACCGGGACAGAGCCACCCAGGCGCCCCAATATTCAAAGATTTTTTTTTAAGGTCTGTTTTCCTACAGTCCAAAGAAGTCCCTTTTGTGACAGTCAAACTAGTTCGGCGGCTTTGCATACAAACGGGGTAAAGTAGAACGTAGGGAAATCATTCAAATTAACGGAAGATGGACCCTGCAAGCTGTCTAATTCGCGCATTGGGAATTCGTGTCACTCCAATTTTTTTTTTAAGATTTTTATCTTTAAGGAATCGCTCCACTCAACACGGGGCTCAAACTCACGACCCGAAGATCAAGAGTTGCCTGCTCTATCGACCAAGCCAGCCGGTGCGCTCCTGTCACTCCGATTTTAAATCAATTTTCTGAAGTAGTCGGAACAGCCCACTGAAACTGTCTTCCACATGTTTGTATGAATTTGGCTCTTAAATACATGTAAACTACCCAAAAGACCAAAGAAAATGGAAACAACTGTTCCTTCTCTCTGAGGGGATTGTCTTGAAGAAAGCCCAACATTTTCAGAGCTCAGGGCCCCAGCGTTCCTGAAGACTGCGTGTAGGTGGTGGTCCTCAGGTCCCACTGCCAGAGGTGGTTCAGACCTGCTAAGGAGTCACCCAGGGGCCCTGGAGAAAGAGGCAACGATTATTTCCAGGGAAGAGAATTGTCCTTCCTTCTTTTTGCTTTCATTTCCTGGTTTTTTTTTATACAATTAAAAAAAAAACATCTATTTTTAGGCAATAATGAGTTGAAGTGTGCCGGCTCAATAGTGAGCGTCAGGAGGTCTGTTTGTATTCGGGCGGAAGTCAGAGAAGACCTTTCCGTCACTGCTCAGAGATAGACGAGGAGGTGGGCCCAATGGGTGTTCAGTTCGCGGTTGGACCCCAGCTCTTGATTGGGAGCTTTATGCCAGTTTAAACTTCTGAAGATAAATAGTAACGCACGATAGAATCTTTTCCCCGTCACACGAGATTTTCCAGTCGCATGTTCCTTTATACCTTCTTCGCGGATAAAGAAAGACTTCAAAAATGGATCTCGTAAGTAGCTGAAGAAAATGATCCAAACATTAGAAAGTCGGTAGGCAGTGAAGTCTATCCACAATGGTAAAATTTCGGAAACCACCCGAATGTCCCCAGATGGAAGAATGCTCTAGCAAATCACAACAGAGCCATTCGAAAGAATATTTCGAAGCCCATTTAAATGTCGGTCATGAGGGATGATGGCCAGGAAAATGCGTATTGTTGTTTTTAAAGAACAATGTACAGTCAACACCGGAATGGTATGCCGCGCCATGTCCCGACAATGACTAAGATGGAAGCGACAGGCAAGCGCAAGCGTTGGTGAGGCGTGCAGAAATACAACCACTCCCGCACTGCCGACAGGGATGGCAATACGGCACGGCCGCTGTAGACACCACTTGGGCAGGTCCTCGAACAGGGATTCACCACGTGACTCAGCAATTCCACTCTCAGGCTCAGACCCAAGGGAGCTGAGAACGGGCCTTCAAATATTTGCAGGGGAATGTTCTTGGTGGCACTATTCTCAATAGCCAACAGGTGGGGACAGTCCAAATGTGTATCCTTTGATGACCGGATGAACAAAACGTGGCACACCCACACTGACACTGCGACGGGGTGCGAGGGGGCCGTGAAAAGCACCGAAGTACTTACAGATGCCGCGATGCGGATAAGCCTTGGAAACAGAAGGCGAAACGAAAGAAGCCAGTCACAAAAGACCACACGTTGGGTCGATCTGTTTATATGAAATGTCCAGAATGCTTTAAAATTTATTGTGCTGGGGGGCACCTGGGGGGCTCAGTTGGTTAAGCGTCCAACTCTTGCCATTGGCTCAGGGCATGATCTCATGGTTCGCGGGAATGAGCCCCATGTCAGACTCTGCACTGACAGTGCTAAGTCTACATGGGATTCTCTCTCTCCTCTCTCTCTCTGCCCCTCCCCTGCTCATGCATGCGTGCTCGCTCTCTCGCTCTCTCTCTCCCTCTCTCTCAGAGTAAGGAAATAAACTTAAAAAAAAAAACTAAACAAAAATTTATTGTGCTGACAGTTCCACAACTCGGTGACGATACTAACAACCACTGAGCAGTGCCTGGGGGCTCAGTCGATTAAGCTTCCAACTTTGGCTCAGGTCATGATCTCACGGTTTGTGGGTTCAAACCCTGTGTTGGACTCTCCGCTGACAGCATGAAGCCTACTTGGGATTCTCTCTCTCTCTCTCTCTCTCTTCTCTCTCTGCCCCTCCCCCACTTGTACTCTCTCTCAAAATAAACTTAAAAAAAATTGAATGGGTGAATTGCATGGTACATGAATGATATCTCAATAAAGTTGCTATAAAAATGCATCTAGTTATATGCACACTGTGACTAAAGACAAACCGATACAGAGAGGAAAGAATTCAAATTTAAAAATATTTTGCAATGTGATTATATAATTATAATAACAAAAATAAAAATGGATCCAATTAATGGAGAGGAGTCAGTGCAGAGAATTGCCAACTAGCAAGCCAGTTTCGTGAGCACTCCGTGTTGTCTCCGTTTTAGCACTTTCAAGCCAGACTTACGACATTCGGGGACAGGGACTGAGGGAAGAGAAGACAACTCTCCCTAAAAGTCAAAGGTAGTAGAATAGATTAGAAAGGCAACGGGCAGGGGCGCCTGGGTCGCTCGGTGGGTTAAGCATCCAACTTCAGCTCAGGTCATGATCTCACAGCTCGTGCCCTACGTCAGGCTCTGTGCTGACAGCTCAGAGCCTGGGACCTTCTCTGGATTCTGTGTCTCCCTCTCTCTCTATGTTCCTCCCCAATTTGTGCTCTCTCTCTCTCCCTGTAAAAAATAAATACTTTTTTTAAAAAGGCAACTTACAAACACACAGTAGGTCTGCAAGAATCATTAGTCGAACAGATATGTCTTGGGTTATATCCTAAGTCTCTTTTCTCTCCTCCCCATACCCTCCCCCTCCCTGTTTCATTCTTGCCTATAACCTTGACTCCCTTTGGCGGTAATGATTCACCAGTCTATTTACGGCAAGAAGCTCTTTGCCAAGTTTGACTCCTGTAGCTATCTGCCTCTTATTAATAATAACTAGGGGCGCCTGGGAGGCTGAGTCGACTGGGCAGCCGACTTCCGCTCAGGTCGTGATCTCGAGGTTCGTGAGTTTGAGCCCCACATCAGGCTCCGTGCTGACAGCTCAGAGCCTGGAGCCTGCTTCGGATTCTGGGTCTCCCTCTCTCTCTCTGCCCCTCCCCCACTTGCACTCTCTCTCTGTCTCTCTCTGTGTCTCTCAAAAAATGAATAAACATTAAAAATTTTTTTAAAAATAATAATTATAAAAGTTATTACCAAATCCTGTTCACTGGCATGAACCCTGTTCTCTTAGAATCAGCACTTGCAAGAATACCTTTGATGGGTTTTTGTTTTTGTTTTTTGGACACAACACAAGCTACGAGCTTGTGTATTTCGACATTCTACCCAACACAAGGGTCATGCTCGTGGTAACGCGGGAAAGGAATCTGAAAGGCGGGGGGAGGGATATAACAGTGCCCTGTAGGCTTGTCGCCTCTGAACGTCCACTCGGAGCCCAAAGCGGGTGCCCCCTCGGAGACAACTCCTCCCTGCAAACCGTTTTCCCCTCCTGCCACCAAATGATGAAATAATAATGCTGAGATGGTCAAGAGTAGGGTCAAGCAAATGATGTCAAGGACCCTGACAAGAAGGCATGGATGCCTCAAAATAGAAAGAGACGTATTTCGGTGATAATTAGCTGCTTGGCACTGTGTTCATGCTCTACTTGCATTAGACCATTTAGACCTAGTATCAGCTCCAAGGTGAGCGTTAATAACTTTTACATTTTCAGATGGATTCGCGCAGGAACAGTAAGGTGCTAAAGGTTTCACAGTTAGGAAGGGGAGAATTCGAATAGAGGCAGTCAGACTCCAGAGCCTCACTCCCCTTCCCGGTGGGGGGGGGGGGGGAAGAGGGGGGAGGGCTAGTTTAGAGATTAAATAAATTGCCAATCTATGCTAACTAGTAAATAACCCAACCCGTATTCAAACCTAGGATGATCGGACGCCATATGCTATTTTGCCATATCGATCAATTTGGCAGAAAAACCAAGAGCAAAGAAAAAGAAAGGAAGATGAAAACAAATACGCTTATTCTTTTGGACTGATTTGCTTTTGTTTAAAGCAAAAGAAACAGAAACGGTCCCTAAAGGCGAAAAAGAGGCGGGTAAAGATTGGTAAAGAAAGAGTCCCTAAGGCACTTAAGCTTGCCTAAGAGTAAACAGAGATATTCTCTAAAGCAATGTTTCCCAAACTACATATCAGAATCACCTACTGGGGGCGCCTGGGCGGCTCAGTCGGTTAAGCGTCCGACTTCGGCTCAGGTCGTGATCTCATGGTTTGTGAGTTCCAGCCCCACGTCGGACTCTGTGCTGACAGCTCAGAGCCTGGAGCCTCCTTCGGATTCTGTGTTTCCCTCTCTCTCTGCCCCTCCCCTGCTTGCACTCTGTCTCTCTCTCTCTCTCAAAAATAAACATTAAAATAATTAAAAAAAAAAAAAAAAAAAAGAATCACCTACTGAGCTTAAAAAGTACTGATAGCTGAGTCCCAGCCACAGGAGATTCTAATTTAATTGGTCTGGGATGTGGCCTGGGCTTAGGGTTTTCAAAAGCTCTCCAAGTGCTGCTAGTACTTTACTTCTCTGGGTCTTATCAGTTATGTATAGTAAATTGATTGCATTTGCTTAACCTAATAGAAAACCAAATGGTTACCTAATAAACTAAGTACCTATACTAGTACCAACATCCATTGATCATCAAATTTGTAGAGGTTTGTGGCCTCCTCCAGCAAGAACAGAACGCAGTCTCTAGTTCCTTTTTGGCCATCTCGTTTCCCATCATCATCTCCAGTAGAAAATGAACCAAAACGTTGGAAACGTTATTAGTTATTTCATAGTTATTCACAACGCCGTAAAATTGGTATGCAAGAAATTTGTTTTCATCATTGGGTACGATGTGGTTCGGAATGGCTTCGGGGCTCTAAACACTCTCTTTGGGATTATTCCAGTATTTTCGATGAGGAGATTTTTCCACACGTTAACCTTGTCCCTACCACCATGAACAATCCAGAATTCGTGGGATGCATTTCTAGTACGGGATTTAGTCAGAGAACAAGGGGACACTGGAGATTTCTATAATCTAACCTTCCGACTATGGAAAAGATGACCATTTTCTCAACTCGCTTTCTGTGACAATGACCAGCAAACCTTGCCTAATGTAGATACGACACTGCTGTTCACGGCGAACACCTCCCTTTCGTTCCCTGGACAGTCTACACCTGCACGTGGTAAGCAAGAAAACAGTACGGAGCTTCTAATCAGTTCTCTGGTACTGATGATCCTTTCTAATCACACTGAACAAAACTTTGCCCAGCAACTCGCGCGGATTCTTAGAAGATGGTCACTTCTCCTACACTGATTGAAGTGTAAGTCACTCCTTACACACTGATCCATGGAAACCGTAAGATTCGTCAGAATTCAGCAAAAGAAACCAAAAATTATGTTCCATTACAAGTTACCTTTCAACCACCACTCTGAAGATTAGGGGATGGGTTTGCTTATTTTGTTTTGTGGTTATTGCCAATTTTGTTGGGTATTTTTTGGGAATGAAGAGAAGGCTCGGAAGGGTCGTGAGTTTTCCCAGGCCCTAGAAGTGCATAAGTACTTCCAAGAGCAGGGCGGAATTCAATAAATACGGGCAGAACCTCTCTTCAAAAGAGTGTCTCTGCATCCATTGTGGCTAGCATCGAATTGGACTCTTACTTTGGATGCCAGAACCAAAAAAAACAAATAGCACTGACCCTGGATAGCAGAGATATCTGAACGCATATACCACGTATATTCCCGGAAAGTTAGGTCATTTGATGACATTTCATTCGATTTTAATTGCACAAATGGTCCACTCCTACAGTTAACTCTTTGCAAACGAAGCATACGGAGCATAAAGGCCTACTCTTTGTGAGTCTTCGTGGCATCTGGCAACCTGCTTTATATGTTAAAAATATGCCTTTTGGGGACACCTGGGCGGCTCAGTTGGCGAAGCGTCCGACTCTTGGTTTTGTCTCAGGCCATGATCTCATGTGTGCAGGTTTGAGCTCCTCATCAGGCTCCAAGCTGACAGCATGGAACCTGCTTGGGATTCTCTCTCTTTGCCCCTCCCCAGCGCTGTAACTCTCTCTCTCTCTCTCTCTCAAAATAACCACACTTTTAAAAAAAATATAGATGCTGGGGCACCTGGGTGGCTTAGTGGGTTAAGTGTCATACTCTTGATTTCAGCTCAAGGCAGGATCTCACGGTTTGCGAGTTCGAGCCCCCGCATCGGGCTCTGCGCTGATGGCACAGAGCCTGCTTGGGATTCTCTCTCCCTCTCTATCTGCCCCTCCCGTCCCTGCTCATGCTCTTGATGCTCTCTCTCTCAAAATAAGTAAGCATTATATATATATTTATGCCTTTTATGTCCATAATGTGTGCTGTTTATTGGTTGGCTAGGGGTAAGAGCCTTCAATCACATAAATTATTATTCTCTATTTTGCATAACTGCTGCTTTTTCTCATTCCATTGCTCCTCTGTAAGCTGGAGGTGAGCACGGCCCAGGATGAAGTCTGCGGGTGGAAGGATGGAGTGACTCAGAAGAAGTAAGGAGCAGATGCAAGCGTGGGATTTTTGATGGCTATTGACTGCTTGGCTCTGCTCTCGGTTTCCATTGATTTGTTGGCATTGACGGAATCTACTACTGCGATGCTTTGTTTCAGAGAGCCAGTTTTTTGGTTTGGGGCGTTTTCTTGAGAGCCAGTGTTTTATTTTCCCTGCTGCAGCATGTCCCTGGAGCATAGGTCGTTTCCTCGAGACCTCAACGTAGCCGGGAAACAGCCAAGGGCGAAGAAATAAGCCCGAATACCTCCAAGCAACTAAAATAGATATGGCCAAGTCTCCACTGTCCAAACGCTTCGTAAATAGGAAAGCCCTTTGGAGCTCTCTGCACCTAGTTCTGGTAAACTCTACCGTGCGATTTTCTAGCAAAACACGTCAGAAACAGCCAATGCGTTGGGAGGTTAGGAAACGGGGGTTGCCGAAGGCTGGGACGCTGGCAACCATGAAAATGATATCTGATAGACTGCAAGAGAGAAAAAGACCAAAGGACAACAACAAAAAGCCTATAAAAACAAGAATCGAGGAATCAAAGCTCAGAGATCGACGCACGCCACGAAGAGGCAGATCACCTGGGTACTGGAACTGCACGTGAGGACATCCTTGGATTCCAGCGTGGGAGAGAAACTGACATCCAGCACAGGAAGCCTGAGAGAAAATGACAAGAACAAGGTGTGTTCAGCAGACTGTTGGCGAGGCAGGAAGTACGCGATTCCATTTTAGAAAGATTTCTAGCCAAAATGGTGTTGCCGTTGTTTTTGTCCTTAAATGAGTAAAGTTCGGGGGGGGGGGGGGGGGGGAAGAGATGTTTTACTTTTTAAGCAGTTAAAAAAAAAAAAAACCGGTAACAGAAAAAAGGAAATCAGATCCAGAAGTCATTTAAATAAGTCACGTGTTCCCTAACCTGCAGGATATATTAGGCATTACCGGATTTCAAACAAAGCATGAAAATCTCTTCAGAAGTGTCATGTTCTGCAGCTATCACTATAACAGCGATCATGTGATTCCGGAAGAAGAGAGACACACATAGAGGCAGAGAAACAGAGAGAGAGAGAGAGAGAGAGAGACTACCACCTCTCCCACATGTCAGAGGTATCACCATCTTTCTTCCCATTTTTTTTTCCCAGCCGCCTATGCTCTCGATGCTGACCTAGTTCTTAACATAATTCATTCTGCTTTACTTACCACTCACCGGACTTCCTTGCCAGGCACCAAGATAATATTCATAATTTTCATTTTGAGGGCTGCCGCGCCACGTGGCATGCCACATTCCATGATCCTAAATTACTTCCGATTTTACTAATTATCCATAAACCTTTAAAAAAAACAAAAAACAAAAAGCTCTTTCCTTTTGCCTTGTGGCCTCCGAGAGAGACGGATGGCCAGCAGCTTACTGGAACCCCCCCCCCCGCCCCGCCCCGCCCCGCCCCGAGGAAACTGGGCCGGGGTTCTCGTTCTCGCCGCTTCTGCTCAAACCCCACCCCCGCCCCGCCCCGGGTCTCATCCGGAAACACGGCCTCAACGTGTGCGGCCCGCGTGTCGGTCAGCACACGAAGGGTACGGGCTTCGGTAAACTGGATTAAGTGACCTGCCTTGAACGGGTCGTCCAGGAGCCCGACCTCACCTGCAGATAACCCAAGACAGCTACCTTCATGCTGGCTCTTCGTGCATAAAATAAAAATATAAAAATGCTTCAATGATGAGTGCTTAAAAAAAAAAACAAGAAAGAAACCGGAAGCCCGAAATGGAGGCATTTGCGCCCACAACCGCAAACCCACGCTTCATTAGTACGCGACCTTTTAAGTCAGATTGAAATGTCCCGATTGGCATTTCATTGCGGTCATTTGCATGATAAACACACTCCTATTCCCTCCCCCCCAACAAAAAAGTAACCATCTTTTCTTTTCTTTTGCTAATAACTTTAGGCCCCACCCTCCCTCCTGTGAAAACCTTCCATTCTGTATACCTCTCTGAATATCTCTCTACAGTACTCGTTACCTGGGATTCTGCCCCATTCGGGAATCACTCAATAAAGCCAACTATACCTTTTTTTTGTTTGTTTATGTAAATTCTACATCCAACGTGGGGCTTGAACCCCGAGATCCTGAGTCGGATCCTCTACCGACTGAGCCGGCCAGGCGCCCCCAGGTCTTTAAAGTCACTCGGTTGAATTTTGGTTTTTAACACAATCCTGTAATAAACATCTATAGCTATGTGGGTAGACATAGATAGCTATTATGTTCTTTTACAGTTCCGAATGGTTATCAGAGGATAGAGTCCCCAAAATGGAATTTGAAATCTATCTAAAGTAAGACCTGTATCTGAAACGTGACTTGCTTTACAGGTGGTCTTACCGCCAATCACGACCTTCCTCCCCCAGAGTAGCCTCAACCTGATCTCCCGCTTGGAGCCTGCCTTCTCCCTCCGCTCTAAGCTGCCCAAGAACCCAGGGCCCCTGGGCGGCTCAGTCGGTTGAGCCTCCGACTTCAGCTCCAGTTGTAATCTCAGACTTTGTGAGTTTCAGCCCCACGCTGGTCTTGCTGCTGACCTTGGGGCTTGCCGCTTCCCATCCTCTGTTCACCCTCCCTCCGCCCCCCCCACCGCCATTTCCCCCCTCAGAAGTAAATAAACATTTTTAAAAAAATTTTTTAAGTGCCCAAGAACCCAGAAATTTGTTCTTCCCAGAGAAAGCTAGAGCCTTTTGCTGCCATCTGGTGGACGTTTGGTGACGGCGGCTGTGGTGTCGGTTGCTCGGGTATTAATGGCAAAGATGACCCCGTGCTCGCCAGGAGCGCGTGTCCGCGGCTCTTACACCTGAGCACACATCACCCATCTGTGAAAAGGGCCCAGCGGGCATTATTGTTCCTCTACGAACAGATGAAGACAGGCTCTGAGGACTAGTCGCTTGACTCAGGCCACACAAGCAGCAAGGGACGAAGCCAGATCGTCCATCCCCTAGAGCTGTTTTGTCCACCCCACCACATGAGTTCCTGGTGTACAATACCCATGCCAAGCAAAATCTGAAAATATTGGGGGTGGGGCACTATTAACCTGATGCGTTTTTTTCAAAATCTCTAAGGAGAATACTGCACATATAGGCAAGTGTCCTTTACTTCTGTGTCATGACCTATAAAATAGCTCGTGAGAAAAGAAACTATGCCATACGTGAAATCATGCCCTAAAAACACCCTTGCACGCTGTTGGGCTCAAATGATTTGGGCCGGTTGAAATTAACAGTATTACTTAGAGATTAACCTAATCCTGAGCTTGTTGAAGATACAACTTTTTTTAAATGTGAAAGAACAGAGTCAGAAAGGCAGTCTACAGCCAACACCTTGTAGATGTACAGTTCCACTCATGTACATGTGATGACATATGTCCCTGTAGTGTCCGGCGGTGAGATTTCTGCACTTGCCCTGATACTTTGTCAAGTATTTCTCCGTCGCTGACTCTATTCGGCTCTGCCCTCTGCTGGATGAAAACAGGTACTGTTTTGCAGAGCTGTGCACAGACAGAAACGTAGTGCTTTTTATAATCCTATCTATTTAAGCAAAAACGTTTCATTACTTGAATTCTGAGTAACATTTCATAATGAGTTGGCTCTATCTCCCACCAATCCCCTAATCCTCTTTATAAATTACTATTCAAGGGGCGCCTGGGCAGCTCAGTCGGTTAAGAGTCCGACTTCAGCTCAGGTCATGACCTCCTCGTGGTCTGTGAGTTCCAGCCCCGCGTCGGGCTCTGTGCTGATGTCTCAGAGCCTGGAGCCTGCTTCGGATTCTGTGTCTCCCTCTCTCTCTGCCCCTCCCCTGCTCCTGCTCTGTCTCTATGTCTCTCAAAAATAAATAAACGTTAAAAAACAAATAAATAAATAAAAACTAAATTACTATTCAAGAACCTCATCTCGCTGGAGATTCCAAACACTGTTAAAGAGATTAGCTCAGTACGGCAAGCATAATCCGCTGATACTGACTCTAGTTACTTCTCAAAAAGGTACTCAGATTTGAAAATAAAAATGTGAATACGGTTTAATCTTTTCGGAGTTTCCCACATCTCGAGAAAACGCACAATGAATCCTTTCGTTACAGTATTTAAGTTTGCAAATATCCGAATAACCACAATTCTTGTCCCATTTCATTTCATGATTTCATTGAACCAGTGTTTTATTCTCATGTAGTATGCTAGGTTTTGCTGACACAGAACCAACTAAAGCACGGCCCCAGTTCTCAGGGAGTTTCTCGCCGAGTGGAGGATGCCGAGGAGGAGAGTGACAATTGTCGAGGAACCCATGTCGTGAACACTGGGCTTTGCCCCACCTCCACCCCCACCGGGGACACTCGGCAATGTCTGGAGACATTTTTGGTCATCGCGACTGGGGGAGGTGGGGGAAGGGGAGGGGAGCGCATGCACACGCGAGCATGGCGCTGGCATCTAGAAGGCAGAGAGACCAGAGACGCTGCTAAACCTCCCGCGATGCACAGGGCGGCCCCAACAACAAAGTGTCGCCTGGCCCGGAATGTCAGTGTCCTCCAGCTGAGAGACCCTGTCCTCCCCAGTCCGACTTACTCCCTTTCCCTTTCCTGGGTGTTGGGGCCAAGGTCATCTCTTCGTAAACACCCTCTGCCCTAAACTCCATCACAGGGCCGGCTCTCTGGGAAACAGGCGCACAGAGAGAGCTACGACAGGACACCATCTGGCTTTCTGTGTGCATGTCGAAGAGAGTGTGTATGTGTTTTAAACGATTAGCATAAAACAAAAGTGGGAGGCTATGCGCTAATTATAAAGAGTGGTTCTTTTAAAGTAATGGTGTCGGGAGTGATTCTTGGTGTTTGTTTCATGCTGAAGCACGTGTCTTCCGAGACGCGCGGATTTCTTCTCGTGTTTTGCTCTGCGCGCTAAGCGCGTGTCACTTTGCAGTTTGGGGGAGGGAGAGTGTGGTGACTGCAAAAGAAAAAAAAAAAAGGACATGCCCATAGTATCGGCTACTGCAGAGGCCAAATAACAGCAGGGAGCAGGTAGGAAGAAGTCAACAGAGAGCCTCCGGGATCGCCGTGGGGCTGTAACGGGCTGCTGGCGGGCGGAGAAACAGCAACGGGTTCAGGGGCAGGAAGGCGAGGAAATCTAGGTAGCCCACTTTTTCCAGAAGCAGGACCAAAGTGAGAAGGGGAAAGGACAGGAAGGAGAGAGAGGTGAAAAATCAAGCACAAGGATTGTGGAGATCGGAGAACCTGAGGCTCATGGGGGAGGGGCTGGGGAGGGACCGGCGCCCATATAACGGGAGGTCCATAACTGAGGGAGCGAGGTGCCCCCCAGAGGACGTGGGATCCGGAGAACACCCGCATGGATCGGCCTCAGCAGAAGCCGGGATCCCTCTTCCTCTAAAAGAAGGACACCCGCTCTGGTCATTTGCATTTTTGTCGGGAGCGAGGTTGGGGAGGGAGGGGAAGGGAGGGTCCAGATGGGGGGCATAGCTGAAGGAGTTCAGAAAGGGCAGGAGGGGCCCTCAGGGGGACCCGAAGCCACTGCGAGGCAAGGCCCCTGGGAAACTCGATGTGGAGAACAAAGGCAAAAGAAGTGAGAAAAAATGAAATTTCCTTCCAGTTTTCGGCCCATCCATCGAGGAGTCCTTGAGACGGGAGGAGCGACCTACCTGCAGGGGCTCAGCTGCCCCCGTGTGAATACTTTGCTAGAGGCGAAAGGCAACCTTAGCTGGCCCTTAGCCCGACCTCCAGGATCCTGTAAATTTCCTCTAACATCAAAATTCCTTTGGAAACTGCCTTTATCTCCACCCCCTAAGACAATATATGTTAGCTATCATCCTCCAAGCCTACGGCCCCTGATCGACGTCTGAAAAGTCTCATGACTGAGGTTTTAGTAATAAATGGCCTTTTCCGAACAGCAGCGAGCCCCCTCGAGGTCCTGGAAACCTTGCTCCCAAATTGCTTAGAGACTTAGACCCTTCCGAATGCCCTCCCAACCTAAAAGTCTATAACCAGCCACTCCTCACAACCCCAGGGCAGCCCTTTCCGCCCCCCGGGGCCTGTCCCTGTGCTGGAATCAAATCACCCGTTTTGCACGGAAGACGTCTCAAGACTTCTTTCTTGACCATGCGTTCCTGGACCCCAACATGTCACCTCAGAAATGACCTTCCTTGGGACGCCTGGGTGACTCAGTCAGTCGCGCGTCTGATCTCCGCTCAGGTCTTGATCTCTGGGTTTGGGAGTTCGAGCCCCGCGGCAGGCTCTGTGCTGACAGTTTAGAGCTTGGAACCTGCTTCGGATTCTCTCTCTCTCTCTTTCTCTCTGCCCCTCCCCTGCTCGCACTCTGTCGCACCCTGCTCAACCTCTTTCAAAAACTAAATAAACATTGAAAAAACGGTTGAAGTGATCTTCCTGCGTGCAGCTCCCAGGTGGGAACTCAGGACTGTTTGCAGGTGCCTCGGCACGGCTCGCGGGACCCAGGCAAGGGGGCTGGCTCCTGCTGGCTTTTCCACAACCTCTGGCAGCACAGAGGCCCAGGGATGGGGAGATCCAAAAAGCCCCCGGAAGACTAGCCCTAGCGCGATCATCCACACCCGTTCATCCCCGAGGGGGACTTTGGGGTTCCCGGAACCACAGTCCGGGACTCTTCCGTGCCACTTCAGGCTTTAGGCAACGGCCTCTGTACATTGCCTTGCCGTGGTCCCCCCTACATTCACTCCCCCAGCCTTCTGGTAACCTTCGGTCAATCTTCTCTTGAGCTGGGGGGACAAGCAGGAACGGAATCTACAGAAGAGGACATGTGGTGCCGCTTCCCGAGTCTCGTTTTCTCCCAGTACTGTCCCCCCCCCCCCCCCCCTCCCACTCCCAGGACACAAGGGCTTGACACGCTGGGAACGGGGCCTTAATAGGCCATGGACTTTTAGATGCTCTGTTTAAAGGAATGGTCCTCAGCTGGGAGCGATTTGGCCCCCCCGAGGGAGATTTGGCAATCTGGGGTTGTCACCAACGGGGAGGGGAGGGATGGGTTGCTGCTCCCGGCGTCCAGGTCCAGCGGGTGGAGGCCAAGGAGCTGGCCAACACCTTACGGTACACAGGACAGAGCTCGCAATGAAGGATGATCCGGCCCCAAATGTCAGTAGTGCAGAGGGTGAGAAACCCTAATTAAAGAACTCCTCATCTGCAAGGACCTTTAAAGTGTTGCTAAAATCCACTTAAGGGTTATTTATAATTTGAGGTTTACACCCAAACAAGAGAAAGACCGTCTCAGGCAAGAGGGCGAAGAACGGTAGGATTTACAAATTTCCACCAGATGGCGCTATAACACAAGGGAAAAATCCAACCCGCCGCTTCCTTTTTCAGAATCCGGTTTCTCTCCCAGGTCACCCCTTCGGGGTAACACTGCCCATCCTTTTCAAATGGGAGCCTCACTTTTTAGGTACGTAGTGTTTCCCACCACCAATATTTTTATGCAAGTGAATTAAAATGAGTAATGACTGGGGCTTCTGGGTGGCTCTGTCGGTTAAGTGTCTGACTCTATTTCGGTTCAGGTCATGATCTCACAGCTCATGAAATCGAGCCCCTCATGAGGCTCTGTGCTGACAGCATAGTGCCTGCTTGGGATTTTCTCTCTCCCTCTCTCTCTGCCCCTCCACCTCTCTCTCTCTCTCTCTCTCTCTCTCTCTCTCTCAAAAATAAACATTTTTTTAAAAATGAACAATGACTAAAACTCAGTCTGGAAGATGAAAAGAACGGGGTCACATCTTCAATCGGCTGCGGGGCTTCCATTCCCTGCGGCAACAAGGGGGCGGGAGAATCTTCTAGCATCTTGTGGCCTCCTTTTGCGAACTTTTAGCTGGACACCTGGCCAGCAGACGCTTCCAAGACCCCTTTGCCCTTAGGATGGCTGAATGATGAATTTATGGCCATCAGTGGGATTTGAGCGGAAGCGTTGTGAGTACCCTCTAGGTAGTAGTACGCTTAAAGCAGGGGTTCTCATCCCAGGGTGACTTTGCCCTCCAGGGGACATTTGGCAACTTCTCGAGACCTTCTTGGTTGTCCTACTGGGGAATGCTACTGTCTAGTGGGTAAAGGCCAGGACACTACTGTAAGGGCAAATCTGGACTGATTCCATTTTGCTTAAGGGCAAACTGGGACTGACTCCATTGTGTTCCGTGTCCTCCACGTTGAGTCTCCAGCGCCTGTGCAGAAGCTTGACCTATGGAACAGGACCCTGACCTTTCCTCGGCCAATCAGCTAGGGTCACGACCATCACCCCTCCCACTGCCCCTAGACCCCTTTAAAACTATTGTGTTTTTGGAACACGCTCGCGCGCTCTCTCTCTCTCTCTCTCTCTCTCTCTCTCTCTCTCTTTCGACCCACCGCTGCATTGGTGCAGGTATGAGATTGAACTCGAGCTAGCTCGAATAAAGGCTCTTCGTTCTTGCATCGGACTCGGCTCCCTGGTGGTTTTTGGGGTTCCCGCATTCTGGGCATAACACTACTAAAATCCTACGCCGCTCAAGATTAACCGAAAGAGAACCCAGAACTATCCAGCCCCATATATGAATTGCGCCCAGGTGGAAAACCCTACCTTAGAGGGAAGGGGCATGCCCCAGCTTCCCCCCGCCCGCCCTCCTTCCCACTGGCTGGAAGAAAGGTACGGTGGTGCATATCTTTGACCACGTGGGCCAAGGCAGTGAACCAGGGAGCATGGAGCTAGGAGATCGGTGAACTTGGAGTCCCTGGCCCGTGCGTCTACCTTACCGCCCTGAACACCTTACACCCAGAGAGACAGAAATACATTTTCAGGAGTTTGAGCCACACTCCTTCTGGGTCTCCGTGACAGCAGCCAAAGTAATATCCTATTTAATAGCATAGTCTACTTATGTGTACATGCTCACGCCCCCAGCGCTAGAGCACACACAGTCTTACTTCTCCGCGAAATGCCCCGGGACTCGTCCACTGGAGGCCTGCTCTGTTCTGCCCTTCCCGGGGGCCCCCTGAGCTCTTTCTCTCCGGTATCTTACCCCTTCCCTCTCTTTCCTTCCTCTCCCGATGTGGTGTCTTCCATAAGGCAGAGAGTCCACCAGGCCCGACTGATATATCAGCCTCGATCCATAGCTGACTGTGCCCAGAAGCCACCACGCTCCCGCCATTGTCTGTCTTCCCATTCTGTCCACAGACGTCTCATTCCTCCCACATCCATTGTCTGAATAGGGGAGGAAGAATCCCATCTGAAATTAACTCCCCTCGACATATACACCCTTGCCAGCCCTTCCCCTGCTTTATGTTCTTCATGTAACTGAAGTATACAATGACATTATTTATCCGTTTATTGTCTATGCTCCACTCAACAGAGTGTTACTTTTAGGAGGTCAAAACCTGTCTGACTCTTGATTTCCGCCCAGGTCAAGATCGCAGGGTTCTTGAGCTGGAGCCCCGCGTCTGGCTCGTGCTTGGGATTCTCTGCCTCCCTCCCTCTCTCTCTCTCTCTCTCTGCCCTTCCCCTGCTCAAGGGCTCGCTCTCTCAAAAATAAAGAAAGAAAATTTTTAACCGTGCTAGCAGTCACATTACCAAAGCAGAAAGACGAAGGCGAAATTAAGATTAATCTCATGTTATCTAAACAGTCCTCCCCTAATATGTTATTACTGGTAAAATGAGATATTTTATATTCTTTGTCTCCTAATAATTCAAAATCCACCGTGTGAGCTGTCCTTCCAGCACACCTCAGTTCAGACTACCACATTGCAAGCTCTCAACAGCCACGTGTGTCTAGTGGCTTCGAGGACAGTATAGACGTAGAATAATACCTCACACATAGTAGGCATCCAGTACCTATTTGTTAATCTTTTTTTTTTTTTGAGTTTATTTATTTTTGAGAGAGACAAATAGAGTGCAAGCAGGGGAGGGGCAGAGAGAGAGAGGGAGACACAGAATCTGAAGCAGGCTCCAGACTCTTACCCGTCAGCACAGAGCCCCGATGGGAGGCTCAAACCCAGGAATTGTGAGATCATGACCTGAGCCGAAGGTGGACACTTAACCAACTGAGCCACCCAGGCGCCCCTGTTAATCTTCTATACTGTGCAATTCTTCCCTAGTGTAGCAATAACAGGATGATAACATCCGCGCCACGGGTATAATCTAATTAGCTCCTCTTACTAAGGCATTTATAGTTGTTTGGTTTTCACTTTGAAAAATAATTCTGCAATGAACATCTGGTTTAACGTGGTTTCCCTCGGAATAAATTCCCAGAAGTGAAAATTCTAGGATAAAAGTATTTCCCCTTTCAGGGTTCTTGCCGTGGCTTTCCAAATTATCCCAGCGGTTTTTGCTCGGTTATTAACGAATCCCTGCGACGCTAACAGGGCAGGTGTTGCCGATGATTGTGACACAAATAATGTTAATGGGTACTAATTCCGATCTGCTATATCGCACCAGGCACAGTGCACTGGGGATTATTCGCATTTTATGGGGGGAGGTCAATAAACTAAACGCTAGAATCGCACTCGGACTAGATTCGTATTTCCAAAGGCTGGGCGTGTCCTCCTGGGCCACGACCTCCGGCCGTGCTGGTTTTCAAAAAAAGAGGAAAGGCCATCTAAAGTCAGGAGGGGAAAGATGAGAGTGCTGAGAGAAGGGCGGAAAGTCGAAAAGTCAAGGAGGTGGCGCGGGGACACTACGGATGCAGAAACGACCCTCCTCTTCCGGCCCCGCCACACCGGTCGGCGCAGGTCGAGCCGCCCCACCTAGCGCCGGGACGCTGGCGCCCAGGCCCCCGGCCCACCGCCCTCCTCCAGCCATCCCGACGCTCCGCCCCAGGGGGCGGAGCCTCATCTCTCCACCCTTCCCCACGTGGCGTTAGAACGCAGCGCGGACGTGGCGTCAGCGGCGGCGTGCCCGGGACTTCCGGCGGCGCGCGTCACGGGATCCGCGCCGGAAGTGCATTTCTGGTCTCCCGGGCAACCGCCCCTCCCGCGCGCGCCCCTTACAGGAAATAGGTCCGTGTTCGCCCACCGCCCGAGGTCAGCAAGCTCCGAGCCCACGAGGTGACTCCGGGGACTGCTGGGTTTCCTTTGGGGAGTGAGGGAGGAGCCCGGAGGCCCCGGAGCCTGGCTTCTCCTGATGCCGGGAGAGCCGAGGGCTTGGCCGTCCGCTTGTCGTACTTAGCATCATCCCGCGGGGCCCGTGAGATTCGTAAATGATTGCTGGTTCGGTTGTGACAGAGAACCGGTTCCAGGGACCCAGTCCTGCCGCGCTTCGTTATCAGCGGAAGACTTTTAAGAATTCTGATGCCCGGGCCCCCATCCCAGACCATTCAAATTCGGGTATCTAGAAGTGGGGCCCAGGCATCGGTGTTTTCAATGAAAGTTCCCCCACGTGATTCCGAGGTGCCGCGTAATAGTGTTCAGCTAAGTCTGGAAAGTGAATTCAGACTTGGGCCGTACAGCCTAGGGCAGCCTCGTCCTTGGAGCGATGTCTGGAATTTTAGCCTGTCTACTCAAAACTTGGCGTGTGCTTTCTTTTACCTCACACCGACCACTGTGGGAGGTCAGAAATTTTGGTGGAAGTTACCTGGAGAACAGTGGGCACCTGTGGTCTTTTAGGCGCCTTGTCTGTGAAAGTGGGAAATGTCTTTGCCCACTTTTCTTTCTCAGTAACTAAGTGGAGTCGAACCAGGGACCAACGAAGTACCTTGTAGCTCTAAGATCCTGGGACTCCGTTAGTACGGATCACGTGGTTCTGAACAGTTTTACCGTTTTCAGGAATGATTTTTAAAGTTGTTTCATGGCCGGGGTTCTGTATTCAGCTGTTTTGCACCTTAAGTCAAAACAACATTGCTCGAAAGCCTAGACTAAAGGTTAATAACACTCGTGAGTTTATTTATTCAGGGTTTCCATGATTCGTGGGGGTGGAGATAACGTTTACAAATACAGCTTCTATAACATAGTTTATAACAGCCCCTTTGGGATGGCAGTGCAAAAAGATACCATGTATTTTTAAAGATCTTTGGTTAGTAACTTGGAATGGGTATAACCAAAGACGGGTTCACACTAAGGTGTCCCGATCTCTGTTGCTGTCCTGGGAAACCATACAAATGAAAGCTCCAGAAATTTTCATCCTAAAACTATTTGGCAGCCGGCGAAGGATTACTTTGATGTTTTAGGATCCAGCATTTAAGGGTGGGGTGAGATGAGAAGGATTGGGGGTGGAGGGATGGAATTGAACAATTAAGGCCAGAGTGGAAGCCGGAGGGGTGACAAACTAGGTTCAGAACGCTTGGAGCGCCTCCTCTCCGGTAGGAAATCCAGCCATAGAACAGTTGGACAAGTGAAAAACCAGCATAACTGTAGTTGATGAAAGGTCAGATGAAAATATTTTTGAAAACAGAATGTGGGGCGCCCAGGGGGCTCAGTTGGTTAAGCATCCAGCTCTTGATTTTGGCTCAGGTCATGATCTCACGTCGTTCCTGAGATCGCATCCGGCCTCCAGCTCTGTGCTGCCCCCGTCTCTGCTCCTCCCCCACTTGTGTGCATAAGCGCCCTCTCTCTAAAAAAAAAAAAAAAAAAAAAAAAAACATATTAACGTATTTAAACGTCTGCTTCCTGAAAAGATTTGAAACTTTACAATTCTTTCAATGACTAGCTACTCAGTTTATTTAGGGAGGTAGAAGGAGGAGGAGAGGCTATGATCAGGAACCAACAATCTCACCAGCATCCAAAGGCAGGGAAATACAGCTATGGTTTTTATGCTAGAAGGAAAATAGGAAATTTAAAAGGCAGAGCTTGGAGAATCCATGCCTACAAGGAATTGATTAAATGAGTGGGGCATAGCGAGTGCCGTATAAATTCAGAACAGACAGCGATTAAATGGAATTACCCTGTATGTGTTTATACAGGTAAAACTTGGAATAAAGCCTCTGAAATCTACTGGTGGTCTTCACCGCTTCAAACTAGTCATGGCTTTTGCTGGTATGCTCTGAACTTGCATAAGCTGCCTGTTTAACCTTGATCCCTTTACAGTCACGCTAGGTTTTGATATGTGAGGGGTACACTTGCAGTGTGGTGAACTTACCCGTTTCCTCGTCTGAGCTGTATTACTATTGTGTCCTTCCTGGTTGCCCCAGTTTTCAACTATCCCATTGCCTGTCGTGTTCATGAGTCAGAGGATAACTTTGTTTTCGAGTGGCCTCATAGTTCACTTAAGATGCTGATGTTAGCCACGTGGGGATTCGGTGAACTTGCAAATAAATCCACTCACGAAGCCATCACCAGGCTGACAAATTAAACAATGCCATTCTGTGGGTGGAATGTTATTTGTATTTTTTTTTTTTTTTTTAAGAACGTCTAACTACCTACTTTCAGTCTGTCCGTCCCCAGGCTGTGCCTTCCTTTGTGACATCACTCCTCACTTGATCAACCAGAAGAGAGGAAATTGGGGTTGACGGTTGAAGGGATGAAAAGGAAATAAAACTTTTTTGGCTCCCTCGCCCATCAGTTTTAATGATAGTCGTTATGGACAGAGCCTGGGTCCGTTCGGCTGAGACGTAGAGCCTGAACTCCTGAGGGTGGGAGAAGGCCATTCAGTCTTGAGCATCTTTTTTTTTTTTTTTTGTAATGTTTATTTATTTTTGAGAGAGAGAGAGAGAGAGAGACAGATACCGAGCGTGAGCAGGGGAGGGGCAGAGAGAGAGGGAGACACAGAATCTGAAGCAGGCTCCAGGCTTCAGACTTCAAGCTGTCAGCGCATAGCCCAGCGCGAGGCTCCAACCCACTAACTGTGAGATCGTGACCTGAGCCGGAATCCGACTGAGCCCCCCCAGGCATCCCTTCAGCCATCTTTGCTGTGCACATTACCCAGCGGGGACCACGGAAGCCACAGGAGGGAGCCCGTGAGGGCGTCGAGTCTGCTGAAGTTGCCCTGGGCAGCCTGGGGTGGGGGGCAGGAAGCCATGCTGTCAGCAAACCTCCTTTTATTATCTTAGTTGAGGAAGTTCCTACTGGTTCGTGCATTATTGGAAGTTATCTTCTCTGAGAGGGTTTTTACTGCACATACAGAGATTCCTTAGAACCACGCGACCCAATTTACATAATTTGCATTTCTCATTGTACCTTCATTTATTCTGCGCAGTCTCCAGCGGACCCCCTTCTACCCTGAAACATATACCGAAGGCCTAAGTTAGATCCCCCAAAGCATCTGGTTGGCTCAGAGAGCCAAATCTCTGGGCGCCTTATCGGAAAGGCCGGACTCCAGGGCCTTTAGCCAGCGTAACTTGATGATTGACTTAATGGGTTTCTATGCAAAAAAAATCAAAGCAGGTGAGTTTTCAGGTGTTTAATTTTCAGAATTCTACCGGAAAAGGAGGCTAGAGAGGAAAATCTGGTTGCACTGTGCATTATCGTTTGAGGGGAATTTGTGTTTTTATTTTATTGGTTGGGATGACACATTCTATATTTATAGGAATATAAATGTGCTGTTAAAAGAATATATGCCACGTCATTACCTTTTGACAAAGCCTCGTTACTTATCTGTGGAATTTCTGACTAACTTCATGGAAATAGTTGGATTTTTCTCACTGAAAACTACAGAACTCTCGTCTGTTATCCCTCATGTATATTTATGCATTTGAAAATACATCTCCTAAATATGTACATCCATCCATCTCCAGGATGAGCAGATTCATTGAAGAATGAGTGCATTTTTTAAGAAAGGCTATATGGGAAACTGTATGGTTCAAGACCCGGGGCGCGGCAGTGTTTCGTGAATGACCTCAGCACTGTTTTTTTCCTTCCTGCTCCGGTGGTTGAGGACGGAGCATGAATTCGGTCTCTGTCCTCGCCCGGGCTCAGCTGGGGAGTGACTATGACGCCATTGTGCTGGCCGGGGAGGGCCGCGGGTTGGGCGGCGCTGTGGCCCCGGCCTGCCCTGACATTGCCATTCTCTTTTCTTTCAGCTCCACCATCCCGTCGGGAGAAAAGCCGCCGTTCAGTCCGCGAAGACGTGTGCCATAAAAAGAGTGGGAGACCCTCCCAAAGAGGTGGGGAATGCAAGATAAAGACAATTGAAAGGCATCTGAATCTGTGCCCATGAGCTTGCTGTTGTTTGAACTGGCGGTGGCGGCCGAAAGAGTTGCCGTCATGTCCAGAATTAGTTTCAGGTTGGCTTCACAGGAACCCAGGCCTTCTTTAGGTCCTTAAGCTCTCTGTGTGGAAAGGGTAGCCAGTTTGAAAAAGGGAACGGGACCCATTTTTAGAGAAGGTTCTCACCTTCCCTTAGGAGCCAGCTGACGCACTTTGCAGGGGAGGCTGGGTCTTCTTTCTTCCTAAGGAAGAGACTCCGGGAAGGCCCCGGCCTCCCTCGTCGGGGTGCCATCTGGCCCGTGGCAGCCGCTGGGGTCTCCGTCAGAAGGCATGGCACCACGTGTGCATTCCGGGCCCCGTTGATTGCTGGAGTGTATTTGTTTTTTAAATTAAGTCTTTAAATATCGATGTCGATCTTTAAGAAATGGTCCAATTTCCTTATTTAGTCGTGGAGACAAGTCTGTTGTTCCGGATACTAGGAACCGGTCACCGGGATCGCCGGCGGTCATCGGCACCCGCGTCTTGCTTGCACTAGTCTTACTCCGAGCCCCCTCGTTGACTAGGTGAGTGAGAGTCCCAGAGGCCCTCCGTGGATCGCCCAGTGGAGAACGAGCAGCGGTGAGGGCGCGCCGCACCCACAGCGGAGTCGATGCGGCTGAATAAGGTTCACATGGCGCAGGGCTGGCGAAGGGTGGCCCACAGCCTGCTCTTTGCACTGCCCGGGGCCTGAGAATGGGGTTCGCGTCTCCAGAGGGTTAGGGTTTTGCTTGTTCAGTTTTGAAAAGAACATGAAGAGCGTGTGACAGAGGCTGTGCGTGGCCACGAGGCCAAATATTTACCGTTGACCCTTTACAGAAAAAATCTGCCGGCGCAAAATGCCAAGCATCATGTTGGAAAGAGCAAGCCAGTGATTATAAAGTTCCTTGCAACCCGCTACTCCTTTAGACATGGTTTCCTATACTTTCTTTTATTTGATTTCTAGGAGTGTATTTAATTTGTCATTCATTCTCAGGAACCACTGTTAACTAAATATCTGTAGGATTTTAGGAATCTGAAAATACTTAAAATGTATATGTGCTGCCGAAGCGAGCACATGAAAATACTTAAAATGTAAAAGAATCTATGATACGTAGGTTTTGGAATTTGGGGAGGGAGAGCGATCAGCCCGAGGGTGAGCGAGGGTGCGTGCCATCCAGCCCCTGGACTCCTCTTGGCCAGAGGACGGCAGCAGATGTGATGGTGGGCGCCCCGGCGGCCGAGACGGTGAGGCAAGCACTCAGAATCAAATCGGCGGCAGAGTTGCCTCTCAGAAGCCATCTTGGACATTTTCAGGATACTAGTACTATTACTTTAAAAAAAAATTTTTTTTAAGGTTTATTATCTTTGAGAGAGAGAGAGAGAGAGAGAACACGAGTCAGGAAGGGGCAGAGTGAGAGGGAGACACAGAATCCGAAGCAGGCTCCGGGCTCTGAGCTGTCAGCACAGAGCCCGACACGGGGCTCAAACTCATGAACTGTGAGATCACGACCTGAGCTGGAGTCGGACGCCTAACCAGCTGAGCCACCTAGGCGACCCCTGTACTATTACTTTTAAAACCAGGCTGGAGCTTCCCAAGTACAAATAAAAGCAGGATTTTCTGAAGTCCGCAGTAGTGTTCAATCACAATAACATTTATTGCATATTTGAGGCTGTCACACTTCCCGATTCGGGCTAATTAATATTTCCGCTGATCTGGTTCTAAGTACATTTTATGAGGCATAGAAGTCAGGATTTCCAGAAGACACGCAGATGCCTCTTAGATTTTTCAAATTTAGTTTCTCTGCTACTTGTTAATCTCTAAAACAAATTTGATTAGGAGCACGGAGTTCACTGTAATGGCATTACATGCCACGGGCTCTCCGGAAAGTGTTTAGAGCTCAGTGAGCTAAATACGAAACCCAGCTGGAAGGAATTAGCCGCTCACAGGCTGCACCTTGCAGCTCAGCACTCGTGTGTGCTGATTCCCACCGCGATGTCATTTGCGCAGGTGTTACTTCTCTGCGTGGTTAAGCCCTCGATTGTATTGACTTCTAGATTTCTTCAGTAGCTTGTTAGGCACATAGGAGGTAGCCAAGTTTTAAGTGCTCCTGTTTTAAACGTTTAGTTATTCGTTTTTTATGTCTTAAACCTTTGTAGTTTTAAAGTAATGTGGACTTAATGTACACTTATGTTTTCACTGCACTGGGCCGCTTCTTCCCAGTTTACATTCACTGCTCGTGTATGGATTCCTGCGTTTAGAACCGGGAACAGGAAGTGTGGGCTGTGTTTATGGTAAATTTACAGACGATCCTGTCAGGCCTCTTAGAGATTGCCTGTTTGAAAGCTTGTTATGTTTAAGAAGAAAGTGAATGGTTCTCTTCAGGCCAAATCTTAAAAGATGTGGTCAGTTTAACATCACAATTTTCCACATTAACCACAGCAAAACATCTGATCGAGATTACAAAATAAGTCAAGTTTATTACTTAAGGCTTAGAGATTTTTAAATTCCACCCTCTAATTAAGTGAAGGAGGAAAAACAGGCCTCTTTGAGTATCTGATTTCCCAGAGTTTCAAAACCCAAGTAGCTGTTGGCTCAGCATCGCGCGGTTAGTGATTTCATCTCACAGATGCCTAAATTCTCGTGCATGTTAGGGTATTATTTCCTTTTTGCTTTTAATTTTTCTTTTTGTTCTTTTTTTAAGTAATCTCTACGCCCAGCATGGGGCTCAAACTCACAATCCTTAAATCAAGAGTTCCATGCTCCACTGACTGAGCCAGCCAGGCACCCCAGGATATTTTGTTCAACTTTTTTTTTTTTTAAATTTAAATACATTCTCAGGTCTGCCGGCATTTTAGGAACTCCGAAGTCCTGAACGGGAATGGAAAAAAATACTGTTTTAAATCGGTTCTAAAAGGTACAGCTGCAGGTGAAACTTTACCTTTAGGTGTCCTCTGGCCCATCAGTAAATCCGAAGCGGCCGGGAAGGGGCAGGAGTAAACCCTGGCAGGGCGAGGCTGTTGGGCAAAGGCATTCTGTGCAGGCAGTGGGGCAGAGCCTGTGGGACGGTTTCTCCCACAGAGACACGCAAGGGGTTCGGCTCGGAGAGTGTGGGGTCGCGCCACGCGGAGAGACGCTTCTCACGCTCAGATCACAATAAGCTGAGAGATGCCTCTCACAAAACCAAATCAAGGCTCATCCGGGGGCTTAACGCCCAGGGCACAACCCACGCTGGAGAGAGATCTCATCTGGAGAGGCTTCTCCAAGTCCCAGATGAGAGGCGAGACCCCACGGTGGTTTCCAGGGAGTTGGCGAGATGTATTCTGTTCAAGCCGTGGGGTCATCGAGGGTTAATTTCAGCAGGCATCGGCCCGAGTTAAGGATTAGGAAATGAAGTAATAGTTGTATATTTTTAATTTATGTTCTATATTGGTATTTTTTAAATACGCGCTAGCTGCTAAGGATACAGTTCTCTCCAGTCTTTCAGTGGGTAAACAAATATTTGAAAAATGCAGTGTCCTTCGAGCTACTTAATCGTACCTAAGGGGATCCCTTCTTTTCAGCCCACAAGGCCATACCCCACGTGCCGGGGCCCCATAGTGTGTGTTGCGTGCAGATGGGGCACGGTAGCGGGAGGAGGCAGCCTCTGAAGGGCTGCTTTACGATCCGTGAAATAGCCGCGAACATCACCCGCGTGGACTGACCACACGTTTGCACTGTGGTTGTTCTTTCTTAGATTCGGTGCCCGTTTGGACTTCCACTGTCACAGATGGAAGCAAAGGTAAGGGGGTATGCTTTGTGTTTTTAACTTGTAAGAGAAAAAGGTACATTTTAGTCTTTACAGTCTTGGTGTCCTCAGTCTATGATGGAGAAGACCAAAGAGACAAATACATCGGAAAACTCAAAGTAAAGGCACCATCGGGTAGGTTGCCAGACCTCCTTTGTCCAGGCGCCGAGGAGTGAGCCGGCCCAGGGTGTATAGGGCGCAGAGGCAGAAGCGCCAGAGAGCGTCAGGCTCCTTAGTGCGTGCGATTCGTGAAACCGGTCGCTTCGTTACAGTGGGTGGAGAGGGCCAAGAGGGTTGACATCCTTCTCTCTCTCTCTGCGTCTTATCTAATAATGATAATTATCAGCCTCTGTCCTCACTTTATCATGGCCGTGACCCTAAACTAATTGTTCTGTGCGCACTTCAGAGCACGTGTGCATAGACTTGGTGTCTCCCGTGGGCCTGTCCTCTGTGGCGCAGGAGCAGCACCCTGACGTGGAGTAGGCATTCAGTAGATACTCGGTAGACACTAGTCGTGTAGTCACCTAAACACAGGAGGGTTCTCTTGCGAAAGGACCGTGGCATCGGGCCTCCACCTCCCTTCATTTGCAGGCGGCAGCGTGGAAGACCACCGAGCCCTGGTCTTCTCACCCGGCGTACGAGAGATACTGGCAGCACTACCATCAGGCCATGGCCTGGATGCGCACCCACCATAACGCCTACAGGAAGGCCCTGGAATCTTACCTCGCCGGCCCCTGGTTCTTCCCTCCCACAACTCTTCCCAGAAGCTCTTACGCTAACAAGGCCGGATCCCCTCGGCCCTCTTGTGACCACCCCCCGGCCCCCCCAGACTCGCGCCGCGGCCACTCACGTTCTAGAAGGTCCGGGCAGCGTCCTCGGGCCGGCGCCACGGAGGAGCGGGCCCGGCCCGCAGAGGAGGAGGCGGACACCGAGTCGGACGGGGGCGTGGAGTGCGACCTGAGCAACATGGAGATCACCGAGGAGCTGCGCCAGTACTTCGCGGAGACCGAGCGGCACAGGGAGGAGCGACGTAAGTGTGCGCCGGCTCCGCGGGCTTCCCCTCCCGGCCCTGCCTTTGGCGTTGTCTCCTGCCCTCGGGGTCGTTTTGTAAGTTCCCGGTACTCCACGTCCAGTCCCACCTCAGCTCTGCCGCTCTCCGGAGGCATTTTAACACGGGACTTGTTAGGGGCACCCGGTGGCTCAGTAGGTTAAGTGTCCGACTCTTGATTTCAGCTCAGGTCATGATCTCACAGTTCGTGAGATCGAGCCCTTCGTCGGGCTCCGATCTGTGCGTAGAGCCTGCTTAAGATTCCCTCCCTCCCGCCCCCTCTCTCTCTCTCTCTCTCTCTCTCTCTCTCTCTCTCTCTCTCTCTCCTCTCTCCCTCCCTCCCTCCCTCCCTCCCTCCCTCTCCCTCCCCCTCCCCCTCTCCCCCTCCTACCTTCCCTTCTCTCCCTCCCCTTCTACCACCCTCTCCCTCCCCCTCTCCCCCTCCCCCCTTCCCTTCTCTTCCTCCCCTTCTACCACCCTCTCCCTCCCCCTCTCTCTCCCTCCCCCTCTGTGCCTCTCCTGCTCGTGCTTGCTTGCTCGTGCTGTCTCTCTGGCTCAAATAAAAAATCAAAAGTATACTCAAACAAGTATTTTTAAAATAGTACTTTCCATTTTATATAAAATACGTTTCTTCATCTTCAGAAATAAATTTTACCTTTTTGAAAGGATACATACGAACTAACCGTTAGTCTAATTGTAAAGTAGACAACGACGAGGGAGAGGAGGTGCTCGGGCATGTCCACGTTTGGTTGGAATGCTCTTTTTTACAGCTTTTCAAAAAGAAAATGTGATGGATATGGGATTTCTTTTCTGTTGTCCTTACCAGAGAGTAGAATAAGGTGTTTTTCCCACCAGAGGTTGGCACTTTTGTGATCGAAGTTCTCATTAAGGACGGCAGCAAACCCCAGTCATCTAAAAGGCCGTTTTGAATGATCTGCTGATTTAAAATAAACTTAATACGTAGTTATTCGGTAGAAAATAGATGTGAGTGTAATGAAAATACAGTAACGCAGTGTGTCTTTCCAGCGTAAGCAGCTCAGTACAGATACGGCTGCGAACCGTCCCGTCCCTCTTACCTCGGTCAGGTAGAGCTCTAGGTAAGTTAAACAAAATGTCACGGAAATTACCTGCTAAGTCATGCCTGGCACTTAATATTGTTTCAAATGAATGAACGAAGGTATTTCAGTATTAATCGTGAGCCTTAGAGGTTTGCGGACCTCCCACCAAGTGCTAAACTTGCTCCACTTGCGTGGGATATTTGACAAAGTGAGTTAGGCTTTGAATCATGTATCAACTTGATGAACCTCGTATCTTGTTTGATATATTATTCCTAAATCTGCTGAGTTTACTTCAAGCCTCCAGATGACCCTGTTATCATCACTATTACGGGTTGACTTGTGTTCCCTAAAGAAGAAGATTGGTGGGAGTCCTAACTGCCCCCCCGCCCTCAGAATGTGACCTTCTTTGGACGTAGGGTCTTTACAGAGGTGATCAAGTGACAATGAGGTCTTGAGGGTGGACCCTGATCCCCTTAGGACTGGCGTCCTTACAGAAGGAGAAACATTTGGACGCAGAGATAGACATGCGTGCAAGGAGAAGGCCATGTGAAGGCCGGAGCTCGGCCACCGGAAGCTAGGAGAAAGGCCTAAAACGGACCTTCCCTAGCGCCTTCGCGGGGGGGCACAGCCCTGCCCACACCTTAATCTCAGATTCCTGCCTCCACACTTGTGAGACGAAAAATTTCTGTCGTTTCAAGCCACCTGTTGCGGTGCTTTGTTACAGCAGCCCGAGGGAACTAATACAGTCCCCCTGTCTCTGTGACAATTTTCTTCTGCGAGGGGACATGAAGTGAAGGGCACAAGTCTCGCCATCGCTATGAAGAAACCGGTGCTTATCTGTTTTACCGTGATCTAGATAGCAGGCCAATAAAAGAGGGAATGTTAGGAAAACCCATATAGGCTTCATCTTTAGCCTTACTCCGTGTACGTCCTCGTCGGTAACATTGTACGGGGCACATAGTACGGGGCACGCGGTGGCGGAACCGCTCGACTTACGGGGCCCCGCCCACCTCCGCCACTCGTCCGCCGGCGGCCTGGCATTGTGGGTCACTTGCCCTAACCAGTCTGTCCCTCAGTCCCCTGACCTGTGAGGTGGAGATCCTCATGAACGGAGTAGTAGTTACGAAGGTTCAATGAGATGGTAAATGAAAAGTTGGGGAACTGTGCTTGGTACAAAGTCAGTGCCCAGGAAATGTCAGTTGTTACGCTTAGTTGCTAATAACTCATCCTTTAATGTGGATCATTAACCATATGCTGATTTTACCATGATGCTCTTCGTGTCGATTAGTGCTTGATTGAGATTCTGCACATTTTTAATAAAAGGTGTCTGTGGCTTCAGAAAAAGCCATATTTCTACTCTGCACTTTCCAAAATTCTTCAATTGGTTTAGAATATTTAAAAAGCAAAAGAATTCAAGTCTTGATGTCTCTCCAGTCCAGTCGTTAACACCGTTTCGTCAAAGAAGTCATTTATACAACTTAGTTCGCTTCAAGGACATTCTTGCCTGATAGAACTTAATACAGTAAAATACATGGAGAAGGGAAGGCACTTCCGTATCATTAATGACAGCGCTCACCGCACTGAGCTGCTCGCTTCTCGCTTCTCTGTGCTCTCTAAATGTGTAGTTGTAGGGGCGCCCGGGTGGCTCAGTCGGTTAAGCGCCCGACTTCAGCTCAGGTCATGATCTCACAGTCTGTGGGTTCGAGCCCCGCGTCGAGCTCTGTGCTGACGGCTCAGAGCCTGGAGCCTGCTTCAGATTCTGTGTCTCCCTCTCTCTCTGCCCTTCTCCTGCTCACACTCTGTCTCTATGTCTCAAAAATAAATAAACGTTAAATGTGTAGTTGTAGCGTGATTGAAAACGACTTGTCATAGGGTCTCCGCGATGCTTTTGTGCCCCACGGTGTGCCCTGAAGACATTGTCAGGTCTTCGGGGAACGTGGAGACTGTCTGCCATGGGCGAGAACACGCCGCGGCGTCAGAGGCTCAAGTGGCCGCCGGAGATTTAGGAGCTGCCGGGGCCTGGCCCTGTGCCACCAAAAGTACCGGACGTTATTTTTTTCACCGGCACTTGTGGTGGCGTGTAGGATGAACACACATGCCTTCGAACAGTAAGGAAGGATCGAATTCCCATGTTAGTAATTTGAATGCCCACAGTGCCTTCCAGACCATTACCTTCGCTAGAAATGTTCATGGAAGTTTCGTCACGTACTCGGGTGGGGTATATTTTTTTAATTTTTTTTCAATGTTTATTCATTTTCAAGAGAGAGACAGAGCATGAGCAGGAGAGGGGCAGAGAGAGAGGGAGACACAGAATCCGAAGCAGGCTCCAGGCTCTGATGAGCCGTCAGCACAGAGCCCGATGTGGGGCTCGAACCCACAGACCGTGAGATCATGACCTGAGCCAAAGTCGACCGCTCAACCGACTGAGCCACCCAGGCGTATATTTTAGCAGATTAGGGACCTGAGTAGTGTTTTGTTTTGCTCTTTTGAACCACTAGAAGCTGCTTATTCAATAAAGGCTAATTCAACTTTGAATAGGGATCGTCTAGAGAACACAGAATTTTATGAAATACCACTAGCAGGAAAAAACATCGCTAAACTTGAAAGATTTTGTTTTTCAGTATTAGTCACTTCCATGAGAACATGTATGTTATGTAATTCTTCGTCATCATCATCTGAGTCTTATTTAATATTTTCTTAGAATAAAATCCTTCACATTGGAGAGCATGTTGTTTGTGCTTACTGCTCTTCCAGATAATCTCAAACATATTTTAATGATAACCAAAAAATTAAGTAGGATAAATAAAGAACTCCTTCTGGGCGGTGGGAACAGACATGCTTTTGATTATATGTCATTTCCTAATGAGGTATTTCCGTTACTCAAAACTTCAGTGATAACAGGACTTATGGGAAAGTAGACAGTTGTAGAGTTTTAAAGGTCAGCTGGGTTTTCAATTATTTCTTAGGAAAAATGTTTATCGTTAGGTTAAGGAAAGTATCCTGTTGAAGTCATAAATAACCACCAGTTGAGACTGCAAGGTCACAGTGCTAATACTTAGAAGGGGCGTGCATGAAGCTCATTCCCAGTGGGGGAGACGGCCCTCCGACAGAAACGCGGCCCCTGTCGTCTCAGCCTTGAGCCAGCCAGATATTACCCCCTGTGTTTTCCGAGGAGCTGTTAGGTCAAAACCGAGACCTATTCAGAAAGAGCTTAAACTCACTTGAGAGGAGGAGACGAAATCAAATTAAGACTGAAAACCTAGGAGAGCCGTCTGTGGCAGGGTCCACAGGCACTTTGGCAATGAGGGGGCCGAGCCAGTGAACGCGGCCGTCAGAGGAGAAGCTTCACGGGAAAGGGGTGGAAAATGGGAGTGTGCTCTAGGCTTCGAGGGATGGGGTCAGCTGGGATCGCGAGAGAAAGGAAGGGGGTACAGCCGCTCCCCTGTTAGCGCTCCAGGTGCTGTTCTGACCACAGGGCCCGGGTGCTTTTAGACACCCGATGGGAGCCGTTGGCTCCATCACGGTGGGCCCACCGAAGCTGCAAGGTTTAGACGCCAGTTTTCGCCCCGAACCTTCAGTCAGCCAGCCGGAACCCCATCCCGCTCGCCCTCAGTCCACCCTCTATGGACACCCGGGGGCGTATGGCAAAACATACGGCCCAGTATTCAGCGAACCGCTGTGCTTTAGTCGAGGAGGTTAAAGTGCAGAATCATGCCGACAGCACTGCAGTGCAGGAAAGTGGAAGGGAGGGATGGAAATGCACTTTTATTCCAAAAGTGAACTGGTAATCATCCACTGACTTCATTTGTCACGGCGAGGGGCCTGTGAGGTGAGGATGAGGACCCGTCAGAAAGGCCCCAGGTCTGCCGGCCGGCACCTGTGCTCCGGCCGTGTTGCCGGCCAGCCACCAGTGAGTCCTTCGTGATAGAAATCAAGTGCGCTTTCGCACGCTTGTGCCAAAAGCATTAATTCTGGCAGCAGAGCAGAGAGTACGACCAGAAAGCCTTGCTTATCCTAGAAAATAGACTAAGTCCACATGGGTTACGTCATGCGAGTTTACGGACCGAGGGGGGGAATACGGAGCTTCTATATCCTGAACCCAGACGGGATCCAGTGGCATTTCTCCTGAATAGTGTGTCACTGTTTTTCTTATTTGAACCCTGTGTGCGTAGGAACCGTGACACTCGTTTACTGCGACTGCTGTAGAAAGTTACCATACATTGGGTGGCTTAAAGCAACAGAAATGAATCCATTCTCACAGTTCTGGAAGCTAGAAGTCTGAAATCAAGGCGTTAGCAGGACCACACTCCCCCAGCAGGTTCTGAGACTTTGCTTCTTCCAGCCTCTGGTGGCTTCTGGCATTCACTGGCTTGTGGGAGCATAGTTCCAACTACCTCCATGTTTACATGGTTTCTGCTCGTGTCTGTGTGTCCTTTTCTGTCTCTCATAAGGACACTTTTCATTGGGTTTAGGGTCCACGCTAATCCAGGATGATCCCATCTCGAGCCTTAATGACATCTGCAAGGACCCTCTTTCCAAAGCAGGTCATATTCTGAGGTTCCGCGTAGATGTGAATTTGGAGGGGATGCTATTTAACCCACTACAGCCCTGTTTTAAAGATCTAGACAGATACTCTGATTTCTATTCAAATTCCATGGCCGAACAGCCTGTAAGAAAAAAGCGCTGGGTAACGTGGAGTGCCACAGCTGTTTTCAGGAAAAGATGACCAACTCGTCCATGACACGGCGCCTGTTCAGTTACGTCCGAAGCGCGATGCTCTGCTTCAGTCATGATTCTCCATCTGGTTGAGCCCTCACCTTGTTTTGACAGGAAGAAAAACTGCTAGTGGCTGAGAATCCTTTCTTTCATTGGGAGGAAGGAAGCAATAGATAGAAACCCGAATAAGCCATGCCTTCAGACGCGTATATTCCATTGTAAGGTGTGCTCGGTCCCCTGAGTCCCTGACCGCTGAAGTACTTTCAGATGCCAGCTGGGGCTTCCAGCGGCCGGCCGGGCTGAGGGCATTTGCTTTTAAGCTGACTGATTCTCAAATTTGTAATCTAGCCTTAGGACTTTTTTTTTTTTTTTTAATCATTTAAGTAAGTAGAGGCACAGTGACTCAGATGTAAGGGAACAAGATCAGACCCCAACTCATTGGTGCCCCCATCTCCTCCTGCCTCTGCCATGGAAGCTTCGGAGGAACCTCTGGGAGAGAGCTCTGTCCAGCTGAGATTTGAGCGTCTGTTTCTCTACCCCTGGGTCGTCCTCATTTTTCTTGAGCAGAATCTGGAAGAAATAGCTGTTAACAAAAAATGCTCTACGGCCCGCGTCCGGGCTTTCTCTCAGCAGTCATTTCCTGAGCACCTGCCCTGTGTCAGGCATTCCTCCCGGGACTAGGAAAGGGGCGCGTGTGAAGGGGACAGGCGTCCCACCCCTTGGGTCTATGTTCGAGGGCAGCTACCCGCCATGCTGGAAACCGGGAAAGCTCTGAGCCTCTTGCGAGGCAGAGAGGGGATGAGGCTTGAGTCTCACATTTTCACAAGGAAACCTGAACGGGAAAGAGGTGCACGTAGAGAATTGAGAGCGGAGGGCTGTGCTTTTTATGCTTTTACCCCATTCGAGCCTCATTAACTGAACCCATGTGATGGTAACTCGCAAGCACGTGCCGGTGTGAACTTGGGAAGGTGCACTGGCTATGTGGATTCGACGGCCGCAGTTCGGTCCGGATTAACGGTGTTCCATCTAGAGATGTCAGCGATAAGAAAAAACATCTCGATGTAGAATCGTTACACTGGTTTACTATCTGTGAGCTAGTTTTGGTTAGAAGAATAGCAGAAAGGACCATAATTAAAACCATGTTCAGTTATAAGCAAAAGAGAAGGATGCAGAGTAAGAAGGTGAAATCCACATATCCCAGCGGCAGAGAGCAACGCTTGCTAAGAGAGCGAGGATCCCGGTGTTGATGAAAACTTACAAATGCGGGGCCCCTGGGTGGCTCGGTTGGTTGAGCGCCCGACTTCGGCTCAGGTCATGATCTCAAAGTTCGTGAGTTCAAGCCCCACATTGGGCTCTGTGCTGTCAGTGCAAAGCCTGCTTCAGATCCTCTGTCTCCCTCTCTCTCTCTCTGCCTTTTCCTCACTTGTGTTTTCTCTCTCTCAAAAATGAATAAAAACATGAAAAAAAAAAAACCTAAAGGCAAAGACTCCGATTTAGACAGGAAGTTGAACATCTGTTGTGTCACTAGATCTGTCAGTAAAGCTGATGACAGTCTTGGGACAAATCGGAAAGTGAAAGGACCGTGGCCCGGGAATCTCTGTCCTCTAGACGCCTGGGCTCTGGGGCCCCTGCAGCCCCCTCCCCCCGCCCACGGGATTGTTTGCTCCGGGCCTACAACGAAACAAGCCCGAGGCTCCCGTAGGTGGCAGAGGGAATCTGTCGTCCTTGGCCAATGTGGAAATGCCACACTTTAAAAGAGTAGTCCCTGGAGGGCGGGGCTATCCAACCTAAAGACCCGTGAGAACCGAACACTTACATCCTAATGTTTCAGACTTGGCAGAAAGACCAAAAAATGAGAAGCGAATGCTTAGTGGCCTCCCATTCACCTGCACATCACACCAGTATCGCGGTTTAGTTCTGCAGGCCACAGCGAGACAGCCGCATCGCTTCTGCGGATCGGGTGACGGCTCCGCTGCGCCCGTGTCCGTGACAGCCGTCGGCATTATCCGTGCGTTACCTCCTTGTAGAAGAAAGAAAGCACAGATGTGCTGGGCCAGAAGTGATCGTCCGCATTTCATGGTGTTTCCCAGTTTCCAGAACTTCCCTCAGCCCCAGGGTGATGTTTATGAAGACCAGGCTTAGGAGCGTGACTGCCTAGCTACGGACGTGGCCGGCCGCTCGCTTTGGGGTTCCCTCCTCTACTGAGGTTTCATTCTGCTCCTTTTTAAAAAAAAAAAAAAAACAAGGAAAAAATGAGTGTTATCATTGTTTTATCCCCTACAACCGTCTTCACTCCTTATACAGTAGCGTTTCTCTTGGTAGCAACAGTAGCTACAGATACGTGCCTTCTACTATCTATTTCTCTGTTCTCGACAGAGTTGCTTCCAAAAATCTGTCATTGGCCAAATTCTACCATATGCGTCATGGTCTCATTGATGTGTTTTTATTATTTCTGTTTACATAAGAGTAAAAGTTCTGATATTAGGACTCATTTTAGTAAAAATAGAGGGGAGAATATGTTTAATTGCTTGCTTTACAAGAATCCATTTAAATTCGTAGGATTAGGGGCGCCTGGGTGGCTCAGTCAGCTGACCACCTGACTCTTGATGTCTGCTCAGGTCATGATCTCATGGTTTCATTGAGTTTGAGCCTGCATCTTGCTCCGCACCGTCCATGCAGAGCCTGCTTGGATTCTCTCTCTCCCTCTCTTTCTCTGCCTTCCTCACCCCCGCTCATACTGTCTTGCGAGCGCTCTCTGACTCAAAAGGAAGGAAGGAGGCAGGGAGAGAGAGAGAGAGGAGAGAGAGAAAGAAAGAAAGAATTAGTAGGATTCAAAGCAGATCACTTTACCACTTGCAGTCTAGCCTCAGCTAACGTGTGAAGCACAAAGTCACATCCCACAGTGAGGAGGTCTCCGTGCCGCCGCAGAATTGTGAGCACAGCAGGAAGGTTACAGGTCAGGTCTTCCTTCCATTGGCAGAATTGCCCTTGCTCAGCCCCGTTACCTTGAGCAAGTGTTGAATCGTCTGACTTCCCGTTGCCGGGCGTGCTCTGTGCTTTGGACGCGTGGAAGGACCGCGGATCTTCGCTGCGATTCTGCAGTTACCAGCACCTGCTCTTTTGCAGATGACCTAAAATCAGAACCTCTGACACGGGGCTGACTTTTCCCGCCAGCGCCTCATTTGTGGGCGGAAGTACTACTTGCAGCCCTGGACTTTCCAGAAACCACGAGGGCTGCGCCAGCCGGTCCTAGCTGGCCGGGTTGTGGGCAGGCCGCGTAGATGAAAGAGAGAGAGCCGGGTTTTCGGGGCTTCCACTCAGAGGTTCGATGGTGTTGGGTGACATGTTTCCTGGCGGCTTTTTGCCGTTTCTAGCAGCGTATGCCTCCGGGATGAGTGAAAGGTGCGTTCCCTAGCCACGGGGGGTGATGGTATTCGGGCGACGCGTCAGAGCCTAGTGAACCACTCGGCGGGCACGGGCTACGGGGCGTCCCGGAGCTCACCCCTGTCCCCGTGTCCCTTCCTTCTCAGGGCGGCAGCAGCAGCTGGACGCCCAGCGCCTGGACGACTACGTGAACGCCGACCACGGCCTGTACTACAGCACCCGGCGCTCGGTGGAGCCCCCCTCCGAGAGGCCCGGCGAGCGGCGCCGGGCCGAGATGAAGCGCCTGTACGGGGACAGCGCCGCCAAGATCCAGGCCATGGAGGCTGCCGTGCAGCTGAGCTTTGACAAGCACTGTGACAGGAAGCAGCCCAAATACTGGCCGGTCATTCCGCTCAAGTTCTGAGCCCCCGGGCGCAGCGTGCCCAGCCACCACCCCCTGCCCTTTGGCTTCACTAAATCTCTCCCGCGCATCTTCTCAGGGAAATGTCTCTCAGCCTGAGAAATAGGCATGTTCACCAAAGTCCCAGGGGGCCCATCACAGGGGTGACATGTTGGCCACTTGAGTCGGCAAGAAGGGTACCGTCGCCATCATGAAAGATTTTCCTTTGATCTAAACTGATAATCTCATGTAGAGGAGACTTTGTTTTGAGATTAGTAATCGTGTCCATTCAGCTCATTAAAGTCCTCAGAGACACTGCGTGGTGTTTTTTGTTTGTTTGCCTTTTTCTAGTTTCTTCTGTCCTTCTATCTTTAACCCAACTGAACTTCAACAAAAATGCTTTAAATGCGTCGGATGTCCTCCCCTGCTTGGGCTCCGTTAGCCCGCACGGAAAATGAAGCAGCGGGACAGATCGAGCTTCTTGCCAGCGTAGACGTCGGCGCGCGCGTGTTCCGTGAAGGGCCAGAGAGAGCATTTCCGGCTGTGGGGCCACCGCTTTGCAACTACTCGGTTGCGCCCCTGCAGCGTGAAAGCAGCTATAGACAGTAAGTAAACAGGTGAGTGCTGGTGTGTTCCAGTAAAACTTGACCTACAAAAACGGGCCTGGGGCCAGATGTGGCCTATCGGCGGTCGCTCGGTGAGCCCTGCTCTGATGGAATAAGAATGCCTCTCTGACGTTCTTCTGGTTACCCCGTCATCTTGACAGAGCTTGAAGGTCACGTGGAATTGGGGGCAAAGAACAGTCATCCCCAAACCTGCTCACCTCTGCAGTGTCCCACGTGGCAGAAAAGGTGTCACCGACCTCTTACTATGTATAGCAAATAACTGCTTTGAGAAGAGAATACGTTTCTGAGGATGAAAATCTAAAAATTGATGGAGCAGTCCATTTATAAACGCCAGCCGCCTTTTAAATAAGTTATTACAGCGCGTTGCCTGGGTGAGCCCACGTTGACCCGAGAAGATTAGCACATCCATCAAAGGTGGGGGGAAAGATTCGGTATTGACAGGTCTCTCCCGAAGAACGTTTTGCTCCACGGCTCAGCCCCTGCCCCGAGACAGACGCGTTATGCGCCTCAGCCCCAGGGGCCTGTTTTTCCAGGCTCTCGTCGTATTCCTGGAGTTGTGATTCGTGCGTGGGCCCTGCCGATGGAAATCAGAATTCATGTCCCCTGAGGTGACACGTGACTAAAATTTCAAATCTTGAGGAGCTCTCCTGTTCGCATGTTGGACTCCCGCGCCTCAAGAGACCGTAAGTGTGGCCCAGGCACAAACACAAAGCGAGCCTGGAAGGGCAGCGGCCTAGCCGGCGGGGGGCGAGCTGCTCTCTCCGCAGAGGACTCCCACAGCCCCCCCCACCCAGAGGAGCCGTGGACCCGGCCCTGCTGGCCTCGCCACCGCTACCGCGGGTGCGGGCGGGCCGCTCTGTCACACGCGTGGGTATTGGTGACACCCCGCACGGGGGCCCGTGTGAGGACCGCGTCTGAGTTCGTGCCAGTCCAACAGAGCGCGGGCCCTGCGGCGAATACTCGGGAAGGGTCGACACGTGTTCCCTGCCTTCGGAAACTGCCAGAGGGCCGCCGGAAGTCCAGGGGTGAACCCGCCCTCTTCCAGCAGGCGCATCAGCTCGGCGGTGTCTGGGAGGGACCCGGGATCCGTCCGCGGATTCCGTGGCCTTTCCGTTCCAGCCACCCGAACCACAGTGTCTCTCCTCCGGGAGGCGGCATTCCGGGAGGGGGGGCAGACGGGTGTGTGGTAAGGCTTCCTGCCCCAGGGGCGGGGGCGAGGGTAAGGACGAGGGGGAGGAAGCCGGGGTAAGGGCCGGGCTTCTCGGCCTCCACGCTGGGGACATTTGGGGCTGGACCGTCCTTGGTCCGAGAAGACCACAAACTCTGGGTGCACGTGGACTAAAGCCAGGAGGCCCGCATGGACACGGTCCACACCGGTTTCAAAACAACGGTTGGTTCTGAGCAGGGACAGGATGGGAGTGCCGTTCAAAGGCGGTCTTTCCATCTCCCTGATATTTAATATCTTCCGGCAGAAGAGCTACGGTAGGAGCCCCACTTTGATGGAAGCCCCCAAATTCCTCCCACTCTTCTTCTGACCTAAAATAATTTATCTTTCGGGGCGCCTGGGGGGCTTAGTCGGTTGAGCGTCCGACTTTGGCTCAGGTCATGATCTCGCCGTTCTCGAGTTCGAGCCCCGCGTCGGACTCTGTGCTGACAGCTCGGAGCCTGGAGCCCATTTCAGATTCTGTATCTCTCTCTCTCTCTCTGCCCCTCCCCTGCTTGCACCGTGTCTCTCTCTGTCTCTCAAAAATGAATAAATATTTTAAAAAATCGAGATAGTTTTATCTTTCCCTCCATCCACAGGGTTCACGGTTACGTGAAATGTTCATCACACACTTCTACAGGGCTTACTCTGGGCACCTGCTTCTCTAATTGCTTTACGGCTACTAATTTCTGTAGCAATTAACCTATACGACAGACCTGTGAAGTAGCTGTTGCGGCCACACGACCTGTTTTCCACAACCCTTCCGTCAGGCGTGTGGCAGACAGAATACAGACATCGTGGTACTTCTGAAAAGTAAAACAACACGTCATAGAACTTGTCCCAGCGGGCGGGGCCGGCAGCCTCCCGTCACAGACGGTTGTCAGCCATATTCTCAGTGGGATAAGTAAAGACCAGAAGGATCCTCCATTCCATTCAGGTCGGCTTTTGTCATCAAATCCTCACAGTCAAGTCAGGTCTAGCTGCCAAACAAAAATTACTGAAAACACACGCACACCTGCCAGTTTCCGGAGCTTCGGGGATTTCAGAAAAGCGGTGAAGGAACAGCACTCCTGTTGGGGAGGGGAGGACACGGCCCAGAGAAATGAACCGACTCCACCGAGCCCGCTTTCACTGGTGGACGTGAGTGGGAAGCCCAGATAGTCCCGACTCCTCAACTCCCCACTTCGGGCCGCCTCACCCTGCCGAAGCCGGCCTCTACAACCGTGTTCACAATACGCGTCAAGCGCAGTCTATCCGAAGCACGGCGAAGAATCTGGAGCCAGGTGACGGGCCTCGGCAAGACGCCAGCGTACTCCCTGCTTGAGCGTGGGGTTAGCTTCTAGTCCCGGCCCTGCCTGAGAACGTGTGACTCTGGACAGTGTGCTGGCACTCTTTGTCTGAGTTTTAGAAGTCAAGAGGCCACAGCAGCTAGAAGGAAAGGGGACACCCTTGAGATACTGAGGGTAGAAAGTTCTGTGGCTCGGCGACTTGGGGACAGGTGAGGAAAAGTCTAGGACGGCTCGGGTTTCTGCTGGATAGCGGTTCTAGTCACCGAGGTCAAGAAAACAGTGAGACAGTTTAGGATGAAGAATTAATTCCATTTGGGACAGAGTTCGAGAGGCTCACAGGATACCCAGTGACATCCTGCCGGTCAGTGAGAGGGTCTACCCCAAAATACAGACTTTTGGGGCACCCGGGTGGCTCAGTCGGTTAAGCATCGACTTCGGGTCAGGTCGCGATCTCATAGTTCATGAGTTCGAGCCCCGTGCCAGGTTCTGTGCTGACAGCTTGGAGCCTGGAACCTGCTTTGGATTCTGTGTGTGTCTCTCTCTCTTTGTCCCTCCTCTGCTCGTGCTCTGTCTCTCAAAAAAGCGAATGTTAAAAATAAAAATAAAAAAAAATACAGACTTTTGAGGCCTCAGCCTTAGGGTCCGGAAAAGAGGGACCATATATAAACAAGGAGGAATGGGCCGGTGACACTGGGGCCCTAAAGAACAATGACTGGAAAACATAGGAGTCTGCGAGAGGAACGGAGAAGAAATGGCAAAAACAAAGAGGAGGATGGCCAGGAGCTAGGCGTCTCGAAAGGGAAAATTCTAAGCGGGACAACCAGACAATATGGCTTTCACTGTGATGCATTAGGAAGTTGACTTCACCTCCAATGAAGTATTTTTTGCAAGTATATAGACAGATGTACTGAGATATAGAGACCCCGGATATATTGCAAATACGTACATATACACATACAGAATCTCATTAAGACTCTATCTAATTACCAGCTTACAGGAATTTCAAGCAGTAGACTAACATGGTTTTTTTTTTAATTTTTTTTAAACATTTTTATTATTGAGAGACAGACAGTATGAGCATGGGAGGGACAAAGAAAGGGGGAGACACAGAATCCGAAGCAGGCTCCAGGCTCTGAGCTGTCAGCACAGAGCCCGACGCGGGGCTCGAACTCACGAACCATGAGATCATGACCTGAGCCGAAGTTGGACGCTTAACCGACTGAGCCACCCAGGTGCCCCATAACATGTTTAAAGACTATAAATGGGGTGCCTGGGTGGCTCAGTCATTCGGGCATGTGACTTTGCCTCAGGTCATGATCTCACGGTTCCTGAGTTCAAGCCCCACATCGGGCTCTGTGCTGACGGCTCGGAGTCTGGAGCCTGCTTCGACTTCTGTGCCCCCCCCCGCCCCTCCCCCACTTGCACTCTGTGTCTCTCAAAAATAAACATTAAAAGACTTTTTTTAATTTGGGAAATTTGAATATGGACTCCTAGAGGATATTAACGAATTGTTTGTTTTGTTAGGTGGGGTAGTTGTTCTGTGCTGATGTTCATTTTGTTGTGTTTGTGTGTTTAAAGTTCTGGCCTGGTCAAGACACTGTACTCTCTACGGCTGAATTCGTGGGACGCCTGGGCTTCCCTCCAAAGTGTTCCGGTGGCAGAGCGTGTGAGAGGGGACCCGTGAAACAAGGTGAGCAAAACTTCGAGAACCATCGAAGCTGGGAAGTGGGCACACGGAGGTTGAGTGCACCCTTTTCTCGAGCGTGGTGTGTGTTTGAAAATGCCGTAGCAAGGTTTTGGAAAATGAAATGCACTTGGAAAGAAAGAGATGAATAGTATTGTCACAGAAAGGTCTGGTGAACTAGGAACGGAAGAGCAGACTTCGGCCTGACAATCTAGAGACGGTTGTAATCTAAAAGACCTTAGAGCAGTTTCAGCGGGTGAGTGAGGAAAAAAAACCAAATTTCCCATCAAGTGTTAATATACTGGGGTGGGGGCGGGGAAGGATGGGGGTATGTCAAAGGGACGCGCGAGCCAATCTGAAAGAGCTCCCCGTGGGCAAACTGGGACAATTCGAGGGACAGATAGTATCGGATCATGAGCCACAGTAGAAAAGCAGGAGTCCATACTGATAAACGAGCGAATAATAAATGAGAAGGGACGAGTCTTCCTTACAGAAGAATTTCAAAGAGCTGTAGACACTGTCCCTTCCAGGAGGCATGCCATATCCTCCCTCCCCCAGTGAGTGGGGGCTAACCCCATGACTGGCTTCCAAACGACAGAGGCTAGAAAGGAGAAAATGACAGCTGTCAGCGGACAGACCCGCCAGACGCCACATTCTCCTAGCGCTGGGAGGTTCACATCGGCAGTAATAAGTTCTGCGGCACCTTGTGCGACCTGACGTGATCTGATGCGACGAGAAGGGGCACTTCGCCTCCGCGGTAGTCTCGAACCCCGTAGCCCCAGTCTCATCCTGAGAAACACATCAGATAAACCCAAACCGAGGGACCGTCTACACAATGGCCGACTCGCACTTTTCAAAACCCTCAGAGTTAGGAGACACAAGCAAGGGCAGAGACTGTCACAGAGGAGACTGAGGAGACATGATGACTAATTGCCATTGGGAGCCGGCATCGGATCCTGGACGAGGAAAAGGATATTGGTGGAAAAATTGGTGGAATCCAAATAAAGTCTGTAGTTTGTTTTTTTTTTTAAGTTAATTTATTTGGAAAGACAGAGTGAGCTGGGGAGGGGCAGAGAGAGAGGGAGAGACAGAATCTCAAGCAGGCCCCAGGCTCTGAGCCGTCGGCACCGAGCCCGATGCGGGGCTCAAACTCACCAACCATGAGATCATGACCTGAGCCGAAACCAAGAGTTGGACGATCAACCAAGTGAGCCCCCCAGGTGCCCTAGAGTCTGTAGTTTTATTTAATAGGAATGCCGATGTTAATTTCTTAGTCTTGACAAATGTACCATAGTCCTGTAGCACGTCACTATGGGAAACTGGGTGAAGAACAGGAACTCTGTCTGATCTTTACGCCCTTTCTGTAATCTAAAATAACTCCCCAAAAAACCTTTAAAATAAAAATAGAAACATAATACTGATTTTTGGTAATCGTATTTATACCAGTTACCCTGGCATCACCTTTCAAAGGGGGAGATGTTTTTATTTTTCTCAAGGAGGAATTTACAAAGCCTTTTTCCTTCTCTTGAGTGCCATGGAATCTGACCTCTTGAACGCTAGCATGACGGGACTGAAGGGAAAGTCAGGTGAGGATCCGACCTTTGTCAGGTGCCCAGCGTACACCTGTGCTGGACAGTTTACACAAATCCCCTGCCTTGTTTCTTCTAACAGGCCGATGAAGCATGACCCTCAAGTTTCTGATGAGCAAACCGATTCAAAGTAAAAAAGAAATAGCGTGCCTCGTGGCTGGGGGGTTGGACAGAAATGGGGAGCGACTGCTTTTGAGGCGATGCAAATGTAGTGCTGGAACTAGACAGACGTGGCGGCCCAGCGCGGCGGAGGCGCTAAATGCCACCGAATCGTTCACTTCAAGATGGCTGCTTTTGTGTTCAACTCCCTGGAAGAAAACGGAATAACAGGCAAAGAAGACCGCAAAACGGTAGCGTAGGGATGGGAGAAAAACCCCAAGAGTGATGTGCAGAAATCATTTGGAGTGGAACATTTCTCAATTCTTACGTTTTGACCAAAGACCAGTTGTTCCACAAAATGGGCACTAGCATCCCATCCACAGTGTGAGAAACACTAGTTCACTGTAACAGACAACAACGTAGGAGTCTTATTTGGCTACGAGTGCCCTAGAAACCACCCATGTGGCTTCAGGAAATTGAAAGAAGAGAATCAGAGAGCAGTTTGAGGAGCAGCTTTTTTGGGCTCCGTGTGTTTCTAGAATGGGTAGATTTGGCAATATGGAGATAGGCACGGACACACTTCAGGCAGAGCAACCAGCAAGGGACAGGAAATGTGTGGGAACCAGAATGCGGGGCCACCTGCCAGACTCCCAAGATTCCCAGACCCGGGGGCACGTTAGACTCCGTTGGACCCTGCTCCCGCCATGTACGTCGGCGCCGCTGGCCGTGGAGGCCCAGCCACGGATATCTTTTCTCGAAAGCTCCGCAGATGATCGTGACGTACAGGCAGGGTCGAGCCCACTGGTCTAGACCCGCTTTCTCAAACATGGCGCCGGGGCCTACTGGCATTCGCTTTGAGGCATGGGGCTACTCACTACTTCTCAGGCTTCGGCGTGTGTAAGAATCACCCAGGGAGCTCCCTAGAACACGGGTTCCTAGGCCCTACTGTCAGATTCAGCAGTCTGGGGGGAGGCCCAGGAACTCGCATTTCGATCAAGGTCCACGGCCTTCACCTTGAGTAGCATGGAGAGAAGCAACGTGATTCGACAACAAAGGAACAGTAAAGGGAAGTTTCCAATGGTTTGCTTGAAGTACCTAGAAGACAGTGGATGCAAGGGTTTGAACGAGAGACACTTGGGTTGGTGTCAGGGCAGCCGGCACCCCGCAGCTCTCCCTGCCCCGTAGCAAGTGTGGGGAGCAGGTCGTCAGGCCCTGGGCCGGAGTGAGGCTTCCTGAAGGGGAGTGGTGGCCCAGAAGTGGGAGAAAGGACCATTTTCCTGAGGCTCTTCCCGCCCGGCGGTGGACGCCGTAGGCACCGGCGCGGTGTGTGCAAAGGCACGGCCCGATCGGAGCACCTGCTCGCCCGAGGTGACAGTGATGACAACCGATGGGGCTTGGCCGGGGTGGTGATGGGGGGGGGGGCGGGGACTGCAGGGAGAAGACGGATGGGAGGGATGGGGGCAGAGCGGGCAACCTGCCCCAGAAGGCCCCCTGTCGCTCCCCTAGCTCATCGATCACAGATCTGGTGGGTGCCACGGCTGCCCCCAGTCCCGTGGCCACCTCCGAGTCGGAAGGACAGCTCATCTGGATTCACCCAGTGGCTTCCTAACCGCCTCCGCCCCTCACCGCAAGCTCTTCTCAGCACAGCCTGGCCCCTACAAAGATGCTTCCAAGAAACTCCCCTCTGCTTCCGTGTCATTCACAGCCGCAGCTCTGCCCTTCCCCCAGCGGCCCTCGAGGCCCGGCCAGGTCCCCTATGCACCTTCTGACACCGGTTCAGTCTCCCTGCCTCTCTCTTTTTGCTCCGGCCCCACCGAGCCCCTCTTTCTAGGATCTCGCTCACTCAAAGTGTGCCTCTTGGGCCAGCAGCAGGAGCACCTACGGGGAACCCATGAGAAAAGCGTTCGGGAGTCCCCCCGCCCAGACCTACGGAATCAGAATCTGCGTCGTAACAAGACCCCCGGGTATCCCTGTACACAGGAGTGTGGGAAGCAGTGACCTAGAACAGCCCCCCCACACCTGCCCCCAGGGTTTTGCGTTCATTTCCTTGCCAGGACAGCTTGCCCTCTAAGTCCCCACGTAAATCACTCCCTCCCTCCTTGATCCACACGTCCCCTTCTCGGGGTCCTCCTGGAAGCAGCAGCCCCTCCGCCCGGAGGGCGCTCTCGCCACCCCCGCCTGTATCTCCTCCAGAGCACCTCGGACCACGGGCAGGTCGTGGCCTCTGGGGAGTGGCATCAGGCGTGCGATGACAGTGGCCGGGACTGCTGCTTTTCCGAGTAAGCCTTGCAGGGCGGGTAGACTTGTCAACTATGTGTGTGTAAACCTTTCATTCGCTCGTGTGTGGAGATTTAAAACTGGCAGAGTCTGGTTCCACACGGAAGGAGCTAGGGAGTCACCGCCGTATCCTCATAACAAGCAAAAAGCTGAACAGACTGAAAAATCGACATGCCTCCCAGGCTCCAAAAGAAAGGGGAAGACACAGAGCAAACCGCAGCCCCCGGAGGTGGGGGGTGGGGGGGGGACAGGTGGACACAAGTTGTGGCCTTTTCCACAGCAGAGGCTCCCAGGCGGAAGGAGGCGTCTGTGGGAACCAGTGTCGGGGTGGGAAGACAGGGACTGTAGTTGGCAGACCGCTGGAGTCCTACTGTGGACAGCTGCGGGGGGGCGGGTGGTGGTCCCGGTCACAGATGTGACATTTACCTCCAGGAGCTTGAGCAGATTCCCACGGGACATATGGGGGGAAATCCCTTCAGGTCGCCAGCAGGGCAGACGGAAAGGGACCATTTTGAACCAAGCCAAGGCTCTCTGTGTGTCTTAACAGGGCCTGCCCGCCCGCTGGGGAAGCTAGTTAACCAGGGCCTACGCCGCTGGGGGGGTTTCAGAACCGAACCGACCTGGGCATGGGGAACTGCGGCCGTCCTCTCCCGCCTAAGCGGGAGAACAAAACCTGAGACCCGCGTGCGCAGGTCACGGTCCAGAGGTACAGGCTCACGACAGACCGGGACCTAATCCTACGACTATAGAATGCTTCCCCGCCCTGCTGTCCTCACCACCACACCCCTAAAGGCCCATTTCCAGTGGCTCCTTTTACCTGGCGCATCATGCCCAGCTATCGGGGGAAAAAATGATAAGGCCTAGCAAAGGACCAAACCCGCGATCTGCAGAGATCAAGCAACCCCCGACCCCAGACGCGGCAGGAATGGTGGCATCGTCAGACTGTGGCGGTGGCTCGCAGGCACGGGGCTCGGCACGCGAGAACGGGTGGGCGAGGTCCGCAGAGAGGCGGAAATCCTAAAAAGCACCACGAGGAGGTGCCAGAGATCGAAAGCACCGCGGCGGGAATGAAGAATGCCTTTCGTGGCTTTATTAGTAGACCGGACGCCGCTGAGGAAAACCATCTGGGAGCCGGAGGATGTGTCAACAGACTCCTCGAGGGGCGCCTGGGTGGCTCAATCAGTTAAGCGTCTGACTTCTGCTCAGGTCATGATCTCACAAGTTGGGAGTTCAAGCCCTACACCCGGCTCTGCCCTGATAGTGCAGAGCCTGATTGAGATTCTCTCTCTCTCTCTCTCTCTCTCTGCCCCTCCACCACTTGTGCCCTCTCTCTCTCTGTCTCTCTTTCAAAATAAATAACCTAAAAAAAAATAGACTGCTTGAACACCAAAAAGCAGAGAACGAAGACTGGGAAAAACAATAAAAATCCCGGAACGTAATACCCAAGGACTATAGAAGAACTACAGGACGTGTTGGATACACCTGATGGGGATACCGGAAGGAGAAGAAAGAAAGGAACAGGAGACATATTTGCAACGACGACAGAGATTTTCCATCATTTTCATGTCAGACACCAAACCTCAGACCCGGAAAGCTCAGAGAACACCAGGCAGGATAAATGCCAAACACAAAGCAAAACTACACCTTGGCATATCATTTTCTTTCTTTTTTTTTATAATAGTTTATTTTCACATTGGTTTACATATAACACCCAGTGTTCATCCCAACACGCACCCTCTTTAATTGGCAATCATTTTCAAATGAGAGAAAATCAAAGGTAAAGGAAAAAAATCCAGAAAGTAGAGGGAAAAAAACCCCTTACCCATCAAGGAACAAAGCTAAGAATTATGTACATCCAGCTTCTCAGAAAGCAGGCAAGCAAGGAGAGCGAGTAGAATGAAATATTTAAAGTGTCGAGAGGGGCGCCTGGGTGGCTCAGTCGGTTAAGCGGCCAAGTTCGGCTCAGGTCATGATCTCACGGTCTGTGAGTTCGAGCCCCGCGTCGGGCTCTGTGCTGCTGGCTCAGAGCCTGAAGCCTGTTTCGGATTCTGTGTCTGCCTCTCTCTCTGCCCTTCCCCTGCTCATGCTCTGTCTTTCTGTCTCTCAAAAATAAATAAATGTTAAAAAAAAAAAATTTAAAGTGTCGAGAGAAAAATTCCACCAACTTAGAATTCTGTACCTAGTGAAACTACCTTCCAAGCATGAAGGAGAAATAGAGACTTTCTCAAATAAAAATTGAGTAAATTTGGGGTGCCTGGGTGGCTCAGAGGGTCAAGTGTCTGAGTTCATCTCAGGTCATGATTCCTTAGTTTGCGGGTTCGAGCCCCTGGTTGGGCTCTGTGCTGACAGCTCAGAGCCTGGAGCCTGCTTCCGATTCTGTCTCCCTCCCCCTCTGCTCCTCCCCCACTCACGCTCTGTCTCTCTCTCAAAAAGAGATAAACATTAACAAATAAATTTTTAAAAAAATTTTTTTTAACATTTTTATTTTATTTTTGAGAGACATAGAGACAGAGCATGAGCAAGAGAAGGGCAGAGAGAGAGGCAGAGCAGAATCTGAAGCAGGCTCCAGGCTCAGAGCTGTCAGCACAGAGCCCGACGCGGGGCTTGAACTCAGACTGTGAGATCACGACCTGAGCCGAAGTTGGCCGCTCAACCAACTGAGCCACTCAGGCGCCCCTAAATTTTTAAAAAATTGAGGAAAATTGTTGCCTTGCAGGAAATGCCAAGAAGTCCGGGGAGAAGGAAAATGATACAAGTCAGAAGCTGGAGGTCACGTACGGAAAGGAGGAGTGTCATGTACGGAAAGGAGGAGTGTCACAGAAGAAATCAGGTAAGGTAAAATAAAAACATTTTTTGTATTTTTTTTCACTGCAAAGTTTGCTTATTTATTTATTTATAATGTCGACTCCCAACACGGGGCTCGAACTCACGACCCCAAGATCAAAAGCCACATCTTCTACCGACTGAGTCAGGCAGGTGCCCTGAACTATCTATTTAATTTTTCTTAACTAAGGCTTGGTTATTTTAACGCAGTGTCGTTGTTCAAGATAGCTTGGATATGTCACGTGCTTTATCCCGAACAAAACACTAAGAGCTTGTATCTTACACCATAGTGTCAAACATGCCTGATAATTTGTTGTTGTTTTTAAACATTTTCTTTACATACCTTGATAAGATTGTTTACTCTGGAACTTTAAGAAAAATTTTTTTAACCTTTTTCATTTTTGAGAGATGGAGTATGAGTGGGGGAGGGGCAGAGAGAGGGGGAGACGCGGAATCCGAAGCAGGCTCCAGGCTCTGAGCTGCCAGCACGGATCCCAAAACGGGGTTTGAACTCACAAACCGCGAGATCCCGCTCTGAGCCGAAGTCCGACGCTTAACCGACTGAGCCGGGCACCCCTGGAACGCTTTTTTAAGCACTCGGGTGGCTGACAAACATTTCCTATTTGCTCATTCCTCTGGGCACGGCCTTTCAGAACACTTATGCAGCCCGAATTGAAAATCTCTGCTCTCCCAGCTGGTGGTGGGGCTGCTCGGTGGACGTAATCGTGGGAAAACGAGGCGCGAGCTTTGCAAACTGCTTGGAATTCCCTTCGCTAGCTTGCTGCGATCTGCCGCGGCCTCTGCAAGGTCGGACGTGCAGGACAAGGACTTGGCCAAAAAGCAGGATTCTAACTGGTGTAACGATCGATTTGAAATAAAAGGGAAAGAGAATTAGGTTACGCTTTCCATTCCCACCCTTGCTTTAAAATATTTGTATATATTAGTCCAGGAGCGACTCCCACCGTTGGTCTGCCCCAAGGCAAAATTCAGAACGTCTGAGTACATTCATTTTTGCCAAGTTAGAAGTCAAAACGGGTGCGGGTAAGTGATGCAGGTGCCGCGCTGACAAGTCCCACGGGAGACGCGGAGGCCGAAGAGGAGGAGGCCCAGTCGCGGGCTGAGGAACAATTCGGAAATGGGATCCTTTGAAAACTTTACCCAATTATGAAGCAGAAAATAAAACCCATCATTTAACAGTATAACCTTTTACTTCATTTGTTTTTTTCATTCCGGCATAGTTAACATACAGTGTTATATTAGCTTCAGGCATATGAGATAGTGATTCAACAGTATAGCTTTTTATTCTCCAGCTACCTCTTTTAGAATCTAAATTCCATCAAAGGGCTTTCTTCTTTTTACTTTTACTTTTTTTAAATTAAAAAAATTTTTTATCGAGATGCATTCAAGTATAACATTATATTCGTCTTAGGCATACGGCATAATAATTATATATATACGTATATGTATTCATAATGATCACCATAGTAAGTTTGGTCGGACACTCATCACACATAGTTAACAAATTTTTTTTCTTGTGATGAGAACTTTCAAGATTTATTCTCAGGGGCACGTGGCTGACTCAGTCAGTAGAGCGTGCGACTCGTGATCTTGGGGTCATGACTGCAAGCCCCACGTTGAGCATAGAGATGACTTGAATAAATATTTTTTTAAAAACACATATCCTCTTAGCAACTTTCAAAGGTACGATACAGTATCGTTAACTCTAGTCACCACGCTCTGCTTTTCATCCTCGGGACATAACTTATTTTATAACTGGGGTTTGTACCTTTTGAAACCCTCCACCCATTTCGCCCTCTGCCCCAACTCCTGCTCCTTGCAGCCGCCAATCCGTTTTCTGTATCTATGAGTGTATAGGGGTTTCGGGGTGTTCTTTTTAATTCCACATGTAAGTGAGAGCATGTGATATGGATCTTTCCCTGTCTGCCTTATTTCACTGAGCATAAGGCCCTCAGGGTTTATCCATGTCATTGTGTGTGGCAGGATTTCCTTCTTCGCGGCTAAATAATATTCCACTGTGTGTCCTTCTCTCCGTGGACACGTATGTTGTTTCTGTGTCGTGGCTGTCATCAGTCATGCTGCAGTGAACATTATTAGTACACAGATATCTCTTCAAGAGAATAAGTTCATTCCTTTGGGTATATCCCCAGAAGTGGGGTTGCTGGATCATGTGGTAATTCTGTTTTTCATTTTTGGAGCAACGGCCGCACGGTGTTCCCGACTGGCTGCCCCAATTCACATTCCCAGCAACGGGGCACAAGGATTCTTTTCTCGCCGCATCCTCACCAGCAAGTGTTACTTCTTGTTTTGGTAGAAGCCATTCGAAAAGACGTGAGAAGCTGTCTCGCTGTGGTTTTGATGTGCACTTCCCCGATGATGAGTGATACTGAGCACTTTTTCATGTACCTGTTGGCCACTCGTTTGCCTTCTTTGAAAAAACGTCTCTTCAGATCTTCTGCTCATTCTTTAAAAATATTTATTTATTTTTGAGAGAGAGAGAGACAGACAGAGCATGAGTAGGGGAGGGGCACAGACAGAGACAGAGACACAGAATCCGAAACAGGCTCCAGGCTCTGAGCTGTCAGCACAGAGCCCGACGCGGGGCTCGAACTCGGGAACGGTGAGATCATGACCTGAGCCGAATTCGGACGCCCAACCGACTGAGCCCCCCAGGCGCCCCTCTTCTGCTCATTTTTAATCAGATTGAGTCGTCTTCTGTTGGGCTGTAGGAGTCCTTTATGTATTTTGGATATTAACCCTTTATCAGATACGTGATTTGCAAATATTTTCTCTCATCCCGTAGGTTGTCTTTTCATTTTATTGGTTTCCTTTGCTGTAAGCAGCTTTCTCATTTTCTATAGTCACATTTATTGATTTTTACTTTCATTGCCTTTGCTTTTGGTGTCAAATCGAAAAAATCCTCACCAAGACTGTTATCAAGGAGCTTACCGCTTATGTTTTCTTCTAGGAGTTTTGTAGTTTCAGGTCCTAGGTCCAAGTCTTTAATACATTAAAAAATTGTTTTTAATATTTATTTTATTTTTGAGAGAGAGAGCACGAGTGAGGGAAGGGCAGAGAGAAAGAGGGAGACACAGAATCCATAGCAGGCTCCCAGCTCTGAGCCATCAGCACAGAGCCCAACACGGGGCTCGAACTCACAGACCACGAGATCATGACCTGAGCTGAAGTTGGACACCCAACCAACTGAGCCACCCAGGCATACCCAGTTTTTTTTTAATGTTCATTTATTTTTGAGAGAGAGAGAGGGAGAGAGAGAGAGAGAGAGAGAGAGAGAGAGAGAGAGAGAGAGAGAGAGAGAGAGAGAGAAAGAGAGCAGGGGAAGGGCAGAGAAAGAAGGAGACACAGAATCCCAAGCAGGCTCCAGGCTCTGAGCTGTCAGCACAGAACCCAATGTGGGGCTAGAACCCAAGAACCGCGAGATCATAACCTGAGCCAAAGTTGGATGCTCAACCAACTTAGGCACCCAGGCACCCCTAATACATTTTTCTGTTGATTTTTATGTATGGTGCAAGATTATTTTACTTTTTTATTTTTTACTTTTCTTTCTTATTTTTTTTATTCTTAATTCATCTAATAGATAACAGTTGGCTCAAAATAATAATAGCAACAATGTATTCAATTACATATACTTGGGTATATATCTTATGAGTATATATGCCTATGTATGCTTATATATAAGTAAAATGAATGACAGCAATATTAGAAGAGGTAAAAGGGAGGAATTAGGAATATTTTGTTATTTTAAGGTACTCGCACTACGTTGTGCAGTATATTCGAAAGTGGACTTGGATTTGTTGTAAATGTATAATTGCAGTCTCTAGGGAAACCACTAAAAAAGGTAAAAAAAAACAAACAAACCATAACTGATATGCTAAGAAAGGAGAGGAAATAGAGTCCTATAAAATGCTTAGGTAAAACTACAAAAGGTAGAGAAAGAGTAGGAGATTAAAATGGGAACAAAGAAAAAGTGAAGCACAAATGACCAATCTCAGAAATATTCACTACAGATAACAAAGGAATAGCCTGAACAACTCTCAGCCCACAAATCTGATCATCTAGACGCAATAGATCAATTCCTTAAAAGATACAATCTTCCAAAACTCACACAAGAAGAAATAGATTATCTGAATAGGCCTATATGTATTAAAGAAGTTGAACCGGTAATTATAATTTCCCGAAACAGAAAGCACCAGGCCCAGATGGGTTCACTGGTGTATTCTACCAAACATTTAAGGAAGAGATGATACCAAGTCTTTACAATCTCTTTCGAAGGATAGAAGCAGTGGGAATATGTCCTCACTCATCCTATGAGTCCAGCATTACTCTGATACCAAAACTATACCAAGGCACTACAAGGAAAGAAAGCCACAGGGGCGCCTGGGTGGCTCAGTCTCTTAAGCATCTGACCTCGGCTCAGGTCATGATCTCATGGTCTGTGAGTTCGAGCCCCGCATCAGGCTCTGTGCTGACAGCTCAGACCCTGGAGCCTGTTTTGGATTCTCTGTCTCCTTCTCTCTCTGACCCTCACCTGCTCACACTCTCCTCTCTCTCTCTCTCTCAAAAATAAACATTAAAAATTTTTTTAGAAAAGAAAACCACAGACCAATATCTTCATGAGCATAGAATCCTCAGCTAAGAAGATACACGGTTGGCAAATAAGCCTGTGAAAAGATGCATCACATCTTATATCATTAGGGAAACGCAAATTAAAGCAGTAACGAGATTCCACTACACATCTCTTCAAGAATGGCCAAAACCCAGAACACCAACACCGCCAAATGTTGGCAAGGACTTGGAGCAACACGAACTCTCCTACATTTGCTGGTGGGAATGCAGAACGGTCCGGCCACCTTGAAACACAGTTTGGCAGCTTCTTACTAAATTAAACATAACTCTTATCATCCGATCCAATCATCGCGTTTCTTGGTATTTACCCAAGGGAGTTGAAAACTTACGTCCACACAAAAACCTGTGCATGGATGTTTATAGCAGCTTTATTCATAATTGTCGAAAGTTGGAAGCAACCAAGATGTCCGCCAGTAGGTGAATGGATGAGCACACCGTGGTCCATCTAGACAATGGAATATTATTCAGTGCTGAAAAAAAATGTGCTATCAAGCCATGAAAAGACATGGAGGAAGCTTAAATGTCTATTACTAAGTGGAAGGAACCGATGTGAAAAGGTACATCCTGTATACCTTTTAGCTGGAATTCCATGAATTGCATGATTCCAGCTATATGACACTCTGGGGGCACCTGGGTGGTTCATTCCGTTGAGTGTCTGACTCTCGATTTCAGCTCGGGTCATGATCCCAGGGTCCTGGGATCGAGCCCCATATCGGGCTCTGTGCTGAGCCTGGAGTCTGCTTGAGACCCTCTCTCTCTCCCCACCCCCCCCAGGCACCCCCAGTGGTATGTTTTTTTATAAGGGATGAACATACACGGACACATCATCATCACACTACATCCATAGTTTACCTTAGGATTCACTCTTTGTGGCGTATATCCGGTGGGCTTGGATGTATACGTGTATGTATAATGTATAATGACATGTATCCATCATTAGATTGAGTCCTGTGTCAGGCTCTGCACTGAGCATGAAGCCTGCTTAAGATTCTCTCTCTCTCCCTCTTTCTCTCTCTCGGGGCGCCTGGATGGCTTAGTTGGAGGAGTGTCTGACTCTTCATTTCAGCTCAGGTCATGATCCCAGGGTCCTGGGATCACAGAGTCCTTGAGATTCTCTCTCTGTCTCTCTCTGCCCATGTCCCCTGCTCACACACACACACACACACTCTCTCTCTCTCTCTAAAGTAAGAAAACAAAAAAATATATGGGGTGCCTGGGTGGCTCAGTCGGTTAAGCATCTGACTCTTAGTTTCTGCCCAGATCACAATCTCGCAGTTTTGTGGGTTTGAGCCCTACCTCGGGCTCTGCACACTGACCATGAGGAACCTGCTTGGGATTCTCTCTCTCTCTCTCTCTCTCTCTCTGTCTGCCCCTCTCCCGCTTGCATTCTCTCTGTCTCTCTGAAAATAAATAAATAAGCGAACAAGGTTCCACTGTAGTGAGTGGCACTGATGTGTGCGCGTGTGGTGGCAGAAGATGGGAAATCTCTGTAACTTTCTCCTAATGCTACTGTAAACCTAAAACGGCTCTAAAAAAATAAAGTCTAAAAAAAAAACACAACTGCTAGAGAACGGACCCCAAATTCAGGAGCTCTGGTTGTCGCAGAAGCTGGAAAGGGACAGTCCCGCCACTGTGACACCGCTCTGGCTATGAGGCGCTCAGGCATTGAGTGCCATGGCAACGAGGAAGAAGAGACGTCCTGGAGACTCCAAAGAATGTCACTCTGCATGTTTGCAAAGCTGTGAATAAAGAACTGAGCCCGATGAGAAAGATCTTTATCCAATAAAGAGTAGAACTGAAGGAAGGAATGCGCGCATTTGGCTGGATGTCCTAAGGAGTGTCGTGCACAGGTATTTCCAGTCTTCCTTCTAGAAGGCGTAGGCCTGCGCTTCAGGGTAACCCCCCCCCAGCCACGTGACCAACTCTAGCCAATGAGACTCAAGCGGAAGCCCGCAGGAGCGGGTGTGCGAGCTTCTGGTCCTCTTCCCAGGCCCCGCAGTGCCCGCGTGGGGGGAACGTCAGCGTCCCGCGCGTCCACCAAGGGACGTGCCGCGCGAACAAGAAATACACCTTGGCCGTTGAAAGCCACTCACGTTTTAGCGCCGTTCCCACAGCCCAGTCTAACTTCTCCCGACCGGTGCGGCAAAGGGCCTGCTGGGGTGGGGGTGGCCTCGAAAGAGTCGATAGGGATGTGACGGTCACGGTAGTGCCGTCTCCTCCCTGCAGAAACGAAGACTCCAATTCGTAGGATGCACACTCTTGCCGGAGGGCTCCACGCAGCCCTCAGATCTGTTTTGTTTGGGCCAGATAAGGGGTTAAAGACTTCAACCTGGGAGATGGGCAGTGTGTGATTTATCCCCCTCTTAGCCAGAGTCCCCATTGCTGCCTGTTCTAGCAGCCTCGCCGGAGTCCTGAAGGCATTTGGGTTTGCACCCCCCCCCCGTTGGTCCATGCGTCAAACCCATTGAGAGAGGGCAACGTAGGCGTTACCGTTGTCACTAAAGAGACAGGAAAGCAGACGCCCTCAGTGGTCAAGAGGCCGCCACACGATAACCCGGCAGGTCAGTGGCAGAGCCGAGGCCCGAACACGGGGCTCCCGAAGCTTCTGTGCAGGGCAGGCTGCCGACGCCCCACCCCGGAGATGGCTGCCTTCTGCTACAGCAATCAGCCTAGGAGGTTAATCTATTGATTGCAGCCTGTATTGTCTAATCAGCCCACACACCGCCTGAGTTTATCACCGAGCGCATTCCCATTTGTTTTTAACAGGAAAATCACACCATCCTGCAATGCCTCGAACCAAACTCTGCAGTCTCAACAAACAGCTTGCCTTTTAAATCCATACGCTAAACACAAAGCTCTTTGCGTTCTTTCAGCCAAGCCATTGCAGCTCTTTTTCTCTTGGAGTCTGAACTTCTTCGGGAGAAAGACAGCCAAGCAGAGGAAATGAAAGAAGCACCTGCAACGAATTGGCTCCAGGGCAAACTATTAAGGGCAAAAGGCAAAGGTGCAGGAGACTGTGTGTGGGATGATCCCATTCGTATAAATGGAAAACCCAGAAATAGACATGTATTTACAGGTATGATGCGTATTTCTATTTGTACGTGCAAAAATGCCTCTAAGGATATGCATGAAACATTGTGGTCCTATCTGGAGAGCAGACCGGAGGTCAGGAGTGGGAGGGGGCGGGCACTGCCATGCCCCCAGCACTCGGGCCCCTATCAACCCAACCACGGCCCTCATGACTTGGCATGAGGCCAAGTCATGGGGGCCACAGAGCCTTCCCGGGGCCATGCGCTGGACGGGTGGAAGTGCTCAAGAATTAACACCCCCTGAGGGCCACCCTCGATCACCTGCCTTGGTGGAGAAATACACCAAGTCCTGTATCTCTTGAGGGGGACAGTTCTGAGGGCATCAGGGCGTGCTCTACACGGATTCCCAGAGTTCCCTGCGTCCCTGGGCTCTAGGCGCTCACAGTGCGGCCACGTTCTTCTCTGGCTCCCTTCCTTTCCGGTCTCATCTTCCCGCTCCCTGACCCTTCCCAGTAAATTCCAAACCCTGTCTCCCAGCTGGTTTCTGAAGGAACAATGCTATCTAATACCAGTGTCCTCAGGGGTGGAAACGTTCAATGTCCACACTGGCCAGTACAGTAGCTACTAGCCACACGTGGCACTCAAATTGAAATTACTTTAAAATGCAGTTCTTCAGTCACGCTGAGCACACTGCGTGTGCTCGGCAGCCACAGGGACGGCACAGAACGGAGCATTTCCGTCCTCCCTCGAAGTCCTATCGGACAGTACTGGTTTGCGGTCGGCATCAGCAGAAACGAGTGTGGATTTGTACCATGGGCTGCAAGAAGCAGGCAGATGCGTTGAAAGGGGGAAAGGATATGATCTCACCTCTGCGAGTCCCTCTGCCGTCTGTGTGTGGGGTCTGTGTGCGAAACCTGATTCTGACTCAAGTACTCTCCGACATCTGTTACCAAATTTCTTTTTTTTTTTTAGTTTCTTAATTAGAGAGAGAGAGAGAGCACAAGTGTAAGAGAGAGATGGACACGGTCAGAGAGAGAGGGAGAGACAGAATCCCAAGCAGGGTCCACACTGTCAGTGCAGAGCCCGACCTGGTCTCAACCTGGTCACAAACCGTGAGATCATGACCTGAGCGAAATCAAGCGTCAGACGCTCAACCGACTGAGCCACCCGGCCGCCCCAGGTGTTGCCAAATCTTCAACTTTTCCGTTCGCAGCTGAGGAGAAGGCTGCTGCCGGCCCATAAGATCAAAGCGCCCCTCCCTCCCAGGGCACACGGCTCCCGGCCGGGGCACCCCCCCTCCCGTCCCCGCAGTGCCACGGAACAGGACTCACCTCGCAGCTCTGCACAAGTCTGGCAGAGGGGCTCAGCTTTTGAACTTGAAAAGCGGGGAAGAGGTTCTTCTTTGCCGTACTTCCCCACCTCAACCCTTCCCTCCATGATGAGCACAGACAGAATGGCAGGGCTCGGACCTGTAAGTTTGCGGGAGGGCCAGAGGGTGAAAGAAAAACCAGGAACAACATAAAAGAAACTTGTTTTTAATGTTTATTTGTGAGAGAGAGAGAGAGAGAGAGAGGCAGAGTGTGAGTGGGAAGGGCAGAGAGAGAGGAAGACGAAGAATCTGAAGCAGGCTCCAGGCCCTGAGCCGTCAGCACAGAGCCCGACGTGGGGCTCAAACTCACAGACCGTGAGATCATGACCTGAGCTGAAGTCGGATGCTTAACCGACTGAACCACCCAGGTGCTTATGAAAACAACACTAATACTACTGTAAGTCAAAAATATGGCCTTCCCATGTTAGTATTAATTTTCAAATAACACAGATATTTTAAGGTAATTAATGACCATCTCATCTCTTTTCCTCTATATGCCTGGACAATGGCCTACTTACGTATGCCATTAATGCCCATTCAATGACAAACCGGGCCTTCTCCAGTCTGTTTAATTGTAGCAATGCTATTTATGAGGATGGTGAAGTTCACGGCCACATACAATATCTAAATATTGGGTAATTCCACCTATACAAACTGTCCAGAAGAGGGAAATCCATAGAGACAGTTGGTGGTTGCCAGGGGCCGAGGAGACTGAAGAGAAAGGGAATGTTAATGAGTTCGGGGCTTCTTTTCAGGATGATGAAAATGTTCAAACATTGATCGTGGTGGTGGTTGCACGGCGCTGTGAATATGCTAAAAACCATCCATAGACTGCACATTTAATTTTTTTGATTTATTTTAAAAAATTGTTAAGTTTATTTCTTTAGAGAGAGAGCACAAATGGGGAAGGGGCAGAGAGAGAGAGAGAGCAAGAGAGAATCCCAAGCAGGCTCTGCACCACCGGCGCAGAGCCGAATGAAGGGGCTCGAGCTCATGAACCGTGAGATCATGACCTGAGTCATAGCCAGACACTTAACTGACTGAGCCACCCAGGTGCCCCAAATTATACATTTTAGATAGGTAAATTATATGGGATGTGGATTAGATATCAATAAAGCTGTTATAAAAAGAGCTGAGAGGGGCGCCTGGGTGGCTCAGTTGGTGGTCGGGAGTCCGACTTCGGCTCAGGGCATGACCTCACAGTTCGTGAGTTCGAGCCCTGCATCAGGCTCTGTGCTGGCAGCTCGGAGCCTGGAACCTGCTTCAGATTCTGTGTGTGTGTGTGTCTCTCTCTCTGCCCCTCCTCCGCTCGCACTCTGTCTCTATTTCGCCCAAAAATAAACATCAAAAATAAGTTTTTTAAGGCTGAGAAATACAAAGATGGTCTTACGAGATGGATGGGCCCAGAGGGCATTATGCTCAGTGAAATAAGTCAGAGAAAGAAATACCACGTGACTTCACTTATGTGTGGAATCTAAAAAACAAAACAAACGAATAAACGAAAAGCAGAATTAGACCCATGAATACAGAGAAGGAGCCGATGGTTGCCAGGGGAGAGTGGGGGTGGGGACATGGGCAGAATGGGCAAAGGGGAGTGGGAGGTACAGGCTTCCAGTTACGGAATGAAGAAGTCACAGGGATGAAAGGTACAACGTAGGGAAGACAGTCGGCGGGAGCGTAATAGCGTTGCGCGGTGACGGATGACGGCCACACTTGTGGCGAGCATGGCATAACATATAGACTTGTCGAAGCGCTATGTCGTACACTTGAAATTAATGTAACGTGTCAACTATACTGGGAAGGAGGGAGGAAGGGAGGGAGGGAGGAAGGAAGGAAGGAAGGAAGGAAGGAAGGAAGGAAGGAAGGAAGGAAGGAAGGAAGGAAGGAAGAATACAAAGAAAGTCTTACCTACAGTGAGAAGGAAATTTTATGCTGTATCTCTATAACTCTAATCTTTGACCACCTCAGTGCTTTTCCTAAGTTTCGACCGAATATAGACACTAGCTTCCCAGTCCTCTGTGTTAAGAAAGCTCTTCATAGGTAAGCTTGAACTCTAGCTGCTCTTCCTCAGAGCGTGACCATCCACAGGATCTCAAAGGATTCTCTCCCATTTTTCTGTTGGCGTCATAGCACCGGAGACAATTCCTCCCGTCTTGAACACTTTTCAGCGTTCACGATTTCTTTCCATACCCTTTTCTGTGAAACAGATATGATTTATCAATCCTGTAGTGACTCAAATCATATTCTGATGAGCTCGGCTTCAGCTAGTTGGCCTCGTCTTCCTGATCTAGATAGTCCCTTTCAGGAAAATCAGAAACTTTGGAGCACCGAAATGTCAGCTCTTTGGACTTATGAGTGCAAAAGTTCGCATCGGAACCTGCCGACAGGTTCAACAATGCACTGTCACCCTCTCTCAGCCATTCCCACCAGGAGGGGCAGTTGCCAGGGGGGCAGTTTCACAAGCAGATACATTTTGGGTTTTGTAGCCCAAAAAACCCAGAAAAGCCGGAGGCAAGAGAGGACAGAAGGAAGCTGTGGCAGACACCACGGGTTGTCCTGAACCCTGATGCTGTTCAGATATTGAGTGACAATGCGTTGAGCTCCAGGGAGTGAATCTCGATTGTTCTAATCCAGCCACGGTGATCCCGCCCTTTGCCAGCGGGTGGTTTAGGGGTGCCATGTGACCCAGTTCTGCCCAATGAGTTGTGAAGGAGAAGAGTTCTGGAAAGAACTCCTCCTCCTGGAAAGAAAGCAAAGGATCACTCCTTCCCGCTTGGGAGGTGGTCATGAGAGAATGTGATACTTAGTGCCAAGCAAATATTTTATGACTAAGAGCAGAAAGCCAAGAGAATGGCAAAGAAGTAGCTTGTCTATTTCCAACCTTCTTGTCACATGAGATGATTCAATCCATATTTTTAAGCTGCTTGACTTGCAGCCAAAAGCTTTCTAATTAATACAGACCCGACCCAGGGATCCCAGAGGAGGTGGTATCTCACCTCCTGGGTGGAATCCCACGGCAGGAGCAAGACCCTAGAAAAAACATGGCCCCTCTATCTGTGGCAGAGGGGTCTCGGGCAGCCAGGCACGGGCACAAAAGAATGTTCTCTGTGTGTCCGAGGGAAGGCAGAGGTGGACAGTGTTTTAGGAAGCCCCACAGACATTCCCATGGAGTCCCTTAAAAAATAACTTGGGGCACCCGGGTGGCTCAGTCGGTTAAGCATCCAAGTCTTGATTTCGGCTCAGGTCATGACCTCATGGTTTGTGAGTTTAATCCCCAAGTTGGGCTCCATGCTGGCGGCACAGAGTCCGCTTGGGATTCTTTCTCTACCTCTCTGTCTCTCTCTGCTCATGCTCTCTCTCTCTCTCTCTCAAAATGAATAAATTAACTTTTAAAATTGTTGGAGGTTAACAAACCCGAGTCAGTAATGGAAACCATTAACCGGCTGTTTTGGCTTCTGTAAATTGCTTTGCGAATGCGTCTCCCCATTCGCTGTTCTGACTAACCGTGTGGTAACCGCTAAAACACTGAGCTAAAAGCCTATGCGGCTCCCTGTTAGAGTTACCAGAAGGGGTTAACTGCCCGTCTCACTCCTGCAACTTCGCCTGCTTGCTACATAGCTAACTTAGATTGCAGTGAGCTCTCACCCTACTGTTTGGAGCTGATCAAAGGAAGGCCAACATGCAAGAAGTCTCGTAACTGCTGGCCCGCGGTGTCTGGAGTGTCTAACTATAATCGGTCATTTCAAAGCTCACTTAAGACAAAGAACCTTGAAGCAATAGGCCCCCGCCAAAGGTAACATCTGTGTAATTGGCGACCAAGGAATGTTGTAAATTATAATTGGTTAACTAATTGATGATGTACCCTAACTTGCTAAAATCCATATAAGCCCACTGCTGCCTTTGTTCGGGGCCATTCTCTGCATTTTCTCCTTAACATCAGGAGATCCGGTTCGGCCTGGCCGTAAATAAAATCTTGCCTCGCTTCTATTCGGCGTTTGGTGGTCTTTTTTGACAACACCCTGCAAGAAAAATAACTATTAGAATATCAACCACATTGCATACATTTGTTTACATTTCTTTTTGAAATCGTTTCTTTCTTTCTTTCTTTCTTTCTTTATTTTGAGACAAGCAAGAGTGAGGGAGGAGCAGAGGGAGAAGGAAAGAGATCATCTCGAGCAGGCCGCACACCCATCACGGAGCCCGATGCAGGTCACGATCTCACGATGGTAAGATCGTGACCTGAGCCGAAATCAAGAGTCTGGCGCCTAACCGACCGAGCCACCCGGGCGCCCCTGTCTGCGTCTCAGCAGAGCCCAGTGAATGTCGGGGTTGGCTCTGGTTCTAAGGACCAGCATTTGGGAACGGCACGTGGAGAACGCCTCCCAGTGATCGGCTTCCGGCCCATTGTGACAGACGCTGTCGGTTGCTTCCCAATATCCAGTGTCCCTTCTTGTGTAGTAATAGAAACGCTGATTTTTAGCCGGACCGATGGAAGGACCACATTTCCCAGCCTCCCTTGCGGTTAGGCGTGGCAACGTGACTATGTTCCGGCTAATGAGGTGTGAACGAAAGGGTCCCATGGCTGCCGGCAGGCACCTTCTTCAAAAGACAGCAGGCGCAGCCCACGGTTGCAGTTTTCTTCCCCATCCCTTTCCTCTCCTGCCGCCCAGAATTCCATGCGGCGGCTCGAGTCCTGACCATCTTACACCATAGATGGAAGGTCACCCCCTGGGGACGGGGAGCCGTGAGAGCAACGGAGCCTGGACCCTCGAGGACTTGAGGGAGCACAACCGCCACACCGGCCCTGGACTGCCCTGCCCTGACTTTTCCGTGAGAGAAGCAAATTTCTATCTTCATGAACTCCTGTGATTTAGAGTCTTTCTTTACCGACAGCTGCGCCTAATCCTCTCTGACACATGTGGGCAATTTCTTCCCGTCACTGACTCACCTCCTCTGCCCACCATGATCACGTGTATAATAACTCACTCTGTCTGACTTCTCTATTTCCCTGCATGTAGCATTTTTCTTCCCGTTTTCTGTTGCCAGCATTTCATGAGATGTTTCAAGCTTTTTTTTTTTTTTTAAAGAAGTACAGTAGAAATAGAAGTTGTTAGCAAACAGATACAACACAAGTGACAGAGAATCTCATTATAACCACGCATGGAGTGAAAAGCAAAGGGTTGTAAGAATCGAATTTCTAGAAAGAGCCCATAAAAGGCACCACTGTTCTCTCGTCTGTGGCCCCTTCCGCTTTCCCTGGGGTAAAGGGCATTCCCTGTGCAAGTCTCTCTTCGTGGTGGTCACGCACATCTGGTATTTCTGTTCTAGAATATAGTGTGTCTCTTCAGGTCACAAAAGTCCATTGTTGCCCAAGGTATGAGGAGAAGAGTATGCATCTCTCATGAGCGTTTGCCAGTACACAGCACTTTTCTGTCGTCTTTCCAGTCAAACAGTTCGGGGTACTGGTCGGGAAAGCAGATTTCTGGTACAACGTTCTGTCCTCTCTCCTTAGACCTGTTTCATATGAGGAAACAAATATACTGACCAAATATAACCACAGGAGACCCATTCCACTAATCGGGCATTGGTTGAGACTTTCACAGGAACGTGTTAGATGATGTTAAGAACCTAAGTAATAATAATTATCATCGGAATAATAATATTCATCGGAGCCTAATGAATTGCCACCTTCCTTCAACCCAAGTTTAAGACCATCTGAAAAATAAATTCAGGAGTCCAACGAACGGAGATAGAAGCGATCGGCGTTGTTACCAGTGAGATGATTGAAGAATGTAGCCTTAAATCCAGGGGCCGACAGACCTTCCAGTGCATTCTCACCAACTTGAACTGAAGTGTGGGCTCCGCTGTTTCTGGGGCAGTGCCCATAAGCTTCTCTCATAATGGAGAGCAAACCAGAGTGGACCCTTTATGGGGGCAGACAAATCTGGAAGAGAAACAACCCAAGAACCCCTGAGCCAAGCATGCTCACCTCCTTCTTCCAAATTCACCAATCAGATGCGTCCTTCCTTCTCTGGGGAGAGATGGCTCGTGGGGTAGGGCCCTCACACACGTGTCCTTTTCCCTCTTGTCACACGCCCAGTTCTGGCCCCGTCTGGCCCTGCCAGGACTCACCACTTAAGGCTGACTTCCGACTGCCTGGATTAACACCTTTTTTCCCAAGGGCTTTCTCCAAACTACGGAAGCAGCCGCGCACAACCAGTGACCGATGGGAGGTGACAAATTCCCAGCTCCCGTGCCTACATCACAGAGATAACTGAGGTGCGTGTTCTATGCTGCTGCCGAGAACTTTCTGGTGGGATACAGCCTCGGTCACCCACAGCGATGCCCTGCTCGGTGACACGCTCTATTGGCCGCCTTCCTTCCCCCTCTCACCTCCCCCACGTCCCGAGTGCTTTCAGGGGCCACCCCCCAAGTAAACTGCTTTTCTCAACTGGTCATCTCAAGATCTTCTAGAGCGGGGGGTCAGCAAACTTTTTCTGTAAAGAACCAGATAGAGAATATCTTAGGCACTGCAACTACCCAGCCCCAGCATGGCGGCACGAAAGCAGACCTAGGCACAAAGATGATACATTAAACAAATGGGCATGGCTCTGTGCCAATAAAGCCTTTTATTTACAGAACCAGGCAGTGGGCGGGGTTGGGTTGGTGGGCCAGGCCGTAGTTTGCTGACGGCCGATCTAGGGGAAATGGAGCTCCCCCGTCCTCTGCATTCGTTGTCTAGAGCTGTGTCTCGCGTTGCCACAAGCTAATTTAGCAGTTTAAACACAAATTTCGTATCTCACAATTTCCGCGGAGTATACGACTCTGGAGTTACCTTGTGTCAGAGGGAAGAAAAACCTCTATCTCTTTGAAGCCGTTTTTTGGGGATTCGCTTTATATACAACTTAGTAACTTAACTGATGGAGAGGGACTCGATAACTTTTCCTGGGTCACCTTGTAGTTACACATTGGGAATGCAAACTGAGCTCTCTTGGGCTGCAGTGTGCTTGGGTCGAATCATCCGTGTCTTCGGATTGGAAAGTGGGAACGTTCCTTTAATTGGAAGACGAAAATGTCCTTAAGTCACGTCTTTATTTCACGCATTCCCTTTTGACTCCAGCTTCCAGCTTCTGGAAAGCTCTTTTTATTATTGCTAACAAAGATAATATGAATGAAGAGTAAACTACCTTCCATAGTTGAACCTGTGAGCACAGAGCCCGATGTGGGGCTCGAACCCACGGAATTGCGAGATCGTGACCTGAGCTGAAGTCGGACGCTTAACCGACTGAGCCACCCAGGCACCCTGAACCTCAGTCCTTAGAATTGGGACAATTTTTAGAGTGTAATTTAACGTGTATGTGTGTGTGTGTGTGTGTGTGTGTGTTACTGTTGTAATACATGTGACACGCGCACATTGCAAGAAATGAGGACCAGAAAGGAGCTACAAAATGAGAGGCAAAGTTTTGTCTCCCCCAACATAGACCTAACTCCCACGACCTGCTACATTATAGATCTTTCCAGAACGTTTTTTATACGTAAATAATAATATACACACATGCCCGTTCTATCACAAATAGAAATATATTACGGGTGTTGTTTGCATTTACTGTGTCTCGTCTCATCTCATCACATATAAGATCCCAAGTCATTAATTAAATGGCTACAGAGTGTGCCGTTGTATGGGTGCCAAATGGTTTATGTAACTGGCGTTTCCTTATTACTGGACGATCGGGTTTTCATTTGTTAATGCAAACAATTCCCCAGTGTGCATCCTTGATCTTTTTCCCTCGTCTCCATAGCACAAGTTCCTCGATGTGGACCTGCTGGGTCAGAGAGGCTTCTCCAGCTTTAATTTTCAGAGAGATTGCCAAAGCGCTCCGCAAAGAGCCCGAAACTGCCCTCCCCCAGTGGTAGGTGAGCACGCGTACGTCTCTTCTCTGCCAGTAGAGCTGTTAACAGATTGGTGGATCTTTGCCGATCTGATGTCGAAAAAAAAAAAAAGTATCTTCGTGGTGTTTTCATCTGCATTTTTAAAAGCATGAATGAAAGTCCACCTTTTTATCACGATTTATTGACCGTTGGGATTTCTTGTTCTGAGAACTGCTTATTCCTGTCCTGTCCCATTTTTCTGTCAGGTTCGTCATCTTTTGCTTACTGATTTGTAAAAGCCTTTCGTAACTTTGGGAAATTAGTCATAAGCCATAGATCTTGAAACGTTCTCGCTAGTACGTCTTGTCTTTTAACTCCGTCTAGGGCAATTTCCCCTGCTTTTTGGGTTTTTGTGAAACTTATTCATCTTTTCCTACATCTTTTCTTAGTCTTGTGTCCTGCGTAGAAAGGTTGTCCCCATGATTACAAATTAATCCCCCCAAATTTTAGTGGTGGATCTTGGGGGGGATTTTTTCCCCGAATACAGTAACGCCTTGGTTTGCGAGCATAATTCGTTCCAGAAACATGCCTGTCATCCAAAGCACTTGTTTATCAAAGGGAATTTCAAGAACCGTTGGCTCAGTCGTGATCATGTGATGTGCGGTGTCACATGCTACTCGTATTATAAGACATCGCTCGTTTACGAAGTTAAAATTTATTAGAAATATCTGCTTATCTTGCGGAACACTCACAGAAGAAGTTCCCCGCGATCCAAGGGTTTACTGTATACCTTTGCTTCTCTGGTGTAAGAGGAGACATAGAGTTTACATCTTATTTTCTCCCAGTGACTAGACGGGTATTCCAAACCCATTTATTGAAGAATCCATCTTTTCGTGTCTTGATTTCATATGCGACTGTCATCGTGTTTCCAATTCCCATATGGATTTGGGTCTATTTCCAAACCCTGGTCTGTTCTTCTGCTCAAGTTATTCTTGGTCCAGAAACCAAACTGGTTTCATTATTTTTGCTTTATAACATATTTTACTATGTAGTCAAGCTAATAACCACCCCTTACCCATTAATCATTTCCCCCCAGAGTTCTGGCTATTCCCACGTGCTCATTTAAACCAATCAATGGTGACCAGGCAACTACGAAGCACCAGACAGTGGTCTAAGCACTGGGGATACAGCAGCGACCAGAACAGGAAAAATTTCTGCCCTATGGTGCTTACATTCTAGCTGCATGAGAGAGAGAAAGGCAAATTAAATCAGTCAAGTACCTACAGTGTCCAAGGAGATGGAGAGAGACCAAGTAGGGAAGGAAGATAGGAAGTGGGGAAAGTGCAAAACCGGGGGATCAAGACAGGCGTCATTGAGAATACAGCGGTTGAGGTGAGAAAACAAACTGCACAAACAGAAGGGACATGTGCAAAGGCCCTGAGACAGGAGGCTGGTGTGCCTGGAGCAAAGCACATGAGAGAGAGAGAGAGAAGGAAATGAGGTCAGAGAAGTAACAGGGGATATTCAAAGAGGGCCTTGTGGGCAAATGAAGATTCGGGCTGTTTCTCTGAGCAAGGTGGGGAGCCACTGGTGTGTATGGAGCAAAGGTGCGTCATAAGCGGACTTAAAGTTCCAAAAACTGATCCTATGAGTATTTTGGCTGAAATGACATTGAAATATCACATTAATTTACAGAGGATGACATCTTGTTTGTTTGTTTTTTTTTGTAAGTAATCTCTGCACCCAGTGTACAGCCCTAACTCACAACCCCAAGATCAAGAGTCACACGCCCTACCGACCGAGCCAGCCAGGCACCCCAGAGGTTGACATTTTGAAACTCCTGTGTCCTCATATCCAAAAATAAGATATGCAGCAATATTATTAATGTACAAAGTGACAAATTGGTTTACTTCTAGGAATGTATTCCACAGATACAGTTGTATATGTGCAAAATGACTCATATACAAGTCTTGTCTATGATACCAAAAGATTGGAAACGATGCCGACATCCAGACATCTACCGGTATAGGATTGGCTAAGTGAATTTTGACACGTGCAAGGAGTGCCTGGCTGGCTCAGTCGGTCAAGCATGTGACTCTTGCTTGATCTTGGGGCTGTAGGGTTGGAATCCCACGTTGGGTATAGAAATTACTTAAAAATAAAATCTTTAGGGGTGCCTGGGTGGCTCAGTCGGTTGGGCGGCCGACTTCAGCTCAGGTCACAATCTCACTGTCGGTGGGTTCAAGCCCCGCGTCGGGCTCTGTGCTGATGGCTCAGAGCCTGGAGCCTGCTTCGGATTCTGCGTCTGCCTCTCTCTCTCTCTGCCCTTCCCCTGCTCACGCTCTGTCTCTCAAAAATAAATAAATGTTAAAAAAAATTTTTTTAAATAAAATAAAATAAAATCTTTAGGGGCTCCTGGCAGGCTCATGATCCTATGAGTGTTTTGGCTCTTGATCTTGGGGTTTTGAGTTTGAGCCCCACATTGAGTGTAGAGATTACTTAAAAATAAAGTATTTAAGGGGCACCTGGGTGGCTCAGTCAGTTAAGCGTCGACTTTGGCTCAGGTCATGATCTTGTGGTTTGTGGATTCGAGCCCCGCGTCAGGCTCTGTGCTGATGGCTCAGAGCCTGGAGCCTGCTTCAGAGTCTGTGTCTGTGTCTCTCTCTCGCTCTCTCTGCCCCTCCCCCACTCATACTCTGTCTCTGTCTCTGTCTCTCTCTCTCTCTCACACACACACACACACACACACACATGCACATACACAAATAAATATAAAAACTTTTAATAAAATATTTAAAAATAAATAAAAATTTTGACACATACACACAATGGAATGATATGCCACTACAGAAGAGTGAGGAGAATCTTTACAGAATGATCCAGAATGATCGCCTAGATGAACTAAGAATAAAAGCAAGGTAGAGAGAATGGTGTGTGGAGTATGCTGCTTTTTGGGTAAAAAAGGGAACTATATATTATGTATGAATTTACCTTGGGAGGGGTAAAATATCTCTGTAAGAATACAGAAGAAACTTGCTAAGCATAGTTAACACTAGCGAGGGGCACTGGATAACTGGGAGACAGGGATACAAATGACATTTTTCACTGTATACCTTTTTCTATCTTTGGACTATTGAACCATGTGCATAGACTACCCTTTCAAAAAGAATATAAATATGCATTTCAATGAAACTGAGTATGTCTTTATATTAGGGCCATTTTGGGAATGTATTTGACAATGACTCAAACAGAATTAGTAGAGACATAAATCATATGCGATGACCTGTATGATGTACCTTTTCACGGCCAGTTGTAATAAATACACAAATAGACAAACCCGAGGCTAAATAGACAATGTGCTCATTTCTCTGCCAAAAAAAAAAAAAAAATATTTGGGGAGAGGAAAACCAGGCACGAAAGGCGATTTCCACATTATCGTGGTGAGTCGGGAGAGCTCAGTCTCTTGGCCGCCACGTACAGACTGAAGCCTGGGCTGAATAAGTGGGCTCCGTCGTGTATTCAAAGATGACATATCCTACAGATAAAAGAAAAACGAATCCGGTGAGAGGGATTGTGAGCATACGATGGACACCTAGGAGGAGAGTGGGGTGTACAGATCTCAACCGGATGGTTAGGAAGGCTCACCGAGAAGGTGACGTTTGGGGAAGATGTCCAGATGGGGACCGAGCAGCCACCCTGGTGTTTGAGAGAAGAGCCTTCCAGGCAGGGGGAACATTCCTGGGGCAGGTGTCTTCCTGGTCTGTTAAAGGGACAAGAAGGAAGCCAGTGAGGCCAGAGTAGATGGAGGTTGGGGGGGGGCGGCGGTGCGGGTGCCACAGGGCTCCGTCAGCTCTGCTAAAGACACTGCCTTAACGAGATGGGAAACCATGAGAGGGTGTTGAGTGAAAGAGTGAAATCGGTTCTTCCATCTTAAGAGCGTACCTCTGGTCGCCATGCAGAGCACCAGCTGTAGGGAGACAGGGCTAGAAGCAGAGAGGCCAGCGCCAGAATTCCTCACTTCACTCCCTGGAGCATATTCTCAGAGCTATCCGAAGCAGACGCGTGTGAAGACGCTATGGTCAACGCAGAAGCACCGTCTTTCAAAGCTCGTCTTTTCCCTGTGATAAGAATAGCACACACTCACAGCAGAAAACTTGAGAAACACAGAAGAACATGCACGAGAAAGAAAATTTACCAATATGGTGCCTCCCAGCCACAACTACTGTCGTCATTTTGGTGCGTTACTCTCTCGTCTGTGGGGCTTCGCGTAGCCGGGTTCCTAATACGCAGACGCATATTCCACTTGATCTCGTAAGTAGTAAAATGAACATTTTACCACTGAAAGATTTATTCTAGCGAAAGCACGATATTCTATTTTATGACCATATAAAACTTAACTCAACCCGTCCACTAAATAAGGCATCAGTGAAGACTCGTATGCACAAATTTTGGTCTGCAGTTTAGATTTGCTTTCCCTAGGACAGATTCCCGAGGTGCAACTAACAAGTCAAAGAGAGGATGTATTTTAGGGTTTTGATGCTCTTTGTCAGATTGTTTCCCCAAAAGGTTGTACCTATATAAATTCCCGTAGGTTTACTGAATTCATAAACCACCTTTGAGAAAAAAATATCCTTTATTAGGCATCATCCTCTTAAAGAAAATTTCTTTTTTTTTTTGAAGAGGTCATCTTTTTTTAATGGTTATTTATTTTGAGAGAGAGAAAGAGCACGCGAGTGGGGGAGAGGGGCAGAGGGGGAGAGAGAGAATCTTTTTTAAAATTTATTTATTTATTTTGAGAGAGAGAGAGAGAGAGGGCGCAAGTTGGGAGGGGCAGAGAGAGACGGAGAGAGAGAATCCCAAGCAGGTTCTGAGCTGTCTGTGCACAGGCCGATGTGGGTCTCGATCTCACAAACCATGAGATCGTGACCTGAGTTGAAATCAAGAGTCAGACGCTTAACAAGCTGAGCCACCCAGGGGCCCTGCAAGAGAGAATCTTAAGCAGACTCCATGCTCAGTGCAGACCCTGACACGGACCTCGATCTCACGAACCATGAGATCATGACCTGAGCCTAAATCAAGAGTCGGAGGCTTAACTGACTGAATCACCCAGGCGCCCTGAGAAAATTTATTTTTAAAGTGAGAAAGTATCAGAATTTCAAACATCATATGCACAGCAGACAGGGTGAAAAATAAGATTCTGAGTGTGAAAGAGTCATTAGAGTTTTTAGACCAAAGCTGTCGTTAAATTATGGTCCAGCTCAAGGAATACATATGAAACCAAGCATGCACTGGGCATGCTTTATAGGCATAGAAGGAGCCATCGCTAAATATATGTGGTTGCTAAGAGACTAAATTGGGGACTAAGACATTCTCCTCAAATTGAGTTATTCCAGGACTAGCTTTCTCTGCTTTCTAAATGGTATGGCACGGAGACATTTGTGACAAATTGGTGTTCAGCCAGGAAGGAAGAAATATGCAGAAAGATGAAATGAGGAGTAGGAAGAGGTGGGTTCTAGAGCAATTCATTACTTCCTTACCCTGGGTCAATCACTTGACCCTTTGAGTCATGTAAAGTGGGAACCATATCGCCCGTCTCCTCTAGTCTTTTATGAAGATCAAATACGACAATAAACGGCAAAGTGATCTACGACCATCAGGGTTATTGCCAGACTGAAGTCTCGGGCGCGCTGCTTCGGCTACTTACGCCTAACGACGCGCTTTAAGTCCTCTCGCTGGGTTTGCCTTGCATTCAGCGACAGCAGATTCAACAGTCTGCTTTGGGGAAAAAACCATTCGAAAAGGAAAGCGCGGTGCTGCAGGCCCATTCGGAGCCCCCCACGAGACCGAAATCTCCCAAAGGGCAAGGCTCTATCTCCTTCGCCAAGGTGAAGAAGTGTCCAGAACCCCCCGTGTTAGGAGGAAACGGGATTATAACACCCTGTTTTGTCGCGTTTCTTTTTTTTTTTTAATTTTTTTAATGTTTATTTTTGAGACAGAGGGAGACACAGCATGAGTGGGGGAGGAGCAGAGAGAGAGGGAGACACAGAATCCGAAGCAGGCTCCAGGCTCTGAGCCGTCAGCACAGAGCCCGACGCGGGGCTCAAACTCACGGACCGCGAGATCATGACCTGAGCCGAAGTCGGCCGCTCAACCGACTGAGCCACCCAGGCGCCCCTTGTCGCCTTTCTTCACGGAGTCTTACAGATGAGGGCAAGATGGAGGCCCCCGTAGGAATTTCTTTCTCTCCTGCCTCTGAGCCTGCCCTCCGCCCATCTTGCTAGTCCATCCCCACCCTGAGCTGCCGGGCAAGCTACTCCTCGTCCCCCAAGTCTCGGGGAAGTCATCTCTTCTAGCTCTTTGTCTTAAGCCATCACGTTGGCCCCAACCTCCTCAGCACCCAAGACGACGCCGTCTCGTTGGATACGAGCATGCTCTTCTCCCCCTCACGCTGGCCAGGCTCTTGCCTCCTTTGTCCCTGCTGCGGCAGGCTCATGTTCTCCGAATAAAGGCGGGGACGAATTTTCAGGGGTCCATGTCATGAGAGGAGGCGAACACATCCCCAACAGGAGCGAAGCCGCTATGTACTCTGTTTCCAGAAAACATAGTGATAAACCAGTCTCTCTGCATAGATGCATGACTATACGCTTAAACGTGTTTATGCATACATATAAGCAGAATTCTCTTGGTAACGCGAAACGTTGAGAATAATAACGAGTCGAGGCTACTGAGGCCTGATACTAATCATGCCCAGGTCTTCTATTGAAATGGAAAATTGGAGTACACTCAGAAGAGCAGGGGATTTGAAAAATCTGGTCCCCCTAAATCCTCTCGCAGAAACCTGATTCAGTGATCCTCAGTCGTCTGGTGCTTCTATAGCAGTGGAAATGCTAATAAATACCGCTGTCTGTGAACCACCCCCAGAGATTCGGATTTAATTCATCTGTGGCAGGACCGGGGCATCTGTACCTTCTGAAAGCTCCCCGGGGGGTTGTCACGCACAGCCCAGCCGAACCCCACGGCTCTGAAGTGTCTGGGGTTGAGATGACAGATCTAACTAATTAAACCTCAAGGCCAAACGCCCTGGACTTTCTGGACATCTGCAGAAAGGCTTTCACTCTCGCTCGCTCTCTCAGTCTCTCGCCCCCTGGTTCGCTTGCTCTCTCTAGCTCTTTCTTCTATTTATTCAATACATTGCTTTGGAGTGACTCTGCTGGTTTTCAGCCAGTCACGTAAGAACTCCCATCCCGATGGTTCCAACACACCCAGGACACAGTGCTGTCCACCGCGGACTACGGAAGGACGAAACGAAGCCAGTAGGTCCCCTGTCCTCCCTCAGCCTGCTTTATGGGGGTGGCCCTATTAATGGGAGGGGTGTGCGCCCGTGCAAACACTGACATACTGACATTTGCCAAACCCTCTTGAACTTTCTCTCCCGGGATCAGGCGTGAGCCAGGTCGGGTACCATCTGACTCTCACGTGGTCAAAAACTATCCTGAGATTCTCTGACCAGGCAGTTCCTGCCTTCTGAGGATTAATCCCAGGATCCGAAGGAGCCGTGGCTCTTGGGGCAGGGCGAAGTGCGGACCGAGGCCACCCAGCATCAGTGACACAAAAGCGCTCTTTCCATGAGGCCACCTCTGAATGAGGTGAGTCACTGGTGGCCCTTCTTCAAAAGCCAGCCTCTGATTGTAAATTCCCGGAGGGCTGGGTTCCTGCTTCTCGACTCTCCCAGCCTCTCACGTGGAGACGGTCCTCCATCAGACGCTCAGTGAATATTTATAGAGCAAACGCCCTCCAGCTCCTTAATATTCCAATAAACCACCGAAGCCCCAGGATTTGCTTCTTTGCAACATCAGAAACCGTTAACCTAGAGACACACAGCCCTGAGGTTTCTCCTGTGGCCCTTCCTAGAGCGGCAAGATATGAACCGCAACAGCCCAAGACACAGGATTGAAATAACATGGGTGCCTCCCGGGCGCCATATTGCTCTGGGTCGGGACTGTGCCCCCCCTGGAATGTAAAGATGAGCCCAGAGGTCACAGAAGGCTTTGTTTGGGCCGCGGGGCCCCCGGGATCTCCACACGGGCCATCTCCCTGACAGCCAGCATGTCACATGATTCTGACGAACCTTCCTTCTAAAGGTCTGAGCTCGGCTCTCATTACCCGGAGTTGCATTATCCTGGGAGCTGATTCACCGGGTATTCCACTTGACTTTGATTGCGGCAATCAGGGCCTCAGCCATCAAGAGAATGAAAGAAGGAAAAATCTCGTCAGATCATGATACTTTTCAGAAAACATCAAACAGAAAAATTGTGCTCTGCCTTTTATCTCGGGGTCTGGGTTCCATTTTATTCCTGTTATTTCTTCTACCGTTGTTACAGCATATAATCAAGAGATTTATGCTAAAGGAAGGGTTATAAGAGAGTGCTGTTTCCACCATCTATGCAAGGGGAAGGAGCTAATCCTAAGGCTTCTGCTGGAAGGAAGCCCTATCTATGCCTGTTTTCATTGGAAGGTTCTCGAAGCAAGGTAATGAGAACTTTTCCGGGCCCCTATGTCCCCCTTCCTCCCCTCCATAAAATCGGCTGATACATTTCGTGTAATTCCATGACACGGATACATTTCGTGGAGCCTTTTCCTACAGCGGCACCGCTCGCAAATTCTGGAACATTCCACCCACCCAACAGAGAACGTGATGTGTCATCACGCTGGACAGCCTGACTCAAAGCCACATGTGGCAGGGCCGAGCCAGGAGAGGGTCAGGAGAGGCCTCTCGACATCCATACGCATTTCTGAATTTGCAGCTCTGCGGTTCTGGTTTTGCCCCGGATCTGGGGTTTAACTGTCTGCCAGCAGTAAGCTAGCGGTTTTACAGAGCAGGTGGCTGTAGAGTTTTGAGAACCTCTGCCGCGATGAGATTTACAAACGCCGTCAGAGCGCGGCATTGCTTTCTTTCTGTCTGATGCTGAATTCGATTCCTCGACGTTTAGACTGCCGAATCAGCCTAAATTCAGAGACCTCCATAGGTCTGGAGACATTGCTAACGGTGATAAAAAATAATAACAGTTATCAAACTTCCTTCCGTTATGAAGCAGGCCTCATGTGCATAGAAAGCCCATCCCAGGGCCAGGGGCAAAAGCACGGGAGAAGGAGTCAGGAGACCCAGGCTAAGCCTCCGAGTCTCGATTTCTGTTCGGGTCATGATCTCACAGTTTGGGAGCTCGAGCCCCGCATCCAGCTCTGCACTGACAGCGTGGCGCCTGCTGGGGATTCTTCTCTCCTCCTGCCTCTCTGCCCCTCCCCTGCTCTCTGTCTCTCAAAATAAATAAGCATTAAAAAAAAACAGAGAGACCCAGGTTCTAGCCTTGACCCTGCCACTCTCTAGCTGTGCTATTTGGGGTACTTTTCTGAACCTCTGTTTCTTCATTGTAAAGGTATGCGTTGAGGTGCGTGATCTGTCTCGAGTTTCTCCACCATCTACGTTTCTAAATGGATCCACTTGGCCACATTTAACAAAAATGCAAACAAAAGAAAACAGAAGGAAAAGAGAGAGACGAAAAAGAACCAAATAACTCGAGGCTTCCTTCCTTTCGGTGTTCCTTGAGTTCCGTGATGATCATTTTTCTTGTCATTTAGCAGGAAGGATAGAAAGCTCGGAAAAATAGGGGCGCCTGGGTGGCTCAGTCGGTTGGGCGGCCGACTTCAGCTCAGGTCATGATCTCACGGTCTGTGAGTTCGAGCCACGCATCGGGCTCTGTGCTGATGGCTCATTAGAGCCTAGAGCCTGCTTCGGATTCTGTGTCTCCCTCTCTCTCTGCCCTTCCCCTGCTCACACTCTGTCTCTATGTCTCTCAAAAATAAATAAAAATGTTAAAAAAAATGAAAAAAAAAGAAATCTCGAAAAAATAAGAAATGAAAGGACACAGATAGACAGCAGAGGCACAGGAAGGGGAGAGGCAAAGAGGAAGAGCCAAGCAGTGCATTGAGAGAAGCTGCGGCCGCCAGGCCTGCTGTCCCCTGCTTCTGCCAGTGGCCCCTAGAACCGCAGCCTTTCCCAATCTTCTAGGTCACACTAGCCCTCACTTCAGCAGACACGGAGAGGATCCCTTCTTTGTACGTAAGGAGCAACACGCCTCAGCGGCGCCTGGGTGGCTCAGTCAGTTGAGCGGTTGAGCCTCCGACTTCGGCTCAGGCCATGATCTAGGGGTCCATGAGTTTGAGCCTCGCGTCGGGCTCTGTGCTGACAGCTCGGACTCTGCTTCGGATCCTCTGTCCCCCTCTCTCTCTGCCCCTCCTCCCATTCATGCTCTCTCTCTCTCTCAAAAAAAATTTTTTTAATAAAAATAAAAAATAAAAAAGGGACAACAGGCCTTTAGAAACTTGCAGGGAGATGTGGGAGCCAAGATCTTCACAGAGAAAACGCTCTCAGGAAGGAGACAATCAAGTACAACGTTGCGGGGCAGGGAGAGAAGGCCCCAGGGGGGCGGTCGGAGAGCAAGGTGACCCGTGTGGGCTGCCGGGGTCTGGGTCAGATGTGGGAGAGAGGTAGGGCCTGACTGAGCTTGAGGCTTGGGCGGTAGGCATGTGTGCGGCCAGGAAAGAAAGGGGAGGACCTTCTAGATCCTTCATGATACTACTCCTTTAAGTGGCCTGAAGCCTTCGGAAGACAGTGTCCCCACTTTTCTTCAGATGCTCAACTCTCGCTTTGAGTCATCCCGCGTAGATGTGTCATTAGTGGAAGGACCAGCACTCTTCTTCGGAGAGGACATTTGTCCAACACATGGCACAGTCCTGTTTCCTGTCAACGTGGGGCTAATTTCCCGAAAATGTTTATTATTATTTTTTTCTTTCCATTGAGACATTCTGCGGCGGATTTCACAGGCTCAACGCATGGACTGCGTCTCTCGGCCGAGTGTTCTGTTGTTATTTGCAAGACGATCCTGCCAAAATGAGGATGATTTGTTGCCCCTTCTTTCTGTCCTTTCATTTCCGGAGACCTGTGTTTACGTAGGAAGGCTCGGGGCACAGGAGACAGAAAAGAAACTGTCCTTTTTGGCGTCGGTTCGGTTTCACTTACTCTAAGAATCAGATCAGCAAACAAATGGTCTGCTTCTGATCTGACGCTCCATTTTATTTTATTTTATTCTCATTTTTATTTGAGAGAGAGAGAGAGTGCGTGCAAGCCAGGGGGAGGGGCAGAGGGAGACAGAGAGAGAGCCCCTAACAGGCTCCAGGCTCAGCGCAGAGCCCGACACGGGGCCCGCTCTCACGGCCCTGGGACCATGACCTGAGCCGAAATCAAGAGTCGGATGCTCAACTGATTGAGCCCCCAGTCGCCCCGGGCACTTTATTTTAAAATGCTGCTTAATGTTTGGATTTAATGCACCTACACGCGCACACACCAGAAAACTATGGTCAAAAAAAGACTAAAAGAAAATTTGTAAGTGCTACAGCTTCTTCTCCGTGGAGACTAAAAAAGGTGTACCAGTGAGGACAACCCACAAGGTAGGAGGAAATATTTGCAAATCATTTATCTGATAAGAGTCTTGGAACCACGATGTGCAAAGAATTCTTACAACCCGATGATAAGAAGACAAATTGGCCAATTAAAACAATGGGCAGAGGGTTCGAATAAGACATTTCTTCAAAGAAGATAGACAAAGAAGGGCTGACAGACAATGAAAGATGTTCAACACCATCCACAGGGAGGGAAATGCAAAACAAAATGACAGCGGACACCACTTTCCACCCACTGGGATGGCCGGGAGAGAAAACGCAGCCGAGCGTTGCCTAGGGTTTGGAAAAAGCGGAACCTTCACACACTGCTGGTGGGGAGGCCAAAGTGCGCAGCCTCTTTGGAAAATGGTCTGGCAGTTCCCCCAAAAGTGAAAACCAAAGTCACCGAAGCACCCAGCGACAGTGCCCCTGGGTACTCGAGAAATGCACACGTGTCCACACACGAACCTGTACATAAATGTTCATAGTGGGGTTATTCATAACAGTCCCAAACTGGAAACTGGAAGTCCCAACCCCAAGGTCTATCAGCAGAGGAATGAACAAAACACGGTCTATCCGTACAGCCCTACGATGGAATATTCTTCGGCCATAAAAAGAATGAAATACCGACACACGCCTAAACATGGATGAGCCCTGAAAACCAGGCCAGGGGCGCCCGGGGGGCTCAGTTGGTTAAATGCCCCACTTTGGCTCAGGTCATGATCTCACGGTTCGTGGGTTCGAGCCCCACGTCAGGCTCCGTGCAGATGTCTCAGAGCCTAGACCCTGCTTCGGATTCTGTGTCTCCCTCTCTCTCTGCCCCTCTTCCACTCCTCTCTCTCTCAAAAAACAAAAACAAAAACAAAAACAAAAAACACTATGCTAAGTGAAAGAAGCCAGTCACAACAGGTCACATAGTGAATGATTCCAGTTATATAAAATACCCAGAATAGGGAAATCTCTAAAGATTAATCTCTAGTTTAGTGATTGATTGTCTAGGGGGTGGGGATGAGGGAGAAGCTTTGGGACAATTGGAAATGATTGCTATTTGGTCTGGGGTTTCTTAGAGGTGATGAAAGTTATAAAAATCGATTGTGGTGAGTATTGCTATTTAAATTTTTAAATAATATTTTTCAGTTTATTTATTTTGAGAGACAGAGTGAGCATGCAAGAGGGAGAAGGGCAGAGAGAGAGAGAGAGGGAGAGAGAGAATCCCAAGCAGGGATCCTCAGTGCAGAGCCAGACGAATCTCGAGATCATGACCTGAGCCGAAGTTAAGAGTTGGACGCTTAACCAACTGAGCCACCTGGGCGCCCTGACGGTTGGTATTTAAAAATCACTGAAATTGTGCACCTAAAGCAAAGTGAACCAGGGGCACCTGGCTGGCTCAGTTGGAAGAGCACGAGACTCTTGATCTCGGGGTCGTGAGTTCGAGCCCTACAATGGATGTAGAGGTTACATACAGAAGTAAAGAAGTAAAACTTTAAAAAAAAAAACGTTCGCCAGAAAACACACACACACACACGCACACACGCACACACACAAATCTTTGTGCTCCTTTTGCTTTCTGACTGGTGCGAAAAATGAAGGGACAGGAATCAAACGACAGTGACCTAGTCGCTGCTCCTTTCTAACATGACCCATCAAAACAGTTAACATCGGCACCCATCCGTTTCCATAACCCAGCCGTGGAGGCATAAAGACCACAGGGGAGAGCACTTTGTCAGGCGTCATACTGATGACCAACGTCACTGTCTTAGAAGACAAGAATCCCAGGTTGGGAGTGGGCGGTTCCCCATCGCAATGTCACCAGGCGTCTCCTAGAGTCAGACTCGTTTCCAGAGGCTGAAGCCAAGTCCAGTTGTTCCGGGGGCAGAGAGGAGAGATTCTCAGTCTGTCGTGGAATCTAGATGAAAAAGGTTAGATTTTTGTTCTCCCAAAACTAGCTCCCGGCTCACACACACATACACACACGCGCGCGTGCACGCGCCCGCGCGCAAACAACGTACCACTGATATCGGAAAATGTGGCTTGTTTTTTTTTTTTTGGGGGGGGGCTTTTATTACCAAGGACTCAGTAATTGCACTTTGGCAAATGTATTCTAAAGACATAATCTCCCATTTAGACAAAAGCTAGGCGCACAAAGACAAAATTGCTCAGATTAGTGAAAAATTGCTGAAAATTGGGGAACGCTGAAATCAACCATTCCGCTATCATAAAGCCATTGAAATAAGGACGGTGCAGCTATGTTTAGACCAGGTTCCGTGAAAAAGCCTCCGAAAGGAATGAGGCGTGAGGGGCAGGTGCACAAGGCAGACGTGCGGAAATGTACGCGAGCCAGAGTAGTGGTTACATTAGGGTGCCGGGAGGACAGGTGACCTTTTTCTGTTCTCGTCACCATTTTTCTATCATGAGCTTTATCACCTTCAGGGCAAAATAAAACATTTTAATCATGATAAGAATTCGGATGGTGCTTTTTCCTTACAGAAAAGAATTTTGACAATGAAGTACGGGGCTTTGCTGGTTGCCTGGAACGGTAGTTCTTGTTAAAACGTGAGTCCTGAGCCAGCGGGTCTGGGGATGATCGAACGACCCTTACTGCTCATAGGATTGTCCTGGGACATCAGCAAGACAATCCATGCAAAGTGCCAAGAACGCTGAAGCCCTCATTCAAAGGCACGCTCGGGGGGCTGGGGCGCCTGGGCGGCTCAGTCAGTTAAGCATCCGACTTAGGCTCACGTCATGACCTCACTATCAGTGAGTTCGAGCCCCGCTTCGGGCTCTGTGCTGACAGCTCAGAGCCAGGAGCCTGCTTCGGGTTCTGTGTCTCCCTCTCTCATACTGTTATGTTACATACTGTCATATGTTACAACTGACATACATATGTCAGTTACATACTGACAAGGACCTTTTCGGATACTGCCTGCGGAAGGCTGGAGAATGCCCTCCCCCACTCCAAAGGTGTCCACGTCCTGTCCTTGGCAAAAGGGACTCTGAAGATGTGATTAGGTCAAGGATCTTGAGACGAGAGATTGTCCTGGCTTATCCTGGCAGGTTCAGTGTCGTCACAAGGGTCCTCGTAAGAGGGAGGCAGGAGAGTCAGAGTCAGAGAAGGTGGCAGAAGCGGAGACGCGCTTTGAAGACGGAGGAAGGCGTCCCAGGGCGAGAAATATACAAGCAGCCACGAGAAGCTGAAAACGGGTCAAGGAACGGATCCTTTCCTGAAGCCTCTAGAAGGAACACAGCCCTGCCGACTCCTTGACCGTGCCTCAGTGAAACCGACGGCAGACTTCCGGCCTCCGGAACTGTCGGAGAGGACGTTGGCGTTGTCTTAAGCCTCGAAGCTCGTGGTAACTTGTCACAGCAGCAAGAAGAAACGAACGCACTGCTTTCGCCGGGTCCAACAGGCACGGGGCATGAGAACCACGCGGAGCCTCGGGCCCTGCCTGCAGAGCGGTGGATGCCTGGAGGTCGGGACGAGTCTGTGAATTTGCGTTTCTGACGAGCTCCCAACTGGAGCCGATGTGGGTTCAGGTCCACACTCTGGGTAGCAGTGGCCCCAAAACTCGTTACAATCCCCATTCCCCGACAGATAACTTCTGACTCAAGAGGCCAGGAGCCTGTCTTTTTTTCTTTTTAGGTTTATTTATTTATTTTGAGAGAGAGAGCGTGCATGCAAGCAGGGGAGAGGCAGAGAGAGAATCCCGAGCAGGCTCCCCGCTGTCAGCACGGAACCCGATGCGGGGCTCGATCCTGTGAACTGTGACATCGTGACCTGAGCCGAAACCGACAGTCGGACACTTAACCGGCTGAGTCACCCGGGCGCCCGGAACTCGTCTTTTCACAAGCATCCCCAGCCGATCGTGCCAAATGGCTTCCAGTCACACTCAGACACCAGCAGCCTGAGAGGGTCCCAGGGCGGGTTCTCCCGGTCCGGCAGGCCTAGTGGCGGAGGGAGACCCTGAGGCGTTCACCAACTCATCACACGGGGCGGGGGGCGGGGGGGTGGTTGTCGCTCGCTGGGCTGGAGTCGGTTAACCCGGATGACCATGAAACTGGTGGCCAGGCCATCGGGGCTTCGCCCACTGGCTCCTCAGAGGAGATGTTCACAGAGAGCACGCACCTCTGCTCCGAGGCACCGACCGGCCCATGCCGTCACTCAGCCTCACCCTCCTGGAGAGCGAGACCGGTAAGAGTCCACTCAAGGACCGGCTACCTCCTGGCTCTGGCTCTGGCAAGAACCTGGGAAGGGTACCCGGCTCTCTCTATGGCTGGGGTCGGCATGGAGATCGGCGTCAGATAGAAAGACTGCCACGTGACATGTGTTGTCAGCCTGGGGCTGGTGGGAATCAGAGCAGGAAATGGAAGCAAAAAAAAAAAAAAAAAAAGGAGATATATATATATATATATATATATATATATATTTATCGAGGAGGCGGAGGAATAAGAAAAAGGAAATCAGAAAAGGCCAGATTGAGAACAGTCCGTGATCATGAGGAAGATGTGGGAACAGCAAGGGAGACAACTGCCGGGCGTCCGCGCCAAGGATGGGGGGTGTGTGGGTGGGAGATCGGGTCTGTGCAGCCAGTGACTTCGACAAAAGCCACCATACACAGTAAAAGCCTGGAAGTTGCCGTCCAGTTGGAAGGTGTTCTCGGGCCACGCACAGACTCAAAGGACCCAATCACGCTTTTTTTTTTCTTTAAATATTTATTTTTGAGAGAGAGAGAGAGACAGAGTGAGAGTGGGGGAGGGGCAGAGAGAGAGGGAGACACAGACTCCGAAGCAGGCTCCAGGCCCTGAGCCGTCAGCACAGAGCCCAACACGGGGCTCGAACCCATGAACAGTGAGATCATGATCGGAGATGAAGTCGGACGCTAAACTGACCGAGCCACGCGGGCGCCTCAATAAGCCAACGCTTTCTGAAAAAGCCAAGCGTAAAGAAGTGAAGACGAGGTACTGGCCAGCCCCTCTGGGTCCTCGCGGGGCCGCTCTGCCCACGTGGTTACTCTAGTTCCTGTTTATCAAGCCCTTTCTGGAAGCGAGGCCTTGCACTGTGCTCTTTAAGTGCATTAACACCTTGAGTCTTCAGAACAATTCTCCTAAGAGAGGCCAATCCTGGGGGCGCCCGGCTGGCTCGGTCGGTAGAGCACGCCCCTCTCGGCCCTGGGGTCTGAGTTCAAGCCTCGTGCTGAGCCTCCTTAAAACAAACAAACAAAAAAAAATAAGGGGCGCCTGGGTGGCTCAGTCGGTTAAGTGGCCGACTTCAGCTCAGGTCATGATCTCGCAGTCTGTGAGTTCAAGCCCCGCGTCGGGCTCTGTGCTGACGGCTTATGAGAGCCTGGAGCCTGCTTCGGATTCTGTGTCTCCCTCTCTCTCTGCCCTTCCCCTGCTCACGCTCTGTCTCTATGTCTCTCAAAAATAAATAAACGTTAAAAAAAAAAATATTAAGAGAGGCCCGATTCCTCTCTCATTCTGCCGAAGAGGAAGGCCGTGCGAACAGATTCAAGTCCCCCCCAGGGCAGGATTTGAGCCCGGTGCACTTGACTTCAAAGCCCATCCTTAGCCGAATCACTGGGTCATACCTCTCGGCTGTTCGTATTTTGCTGGGGCAGACAGAGCGCCACCCATCAGCACCCCGTCACCACCCGCCCATCTGACTAGGTTGTGATAATTCTCCAAGGAGGGAGCCAGGCCCGAGTGGGCCCCCCGGAGAGGCCATTCACGACGTGCGGGGGGCATCAGGGAGAGGTGGGGAGGCGCATCCCCAGGGGACCTGGCCCCGAAGACAGACCCAAGACGCCAAGTCATACCCAGGGGGTGCAGAGACACCCGCGCGCGCAGCTGCTGCGCAGGGGGCCCCCCCTTCCACGGAGGAGAGGGAGCTTGGCTCTTCCCCATGGCCAATCTGCTCCCACCGCCCACACAGAACTCGGCAGGCGCGTGGGAACCAAATCCAGAGAAGATTAACCGTACCCCAGCCGAGGCCGCCTACAGATTTTGTCCCGGCCCTGCGCTCTGATACAAAGACATCTGCTCTCAAAGGTCAATCGGCAAACGAGCTTCTTAAATGGCAGTTTGCTTGATTAAGTCGAAATCACCAAACCACCGTTTTCCAATGCCTGCGTGGCCGGGAAACGGAACGGTGAAGGGTGATACGGGCACGCTTCTCGGCGCTTTAGAATTGCTTCGGAATCAGTCATTTGGCAGGACCAAGAAAAAAAACGGACCGAGATAAAATTCCCTTTCGGGGATGTAATTATTATTATTCTAAAGCAATCATTATTCGGTTTACATATTGGGAAACCGCTCCCCAAATCTGACCTGTTGGGAGATAGAGAGCGACCCCAATGTAATTCTCTGAAAGGATCTTGCTTCTCTATCTCAAGTTCAATTGCATTTTAAGAAATCAAAAGAAAAGCAGCGGTTTTTGGAATTAGAATTACGGTTTTTGATTGCCTTGCGACAAAAAGGACATTGTGTAGGTGGGCTGATTTGCCAGTATTTTATCCCTGTGTGTGCCGTGCTTTTATTTGTGACCCACAAAGTACAAAGGATATTTTTTGATTCCTGACTAGACAGACGAGGGACAGAGACTGGATAGAAGTAAGGTTTGGGGCAGATCGGGTGACAGAAGGCAGAACTATCCGCTTCCGAGTTTGCTTCTGCTTTTAACAAGGAACAAAAACTGGAAACTAAGAGTGAAGTGTAAAGCAGATAATCATTATGAAAGGGGCACTGAGGGTGAATTGAATGCAGGAAAGAAGCTATTATTAGCTATTATTTATCTATTATTATCTATTTATTATTTATTATTATTTTTAAAGCTAGTATTTAAATCCTCCTCCCAACCCTGCGAGGGGTCTATTATCATCTTTAGTTTGCAGAGTGGGAAACTGAGGCTCAGCTAAGAAGGGCTCAAGGTGAGGGTTGACCCCAGGCCTGTCTGCTCTTTATATTCATTCATTCATTCATTCTACAAACATCGGGGAGGGACTGAGGACACAGAGGACCACAGGGAGAAGAGCGCAACTGGCGGTTAGTGGGTTTCCGGGTGAGCCGGGAATGAGCTCCTCCTTTAACGTGAGCCCAGGCCTGTCCGTTTCCATCCCTGGACCCTAGCTAGGGCTTTGCAGACAGGATCACAGGCGCTTTGTATCATGTCAGGATACGCCAGGAAACTGGACTGAAGCAGGAGCCTCCGCTTCAATAAAGGGACCGAGAGAGAAAGAGACACCGATCTGACAGACCATGGCAGTCACAACAAAAACAGTAAGCCAGGGAGCGGGGCTTTACCTTAGACCACGCCTTCTCAAATACGCTTCTGAGCCTCCTCAAACTTTCACAAGGTAGCACGGGCCGGGAGTAATCTGATCAGCCTCTCAACCGCCAGGAAACAGGTTCAAAGGCGTGAGGTCACTTGCCCGAAAGAAAACGGCACGTCGCCTAGTCACCGCAGCGCACTCCTAACCGGATGCTGATATTGGTAGGCGGGAAGGGAAACTGACAAGGAGTCACGTGGCTCCGGTCCACGATGATTCTATTCTAAGCATCCTGAGTCTCTGAACCGTGGCTAAGGCACTCCACCGCTCCTAGTCTCAATGATCTCTTCTGCAACGTTTTGATAAAGCTCACCCCGCCCACCTCTATTTCACGAATCCATTGGGGAGCATCTTTGGGGATGTGGAGCGCGCATCTACAGATGGACGGTAGAGTGGCAATGAGGACCTCCGAGCATTTTTAAAAGAAAGGTGATCACAGGGCACGGCATATCCCTTGCAACACACACACACACACACACACACCCTCCAACTTCATTGCTTCCCTGGATAAAGTTTCTAGATGGGAGAACGGGGACTTCGGGAAGACTTGAAGCAGAGGGATAGCCATTCACGGGAGACGGGGAGAGGAGGGTCCCGGAGCCGTATCATATGGCCTCATCAGAGCAGCAGAAACAGTAGTGCTACAGGTATTCCTTGACCTTGGTGTCAATATGGTCCAAGAACTGGCTCATTTTCCATGAAGCGGTTGCCGGGCATCGAAATATGGAGGGCTGGCGTAGCTGTTCCACCTGCGCCTCTTTCTGAGTTTTCAATGGACCTTGCCCGTATGCATTTTGGAAACCACCCTGTTAACAGGTGCCTGCCCCAGCTGGACAGCTGGAGCGACCCGGGACTCTGTGTGTGCTAAACAGACAGTGGCCTTTGTCCACAGCACCAGCTGTCACTTCCTTGTGGACAGCGTACAGAAACGTGTGCTGGGTGTCAACACAATCAAGGATTACCTAGCGGGCTGAAAACAATCATGCCGGTCAGCAAGTCGAGGTCAACCAGAAGGAAGAAAACTGTCGGAGTCAATATTTGTATCCACGGATGGATGAAAATTCAGAAGCCGTGTTCACCGAAGGCAAGGAGGGGTAGCTAGCATTTGAGGCAGAAGACTCGAAACTCAGAATGATGCTTTTAAGAGGTCATGATACTTTTTATACAAACAAGTCTTAACGAGTCTTGGATTCAAAATTATATATGATCAAATGGAGGAGATATTCATGTCTTTAACAAAAACATGAGCATCCGATACGTTCTGTGCGTGGAGGTTACAGCGGTGATGAAGATACACAGGGGCCCTGCCCCGCCCGAGCAGCCAAGCCAGGGCTGAAACTGACAAGTGAAATAAACATCGCCGTGAGGAGACAGTTTCCGGTAGTGGCAAAGCCGGCTGAGAAGTTGCAGCCGGCGAAGTAGAAGCAAAACCAGCAGTGTGTGGCTTCAGAGAAGCTGAGATGAGAACGTGTTTCTAGGAGAATCGAGGGATCCGTTGCAAGAGTCTCATCTCGCCACACGGCGATCATTTGTGTTCTTGTCGAGAGCGGTTTCAGCAGGGCGATGGGGACGCAGGCTTCTCGGAGCAGGCTTCAGAGAGTCACAGGTAAGCAAGTGTGGGCCAGTAGGGACGCTCTTCCCAGGAGTTTTGCTTAGAAGAGGAGCAAGAAAATAAGGCAGGAGCTATGACACGTCCGTGAACCGGTGGGAAAGATCCAGTTGAAAGGGAAATACGGACGCCGAGGAAGAGACAGAAGACTATTCTTGTAGGAGCAGAGGCCCAGGAAGCAGGAGATGGGACGTGGATTTAGAAACTTTATGGTCAAAACGCATCCGGGTTTTAGTCAGCCACAAGTTCGAAATCTCACCAGGTTCCTCAGAAAGGTTTTTGCTCATTCATCGGCACATTTTAATTTGCTCCCACGATGGTTATGGCCCAATGGAGGAGAAAAACATCCATCGTATAGTCACAGGATCCGAAGTAGAATTGTGGCAGGTCCTAGGAAGGGGAGGTGGTTGGAAGGGAACTGGGGCCTTCGACTTAGTGGGGGACCAGGGATGGCTCCCCTGGGCAAACGATGCTCGGGTTTTGAGTCGAATGATGCATGGGCTCTAGCAAGGCAAAGAGGCGGCAGGAAGGGCATGTGCAAAGGCCCTACGTTGGGAGGGAGGGCCTGTGAGGGCAGTAAGGTAGGAGCACGGAGAACCGGGGCAGGCCATGGGAGATTAGGGCGGGCCTGGGCAGGGCCTCAGAGGCCATGTCCAGGAGGTTTTGAAAAACAGATTACTTCACACCCGCTAGGATGGCTATAATTTTTTAAAGCTTATTTATTTATCTTGAGAGAGACAGAGAGAGAGAGAGAATCGCCAGCAGGCCCTGCACCGTTCAGCACAGAGCCCCCACACGGAGCTCGATCTCATGAACAGCGAGATCATGACCTGAACCGAAACCGAGAGTCGGACACTTAACCGACCGAGCCACCCAGGCGCCCCGGGACGGCTATCGTTTTCAAAAACAGGAAATAAGTATTGGCGAAGACGGGGAAAAATCGGAACCCTCAGCCGCCGATGTTGGGAACGCAAAATGGCGCCGCCAACGTGGAAGACGCTACAGTGGTTCTTCAGAAAGCTGAACATCGAACGCCCATATGACCCGGCCATTCTGCTAGGTGTCTGTAGACCCCAGCGCATTTAAAGCGAGGACTAGAACCGATACTTTCCCACCGGCTGTTCCTAGAAGCGTAAGGCCCAGTAGCCAAAAGGTGGAAAGGGCTCAAATGTCCCGTGGATGAACGGCTAAGCAAACCGTTGTCTCTCCACACAGTGGACTCACGCAGCTATACAAACAGGAACGAAATACCGGTACCTGCTATCATATTCTGCTAAGCTAAAGAAGCCAGGATACCGGGGTCACCCGTTGTATGATTCCATTTACAACAAACGTATGGAAGAGGCCAATCCCTAGAGACGGAGAGTAGCTTGGCGGTTGCCTAGGCCTGGGGCAGGGGAACGGAAAACGACTCCCTAGGATGGTTTCCCTTTGGGCTGGTGACCGTGTCTTAGAACTAAACAGTGAGGATGCTTGCGTTTTATCTCAATCAAAACAAACAAACAAAAAACCCGTATTACTTAGAGTGTTCCCGACTCAAGGGAAGAAAGAGTTTCAACCTACCCAGGCGGAGATTTGCGTCTTTGGTTTTTTTAAGTTTATTTATTTTAATTTTGGGAGAGACAGAGTGCACACGCGTGAGTGAGCAGGGGAGGGGCAGAGAGAGAGAGAGAGAGAGAGAGAGAGAGAGAGAATCCCAAGCAGGTTCTGTGCTGTCAGCGCAGAGCCTGACGCAGGACTGGAACTCGCGAACCGTGAGGTCGAGACCTGAATTGAAATCAAGAGAGTCGACCGCTTGACCGACGGAGCCACCCACGCACCCCTGGGGATTTCTGGCTTCTTCAGAGCCCCCTACTTGAAGAAGAACTTGGCAAAATGACAGAATGCCAGCCATAGGACGGCCAGGAGGCTGAATTTTAAAACTTTCATAATGAAGAACAATCAAAGAAGCTTGAGCTAGCTTGGAACCAAAGGAGCCTCCCTCAGGGACAGGCAATAGAGGTTGGGCGGCACACCTTTGAACAACCCTGTTTGTTGAGAAATGACAGTAGTGAGCTTCCTGTCTTGAGAAGGATTCAAATACACCTGAAGGGCGGACGGCCGCAGACCGAGCACAAAGGATTCTTGAGTGTGCGGGATTCGTCGGACTGAGCTATAAAATTCCCTTTAACTCAGAGATTCCATGACACAGTTTCAAGTAACGCTTGGGAAGGGAGATAGGAAAACTCTAGCCCAAAGTAACGTAACGCTATATTTTCCAAGAGGCTACCAAATGCACTATGACCAGGCAAGTGGGTGGCGTATGTGCGGGGCCTAAGAGAAATCGTTGTCGGCTACCGAAAGCGAAGGGCTAATTAAGTAATTTTGAGCTCTGCACGGGGTTCCGTTTTAATTTTTCCATCCGCACAAACAAGCACACGGTGTCCGCGTAGCTATAGTCTTCGGTCGTCCTGTGAGTTCCCCGTGGCCCGCTGTGAATCCGGGTCTGGATTCCCATCAAATCCTGGGCCCCCTGGGACGTGGCTCTTTTCTCTCTTACCTCGCCCTCCTCCCCCCCCCACCCCCGCAGCCTGTCCCTCTGGGCTGTGGCCGTTTGTCCTTCTCTAAGCCACAGCCCAACTGGAGACTGACTCTAAAAGATGCCCCACGACAGGCCCCTGGTCAAGGCTTCACACTTGCTCCTTGTGTCCAGACAGCAATCCGAGGACCCAGAAGCACGTTCTATGGCTGGCAACGTGGCGGAGTGGACGGAGCCTGGATTTGGAGAGCTCTGGGCTGGAGGCCAAATCTGGATTTGTCATGCGCTCCGTGGGGCGACCCGGGTCACATGACCTCACATCTCCAGACCCGGTTTCCTACAACGACTGTGTGAGCTGGGGACTGTGATTATACCCATTTCACAGATGGCGTAAGTCTGGAAATAGGGTCTCAGGAGCCCAGAAGGCCTAGAACGAACCACCCGAGGGGCACGGGTCCTTTATTTAAACACATACAGCTGTCGTAGCTCATACGCGTGAAAATGATTCAACAGGATAGTGGGCTTGAGGAAAATGTCCCCCAGCCCTCTGCTCCCAGCTGGTGGCCTCGTTCCCAGAGGCGACCGCTTCCAACTACTTCTTGTTGGAATTTCTCTGGAAGCACTTCCACCATCCAGACTTGTGGACAGAAGGCCTTTTGGGTATCCGCGGGGGCAGTCCGGGTTGTCGCCGTGAGGGGGCGGGGGCACCGGTGGCATTCAGTGGGCCCAGGGTGGGGTGACTGGCTCCCGGCAGTCTACGGGAGAGTCTCGCACGATGAAGACGTGTCCCTATTTCTTGACCAAGTTTTCAGTGTCTTCCGGACACTTCTGTAGATGAAAAAGCTGCTTCTAGTTACTGGGACCTAAAAGATAAGTCCACCTTACACATACACACAAGCTATTTGGGGGTGGTTTTAAGCCATGTAGATTTTTTTTGTCAGGAATGCAATTACTGCATAACTCGAGGGAAGACGGCATTTTGTTTGGCTTGGAACTTTATCCAGTTGTTCACCATTTTGGATGTCACAGTGCTGACGGCAAGGCCGCTCTTGGTATTCGAATGGCCAAGACGACACACCTCGACCGCATCTGGACCGCGCGGCAGCTCGGCAGTCCCACTCGCGGCGGTCCCACAACTCGGTCGTTCGAGGGGTGACTTCGCTGCACCTTCCAGCGTGATCGTGCCCGAGGAGGGACACGTCGAGAGAAACACCCCTCACTAGAAACTGCTCTCACCTCTCCTTCATGTTCTATTTGAGGAGTGATAGAGATCCATTCTTTCATTCGGATTTCATTGGTGGAGAGCCAAGGGGGCGTCAGAAAGGTTTATTTATAGGGGCGCCCAGGCGGCTCCGTCTGTTAAGTGTCCGACTTGAGCGAAATCATGACCTGAGCTGCAGTCGGACCCTTAACCGAGTGAGCCACCCAGGCGCCCTAAAGCTCAATTTTTTTTAATTTTTTTTTTAATGTTTATTTAGTTTTTGAGAGAGAGAGAGAGAGAGAGCACAAGCAGAGGAGGGTCAGAGAGAGAAGAAGACACAGAATCCGAAGCAGGCTCCAGGCTCTGAGCTGTCAGCACAGAGACTGACGTGGGGCTCGAACTCACAAGCTACGAGATCATGACCTGATCTGAAGTTGGATGCTCAACCGACTGAGCCACCCAGGCACCCCTCAATTTTTAAAAAAATGTTTATTTATTTTTGAGAGAGAGAGAGAGAGAGAGCAGGGGAGGGGCAGAGAGAGAGGGAGACAGAGAGTCCCAAGCAGGCTCCACGCCGTCAGTGCAGAGCCTGATGCCCAGCTCGAACTCACGCACCGCGAGATCATGACCTGAGCTGAAATCAAGAGTCGGACCCTTAACTGACTGAGCCGCCCAGGTGCCCTCCCGAAGCGCTATTTCTTTTCCCATCAAACTTTGACAGTACCTTCTGACCCCCGCTTGAGCAGCTGGGGGCATTAGTCATGTTGCCCTTTCATTCATATTGTGTCATGTTCCACTTTGTGTCCACTGTGCTTTTGTCGGCGTATTCAAATGTGTCCAGGTTTGCTAAGATTTTCATTTACGTCTGCAAAACAGAGCCCAGCGTTTTGTTTTGTCTCGTCCACAAAGTGACTGTAAAGTTGAAGGCTTTCCCGTTGGTTTGAAAAAGCAACCGTCTTGCCGAGAAACAGGAGAAAAGGCTACATGGTATAGAAATTGTGCCTGCTGGGCCGGGAAACTAACTCCAGTAAGGGGGGAAGCAGATAGATTTTCAGAATCAAACATCAAGCCAAGATTCTGCCCACGAGGAGACTTTTGCCGCAGAGACAAGATTCATGAGTAATTACGAAACAGAGAGGAGTGTGGGGCACACGTGTTTAAACGCCACCCAAGAAAGAACTGGAGAAGACAAAATGTGTCCTTACAGTTTAAATTTCTTTTTTAAAGTTTATTTCTTTCAAAGAGAGAGAGAGAGAGAGGACCCCAAGCAGGCTCTGTCAGCGCAGGGTGCGATGTGGGGCTCGAACTCATGAACTCTGAGAGATTATGACCTGAGCCGAAGCCAGAGTCGGCCACTCCAAGGATTAGGCCCCCAGGCACTCCGTGTCCTTACAGTTCCTAATGAATTTGTGCTCCTAGTTGAGGCATGGAGGGTCAGTAAGATCGCAGTCTAATTGTATAAAAGCAGTAGAAAATATTTCATGTAGTTTAAAATCAAATTCTTAGGAGACCATCTCTAGCGTCGAGTGAGGTACAACTATATGTTTCTTCCTGATTATAAAAGTCATTCTCGTTCATTGTAGAAGTTTGGGAAAACACAAAAGGGTATAAAAATAAAACTAAAAACTCCCATGAATCCCAGAGATAAATATATACATTAATATATTGATCTATTAATAAGGGTAGGACCACGGCTATAACAAATAAGTCCCGAAATACATAAGGGCTCAACAAAACAGCAGTTTATTTCTGGTTCACCCAAGCGTCAAAGTCAGTTCCAGGCTGTCAGCGTGGCCCCGAGCTGTTCGCTCCTGCTCCACAAAGCCATTCAGCTCCCCAGGCCGGCGCGGGCAATTCGTCTTAGGAGCATTTGTGTTGGAAGTTTCAAGGGCAAGGTCTGGAAGCCGTGGATGTTACTTCTGACCTCATTGGCTAGAACGCAATCCACCTAACTGCTAAGACGTCTGGGAAATGTAGTCCAGGTGTGCGGGCAGCTAGCTGATCGATGGTGAAGAAGTAATAGTCTCGAATAGTGCCTTTTCTCTCGGTCTTTCTAAATACAGATATATGTACAGATGAATATGACTGGGATTATATTGTACGTTTAGCCTTTTCTTCTGCTTAAAAAAAGCACCCAAAATATCCGAGCATTTTCCCACATAATTCTTTGCAAACAAGGCTGCGTGATACATGATTATAGGGATCAGGGTTTCTCAACCTCGGCGCTACTGACATCTGGGGCTCGACGTTCTTCGTGATGGTGGGGGCTGTCCCGTGCTTCACAGGATGCCCGGCAGGGTCCCCGACCGCTGCCCACCAGAAACCGGTAGCACCCCCTCCCCAGATGTGACAACTGACACTGTTTTTAGGGATTGCCAAAGGTCTCCTGAGCGGTTAAATGATCCACAGCTGGGAGCCACTAAACTAGATGCACAATAATTTATGTCACTGCGTCCCTTTTATTGAACAGGTGTTGCTTATATCTTGTCTGAGATGAACACCTTTTTACATTAATTTCGACGGAAACGGTCATTATTTACTTAGGAGAAAGTCCCAGAAGCGGAATTATTAGGTCCGAGGCTATGAATATTTGTAAGTCTCTGATATATTCTGCCAAGTAGCTTTCCAGAAAGGCCCTACCAATTTACTCATCCCCCTGCAAAGCCATCTGGCCTTATTTTTTTTTTTTTAAGATCTTATTTTTAAGTAATCTCTACACCCAACGTGGGGCTCGAACTCACAACCCTGAGATCAAGAGTCGCACGCTCTACCGACTGAGCCAGCCAGGCGTCCCAAATCTTGCTTTATTTTTTTTTTAAAGGTTTCAGTTACTTAATATGAGAAGAGCGATTTCTTATCTTACAATAGCATTTCTTTCAGTGATAGTCAAATATGCTTATTAGTCATCTTCGGTACCCTGTCTATAGTAGTCTTGCTGATTTCCCAGCTGCTGGTTTGTTTTTTTTGTGTTCCTTCTCAAGGGTGTTAGGGACAATTGTTGAAAAAAGTCCATGACATTTCCAAAGTGAGTAAAAATTTCTATTACGAAGTAGCTTTCCTTTAACGTTGTGGACACAGTTGCTAGAACTTGGTTTTTTTATCACAGCATCCCACTGCGGCTTCCTTTAATATTTGGACAGCTGTTATTCCTTTTCTTTGGTTAAAAAAATGCCAAGACTTCCAGGGAATGACAGAAAGCGGACCAGAGGGTTTACTTTCATCTCGGGGCACAAAACCGTAGGATTTTTGGTCCCGGGGTGGTGGAGTGTGGTCATGGCTGGCCAAAATACGATTTCGGGAGGTCATGCCCGGGTCTCATTCTGTCGTTTGCCCAAGACGCAGGCACCAACGAGACCAAAAGCTCTTCTCTCGACCAGGACTTGGAATGCATTCCTCTGTGTCCACCTGTGTTGGATTCGAATGGATTGCTTTCCTGTAACAGGGGGACAAAAAGTTAAACCTATGAGCTCCCTGCTGTTTTATTAGTGCCTAAAGATGGCTCAGGACTAACTATTCCCGTGGGACCGTGAAAATGAGCCAGTGAGCCGCTCAGCACAAATCTCTGTCCTTCAGTGCAAAATATTATTAGGTTTTCTATAGCTCTGGCTTGCTAAAAATCTTTCCTAATCCAATAAATTGCAAGAGATGAAATGTTTGCTACCTCCACTCTTCCTCAGTCCTAAAGGCTCTCTCTTTGGGGTTAAATGTCCCCTAAGTGTACGAGCTACGGCTCCCGCTTGGGCAATCCTAGGATGGCAGTATTTTCAAAACAACAAAGTACAACATGGGGGAACCACCGAGGTCAGAAATGTCTCAGGAAGTATCAACGGTAGAAAAACGCCGAGGGTCTCTGAGCTTTTCTAATACCTTTGGCGACAGGTCAATTATTCTCTAAGGACACACAAGGAATTGAAGGCCTGGACGCTGTTAAACCATTAAGTCACTCACGGGCTCGCGTGCAAGGCCCGAGCAGCGGGGAGAAGCGAGACTGGGGCGAGTCTGCCAAGCCTCCCAGAGCCTGACCCCGGTGCGCTTCCGCGGACCAAGACGGGTGATTAAGGACACCACCAAATCTCTCGCCACCCCAGCCTGGAGAGTGCTGCCCGGCCCTTCATCGTTAGCCACAAGTAACTCAAGTCGGTGTTGGCAACCTTGGATGCACATAGGAATCACCTGGGGAGCTTTTGCAGCTTGGATGCCTCAGTCCCGCCCGCAGAGGCCCTGGCGCAACCGAGGGGGTTTAAACCTCCCCAGCTGATTCTAGTGTGCCAGCAGGGCTGAGCCCACCGAATTAAGTAATCACCCGCAGTTCATCTATGAACAAAAGGATCCAGGACTACGGATGGAGGGCGACGCGGCCAAATACAGGCCGTCCTTGGTTGGGTGCCCCCGGGCCTCAGTTTCTTCATCTGCACAATGGGTTAAGACTAGGACCGCAAAGCCCCCTCCAGCTGTTGACAGTTCGGTCCTGGGAAGCGAATCCGCCCCCCCACACCCTCCCCCCGCTCCCCCAGATCCCCTCTCTCCCCACCCCCTTGGCTTCTCGGGTTTCCGCGCCACCTCCGCGCCCGCTCGGGGGTCCCAGAGGAAGCCTCGAGCAGCGCCCGCCGCCGCGGCGCGCCGGCCGCCGGGTTCGGGCCCTGGCTGCGGGCGCACAAAGCCCCCGGCGCTGACGTCAGGGCCCCTCTCGGCACGGCCGGCCCCCAGTGCAGGCGGAGCCGCGCCGCGCTCCCACCCCGGCCCCGGAGCCAGCCGCCAGCAGCCAGCCGCCAGCCCAGCAGCGCAGCAGCACGCCCGGAGCCCGGCCCGCGCACGTGCCCGCCAGACCTGCAAACTTGTGCCACCGGCCCTGCCCGGCCCCGGGGAGCCCGCGCCCCTCCCGCCAGTCTCCAGCCATGGGTAAGCCGGCGCGCCGGCCGCCACCCCCGCGCCCCGGCCCCCGCGCTCCCCGCGCCCCCGCGCCCCGCCTCGGCTCAGGTGGGGCTCCCGGGGCGCCTCGGCGCGGGGGCGCGGGGGCCGGAGTGGGAGGGGCGCGGTGCAGGTGGCCCGAACGCCCAGGTGCGCCGCCCGGCCCCGCGGTGGGGGCGCCCCCGCCCCGGCCGTGCTCGAGCGCCCACCCCCTCCCCCCGGCGGGGCGCTCGCGGCAAGGGGGGGGTAGAGCTGGCCTCCCCGGAGGGGCCGCACGGAGAGCGGACGGGGCGTCCCGGGCGGCGGGCCCCGGCTTTATTTTAAGGGTTGGTAGACAGGCGCTTCTTGCCCGTTTCCCGGGACGCTCTCCTTGTCGCCCGAGCGCTCAGCTCCCAGTCGGGTCCTGTCCCCACCCCCCCCCACCCCCGCCGCGGTCATGCTCCCCTTAAACCCACGGGAAACAGACGCCCGGTTCCCCGAGGCTGGGGTCTTCCGAGAGCTCGTTTGGGAACCGTGACCCTTGAAGCCAGGAAGGGGGGGGGGGACGGGATGGGACAGAGGGGGAGTCCCTTTGTCCCCTGTTGCCACTATCAAAATGCGGACCTGGGCGCAGGTGGAGGCGGTTTGCCAAGTGGGTTCGAGTGCAGTTGGGGGAGCGACTGGGAACGCCGAAAGCCCGGTTCTAGGGATCGAAAATCTCCAACCCGGCCCGGGGCGGATGTTGGGCGGCCGTAGGATTCTTGCTGTCCCCTCCTAACGCCCCGAACTGCTGCCGTCAGCAGCGTGTCGTTAACCGGGGACTCTCTCGCAAGGTTGCTGTGGCCCCCTGCCCCCCCAATCCCGCTGCACTGCCGGCACTGTCTGCGAGCTGTGTTTGGGGAAGGGCTTCTCTCCCTGCTCCGTTATCCCTCTCTAGTGGCAGCCAGACTGCAGCCACACGCGCCACAAAAGCCACAGGCTGGAGAGCCCCGCCGCAGCATTCCTAATGAGGAACGCCGTGGGTTTAACCACTGCGGGTTAATGGTCAGCGCTTGGGAATTCCTGGCCGTCCGCCACCCCCAGCCGTGGCCCCTTACCCAGTCTGCATCCCTCCGCCGTTGAGAGAGAGAGAGAGAGAGAGAGCGAGCGTATGTGTAAGGGAGGGAGTGTCATTTTGTGCCGATTATCATTTTGGCGAGGGACAGTTAAGAAGGGAAGAGCAAAGAATCTTACGGCTGAATCTTTTGGAATTTACCAGGCGATCAAAACATGGAAGGAAACAAGGCCCCCGAAGCCCGCAAGAAAATTTCTCGCCAAAAAGTTAGGGGAGGGCTAGGATAAAAATCCGTCTAGAAAAGGCAGAATTGCGTGACCTGTAACTCCGGTTCCTACTTCTCCTAAGTCACGCCCCCCCACCTGAGTGGTCACGTCCCTCAATGCTCCCTGTTGTTTTATTTATTTCTTTTTAAGACTTTATTTTTAAGTAACCTCCAACCCCCCCAGGTGGGGCTCGAACTCCCAACCCTCAGACCGAGAGTCACGTGCTCCATGGCCTGAGCCGGCCCAGCGCCCCTCAACAATCGCTTTTCACACACAAATCGGCTGGCTGCCGCCGAGCCTGGACCGGTTTCGGCGATGTTTGGCGCGGAGACGTTGAAGTTACAGAGAGGCGCCGGTCCGGAGGGAGGCCTCAACTCATTTTCCTGAAACAAAGTTATTTCTGGGTTTTTAACACCAGGCGTTGGGATTCGCCCCGGGGTTAGAAATCGAGCGTCCGGTTCCCACGTGGGCGCCTTCTTGAGCCCTCTGGCCGTTCCCTGGGCTTCACTGGGGGCCGGCTGTAGTTTTTAAATAGGCGTGGACGTCCGTTCTCATGAAGCAAATGCCCGCCCCAGAGGCCTGTTCTCAAGGAAGTACTTTGTGCCTTGGACAATTGTTGGTTCTACACTTCAGTTGCCAATTTATGTTAATTTGTGCATACCTCCCTGGTTCTGGCTGTAGCCTTGGTTTTAGTTGGGAGTTTTGACATAAAAAAAAAAAAAAAAAAAAAAAAAAAGGTCTCTTCATGCCAAAAGGAAAGCTACTGATTTCCTTGGGTAGACTCTTAACATGAGGCCACGAACTGGCTTTATTTGTCCAGATGTATTTAATGATCCAACATACCCTTATGAATGTTTTAATTGAAATGATTTAATGCTGAGAAAATTCTCACCGTTGGTCCATTGAGTTGGCGCTTGGGTTCTTACACAAGTCACTTCCTGAACCTGCTGTTAGTTAATTTGCTAGTAAAATGACTGAGGTTTAGGGAAATAAAAGCCCCTTTGGACGCCAATTTTAAAGTCTTCAACATTTTTACATTGAAAAATACTGAGCAATAGTGGTCCGGAAAGTTCTTTCAAGGTGTCTAAAATATGTGTTTATTGTTGAACTTTTTTTTGAAATTCTTTTTGGCTTTGTCGAAATTTACATGCCATACACTTTGCACGTTTGAGTGTACAAACTCTGATTTTGAGTGTATTCAGAGTCGTGTCACACCCCCCCCCCCCCGCGTCATCAACTTCGAGGTGTATTGGACTATTCAGTAACCTCGGTCGTTGGACACCATGAGAGGGTGTGGACAGGTTACACGCAGTGCACCACCTAAGCGTGTTGAAACTAATTTTTTCACAGGCCGAAGAGTCCCACGTTTGGCTGCTCTGCCTTTTGTGCGCATGCGCACGTGGGCACGCTTAGATTCCCAGTTTTACTCTGGTTGTATCTGTGGGGAACTCTTGTTGCCTAACGGAGTTTGTTTGTTTGTTTGTTTTAAGTCATCTCCGTGCACAGCATGGGGCTCAGACTCCGCGACCCTGAGATCAGGAGTCGCCTGCGACCCTGAGATCAGGAGTCGCCTGCTCGGCTGGCTAAGCCAGCCTGGGGCCTCCAGGATTCTTGGGCCGTCATCTTACACACAGGCCTGACGGTAACTACACGGATCCAATGCGGGAACCTCCGGTAAAGGCGGGTGTGGAATATTCCCCTGCTTCCACGCGGATCACGTGTCCCGAGGGAGCTGCCGATTCGGCTTCCCGCGCTACCTGGAATTCTAAGTGAGGATTGTATGTGAGATGATCAGAGTCATCCAAATAACTGTTTTCATCCATTTTGCGGTAAGGATGTTTTTCTGAGCATTCTGAACGGAAACAGTCCTTTCGCAAGATAGCGTTGCAAGAAAACTGGTTCCGAGCGGTTTTTCTTTCACTGTTCCGTGCCCCTGCCGACAGATCTTCTTGGGTCTTGTCAAAAAAGCGGTTTTCCATTCCGTGGGCCCGGATGGGACCGGAGTTTCCGCATTTCTAGCGAGTTCTCCGGCAGCGGCAGCGATGCCGCAGGTGCCCAGGGTGAGGAAGTGGAGGAAAAGGTGTGGGGCGCGCCAGGGGCCATGTGCCCGGCCCGACAACTGTCCTCAGTTGCTCTGTGATCTTGGGTAAATCATTTTCTCTTCCCGATCTCCGTTTACTACGGAATCCAAGGATTTGGTGAAATTATTTCTTTGGGCTCTTCCAGATCTAAATGGCTGTAATTTAGAGGGAAACAAAAATGAGAGGGTAATGTTATGCTTGAAAAACATGAGAAAACAGCTCCCTAATTGTTTCAACGCTATTTGTTTCCACGAAGCCAGCATCACAGGACGACTGGCCCCTCTCCAGGGAGCCTGGTGGAGGAAGCTGTAGCGTTTCCAGCGGTGGCTTCGACTGGCCTCTTCTCCTGAGAGCTGGCCCCTCCACGGAGCCTCTCGTCACCCCCCACACGGGGCCCAGACCCCTTCAGAGGCAAGACTCTGAGGGAAGCCCCCCTCTGAAGCCATACGTGCATACGTACGTGTTCGGTTCTAGAAGTTGCTCAGAAATTCAGTTGCAGTTGGAGACAAAGGAATGGTATCCCATTGAGTAGCTGGGCAGGAAGTCTTGCCAGAATGTGCTAGCCTCCTGCCCCGGGAGGGGAAAGATCTTGCAGTGAGCCCGCCCTCCTGCCTCGGAGAGCGCTCCCCGGAAGCCTCTGGATGCAAGCTGAGATTGTAAATAGACCTCGTAGCCCGGTAGCCCAGAGGAGTGTCGATGACTAAACAGGAAGTAATTAATTGGGAGATTTTTGCTCCCTCGAAAGCTGTTGCCCAAACCACTTGACCCCTGCAAGGGTTTCCTAGAGACGACCCTTCCTGCCGCACCGAGGGTCAAGCAGTTAGAGATGGTTTATTGAAACTGCCCAAGTGGTGAATCCTCCAAAGTGCCACGTCTGCGTCTCGAGCATTCTATTTAACTTTAAACACGAATTCTCCAATATCCTGTCCTACAGTCCAGGTCCCTGCTTTCCATGGGAGCCCCAGGGCAGGGGGCAGGGGGGGGAGCCCCCTGAAGTCTTGCTCGTGGATCGATCACAGCCCAAGGCACCGGCTGTTGATTGCCACCTTCAGGTGCTTTCGAAGTGGCACGAGCGCTTTGAGGCACTGGGAACCAGTCTGTGTGTCGAATCCTCTTAAATCACTTTTCCAAGCGACTCCTCTTTAAGACTTTCCAAAGCCATCAGCTTGGGTTTCAGAGAAAGCAGAACTCTTTCTTGTGCACACATTTTAGTGGTCTATGTAGTATTGAGTCACATTTCATGATTCTGTAACGAGTACGGCTGGCATCAGTAGGTGTGGGAGCGAACACCACTGACGCTCCGGTACCCAAGGCGGCTGGTGGCAGAGGCGTACGTAGATGTTCTGTGGACAGTGGTCGGTGTGGTTTACAAAAGGAGTAGGAAATCTGGGGTGATTGGGTGCGTCCGTGGGGTGAACGCTAATACGAGAGCCGCTACTGTATTCTTAAGCCTGGTTACTATTAGCTGGCTTGTTGGTGTTTTTAAATTTTTTTTTATTGTTTTTTGTTGTTACATTTGTGTTAATGTTCTATTTTTGAGCAAGACCGCGTGCGAGCAGGGGAGAGGCAGAGAGAGAGGGAGACACGGAATTCGAAGCAGGCTCCAGGTTCCGAGCTGTCAGCACAGAGCCTGATCCGGGGGCTCGAACCCGCGAACCGGGAGATCATGACCTGAGCCGAAGTCCGGCGCTTAACCGACTGAGCCCCCCAGGCGCCCTTGTTGTTAGTGTTTTTAATATGCTTTCTTTTCTGCCCAAATTCATCAAGAGCAAAGATAGTTTTAGTCATTTCTTCTGTCCCAGCGTTCGTTCCAATGACTGGCATCTTGTAGGTGCCCCACAAGTATCTGTCGAAAGGATCAGGGTTTTGTTGGGTAAAATGTACTTTACTGAGGCCTATCTACATTATAATCGTACGGATGACGAGGTGCGTAAAATTGTATTTGGTATTACGGAACCTTGCTAAACCATACTAAATTAAGTAGGGCAAATGGGATTAATTATTCTTTAATAACACGAATACTTTCAGCACAGATTCTCACAGAATAACAGAATTCAGAGCTCGCAGACGCTTTAGAAGTAATTTGATTGCCGCAGGCAGACTGGCGCAAAAACAATTTAAAGAGCAGTTTGAATGTTCTGTCATTACTTTTTTTTTTTTTTTTTTTTTTTTTTGCCTTTAGCTTTTTTTTTTTTTCTTTTGATGTCTTCACAATATCTTCCTGTCCTCCGTGAAAAGTACTTCCCTCTTGTCAGATTTTTGAAGTCCAGGAAAGCTTGGAGTGAAACACTGTTGCCATGAAATTCATCATTGCCTTAAGGATTGGAAGGGAGGCGGGTGGAATGTTTCCGCTGGCTTCCGCAGTTGGGTCACACAGCGGCCTGCTTCAAGGCCACTGGCGTGGGCCTTTCCCCAAGGGCGTTTGAGTTCGTTCCATGCCGGGTCCCCTGGGGGCCCTCAGGGGAATGTAAGACAGCCGCCCACTCAACAAGCAATAGGAGTCCTGCTTCGATGAGCCAGGTACTGGGCTAAGTCTCGACACAAAAGAGAAGCCAAACTGGGTTGTGCCAGGGCGCCCGCCTGGCTCAGCAGGTGGAGCGCGCAACTCTTAATCTCGGGCTCGTGAGTTCTGGCCCCACGTTGGGTATGGAGATGACTTAAAACGTAAAATCTTAAAAAAAAAAAAAAAAAGCCACCAACCTCCAAACTGGGTTCTGCCCTCATTAGCACAGTCATTTCAGAGAGATTAACAATTGCAACAGAAGTACAGCTTGTACAGAATAATTTCCTCCGTCCAAGGAAAACGGAGCGGAGGGGCGGGGGGTGGCTGGCCTTGGTATTTCAGAGTGGGGTTCCCTGGGGAGACCGTTAGCCTCCATCGAAGGTGAAGGGTGAGCCGGACGACAGGGGTCTCGGTGGCCAGGAGGAGCTGTCCCAGACCCTGGGTCCAGACGTGCTGGGGCTGCCCGGGGGGGCCAGGCCACAGGTAAGAGCGTCTGGGTTGCGGAGAATCACCAAGGGATTTGAAGCAGGGACGTGACAGATGGAGGGAGGCCGTCATCTATCCGGGGAGATCAAAGAAACCACGGGGACAGCGAATCCTTAGCGTCTAGTTGTAAAATTCCAAATACACGTCTCGAAGGAGTTGCGAGCAGGGTGAGCTCTCGTAGCTTATCCGGAGCTCCTGGTGGACACTTGGGTTTGAGGTGTTTTGAGAAGAGTGGAAAGGCTTTAGGGTTTGGCGGAAGCGAGGTAGGAGTGAGCGGGTTGCTGGCGGAATCCTGAAGAAACCGGCGTGGCCTGAGCAGAGAACGGGGCGGGCGGGGAGGAGCAGGAAGGAAGGCTGGGGAGGGACACGTTTTCGTTACAATTGGACACCTAGATGCGAAACTTCGCAAAACCGTTTTTAATATTGTGTGTGGCCTCTTCCCTTTCGAAGGACAAAGTGGAGAAGGAAGGAAGCACGGCCTCCTGGGCTGGAAGGGTCACCTCCGCTGTGACTCCAGGGCGGGCAACCCTTGAAGCAGAACCCAGTCTTGTCTATTTATTCGGTTAGTAATATTAAAAGTGGCACTTGGCTTCCTTAAACGTTCGAAGCAATTCAGCAGCGCTGTGACCTAGGTCTGGAGTTTGCCTTGTGGAAGTGTTTAAAGTTACGTTTTAGGGGGTGCCTGGGGGGCTCAGTCGGCTGGGCGTCCGGCTTCGGCTCAGGTCATGATCTCCCGGTTCCGGAGTTCGAGCCCCGCATCGGGCTCTGTGCTGACAACCTGGAGCCTGGAGCCTGCTTCGGATTCCGTGTCTCCCTCTGTTTCCACGTTCTTCTCCTCTTTCACGCTCAGTCTCTTCCTCTCCAAAATATTTTTTAAAAATGTATAAAGTTTTTTCTCTTTTTTTCACGGAGATCATAGTGTTCAGATCTCCTCTCTTTGTTTCATGTTGGCTGAGTTGTGTTTAAGGACACTGTCCATTTTATCCAAGTTATCACCTTTCCGGACGTAAAGTTGTCCATCATACTCTCGTACGAACTGTTGAATCCTGTCGTCTCGCAGGGCACGTAATGGTCCTCCCCTGGTCATTCCTAGTGATGGAGGCAATTTGTATTCTCTTGATCTTTCTTGATCGATCTTGGCCAATTATTTTAAAATTTATCTTGGTAGATTGATACATGTGATAATTACATCGGTTGGATGAACTGACCACTTAATAAAAAAAAGAGTACATTTTTCTAGTGATCAGAAGGTAGGATTTTAATGTCTGCAAGTAACAACTGCTTCCTTGGTCAGAAAACAAAATCTGCCAAAGGAAAAAGTGCCTAAACCTAATCTTTTGAGTTATATTTTACTTTTAAAAAATTTTTTTCAATTTGAGAGCCAGAGAGAGCAGGTGGGGGAAGGGGCAGAGGGTCGGGGGGCGGGGCAGGGAGAGAGAGAGAGGGAGAGAGAGAGAATCCCAAGCAGGCTCCGCACTGTCAGTGTGAACCTGATGTGGGACTCGATCCTACGACCCTGGAATCATGACCTGAGCCGAAATCAAGAGTCAGCCACTCAACCAACGGAGCTGCCCAGGTGCCCCTTGAATTTTATTCTTAATGGCTGTGTGTGTCTATATATATATACATATATGTGTGTGTGTGTGCTTGTGTGTGTAGATATATATAATTTAGTGTATTTGAACTTGGTGTGACCACATATATTGTAAAGGATGTGGAGTCAGTACTGCTTAGCGTTTGGTTGTTTATTTCTCGGTGTGTTTTCTGTAGGACTGCTAACTTCTGCTTTCTGTGCATTGGAGGGTAATTTAGTAGCACCCTTGGGGTCCACCCACTATGTACTTGTAACACTCTTCTTGCCGCGACAGCCAGAAACGTCTCCAGACGTGGCCAAATGACCATCGTTGAGGGGCGCCAGCGCCCCGTGTTGACAACCGCCGCTCTAGAATGCAAGCGAGCGAGGCCGTCTTCGTGCCTCGAGGTACTCTGCGACCTCGGCGGCGGTGGCGGCGGGGGCTCCGTTGCGCACGTTGACCGCCCAGGCCGATCTCTGGTGAAAAGGGCCTTCGCCTTCCCAAAGGGGTGCTCGATTCTAGCCGAAGGAAGTTTGGGGGGTTTTAACAATTTTTCACCTTTCTCCACCTCATTAGAGAATCTGGAGATGGAATGGGGACCCGTGCAGACCACCCGAGTTACTGTCTCTTCGGAGTAAAATGGCAGCTAAACCATCTCATTAATGAGCCCAAACTCCCCCGGGTGCGGGAGTGCGGGGGGGGGGGGGGGGAGTGTGGGGGGTGGAGTGCGGGGGGGGGGGGAGTGTGGGGGGTGGAGTGCGGGGGGGGCAGAGTGCGCAGCCCTTGCTCGGATGCTCCCTGCGCCCGGCCCGAAAGGGCCGAATCTACAGGAAATTGATCCCGCTCACTAAAACCACTTTCATCATCTTTTGTGCTCTTCATTAAGTAGAAAGACCTCAAGGAGCCAGTCCCATTTTTTTTTTAATATCCTTAATTACCTTGATGGCCTTTCCTTATTTAGAATTCATCTCCTTAGCTATAATCACATCTACCCAGATTAAGCCTTTGAGGCACCCTTCCCGCACGTTCTGTCCTGTCCTGAAGGGTCTGTACTCATGGCTTCGTTACATTCGTCTCCGTGTCTGGGAGCCGCAGGAGCTGGGAGACGAGGGACTCCTTTTCCCCCTTGGCGCTCACAGAGACCAGTTCCCACCCCCCCAACCCCCCACTCCCAGCCAGGAGACCTTAATTCGCTCTGTTCAGAGCGGTCAGAGCACACTTGGAAGCTAGTTCTCGGCTTAAGAAGCTCAAGAGCCTTGGAAGCGACGGTTTGAAGACGCCAGGAAATCCACTGCCCCGAATGTGCTTCAGGCCCCTCTGTTAGGTTTGGGAACGCGAGGTTTCACGACGCCCTGCAAAGGATGTTTCAACGGAGGGTTTAAAACTGATGGAGATGTAATTAGCAAAGGAATTCAGACCCGTAAGCTAACTTGATTTGATGCAGCACTTTATTTTATATTTTCCTTTTCGTTTTCTCGTGTGGCATTTCTGACAGTTGCCATGGTAAGTGAAATAGAATTCAGAACATTAAAAGAGATGGATTTCCATTTCATGAATTATTACCGGTCTGCAAAGCCAATGGCCTGGATTACCAAAAACTGGTTTGAGCTCTGTTATATAATGGCATGATCGCAAATACTTCTAGAGGTTTTGTAAGAGGCGCGGATGTTAGAGAAATCATTAAAACATTTTCTCTTGAGGGGTTCCTGGGTGGCTCATTCGGTTAAGCGTCCGACTCTTGATTTCAGCTCAGGTCATGATCCCGTGGTTCAAGAGTTGGGGCCCTGCATCGGGCTCTGCACTGACCTCGCGGAGCCTGCTTGGGATTCTCTCTCTCTGCCCCTTACCCACCCACTCACCCCCGCATACATAAATAAACTTAACAAAAATTTGCTGTTGAAGCATATAAACACAAAAAGTGGGCAAACTGTAAGCATACAGCCTGGTAAGCTTTTGCAAACTTAACCAGTACGTAGATTAAGAAGCGAAACGTCACCATCCCTGCAGAATTCTCCTGCGTGCTCTCCTTGAGGCTCCCATGCCAAGGGTAATCACTCCAACACAGTTTTGCCGGTTTTCCCACTTTATAGAAATGAAATCCTATAGGATAAACTCTTAGGTCTGGCAGCTTTTGATCAACGTTAATAAGGTTATTTTGAAAGTCGGTGATGTTTTCTGTCTGAAAAATAGACTCGCTTCTAAATCCCTGTGCTTAAGGGCACCTGGATGGCTCAGTCGGTTCAGCGTCCGGATTCGGCTCAGGTCATGATCTCACGGTTGTGGGTTTGAGCCCCGCATCGGGCTCTGCGCTGACAGCTCGGAAGCTGTGTCTCCCTCTCTCTCTGCCCCTCCCCTGCTCACACCCTGTCTCTCTCTCTCTCTCTTTCTCAAAAATAAACATTAAAAATTTTTAAAAGAAATCACTATGGTTACAAGCACTTATTAAATGCCTTCGCGTATAGAGGTGTGCCGGGGAGTCCATAAGCCACTGGTTCCTGCCCTCCATTCTGAGTGGAAAACTTTGGCACGACAGGTGTAAGAAGTGCTTTGAAAACAATTGAGCCGGGAGACAGGCACCGGAAAAACCTGCGTCTGGCTGAAGAGATTACCGAGATAAGGTAGCCCGTCATCCCCCTGGGAAATGGAAAGTTCATGATGGCAGGGTTGGAAATAAAGGGAGGGTTGTAGGTGTTGCCTATTTATTCAGTAGCTGAGCAATATAAGTATTTTATGGCTTCAAGCTCTAAGGATATGACAGATGTCGAGACCTCCTCCCAAGTAGATTCCCGAAGAAGATGGGAGGTTTACGAACTGTCCCAACCAACAGCAGTTGGTGGAGTGTTGGCAGGCGGCTGTGTCCGGGACACCTCAAGGTTGGCCAGGGGCTGGAGGCCTGCATGGTCTCTGGTCCACGTCCTGAAAAGTTTCAAAAATCGCTCTGAAACGGTTTTTGCAAAATGAACTTCGGTGTTGTTTGGACATAGATAATCTGCCTCCGTTCCTTCGGTGAGGACGAGGTTCCTCGCCTGGTGAATGAGGTCATCAGCCGAGGGGACGCTTCGTCGTCACTTGGAACCGGCTACAAATCCGAGTGTCGCGGCTTCCCACGTAGTGATCTCCGTTTCCCGTCCCGCCAGCAGCGCATGGACATTGGTCTCCGTCGTCACCAGCGTTTGGTATTGTCAGCAGTGTTTAGTTTTTTCAAAACTCTGACAGAGAGGAAGTGGTATTTCATTGTCTTTTTTTTTTTTTTGTAGGGTGGATGTTCCTAGATAGTTTGAACCCTTTGGGTAAGGTAATGGCTTTTTGAAGTTTTCTCCTTCATTTGTATCCTTGTTTTTTCTTACTTGGCTTGTTGCGATTCTTTATACATTCTGGATACTAATCCTCAGTTAAATGTGTCTGCGATGCCCTCTTCCTCTGGAATTTTGTTGAACGTATCTTCTGTTGTACTGGATTTTTTTTATTGTAATAAGTCATAATTAATCTTTTCCTTTATGATTTATGCCTTTATTTTTTGCTTTGTTTCAATAATTGTTCCTATATCCAAGGTCACGAAGATCTTCTACTCTGTTATCTTCTAAAACTTGTTTTGTTTTTTTGTTTTAGTAATGCTTTTCATTGTTCAGTCTTCATTCTGTTGGGATTTTAGTTCTTTGGCATAGTGAGACCTAGAAATCTATTTTTATTTGATACTTCCTATGCAGAAACCACCATGTACTTAATGGTTCATCCTTTTCCCAGTGATTTTTATATAATACCATCTCTCATCTTTTAAATTTCCCTACCATACGTGCGTGTACACCTCCGGAGTCTGTTTCTTGGCTGTGTTTTGCCATCTGTGTGCTAAGAGGACACCGTCCTGGTGGCTCTCCCTGTATGATAAGCACGGGCGTCTCCGAGGAGAATTTTGCTTCACTCGTTCTTCTTTAAGAGTGCCCAGGGGGGCGCCTGGGTGGCTCAGTCGATTAAGCACCGACTTCGGCTCAGGTCATGATCTCACGGTTTGTGAGTTCGAGCCCCGCGTCGGGCTCTGTGCTGACAGCTCAGGGCCTGGAGCCTGCTTCGGATTCTGTGTCTCCCTCTTTCTCTTCCCCTCCCCTGCTCACACTCTGTCTCTCTGTCAAAAGTAAATAAACAAACAAAAAATTAAAAAAAAAAAAAACGAGTGCCCAAGATAGGCTTAATTTTTTCTTGCTTTTGGGATTGGCTTTTCATGTCCCACAAACATCCCTGTTAGGATTTCGAGTGGGATAACAGTGAATTTACAGCGTAATTTCCATGACAGTCAGCGCATTGACCATATCGAACCTTCCATTTTTATATATGATACAGTTCTTCTTACAAGTATATCTCGTCTTCTATTCCCCAATAATGTTTCCACACCCCTTTAAAAATGTATTAAAGGTCCCTCCTAGTTTCTGTGGCTTTCTTTTCTTTTTTTTTTTAAGAGAAAAAGTAGATCACTTAGTGTCCAGTCTAATTCCATGGGATGTCATAGTTTCCCTCCACAGACCCGTGGCTTCCGAAAGTACAAAAGAATGGATATGCTTCTTGAGATTGACATAGAAGCCAATTCTCCGTTACCCCATACCAGCCCGGTCATAAGAACCGAAGTGAAGGGAGGTATCTCTACCTCAACCGACCTTTGAGGTACCATAATCAGATTAGTTAAGAAAGCCGTCGGGGCGCCTGGGTGGCTCAGTCGGTTAAGCGGCCGACTTCGGCTCAGGTCATGATCTCGCAGTCTGTGAGTTCGAGCCCCGCGTCGGGCTCTGTGCTGATGGCTCGGAGCCTGGAGCCTGCTTCGGATTCTGTGTCTCCCTCTCTCTGCCCTCCTCCTGCTCACGCTCTGTCTCTATGTCTCAAAAATAAATAAATGTTAAAAAGATTTAAAAAAAAAACAAACCGTCAATATGGTAAAATGTAGATTTCTTCTCAAAGAAGAATATGACCCAGTTGGCGCCGTTACAAAGACCAAGTTTATATTCAGGATGCAAATTCTTAGTTGAAAGAGAAAGGAAAAAAGTGAATTTTCCACTCATCTGTCAGAGCGATGCAGCTAAGGTAACCCTAGAGCGATTTAAACAGAGTGCTACTTCCGCAGTTGGTGGTGTTATTCGAGAAAATGAACTTTTCACGGTCGACTCGAGATTGCCCAGTTTCCCTGAGTAGTCTAACGGACAACTTTTCCTGGAATATTTTCACAAAGCTGTTCGCCCTTGAAGAGGAAGCCAGCATCGGGCTGGAGCACGAGCTTGATTTATCCCAGAACGTGGTTTATTCAGCCGTCAAATGAGATTATGTGTGCTGTTACCCATCACCTCACAGAAATATTCCTCCACGAGTCCTCAAACTTGTGTTTATTTATTTGGAGGCGACAGAAATCACGCACTTGAATTCTCCTAGGGCCTATCTTTGGAAATGCAATTGTTAATCATAGAGGGTTAGTACTCCCTTACCGTTGATGATGGCCAGAACAAAACCAGACTGTCGGACATTTTCCGTATACTGCCTGCTGCCCCCGGGCGCCACCCCCCACCAACCAGCGTGCACACACCTCCATACATTTATTTATTTTTACTTAAAGTTTGTATGTACGTATGTGTTTTTGAATAATCTCTACACCCAACGTGGGGTTCGATCCTATGACCTTGAGATCAAGTTGCACGCTGTACAGACAGAGCCAGCCAGGCGCCATGTTGGGTGTGGAGCTACTTAGAGAAAACAAACAAAAAACCACCTACGGACTTTTAGACTTAGGTAATCTTGAAAAGAGCCAGTCATAGAATCCATTCTTAAAGTTCACCTTTTTTTGTCCTATGTTTTTTTCTTGGAGTGGTCTCTCAATGTAGAAACTCTAGTATTTAAAAAATATATATATTTTAAAGTTTGTTTATTTATTTAGAGAGAGAACATGCGGCGGAGGAGGGCAGAAGGAAAGGAGGACAGAGGATCTGAAGCAGATTCTGCACCGACAGCAGCGAGCCCGACGTGGGGCTCGAACCCCCGAAATGCAAGACCATGACCCGAGGCAAAAGCGGACGACCAACCTTGAACCCAAGGAGCCACCCAGGCGCCCCCTAGAAATTTTTAAAAAGTGTTTATTTATTTTGAGAGAGGGGTGGAGGAGGAGGGCAGAGAGAGAGAGAGCAGTCCAAGCATGAGATCGTGACCTGAGCTGAGACCAAGAGGCGGACACTCAACCAACTGAGCCGCCCAGGCGCCCCTCGAAAGACTAGAATTTAAAACCGAAATCTAAATTTGGAAGTGAAAGCTGAGTTCTTTGGATTTGCTGTCGTTTTTAGCGTTTAGGGATTTGAACACAAACGGTGGGATTTCTGCTGCGTGAGTGAACCGTGGTTCCCTCAGCCCAACGGGACGAGTGAGAGGCCATGACAAGGGAAAGGGAAAAGAAAAGGACGGATCCCAGCAACCGTGCCACAGAGCGGGTTGTTGGCTGGAAAGCACTCCTTGGTTGGTGGCTCGCAGATGCTTGACTTGCCGCCTGGGCAGGCTCTTTCCTCAGCGCTCGGTGGCAGGCAGCGTTGGGAGAGTCAGAGTGTCACTGTCGAGGGATGGGTGAGCAGCGGAGGCCTCAGACTCTTGGAGAAGCAAGGAGCGACTTTTCTGTTGGAAGAAGAGTTCGTCCGTCAGTCCGTTGGTTCCGCGCTCAGGTCGACTTTGCCCCCCCCAGGGGACAGTGGGCCATGTCTGGAGACCTTTTTCGTTGCTGCAGCCGGGGTACGGAGGTGCCACTGGCATCTGGTGGGAAGAGGCCAGAGATGCCATAGACATCTTACAGGGTCAAGAGCGCCTAGGTGGGGACGCAGACTTAGACTGAACTTTCGAAGTCGTGAAAGACCATCTTTGCAAACCTTGAAGACAGCAGCCTGCGGGCAGGTTGGGGTTTGAGGCTGAAAGATAACAAGGGACTGCAGACACTGAATGAAGGGACCCGGGTGGGGAAGGAGTCGAGGTGCCCGGTTCAAACGGTGCCTTCGGGACAAGCCTGTCAGGGGGACAAACCGAGTCCCGGATGTGCCTGGTTACTGGCGCTCGTATGGACCCAGTCGCTGAGCTCGGTTGATGGCCAATGAATTCGACCACAATCGAGGCTTGCTTTATGCTAAGAATGACCAGGCGAATGCTCCCATGCATGATATGAAATGGATCATAATTGGATTCAGAAAATTCTTTCTCCCTGAGAGGTTTTATTTATCATACCAGCCTCTTTCCAGCAGACTCTCCAATGCTCAGGGAACCAAAAAAAAAAGAAAAAAGCAAAGAACGTTGGGGTGAACTGATGATTTTTTCCTTCACCATTTAATTTGAAGCAACAAGTTTATTAACCTTTTAATTTTCTTCTAAGCTGCTGATGAGGAGCACGATGGCTGATGAGAGAATCTCGTTTCCCTACTTCCCAGTCCCTGGTGAAGGTCTTGGCTTGAGACGCGTGAAGTAGACCGTATTTGGCCGTTCTGGCATCCAGTTATGGCGCGGTCCTGTGGTTCGGTCTAATACGGCCCAGCCGTCCAACAAGCTAGAAGGAGGTGGTGGCTGGAATATTCCCTCCCAAGGGCTGTTTCCTGCCTGGTCCTGCGGAGAGACAAAAGAAATCCCCGTTCGTCCCCCCCACCCCACCCCTGACCCCGAAACTTTGCAGACGGTGGTTATAGCTGCCTCCTGATGAGTCTTTAAAGGACTCTGACTTTAGGTTTCTCTGTCCCCCAACCTGGGGTTCCCCCCCCCCGCCCAGATACTTCAGAACTGAAGACTACGTTCTCTGAGGGTGGGGTACCCCATGCGGGTGGCAACGGTTAAGTATGACCTGGAGGGGCGCCTGGGGGGCTCAGTCGGCTAAGCGTCCAACTTCGGCTCAGGTCATGATCTCGAGGTTCACGGGTTCGAGCCCCGCGTCAGGTTCTGCGATGCTGGTGCAGAGCCTGCTTCGTCTCCCATCTCACTCTTTCTTTGCCCCTCCCCCTGTCTCAAAAATAAAGAATTAAAACATTTTTCAACGTACGGCACGGAGGAAGCCATGCCTGCTTATGCTCAGTGTGTTGTCTTGCTTAAATGTGATAAAGCTTCTCGGTGTTCGGATACCGGCCTATAAAAGTAACTGCAGGCAGTCTTTGCAAGAACGACTTTCCTCCGTATCTTCAGGAGAACTTGGTAAAAATGTCTTTTCTGGATAAGAGTCGAGTTTGTATGTCCACGCACTTTAATTATTCCTAAACATATTCATCTCTCTCTTCCTGTGAGTGGCGAGCTGGTGCATCTTACCTTAACATCTTCGTGAGAAAAACCCAATATAATTTCACATACCGAGGCTCCCGCATAGCTCGTTTGAAAGCCTCACTCTTTTGTGGTATTTCCATAAAACTGCTACACGCTCATGAACATGACTTGAAAGGAACAGATTGCTCTTTGAGGATGACATGAGGAACAGTGAAACCCATCTTGGTTCCGTAGAATTCAGAGTTCATCCTCTCAGGAAACAGCGAGTCCTCAGAACCCAGTGTATTCTAGTACTTATCCTTATGTTTGAAAGCAGGTGTGGGGCGCCCGGGCGGCTCAGTGGATAAGCATCTGATTTGGCTCAGGTCGGGATTTCACAGTTCATGAGTTTGAGTGCCATGTCTCTCTCCCTCGCTCTCTCCCTCTCTCCCTCTCTCCCCCCCCCCCCCCGCTTCCTCCAGAAAAGATGGGTCCCACTGTGGCTCATTTGCCCAGGAAATTGTTTCCTTTCCCATGGGGCATGTCTCTGCGATGCCACAAAGAAGATCTAATGTTTGTCACTGTCCCAGGTGGCTCGAGCACTGCCCGGGGCAGAAAAAAGACCACCGTGGCCAACGCCCGACGTGGGAAACGAAGGCAAATGAAAAATTAAATTTCCTTTTGGCCTCCAGCCCATCGACGAGTCCTTGAGACAGGTTGAATGACATTCCTCCAGGAGCTCAGCTGCCTCAATGATGACACTTTGCTGGGGGCAGAAGGCAGTTATAGCCCGTCCCCCTCCCCCCCGCCAGGATCCTGTAAGTCTACTTTAACATATAAAAATTACTTTGGAAACTTATTGTGTCTCTAACCCCGCCCCCCCCCCCCCAAGGTTCAGGTTGGAAGTCATTCTCTAAGCTTATGGCCCATTTATGTACATCTGACGGGTCTCTGAAGGTATATAATTAGTCACCCGTCACAGCCCCACTGCAGCCCTTTCTGCTCACAGGTCCTGTCCCCACGCTTTAATAAAATCACCTTTTTGCACCAGAGCCATCTCAAGAATCCTTTCTTGGCCGTCGGCTCCAGAGTCCAACACTCCAGAGCACACCAGTGCCCAGAGCTCTGAATGTCCACGGTCGTCACTTGCCGTGACGGTAGTTATGGGCCGTGATGTCACTTTTTACTATTATTTAATGTTTTATTTATTTTTGAGAGTGCAAGTGGGCCAGGAGGAGAGAGAGAGGGACAGAGCATCCGAAGCGGGCTCTGTGTCCCCAGTAGATGGGGGGCTCGAACTCACAAACAGATCATGATCTGAGCCGAGATCGGACGCTCAACCGGCTGAACCACCCAGGCGGCTCATGCAAGGCGTTATTTGAGACACAGCTTGTTGGACCAGCCTGCTTAATTTTCATCGTATACTCCCACTGCCCGAGTGCAAAGTGTATGTACAAGAACTACGGGGGTGAGTAAGAGAGTCTTTGGCCTTGAGGCAGAGCCCCCAAGTGGGTGAGTCAGATATACCTGTAATAGGTATGAAAAGCAAAACAACCGAGGGGCGCCTGGGTGGCTCAGTTGGTTGAGCAGCCGACTTCAGCTCAGGTCATGATCTCGTGGTCTGTGAGTTTGAGCCCCGCGTTGGGCTCTGTGCTGACAGCTCACAGCCTGGAGCCTGTTTCGGATCCTGTGTCTCCCTCTCTCTCTGCCCTTCCCCTGCTCACACTCTGTCTCTATGTCTCTCAAAAATAAAAACATTAAAAAAATAAAAAATAAATAAATAAAAAAAAGCAAAACAACCGAAATGTGTTCCAGAGAAAGCATTTTCTTTTAGTGATAGAATGGCACCAATACTAGCCCACATTTCTACAACGTATGTTACCACCTAGTAGCCATTTCTCTCCTTTCCATAGTAGCTGGGTGTTTAAGGACCCTGTTAATAAGGTTCCGATTTAGTTACAGCTGCACGTCGTTACTTTTTTGCAAGTGAACATCCCGCCGAAACATAGCTTTCCAGTGGGAGAGAATCAGACCTTTGCAAAAGGGCATTTTCTGAATGTGGCAAATGATCATTCGCCGTTTCATGCGATGAGAAACACAGAGAGGATGCGTCATAAGGCCGATCGAAACCACAAGTTCCTTCACAGAATAAACCGCAGACGATGCTAGAAACTGTCCGAACCTAACGAAACCGCGTCGTTCTGTGAATGCCTCTTTCTTGAGAAGCCCGGTGACACCGTCACGGGCACCCGAATGTTAAGATGTCTCTTGAATGCCTGACAAATGCTCGTCTGTTATATCGTTGAGTCTTACATGGAAAGCTTAAATTATTTCCACGATTTGGTCACCTACGAATACTTATCTTTAGGGTCCAGGAGATCAGGTGGATGCTATGGTTGCCATGGTAACTTTGTACTTAAAATGGCAAGCTGTTGTCTCCTTGCTTTAAAAATATGTATAGTTTTATTGCCATAAAAATACACAGAATTTTCTCAGGTCCAGCAAGTCCCTCCTCATCTGACTTGATCACACCGTCGTTTTGAGAAATACCGGAGGTTATTAGTGTCAAGCACTGAGGTTCTTTTCGATGTCTGTCTTTTACGAATTGGAATATTTACACCTAGCTCATTGGCATCCTTGCCGTGTTTAACTGAGCGAAACGACCTTAACGGATTTTCTAGGTAATTGAGGGACCCACGGATAAGTGGTGCTTGAGCTCGTTATGGGGTGTCTTCAGTTATTCAGGCGGAGGCGCCCGCCTTTCGCGTGCGCCCCTGCGACACTGGCCTTGAATACTTCAGTCGATCTCCGTCTCTGCTGTCATGGAGTTGCCATTGTAGCCATTCTGCCTAATTTATCTCTTTTTTCCAAGGTGGAACCTCCTTAAAACTCTCTCTCTCTCTCTCTCCCCCCCCCCCAGTACTTGTTCTTTGTAAACAAACTTCAGCAGTGCGGCATTCGCTTCCATGCAGGGGTTCCGTCGCCTCCTTTGTGAAGTGGGCTTTGCAGCGTCTGTTGGCCGCTTGGCCTTTTCACACTCGACTCTTTTGCAAACGATCGAGGCTACCAGAACGTTTCCAATTCCGCCTAAGTGGGGGATAACAATTGATGGAGATGTCTCCGTGCAGAAATTGCGCTCTGTTGTCCCGGTCGGTGATACAAACCTGTCCAGTTCCGGAGGCAAAGGCGAGGACCGCGCTGCCCCTCCCCTTTAGAGCCATTCCGAAAGCTTGGGGGGCGGGGCGCACTTCAACCGTGGGCTGCTCTTCCATACGTTTCTGCCTTGCTGGGAGACTTCGATGAGCAGAGTGTGTATTTCTATGCTATATCTTTTTTTGTTTTTTTCCTGCTGGCTCCAATAAGCTCCCTTGGTTAGCGAGAAAATAAGAGTACAGAGCCTCCCGCGGCAGGCCCCCTTCCTGCCGCGTACCCACACGCTCCATCCCCCTCTTGGGGTTGGGCCAGTGCAGCTGAGAATCCTGCTGGGCCTTTCAGAGTTGAAGGAGCAGATGGTGTTAGTATTAGCAAATGCGGGAGAATAAGCTTGGACAAGGTTTTGAACTTGGGACAGAGGAACACTCTGTTTTTTTATGAATCAACTTGGTTTTCACAGAAAAGAGAATGCGTGTGTACAGTCAAGAAATGGAACCCCCCCACACACAATACATACCTGTTATATATAAATATATATATATATATATATACGTATCCTATATAAAATATATAGGCCACATATATACCCATTATATATAAAATGGGTATGTTTTATATAGCATAGCTCTGTGCAGACAGACATGCATGTATGTGCCGTGCGTACAGCTTCTGTGTCTTGTATACATATATACGTATATGGCATATACACGTGTACACACTTAAACACGCTTTTGGGGAGGAAAAAGTTTCTACCCTTTGAGGTACTTCTGACTGTTCTAAGATTAAAATTGACGTGAAACAGATGAACGGGAGAAAATCGGACAAAAGTTTAATATCACGTCCACTTGTATACAAGGCAGAGGACCCGGAAAACAGTGACCCCCCCGCCGAAATGGCTGAGGCCACTGCCTTGCACACTGTCTTCAGCCAAAGACCAAAGATGTTGGGGTTGGGGAACCAGTTACGGGAGGTTACCAGGAAAAGCGCAGTAAACGAGGGTAAGGCTGCGATGCAGATTTCAGGCCTGGCCTTCCCCACTGGTCAGAGTTTCTAGGGATTTAGAGCCCGCCCCCTCCTCCCGGTCGGTGAGGGAGACGTCCTTAGAGACGGAGACTTCCCTCATACCTCTAAATGTCCCTTACGAAAGGCTAACTTGTCGCTCTTCAGAGCTTCGCCTGTGTTTGCAGTTTCTTAAAAATAACCAGTCTAAAATAATAGGTCACAACGGGGCGGCCAAATTTGCGGCCCCGCCACAGGCGCACGTATAAAAGAGTCATTGAGTCCTTGCTGTGTGTACCCACTGTTCTAAGCGCTTTGCCCGAGTCAGCCAGTGTAATCCCCGCCGTTGCGCAGATAGCACCATGCAGATCACGGAGCCAGGAAGTGGCAAGGCCGGTGTTTGAACCTGAGCACTCAGGCTCCGTCTCTGTGTCCCTCACCATTCTTGAGGCAGGTGGTACAGTCAATGTCATTCAAGGGTATGGTTGATTTCGTTGGTTGGGCGTTGGTGCTTCTAACCACAAGGGACCTTCAGCCGAGGTGGGGGGTAGATACGGAGACCGCCATTTCTCTTCCTTTCTTCTGCGAGTGCAGGAAAGGGAATAGGGAAGCCCGTTGCTCGTTTGTCGTAATGTTCTCCATGGAAACACACTTTCGATGATGGGTTAGAGTTTTGGAAAGCGATCACAGCTGATTGGGCCATTTCCAATGAGCAAGACGAATGACCCAACTGGAAGACTGCCATTTCGGGGAGCCCATAAAAATAACGTAAATTGGTTATCCTCTCTGAAGATACTTTGGTAGCACCACTGGGCGCCAGGTGACTTGGAAGAACAGCTCTTTGTATACCTTTGTAATTATTATCATTATTTTTGTCCTTATTTTTTTAATAGAGGAGAACACAATTTTGTTACTTTGTTATCCTACTAATTAGCTGGGATATAGGTTTATCTACTATAATGGAACCCCTGAAATGTCAATAATAACTTCCACGTGCCAGAAGTTTTCCTCCAGCCTGGACGTAAAAGTGCCAGCTGGTATGGTGGCTCTCCTCCAGAAAGGATTCCGAGGTCCAGGCTCTGTCTGTCTCATCTTTGTGTCAATACTTCAGACTTGGCTTCCTTTTCATGGTCCAAGATGGCTGCTGCAGCTCCTGCCATCACCTTCATATTCCTGCCAATGGGAAGAAGAAAAGAGTGGGCAGGCTCTTGAAGACCATTCTGGGGATGTTGCTTGTGGCACCTCTCCTTTCCCAGCGGTCAGAACTTGGTCATATGACCACACCTAACTGCGAGCGATTGTGGGAATGGTACTCCTTTGCTGGGGGGCCAGCTAAAAACACAATTACTGCAGAAGAGGAGGGCAGTAGATATTGGAAAACAGGAAGTAGTGTCTGCCACACTTCCATATTAAAAAGAGAAGTAAAATTGGTGAAAACATAATATACACTGTCAGTTTTAAAAATCTCAAAGGTTGGAATAATTTTTTTCTCTCAGAATAATGATAGACTTGTAATCCAGGTTTCATATTAACATTGCAAATATAAAACAAAAAGTCTGCGTAGCCGATGTTATAACCAGGTTGCTACGTCCACAGCAAAGAAAAGGAAGAGCTTTTCCTGTAATCGATAGCGTTAACACATTTCAAATAGAAATTCTCTCGTTTTACGAAATGCTCCAAAGTTCAGATTGTAAACAAGATAGAACAAGAAGATACTGAAATGTTGATGAACATTTGAACAGTATGTTAGATGGTGGGCTCACCCCCTGCTTTGGGTTCGCATTTTTGCAGGGTAAATGGAAGAATAATACGTTTTATAATGTGAAATTAGGCTATTTTATTTTATTTTTTTTAATGCTTATTTTTGAGCAGAAACAGAGGGGAGCACAGAATCCGAAGCAGGCTCCAGGCTCTGAGCTCTCAGCACAGAGCCCGACGTGGGGGCCGGGGCTCATGAACCGAGAGATGGTGACCCCGGGTGGAAGTCAGACACTTTTGAGCCACCCAGGCACTCCCAAAGTAGGCTATTTTAAAGTAATATTCAGCACTCAGGCAGAACCCTATTTCAAGATCAGGTGTAGTGGTCTAGAGAGAACAGGAGGATTGGTGTGTCTTGGGATTGCCTTCTAGTTTTTAAGGTAATATTTAGCATCTCCCTACATAAACATATGTAACGTATATAATATGCGTGTTATATGTGTAGCATATATGATACGTATACTATATATAACGTGTTCAATATGTGTATTATATATCGCACATGTATGCAATATACAATGCATAATATATATGATATATAATATATATTTTTAAGATTTTATTTTTAAGCAACCTCTACACCCAATGTGGGGCTCAAACTTACAACCCCGAGATCAAGAGTCTCATACTCCTCTGACAGCCAGCCACGCGCCCCGAGCGTCTCCCTGCTTGTTAATTATAAGCCTATAGCTTTCAGCCCTTCAGTGTTGTATTCTAAATACTTAAGACCTTTCATCTAAATAATAGTAACTAAGATATACACTATATTTTTCTCACATTAATATAATAAGATGGACTCAGTTATTTTGCTGATCCCATATGGAGTTTGCTTCAGGCCAAGATGTAGAAACAAAATAAACAGGTGACAGGGGGACCTTTCAGTCGCCCCCTCGCAGTAAGCATACGGGCAAGCCATTTTTAAATCACCCAAGCAGGACCAAGCATCAAAGGCAATGGCTGTGTTGGTGGCATGCCCAACAGGAAGCGACCGTGTCTAGAAGGGCTCCCACCTTCCAGCGGTGGCCGCCGAATTCTTTCTCTGACCATCCGTCTTCAGTCCTCTCTTTTCCAGTCGCGTTATTGGCTTCCCCCTTTAGATGATCGTTCCAATTACATTTTTTCCAAACAGGCAGGAACGCCGACCTGCTTGCAGGCGCTTCTCTGAAAAGGATTGCTTCCAAAGCATCTCATTCTGGTCTGCTACTTAATTGTTCGGTGTTCAGACTTTATAGAGACTTCAGTCGTAAGGAAGGAAAGTCATGAAGGAGGGCAGGTGATTTGGGGCTCACGTTGGCTTCCGCAGTTGGAGCATAGATGCCAATAAAGCATTCCGTGCAAAAAGTGTCCGGAATGGCACAACAGTGAAGCCTTGTGTCGATTCAGCATTACTTTGCTCTCTGACCTCGACAGAAACTGCGGAGAAATTCTCCTGTTTTCTTTAGGGGGAAGCAGTACCTTCCAGAGTTCGAGTTTAGAAGCCCGAAGTCAATATTTTGGATTTTATTCTTGGATTTGCTATCGATTAAGCCTGTGACTGTTGGTTCATCCTCCCCTTGGCCTCCGGCTTCTCAGCCAGGGAAAGAAAATGGTGGAAAGGAGATAATGAAGACTCGATGTGGGTGACGATGGGGGAAGGGCTCGGGGTGACGAGGTCTTCAATTTCACCCTTCGGGGCCGTGTTTCCGGCCGGCCACTCAGCTTATCTTGAAACCTTCTCCAGCTCCTTGGAAAGCAGCCACATCCTCCACCTGCGAGGAAGTGGCTTTTCTTCAGGAAATATCTTCCTTGACTTTCCTCCATTTCGTGAGTCACACGGTCCGGTTTATAGCCGAGCCTGCTGTGGTGATTTTGCCAGGCAAGTGCCCAGGGAGCTCGGGGAGCTTGCGCTTGTATGAACCCCTTGGTGGCCCTTTATTTCAGTAGAGCCGGAGCCGGGCTGATGAGCTGTTAAAGCGAATCTGGTCTGAAAAGTCATCGTACAAGGCGAAACTGAGAGACCTTCCGTGGCCTCTCCGGCGGTGTTTCCGACGTGGTAGTCACTAGCTATGTCCATTTGAAGCAGTTTAAATTAAATTAAATTCAGTTCTTTAGACACAATAGCCAGCCGCATTTAAAATGCTCGGCAGTCACACGTGGCGAGAGGCTGCTTGCACTGGACAATGCGGATCTCGTCTGTTTCTGTCGTGGCAGAAAATTCTGTTGGACCCCGCTAGTCTGTAGATAGGCACCTGAGAAAGAACTAATTATGGTACAGCAAGGGGAAGCTTGGCACAGAAGTCAAGAGATGATTCTGTGTGTGTGTTTTTAAGTTTATTTATTTTGAGAGCAAGCGAGCACGTGAGCACCAGTGGAAGAGGGCCGGAGAGAGAGAGAGAGAGAGAAAGAGAGAGAATCCCAAGCAGGCTCCATGCTGTGAGCCTGGAGCCTGACACGGGGCTCAGTGCCACGACTGTGAGATTGTGACCTGAGCTGACCTCAAGAGTCTGACGCTTAACCAGCTGGGCCCCCCGGGCGCCCCAAGGGGATTCTGTTCTGATTCGGGCCCTCCAGAGCTCTGCGAGCATCTCTCTGGACCACTCCAGGCGCCATTCGATGCGTTGATACCACGGCCACTACCTCTGTGTGCTCACGTGTATCATAAAACTAACAGCATGAGGATCTCCTGTTACAGTGTCGTTTTATGGTTTAGCGAGTGGACTTTGGAGTCAGACTGCTGGATTTAAATACCAGTTACCTACAGGAGCACTTCTCCGGGCATCGATGTCCGACTCTGAAACCCAGGGACAAAAGTTTTGTAAGAGTGCTAGGTGGTCGTATGTATATAAAGTGCATAGAACAATGCTTGGCCCATAGAAAACACTCCGCATTTAAGCCGCCGCCATCATCATCATCATCATCATCATCGTCGCGGTTGACCCTTGAATAGTCAGGGGCTAGTGGCGTCCACCCCTACTCAGTGAAAAATCTGTGTATAACTAAGTAAACTCTCTGCCCAAAGTAGGGCTCGAGCCCATGACCCCAAGATCAAGAGTTGCACGCTCTACCGACTGAGCCAGCCGGGGCCCCCTGTATGTAACTATGGATTCCCCCAAAACTTCCGTACTAATAGCGTACAGTTGATCAGAAGCCAAACTGATAACACAAATAGTCGATTAACACACATTTTGTACGTTAGATGTATTATATACTTAAACTAGAGAGAAGAAAATCATCAGGGTGGGGCGCCTGGGTGGCTCAGTCAGCCAGGCACCCAACTCTTGATTTCCGCTCAGGTCATGATCTCCGGGTTCATGTGTTCGAGTCCCACGTCAGGCTCTGCCCTGACACTGTGGAGGTGGCTTGGGGTTCTCTCTCTCCCTCTCTCTCTGCCCCTCCCCTGCTTGCTCGCTCTCTCAATCTCTCCCAAAATAAATAAACTTTTAAAAAAAAGTTTTGTTACAAATGGTGTTTTCAGTTTTTTGGTATTTTGTTTTTTTAGCCTCTTTGCAACATATAAACATACCATGTTGTAGCATCTTAATGGTTCTGTTTTTCTGCATAAATTGAGCCCATTTGGAGAATAAACCACGTAGAACGGCTTTCTCAGGTTTTGTGCTTTGATATTTTGGCTGTATAATTCGTTCTTCTTAAACGAATGGGCTTCGTGTCGGTACTGAGAAACTCTAGAAGTATCTTCTCTTTCAGTGATATTTATGCTCATTACTCTCCGGTTTCATAGATCGCGGAGCTGTAAAAACGCCGATGCCTGTATCCTATGCCCAGAGATTCCGATGTCGTTTTCTGGAGTGTTTCCCGGGCGTAGGAAGTGTTTTAAGCTCCACCGGTGACTGTGAGGCGCAGCCGGGGTTCAGAACCACCGGGCCGGCCTCTCCCCGGTGAGATTTGCTGGTTAATGAGCCACAGCGGTCCGGATGGATTTTCACAGGCTCCTGTCCAGTTTCCCGTTTTTATCGGTGGCGTGGATCAGATCCTGGGACGGTGGGGTCGGGCCGGAAGGAGACTGTAGACGTTAGGTGACAGGTGCCAAAGGCGTCACTGACAAGTGAGGGGGAAGGATGAGTGAGTCTAAGGGGAAGTCAAAGAGGAAGGAATCCGAAGCCTTGTAGTTCCTGCAGATCAAGCCGAGCGAACGCGTGCAGGACGGGGGAAGCTGGGACGAACAGCTGGGGCTGGGTTGCGGTTAGCTGACAGCCGCAGCGGTTAGGACCGTGTACTTAGAAACCAGCCAGTCCCGGGGCTCCTGGGTGGCTCATTCGGTTCAGTCGGGGGGAGTCCGACTTCAGCTCAGGTCGTGATCTCGTGGCTCACGAGTTCGAGTCCCACATCGGGCTGTGTCCTGACAGCACAGAGCCCGCTTCCCATCCTCTGTCCCCTTCTCTCTCCGCCCCTCCCCCTCCCTTAAAAGTAAATAAACATGAACAAGAACGGCAGTCCTTGTTTGGATTCTGTTCTACCGCTTCCTCCTGGGTGATCTGAGGCAGTCCCTGAGCTTCGCCGGGCCTCAGTCTCTCCAGCATGTAGAAGGACTACTAAAAGACGCCTATCTAATTCCATTATTGCCAGAATTAACTAGAAGGACGTATGTGGACTATGAGTGTAGTGCCTGGCCGGTAGTGGGTGATCGAGAAAGACACGATTAGCACCAAGCTGATCTTCATCGTCACCCATTGTAATGAGCCGGCCCGGAGAGCCAGTGCGGCCGGCCGCCGCAGAAACTGCCGGTATCTGGGGCGGGACTCGCTCTTCATTGTGACAAATAACACCATGCTAATCTGTTAGTGCTCGGGAAGACTGGGCGTGGGGTGTACGGGAGCTCTCTATATCTAAAACTGTTCTAAAATAAAAGTTTGTTCAAAAAAGGTATTGTCCACGTGGTACTGCCTTGTTAAATGGGAATGAGGTGTATTTATTTCCAACACACGTTCGTGCGTGAACTCTCTGCTCCGTAAATGGGAAGTCCGTCCTTTTCATTTATTTTTTAATGTTTATTTTTGGGGGAGACAGAGCGCAAGCGGGGGAGGGGCAGGGAGAGAGGAAGACACAGAATCCCAAACAGGCTCCAGGCTCTGAGCCGTCAGCACAGAGCCCGACATGGGGCTCGAACTCCCCAACCGCGAGCTCATGACCTGAGCTCAGGTCAGACAACCATGGTTGTCAACCATCTGAGCCACCCAGGTCCCCCGAGAGCCAGGGTGTTTTTGTTTTAAATATTTCTGGAGCAGAGATCTCTAAGATATATTTTGCATACATATAGGGAACCAAATTTGGTCCGTTTAAAATTTGTTTATTTTGAGAAAATTTTAGAGAAACATCGTAAAAAGGGTACGAAGTTCCTATATTCCATTTACCACGCTTCCCCCTACATGCATAGTCTACACAGCCAGAGGAGGATTATCCGAACCAGGAAATGACGTCAGCACAATACTGTTAACTAAACTACAGCGTCTATTCGGATGCCACCCGTGTCTCCTCTGATAACCATTTTTCTGTTGCAGATCTAGTTCGGGGTCCCACGTGGCATTTCCTTCGTCTCCTCTAACTTGTGACAGTGCCTCAGTTTCTCCTGGTCTTTCAAGGCCCGTACTCTTTTGAAGCGTACCGGTCAGAGAGCATGCCCCTCAAGTTGGGTTTGTCTGATGTTTTCTCACGATTAGATCGAGGTTCCGCCCTTCGAGAAAAATACCACGGGCTGTCTGACATTGTTCCCTTTGCGGTGTGTTCAGTCACAGGACACGTGACATCAGTCTGTTTCGTTGCTGGTGATACTAACTCCGGGCATTTGGTGAAGGGGGCGTCAGTGGATTCTGATCGAGTTTTCTGAGTATCTCTGACGTCGGACGCCGCTGGCGCCATGTTACAATATAGGAGTGAGGAGGAATTCGGCCCAAGCCTGTAAGCGGTTTCAAATAGCGGGGCTTTCTAGATATAATTTTCATCATTTTCTCTCTCCGGTCTCATTTGTTTGCTCAGTGCTGCCGTGGCCCCATTTTCAGAGTTCTGCCCCTCATAGTGGTCGATAAAGCAGATACTCAAGCTGTCAAAAATTGTACATCAAGTAAAAATGACCAGGCTAAAAATCAGGACTTGAGAGGGTCCCCTGGAAGTAAAGTACGTGAACTCTAAAAGGTATTTTTTGAGGCCATTTTTTCCTGCTAACTTTTAAAGGGACGCGCAGTGTTTAATAGTCCATTTTATTTTTTAACATTAAGTTACTTTTGAGAGAGTGAGACACAGGATGTGAGTGGGGGAGGGGCAGAGAGAGAGAGGGAGACACAGAATCTGAAGCAGGTTCCAGGCTCTGAGCCATCAGCACAGAGCCCGATGCGGGGCTTGAACCCACAAACCGTGAGATCGTGACCTGAGCCGAAGTCGGACCCTTAACCGACCGAGCCTCCCAGGCGCCCCTGATAGTCCATTTTAAAGTTAGATAAACCAAGGCGCCTCAGCAGTCCCGTCAACTAAGTGTCCGACTCTCGATTTCGGCTCAGGTCGTGATCTCGCGGTTTATGGGTTTGAGCCCCGTGCAGAGACAGCACAGAGCCTGCTTGGGATTCTCTCTCCCTCTCTTTCCCTGCCCGTCTCCCCACCCTGTCTATCTTTCAAAATAAATAAACTTAAAACAAAATAGACAAATCTGGATTCAAATCTAAATGGTTAAGAGTCAGTTTTAAGGCCACACCAACCTGGATTTAAACCCCTGTATCGCCCCTCGCTCGGAAGCTCTCCAGCGTCTCCACGCCACAGTCTCCACACCCATAAGACCTCTCCAGGGTTGTCGTGAAGACTCAATGAGAAGACGTAAGGCATGTGCCGGGCACTGTGGTTGGACACGGTGGGTGCCCAGTAGACCTCAGCTGCCGCTTTGATATCATCCCACGCAGGGCTCTTGTGGCCTCTTAGGAGCTGACGGAGCGTGAAAAGATAAACAGTTAGCTTTATGCCCTAATTAATCTGCAAGTGGGTTGTAGAACTAATAGACATGGAAGCAGAAGAAGTCTGCGGACTCCTTGGTACGTTTATTCCCTCAGATTTAAGTGCGGTCGGATCATTTTCAAGTAAGCGATACTACTTTTATGCCCATTGTTCCGGAATCTTCCTGAGGGTGACTGTGAAGCATGAAAGGGTATCTTTTGCAGAACTACCACGTAACTAATAAACAAAGGGTATATTGAAGTTCACTTTTTAAAAATTGTTCTGTGGAGTCCGTTTGGGGAGGAACGTGATCGTAGAGACGAGTTTATGGACCGGGGTGGTGGTTTCCTACCCCGACAGCTGCTCTATCCGTGGAAGTATTAGATCTCGCTAATGGATTTAATCTTAAACTGTGAACGACGTTAGGTGGGACATCTCCGCAAAGAAAAAAAACCCCATAAGAATGCTAGATTTGCTCCGTTTCTAGGAAGGCAGGGTCTAGTCAGGTGCGGTTTGGAAAACAGAAGTCTCTGATTGTGCGTTTCAACTCTCATGTGATCAAGTGTCATTTCAAACGAAAAGTCGCCAGAGCTTAGCTCTAGGGAAAATGGTTGGTTTTTACTGTGTATCCAATCTTCAAAACATGGGGGCCAACAGAATCAAATCGAGCGCTCGCCCCCTCCCCTCCCCCGCAATGGGGACATGGTGTCCTAGAAACAGCCAGACCTATGCTAGGGTCCATTCTAGCCCTGAGCCTCCAAAATGGGTCTTTAGAATTAAATTTGGCTATTAGCCCAGATTTACTCAAATTTTTAACAAGCGCCGCTTTGTCCCCAGGCACCCCCCCCCCAGTCCCCAACTTTGTAACAAGTTAGGGGAGGGCGAGTGGGAGGAGGCCCTCGAACAAAAAACAAAAGCAGCTGCCGGAGAGAAAACCCAGTGAAGGGGTGGGGGGGGGAGAGGTGAAGAAAAACAGGGCTGCGGCCGCAGCTGCTCGAATTATCAAAAGAGGACGCCCTCGCTTTGCGTTTGGTCGCTTCGAAGTGTTTGAAGGTTTCTAGATGTTCTTGATTTGGGGAGAGACGAACTCAAGTACGTGCGTGAGGCTGGCGGCTGGACGGATCGGCGAACCCGAGAGGGGACGCTCGCGTCCACACAGCCCTCGCTTCCCTTCAGAATTTCCAACTGTCGCGGGAGGGCGGCAGGGTGAATTGAGAGGTCCGCTGTGTTCTGCCTCGCCCTGTCCCCGCGTCCCGGGAACGGAGGACAGAGCTGGCTCGGGCCAGATCTTCTCCTGTCCGAGACTTAGTAGGGGTTTTCCGGCTTAGGACAGCCGAGGGACAGGTATGCACGGGGCCGAGCCGGGCCGACGGGGAGGACGGCCCTCTCGATCGGCTTCCTGGGACACTCCGGTGCTAGCGAGTTGCATACGCGGCTGGGACGAACAATCCGGAGTACCTGGGGCCCCGCAGAGGACGCAGAAGGGCCAGCCGGCCTAGACGCCTCTCCGGGAGCCGCCCATTGCCCGCTGGCACAGACGGCTTCCGCGCGCGTGATACTGACATCCTTCCGCGCGCGTGATACTGACATCCTTGCCTTTCTTAGAACCGGGCGCGAGTTCTGCATTTTCCGGGGAGCCCGCTCTGAAAGGCAGTGTTCTCGCGGCATTTAGGACCTTATTCCATGGCAGCCACTGAACCTCTAAGAAGCTCGAAAGGCCTAAAACTCTCAATAGAGCCATGTTCGAGTACAGGACGACGTGGTCTTCTAAAGGCCATAGCACGTCCTTGCAGCAAAACACGATTTGACTTTTCTCGAAGGCAGAAGCAGGCCCCGGCTGCAGGAAGCCTGTCCTGGCCTCACTCTGTCTCTGGCCCAGAGACACGCTTCTTGTTCAGGGGGCCGCTGCTGTCCTGAGTTTGAGAGAGATCCGGAGGCCTCGTGGATGGACAAGGCATCAGGTGCTTGCCTGGTCAAGCCTTAAGGATCCGCTTGGAATCTTTGCCCTCCAATCCCTGCCACCCCCAGAATATCAGGCGTGAGTCGCGGCTGGTGTCAGACATCTAGGGAATTCCCAGCTCACGGAGTCCGACACAGGGATCAGCAAAATGTGTCCGCAAAGAGCCAGAGAGTAAATGTCCGTCAGCGCTACTCACCCGTGCCATCGTAGTGCAAAAGCAGCCCGAGGCGATCCGGAACCGAAGGGGCGTGACCGTGTGCCAATAAAACTTTATTTACAAGAACAGGCAGCAAGCCAGATCTGGCCTTCGGGCTAGAGCTTGCCGACCCCCCGTCTAAAGTAAGGGCTTCTAAAGGGCTCCACACACTTCTGAGGGGTTCCTGGGGACAGAACTCAGACAGGATTGGATTAGGAAGAACATAATCGAGAGACAGAGAATAAGCGGGGGAGGGGCAGAGAGAGAGGGAGACACAGGATCCGAAGCAGGCTCCAGGCTCCGAGCCGTCAGCACAAAGCCCCAGGCGGGGCATGAACTCATGGACAGTGAGTTTGGCAAATCACGGTGACTCTAGCAGTGCCCGTGACTTTGTCATTAATAGAAATCACAGATCTATGCGTGTTTCATTGTAGTTGTGGCAGAGATCTCAAAATATTGTTGCGGTCATCACTACTTTGCAATTGTATACATGCCCTCCCCGCAGTGAATTGAGGGGAAACCTTTTCTACACGTACATACGATGACATGTTAGGTGATTACATATATTCTTTATATATTTCAGCTTTTTAAATGTTGATAGCCCTACTTCAGTTTAGTTCATTTTCTTCCAAATGCTCCGTTTTATATCATGCAGTAAACACATTGTTCCGAGCAGGTGTCCCGAGGGTGGAGTCGATGGCCAAGGGGACGGAAGCTCCATGCTGCTGCTACCTGGTCTCGGAGAGAACCCCGCTTGTCAAGTGATTCTGTTCCTCCGCTCCCAGCCACTGAGGGGCGCTCGGCTCCCGCTCTGCCCGTGACGCCTGTCCTTCCCACTTCCGCGGCCCCGCCCAGCCTTCACACCCAGCGGGCTCTGCCACCCCGGGCCAGACACAGACACTCACATCCGGCTCCGCCTTGTGGTTGTGTCGTATTTGTTGGTGTAGGTTTATGCCTTGGCCTGAGTGGGACGGTCACCTCCGAAACCCACCGGGTCTGTGATGCCTTTTGGGAAGGAACCACTTCTCCCAGCCCTCGGGGAACCCTACCCAGAGTAACGTGCAGTTAGATGGTGACCTCCTGCCTTCCTGAGCACTCCGGCGACCGGGGGGGGGGGGGGGGGAGACCCAGGGACCCGTGTGACAAAACGATAATGCCTGCCAGCCTAGGGGTTAGACCCTCATGTTTCGATTCTGCTAGCTGCTGGCTCGGGCAAAGTGATTGTATTTATTCTCTCTGAGCTTCGGTTTCCGCATCGCAGTCGGACGTCGCGCTTGCCTGACGGGGCGTTGTGAAAAGTAGACAATACGCCGACTCTGAGAAGAATGCCTAGCACGGTGCACGTCGCATGGCTAAGGCTCAGTAACCGGCAGGTAGTACTTGCCCAGCTTGGCGTTAGGCTGGCCCTGTGACCGGCAGAGAAGCCCCGAAATCCTAGGCGGGAGACAAACGGATGGAGATGTCTGGGGCCTGGTACCACGGGGCTTTCACCTGGCAGAGTCCCCATCGGCCATGAGGGTCCAGAAGAGGAGCCCTAGGACAGAGCGGCCCCGGGAAAGAACACGAGAGCCAGTCCGTCCCGGACGTTCAGGGATTCCTTGACGACGTCCCCTCGGTGAAGCTTTGACCCCGATGCCTGGAACAGGTTGCTTGGAGGTCATTTCTGGGAACTACCGTCCAGCCCCAGAGAGTCCCAGGCTGGTTCTAGGCTCCCCTGGTAGAGTCCCACTATGGACATACCCATTCGTATCCACCTGGGTGCCTTCCCCTGAGCCTCCTTCCGGCTCAGTGGAGCCTGATCCTTGGCACTTTTTCTGCGTGGCTGGGTCACCTGAGCCTTGGGTAGGTCACCCTGTGGCCCAGCTGCTCGTTTGCTTTCAGGGGCGGGGGGAGTGGCACCAGTAGCTGTCTTTGGGATTGTGGAGGCTGTCTGCATAGAGAGAGGCCGGCCTCTCTGATTGGATTGGCATTTGGGTGTGAGTGTGGATCGTGAGCCCCGACTCGGGAGGGAGACAGAAGCCTGAGGTCCTTCTGGTCTCCTTCCTGATTTTCTGCTAGCTTTGGGGTGGCTCTTTAAGGTGAGAGCTTTTTTTTTTTTTTTTTTAAGTTATTTTGGGAGAGAAAGAGAGTGAACACCGGGGAAGGGCAGAGAGAGAGGGAGACACAGAATCCCAAGCAGGCTCCAGGCTCCGAGCCGTCAGCACAGAGTCCGACGCGGGGCTTGAACCCACGAATCGTGAGATCATGACCTGAAGCGGAGTCAGACACTTAACCGACTGAGCCCCCCAGGCATCTCTCACCTTTAACAATTAATTGAGGGGAAACACTTATGTATTTAGGCCCGAAGTATTTCCTCCTTGTTTTTTGAAGGTACCTATCCTCAGAAAGGAATAAAGAAAGATCTTATTCAGTAGAATTCTATGGGAAAAGAGAGAAGAGAGAGAGAGAGGATCCTATTTGTATTTCTCTGGTGAAGGATCTTGTGTCACAGAAGAATCTTGCTGCAGGGGGGGGGTCTACCAGGAAAACCTCACCCTTGGGTTCCTGTTACATAGTCAACTACTTTTCCGCTTTCACTAATACCCTAATGATCGTAGAGGACCTCGAACTCCGACCGACAAATGAGGAGTCTCGATACTAGAAGCTTACGCTTCGTCACTCTCCACTTCTGTGTGACACTTAATTCTTTTTTTAAAATTAAAACTTAAAACCAGAGGCCATTTAATTCATTCGTAATGGGAGATAAAATCAGCAGGCAGACTTGGGCCTTCGAAGCCCCTCTTTCTGGGTTGGGAAACCTTTCTGGGGTCTCCATGTCAGTCATCGGTGGAGCGCAGGGTGACAGCAGGGAGGAAACGTAGAGTTCGCAGCCGAGTTCTTGCGCTCTGTGCCGTCTGCAGATACAAGAGCCCTTTCTCTGCTCCGGCCGTAGATTCGAGCGCGGAGCCCCCAAAGCAAGCAGGCAAAAATCTTTGGATTGTGTAGCGTTGACCCCGCGTGTCTGGCTCGACTCTGGGAACAAGAGGTCCTTGCTTCTGGCAGGGCCGGGGAAGGCTGGAAACAAATCATGGCAGGAGGAACGGATTGAGCAAGAATAATTTTTGTAGACTCAGGAGACCGAGGCGTCTTTTCAGACCAGGAAGCGGGACATTCTGGACCGTAACCCAAGAAGGGAGACAAAAGCCAGTGAACCCTTGAGGGAGGAAATGAAATTCTCTCTGGGCCGGCGCAGGTCACGGCTTTCCTCCACATCTTCGTGTGTCTATAAACTCAGTGTTTGCCGTGGTTATTTTGCATTTCCTCTGCATTTTTATGGCCCCCTCAATGACCGTTTTATGCCGAGTCAGGAGAATCAAGGATGTTTTCGATAGGGCGCCCCTTGCCTCCCGGAGGGATGAAGATGATGCTTCCTGATGACTGTGTGTCCTTCTGGAACCAGATTTACATTCAGCTGATGTTTTTCAAGCACCGGCCTAGGCGATTCCAACGTCTGTTCCCTCACCTCCTCAAAGCAACCTTAGCTTAGAGATAGGACAGTGGGGCCCGGGGAGGTGAAGGGGCGTCGCGGGTCACAGACGGGCTCGCGTGCAGACCCCTCTCTGTGAATCTGGAACTCTCTCCGCAGCTGCATCCTGTGTTCACACTGCGTTCGTCGTCAGACAGAAATAGGGCTAGACATCTCTGGAGGCCTCAGACTCTAGTCGATGGAATATTCGAGTATCCTCTAATTCCTATGGATCCGAATCTGAATTCAGAAGAAGGATCCCGTGTTTTCCCACCGCACCCGAGGTGAAGAAGCTGAGCGGTCTTAGAAACATGGTCAGTTCTGCCGCGACTCCCGCTTCGAAACCACAGATGCGTTCCAACGAGACGGATATATCGGGGAACAGTAAGGAGCAGGATCTCACAGTTGCTTCCGGGCCCGTGTTCTCCCGCTGAGACGCTCGGTAAGAGCCGAGAACTGCCTTCCCGCCCCGAGCCGAGCTGAGGTGCACAGAACGCGCCCGGGAGCATGCGTCGTCCGCGAGCTTCCCGGCGCGCCCCGCGCGCTCGGAGCCGCCCCCGCCCCCGCCTGGGGACAGCGCCCCCGTTTCCGGTCCCCTCCCTGCACGCCTGCGCGGCAGCCCTCCGACGCCTCCCGCACCCGCAAACTTCAGGGCTTCATTCACGGTGAAGTAGAATACTTCTGGTCCTATTTCCTCACCCTTCAATGTGTGTGACCTGATGCTACCATTTTTACTGGGTTTCTATCTTTGTTTTAATATGTGTCACTGATGAAGTTTTTGAGTACTGTGTCTCTACCCCCATTTTTTCCCATAATCCCTGAGTTTTTTTTTTTTTTTTTTATTGTGTTTTTACAAAGAGCGATGGTTCTTTTCGGACTGCTTCTGTGGCGTGGAGATGGCTTGGGATTCTCTCTTTCCTTCTGTCCCTCCCTGGCTCGTGTGCACACTTGGCGTGCTCTCTCTCTCTCTCTCTAAAACAAAAAGGTGTATTATTTATTGGGCCACAAATGAATAGATGTTTTGCCAAAACCCCCCAAATTCATGACATTTAAAAATCTTATAACTGGAGGGGCGCCTGGGCGGCTCAGTCGGTTAAGCGTCCAACTTTGGCTCAGGTCGTGATCTCTCGGTTCGTGAGTTCGAGCCCCGCATCAGGCTCTGTGCTGACAGTTCAGAGCCTGGAGCCGGCTTCAGATTCTGTGTCTCCCTCTCTCTCTGCCCCTCCCCTGCTCACACTCTGTCTCTATCTAAAAAAATAAACATTTGAAAAAAATTTAAAGAAAAATCTTACAACTGGAGAGGATGATTAAATAGACAAAAGAAAAGCTAACGTTTTATGAAAACCTCCTTAATGCCAGGTTGCGGCAGACACCTTCTGGTAATCAGCGCATGTCATCCTCACGGCAACCTGCTCAGTGGTCAGGAACCGAGGCTCGGAAGCAGAGCGATTACTCAAGGTCCCTACAGTTTGCAAGTGGCCTCTGAGGGCCGGCCGCGTGTCCCCACACTGTCCCAGTCCTGAGCCTCATGTTCCCGGCTTCTCCCCCGGGAAGTACTAGTGAGTTCCTGTGCGTTTTCCAAGGGTCCGTTTACCCGTGACTACATCGGTGTCTTAGAAATTTTTGACTTTTAAGAGATCATTTCCCTACGAGTGTTTCTCAGTCTTTTTATTTATTATCTACTTGCCCCCGCAAGAAGACTTTTTAGACTTTTTAGACATTTTTTTTCCTAATCGGCTCCCCGTGAAATCTGTCTAGTACCACAGGCACACAGCGTATATGTTTACGTACTCTGTGTATATTTGTACTTTCGACATAAAAAGAGTAAGGTCGGATTTTGCCCCTCAACCCGTTTTCATCCTGTCGGGCTGCGGGGGATGTTGCCCCAGTTGAAAACGCGCATTTCTGCATATAAACAGATCTGCTGTTGAGATTAATATCAGACTGCCTTAGAACAGCATCCTTGAGTTCGTGGAGGACAAGTACTGTTGCTGGTTGTGTTGCCTGTTGCCTTGTGAGTAAGCCCGACAGGGAAGCATGCAGTTCGCGACCGTGACCCCAAGCTCTAGCCTCCATGCGAGGGCGAGGCCGAGGAACCAGGGCGTGATTCCTCAGTTTCCCTCCCTCCCCCCACCTCCATCACATTTAGGCAAAAACAGATGGAAAGCAGTCACCCGTTGAGTAAGAAGTGACTGCTGTGTCAGCCGGATTTGGCCTCTTTAGTTGCACATCATGATCCTTCTCAGATCCCGAAAGCCAGATCCCAAGCTGGGGGAGCAGACGAGTGCGGCTTCGACGCTCACGTGCGTCAGAACCGGCCACGGATCTTGCTAAAAGACCGATTCCGAGTCGGCAGGCCGCGCATGGGGCCTGCGAGTCTTCATTTCCGACACGCTCCCGGAGGCCGCTGGTCCTGGCCAGCTCTGAGCAGCAGGATCCCAAGAGGGCACGGAGGCAGTAATAAAGGGTCCTCAGACTCTCTTCAGAATTCCAGAAAGTCTAAATCAGGGCTTCTCCACCGGGGGCGATTTGTTGCCCAGGGGCCACTTGGCAGTGTCTGCGGACATTTTTGATTGTTCCATCTGGGGGTGGCCCTGGCATCGGCCGGGCGGGGGCCGGGGATGCTGCGAAATAGTCCACGGGGCACACGGGACAGCCCCGCCGCGAAGAATCGTCTGGGCCCAGATGGTCGCTAGTGCCTCATCTGGAAAGCCCCGCCTCAAGGAAACCCCTCGCTCCCCTCCAGTAAGGCAGCACAGACTCCTCCAGACACCCCCTTTCCTTCTTGACGAGAGTGATACTAACATGGCATCCCAGCAGCCAGATAGTTTGTTGTGGTCAAGTGCTGCACTTGACATTAATAGCTACCTCTAATCAGTTTCGCATGGGTGAAGGAAATTAACGGTGGCGGAAAGAAATGCAGTTAAGTAGATTAAGAGGAAAACACTTGGAAGCATGAGCTGTCCAGGGAGATCTACACGTCCGCGTGAGCGAGCCCATCTGGACTTTTTTGGGACAGATTTGGGACATTCCTTTGGACTCTCGAACACGACTTGCAGCTGGATGGGAAAGCGGGTCGGGGGATCCACAGATGGAAGACTCTCTTTAACAATAGAAATGATGCCCGGCGGCCAGATGTCGCCCTCCAGAGAGTAACAAGCACAGATTCCCACGTAGGTGCGGGCGAGCCTGTTTACAGCCGGTCTCGTTGCCCCGGACGGACAGATGGCAGTGTCTGGATCCCTGAATGCCGCTGGTCTTAAAAGCATTTGAAACGACAAGAGCAGGAGATAAAGGTGGCTCGTGTGAGGCCGGCCCGTTTGAGAATTCTTTCCTGTCAAGCGTGATTTTTCCATTTGGCTTAAAAGAATTTTAATACCCCGCACTTTGCTCCCGGGAGGTAGTTTGAAGTTGAACTAGAGTCTCTCTCGGAAGATGACATGTCAGTTGGCGTGAACTGAATAACGCCGATCCGCTTGTAGAAGGGAGAAAAGATTTGTTGGGTCATTTCAGAGGGTTTTAAAACTTGACCCTGAGGGGGGCACCTGGGGGGCTCAGTCGGTTGAGCGTCCGACTTCAGCTCAGGTCATGATCTCGCAGTTCTCGAGTTCAAGCCCCGCATCAGGCTCAGTACTGACAGCTCAGAGCCTGGAGCCTGCTTTGGATTCTGTGTCTCCCCCTCACTGCCTCTCCCCTGCTCATCCTCTGTCTCTCTCTCTCTCAATAATAAATAAACGTTAAAAAAAAAAAACTTGACCCTGATGGCGGAAAGCATCTGAGAAATACAATCCTAGCAAACCTTAAGACCAGTGGAATTTTATAGACCGGGCTCACCTGTTGGGCGGGACTTGTTGAGTCTGCATGTCATATGTACTTGAGAAAACCCAGACTTTTCCTACAAGTGCAAAGGTGTCTGTCGACCAGTTGACTTGGTCATCTGGAATAAATTGGCGTTATTTTTTGTCCCCACTCCTAAAATCGAATTCATCAGCTGAACCGTAACAACTTAACTTCTCTTGTTTAATTTTTAAAATGCCAGACTGTCCCATCTTCTGCCTGTCTCCATGTAACTCTTCCGTCAGAGTGAACCACACGAACCCACCAACCCGTGCCCATTTTCTCACGTACGAAATCAGCAGTCACGTACGGTCAAGTCTGATATTTAGTCAGGCATTTTTTTTTTTAGTTTATTTCTTTTGAGAGAGAGCTCGCGCGTGCCAACAGGGGAAGGGCCGAGAGAGAGAAGCCCAAGCAGGCTCCGGAGTCAGCGCAGAACCCGACGCGGGACCGGGTCCCCTGCGCGCCGTGAGATCACAGCCTGAGCCGAGATCAAGAGTTGGCTGCTTCACCGACTGAGCCACCCGGGCGCCCCTCAGTCATGTGTTTTAAATCTTGTCTTAAAAATAGCTCAGAGAAGTACAAGGATGAGTGACACACAGGTATAACGTGTGTTTTTCTGAATAGCCGGTTCTGACCGTCGTGTTTTTCATCTCCCCGCGGGCCTCGGTTTCACACCAGTAACACCTCTCAGTGATGGGTGGCACTTGAAACTATACAATGCGTGAGTCACAGTGCTTCCTTCTGTTACTTTCCAGACATGCAGAGGTCTCATTTCTCTTAATTTTAAAATGATGAGCTACTTACCTTCCAGGCATACATGTTTCAAGATTCTTGTTCATAAGCACTGTATTTAAGATCTAAAAAACAAAACCCTACTCGTATCAGCATTTCCGTCTCAGCATCTGGACATCTGGTATCTTAAGATATTGACAGCTATTCCCAGGGGGGAAGTGGGGATTTTGAGGTCACAGGAGTGTCTGGAACACTGGGATTTAAAAAGTAGTTGCTTTGCTGCAAATTTTCTAAAGTCCCTCACTCGTTTCCATGATAGAGATACAAATTGTATCATTTTTCAAAGTTGTTTCATTGTGGAACACCTATTAATCTCTCTTGGAACACACGGTCCTGGTCCTCCGTATACACTCTGGAAAATTCTGTTCCATGCTAGTCACTTTCCAGAAAGTTTTGTTGCTAACTGGCTATGATTTTGTCCCCACCCCCACCCCCAGATGATATCTGTTATTTTTTTTATCCAGCTTTTGGTCTGTTCCAAAATACACATGGGCCTGACCTAAGAATTTTGCAAAAGGAATATCATTACCCTCTCGGGAAATGCAAGCGGCATGTTTCAACACATGGTTAGAAATCTTAAAACAACGAAAAATGAAAAAAAAAAACCAGATTATTATGATGTGCAGAAATTAGATTTGCAGGTTTATCGGTGGCCATCGTCCGGGCCTTACTGTGGGGCGGGGTCACAGCAGGGTGACCCTAAGGAGCCCGGTGGCCCCTCTGGGCTGTTGCGATTTTGTGGGTATAGTTAGAAGCTGTAAAGAAAGCAGAGAGCATCGTCCAAGGTGCCCCGGTGGGCACTCTCAAATTAAGATCTCCCATGACGAGAAAACGTCCCCAAAAGAAGATATTTGCATGGCAAGTAACGACCTCTCTACTCACCAAGACGATGTCGTAACATTTCAGGGAAAGCAGCGATAGTAACTCGCCTGCTGTTGTCTTTCATGTCTCTTGGGGCCGAGCGGTCGTCGGAGAGGAGGATGGGAGGGCCCGGTGTGGCTCTCTGCTTCCACAAACCCCCCCCCCCACGTCCTCGCAAATCTGTACGTGATTTCCTTAAACTAAGTTAAAAGCAGCAGGCTTCTTTCGTGGTAGACTCGAGATCTATCAAGAGGTCCCAGAGCAAATTGCCATCTGGAAAAGAACCCAGCATTGTATTTCTAACCTCATGAGGTGTTACGAATTTTTGTTCAACGTCAGTGATCAACAAGCGAACGAAGCCGTGATTTCATTTGTAGCAGAAAGTTACAACCAAGTGCCTCAGCCTATGATTCAGCTGTTCGGAACAAGTCGGTAAATTAGGAATGTTAATGCGGAACCCTAAGAGAAACGAGACAGACTCCAGGACCCGCGCAGGAAGGAACGGCTTTCCGGAAACGCACACAGGTGGAGTTCGGGTAGCAATTTCGAGATCAACTTGTACTGTCAGCTGATCCGTTTAGCTAGAGTTGGTAGTGTCCCGCCTGCATTCACCACAATAGCACGACATCGTTTTCCCCCCCGAGTCTTTCGGCGCCAGAGTGGGGGTTTAGGTTGGAGAGGAAGAGCTCCGTGTCCTCCCTGCGGTGGCCGTCACGTGCACTCATCTAATCTGCGGGCTTGCTTAAAAGCTTAGTGGGCACAGATGTGTTCGGGTCACCTGGAGGGGATCAGAGCGGCCAGGCTTTGCTCCTTTGTCTCCACTCTGCGCTGCGGAAACCGCGTCCCCAGAGAGGCCCTGCAGAGAGAACTCATCCCCCAGCGACAGCGGGAACCGGCTTTGCTGACACCCCCCCGCCCCCCGGGGAGGATCCAGGCTTCGCGCCAGCCGCACTCTCCCCGTGAGGTCTCCGGGGACGGGAGAGACGGGACGCCCTGCAGGGCGGCAGCCTGTTCCCTGAGATCTCCGGCATGTCACGTCGAAGACTCCCGGGAGAGGAGGAGAGAGACCGCCAGCAGGGCGCCCCTCCCCGCACGGCAGGGAAGCAGCCGCTGGCTCCTCGTGGGCAGGGGCCTGATGACAGAGGCCCCCGCGCACCGTGCTCAGTCGCCCTCAGCACAGGAAATCGGCCAGCTGGCAGCAGAGCGCCCCTGCGCGGACTCGGGGCAGGTCCAGTCCGTGGGGGAGAGTCAAGACGCCGGCCCTAGGTGACTTCCGGGGTCTGAGCCTTTACTTGCCCACTCTTAAAAACCTTTGGCTCTCCCGGGCCCAGGGAGCAGAGCACTGAAAGGAAGCAGGGAAAAGAAGGCAGATCGAGGCTAGTGCCCGATATGAATCGTCCTCCGTGCCAGTTGTACGTGGCGCGGAGAGAAGGTGGAAGGCAGTCTTTGGCAGGAGGAGTGTTGCTTCGTGGTAGGTGCGGCCGGCGCAGCCAGCCCGCCGTCCCACTCGAGCTGGCGGCTCAGTTGAAGCTGGGAGGGAAATCCGGTTATTTGAGAAACTCCGAGAACAGTGAGCCTTTCAGAGGGGATTCTTAGGCAGGAGATCTTGAGAATCCCCGAGACCGTGTTTAAGAAATGCTACGTTTAGGGGGCACCTGAGCGGCTCGGTCGGTCAAGCGTTTGACTCTTGATTCCGGCTCAGGCTATGATCTCACAGTCCGTGAGTTGGAGCCCCGTGTTGGGCTCTGCGCAGACAGCCAGAGCCTGCTTTGGATTCTCCCCACCCGTCAAAGTAAATCAATAAACATTAAAAAACAAAAAGAAAGGCTACATTTAGGGGTGCCTGGGTGGCTCAGTTGGTTAAATGGCTGACTCTTGATTTCGGCTCAGGTCATGATCTCCCAGTTCATGGGATCAAGCCCCACGTCGGGCTCTGCGCTGACAGCACGGAGCCAGCTTGGAATTCTCTTTCTCTCTCCCTGCCTCTCTCTGCCCCTCCCGTGCTCTGTCTGTATCTCTCTCTCAAAATAAACAAACATCAATTAAAAAATGCTACATTTATAGCAAAAGCGTTTAACTGGATAGAAGTTAGGAGAAACCCAACTGCCGGCTTACAGACGTAATTTCGGGATCAAATCCGGTTACCACGTGGCCGTCTGGATCAGCAGTTGCCAAACTCTGACCCATGGACCAAGTCTGGCCTGCCGCCTGCTTTTGCAGGGCTCACAGGTTAAGAATGGCTTTTATATTCTTCAATGGTTGAAAGCAGAAGAATATTTCACGAGAGGTGCAGGTTCTGTGCAATTCAAATTTCAGTAAATAAAGTTTTATTGCGACACAGCCGTGCCCGTTCGTTTTCATGTGATCCGTGGCCGTCTTTGTGCTCGGGTTGTTGTGACAGACCGCGTGTGGCCTGCGAGGCCTAAAGTATTTCCTGTCTGGCTCTTTACCAGAAGAGTTCCCTGACCCCTGATTTACACGATCCAGATGGCGCTGGCGTGAAGTCCCGTTCGACCACCTTCCCGACGAGGTCACCCAGTAGTTACGATTGCTCGTGGAGGACCCGTACGTCCCCGCGGAGAAGTCCGCCAAAGTGCTCGCTCAGGACAAGGCCAGGCGAGGGCGTGCTAGCCACTGCAGCCTCGTGCTGGGAAACCTCACAGGCAAGCCCGCTCTGCCCCGCCCCCCCCCCCCGCCCAGTGCCTGTCCAGAGGTCGGACACAGGAGCTAACGGGGATCTGGCGGAGAAGACCACCGCAGAGTTTCAGTTCTGGCTACTAGAGGGGAAAGTCCTCTCTTCATCCTTCACCCGGCCCACGAGACTTTTCCTTTTCCTCTTCCTCTCCGGCTTACAGTGGTCAGCCTGACCCCGGTGATTCGGGGCATGGCTGGCTTCATTCTCCTCGCCGTCCGCGGATCTTGTTAATCGATCACTTGGCTGCACGTCCGGCTCCTTCGTCAGCTGGGAAGCACTTTGAGGGCGATGGTTGCCGCTCGTTCAACTTGGCACCGAGCCTGACACATGATAAGGTGCCTGACCAACCTTGGTCCAGTGGACAAATGGCCACGTGTGCGTTAACCGGGTGTTTCGCTCAGTATTTAGGATGGAAGTCTCAACGCGTTTCCTGTTTGTACAGGAACATGCTTGGAACCCCTTTCCCTGGAATTAGAAAAGTTAGTGCGTTCTTTTGAGCTCCTAAGTTTTGCCCTTAAGCCTGTCCTTGCCTTGCTGCTTTAGGGGTGGGAACGGACTTAGCGGTGCTAACCGTTCCGAGTGTGAACATCTCCCCCCTTGTTAATAACGAGTTCCCGCACAGCACAACCGCCTTCCGTGAGGAAAACGGAATTGGAATTCCACACCAGAACATTCTGTAAAGGAAACTCCCCGAGATGCATTTAAGGTTAAAACTAAGTTTTCATGACACAAGTCAGAGAATAGATTTCCTATTTTCTCTTTCCCTTTCGTTGCCTCAGATCATCTTTGCCCAGGGGGACGTGCTTGAGGAGTAGAATGTGGGGGAGCAGAGGCATGGTCAGCAAAGTGGGGTTCGTGAGGTGGTTCACTAGGCGCAAGAAGGAAATACACCTCTGCATTTATTTGAAAATAAATTCAGGGCATCTGGCTGCCTCAGTCGGCTAAGCGTCCTACTTCGGCTCAGGTCATGATCTCACGGTTCCTAAGCTTGGGCCTCACGTTGGGCTCACTGCTGTCAGCACAAAGCCGGCTTAGGATCCTCTGTCCCCCTCTCCCTCTGCCCCTCCCCGATGCACGCGCACGCTCTCTCAGAAATAAACATTAAAAAGTTAAAAATAAATAAAACATATACATACTTCTAGTGCTTTACGTAATATGTACCTCAATTCACAGGTGTTGGGGATATGTGAGCTTTTATTCTCAAGAGAGGCGTATCAAAAAATTGGGGGGGGCACCTGGTTGGCTCAGTCTGTAGAGCATGTGACTCTTGATCTTGGGGCCATGAGTTTGAGCCCCATGTTGGGCACGGGGATTACTTAAAAAATTTTGTTAATTGGGAGACTGTTGGGAGAAAGGGTGCCTACTTTCCGACCGTTGGGCGTTGCATAGAAGACCTTTTTGGATAGAAAGCCTCAGAAAAAAGATCCTAAGTTCTGTGTGGAACCCATTGGCACCCCCAGAGAATTTGCTGGTGCCTCAAAGGGAGGGAGGGAGAAGGGAGATAGGTAATCCTAGGTGACTTGAGGAAAATGGAATGGACGAAAGCTCTTCCTTTATTTGCACCAGGAAAGAAAAGGATGTTGGAAGGTATATAAACGTTGCCTTTGTGTGTTTTCCTGAGGACTTTTCTCATCAGTGTTGAGCCTCACAGGTACCTGTTGAGCTTGCCGTCTCTCCAGAAGTCACGTAGTCTCCGCCACTGTGCAACAACCCGCTCTTCAGGTGAGGAAGCCGCACCCAGGGTCGGCAAAGCAGCGTGCCCCGTCTGTGATGCAGGCGTGCGCGAATGCGTGATCGGAGAGGTGGAGGTTTTGTTGTCCGGGAGGAGCTTTACAGAGGAGGCACGAAGACGAAAATCCATCCCGTGTTCACCGTGGCAGTATTAAGAAAGTCTCCAGATTTTGTATGAAGAAGCGAGTCTCCTCAGGCTCCTCGAAATGCTAGTTTGGGGACAGTTCGGGGAGGCCACCCGGTAGGGCATCGCACACGGAAATTCACAGCGTGGGTTGTCTTCTCTCCATCTACTTGAGTGCTCGTCAGAGCTCGTGTATGGAGATTGCCGACGGCTTGTCCGATTAGTTGACCAATAATGACCGAACACTCCAAGATCGCATCGTTAGGCACAAGCTCGGCCTCCGAGATGCTTTCGTTGACCAGGAGCTCCTCGAAGCCCTTTGCAGGGGTCAGCGTTTGGCTAACCCGACAGCCACTGCCGTTCAGAACGCCTGCTTCTACTTCCGCCAGCGGTGTCCAGAAAGAGAGATCCGTGTCTCATCCCCGAGGACCGTGCCGGACAGGAGGTTCGAATGTTCGTTTTCCTAGCCCCGCCATCAGTCGTTTCTCAGGTACACAGTCCGCCGCCTAGGTCTAGAGCACAGCCCGGAAAGAACAATGCCCAGTGCGTGGTAGGCACAATTTTCTGCCTGTGGACATTCACAAGGCTGCATTGTGGAGACAGAAGCCGCTCAAATTGTTCATTGTTCTGCGGCCCCTGCTTTGGCAGCCAGAAGCGAATTCATTATGCGGCGGTTGGCAGGCCTGCCTTCTGTGTGTTTCAGGCCGTGAGTGCAGCAATGCATTCTGTGCCCTCCGCGGCCTCTCGCTGCTCTGGCCTTCCCCTCGGCGTCCCTTCCTCCAGCCCCCCTGCTTTCCCAAACCCAGAGACCAGCGGACTTGTGACTGCTCTCCTCAGATCGGAGGAGATGGTTAGGTGGATAAATCCCCGTCCCCCCCGCCCCGACTCCCAGAGAAACCTACTTTGTTCTCCCATCTGGGCTGGTCAGCCAGCCAGCAAGTATTTACGAGACACCCACAGGGCACACAGCACTGTGTCCGGCCCCCTTTTGGAGGCTGCAAACCCAGACAACCGTCCACCACGGCAGACGTGCCACAGTTCTCCCTTGGTGTTTCCGTCCCCCGAAGTATGACCTCTCGGGCTTGGAGGGAGCTCGAGAAGCAATGGCTGCAAAATTACTGTTTGTAAGGTTTTTGTTTTTTTAATTTATTTGGATTGCTTTGTGCAGCTGGAAAACGAGATTAACACGACCACTCACAAGCTAAGGTACTCTTTTTTATGAATTCCAAGGCAGCGTTTCTCAAACTTTACTGTGCATATGAATCACACGGGGGCTCTAGTTAAACTGCGGGTTCGGATTCAGTACGTCCGCAGTGGGGCCTGGGGCGACCTTCCAGGCGATGTCGGTGCCACTTCGCCACGGACCGCCGGGCTTCAGCAGTAAGTGCTAGAGCGACGGTTCTGATCACCTGGAGAGCATGGGACACCACTGATGCTCAAGCCCCGTCCCCAGAGATTCCGGTTTGATTGGTCTGGGGCTCGGCCTGGGCATGGGGATTTTTTTTTTAATATTTAAAAAAAAAGTTTTATTTACCTATTTTGAGGGAAAGAGGGAGAATCCCAAGCAGGCTCCACACTGGTCTCGATCTCACGATCCTGAGATCACGACTTGAGCTGAAATCAAGGGTTGGACCTAAGCCACCCAGGCGCCCCGTAAAAATCCCTGTAGGTGGTTTCCGCGCACATCATGGGGGAGGCCTCGTAGCTTCGTGCGTGTGAGAAGTGCATGTGTCCTCTTGGAAGGGAGGCTGTGGCTTCCTTTTGGGTCCCGAGTCAGAACGAGCCACGTTCTTCAGCCCTTGACTTGAAGAGGTCGCCCTTGACTGGGGCGGTGGCACCCTGCAGGAGACGGTGGTGGCGTTCACAGGCATGATTGTCACAACCGGAGAGGGGCGCTAACGGGGCCAGGGCTGCCGCTCTGTGTCCTGGGATGCAGGGGACAGTCCCCATGCAAAGCACGACGCGCCCGAATGTCGCTGGTGCCCAGGTCAAGTAACGTGGTGTAACTTTCCTAAGTGCCACCCTCACGGGCTGGGAGCTCTAACACTCCTCCCCTTCCTTCAGTGACCGCTGAGAGTGATTGAGGAATAGCACGTAGCGAACAGCTTGATTCCACGTCTAACTCTATCTTACGGCCTACGACCGGGGCACGTGTTCTGAACTAGGAAGTCGGTTTTCCTCCTGTAGAATCAGGCTATGGAAGTATAAGCTCCCAAAGTCCCTTTCAGTTAAAAATTAAAAAAAAAAAAATGCTCTGATTAAGAGGGTGGAATGGGGAATTACTGTAGGAGGGGTACAGAGTTTCTGCTTCTGATGATGGAAAAGTTCTGGAAATGGATGGTGGCGATGGTTACGTAATACTGTGGATGTATTTAATACCACCGAATGAAAAAGTTTGCGCTAGGCATATTTTGCCACGGTAAAAAAAACAAAAAACACCTGTGCTTCTATGATCATTGGGTTGGACAGTAGACCAGCCATATCTTTGCCCAGTTCGTCGTCTTCTTTTTTGTTAATATTTATTAATTTTTGAGAGGGAGAGAGAACGCGATCGGGGGAGAACGCGGAGAGAAGGGCATACGGGGGAGAACGCAGAGAGAGAAGGGCGTACGGGGGAGCCCAAGCAGGCTCTGCGTGGACATCGACAGCAGCAAGCCCGATGCGGGGCTCGAACTCATGAACCATGAGATCATGACCTGAGCCGAAGTCGGATGCTTCACCGACTGAGCCACCCAGGCACCCCCGTTTGCCTCCCTTCTCCACGTGGTCTTAGACTCTTCTCTCTTCCTAGTACCTGCCCATGGCTTGAAATCATACGGATTTGTGCGATTATTTGAGAACGCCTTTCCCCACTAAACTGCCAGCATTGTGAGCGTAAAGGACCATGTGTTTTGGTCCCCGCGGTATCCCCAATGCCTAGCGCGGTTTTCGTGGGATTTCATAGGCATTCCGCAAATAGTCGTCGGATGGATGGATCTACGACTAGCAGATATGTTAGCCTCCCTGGGAATGGGAGTTGGTCGTTATCCACGCATCCAGATTTAATGCCTTCTATGTTCTGCTTAGAGGAGTTACCGGAAGATGGAGAGTTGGTGCCTAAGCATTGTTTTTCTGACGTTATTCTGTGGGAACTGGCTTAAATTAGGATCGCCTGGAGTAGTTTATTAATGTCACCAGAACCCGGGTGTGTGTTGGAGATTCAGGGTCTTAGCCCCCGCCCCAGACCTGCGGAATCTGCCTTATAAACAAAGCCCCCAGGTAGTGTCTTTGCGTATCCAGAGTCTGTAAGTTCCTCCTTTCTGGTTACCGTCCCATTCCAGTTAGCCTGGAGAGCTGTCGATCACCCGTGAAGGAAAGTGCTGTATATATCCGGCGGCCAGAGAGCCGTCTGCCACGCGAAAATATTTTACAGAGAAAGAGGGATTGTTCCCATCAGAATCAGTTGTGATTCTATGTTAGATAATTGACTTGGGAGACAGAAGCCACAAAAAAAAAAAAAAAAACAACCAAAAAAACCCCACACCACTCTTTTGCTACTTCATTTCTATTCTCGATGTTGGAAACCATCTACCAAGCAAAAGAGGGGGACAGAGGGGGCAGAAAGGGGGTCGCAGGAAACAAGTGGACGGAACGAAGTAATCTTGTCCCGTGTCAAGGAAGAAGAGAAGGCACAAAGTTACATCTTTCTCTCGCAGAGCAGAGAATGTGTTTCCTGTTGGCCCTCGCCGAGAGCCGGAGCATAATGCCTCAGTGTGTGCCGGGCTCCGAACAAAGAACATAGACGCGGCTGGCCAGGCAGAGTTCGAACTGCCAAACGCTGGCTCGGTTCGCAACCACGTGACGCCCGCAACTCCTGCCAGCGGTTCCCAGGGCGAGAGAGAAAGCAGCGTGTGTGTGCGTCTCGCTCCTTCGCCGCTTCGCGTGAAAGACCGTCGAAGGTGATTCACCTTGCGTAGACGTGCAGGCCCTCGCGATTGCAAGCTTTTTCCCCGGCGCCGAGCTTTAAAGCGAACGGCCCTCTGCAAGAACGTGGACTTGACGGCAATCCACGGCTGCAGGCAGAAGTGTTTCAAACGTGCGATATTTTTCGTTCGCGTTTATCAAGTTCCCCGTGTCCTGGGGGACGCCACTAGCGTCACGGCGAAATGGACCCCGAGTGCCGAAAGGGGCCCGCGGGGGTATGTAACGGAGCGGTTCTCGGTTTGTCTGCAGTCACCCCACTCGTAGATTCACACTCTGCGGTTAGGAGCGTGGGCTCTGCAACGCGTGAAATTTGAGGCTGCACGGGTGGTCACCGTGAAACCAGGAAGTCCTCACTCCTGGTCTGCCCCAGAAACCACGGGTCCGCAGACTCGGCTGTCCATTGGAATCAGCCGAGGAACTTTACAAACTTCTGCCTTCTGGCTTCCACCCCCAGGGGTTCGGATTTAACCGTTCCGGGGAGCAGCCGGGCTGGGGACCGCGGCCCCGGGTGACTCCATGGGCAGCCCACCTGGCCGCCGCAGCACACCGGCCTTCTCTCCCAGCGTCGCGGATTGCCGTTTCCACCCTCGGCTTCGGCCAGGAGGGGAGTAAGGCTGAGGGATCGCGTCGATGGCAGGTCTGATAGAAGCTGACCGGTGGGCTCCTGGGACCTCCCCGCGGAGAGGGGGGCCGTCCTCTTGGCACCCTCGTTTCTGGTGTAGTCAAGCCGGGAGGAGGAAGTTCCTGCTGTTCACCCTCATCTGTGTCTCCCCGCAAGGTGGCCCCAGTGCCCTCTGACCCGGAAAACTCAAGGCGATGAACCAAATGAACTCTTTCCCCTTGGCTCGTCGTCGTTTGAGCTCGACTCCCGTGTTCGTTACCAGCAGTGGAAACACAGAGTCTTCCCAGCGGACTCAGCAGGCGCGGATTGGACTGCAGTTAGTGTAGCTGGAAGGCGAAGGCCACCCCTAGAGGGGGCATCCGCGGCTTCGTGCCCCGCCCCGTGCGCCAGCCACCGAGACTAAGGGCTGCTCTCTTTCGCATCATTATCTTCGACCCAGCAGCGACTCAAGGTAGAGAGAAATGGGAGCCGAAAGAAGTCCTCTTGTTCCACGTCGGTCAGTCATGTGGAGAGCTGGGGACATGCCGATGTCAGCAGGAGAGTGAGCGCTTGGCGTTGGATGGCCTCCCTTCACGGACGCCAAGAGGGGAAATGTCTCGAAATTTGGGCGCAGAGGACTGGTTTGGATAGGGGCTTCATCCCTTCCAGGCGGTGTGATGTCAACAGTGCTGGGAACCTATAAATACTGCGGATGTAGGGGAGCAGTTTTCACACGCTCGACTGAAGCGGCCGTAGCCTGAGGCACGCAGTCGTGTAAACACAGAGATGCGGGGATGCGGGATTTACCGGGAATGTTCTAAGATTCCACTGGAGAAGAGTGCGGTGGCCTACAAAGAGATCAATTGAGTTCCTCAAGGCATCGGGTTAAATTAATCATTGATTAAATATGAAAATTTGGGAGGAGATTTTGCTTTCTAATCCAGTGGTTTAAAATTTGGATAAATTTGCATCAATGCATATGCAGAATACTAATTTGGTGAAATCTTTGCAGCACTCAAGGGGGGTGGGGACCGGCATTTGAAGCTTGTTAGCTGTAGGATCCAGGAGAAGGGGGTAGATGGCAAGGTCAAAAATGCATTTCTGGGGCGCCCAGGCGGCTCGGTCGGTTAAGCGTCCGACTCAGCTCATGATCTCACGGTTCGTAAGATGGAGCCCCGTGTCCGGCGAGGAGCCTAATTGGGATTCTCTCTCTCCTTCTCTGCCCCTCCCCTGCTTGCGCCCCCTTAAAATAAATAAATAAACATTAAAAAACATCGTCTCAAAATCCGAACATAAGACACCGTATGGCTTTCCCGTGTAAGGCAAGCCTCGTTTCGCTGCCACGCGCACTTTCCTTCTCTGCTCGTCCCTTGCCGTCGAACACCCGCACTTCCCCCGCTCCATCCTGGTCTGCAGCAGGGGCTGGAGGTGGAGGGACGCGGGGCCACAGGAGGTCGTCCTGGTGCTGCAGCTTCTTTTTACACACATAGAGTGATAAGCGCCTTTGGGTCCTTAGGAAGGGGACAGCGCCCCACCCCCATTCATGCGCTGCCTCCACCCGCCTCTGGAGATTTTGCGCAGGGGGTTGGGCTCAGAAATAGCAGAGGGCAGGATGGGGAGCAGGGCCACCTCCAGAGGTCCTTGCCTCCTCCCTCCCCAACCACACGGTCGGTCGTCGTGCCTCAACGATGGCAAAAGGCTTGCAGGAGTTGTCAGAGATCGCCTCTGTTTGCCCCAGGGGTAACTTCCTGGAGGGAAGAGAAAAAGGTATTTGGCTTACACTTCCCGGACATGTATTTGAACAGCGAAGAATTCTTCCTCCTCTGCAGGTGGGAAGCAAGAGAAGTCGTGGCAAATTTAGTGCTTGCGGTTAGCTAATATGTTTGGGATGAAATCAAGGCCCAGAAATTTGGTTTTTTAGACAGTGTCTGTATACTTCATAATAACCCAGTTCTCTGTGTATAATTATAGCTGTCTTCTGCACAGTTTATGTAGCCTTTGTCAGAAAAATGGCGCAGAATGGTTACAAAAGGATGCCCTGTTCGGGATCGCGGAGTGGGGAACGGGCCTTGTGCCCTAACGAGTTCCTCGATTTCTCCTGAAGGAGTGTTGTAAGCACACATGGCTACCAGCACCTTTGTGCCTTCGGGAGGGTGATCGGGCCCAGTCGGGTGCTCAGCGGTGACTGGTGATGTATGCGAACTCTATGTAGATGCTCAACAAATGTTACTGTCCTGTCCCTTCCTCTGGGTCTCCTCTGCCCCCGCTCTGCGTATTCTCGAATATTCTAGAATATTCTGCGGGGTCACGTCCCCCTGGGCCCATCTGCTCCATGGGTCCTCTCAGGATTTTGAATGCCTTTTTTTTGCAGGCGGGAGAGTGTGTATTTCCTTCTGTTTCTTATTTATGTCTTTGTCTCTTTGATCTGGAGTCCTTGGTCAGGAGCTCAGGCTCAATTATCTAACGTCCGTGGGAACCCTCAGCCCCCTCAGTGACACGCCACCTTGTTTCGTAGCTCTCTAGGGAAAAGATGTGGCAAGAAAATGGAGACTGCTTCGTATTTCTTCTTACACCACAGTTCCAGAACCTTTTAATACGAGCAGATAAAGATGAGGGGAGACCCGCAGGATCTTTAGTTTGGGGAGTCTGCGTTATCAGTGGATAGGTCCTTAAAAACCGTCTTTCTCTGCTTCAGAACAGTGTAGAATTGGCACTAAACGCACTACTCTTGAAATAGATAAAGTGTAGGGCATTAGTCGGCCGTGTGCGTTCGGATAAGTTGAAGGAGGCCTGATGAATTTATTTGACATTTGGACTTTAGAGGAATCGCATATTTGTTTCTAGATTAAAAATCGGATTAAGAGGGGCGCCTGGTTGGCTTGATTGGTAGAATGGGGAATTCTTGATCTCAGGGTCAGGGATTCGAGCCCCACATTGGGTGTGGAGATTACTTTGAAAAAAAAACCCAACTGATTAAGAAAATATGCATTACCAGTGTGGAAAACTATTTCAGATATTTTATCCAATATGAGCTATTCTAGAATATTCTGGGTCCATATTGTCCAATAGAATATGATGTGAGCAATGCGTAATTTTGAAAAGGCTATTAAAAATTATTTAAAACATTAAATAGGGCATCTGGGCGGCTCTGTAGGTTAAGCGTACAACTGGCTCAGGTGATGATCTCATGGTTCGTGAGCTTGAGCCCCGTGTCAGGCTCTGTGCTGACAGCCTGGAGCCTGCTTTGCATTCTGTGTCTCCCTCTCTCTCTCTCTCTCTCTCTCTCTGCCCCTCCCCTGCTTGTGCGCTCTCTCTCTCTCTTTTTCTCAAAAATGAACAAGCATTAAAAAAATAAAAATAAAAATTATTTAAAGATTAAAAGCTGGTAAAATTAATGATCTAATGTATTTAACCTAATGTATCCAAACTGTTACTTCAACATGTAGCCTAAAAATTGAGATATTTTAAACGATTTTTCACGCTAGATCTTTTTGAAGTCCAGTGTGAATCTTACCTTTAAAACACTTCTCCGGGGCGCCTGGGTGGCTCAGTCAGTTGGGTGGCCAACTTCGGCTCAGGTCATGATCTCATGGTTCGTGAGTTCAAGCCTCTCATCAGGCTCTGTGCTGACAGCTCAGAGCCTGGAGCCTGCTTTGGATTCTGTGTCTTCCTCTCTCTCTGCCCCTTACTCACTCGCGCTCTTTGTCTCTCAAAAATAAATAAATGTTAAAAAAAATAATAAATAAATAAAACACTTCTCCGTGGGCCTAACCCCGGTCAAGTGCTCAATGGTGACCTGGGGCTGGTGACTACCGTACTGGACAACAAAGCGATAGATCTTCATTCTGAAACCCAGATAATGAGAGATTAATCAAGACTCTTGCCCTGATTTAGAAAGATGACTTGTGGGGTGCCTTGGGGGCTCAGTCGGCTAAGCGTCCCACTCTTAAGGTCAGCTCAGGTCATGGTCTTGTGGTTCGTGGGTTTGAGCCCCACGTTGGGCTCTGAGCAGACGGTGTGGAGCCTGCTTGGGATTCTCTCTCTCTCTCTCTCTCTCTCTCTCTCTTTCTTTCTCTCTCTCTGCTCGTGCATGTGCATGCATTCTCTCTCTTCTCTCTCTCTCTCTCTGTCTCTCTCAAAATAAATAAATCAACTTTAAAAAAAAGGAGAAAATGGAATTCTGGCTTCCTTGTGTTTTCTGGGAATGGGAGAGGGCACCAGCGCTGTCGGGTCTCCACCAGAACGGGAGACCGGGCACGACTCCCTGTCACCCGCGACCCCCTCCTCCGCCTCCCCTGGGTTCCACAGAGCATCATTTCCTGCCCGTACAGGCGTGGAGCGAGGCCTCCGCCCTGACGGCGGTCCGCTCTTTCTGACGATGACGGCAGCACGCGTGTGCTTGCCCGTTTCCAGCCCAGTCGGTGGGTGTGTGAGCGAAGGGTCTTCTGTGTTCTTGGCAAAGCGAGGGAAAAGAAATCCTCCCAGAAGCCGAACGTTGTCGGTAACGAATCAAATGGCCGGGCTCCGTTCTTCAAAAACGAGAAGCTGGCTCTGACACCCCCTCCCTCCCCCAGAGTGAAATTGATTTTCAGGTAAGGATAATGGATTCATACGGATGGTTCGTTCGTGGGGATTTGCTAGAAATGCAGATTCTTGGGCCCCTTCTCGGCAGACCTCCTGGGTCGGAAACTCTGGCGGTGGGCTCGGCACCGCGGTAAGAAGCCCTCCGGGGGAAGCGCCGCAGAATCGGGGGAGCCGTTGGTTTCTGCTGATAGAGACGGTTGCTCGGGGTGAAAAGTGCTAAGTGGCCCAAGAGCGGAGCCAGCAGAGCCCCGTCCCTTTCATCGTAATCCTTTGCGGGCAGCGCCGCGCATTCAGCTTTAAGCCCTTGAATCCGGCTCTTTGTGTTGGAGGCTGGTCGTGTTTTATTTAAGTTTTTCCTATCAGATGCTACTGTAGGGTGCAGTGTTGACAAGGTTTCTGGGCTGGGTGCTTATCAGAATTTTCCGAGTTGTAGAACTGAAGTAATTATGTCCTGCCCGAGTAGAATTTAATGGTCTAGATTAGAAGAAGTCCCTGGCTGTCCGGATTAAAAAAAAAAAAAAAAAGTCTTCCCGAGAACAACCAGCAGCCTTGTATCTGAATTTAAGAACCATATTTCCAGTTGCCCGTGGGTGATGGTCTACACGGCAACTTCCCTCCAGTGGGTGGGTTTTTTTTGTTTTTTTTTTAATCCCTGGGTGGCTCATTCCACCAGCCAGCCTGTTTGTTCATGGGTCTTTTCCTTGGTTATATAAGATCTGCTTGTCTCGATCCGCTCGGGCGGCTGTGACGAAACACCACCGACTGGAGGGCTCAGAACAGAAATGCGTCTCCCGAGGTTCTGGAGCCCGAGGCCCCAGATCAGGAGGCCGGCAGGTTCCACGGCCGGTGCGAGGCCTCTTCCTGGTGCGGAAGCAGCGCCTTCGGGCTGCGTCCTCACGCGGCGGGAGGGGCCAGGGAGCTCTCTGGAACCTCTTTTATAAGGGCACTAACTCCACTCATGAGGGTCCACCCTCCTGAGCACCCCCCAGAGGCCCCCGGGCCTAATACCTGACACATCACATTGAGGGTTAGGACCGAGGCATGAAATGTGGGGGGCGGGGGCCACATACCTTCGGATCCTAACCCCGAGCTAGGAAAGCAGACGGATACGTTAGCTCCTGGCAGGGGGGTGTTAGATGAACGCTCCAAACAATACAGTGAAATCAAAGGGCATTGGGGCTTTTCTGCTCCTGCTCTCGGTGTCCTGCGGCTGCTGTAACCGACTGCCGGGACGGTGGCTTCACGCGCAAATTTGGTCGCTTAGCTTCCGGAGGTCAGAGGGGGACCGGGGTCGCCCCGGGCTGAAAACAAGGTGTTAGCAAGGCCGCGTTCCTTTCTCCAGGCTCTGGGAAGAAGCCTTTCCCCGGCCCTTCTGGGCCTCCGGGAGCCCCGCCCGGGCCTTGGCTTGCGGCCATCTCCGGCGGAGGCGGGCCGAGTTTTTCTCACGCGGCATCGCTGTGACCCTCTCGCCTCCCTGTTCCGCCGCGAAGGGTGTCGTGACTACGGCGGGCCCACCTGGAGGACCTAGGCTCAACCTCCCTCTTTGAAGGTCCGTCTGCAGCCCTGACCCCCGTTTGCTGTATAATGTAAAGTATTTACAGGTTGCAGGGATGGGGATGGGGACAACTTGGGGAGGGGAGGGGACCACGATTCGGGCCACACAGCAGGCCGCCGAACTTCCTTCCAGCCTCAGTGTCCTGGTCTGTATAACGGGGATGGTCAGTGGCCCGGAAGGATCGCTTCGCGGACAGGAGGAAAAGTACGCGGATGCGCCTGGCCCAGACCTGTTCTTCAGTGAATGCTGGTGACCTTTAATGCGGGTCCGAAATTTTCCAACGTTTTCCTATCCCCAGATCTCGACGTTGCTTCTTAAAAAATTGGTTTTCTTTGCTGCCTTCTCATTCCGACACTCTGTTCCTCAGCACCCCCACCGGTGCGCGGTCCCCAGCCCCACACTGAGAGGGAGATCCACGCATAACCAGAGCGTTCGCACGTGGGGCAGGGAGAGTGACAAGCCCTTCTCGCCGCAGTCCTCTGTTCCTACTTTTCCCTCCAAGCCCTAAATAGGAAAAGAAAATCCACAAAGGTTTGGATTTGATTTTTTTTTAATCAGCTTTATTAAGGTATAATTTTGGATTTTTAGAATTTCTCTGCCTTCTAGATTTGCCTCTGATTGTCTTCTGTCCAGGCCCTCCTGAAATCCTGGTCCAGTCCAACTGCGAGTGACATTTTGGGGGCGGGGGATAATTAGTGAAATTTGAAGAGAGACGGGTGTCGGATGATATTAAGAAGTCGTTAACTCGTGTAGGGGTGATGACAGTTTTGTGTTTCAATAGGAAAATGTGTCTTCGAGATGCATACTGAAACACTTCGTGGCGGAATGTCTTCAGGAAAAAGAGCTGAAGCAAATACGGCGAAATGGTTTTTAAAATACAGTCCAGTGAATCAGAGGACCCAGATGGCCAGAGATGTGATTCGAGACTTTTTTTTTTTAAGTTTATCTATTTTTGAGGGAGAGAGAGAGAGAGCACAAGCAGGGGAGGGACAGAGAGAGAGGGGGAGACAAGGAATCCGAAGCAGGCTCCAGGCTCCGAGCCGTCAGCACAGAGCCCGACGCGGGGCTCGAACTCCCGAACCGTGAGATCGTGACCTGAGCTCATGTTGGTGCCCCTGAGACATTTTTTTTTTCTAATTGTAGTTGACCTACAACGTTACCTTAGTTTCAGGCTTATGGCATGGTGACTCGCCAACTCTATATGTTACGCTGTGCTCGCCACAAGCGTAGCCACCATCTGTCACCATATAACGCTGTCACACTGCCATCGACTCTGTTCCCTACGCCGTACTTTTCATCCCCGTGACTTACTTGTTCCGTAAGTGGGTTGAGTGTATCTTCCACTCCCCTTAGCCCATTTTCCCCCATCCTCTCAAACTGTGCCCCCCCACAACTACCAGTTCGATGTATTTAATGGGTCAATTTCTGCCCTTTTTTGGTTCAGTTTTTTTAGATCCCACATATAAGTGATACACGGTATTTGTCTAACCTCACAGCACGAAACCTCCTAGGTCCATCCACCATCCACGTCATGGCAAACGGCAAGACCTCCCCCTTGTTTGTGGCCGTGTGATATTCCATTCTAGAGATTATGTGTGTGTGTGTGTGCGTGTGTATAAAATGGAATCTTCCTAATCCATTCATCTGTAGATGGACACTTGGATTCTGTCCCGGGTTTGGCTGTCATAAGCAATACTGCCGTAAACACAGGGGTGCGTCGATCTTTTCAACTTAGTCTTTTCTTTTTCTTTGGTTAAATCTTGGAAGTGGAGTTACTGGATCCCATGGTAATTCTGTTGTTAATTTTTTGAAGAAGCTCCATACTGTCTTCCAGAGCGGCGGTGCCAGCTTGCAGCCCCACCGACCGTGCCCACGGGCCCCTCTTCCTCCCCATCCTCGCCAACACGTGTTTCCTGGGTTCCTGATTGTAGCCGTTCCGACAGGTGTGAGGTGGTAGCTCCTTGTGGTGTTGAGTTGCATGTCCCTGACGATGACCGATGTGGAGCATCTTTTCGTGTGTTGTGCCTTTTTTTTTCAATCTGCTGCTGGGGAAGGAACTCTAACACTTGACCAGGCACCCTAAGTAGACCCTCTACCGCAGCATCCCTGTCGGGTTTGCGCGCTCCCAGTATGGTCTGGGAGGGACCAGTTTTACATTTTAGAGAAGGTCGAGATCTCGTTCCGCTGTTCTGCCCCACGTCACCGTCCCCTCTTCAACTTCTAAAGGGCCTGTGTCACTTCCAGATGGAGAGCATTACTTACTCGGAAGGAAGGGGACACCATCGTCTGCACTTGGAGGTGGGACGCGTCTGCCAGTTGTCTCCAGCCGTGCGGGTGTGGCAAGGAGCTGCTTTGTGTGGGAGCGGGGGTCGGGGAAGTGTCCTCTCCTGCCCCCACGCCCCAGGCTTTGCAGTGACACTGAAACACAGCTGGACATTATGTCACTCAGAAAACAGTCTGGCCTGGCCTGTGGACTCCTGCGCACCCCAGGCCTCCCCACCCCGGCTTGGGAGTCGACTCGGGGCTCCCAAACGACTCCGGGGACTTGTCCATGATTGCAGGAAGTAGACAGCAGATGACACAGCATCGCGGTATGTGCATGATGTCATCTTGGACGCTGTCAGACAACAGGGCCACTCACGCGGTGCCCGCGGCGCTCCCTCCCGGAGGCTGGGTCCCGCTGGGAAACGGCCCTCTCCTGTCCGCCGCCTCCAGTGCTTGCGGGTAGATACGCGGTGCCTGAGCTTGCTCGGGCGCGCAGCAGGTTCCGTGTGCCTTCAGAGTCCGCTGCAGGCCAGGTTCCCGACCGTAGATTGTTCCAGACCGCCTTTGCCCGTCTGGCTGGACCCACCCCACTGGTCGCCCCTCACACTGGCACTGTGTTCCCTAGTACGTCTCGTAGAGCCGAGCGCTTCGCATGCCGCCGTCCACTCAGGGTGTGTACCGCTCCTGTGCGGCCGGTTCCGCTGGGAACGCAGGGCATTCCCCAGGGCACGTTTGCACGTGGAAATTTTTAACAAGCGAGACGCCAGACAGTAAAGGCAAAGATGTGGGTACCATGCATGTTCACCTGGGCATCTCCCTTGATGCATAACCAGTCAACAGCGATCTGTCCGCCACCTCCCAAAGACCCTTATCAGGGATCCCAAAGGAGCATAGGACTCAGTCTGTAGTCGGAGGCCCTTCCCTTGATCTTTGATTAAAAAAGGGTTGCCTTAGGTTCCGTATCAAGGTCATCTCTGTGACAGATGAGTCGCCCTCAGTTCCTTTCTCATAACCCATTGCTCTGTGTCACTCACTCCCCGTGGCTTGTTTGTTGCTCTTGTATAATTTTTCCTTGCCTTTATTCTCTTCATTTAGTTTGCTTCTATCTTACGATAAAACACATAGAAAACTTACCAACTAACCATTTCAAAGCACACAGTTCAGTGGCATTTAGGACAGCCACGATGTCGTACAGACGGCGCCACTGTCTGGTTCGAGAATATTGGTCTCCCCCCCAAAAAGAAACCCCGTAAACCATTCCTCACCTTCCCCTCCGCCCAGCCCCCAGCAACCATCGAGGTCCCTTCTGTCTCTCCGGATTTGCCTATTACGGATGCATGTAACGCGTGGCCCTTTGTGTCCGGCTCTTTTTGCTTAGCATCAGGTGTTCTGCGTTCATCCGCGATACAGCACGTGGCGGCACCTCATTCCTTTCCATGGCCTGTGGTGAACACGCGTCTCCAGGTTTTTGCTTATGCACCTGTTTTAAGTTCTTGGGGTATACACCTAGGAGTGAGATGGCTGGCTCTTTCGGTGCCTTGACGTTTAGCTCCCTGAGGAGCTACCCGTGCTGGTCCTTGGCCGACCTTCCTCTCCCACACAGGTCCATTCTGCTTCAGACCCATGTTGGGAATCGCCTCTGTCATGGCGCCTCTCCTGACCGTTCCCTGCAGCTTCCCGTGACTTGCGCCTCCTTGACCGTCCGGTGAAGAAGCTTTACTTCGTCTCTTCACGTCTTCATGTGTACCTGCCCCGTTTCTGTTGGTTTTGAGGATGTTTGTCCCTCTGTCTGTACCCAACTGCAGCCAGCCTCTCAAGGATGGAGTTGGATATGTGTTCCTTGTGCTCAGACTATTCTCGCCTTTCTATTGTTGGGCTATTCTAGTAACAAGTGGGAGATGACAAAAATAGATTTCGATTCTCTGCTCACGAAACTCGGGTTTCCGTGGAAATTTAGGCCTCATGGGTTCTACCATATTTGAAATACTGAAGTGTCAGTGAAAAAATAGGCCAGAGGGACAGGCGGTTTGAGGAGAGGGATTGTTAGGCATACGGGGTCAAACAAAAAGCTTCCAGAATAATGGTAGTAGCAGTCATGCTGCCTTCTTCACTCTGGTCTCATCGAAGCTTCACGACAACCACGTGAAGTGGGTTCTTTTGTTCCCACCGAACCACAGAGAAATGGAGGCACGGGGAGGTACAGCACCTGGCTCAAGGCCACCCAGCTCAAGGCTTTCAAAGCCTGTGCCTTCGACCCCCTTTTCTATTCAGCCTCTCGTGGTCCTTGAAGACGGTATGCCCAAGATGGCGAGTGTATCCATTTCCGAGGGCCGCCATAATGGAGTACCACCAACAGGGCGGCTTACACAGGAGCCTCTCCCGTCACAGTTCCAGAGGCTGGAGGTCCGAAACCAAGGGACCTGTAGGGTTGGCTCCTCCCGAAGGCACTGAGGGAGAATCCATTCTCTGCCTCTCTCGTAGCTTCCGATGCTGTCTGCAATCCTTGACGTTTCTTGGCCCGTAGAAGCCTTTCTGCCTGCACTTCCGCCTCGACCTTCTCACCTTCCCTGTGTCTCTCCTCTGTGTCCCAGTTTCCCTCTGCTTGTGAAGATGCCGGTCATGGGGTCAGGGCCCACCCGAATCAAGTATGACCTCATCGTGACTTGATTCCCTCTGCAAAGATCCTGTTCCCAAATACGGCCACGTTCACGGGTGCCGGAGGTTGGGATCCGAACGTGTGGTTTTATGGGGACACAATTCAACTGACAACAGCATGTGAGGGTGCCAGCGTCGCGTCACTGCCGACGAGCCTCCAGCTTTCAGAGTCGCCCACTGGTTCTCAGACCCCCGGCACCGTATGGGCCGTGCGGCATGTACTCGTGTAATGCATGTTTGTTGAATCTGATTACCAAGGAATATGCCATTGATTGTATTAATTTTCCCCGACATACTTCTCTGTGTTGCTTTTTCTCCTTACGCCTCAGAAAAGTGTACGCTTTTGTTTAGGGAATCGTTCCGATTTATTCCTAGATAAGAGCTTCAATCTTTATTTGCACGTGTTTACAAACGGTTGAAACAAAGCCTTCGACTCTCTCATACCGTCTTCCTTAATCCCATTCTTTTCGGATAAAAATAGTATTAATATATCCATGGTAAATCGCCGGCAGCTCGTTTCGAAATGTGTCTCTTTGTACGATACGTACTATTAAGTGTTCTCCTGTGTCGCTCAGGGTAAGAAAAGATGACACAGTGTTTTTTGTCATTTAAAGAAGTCCGTTTTTTTTTTTTTCTTAATGCTCTATTTGAAATGATTTTTAAAAGACAAAGTACAGCTTAATGAAATGAGAACTTGCCATTTCAATGATGGAAACTATGGAAGACGGGATACTTGAGATACATTTTAAGGGGAAATGCATATTTAAATAGAAACGCTTGTTTTAAAATCATCCATTAGGCAAAAATGGAGACACTCGAACTGTCTGGATCCCTTGAGCACATTTTCATGGCACTTACAGGGAAGGAGGCAGCTGGACTGTGATCTCATCATAATCGATATCATCGGGGGGCTTACTGTGCCTCAGACTTAGTTCTAATTGCTTAATGTGGATTGACCCGTTTAATCTCAAGACCACCCTAGGAAGCAGGTAGCCATCCCCGTTTTTTGGTTGTTTTTTTTGTTTTTTTTTTGAGATGAAATTCACATGACTTAAAATCAACCATTTTATTTATTTTTTAAAGTTTATTTTGAGAGCGAGAGAGAGCACGCGTGCGTGCGTGAGCACCCACAAGCCGGGCAGGGGCAGAGGAAGGGGGAGAGAGAATCCCAGTGCCGGGCTCGATCCCACGAACAGAGATCATGACCTGAGCCGAAACCAAGAGTCGGACACCTCACTGACTGAGCCCCCCCAGATGCCAAATAAACCATTTTAAATCGAACAGCCGTGTGACATTGGACACATTCATGGCGTTTTTACAACCACCGACTCTATCAAGTTCCAAAACCTTTTCATCACCCCAAAAGGAAGCGCTGTCGTCTTTTTTTTTTTCTAAGAATCCAGAAGCAGGAGCACCTGGGTGGCTCAGTGGGTTGAGTGTCGAACTTCGGCTCAGGTCACGATCTCAAGCCCCTCATCGGGCTCGCGGCTGTAAGCGCACAGCCGGTTTCAGATCCTCTGGCCTCCTCTCTCTGCCCCTCCCCACTTGCGTGCTCTCAAAAATAAAGAAACGTTAAAAAAAAAAATTCTGACAACAGCGACCTGGAGTCAAGAAGCCCCTTTCCCGAGGGGAAAGTGATACAGCCCGCGTTTGAACCTGAGCCCTGGGACGCAAGGCCACTGGGCATGGCTCTTGGCAGATCCAGGCGTGAGTCTGAGCCCCACCCTGCCCCCAGGTGCCGCGTGGGGTGGGGGGGGCGCATGTGAAGAGCAGGCGAGCTTACCTGCCGGTGGCTGAGATCTCGGGCTACTCACAGGCCCCTGCACAGTCCTGCCTAGGAATGGGGCCAAACCTTGTCTTCCTCGGTCAGACTTGCCAACCCTCACTCCCGCAAGCAAACAGCGCACGAGGCGAGCTTCCCCTCTGTTTCTCGATACTCCACCACCCCCTGTGACGGCTCTTGTGTGCCCATTTCAAAAGCTTCCAGCTCCTTTGCCAGGGCCAGAGAAATGCCGGGGGTGGGGAATGGTAGGAGCCATCCACTGTGCAGCCCGCGTAAGCTCAGGGTCAGGCTCCCTTGCCTTGGCGGGTCCCGGCCTTGCCCTGTACCCTCCTCCTCCAAGGTCACGTTTGGTCGTTAACGCCTCTTATCCTTGCCCCCCTCTCCTAGCTGCTGCCCCCTCCGGGACTTCTAGGAGCTTCCTCCTCCTCTCCCTCCTGTCTCCGATCATTGACTTCCGCCTCCTCCTGTGCTGCCCGCCCTTCTAATGTTGACAGACTGCGCGTGACGGTCTTTCCCCCTTGACCTGCACCCCCAGCTCGGTCGTCGCCTCCACTCCACAGTCTCCCATCTGCGTGTCGAGGCCTCAAGCTAACAGTTCTAGCCCTGTTCTCTCTCTTCCCCCTCGGCCCCAGCGATCGTATATCCTGGTTGGCCTGCAACGTTCCGATTTATGCCTCTTGTCTTCGAATCCTTCCTGGAGGTGCCTCTTGTCCCTCCGAAAAGTGGCATCTGGTCAGGTACGGCAGTCCTCCTCCCCAGCGCATCTGTTTTAGTAGACTGTCCCTGCGGGCACGTGAAGTTCAACTGATCAAAATCAGATTCCTCACTGTCTTGCCTACAGGTGGCGCCACCTTGGCTTCCTCTATCTCGATTAATTATTAGGAAGCCTGTTTTCCAAGGGTGGGGGGGGAGCGACACACCCGGAGTAACAGCTGGACCCAGCGGCCTCTGTCTCTGTTCCCTGACACTCATCCTTCCTTGAGTATCAAGGGTTACCCCTCATTCGACACTCTAGCCCAGTGCTATAGAACTTTCTGCCATGATGGACATGTTCCGTCTCTGTTGCCCAGTATGGCGACCACTGCCCACGCGTGGCTACTGACCACTTGAAATGGGGTCCACGCAACTGAGGACCTGACTTTTAAATTTTACTGAATTTTAATTTAAATAACCATGCACACCTAGTGGCCACTCACGGTCGAGAGTATCTCCACCTTAAGGCATCTCACACTTAAAACGTGCGTCCGGCTTATCTGAGAATCTTGTTAGAATGCAGAATCGGCTGCCTGTGAGAAGACCCGAGATGCTGCGTTTCTAGTGCTCCCGGGTGAAATCGATGCGGCTGGAACGCGGGCCGCCCTTGGAGGGGCAAGGCTCTAGTCCAGGCCAAAGATTCTCAGCCCTGGTTCACGGTAGCCACACCTGGGAAGGTTGCGAAAGCTTCCAGAGGCCCGGGCCTTGCCCCACCCCAGGGAAATCAGGAGCTCAGGGAGTAATGTGGGTATTTGTACGTTTTCGAAGCTCCTCGGGTGACCGAATGTAAGATAAGCCCAGACCCAGCGGCTCAAACAAGACTTGGTCGTGAAAAGTTTCAGGTTAACCAAGTGGAATGAGCCCATGGGTATATGGGTACCAGCTGGGGAGCCTCTGGGCTCCTGTGTGGCGCCTACTCCTCTTCAGCCCGAAGTCCTGCTGGGGACCCCTGCCTGCCTTCTCCCACTAAACCTCTCGGTGCTGCCAGAGGCTGGAGCAGCTCTGACTTCTTCGAGCAGCTATCACAGCGGTGAGACAGCCCCGGCCTCACACTTGCGAAGGATTTCCTTTTTTTTTTTTTTTTTTTATTAAAGTTTATTTATTTTTGAGAGATAGAGACAGACAGAATGTGAGCAGGGAGGGGCAGAGAGAAAGGGAGACAACAGAATCCGAAAGAGGCTCCGGGCTCTGAGCCGTCAGCCCAGAGCCCGACGCGGGGCTCGAACCTACGACCTGCGAGATCATGACCTGAGCCGAAGTCGGATGCTCAACCGACTGAGCCCCCCAGGTGCCCCAGGATTTCCCTTTTTGCCGGGACTGTCGTAGGCACCGTGGCTTTGCTGCCAAAATGCACGCAAACCTGTGAATCACTCTTTCCCTGGCACACAGATCCGTCGCCCAGTTGTAAAGCAGTAAATCCGGAGGCCGGAGCCATTGAAAAGTCGGGCACCTGGAGACCCGGTCAGGTCTTTTTTTTTTTTAATGTTTATTTTTGAGAGAGAGGCAGAGAGACAGAGCACAAGCCAGGAAGGAGTAGAGAGAGAGGGAGACACAGAATCCAAAGCAGGCTCCGGGCTCTGAGCTGTCAGCACAGAGCCCGACGCGGGGCTCGAACTCACTGACCATGAGATCATGACCTGAGCCGACGTCGGACTCCTAACCACCAGCTGAGCCACCCAGGCGCCCCAGGAACGTGTGTGTTTAAGTGGCTTCACAAACCGTCTGGACTTGTAGACGGGATTGAGCATGCTGGCCCTGGAGCCTGATGTCATTTATCTCGGGCACATGGCGAACAGTGAAGACGTATTTTTTTAATGTATGGAAAGACGTTTTAAAGTGTAAATCCGTGGACAGTCTTGGCAGACCCCGCTCTAGCCCAGGGATCGAGGTTGATGTCTCAACACCACCGGCCCCGTTACAGTACATTGCATCGCTTCCTGGGTTTCCTTCCCAGTGATGTACAAGGTGAACCAAATCAGGAGCGGTCATCGGACAGGTCGACCCAGAGGGCCAGGCCACAGAACACGGGGCCAGGACCCTTCACGAGACGCAAGGTCACCAAAAATGAAGACTGAGGGACTGTCACAGATGGAAGGACGCTAAGGAGATGTGACAGCTAACTACAGTGTGAGATCTTGGATCGGAGCCTGGAATAGAAAGCGAAGGAACGTGAGTGGGGGGAAAACTAGCAACATCCAAAGAAGTTCTGTGCTTTAGTTACTCACATCGTATTGAGGTTAATATTTTAGCTTCAATAAATGTTCTGTAGTTACGTAAGATGTTAACATGAGGAGAAGCTGGGCGGAGGATACATGGAAACACTCTAATATTTTTGTCACCCTTCTGGTAGCCTGAAGTTCTGTCAACCCCTCTCTCTCCCCAAAGAGTGGCTAAAAAGCAATTATATCTAAAGGAGTGGGAGATCATTGAAACGCCGCTGAACAGGGCGTCCTGGAAGGAGAAGAAAGAAGCCCAAGAAGAGACCATTGGTTCATCGCAGAAACGCAACTGGGTAACCTGATTCCAAATCGATGGCCCCACATTTCCATCGTGAATCCCTAATGGTTTCTTTTTTAATCCCTAATTTTTTGTAACAGCTTGATCGATCCGTAATTCGCATACCGTGCCGTTCACCCCTTCAAAGTATACAAGTCACTGGTCTAGAATACGGGCAGGATTTTAGATCCTGGATTTAGATTTTCGGATTTCAGAACCTTCCCGTCCCCCTAGAAAAACACCTCTACCCATATCTGTCCCTTGACATTTCCCCCAACTCCCTCCCCCGACTCTGAGCAACCACCTGTCTACTTCCTGTCTCTAGGTCATTCTCTGTCCGTGTCCTATTCTGGACATTTATTTTAAATGGAATCCTCTTTGATCTTTTGGGTCTGACGTCTTTCACGGACCACGTTTTTGAGATCTGTCCATGTTGTAACTTGTGTTGGTACTTCATTCCTTTTTATGGCCCATTGGCCATCTGTTGTATGCATCCGTACCCCATGTACTGAACCCATGCATCAGTCAATTGACACCTCGTATCTTTTGGACACGACCGTGATGGCTTTTGGTCGCATCCTAGGGTAGAATACTCCCCCGGCGTCCCACGGTCTACGCATATGTCGTTCCACAAGATAGACTTGGGGTAAAGTGTGTACACCATCTCCACGCATGCCACGCAGTGCCGTTCACTTATGTACACGATCAGCCACTTTGGAACCTCGTTCGAATGGAGGCAAGAAATGACCCCAGGGTCCCAGAAAGGGGAAAGAAAACGTGGGTTACGTTCCATTGGAATCAATAACCACCACTTCAGGGAGCCGCCTAGTGAATCACTTTATTGAAAGAGTGTGAGAAAGGAAAGATACTAGTTGTCCAAGAATGTCCCTGCCAAACTTTGTGGAAACAGAGTCTTTTCTGTGGGAACAGCATACGTTTTATTCGGTGCCGTGGAATTTCCCCTCATTTGACCCACGGGGTAAAGGAAAACTCTTATGCAACCATCACATTTCAGAAGTTATTCTTTCTTATGTAGGCTGGTTAATAACCAACAGTAGACAATTTTATCTAAGAAAAGATGACTAAGATCCTGTATTCCATTTTTAGTGAGAGCTGATTTACATATGTAATTCATGTTCCATTAGCAAAAGTTATGGGAAATAAGGAAATGTAAGAAAAACCCAATGCTGGTTTGGGGTCTGAATTTAACATCCTATAGTTATACTCACTTGGGGAAGATTACCTTCAAAACTCAGAAACCAAGTAAACTACCACCTTACTTCCTGAGGCGTTGACCTTTTTTGAAACCTAGCAATTGTCAATTAAATACTCCGTAAAAGTTATTTTTTTTAAACATTTATTTATTTTTGAGAGACACAGAGACAGAGCACAAGCAGGGGAAGGGCAGAGAGAGAGGGAGACATAGAATCTGAAGCAGGCTCTACGCTCTAATGAGCCATCAGCACAGAGCCCGACGCTGGGCTCGAACTCATAGACGTGAGATCATGACCTGAGCCGAAGTTGGCCACTCAACCAACTGAGCCACCAGGTGCCCCAAAAGTTATTTTTAATAGAAAGCATTTTTTCCGTCATTTAAATAACTCTTTTCCAAGAGTACTTTTCTATACACACATTCTCTCTATTTTACTTATTTTTTTACGGTTTTATTTTTAAGTAATCTCTACACCCAACGTGGGGCTCGAACTCAGGACCCCAAGAGCAAGCTCTTTCTTCTGACTGAGCCAGCCAGATGCCTCCACACATTCTGTTTTACCACCTATGAAGAACTTTTCACTTTCTGGAAAATCCTTTGCCCAACTTGAATCTTCCTCTGTATTCTGGTGTCCTACAGGTGTGAAATGGAGACAGCTCACCGGATCTAAGAGAAGCTGGCCGTGTCAGGCACTTGTGCCCATACTTTCTAATCTTGCCACCAGCCCTTCCACCTAGTTACCAGACTCCGTATAGTTCCGCTAGAAGTATGGCAGCCAGAACCGAACACCAAACAAAAGATACTGTCTTGGTTCTGTGTTTTGGCTCAGCGTAAGCTTTAATCGCCCTTTTGGGTGAACCTATTAGGGGGTCAAGTTGGTGTTTCTGTCAACTACGCCCTTCAGACTTTTTCTGTGTATTGCTGATGAGTCGTGTTTCTTCACCCCCATCCGGACTCACGCATCTGGTTTCTGACAGCTGAATTAGGATATGACCTTTGTTCCTATGACCTTTAACCTTTTCAGATAGGTCCTCATTTTATCAAACTCCTTTTGGCGTCTGATGATTTTTGTCATTGAGAGGGTTGGCCTTACTTCCTAGTTTCATATCGCCTCCAGACTTAAGGCCTCAGGACCTTTGTGTGAGCTGCCGAGAAGTGTGCTTTGGTAGCGGAAGGGCAGGCCCCAGTCCACTCCAGTCCCTGGAGACCGCCTGGTGGCTTCATACTTGATCGCCGCTGCTGTCCCAGCCTGGAGATCTGTCGCGGATCGACATCGCTAAAGGTCGGTTCTTCCACGTTCTTTTGTAAACAAGGGGAGTTTGAAAAACCTTTACAGGTGCTTTGCCGTATCTAGATCGTTTGTGTCTAGAATATTCCCTTAGCCTCACAATCGAATTACCTTTTCTGGGAAAAAAGCAAGAGAGGCTAATCTTCTTACATCTAATAATCGCCGCCTCCTCTCCCGAGTGCTCGCAAGGCATTCTTTAATAATCTACTGTAGGCTCTTGACTAGGGTGGGTATCAAGTTCAGTAATCGAGAGCTTTCGAGGCACGGGTCTTTTTTTTCACGTTGGAAAATTACAAATGCACTTCCTCACCTCCGTTTAACTCTTCTATCTTCCGATTCTGCAAGCACCCGGGGTGCGCTCTGTCTTGGCCAGACTGTGGAAATTCCTTTAGAATCTCTTCCAATCATTTGGGGGGGCGGCCTTCATGCTCTAGTCTGCGTACTGTTTTTTCTATTTCTCGGCCGAACGTCCTTGTTCTCGTCCCAGAGTCAGAAGCAGAAATGAAGTCGAGGAGGTAATCGGGTGTCCTTTTGCCTTAGTCGGAGCTAAGACATCAGGCCACGAATTCGGCCCGTGACCTTTTGGCTGTTTTTGAGCATGAGATCCCGAACCGCCTTAGGGTTTACAAAGTGCCCCCACGTGCGATCTTTACGGCCGCCCTGGAAGCCGGTGGCCACCTGATTTTAGAAACGAGGAAACACGGGAGCCCGGCCGGCTCAGTCAGTCAAGCCTCTGACTCTTGATTTCAGCTCAGGTCATGGTCTCATGGTTCGTGGGTTCGAGCCCAGCATCGGGCCCTGCGCTGACAGTGCAGAGTCTGCTTGGGATTTTCTCTCTCTCTCTCTCTCTCTCTCTCTCTCTCTCTCTCTCAAAATTAATAAACAAACAAAAAAGAATGAGGAAACAGAATTGAACTTAGGTTAAGTGACCTGTAGGGGTGAGTGATTTTTTTCCCCCCCAAGTCCTCATGAAAGTGGTTCGTAGCAGAGCCGGGCGCCCCCTGGCCTTCTCACCGCAGCCTTTGCTGCACTTGAAACTCCCACGGCCACACTCGAGAAGCTCACCGTTCTGACCTTGCCCTCTGAAGTTCTGGTTTGCTCCTTAATACGTGCCCTTCTCCTTCCCATCCGCTGCAGGAGGAGGGCACTTCCCCCTAAACCGTTCCGTCCTCCCTCTGGTTCACTTCTGGAGCTCGAGCCTAGCGGGGCGCCTGGGGGGCTCAGTCGGTTAAGCGGTTCGCGAGTTCAAGCCGCGCACCGGGCTCTGTGCCGACTGTGCGAAGCCTGCTTGGGGTCCTCTGTCCCTCTCTTTCTGCCCCTCCCCTACTCTTGCTTGTTCTTTCTCTCTCTCTCAAAAAAAAAAAAAAAAAAACCCACAGAAAACCCAACTCCGACCCTGGAATCAAATCTGCCATTTTCTGAACCTCTAGACCTTGGGTCCAGGATAGTGGCCCCCTCGTCCGCTTTCTGCGGGAGGGAATTGGCCCGTTCAGAATTTATCGGCTCTTCTGTTTTTGCCGACGAGGGTGCGCCAGAGATTCGCTTCGGAGATTTATTCACGTTACCAGGCGTGTCCTCAGAGACACGGGGAGGAGGTTAAGGGTCAGCATCGATTTCTTTCAGATTTGTCAAGTCTCTTGGTGATTTTCAACGTCCCTTTGTACTACAGAGTGGAGGATCCCACAACCAATGACCTTTTTAATAGAACTTTATCGGTACAGCGTATGGTTACCCCTTCTCCTGCCTTCACTGACCTCTCGCTACTCCCCAGAAATAAATGGGCCACGTCCTGCTGTCATTTGTTGCCGGCTCTGGGTATAATAAAGCGAGATCCCCCAAAAGAACCGCTTTGGGGAAAATCCCGATTTGGTTATCACACGCCATGCGAATCTGCAGCCACACCGCGTCTCTTTCTTTCTGGTTTTTCAACTTCACCGCAAACCGAAGCCGAGGGGCCGGGGTGGACCAAAGGGAAGTCGCTCCTCTGTTGTGTTGCCAAAGACCTCATCTCTTTCCTTGCAAACGCCACGGATCCTGGAGTTTTGAAAACTGGCTAGAATCGTCACAAGGCCGCTCTTTCTCTGGGAAGAAAGTGAGTGAGTTTCCCATTAGGAGATCATGGGTAAAATAATCCTTCGGCCCTGGGACCAAATGTAACTAGGAAAGTGTTCAAAAGCTGCATTCATTCGGGAGAGAGAACAACCTTTCTCATAATGAGCCCTGGGAAGCGGCCAGCAGGGAACGAGGTCGCGCAATTGACAGTTTGGCGTCCGAATAACTACCGCTAGCTTATTTTCGCTGGCGGTGTTAGAGCTTTTGTGGTTTTTCTCTGAGGCCGAATCCCTGGTGTCTTCAAACAAAGTTTCCACTGAGTCTGTCTTCTTTCAAGCCGTGCCGGGTGGTGGGATTGTAATCCGCCGGTTTCAGAGGAGATGGAAACAGTCGCTGCAGCATAAATGAACCAGACGGGGGTCAGCACGTTTTTATTTCACGTGGATGGGGCACGTGTCCCTCTCTCGAAATGAGACGTACTAAGACTCTGCGAAATTATGGCTTCGGCCGTTCGTTTTCCACCTTGCCCGCAGAGCGGGGTTTGGCGAAGTCACGTAACAGGAACACACGCGCAAGAGCCCTCATCCGAGCAGAACCGAGAAGGATGAGGTGCGCGCAGACTCTGCGTGTTGCCTCCGCGAGACGCAGAACGTCGGTGCTCGGGAGGAGGGGGGTTATTTGAGGCTGTCTGGCTTTCTCTGGCTCTACCCGTTTTTAAACTGTATTTCCACAAACGAAGTCAGAAGCGGACGAGCTTTTCGGGGGGCGATATTCGTAATACTTTCCCCCCGGATATTTTCCAAACGCTCTAAAACAGCATTTTAGGTACTGGTGTCGCTCCGCCTCCTCCGTACTGTACCTACCCGCCTTGGCGCAGAACTCACTCACAGGCTCGGGCGTGCGACCTCAGTGGGACAGCGAGGCCCGCCAGGGTCTCCCCCCAGCCTCTCCTCTGTTTCCACCCGGATCTTGACTACTCTGCCCCCGGGAAGGCGGGGGCCACAGCTGCGGGCGCACAGATGTCTCTTTGGGTTTTGAGCTTCCACGGTCCAAGATCCACTTGTGAGACAATATGGTTTTAACTCGGAGATGGTACGCCTTTTCTACGGACTTGAGAACTTAATCCACGACTCCGCCGCCTGCTACCTGTCAGGCACACATGCCCGCGCGCGCACACGCACACACACGCGCGTACACACACACACACACACACACCCTCACCCTCAAACTTGACCACTGAGCTGTACTAAGCACCAGACTATTTGTTCTCACCATTTCGGGGTCACAGACCACTTGAAGAATGTGTTGGAAATTTCTCCCTCCCCTGAGAAGTGTCAGTATAAATATTTATGTATGTCGCCTCCACTTCTGTAGGGATTCATGACTTCCGGGGAGCCCACGCCGAGGGACGTGCTTTTACTATACGTTCTTCCTTCCTGTTGTGAGTTTCGTTTCCATCTGCCCGTGTGACTTTTGCCACTTGAATCTATCTAGGTTACTTCTTCAATTAACAAATTAATTAGAAGACCAAGAGCCTGAAATAGATTTTGTTTGGTTTGATTAAGTACAATATCGAGTGCTGAGAGTCCATTCGGAAGCAGAGCGTTCGCTATTAACCTTTTCAATACCAAAGTCCCAATACAATCCTCGGGGTTGCCAAAAAGCCAGTGTTGAGAGCCACGATAGCTTTAGAAACAGATGGTTGACGGTTGAATTTTTATCGGGATTATTTTTAACAAAGAATATGAAAGAAATGCCTTATTTAAAAGCAGATAGAAATAGGCTCAGGGTTCGATCGTGTTAGTGGTCTCATTCACAGGGGAAAAAACTGTTAGAGTTGCCAAAACGTCTACTTGGTAGCATCAGAAGGGTAACGGCAGGTAATTACCGTGTCAGGAACGATGCTCAGACACCTCTCCACAGGGTTTTCACCAGAGTTTACCTTACCCGACTGTCTTTTCTTGTTTTTAAAGCATCTTCCGGAATCGTCGTGAGGGCTTTCCCTTGCCTGAGCTCCACATGGGAGCCACTCACTGTACCAGGGTGTAAGAGTCATGTCGATTTAAAAAAAAAATTGTTTTTAATGTTTGTTTATTTTTGAGAGAGAGGGAGACACAGAATCGGAAGCAGGCTCCAGGCTCCGAGCTGTCAGCACAGAGCCCGATGCGGGGCTCAAACCCACAAACCGTGAGATCGAGACCTGAGCCAAAGTCGGACGCCTAACCAACTGAGCCCCCCAGGTGGCCCAAGAGTCCTGTCGATTTTAAGCGGTGGTCATATTTGATTCTTCCCAGCAAGGTTTATGTGACATTTTTGTGGTCGGTTCTTAAAATCCTTAAAACCGAAATTACTAAAGGGAGGAAAGAGGCTGAGGGAAAAACCGCCTAATGAGGATCCTCTTGCCTTCTGAACTTCCTTCCTGTATAAAAACCACGTGGGCAGCTCATTGAGTGTTGCCCTCAGCTCGCTGCGTGGCTCTCTCAGCGTGTGTGCTCGCACCGAGCGATGCTTCGGTTGTTGCTGTGACGTGATCTCCGTTGCCAAGGTGATGAAACCAGGGGTGGATTTTTTTTTTTTTTCACTCTGGGCCTGGAATGGAGGACAGGGAAGAGAAGAGAGGAGAGCCCGGAAGAGGGACGATGTAACCAACAGGCAAGCTTGGCAACGACCGTGCATGGTGCATTCACGTCGGTGGCCGAGCGGCTCTTCTTTCAAACGCTTTTGAAAACTCTGTGGGTGGTGGGAGCCCGTGGGGGAAGGAGCACAGCGAGGAGCTAACATGTATCGAACCTTATTGTTCCGAGCACTTGGTATTAACTTCGTATTAACCGCTCGAATCTCTGTGACACCCGTGTGGAAATGAGCAATAAAAATAAAGATCTGTCGGGGCCCCTGGGCGGCTCAGTCGGTTGAGCATCCGATTTTGGCTCACGTCCTGATCTCACGGTTCGTGAGTTAGTGTCGGGCTCTCTGCCGTCACTGCGGATCCTTCTTTGGATCCTCTGCCCTCGCCCCTCGCCCCTTCCCCCCTCACGCGCAAGCTCTCTCTCAAACGCTTAAAAAAATAGGCAACGTTTAACGTATGTAAATTTCGCCTCAAAGGTAAGAAAGCGCCCTTGCTGCCAGTGGCAAGGCTGTATGATACCTAGATTTTTTTTGTATTTTAGAACAGGGATGAATGGTTTTCACACAGATCCGGGTCACGGGCCTGTGTAGATGATGTCAGCGGAGAAATGGAGCACGCGCTCTCGAGTCTGCTGTCAAAGACGCAGAGGATGATGGTGAAGATGCCGAACGCTGCCGGTCTTGATGGTTACCGAAGTTGTCGGGACTTGGCAGACCGCTCCCAGGCACTAAACCAGCGAGAAATCCCATGAGCGAGTCGAATCCAAGGCGTGGGGTGCGGCCGAGTATGGATGGATCGGCACGAAGGGCTAGAATTCAGTGGGGGATAGGAATAGCCGGGGAGGGTCCCTGGCAGAGAAGGCGTTGTAAGGGCTGGAGAGACTGTCCCGGAGGTAACGCGAGCAGCAGCACAGAGGTCACGATCTGTGCTCGAAACCGGCCCCACTGGGGCATGTCGGGAAGACTCGGATTGTAGAGAACCCTGAGGTTTGTCATCTTCACGGATCTGGTTGCAGAGGGTTCCTGACGGTCCGCTGGTCTGCCGGAGTGGGAGCGACCCGTTCTTGCCCTGCTTAGGAAGGTCTCCTTCCAACTCCGACTTCGGCGACATCACATTGGTAGCTGAAGATTGGCCACTGTGGGAGTAGTTACGACACTGGGAAGGAAGAACGTTACATGTGTGGGTCCCCCCGCCCCCCCCCCGCCCCCACGGAGAGCCCATTGTTAGCCATTTACCAGCATACCACTGACAGTGACCGTAAATAGGCGTGAGTTTGAGAGAGGGGAGCAAACAGAATGATTCAGTGGTGCCTGGGCTTGAGAGAGCAAAAAAAAAAAAAAAAAAAAAAGAAAACTCCTCTTATGGGGGACGAAGAAGCACAAATATTTTAATGTTTATTTATTTTTGGGAGACGGAGAGATCGAGTGTGAGCAGGGGAGGGGCAGAGAGAGAGGGAGACACAGGATCCGCAGCAGGCTCCAGACTCCGAGCCGTCAGCGCAGAGCTCGACGCGGGGCTCGAACCCACGAACCGCGGGATCGTGACCTGAGCCGAAGTCGGCCACTTCACTGACTGAGCCATCCAAGAAGCAAATATTTAATGCTGAAAGAGAGGTAGGATCATTTCGGGGCGTTTCCACAAGAACCGGAACAGTGGCGTGCCTTCCCACAAGCGCGGATGGAATCAGCATGTCTTGTGCCAAATGGGATGTCTTCCGGCCTTTAATAAATGGGGCTCCCTCTGGCCTCAACAACTTCTTCTCGATCTACACAGCACCTGAACCGTCCGTGTGTGCAGCGCCGTGCCGGGTCCTCCCTTTTCTGTGCCGTCACAGCAGTGCGAATGAGGTCACCAACTAGTCCTTACCACTGCATTGCTCATACCGTCCGCTTGCAGTACAAATCTTGCTGACTCGATTGTCCGCCTGATAGCATGAACCCCAGAAGAGCCAGGAATTCCGCATCCTCGTGAGTCCTGCTACCCGCTGTCGTGCTCATTGAAGTAAGGAGTGAATTTAGTCCATTTCAGTTTTTTTGATCACATGCAGTTATCAAAAGATCAATTAGATTCTGTTCAATAAAACAAATCCCAGCCGCCTTAGATATTAAGAAGCGACAGCAGTGGATCCTGTGAAACGTGGCTCGCGCCCCCGTTTCTGTGGGATGTGCCGGCATCTCGGTTTCTTTGTATGACATGGAAATGAAAGCCGTTCACTGGCCAGCTTCCTTCCAAGTCCGAGGCGCGAGGATTCTCAGAAGTGGGAGGAGAGCTCCGACTTGGCGAGCTTAACCCCGCAGGTCTTTTGTTGCCGCGTGTTGCCGCGAAGAGCGATGTGTGGGAATTTTCTATATTCTTGTTTCTTTTCTCCGCATCAGATTCTCCTACCTGTGTGAGTGGTGATTGGTAAGTGGTGTTGCCTAATCGGTTTTGCCTTTTGCTGTATCCGATTTCCCTGCCTCCTCGTCTGTGTGAGGCTGACTACTGCCGCCCCGCCCCCCCCCCGCCCGCAGGGTCCAGGCCGCGAGATGGGGAGATCGTCCAGTGATCCCAGCGGTCATTGTCAGAGAGGGCAGAAGGCTCCAAAGGAGGTCAGAAGCCGAGGGGAGAGGGACAGAGATTCGAAGTGCTTTAAGAGACCGGCTTGGAGGATGGAGGAAGGGACCACAACGCAGAGAATACAGGTGGCCACTAGGCGCTGAGAAAGGCCCAGAAATTCGCTCCTAGAGCCCTCAGAGGGAAGCAGCCCTTCTGACACCTGGCCTTTAGCCCATTGAAATGGTTTTGGGCCTTGGGCCTCCAGAACTGTAGGAGAGTAAACTTGTATTATTTTAAGTCATTTGGTCTGTGGCTATTTCTCCAGCTTCACTTCTAAATCGACATCCTTTGATTTTCTACCTTCAGTGTACAGGGGAGCCCCTGGGGGTCTTGTGTAGACGTGGACTCTGATTCAGGGGCTCCAGGGAGGAGCGTGATCGTACGCGGTGGTCCCGAGATGCCCGGCGATGCCGGGGCTGCTGGCTTCCGCCCACACTTTGAGGAGGAAGGTTCTGGATGTGACGTTCATTCGTTCGTTGTCTGGGCTTCTCTCTCCTCAATTGCCTCTGATCGGCTTTCCGGAAACACCATTCTGTTGGGGCTCCTTAAGTTTCTAGAGGCATGTAGAGAATTCGAGAAGGTTCTGAGGTGAGCCGCCAAGACTTGGAGTCGAGCCGACACGGGAAGCCTCAAAGAGCTGCAGTTCTTCAGCCTGAGGAAGAGAAGGGCTGAGGGATGATTAAATAAGACATCAGAAAGTCGAGAGTTAACGAGTGGGAAACAGTGGTTGACTGCTCCTCGTCCTTACCGAGCCAGCCCCGGGATAAAAAAGCAGAAAGAATGCAGGTTTGGGAACGTGGGCCTGGCGGGGAAGGCTGTGGTTTTGAGCTGCGGCCTTGTGCCCCTGCAGAGGGTCCTGGGGCCCGTGTAGCTCCGCCTCCTCATTTGCGGATGACAAAATGGGCTGTAGTGACCTCCGCAAGGCCCCAAGCGATGGCAGGGCCCTGGCATAGAACTCGCGGCTTGACCAGATTCACAGGGTGCCCTGTGGGCTTCAAGATGGGCAGTTGCCTTTCTTTTTGAAGCGATTGTTTGTTATTTATTTATTTATTTATTTATTTGGGGGTTTCTTTTAATGTTTATTTTTGACAGCGAGCCAGCAGGGGAGGGGCGTGAGGGTTGTGGGCGGGGAGGGGGGTGGAGACGGAGGATCCGAAGCAGGCTCTGTGCCAACAGACGCACCCTGCGTCTTGCTCTTGGGCTTGGTTCCGCAGGTGTGTGCCTGCCCGTGTCTGTAAAATTCACTGACCCGTATACTTAGGATTTGTGTCCTTGGCTGTATGTCTGTGACTCATCGATTAAAAACACTGTTCACGAGCCTTTTGCACACGAACGCGCGGCCTCTTCACAGTCGCCCCAACCCGGAAACGACCCGGGTTTCCTTCGCGGCGGGCGGGCCGGCCGAACCGTGGCGGCTTCGCACAGTGCGTTTCTCTCAGCAGCGCCAGCACCTCACCCACGGTGGCGGGCAGCGACGTAGGTGAGCCTGGCGAGCAAGCGGGCGAACAAAAGAAAGCAGACACAAAAGAGAACATTCCACGTGATCCATTTATATAAAAGTCAAAACTGAGTAAGCGTATCAGCGGTGGACAGAGTAGTAGCGGCTGGCTTTGGAGCCGTGGGGGCACAAGGGGAGGGGCTCCTGGGTGCCAGCGATGTGTCTTTTTAAAAATCCGGGATCTGGTTACACGGGTGTATCCGTTTTGTGAAAACGAAGTGAGGTGTGCCCTTGTTGGTGCGTTTATGTATACTCCGGTAAACAGTTAACTTAAAAGAAAAATTGGGGCCCCCCGGGGGGGCTCAGTCGGTTAAATGCCCGCCCTCGGCTCAGGTCATGATCTCCAGGTTTGTGGGTTCGAGCCCTGCGTCGGGCTCTGGGCTCACAGTTCAGGGTCTGGAGCCTGCTTGGGATTCTGTGTCTCCCTCTCTCTCTCTCTCAAAAATAAACATTAAAAACAAAAAAAAAATGAACTTGACAGTGGCACCCTCTCACAAGCCTTCCTAGCGTTCAGCTCTGAAGAATTGCATCTGGCCGTGTGTTTTAAAGGTACGCAGGTAGATCGCCCTAGAAAATGTGTACTGTTACAGAAGAGAAGTCTCCTGGAAGGAGCGTGGACACTTAAGTCTCAGTTGTAAACCGAAAGCCCTCTCTTCCGTCGTCTGCTCTCTCCCTGAGCGAGGACAGCCTTTCGTGCAGGGAAATCGGTGAGGCCGGCCCCAGCCCTCCATTCCTTTTTGGCTCTTGGTAGTTCTGTAGAATGAAAGAATGGGGTCATTTTCTCCAAGCAGCTTGGAACAACTAGTAATTAATTCTGTTCGGAGACCATTTCGTCAGGCCGGGCACATCGCCCCGCGGCAGCACCTGGGAGCTACAGCTGGGTTCAAGTGGTGTGGAGAGGGTCAAGGCCCGCAGCTGGCCGGGTTCGAACTCCCCCCTCCGAGAGAGAGCGCGGCTCCGTTTGCCAGAAGCCACATCCCCTTCCGGCCACTGGTTTCAAACCAGCTGGTCGGCGTCCCGGACACGGCGCCACCCTAGGTGGGGCCGGGGGTTGACAAGGCAGGCCTGAGGCTGCCCTCCTTGACGAGGCCTCCGGGCCAGCTTGGCCCCTGGCTGGCGCACGTGCACGCTCGGCGGGTAAACGCGTTCCCTGCACGGATGCGAAACTCACCCTTCCTGATCAGGCTGCTTCGGGGGCCCTAGACCTTCCAAACGGTCAGGTCGCTGCCGAACACCTGCTTTCCCTCCCGGAGTCTGGAATCCGGATCTGTGTGTGTCGGGGGGGGGGGGGTGCCCACGTGACCAGCCAGCGTCTTTTTTTGATGGCTTCCCCAGGCAGAAACCTCTCCGATGTGTCGCGTTTTCCCTGCCGAGAGCCGAGCGCGCTCCCTGTGACCCTTCTTGGGCGGGAGAGCTCGAGGGGGAGCCGCACGTGGATGCCTGCAGACTCCACGTGCGGCTTTCCCCCTCACGAGCCGTCCGCCTTGCCGTAATCGCCCTTGGCCGAGAGTGCAGCCGTGAGCAGCCCTTGCGGCCTCTCTCCGCACGCAGGTGTGGTCTCGGGGACCCAGACACCTAAGTGAAGAGTTACGGGAGGTGTTCTCCTGCCTTTTTCCCGTGAAAAGAAGGTCAGAAGGGACTCTCGGCCACTGCCGCTGGGGATGCACACGTGAACAGCCCTTGTTGAGGCCACATGGTCAGTCTCTAGAGACCCCTGAAAGCAGGGTCTGCCCCTGGGGGGCCGGCAGGGTCTCCGAGGGGACAATCAGAGGGTACGTTCCCACCGGGAATCCCTGCGCAGCTGGGGGCGGCGGGGGAAGGACGAGGACATTGCGCGTTGCCGTGCAGAAAGATTTCTTGTGTCTATTAAATTAAAAAGGTGCAGAATGGTAGGTACAGCGTGCTGCTCTTTGCATAGGGAAGGTGGGAGGCGTCCTTACGCTCTAACTATTAAAAGTGATGACCTCGCGGGGGGTGGGGGGCGGCAAGTAAGACCCGTAGAAGCCAGGGAAGGGAGAGTTTTCAAAGCGTAGTTCCTTACGTTGGTTTGATTTTTCAGTCGTGTCCAGGCAGTAGCTATTAAATTTTTTTAAATCAATGAAAAAAGAATCAGAAGGGCTGAGAAGAGGCAGTATCAGATGAGGTCTGTCAAAGGCATGGTACCCTGAATGAAAGTAAGAGCGGTTTTATCACCTTGGAACTCGCTTTTCCTTTGGCTTAATAAAGTCAGCCACCTGTTTCTGTAAATAAAAACATTTTGACACACAGCCACGCCCACTCTTTTCCATATAGTCTCCGGCGGCTTTTGTGCTGCGACGGTGGAGCCGAGTAGGTGGAACAGAGACCACATGGCTGACAAAAGCCTAGAATATTCATTCTCTGGCCTTCTACAAAATCAATTTGATGGCCCCGCACCCCCAGCGTTATTTAGTTATGGTTCATGTCATGATATACTTGACAAAAGGCAAATAAGAAAATACCTATGTATAAGAAAAGCATCACGCGACAAGGTAAAAACTCCAGTCACTACTCTCTGGATTCATGTCTGATCAATTTTCCATCGTATAGCTCACTTCTGAGCAGGGATTGGCATTTTCGAAGGTTCTGGCCTCTCTTTTTTTTTTTTTTTTCATGTTTTTTTATTTTGAGAGAGAGAGAGTGCAAGCAGGGGAGGTGGGGAGAGAGAGGCAGGAGAGAATCTCAAGCGGGCTCCGTGCCGTCCGTGCAAAGCCTGACACACAGTTCGATCCCACGAACCGTGAGATCATGACCTGAGCCGACATCAAGAATCAGACACTTAACTGGGCCACCCAGGTGTTCCTAGCCCCTTACCTCGATGTGTGTTTTCGTGCGATTTCCTTTTAATTGCCTCAGTAACCTGTGTGTGACATGTGCTGTGGGTCCTGCCCACACCCCCTTCCCTTGCCATTTCAGTGCACTCGGTCTCACTTCCAAGTGCCGGCACCTGCTTCTCTTTGCCCGAGGGTTTTGGCCGCCAGATTCTGCCTCGCTCGTCTTGGCAGGACAGAAGTGTCAAGAGAATCAGCACCCTCTAGGAGCAGCCCCAAGCAGTGGCTGATGGGAGTTGGTGTATAAATACCCCAGCTCCCCTGCCCCGCGGCGGGACAGCTCCGAAGCACATCTTCTCTACTTACCGCCCCTCGGAGTCCGCTGGCGGGCCCGAGACCCAGTCGCCCGTCACGATAACCTGCTTGTTAGCTTGTCTTTGTTGCCTGCCTTCCCTTCCCTCCCCTCCCCTCCCCTCCCCTCCCCTCCCCTCACTTCCCTTACCCACATTTCCTGGGATCAGCTCCCGAAGGAACTGCTTGCAACCAAGCTCTGGTTCCGGCTCAGGGCCCGGAGGAACTCAAACTGAGACGGGTTCCTTAGGAACCATCATTTGTTATCGTTAGGCCCACATATGAAATACTTAGATTGCTCCTTTCTGTATTTGATTAACGAATACAATACACAGGGGAATTTTCCATGTACTCTGTTATCTTTAAAAAAAAAACAACAACAAAACCCAGATGTTCTCCTATAGACCAAAATACATAAGCTGCGTAAAGGGAATCCTCTTATTCTCGTTGAACATCTCATAGATTTGGTTTATAACTTTAAAAAAGTGGTTTCCGTGTCTTCATTGAAGACGCTGCTGACCTGAGGACGTCAGGATGCATTTGTATTTGATTCGGTCCTTCATTTATAATAGGTAAGGCCAATGGCAACCATTTCAAAGAGGCCATTTTTGGTAAACCTTGAACAGTGCTCCATGGAACTTGGCATATGCCGTGTCGGTATGGGATTGCTTAGGGTTAGGGAGGAAGGTGGGGAGGAGTTCTTGTCTACAAAGAGGCATTAGTCTGTCGGTGACACCCGCCCAGAGAAATTTTAAGGAGCAAAGTAACAAGTGATTTCCTTTCTAAAAATAAGTGTGCCTCTCAGGCAGAGAATAGTCCGCCTTCCCGGCGCTGATAAGCCGGCCTCGATGGCGTCTTTGGAAGTTTGGGTCATCAAAAGTTGTGGAAACCGTACTCCTCTAGGGGAACTGAGGTCCGGGACGGGATACTTTTCCATGCACTTCAGTTGGTCATTTCATCGCCTGTCTCAGAAGACTGCATTTATCCTTTTACAACAAAATGCGTTCTTCCTTGTGACACCTAGCGATTGGCAAAAATGCGGTGGAGAACCATAAGCAAGGCACGTCTCGGAATAACGGTGATTTCATATGACTCACAATGACGGTAGGTTCCGTGCATCGAGGACCCGCTGCGTCGCCGGCAGCGTCTGAGGCGCTCTTTGTGTATTAGATCCGTTTAACCGCCCGTCGGCCCTAAGGGGTTGTTACCATCCTCAGTTTAGAGGTGAGGAAACTGAGGATTAGAGGATGTACGGTATTGCCCAAGGTCATCCGGCTAGTAAGTGGCAGCGCTGAAATTAGAACCCGGCTCAGGCTCAAATCTGTGTCCCCTTCCCTGTACTTCAGCGACTCGGAAAGAAATTCGTTACTAGGTAGAGCTCTCCTCAAATAAACCTTTGAGGTTTTTTCCAAGAGAGTGAGTACAGCACACCTTCGGTTTGTTTGTAAAATGGATGACTGCTAATGTTTTAAATGATAATCGCAATGAAAGCAGTGATACTTACCTCGGGGTGTGTTATTTGATTCAAATACCGGCCTGATCACACATGGTCCAAGAGCGCTCAAGTAGTAAACCAAATACAAACCGACGTTAAAGGTTGGTCTTCAAACACCATCGCCAGTGGTGCCACACTGGGCTGTGACCTCGCTGACATAAAACCACACCCGAACACCAGTGGCCACCAAGCCTGTTCAGCACAGTTTCCTTAGTTGTGAGCTGTTCAGAGCCACCAGTCTGAGCACTCTTGACTAGTTCTTTCAAGCCCTGAGTAGCTGTGGGGATCTCAGCAGGGAGTGGCAGAGCCAGCTCCACGTTGGCATAGTGCCAGGGTATGGCCAATCAGGCCTTCGCGTTAAGTCACAGCACCGCTTGACCTGAGCGCCAGGGCCTTCTCCACGAGGTTCTGGACAAATGCGCCATGGTTCCAGGATGGAAAGCCCGTCACCCCCGCCATAAAAGCAGTAATCCGTTGATTCATCGCCTGTCCTAAGGATTGCATATAATTTCGCCGATGTGTCCCGTGGACTTTATGAAAGATGTTTCGCGTTCTCACTTTTTTTAAGGAAGCTGGCTGTTACAGGGCTTACACGTACTTATTGTCCAAGCTCACGTGAGTGTTTTCAACCACGACCCACACTCTTAGCTGCTGGACCCTGTTCTCTCTCCTGCTCTGCGTGGGCTTACGACTTGAATTAGTAAATGGACGGACTCTAAATTAGGAAGACAAGGCTGTTCTTCAGAGTATTCCTCTGTTTTTAATTTTCCCACCAAAATACAAACGTTGCTTTTGACCAACTCCATGATTGTGTTTTCTTTCCCTTTTTTGCTCTCAGTTATGGTGGTTATTTCCTGACAAATTGATTTCACTCTCAGCTCTGTGTTGACAGCTCTAGCAAGTCCTGTGTGAAGGTAATTGCTAGTTTTATTGTCTTCGCTTATGACGACATATATAATCCAGAATAATCAATGATATTCTGCCTGGGGCCAGTGACGTTCCACTGTTTGGCCATCGGTGTGTTCGTGAGGATTTCTGGTGCATCCAGGGACACATCCGGCCTCCAGGCAGTGCCAGTGTGCACGAAGCAATCACTGGTAATGAATAGAAGGCAGCGTGCGATTATGTCCAAATGAATGGGACCTAGCGTCGCTGCCCCTTGAGGTCACGTGATGCTAAAGCCGGTGAGGAAGGGCTTTGCGGAGATCCTGACGGTTCCCTCTTCTCAGCTTCTTGTGAATGAGTTCGCCTTTCTCTCATGTCATCCTCCCTGGCCCAGGCCATCATCATCTCTGACCCAAATTCTTGTACCTGCTTCCCGACTAGTTCTCCGACATCTTTTTTTTTTTTTTTTTTGTAAACAATTGTATTGAGGTGTAACTTGCATACCAGAGTTCATGAGTTTTAAAGTCAATTAATTGCCTTTTAGTAAATTTGCCAAGTCGTACGGTCACCACCACGATACCATTTTAGAACATCACCATCACCCAGTAAGATGCCTTGAGTTCATTTACGTTAGTCCCTGTTCCCATCCCCAGTCCCAGGTTCCCTGGGGAACCACGAATCCACTTTCTATCCACTGTTTGCCTTTTCTGAACATTTCCTATAAATGGACGTATGCGTACTCTTTTTCGTCTGGCTTTTTTTCACTGAACAACATGCTCACGCGTGTGGAAGTATGTAGCTGTAGTTCGTTTTTACTGCCAGACAGTATTCCACTGTGTGGACAAACCACATTTTGTTTATCCGTTTACCGGTTGATGGACACTTGGGGTGTTGGTACTTTTCGGCTATTATGATCAGTGCTGCTGTGAACTTTCATGTATAAGTTTTTGTGTGGACATGTTTTCATTTCCTTTGGGTATATGCCTAAGAGTGGAGTTGCCATGCGGTAACTCTGTAGAACTCTTGGAGACCCTTCCATATTGTTTCCCAAAGTGGCTGCATCATTTTCCATTTTTGCCCCCAGACAGTGAACGAGGGGTCTAGTTCCTCCATATCCTCACCAACACTTGTTACTGTCTTTTTGATTATGGCCCGTCTGGTTGGTGTGAAGTAGTGTATCATTTTCATGTTTCGTTTTGCCAGGCGAGGGCCATTTGTGAAGTAGGGCAGTTGCCCGAGTAAAGAGGTCAAGTGTTTGAAATTCTTAGTTTATTTTTTTGGTAGTTAGCTGCCCTAATATCCTCGTCATGGCCATTGAACTTCCATGTAGTTCCAGGCTTAGACTGGAGAAAGAAACTGTAGGTGTTTGTTCCGTACTTTACCTTCTCTGTCTTGAAACAAACAAAAATAAAGAAAGAACAATTTAAAAAATCTGTGAATATTGAAATCGCAGTATTCATGAAGTTGCTTAAAAAACAACCCTGCTACTAAGCAGGTGTTAAAGCTATAATTTGGAGGGCCTTTTGGGCTTGATTATAAAGTCCAAAATTGGAATTACTCATTTGACGTGATCTGTAGGAGCCATTTTGTAGTGTGCCAGCATTAATCCACTTAGAGCTGAGTGACTAATGGATTAGCAAACCCTTCCATTTTCTATTAAGAAATGGATATTGTGAGGGCCCGAGTGGCAAAAAGGAGGCCAAATAGAACCATAATTCATGTATTTAAACTATGCAAATATATAGGTGGGATTAGTATTGCGTTACAGTTTAGACAGGTTATTTAGGCATTGCATTTAGAAAGAACCTGAAATCCATAAAGAAGAGGAATCCTTATGTGTTTAAAGTCGAATTCGAGAGAGAAACTTACTGGTAGATGTTAAAATTTGGTCTCTGAATATTTAAGTACATGAAAAATTGTTTGGACTTCGGCCAAAATTGCCTTATCGCTCTCGTCATTGACTTTTCTGCCCGATTTTTCTGTTCGACGTACGAAACGTTGGCGGCGACTCGCATGCGAGGATGGTTTGCGGGCATACGAGATGGTATCTTCGCTTCAACGGTCTCAGGAAGTCTCATCTTTATGTTACTACTGACTTGGGGATTGGGAACTTAGAGGACTTTGTATTGAACAGGCCGAAACATGACCAGCGTTGGGGGATAAAAGCTCAATACAAACAGATGTATGGACAGACCATCCGGGCCATCTGTCAGTCTTGTCCACTAGTAGCTGTCCCGTTGGCGTAGATCAGCAGAACCAACCCCCCCCCCCACTGTATGCGCATGTGAAGGGGCCAGAAAGCGAGCCGCGGCTGGGTGTGCAGATGGCCCACCAAAGTACTGACGTTTGCCGTGAAGGGATGAGCCAGTTCTTTGAAAGATGACTGGGCAAAGAAGAAAAAGCGAGTGTACAAAAAAAAAGTGTGGTAGAGAAAACATCCATATTTGCTCTAGTCGGTCAGAGAAGGTTTGTTTACACTCCGCTCTACGGAACAGGACAACAGAAACAGGAGCCTACGGCGAGTGTAAGGCAGCCTTTTCGAAAGTAGCGGATGTTGAAAGAGTCTTTTTTGGTTCAAGGAGGGCCTGGGAACATGGATGAGAGTGTCCAGGAACGCAGATCAGAACTAGACGAACGAGTCTAGAAATTCTGGGGGTGATTGGATAGACGCGTAGATAGAGGTGTGGAAATTTAGAATTCCAGAGAGGAAACACGAGTGTGGAAAAGGGAGAGCACTCGGGGGAAAAACCAGAGGTTTGGATGTTACCGGGAGACAGCCAAGCGGTAGAGGAAGGGACAGACAGAAAATGAAAAAGGGAGAAAGGAATGGAGGGTGGAGAGCCGTGGTTTCGGCCTTCTTTCCTGTGGAGTAGGGCTCCCCACTTGTTTTCTCCAAGACGAAGAACCCGCCAGTTCGGACACAGTGCCCCTTCCTGGCTTGGGGAGAACCCTCAGAAGGACACCACTTCCTGCACGGAGAGGGGGAGGTTTCCGGGAAGAATGCATGATGAGAGTCATGGATTCGGAGTCGCCCCGGGTTCTGTATGGCCGCGTACCCCTCAGAGAACATGGCGCTGCAAATTTCAGACCTGCCTTCCAAAGTTGCTGGCCGTCCGGTGGACAGCTAGAGCATTCCATGGAAGTGGTAGAATGCAAACGATTTAGACAGAACCCTAAAGACTGATTTATAAGTATAGTGGTATGCTGAAAACTAAGGAGCTTTCAGTTGAACGTAAACACAAAACTACACAGTAGAGGAGAGAGAATTGTCTCTGGTAACGTACTCCTGCCTGGAAAAATACAGTCCGTCTTCTCTGTAATCAGAAGCCTTTTGTTTTTGGAATGTTTGTTGGAATAGGTTGGCTCGAAGGCCATTTCATACAAGTGAACAAAAATTCTAGGAGATGGAAAACGGCAGTCTATCCTAAATAAATACTCTTTGCTGGAAGCCTTTCAGGTGCTTAAATTTCCGCTGTAGAAAAGAAAAACATTCTGGCAAGTGTTAGAAGAGTGCCAAGTAAGTGAGGCAAGACCTCTTTTGGCTTTCTTGGTCTTACTCCTGCTGAAGACGAGTCGTCTCTTTTGTTTTCTTGCTTTCAATCTGAGTACAGTCCTTGGTAAAGAACAGCTCACGAACTCTAAGCCACACACAGCTCTGATGCTAGGAGATAGGAAGGTAGGTTCCCAGGGGAACCACCTGGAGCAGCAGACAACCACGAGATATTTTGTCTTACTTCAGGTTGAAGATCCTTCTAGATCCCAACATTAACCTGTAGAATAACATTCTCCAGTTTCTTGGGCCCTGAGTCTTCATGTCCGGCTGCTTGGCCATGATGGCTGCATCTTATACTGTATCCAGCTGAAATAATAACTTTGATGTTATTTGTTTAAATAATTCTGAATATACAAAGGCGATGAAATTGTTAAATGGGATGCTTGACTTTCATAGGATCTGTATGTGATTAAAACACCTTCTAACTGTCAGGAGATTAGGCACTAAAAGTTTTTGCCAGCTACTGAGCAGTCAGATGTGAAATTAGGTTTTTCTGGTCACTTCTGGTGCAACCAACATTGGAGTTAAAACGGGATTCTCCCAACATGGACTTTGGGAACCCCCAAATAGCCTAATAACCCCCAAACTACAAAGCTTACAGTAATCAAGGCATTTTGGTCATGATCTCATGGTTTGTGAGTTCGAGCCCCACGTCGGGCTCTGTGCTGACAGCTCGGAGCCTGGAGCCTGCTTCCGATTCTGTGTCTCCCTCTCTCTCTCTGCCCCTCCCCTGCTCACGCTCTGTTTCTCACTCCCCTTCAAAAATAAACATTAAAAAAAAATTTTTTTAAAGAAAATCCTCTAAGAGACTTGGATCCAGAATATACATGTACGTTTTTTAAAAGTCTATAACTCAATAATAAAAAGACAACCCCAGAAGAGAAATAGACAAAGGACTTAATGGTCATTTCTTTTAAAATACATAATGCAAATTGACAGGAAGCCCATGAAAAGGTGTTCAACAGCCTTGGTCGTTAGGGAAATGCAAATCAGAGCTACAGTGAGATACCACTTGACACGCACGAGGACGCCCAGCACGAGAAAGACACAACAGCAAGGGTCAGAATACGGAAAACGGGAAACCGCTTCGGAAACCAGTCCGGCAGTTCCTCGCGTGGTAAAGCTCAGTGACCATGTGACCCAGCCACTCTATTCTCACGTGTATGCCCCGAGAGAAAGGAAAACTTAAGTCCACACAAAAATGTTTACAGGAATGTTCATAGCGGTGTTACTGAGACTAGCTAGAGCGCGGGAACAACCCAGACGCCCACGAGCTGAAGAATGGGTGAATGCACCGTGGCGGACCGGCCCCGCGGATATTATTTGTCAATTTCAAAAGAAGGACATTTTTTTTTTTTAGATATCCACATCTTGATTTTATTTTTTTATAATTTATTTTTTTATTTACATCCAAGTGAGCATAAAGTGCAACAGTGATTTCAGGAGTAGATTCCTTAAGCCCCTTACCCATTTAGCCTGTCCCCCTCCCACAACCCCTCCGGCCACCCTCTGTGTGTTCTCTGTGCTTAAGATTCTCTTATGTTTTGTCCCCCTCCCTGTTTTTATATTATTTTTGCTTTCCTTCCCTGATGCTCATCTGTTTTGTATCTTTGAGTCCTCATATGAGTGAAGTCCTATGATATTTGTCTTTCTCTGACTAATTTCACTTAGCATAATACCCTTTAGTTCCATCCACATAGTTGCAAATGGCAAGATTTCGTTCTTTTTGATTGCCGAGTAATACTCCATTGTATGTATATGCCACATCTTCTTTATCCATTCATCCATCGAGGGGCGTTTGGGCTCTTTCCATACTTTGGCTATTGTTGATAATGCTGCTATAAATGTTGGGGTGCATGTGCCCCATTGACAAAGCACACCTGTAGCCCTTGGATAAATACCTAGTGGTGCAATTGCTGGGTCGTAGGGTAGTTCTCATTTTAAGTTTTTGCGGAACCTCCATACTGTGTTCCAGAGTGGCTGCACCAGTTTGCATTCCCACCAGCAGCGCCAAAGAGATCCTCTTTCTCCGCATCCTCGCCAACACCTGTCGTTGCCTGAGTTGTTCATGTTAGCCATACGGACAGGTGTGAGGTGGTATCTCCTTGTGGTTTTGATTTGTATTTCCCTGATGATGAGTGATGAGCATTTTTTCACATGTCAGTTGGCCATCTGGATGTCTTTGGAGAGGTGTCAGTTCACGTCACAAAAAAGGAAAGTCTGGTCCTTGCTACAACAAGTTTTCAGCGATGACCCTTGCAAACATTGTGCTAAGTGAAAGAAGCCAGTTACAAAGGGCCACGTATCCTGTGTCCAGTACAAGGAAGTTTATAGAGAAAGGAGTTGAATGGTTGCTTAGAACCAAAGTTGGGCCATGGGGTAGAGTATGGGGGCCTGGGATTGCCTGCTAATAGGATCAGAGTTTCTTTCAGGGGTGACCAAAATGTTCACAATTAGATAATGGTGACAGTCACAGTCCTAGAAGCTGGACAAGGGGAAAGGAAGAAATAAACTAAAACGTATTGAACCATGCGCTAATAATGGGCCGAATTATATGGCATGTCAGCAACTTCTCAAAGCTTTTTAAAAATGGGCTTTGGCTTCATCACACATCAGAACCAGTGAAAGAAATACGCTGAGTAAATATTAATGCATTATTTTACGTTCTGCCCATTGACTCGTATGTTAATTAGGGAAATATGCATTTCTAATTACTGCCATTGTGTGCCTAAGGCTGATGTGTTTGGATAGATCTTTCTGACCATGGAAATAGTCGTTCTTGAATCAGGTCAATAAAATAATTACTGCCGGCAGATGGAAGTGCCTCCTGTTCGGCATCGAGGTCATTCGTGGCCCCTGGGCTTCACAGACTGTAGGTGGAAAATGAAAACCGCGTCGCGCTTCTACATATTGAGCCCTACCGACATAATACATGCGATGTGTAAGTTTGCACTTTTTAAAATACTTTGCCAGGGGGGCGCCTGGGTGGCTCAGTCGGTTGAGCGGCCGACTTCAGCTCAGGTCATGATCTCCCGGTCTGTGAGTTCGAGCCCTGCGTCGGGCTCTGTGCTGATGGCTCATCAGTGCCTGGAGCCTGCTTCGGTTTCTGTGTCTCCCTCTCTCTCTGCCCTTCCCCTGCTCATGCTCTGTCTCTCAAAAATAAATACATGTAAAAATAAATAAATAAATAAATAAATATCTATATACTTTGCCGGGTTTTCCCTCCCTGGTAATCGAGTGCTGCTTACCTACCAGTTTCTTCAATGAGATGGTGCCGCGCAGTACGTTTTTATTTTCTTAAGATAGAAAAATAATATTCTTATTTTAGAAGCCACAGGACACAAGCGTTGCAAATACTCTAATAAGCGTTACTTGGAAATGAATGAGTTCTCATCGAATGTGACCACATTTTTCTAAACCCGAGGAGTACCGTGTCTGACCTCCGGCCCATCAGAGGCCGAAGTCTTTTTGGAATGTAAGACTTCGACACAAGGGCGCTTGGGAGAAAAAGCTAGAACGTCCTAATGCGGTAAATTGATGGGGCATAGACGTGAGATGGGGTGAGAACCGAATCATCGGCAGGGTTTCCCACGAGCTGTAGCCCTTGAGTTATGCCATGCAAATGAACAGAATTAGGACAAGGGAAAGGGGAGAGGGAAGCGTGAGCAGGAAACCGGCCCGAGAAGCGGAAGCAAGAGGCTCCGTGTGAGTAACTGTGGGGAGCCCTCCAGGTGAGCATGGATGACTTGGGGTGCGGGAGGGTGCTCCATGTGGGTCTGCGAGGGCCAGCTTGATCCAGCGGGCGGGGGTTCCCTTGTAGATTGTGGGCACCACTCCACCAGAGTGGTAAGTTTGGACAGATAAGGCTTGGTTTGGGACTGGAGGTCCGGGAAATCGCCGAGGTCGATAAACAGCTGGAAAGCCATTGCTGCTCTCCAGGCCCGAGCCCGGGGAGGTTGGGTAAAGGGGTAAGGATGGATTTAAAGTGCTGAAGCACCCACACACACGTGCGCACAAGCACGCCTGGGAACTAATCCAGCGTGCACAAGTCAGAGCCAACTGCCATACCTTTCAGAGCGCGCGTCTGGTCTGTAGAGCGATTTCGTAGAATTGCAGTGACGGCTCCACGCCATGCGTTGCTGTGGGAATTTGTTAGGCCCGTTTTACAGATGTGGACATGGATGGCCACAGGGGTGGACGTTAAATGGCTCCCTAAGGTGACACAGCTGGTAGATGGAAGAGCCGGGATTCTGAATGCCTGGAAAATGTAAGTCGTTCTCAAGATGGTGATGCTTTTGACAGGAAGGCAGAGCTTCGGGAAGGATGAAGCAGGCCTCAGATGGGGGTGGAGAAGATGAATTCAGCTTAGCACATTTCGAGTTTAGAAGGACGTGAAAGGCTTAACAAGCAGTATGCGCATAGATGAATCTGGACGTGCGTGTGCACGTGTACACACGTGACTGCGTGCGCATCTGCGCGTGCAGCTACGTTTACATGTGCATCCAAGTACGTATATGTATTATATACACGTATACACGTGTACATAGGCATATAGGCAGCCGCGTACTTAAATATTTTATTTATATCCTTCAAAAGTCACAATGTTCTGAGCCGAATTCGTCTTCCTCATCCCCATCGAAGCTCCCTTCGTCCTTCCCTGCGTGTGCGGCTGTGTGCACAAACGGGCACGCGCGTGTGTTGTGAATGAGCCCCCGGCGCCTCGCAAAGAGCTCGTTGGCTACAATTTAGTATTCAGGGATTTGGGGGGGCCACCTGACCCCTTTAGGAAGGGCGACTTCGTGAGAGAGACAGAACCCGTTACCGAGCTGCCCCCACTGTCAGAGGTGGGTCCTGAGGAGAACAGAGGTGGAGCCCGAACAGGGGAAGACGGAGAGAAGGAATGCCTTCTGACGTGGCTAAGCGTCCTGGGCCGCGCTCGATGGATACGGGGGTCTGACAGAGCTCTGTCTGAATGCGAGTGTTTGGGTTCCAAGTATTTATTGTACACCTACGCGCCAGCCACTGAGTGAGGCCACAGGGGACACGAGGGAGCCTCAGACGGAGCCCTCAGGCAGCCGGTGTCGTATCTCAACGCCCATCACCCGGGTGCCTGGGCGGCTCGGTCGGTTGAGCGTCCGACTTCGGCTCGGGTCACGATCTCAAGTTCTTGAGTTCGACCCCCCACGTCGGGCTCTGCGCTGACAGCTCAGAGCCCGCTTCGGATCCTCAGTGCCCCTTCCCTACTTGTGCGCTCCCAAAAATAAATAGATCTTTAAAAAAATAATAAAAAGAACCCCCCCCCATGACCAAACCCGAGGTCACGCGCAGTTTCCTCTGGGAGCGTTCTAGGTTAACGTTGTGGTCCGTGATGCGTTTTGAGTTAATTTATGTGTGAGGCATATGCGTCCGACTTCATATTTTGCATATGGACGTCCGAATGTTCCAGCACCATTTGTGGAAAAGAATATCCTCTCTCCGTGACATTCCCCCCCGTCAAAAGTGAGTTTATTTGCATGGGGCTGTTTCTGGGCTCTCTTTTGCGTCCCGCCGATCTGCGTGTGTGTTCTTTGTCAAAACCACACTGCCTTGGTCGACGGAGCTTTAGAGTGAGTCTTGAAATCGGGTAACATGAGGCCTCTGACTTTGTCCTCTTTCAGAATAATTCCGGCTCTTCTAGTCCCTTTGCCTTGCCTCTCGAAGAACGTTAGAACGAGCTTGTTGATGGCTACAAAGAGGCTCGTCTGCGTTCTGACTGGCTTGCGTGGGCTCTGTCGATCGCACTAGAGAGAGTCAAGCGAGCCTTTCAAACATCGGTGTTTTTATCATTTTTTTCTTTTGAAAACGTTTTTCCTTTTATTTTTTTTTAAAGCTTTTCTTTTCCTGCCAGTTAGTTGACGTGATGCTAGATTAGCTTCCGGGGTCCAGCAGGGTGGTTCGTGAACATCGGTTTATGAGTCGGGGCCCTAATCCTCAGGCCGGATTTAGGAGAGGCCCGCACCGAGGGACCGTGAGGACCAGGGAAACCTCAGTGAGCAGAGAAAAGGAGGAGGGGGTGTGCTCTAGAGGAGAAAGGGAAATGGAGGTGGGAGCCGAGGGCCTGGGGGAACATCGGAGACAACGGAGAGAGGGAGGCTGAGCCACGATCGGTGACTGGCGACTGGACCGCACACACAGGTGCGGGTGCACTTGGGTCCCGTACGGGGACGCGGGCCCGGGGGAGGGGGCGATGTCTAGGCGTCTCCGAGAGGCAGGAGACCACGCCAGCGCTTCGGGGACACGGTTGGGAGGCAGAGCAGATGGCCCCACCTTCGTTTCCAGCCGCCCCCTCGTCCCTTCCAGAAGGGAGAAGGCAGGAGCGCATGGGCTGCCTTCCAGAGCCGGGCCTAGCCAGAGCCGGCGCCTGGCCTGGGGAGAAGCTCTAACCCTCCCGGCCTCCCCGGCCTGCCTTCCCTGGGGGCCTCGAAGATCCGCCCGAGCCAGAAGGAAGGAAGGGGACCGGTGCAGGCGTGAAGTAGGGCATCGTTTTAATGCTCTCCAGTGGCATGGACTTCCTTGCTAAGGGGCAGAGCCCTTTCAGAGAATTCATTCTGAGCCAGAGAAATCTTCATTTCTCTACCTTGGACTGAGACCCCCCCGCCCCCTCCATCTTTTGGAGAATTAACACATGGTAGCGTGAGACACAGAGCGTTCCTGCGGCCGGCCTCTTAGAGGTTTCTGGGTTCATGTGGTTTTTTATGACCTGTCCGATGTTCCTGTCTGCTCTGCCGGCCCGCGCCCCTTGCAGCCTCAGGGCTGTCCTTCGGCAAAGACTACGGGGACCGGGAAGTCTGTAGCAAAGACAGCCTGTGAGGCAGGGTGCCCCGAGGTCATTGCTGCCAGCCCGTAGCCAGCTCTCAGGGCGATGGGAGCATTCCCACCACCTGTCAGCCTCTAACCCCCCAATCGACCGCTGAGGATCAGAAACGCGTAAATAAATCTGGGGGGGGGGCGTCCCCTTAGTAAGTATTTACAGTAACTGCATTTCTTCCTTCCGCCCTTCCCTCCAGGAGCAAGGGGCACGTCGTCCTCCATAGCGGGATTGGAGGGAGGGCTCAGGCTTTGTAATCAATTTTTAAAAGCAGGCTAATTGCAACTCAGTGACAAGAGGGGGGATGTTCATTACACCGTGGCCCAATAAATACCTTCTACTAAGTTTTGAGGCCATTCGAGGAGGGGCTCGCTTTAAGGAGATTGAAAAACACGCAAGCCGCTCCGAGGGAGGCAAATCATTGTGGGCAGACACTGTTGCTAAGAGCGGCCCAGCTTTATCCCCTCCTCCTCCTCCTCCCCCCCCTCCCCTGGCTTTAAAAAACAGAAGCTTAAAAGCCTCCATTGTGTGGAGGGGAGAAATATGCTAATTTGAGGCCGGTTTCTCCCTCCCGGGCCTGTCATCGCTGCGATATGAATGATGATCAGGGGACAAAGGGGATGAATAGGGCAACGGCAGCTCTGCTCTCCCCCTCCACGCCAGATGCCCCCCCCACCCCGGGGCTGCGGGCTGCCGGGAGTTGAGTGGGTTCTCATGGCTTTCCTCTCTCCTCCCCCAGGCGCTGCCTCCCCTCGTTGCTAGACAGTCCCCCTGTATAGGGCACTCTGGCTGCCCCCTTGCAGGAAGGCCGAGTGCTCCTTATTCAGCGCAGAGGGGTGGGGGCGTTATGCAAGGCACCCGGGCCCTTGGCCTCCTAGACGAGGCGCAGGCAAGAAAAAAGATATCAGTGATCTGCAACAGCAAAAACTTTATTAAGCCAAGGCCATGACCAAAGGGTTGTCTAGGTTCTTGTACTTTCCACGCCAGCCTTATTGTGGTTTAATAGCAGAAGTCAAGTCTACAGCTTATGCCTTTGGCGCTCTCTTTGGATGTGCGGCTGGATTTTGACGTGTTAAACTTTTACTTTCTGTGTGGCCAGTTTAGCCAGGATTTCTGTACAATGAGATGACAGTGTTGGATGCGGACTCCCCCGCTCAACAATAGGAAAAATATGTTTTCCTTCCTGCTCTGGCTGGCTGCTTTTTACGCAGGGAAGCGCATTGATTTAATTCCTGTGGGCGCGTTTTAGCTCGGTTAGTTTTTCAAATGCGCGAATTTTATAACCGAAGAATGACGCGCGCGTTGCCAAAGAGCCATTAAGACCAGGAAAAGTGCTTCCAAATTGAAATTCCCCATGACTTATTGGAGGCAGTTTGTAAAGTTGTCAGGTATACTTGGAGTGTAGTCTATATAGCCCACGAAAGTGAATTTTATGCCACCGTTCGAAGCTAGAAAATGAATGTTAATTGAAGTCTAGACTTGTGTGGAGTGCTTAGTAGATCGTGTGAAACGAACATAGGTCCTTATCGGAGTGGCCTCCAGTGTGCTTTTTAGAAAAAGTTAGACATCGCATCTTTGTTCCTCCGGATGGTAAATTGCGAAAAACTGAAACGCGGTACATCTTGGCCCTGTAAAAATGAGGTGTCTTTTACACCCATGGAGCGTCGCTGGAGAGACACGCGGGTTAGAGCTCGTTCGTCCACCTCTACAGAGTCGCTCACACACTGGACACATGCAGGTTTCAGATGGCAGGCCGCGTGGATCTGTTTTTTCCTTATTAAGGCCTGGGTTTGGTTCGCCGGTGCGGGAAGCTCGGTTTCGGCTTTGAAAGTCACAGCCTGTAAGCAGCCACCATTGGTTGAGTTTGCTGATTAAAATCAGCAGGTCCAGGATGTCACAGTGAAGAAGCAGACCCGCCACTTCGTTTAGTGACTTGATGTGCCAGCCAGGGAGGGTGGCGAGCCCAAGGCCCGTCTCCTTGAAACTCGGATCACAGAGCAGTGGTCCCCCACGCGTCTCGTTTGTTCGTTTGTTTAACCTCGACAGGTGGCATGAGGGCGGCACGCAGGAGCCACCCGGTTCCGAGTGACATCTCGCACGTGTCCGAGCCCGCTTCGGCGCACTTGTCCGCTACCTCCCCGTCCCCCACGCCCCGAGCTGGAAGTGAAGACGTTGTCTTGTCGAGCATTTGTCACATCTAGCGGCGACCGTCTCCTTGCACGTCTCACTGTAAAAAATGTAGAAGCCAGGGGCGCCTGGGTGGCTCAGTCGGTTGGGCGTCCGACTTCGGCTCAGGTCATGATCTCACAGTCTGTGAGTTCGAGCCCCGCGTCGGGCTCTGTGCTGACAGCTCAGAGCCTGGAGCCTCCTTCGGATTCTGTGTCTCCCTCTCTCTCTGCCCCTTCCCCACTCATGCTCTGTCTCTCTCTGTCTCAGAAATAAATAAACATTAAAAAAAAATTTTAGAAAAAAAATGTAGAAGCCAAATGCAGCTGGGAGTTACGCGAACCCCAGCGAGTGAGCGAGCCGTCTTGCCCCCGTTTTGAAACTCAGTGGCGCGCACAACCCTCATAGGTTTCCTGAGGTTCCGGCCGCCGCCGATAACGGTGCCAACTTGGGAGAAAGTCTCGTGTGTGATGGTGGCTTTGAGAAAGGCACGTGTAAATGACTAGCTTTTTTCTGCGCTCACGGAGAGTGAATACTTAACGTAGTGGCCAGGCACCTTCTCACCGCGTGGCTGTCTTCTGGTTTCATCTTGCCGGTCATTTGAAGGTGTGTGGACCGAATATTGCCGGGCTCCCCGGGTGAGGCTCCGAGACTTGGAGGAGTCGAGGGACTCACTTCCCTGGTGGAGTTGGGGAAATGGTAGACTTCTAAGGGTCTGGGACTCGTGAAGACGCTGAAATCCCTTAAAGCCTCAGTGGGTGCAAACCGCTGCTCCGTATCCTTCTCGTACCCATCCAGGTGGCGTTTCCTCCAGGAAGGCTTCCTTGCCACTCGTGCCCCTCCACCCCTCCACCCCCTAGCCTTGATCTGCCATTCGTCCGTGAGTTCACCCTTACTCCGTCCCCACCCCGTCCCCATCCACCCCGCCTCCCCTTCTTCCCGTCCTCCCGTGGGGGGTTGCGTGTGTTCTCGGGGGCCGAGACCCAGGTCCCTCCTGCTGGCCGGTCAGAACACCCCTGGCAGTGGCCCCGGGCCGGATGCTGCACCTGCACCGGGGAACGAATCGGACGTGGAGCCTGTCGTTCTGGTGAGGGGACACGGTGCGATCGCCCTGACAGTGCCCCGACACCTGTGGGTAGGTCAGTATTCGGTCACCGCGGGCGAGCGAGCGCGTCCCTCCCCAGATCCCCACAGCTGCTCGCGCACGGACCACCTCCACTCTCGGCTTCACCGCACCCGGCACGACCCTCGTCCCGGGGCTGGAGCCTGATAAATGTGCGTCAAGCGAACAAATGAGCCGTGAAGAGTTAAAAGACTTAGAACTGGTTTTCGGTGTTGCTGGCAGTAAATTATAGGTATTGAGAAAGGAAGGGATTGGCTCTGGTCACCTTCCACGTGCGTCCGACCGCAAGCCCTAGTGTGACGTCACCGGAGAAATAATGTGGTATCTGGAGTTTCTCTGAGGCAAAGCAAAGGAAATGCAGGCGTTCTGGCCGAGAAGTCCCAAAGTTAAGATTTTAGGCAGAGGTGGCAGACTGAGAACCTTTCGGACAGCCCAGCTGAGCTGCAGTTAAAAGCAAATGTACGAATTGGCTGCTTTTGATTCATGGCAATGAAAACAATCACTTTTCACGATAAGAGTTTAAACTGTGAAATTATTTGTCTTGACCCCGCTGAATGTATTAAGACAAGCGTGGGATTAGGAGGTCGGAAATGTCTCTCTCATTTCTTTTGAAGATGAGCAAGAGAAACTAGCAGCTATTAGTGACGAGTAATCAAGTAGCTTTTTAAAAAGGAGTCAATATCACACCTAATTAACATACCGACTGAGCAACTGTTTGCTGTGAATGCGGCCAATCGCCTGTCCCTTTCGCCCGCGCACCTGTCCTGTGAGCAGCAGGAAAGGTTACACAGCAAATGCCTCCAGTAGGATTTTCGACATTTTAAACAAGTTCACTATCCGGGTGGCCAATTAGAAATAAAAATGTTTACACGTTCAAAACCCACGCGAGGTTCAGAGCTCTGGGTTCAATTCATCCTTTCTCTGCCAACCCTCAGCAACCGGCGCTTGAAAAAAAAAATGCCACAAACTCCCATTTCGTTTTGGGACTTGAAGAATTGGCCTAAATCAAGAATGTGCTTATCCTTCTGTGTTAGCGCAAACACGAGGGAGCATTTCTTCTTCGGTGATGCGCCAACAGCCGGGCAGCTCGGATTCCTTCAACGCCTTCTCATTTCAGGGGCTGGGAGGCATTTCTCGTTCCCCCAAAGCAGCCATTCTCAGCTGTGGGACGTATCACACTCACGCGCTAGGACTCCTGGCGAGAAGCTCCCACTGGTCGCCTAGAACAAAGCGTGGAGGTGCGAGTGGACTTCGTTTTGATTTGGATGAAAGTGTCCATCTCCTCTTGTCCCACGCTGCCGCCGCTGCCCTTGGACCCGCTTTCCTGAGCGGGCAGGAATGAGCGAGATCTCAGCTCGAGAGCAGGGGAATTTCCACAGTCCTGGGGTCTGTCCCGAGAGCGGTGGAGCGGGTGACCCTTACCTGTACGGTATCGTGTGACCGGGGCTGGTTGACATGTTCCATCCTGGAGTTTTACTGCCTTTGTGGAGAACACCAACAACACCAACAACCAAAAAAACATTTTAAAGCCCACTCCGGGGGCACCTGGGTGGCTCAGTCGGTTGAGCGGCCGACTTCAGCTCAGGTCATGATCTCACGGTCTGTGAGTTCGAGCCCCGAGTCGGGCTCTGTACTGATGGCTCATCAGCGCCTGGAGCCTGCTTTGGATTCTGTCTCCCTCTCTCTCTGCCCCTCCCCTGCTCATGTTCTGTCTCTGTCTCTCAAAAATAAATAAACATTAAAAAAAAAACATTTTAAAGCCCACTCCGGTCTTGCCTATTAATCATAACAGCTCCTTTTGATCGAGGGTCCCCCCTCTTGTGCAAAGCCCGTGGCGTGCATTAGCTCACTTAATCCAACAGCGTGGTTTATCGGTGGCTTTCCATTAAAAAGATAAATTGATGTTAACAGCATTGATTTCCAAAGATTTATGCCGTCTTTTCCGTTGCACTGTCTTGGCCCAATACGATGTTGCTTTTAAAAGGTATTTTGGAAAAATACGCGAACGGGTTTGCGCAGAGACGTAATGTATATTTCAGGAAGAATGATCTCTGTCTGGGGCGTGCGTTACAGGATAGGCATTTTTGGCCTTATCCTGACAGGGCGTGTGCGTCGATAGCTGTGCATCAGGCGAAAACAAGAGCCTGTTTGGCTCAGAGTCAAGAGACCTGAATCTTTAGTCCTGTCTCTCCTAATTACAGACTAGAAAAGGAGAGAAGAGCTAGACGGTTTTAAGATTTTCCTCCCGCTTTCGGGTCTGGCGTGCGCGTGACATTTATTTTAAGCCGGACCGGAAAATCAGGGAAGAGCCGAACAGAATTCTTCTCGTGGGAGCTTCCGTGAAGAATTTCTAGGCGAACTCCAGTGACTTCGTCTTAAATGTCTGGGTGGTAAGATGGAGGTCAAGGGCTGGTCCTCTCAGGGCGCTGAGTGGCACCGCCAGCTCCACGGCGTGGATGCAGGGCAAACCCAGTGGCATAGTGCTTGCTGCCTTCCTCTCCGAGTGCCCACCGTTTGCTGCCCACTTTGAAGTCCCACGAGCCCATTCCGATTCCACTTGAGTACGATTAAGTGACCTCAGGTTGTTTGTTGATTGAGAACATAGAACGAACACGTTTTAAGGAGTACTTGCGGGCGCGCCGGGGGGGCTCAGTCGGTTAAGCGTCCGACTTCAGCTCAGGTCATGATCTCACGGTTCGTGAGCTCGAGCCCCACGTCGGGCTCCATGCTGACAGCTCAGAGCCTGGAGCCTGCTTCAGGTTCTGTCTACCTCTTTCTCTCTGCCTTTTACCTGCACTCTCTCTCTCTTTCTCTCTCTCGAAAATAATAAACTTTTACAAAATTAAAAAAAAGAGTACTTGAGGGGGCAGTGTGGAAGACGGCACTCACTGATCTGGTGATCTTTAAAAAAAAAATAGATTTGTTTTAGCAGCACATCATGCCACTCCCGCCGACATCATTCGTACAGAATTTCGGAGAAAGCAGGACGGCCTGGCCCGTGTACAGTTACGTGTACCGTGAGCGGGCACTCTGCTGTGCGTGTCGCAGCGGCCTCTGCGGAGCAGTGGGACGCGCTGGGTGTCCGCTCGGAACTTAGCAACGATAACGGGCTCTGGGAAGCCGGTCGGTGACTCCCAAAGGTCCTTTCGGCAGGGACGCACCCGGAGGGCTGGCTGAGGAGGCGGCGCTGAAGACCGAGTAGAGTTTGAATACAACCGATTCGTAACATGTTCACAGGGAAAAATCCATTTTTTTCTAATTAGCTGTTCCTTTAAATATGTTACGTTTACAAATCGAATATGTAAATAGCAAAAGAAAGCAGGTTCGTTTGGTGTTAGTTGTTCCCCAGGAACCTACGGCAGCCTCTGGAAATGCGTTTTCTGTTAGGCGTGTTCTCGAGTCTTCCGCCGAGAAACCCCTGCTAGAGCGTTTCCAGCGGGGCGGTTTCTCCGTCGGCGCTCAGCATCTCTCTGGCCTCACAGCGATTATCTCTGGCTTTCAGGGTCTTGGCATGCGCTGTTGGGACCTAGAGACACGATTTTACGTTCTTTAACAAAATCGTCAGCATTCACCTTTACCTGGTGGCTGGTTGGCCCCGCGCTCCGTGTCCATTCCTGAGGTCAAGAAACTATACAGGGGCACCTGGGTGGCTCAGCCGGTTGGTCGGGCGTCTGAGTCTCGATTGAGGCTCGGGTCATGATCCCAGAGTCGTGGGATCGAGCCCCACGTCGGGCTCCTCGTTGAGCGCGGAGCCTTCCTAAGATTCTCTCTCTCCCACTCTGTCCCTCTCCCAGGCTCGTGTGCACACACGCTCTCAAAAAAAAAAAAAAAAAGAAAAGAAAAACAGCTATACAGAGGTCGTTCCTCAGAATTTGCCCTTTCTTTGGAGACGCTCCGAATCCGTATATTCCCCAATAGGAAGACACCGTGTGTGATTTAACGATGTCAAATATTTGTAGACTTCAGTGAGGCTGCTAAGACTCGCTCTTCGTCGGTGGCCCTGCTTACGCGCTAGCCTGGTTCCAGCCGGCCTGCGGGGGATGGTCCTTTCATGCCTCTTGTCCTCCCTCTGACAGATGAGGAAGCAGAGGCTCAGGCGTGCGCGGCCCGCGGCCCCACGATGGCATGTGACAGGGCCCGTGCTTCCTCAGCGGCAGACGCAACACGCTTCCCCCGAGCCGACTTCGAATCGCACCGGACCTAATGTGCCTCGTGGGGCTGCCGGAGTTCCGTGCTCGCGGGGCGTCGCGACTGTCCATCGCAAGTACCGCGGCAGGGCGCTCGCAGTGCTGTGGCTCACGCGCACGCCCCAGTGCTTTGCAAAATACAGATTTGAGATCGAATTACTGGCAATTCGGAGACCGTGACATCAGAGCATGAAACCAAGCGCGAGGCTCCTCTTGAGGGCAGGGCTTCCTGGGCCCTTTTTTTTTTTCTTTCTTTCTTTTCTTTTTTTTTTAAGTAAAAATCGGAGGCAAATCTAATTGGGTTCTGGAGCACCCAGGTGTTGGCAACATCCTCCAGTTCCCAGACGCCGATCTTGACGATCTGTTAAAGGGCGCCCTTGGAGACGCATCTTTTTTAATCTCCTCGCCTTATTCATCTTCGCCCCGTCTCTCTCTTTGCAGCTTGGTCGCAGCCCCGGCCTCCCAGCCGGACCTCCTCAGGGAGGCCTGGGGGACGTGAGGGAGTCAGGAGCGGCCTGCAAAATCCAGTCAGGCCAGACGAGGGCTCAGAAGTGTACCCCTCGGGGACAGGGAAAGATCCAGAAGGATGTAGAATCACCGGCTCTTCTTCCCTCCCTCCACCTCCTCCTCGGACCTGTGTGATGGCGGTGGGAGCGGGAGAACTTAGGAGACGGAACCAGTAGCGCCTCCCGGCTACGGCGTGGGAAGCTAGTTCCCTCGCTGCCCTAACAGTAGCCCTGGTGAAGGAAGTTCTCCACGAGCCCACTTAACAGGCGGCAAAGCCGAGGCTCGGGATGGTCACGGGGATTCACGAGGTTGGTAAACGGGAGCGCTGGGCCGCAAGGGGGGCGGGCGAGGATGCAGGCATGGGCCCCCTGCTCGCCGGGGGCGGGTGCCGCCCCGTGCTTTACCAGAGGTTTGGGAGGGGCAGGAGGGGAGCTCTGGACCACGTCGTTTGGGAGGCCACGGCTCCTCGCGGCAGAGCCGTTTCGAGCAAGTCTGGGGCGGTGAGCCGGGTTCCCTGGGGGGAGCAGCGCCTCCTCACCTGGGCCCTGGTGGAACCTCAACAGTCGTCTCTGACTCCCGAGTTCCCAGCCCGAGTGGCGTCCCGTGGCCCGAGTCCAGGCTCAGCCCAGCCTCTGACCGGCCGTGTGACCTTGGCCAAGTCCCTTTGGGCTCCCTCGGGTCTTGGCTTCTCCATCCACGCGAGGGCGATGGTTATGCCCACCTCTCGCCCCCACGGGGAAGGCGAAGGTGAGAGAAGGTGGGCCAGGGTTCCCGCAGCTCGTTGCTACCCAGGGCCCCTCAGCTCCTGAGTGCCGGCCTCTCCCCGCACCTCCTGAGCTCCTGTCACATCTGGTGGGGACGCGGCGGGCCCTCCGGGCTCCACGTCTAGCCGGCTCTTGCACCGCAGCAGGTGGAGACTGCTCTCGAAGGGGACCGGTCGTGTGTCCCCAGGAGCTGGCCCTTGCGGATTTGCGTCACGACCTGGTGATAGCTGCGGAGGGGCACGAACAAAGAATGGGAAACTCTCACCGGCCCCCGGGGCTGGTGACGCTTTCTGCTCAGAGCAGTACGTAGTGAGCGCTGTTGAGGACGGGCTCCGAGGGGTCCGGTTCCCCGAGAGGTACTCGGGGGAGGGGCGGGTGTGCACCTGCCGGACGAAGCGCCTTTCCCCGGCGGCCTGACAGACAGAACCCCATTCACCTACCGCCGACTGCATTTTAGGGGCAGGTCGTAGGGACTTTGCGTCCGGGCGAGAACAAGGCCTCCTTACCTCACACGGACTTCTCAGAGCTGAAAAGAGTCACGTCATCTTTATCCCCACCCTGCCAGTCTCGTCCCGTAACTTGGCACCTTCCGCGGTGAGAATTTTCACAGCCCCCGCGTCTTGTGAGTTAACCTTGATTTTTAAAATGTCCGGCTTCCCGCAGCAAAACAGGCCGAAGGAGACCGGCCTCCCGTGGGGTACAACGTGGAAGGGTGGGGTCGCTCCGGGTGGGCACCCGTCATCATGTCCCCGCGGTGTGGGAGGCAGGTGGAGGCGGGGTGTCTCCATGTCGTTAGCTGCCGCGCGGAGACGCGAAGCCGGGGGAGATGAGTGCAGGTAAACCCCGGAGGCCTCCCGCAGGAGGCGGGCTTCGGGGCTGTGCCTTTTGGGAAGGGAAGAGGAGCCGGGGAGGCGGCGTGGGTTGGGATTTTGGCAGATGGTCTAAGGAGAATCCCCCGCAGAGCGCTCTGCTTTCACCCGGCTTGGAGGTCGGGCCGCCACCACCCTCTGGGTAAGAGACCGCCCTGGCCCCCGGGTTGCCAGCCAGCCGAGGCGGAGCTGTCCCCAGGACCTGCTGAGGATCCCAGCAGCCGCAGCCCCCCGCCCTTGCCTGTGGCGGCTGGCCCACGGGTGGTGGGTGAGCTAACTGGGAGCTTTGGCGGGGAGAGTTCACGGGGGATGCGTCACTCTGGGTGAGGGATCCGAGCTCCCCGGGGCGGGGGGGGGGGGGGGGTGGTGATTAGTCAGGAAGCACGGTCATCAGCTGTCTGTCTCCTGACGTGTGCCCTGTGTACCCAGCAGGAAGGAGCAGCTCTGCTTTTTTAATCAAAGCCATCTCGTCATCTGGTCCTTGGTGTCGCTTGGCCTTTAGGCGTGGCTCCGTCCCGTGGGGGTCCACTGCCCTCCAGTGCGAGGGTACCACGTCTCTCCCTCCCTCCGCGTCCGCTCTCTGATCCTCCGGGGTTCCCTGGGGCCTCGGATCCCCTGAAGACTCAGCCCCGCTCGAGTCCCCAAGAAATCTGGACTCGAGGCAAACTGCCTGAGACTGAGCCGGTCTTAGCCTCCATTGTGTCACCCCTGAAATGGGTCTGTTGTTAAGTCCCTCTTAGGGCCGTGACATGGACTAAATCCAGTAATAAATGTACTCTTCACTGTCCTGCGCGGTTCCTTTTTTTTTTTTTTAAGGTTATTTCAGAGCAAGAGAGAGAGTGAGCGCGGGAAGGACAGAGAGAGGGAGCGAGCCGGAATCCCGAGCAGGTTCTGTGCTGTCAGAGCAGAGCCCGACACAGGCCTCGAACTTAAAAACCACCAGATCATGACCTGAGCTAAAATTGAGAGTCAGATGTTTGACCGACTGATCCCCCCCTAACCCCCCCCGGGGGTCCCCACACAGTCCCTTTGAACCTCCCTGTCCCCGCCACCTCTTCTGAGATGGAATTCCTTCAATCTTGGAAGATCTTTTTCTTCTTTTTCTTTTCCCTCCGTTTCCTGCTCCATGACTCCCACTGGGAGGGGAGGCATTCTGTCCCCGTACCCACAGCTACACCCGCCTTTCCTGGGATTTCGGGTCCTCAGCGATCTGCCTCCGGGGACACCTGTGGTGTCGCTCCCCCGCCCCGCCTTGTCAGCACCGAACCCTTTGGGACTCCCTTCCTTACCGCGTTCCCCCTTGACCTGCCTGCGTTTCTCTCTCCTTTGCGTCACCATCAGACTTCCTCAGGGCGCAGGCCGCCCGCGTGTCTCCCGTTCGCATCCCTGACCTCCGGGAGCCCTCTGTAAACGGGTTTCCGTTCGAACCTTTGTGCCGACGCCGGCAAGGAAATTGGAATTGTCCACGGCCGCGGCCGAGTCTGCCCCTTCTGGCTGCCTTGACCGCAGACCACCTCTTCCTTCACGAACTTTCCTCCTCCTCCGCGAGAGCGCCCTGCCCGGGATCTCCTCCAACCTCCTCTGCGTCCTTTGAGAGTAGTGCTTCCACCAGACCCCCCACCCCCCGGCCCAAATCGGTAGGCCCCCATAGGCCCTCCCCTCTGGACCGTCTGCCAGTTCTGTCCCCCCTCCCCCGAAACAAACGTTGAGGCCTTAACTTCTGGTACCTGTGAGTATGCCGCGATTGAAAATCGGGTCTTCGTAGATGGAATCATAATAATTAAGATGAGGCCATACTCGATGGGGGTGGGCCCTAGTCCACCGCGACCGGCCTCCTTACAAGAAGAGACACAGTCACACATGGAGTAGGCATGTGATGACGAAGACAGAGGTCTGAACGAGTATCTGCCAGCCAAGGACGGCCGGGAACCGACAGCGGCGAGAAGAGGGAAGGAAGGGTGCTCCCCTGAAGCCTTCAGAGAGAGCGCGGCCCTACTGACTCTTCGATTTCGGTCCTCCAGCCTCCCGGGACTGCGAGGAGTAATTCCCCGTGTCGAGAGCCCCCACGGTGAGGCGCTTTTGTCACGGCAGCCGTAGGGAACGGATACAGACCCCGGCCTCCCTTCCGCGCTCGCCGCCCTTCGAGGGGTCAAAGCTGAGTCTCAGGGTCGACCCCGAGCCCCCTCTCCCTCGCCGCGATGCCCACTTTCTCCCTTCTGCCTCACCCGTTCCCCGGGCCGGCCTGGCCGCCCTGGCCCCATCCTAGCCGTCTGTCAGATCGCCTTCTGTTGGATTTTCCTCAAATGGCTCCAATTGGTCCCCATCCCTGTGGCGCGCGTCGAGGGCGTCCTCCCCCCTCCGCCCTACGGCAGTCGGCAGTCGGCTGCGTGTCGGGAGTCCCCGGGGCGATTGGAAGGCCCTCGTGCTCCCCGCACGCCTCTCACGGTCAGATCAGGGTCTGGGGGGGCGGGGCCCGGCACGGGTATTTTCAGAGGTTCCCCACGCGGTGGCGGCAGGAAGCCCCTGGCCGCCGGGATGTCACAATAGCCCGAGGAAACGTAGGGGAGATTTAAGGGAGACGTAGGGAAGATGGATTTAAGGCAGCGACTCAAGCGGGGGTGACCTTGCCCTCCAGGAGGTAGTTGGCAGCGTCCGGAGACATTCGCGGTTGGCAGAGTTGGGGCGGAGCCGACTGGCATCCAGCGCAGAGACCGGGGAGGCCGCCTGCCGGCCTGCGGCGCACAGGGCGGCCCCCCTCCCCCAGCAAGGAGTCGCCCTGCCCCCAATGGCCCTGGTACTGAGCTTCAGCACCCCTGACGTAGGAGAGAGTGCCGCCCTTGACTTGGGGTGGACGGATGCGGTCCACACCCGCCTGACACCGTGGCGCCACCACCTCCTCCCCCCCCCCCCACTGTGTCACAGCCTTCATGCCACACCTGTCCGGTCACGTGAAGCCTCAGCCTGCGCCGCCCAAACCGACTCTTCTGCTCGCCTTTGGAAAAGGGTGTTGGCTGGAGTTGTGGCCAGAGGAGAGAGGTTCGTCGGCCCCCCACCCCCCCCGCCGGTCGTGTCCGCCAGAGTCACCCATCGCTGCCGCGGAGGCACTCGCGGCTCCACGAGGCCCCCGCCCGTCCTTGCGCCGCTGACGGGCTCGGGCTCGCAGGGGCTCTTGCGAGCCGGCCCATCGTCCCCGGTGTCAGCGGGCCTGTGGCCGTGGCCCCCCTGGGAACCGCCTCCAGCGTGAAAGAGAAATGCCATTGACGACGGCCTCTGGGCAGGGAGCTTCGTAGGAGTTTGGTGTGAGTCATCCCGTCTGACCTGTCACTGTGGCTCTTAGCTTTCTGGGGTATCACGTCCTCCTGCAAAGGAAAGGAGAACAAATCTAGAGGAGGGACTGAGGACATCAGGAAAGAGAACAAGAATAAGAAATCAAAAGGCATTACAAGCCCACGCTGGGGGTGAAACAAGCAATTGCATCCCAGTAAAGGGAGGCGAAAGCTTTGCCAAGTCACTAAAGCTTCGGGAAGGTCCAATGATGGAAAGGATCCAATCCTAAACAACCGTATTCTACGTTTCTGGCCGCCCCTTGCTAGTCGTCGCGGTGGTGAATTTGTGCTACATTTTAGACACAGCACAGAGGTATTATTTTGAATATTATTGCTTCTTTATGTAGAAAGTAGCTTGGGGCGCCTGGGTGGTTCAGGCGGTTAAGCGTCCGACTCTGGATTTGGGCTCAGGTCATGGTCTCACAGTCGTGCGATCGAGTGCTGTGCGCTGAGCATGGAGCCTGCTTGGGATTCTCTCTCTCCCTTGCTCTCTGTCTCTCCCTCCTTCCCTGTCTCTGCCCCCGCCCCCGCCCCATCCCTCTCCCCAGCTCGCACTCTCTCTAAAATTAAAAAAAATATATTTTAACGAATCTTTTCTGGGGCATCTGGGTGGCTCACTTGGCTGAGCGTCTGACTCTTGATTTCAGCTCGGGTCATGATCCCAGGGTCGTGAGATCAAGGTTCAAGTTAAGATTCTCTCTCTCCTTCTCTCTCCCCCGCTCGTGCTCTTTGTCCCTCAAACAAAAAAAAGTATCTTTTTTGCTCTAAATGTAAGATTTAAGAATTCTTGCAGTACTGGCAATTCCTTTCCCTCCAAACCTCAGATACTTGCTTCTAGAACACATCTTTCATGTTATCGCGAGGAATAATGTGAAAATAGCAGCCGCTTAACAAAAATGTCTTTAAGAACACAGTTTATTTAAAAATGATTCAAGCGCACGAGAACGTGACGTAGGGCTGTCTTTGGTTCTGGGGTTGCCACTCTGGGGATCGATTGCCTTTGCGGGGCACAGCGAGGGTCACACCTGGGCACGCAAAGGCCTCCCACGCCCCGGAAACCATGTGGAAAGAATAGGTCTCGGGGAAACTCGCTGGCTAGGAGTTGCTTGCCGTGGCCGGAGGTGGCCAGTAGGATGTCTTCCAGAAATGCAGTCTGCGTGAGAAGAAGGGGCCTGGAGAGTCGGGTGGGCACATCGGCTCACTAGAAAGGAGAGAGCCTCTATCACCCGGCGAAGAGAGGTGCTCTATAAAGAAAGCCAGCAGTGACAAGAATGGAACGCGAGGGAAATGCAAAGGAAATGAAGGAGGCTCCGTCTTGGGTGCCGAGAGGCCAGACTCTGAGGGGAAAACACTGTGGGCTGAACTGTAAAAATATCAGGGGAATTCGTAGTCGGGACAAATATGGAAACCTCCCTCTTGGTGATCGGATGACTCCCCAGCGAGGAGTCATCCTGAAGAGAAGAAACCTGTAATATAGTTTCAGAAAAGTGGAAGAAATAGGCATTTGACACACTCGGGTGATAGCCTTGCGACTAGGAGAAGGACGCGTAAGTGGATTATTGCGCATTCTCGTGCCTTCATCCCATCGTCCATGAGTTCCCAGTTGACTGAACGATCACGGTCATGTGACATGGAACGGAGACTTGATGCCTGGCACGCAGTAGGTGCTCAATGGACCTCGGTCGGATGAACGAAGGAGCGAAGGAACTCACGAGCCAGTCAGCTGACCACGATGTCCATAGTGGCCTAAGCTTCTGTCACTGTGGTCTTGTCACGTTCAACTCTTCCATCAATGATTTGGACCCCGGGCGTGTGAGACATGTAAGGCAAATTTAGTAGGAGACTGAAATTACGATTTATTAGAAGGCATATATATTTGGTCTTCGTTTGTGGCACAGAGCTTCCAGAACCCTTGGAATTTCCTGTAATGGAGAGCCACAAAGGTGCCTTTTTTTATGTGAATGATGCGACTTTTGGAAGCTAAGGTTGGGGTCTGGTCACCAGTGGAGCTAACCAAGTGAGGAGAGGGTTAGAACTTTCACTTCCAGCCTTGTCCCTGCCCACCTCCCCCCCTGCCGTCCCCCTCCCCCGGCCACCATCTCCACCCCTGGCCAGTGATGAAATCATTGTACCTCTGTAACGAAGCCTCCATAGAAACCCAGACGGACTAGGTTCACAGAGCTTGTGGGTTGGTGAGCACTTGGAGAGTGGGGGACAGTCACATGTCGGGCGAGGGCTCAGAAGCCACGTACCTTTCCCCCGCACGTTGCCCCGTGCATATTGTCATCTAGCTGTCGATTCATATCCTTTAATATCGTTTACAATAAACCTGTCATCGAATAGGTAAAACGTTCTTCGGCATTCTATAAGCTGGTCTAGAAAATTAGTTGAACCCAAGAAAGAAAGGGGGTCGTTGGAACCTCTGATCTATAGCCGGTCAGTCGGGAGCACAGGCGACAACCCGGACTTGGAATTGGCATCCGAATCTGCCAGGGGCGGCAGTCTCGTGGGACTGAGCCCTTGACCTGTGGGACCCGATGCGACGGCCTGGGTAGAGAGTGTCAGAAAGGAGCGGAATCGTAAGATGTCCTCTTGGTGTCGGAGAGTCACTTGCTGGTGTGGGGAAACCCCACGCGGACACGCCCGCGGCGGAACCGCCGGCCAGAGTCGTTAGGCACAAACCTGCGAAGATATTCACGGAACGGATCATAGACAAAAAATCCAAATCACCTTGGCAAGTTGGAAGCCGGCCCAAGACGGAGAGGCAGCGGCGTGAGGCCCTAGGTGTGAGATGCGTGTCTGGCCTGGACCCCGGGAGCGTCTTATTCTGAGAGTCACGACTGTGGAGAAGCCCGAGGCGTCTTGGTCTCGCCTCGTCCTCCCGCCAAAACTCTTCTCGAGGAAGCTCCAGTGCCTGCTTGGTGGCAAAGGATACTTTCTGCTTGTCGCCCCTCCCCCTCTTTGCTCCTTCTACGGCGTTTGACAACCCCTCGCGCTAACGTTAGGCCTCGTTTGGCCTCGTTGCCCTGCTTTTCCCATTTTTCCTCCTTAACCTCTTTTACCCTCCCTTTAAAGTTTTCCCTGTCCCTTTAGTTTTAAGAGACCGTGTCCCTTAAATTCTGATCTCAGAGTATGACTGGTCTGTGTCCTCCCTGGCCACTTGTTGACCGTTCGTTTACAGGTCGGGGGCCTCCCGCGTGCCGGGGACCATTCTAGGAGCTGGTGGTACGGCAGAGAATAAGACAGACAACAGCGGCAGTCTATAAGGGACTTGCGTTCTAGGGGGAAGAGACACCATCCGCAAGGACGTGCCTGGATGGATGGGTGCTGGGTCATGAAAATCTAACCCAGGTTAAGGGGACTGGGCACGTCGAGGCTACTATCACAAGAAAGTCAGGGACGGTCCCCAGGAAGGTGGCATTCGAGCAGAGCTGTGGCCTCGTACTCCCAAGGGCCCCCTGACCCCCGACCCCAGAGACTCCCAGAGCGCAGTCCCCGGTCAGCCTCTCTCCTTCGGAGCGGTGTTTCTGGCCAGCTCCCTCAGGGTGTCCCCGCATGCCCCAAACCATACATGCTCATCTCCTCTGCCCACCGTCTTCCTCCTCCTCTTTGGGTCCCCTTTTGGGTTCCTCCCACGACCACGTCTTCGCTCATCCAAGCCGGATGGTTCAGTATCCAGCGGGATGTCCTCACGGTCCTCCCTTCCTCCCCAGGCCATAGTTTGGACGCTCACGATCTCTTGCTCGGACTGTTCCAGGAGATTCCCGACTCGTTTGCCGGCCTCGCCCTGCCCCTCTGTCTTTACGTCACTGACCCCATGACCTTTGTAAAGCACGGATGACATCTGTTTTCAAGCCTTCCCTCCCCACCCGCGCTGCCTCCAGGATTAGCCAGGTGTTCTGTTCAACCTCCCTGATTCCCAGCCGCCTCTCATCTTCCGTGTTGTGATCCCGGGGTGCTCGCAGCTGCTGGGATCGGCCGGTTAGGAGGGTTCTCCGCGGCCCCTTAGTCTGCGGGCTCCCCGGAGCCCGGCACCAGCTCTTGTGAAGCCTGTGCTTCGCTGGCGCTTAGCACGCGGACGGTTATTCCGTGCATGCTCGCCGAACCGGCCGGAATTCGACACAAGACTTGCCAACACTGCACCGTGAGGAGCTACTGTCCTTCTCAGTCCACGTTAGCCATTTTCGCGTGGTTCGGTCTCACCCATCCGTTTCGTGTCAGTGATTGTTATTTTTATTGTGGCTTTCAGAAGTATTCTTCCCTCCAGTCAGACCGACTTAACTCATGGGCCTCAAAGAATTATTTTCAGTTTGATGAGACATTTCCCAGCCCGCTCACTGTACATAATCCCAGTCGTTCTGGCCAAAAACGGAGGCGTGCCTCAGAAGTGTTAGAAATGTATATTCTTCTTTCTTGCTATTAATATTTTTTGAGCCCGCATTTTCCAATTCAAATGGTTTTTCACAGACCTCAGTGAGATTTTGAGGCTTCGTATAAAGTTACAAAGGTAACTTCTAGAATCGTCCTACATTCTCAGCCTAACGAAAAGGAAGCAGGGAAGTCGTGAATGAGGCCGAGATGGTGAATTTCTCATTTGCATATAGTTTTTCAAGGTGAAAGTAGATCCAGGTGTCAGCTGGAGAATTTGCGACTCTCTTGTCCAATGGTTTTGTTGCTAGATACAGAACCAGAGTTGTACTTAATTTTAAGTACAGCTTAGAGCGTCTTCCGTATTCTGCCTTCCCCCTTTAACAACGTTAGAAAATAATAACCTTTTTTTTGTCGTTTGTTTATTTTTGAGAGAGGGAGCACTCCTTTGTGGGGAATGAAGAAGCACAGATATTATAATGTTTATTTATTTTTGGGAGATGGAGAGACAGAGTGTGAGCAGGGGAGGGGCAGAGAGAGAGAGGGAGACACAGAATCTGCAGCAGGCTCTGAGCTGTCAGCGCAGAGCCTGACTCGGGGCTCAAAACCACGAACCACGAGATCATGACCTGAGCCAAAGTTGGACGCTCGGCCGAGTGAGCCACCCAGGTGCCCCTAAAAATAATATTCTTCAGTAATAGCCAAAGAAGTGTTCTATTCTGCCTGTTCTCTAACTGAATGGTTTCGCTAGATATTTTTTAATTAAAACCAATAACAGAGCTAATCACCATCATGCCCTTCAGTGCCGAATTGAATTTTGCTTTGATTTTCGTTCTCAAACTGCTGCGGAAAAACAGGCCCGTCACAAAGTGACAGTTGCCATCGTTTGGTCTGAGCGCACATAAGTCGTCTTTGCAAAAATGTTCTAGACTGTCCTGTTGGGACATAACCCTCGGGTTTTCCCGTGGAGGCCGTTACGTCACAAATGACTCTCTTTTCGAAGGTCTGAAGTCGTAGGCTGCTGGCTCTCCACTCTCTCGCCATGAGACAATAAAATTGTCCGGGGCCATAATTTAAAAGCGATTGTGGGCGTGGACTTCTGGGAGGCCAGTTAATGTGAAAAATGAGAAGTAAAGTTGAAAGAAAATGTTGGAACAGGATAAACTGGTTTTGAAAATCTTTTCTGGCTTACCAGGGGCCAGGGGTATTGAATGCAGAAGGCTTTGGGGATTATCTAAAACTAAGACGTTGAAAGATGAGGTTGTCGGAGGATTTCGATTCAGGATCTTACACATTTTTTTCTTAAGTGTTGAGCAGCCAAGCGTCAAACCCGGGAGGAGACTTTTTTAGGAGGCAGTGGTCTCTAACTCGTCTTTAAGCTTGCCTATAAGGTGGGTGTTCAACCCAACAAACTGGCAGGCTCTTCGCGGTCAGGGAACCCTTCACCCTGTGGTTTTCGATATCCATCCCTATAGTTGACTCGAGTTTCTATAAATATCTTTACTAGGGACGGTGAAGGTAAGTGGGCCAGTCAAATGCTTACATCGTGGTACAGAAACCGGCGATGCTTGGGAAAGCGTATGGCCCAGCACCGTGATAAAGGCTTTTAGATGCTTGGACGGGCTGAGAACTGTGGTCCCATAGTATCTGGGGATGCAAGAAGGCCTGTGAAGCCGGCAGTCAGTCATGATTGGTACAACAATAGCCTTTATGCCGAATGTTTAGAACGCTCTTGAAAACACCCTTTTGACTTTGAGGGAGAGGTTCTAATGAATAAAGCTCTACATAGAAATAATCACATCCAATAAGAGAAACCATTGTACTTTTATTTTCATTCCAAGAAGCCACCAAAATGTCAGCTAGATACGCTCATAGCATGTTAGGCTTTTAAATATGGAGGGAAACCTTTTTTTAGGAATCGGGCTCGAGCTAAAGTTGCTCTTACTGCCTCATATGTTGGTTACAGACGGGGACTGGATTAGAATTCTAATGCCAAGTTGCATACAGCTATTGTCAAATTCACGTTTTGGGTTTTCTTCCCTCTTAGGTATTTTTCTCTTCTCTTTAATATGTATACAATAATATTAATATATAATTATTATACACATACAATTATATAATTATATGTAATATTGTATATATAATATGTAATTATATATATACAATTATATATTAATATTATTGTATATATATTTTTAAATCTAGCCAGAGCTAGTTAGAGACTGTGTGAAAGCCAAATAGTAAAGCAAATGAAAGAGAGACCGTGGGCTAGTCCTCTGACCATATTCTGCCAGGGCCCTGGGGAAATGAACTTCGCTCAAACTGGGATGCCCCATAAAGGGGTCCACTCTTCTCCCCCCCCCCCGCCCTCCCCCAGGAAGGACTTTCCAGCGGAACGCCTGCGTTCTCCCAAGAGAGCACGCGTCCCCACCAGCCGAGTCACGTGGTGGAAGGGGGCTCGCTCTCTCTCTCCCTTCTCCTCCGCATCCCGTCCCTCTGATGTCACAAATCTGCTCTTCCCTGGGAGAGCTGATTAGCATTCCGCGGGCGCGCTGGGCCGGGCGGGCGGGAGCCGAGCCGGCGGCTGGGGGGGGGCGGGGGCGCGGCTCTCCCCCGGGAGCCGCAGTGGGACGGGGGCGCGGGGTGGCCGCGTTATAACTGGGATCCTCGCGGACGTGTGGCCGCCGGCTCCTTGGCAGCTGTCGCCTTGGACCAGTAGGCAGAGGGAGACCGCCGCTGCCGCGTCTTTTGCATCTTGCGAGGGACTGTAATCTACTGTAGCGAAGAACAGAGCCTCTCAATCACGCGGTGTAAATAAGAGACGGAGGGGAGTCCAAGAGAAAAGGAAGAGGAGGGGAAAAGTGTGTGTCGGGGGAGCAGGGGAAAAGCATTTTTGGTGGATGGTATGAAGCCAGCCATGGAAACTGCAGCCGAGGAAAATACTGAACAAAGCCAAGAGAGAAAAGGTACCCAGCGCTCTGACAATAGCCTGTTTCAAGCTTTTCACTGGGGGTGCTTGAAAGCGGGTAGCCCGGTTTCGTGTCTCTTGTAAAATAGTTCTGAAACAATCCCTCTGGCATGGTCTTGCTTTCGGGTGGGTTTTGGGTTTTTGTTGTTGTGTTGTTGTTGTTGTTGTTTTCTCCCCCCTGTAGGCTGATGTTGAATTAACAGAGCAGCCTTTCCTCGGCCCCTTCGTGCTCCAGGTCTCCCTACCCACTGCGGGATCTCCGGAAGGATGTCCGCTCTTGGGCACCCTGGGTAGCCGGATGGGGGAGACGGACTTTTTTTTCTTTTTCGTTAATAGAACGAGTCATAACTTAGGGCCCGCGCTCTGCATGTGATAGCGCGGGGACACGAAATGCGTTGTTTGCTGCTACTGCCCAGGAGGAACCGGAGGGGGACACCTACTAAATGCGCTTCGGTCCCACGGATGCCGTGGTCATTTGGGACATTTTCCGATTTTCTTATTGAATGTGATTGTTCTTTCCCTGTATCAGGCCCTGACTGTGACACGTAATAACCCTTTACAGCTGGAGCTCCAGCGAGGAGACGTCAGCTCGGTCGCCTAGTGCTGCTGGAAAGGGGTGGAGGGTCCCCTGCTGTTTAGGACTTGGAGATTTGCAGGAGGGAAACTGGTAAAGGTCCTGGCCCTTAAGGGGACTCTCTTAGCACGATGTTGACACAGGGAATGGCTTGTCGAGAGAAGCAAGTGTTCTGCGGTAAGAAAATGGCAGAAGACAGAAGCTAACATGAATCTGCCTCTTGCTAGACAGAAACCGATGTCAGGCGTGAGACCCCGTGGAGTCAGCTCAGCCGCCGGTAAATCACAGTGCGGTGAGATGCGTCCGCCGGTCACCCTCACCCAAACTCACAGGCCGTCCTAAAGATAGCCCGTTCTACACCTGTGCCGGCTCTGATAGCGCGAGCCTTCACCCTCGGGTTATTTCCCGTGGCCCCGGGGTCTCCAGGCACTCACTGAGCAGTAGTGATTTTCCAGGGCGAGAGCGCAACTCTGTTGTACTTACGAATCCGTAGGTCGAACAGTCTGAAATTGCTGATAGTCAACTATTGTACGCCTCCAAACGTGGCAGTTTCATGCCTCACAGCAGGCTTGGGTGCAGGCTGCCCGTTTTTATATGGAATTTCTTCTGCACACGGGACTTTAATAACTTTAATATCCTAAAGAGAGCAGTTTCCTTTTTTAAAGTAAGTTTCAATGTCTGATAGAATAGACCTAACACGAAATTTGCCATCGTAACCGTTTTTAAGCACGTCATTCGGCGGCCTTAGGTACGTAGCATTTTGATTTTAAAATTGGTAGTTGAATTCGCTCCCTGCATGAAGCCTACCTCCACTCCCCAAGAGAACAAAACAAAAAAACCGTGCCTTTTCTTGTATATATTTTTAGTTTATAGGATGACCAAACAGCAATCAGAGAAGCTCTTGGGAGTGTTTACGAAGCGGAGGAACGGAGATAAAAGTAAAGATTCATTTCCGTGATGATGGACGATGAATTTCAGGGGCATAATAACGTAACAGCGTTGTTGTGAGGAAGCCCCTCCGAGTGTATGGCCACATTTTCCTAAACTAGATGACTTCATTTAGTGCAGTCTCTTTATTAATACTCTGGCTGCCATGTTAAGAAACCAAATTAACCACTGATAAGCCATTAATAAAACCGTCACGGTCTCCGCAAAAACGTACCCTTCGTTTTTCTCTCCAAAAGAAGCGAGGGGCGTACACCCAGTATAAAATCCTGGCTGCACAACTGTGCGCCTCCTCCTCGTTGAGCCTTAATGGGCTGCTACCACTTTCCGTCCGTTAGCCGCTCTTTGATACCAGATCTACAGGCTGCACTGCATGTATTGCCTGTATGTGAAAACTCGTTAGGTAGCTATGGTTTTAGAGACAAAATTAGAAGCACAAGATAATTCGTGGAGGAACTCTAAAAATTGCCAAAATGGATAGGCACTGGCAGTTGAGGCAATTCACAAATGCCAGGTTAACACAGGATCTGGTCACACGGGTATTACGGCCCGAGGAAGAATCCGGGCCAGGGCGTGTGGTCGTCCTGCGCCCCCAGGGGTCGTGATCGCTCTGTGACCCGCCATAAGTGCCGAGGTGCAGGGTGGCTTATCTCCTAATCTTCCTTTAGACGAACAAGTTCAGTTGCCAACCGCACCCAAGTCAGAACCCACACGAGTATCACCCTTGTCATTTCCCACTTGGCTCGCCCGTTGTCACTTTAGGTGCGCGTGCATGCGCGCGCGGCACACACACACACACACAGACATGAAGTGACCGTCAGAAAGGTTTCTGCCCGCTTGTCACGCTAGTATTCCTTCAGAGTTAATTCGAAATTTAGAAGAGAAATGTCGACTTCCTTGAAATGTACGTTTAAAATTCTGAGATAATTGGAGAATGCATTATATAATTCTTGAGCTGCCGGATCTGGGGTGTGTGTGTGTGTGTGTGTGTGTGTGTGTGTGTGTGCTTAAGCCTTCCAGCCAGGGATTTAATTTACGAAACATAATCCTCTGCGTTTGTCACTCCCCACAGTTTTTCATGCTCGTCTGTTTCCCACCCTCTGTTTCTTCTTTCCCGTTTGTTTTCAGTAGTTAGTGCTAGAGATCATACCTCCCTCTTAACTTGGGGTGTTATTGCCCAGGGGCTAGTACCCAGTAGCTTCAGCATTCTAGCTTTGGAGAATTATTTGGATTCCTATTAAGAATATAAATTAAACTTAGCTTTATAAATTGACCTCAACTTCTTTAGTTGGCCTCACTTCCTTTGGCAGGACAAAGGGAGCGATGTCTTTACATCAGAATGACCGCGTTCCTATTTTAAACAAAAATAATCTAAATCCTTAAAGAGAAAAAAAAAAAAAAAGCATATGCGGTTTTGAAACCGCCTCCTCGCTTTTGCCACAGAACACTCCTGGGAGGTCAGAATTCCCAAGAGGTATTCCGTGAGCTCCAGAAATTGTTCAGGAAAGCAAGCTAGTCTTGTCCGATGGACGTAAGAAATGGCAGGTTATTACAAAGAGCCGTCTTTACATTAGAGGCATTAAATTCAATCAAAGTATGAGGATCGAGTAAAGCGATTCAGTGAAATGGAATAAGCAGAAGAAATGCAATAAGACAGAATGAGAGGAACCAGAGCATGGGCCTCAGTAATGAAGACATGGAGAGCTACGTTCCTATTTATTTCTGTGGAGTATTACTTGATATCAATTCATTTGTGAAGACCAGCGCATCTGGAATCGCTGGGAGTGCTCCGTCAAGAGGTAGACAAACAATCGAATCAATTGCCGTATTGTGCGGAAAAAAATCTGTGATGCAAATTGCTTTATTACACGTAGGAAACCGGAGTCTGCCGAAACCATTAGAGTCGGGCTAGTTAAGTGCCGGGAATCACGGCTGAAGTAATTTCGAGCGTTGCCCGCCCCGGACCACGTAGGAAGACAAATGCAGTGAGTCGGAAATAACGCGTAATTAGAAATAAATTCTGGGACGCAGGCCAAGTGAGGAACGAATTCGAATTGTCGACTTGTTTAGAAAATGAACACATCCATTTAAATTTTTCGATCACATAGATAGAATGCCTTACGTGCCTCGGTTCGGTTTTCTGTTGTTTTAATTTAAACGCGTGCCCTTGGGGGCCCTCTTCCTTTCATTGAGGGAGAACAGCCCTTTTACAGGACATATGGCCCGTGTGCAGAAGTCCCCGAGGGACACATCGCACACGTGCTCTTCCCGGTGACCTCTAAATGCGGAGATGTTGAGATTTGTCTTGACATTTTCGAACCCGATTATACGAATATGGTACAGAGAAAGTTTCAGACGCAGTTTTTCCCTTTAAGAATCTGCCAAGGAGGGCATTTGAAGAGAGAGGGTGTCTGGGGAGTAGGCTGTGGAGAAACGCGTGGCCGGCCAGGTGGTGCTGGACGGGCGCAGTAGGTAAGATGCAGCTTGCTCTGACTTTATTTTTTTAGACACTTTAAGGAGGGAGACGATCTCAGCCATTGGGCGCACCTCCTACTTTTATATTATTGTTTCCATCAGCATATTCTTCGAGACTTGGCCTTACTGTGTCATTAGGCAAAGAATTCTGACCCATTTCTGGAAATTCCAGACTTGCCTGCCTTGAAATCGAGTGGAAATCTCGCGTTCAGCTTGTAGTGATACAAGTTGCCTTTTCCGGTTACTGGAAACTCCAAGTTGATTTAGCGGAACTAAGCTTAATGGTGTGACTTGTGAGCCTCGATGTACCTGAGAACATGGGGAGGAGCCAGCGAGCGTCCCCACGAAGGAAATTTCCCCTCCTGGGACCGGTGCTGGGAACCCAACGTACGTCCCCGTGAGGCGGTTGGCCAGGAAGAGGGGTGGCCGTGGGACAGAGGAGGAAGGTGACACACACTGGCTTTTAAGAAAGGGAGGCCCCAATCTCTGCTTCCCAGATAGACCTGCGGTTCATTCGTTGATTTATTCACTTACTAATATCCTTCCTTGAAACATCCTCTTCTTCTGTTCTCCCAGCTCACGTCCTAGGAGTAGAAGGATGCTAACTCATCTTAGAGCCCGTTATGTGTCATAGGATCTTGGTTTGCACCACCATTTTGCCGACCGGTGGCAGATTCAATAGACAGCAGTACCAGAGAGGAGAATTTTCATCCTTAGCCGGCCCGGCGAGGAGTCTTTCCCAAAATCCCACCATAAGAGAAAGTCAAGTCATTTCCTCTCCCGGAGGCTGATTTGATTAATCGCATCAACTTCTTGCTGCATTCAAGCCTCACCAGCTTAATGTTCGATATCCAAGGTCGACACGCTTCATCCAGAAATGGCCAGAGAGTGAATATTTTAGGCTTTGTAGGCCACACAGTCTCTGTTGTAGCTACTCGAATCTACCACTGTAGCATGAAACAGCCGTGGATAGTAAGCCAAGAAATGTGGCTCTGTCCCAATCACACTTTATTGACAAAAACACATGGCTGCCATTTGCCGACCTCTGCAATAGTTTGTAGTGTCGTTAGAGCTTTCCTTGAACGTGTTACATAATACCTAAAAATGAAGGACAAGAGAGACAGCTTTCAAAGACCTTGCCTAGCGACTGCGGTCTTTCTAGGAAGCTCAGTCTTTGTCACTTAGTTGCCTCCGGTGATAATTTCATAGATGCTAAAAGGCAACCAGCCTGCAGTTCCGTTAGTCAGCCTTGTCGCATAAATCGCATTATCTAAGTACCGGAGGGAAAAAAACAACAACAACAAAAAGAGAACACAAGGCATTGTTTTGTTTTCCTTTCTTCAATTCCCCGTTGTTCGTTTCCTACCCACCTTTGGTGACAACCACCCACAGTTGTGACTCTCGCCATCAGCCACAACCGCTCCCTTCAGCCCCAACTGTACCTTGTGTCTCAGATGTCACACAGTCTTCTCTGGGCTCCTTCAACAACCTAGGGCGATCTCCTGTGCATCTCGATCTTCTGCTCTCTGTTTGCAGCCTCCCCTCCATAGGCATAAGCCGGGATCGCCCCGGCCGCGTGGCTATATCTTCCCATCTCTTGCCAGTTGCCCGGCATCGGCAGCGTTATAAGAGACCATTCGAGCAGAGGCTTTGCCTTGCAATCCTGTGAGCCATCCCCCCCCCCCAGGCTTGGAACCCTGTCCTTTTAAGCAAAAATGTATACCGTGCTCTTTGAAATTTTAGAACTAGTCTTATTTTAAATGTTTTTAGGTATGGCTCAAACTTAGAAAAGAAACGTGATTTTATTTTCTTTCATATCTCAAGATTTACTGTTCTAGAAGGGCCTTCCCAGAAGTACCGGAAAGCCATCCCCTTGCCAGTCCCGTCTCCACGTCCGCTGGAGCGGTAGTATTTTGATGCCGAATTCAGCATGTCCGGCGTGGCCGCCATGTTTCGCTCAGGACACACGGAAACTTTGGGCGCTCTGTGGTGTCTTAGCGTCCCGTGCGGAGGCTCAGGGAATCACATGGCCTGGCTTGGGTGAGGACAGGGTGCTGGGGGACCCGGAGGTCCACCCTTGGTCCACGGGTCCCAGGGTGCTGCCTCGCCTTCAGCCAAATACTCATTCATTCGTGGGCACCTCCCGTGTGTCGGGCATGGAGGGACAAATATTTTTTTAGAGGAGGACGAACCATTTTCAGATCGAACCATTTTCAGATCAAAAGCGATCGAGCTCCTTGGGATCCTCTTGCTGGAGGTCGATGCGAAGGGCTCGCAGCCACTTAACCCACTTCTGGTTCCTTCCACTGGGTTTCTTTGCTCTCGGAGAATGTAGCACAACCCACACCTGAGAGAGAATCTCCTGAGCAGTAGAGCACCAATCTGAACCCAGGGAAAGCGGAGAGTTCAGTCCTTTTGAGAGCCCTGAGATAATCACCTCAGGAGCTCGGGACCTGAGCCATGCCTTGAGGAGGCACAGAAGCACGGCTCGCCTCCACACGGACCTCAGGAAACCCTCTTGTCGAGCTGACCGCTGCCTCAGCAAGAGTAGAAACTTGTCGCAAATGCCTGGGCCCCAGCCGCAGGATACTCTGGCGGCTTCACAGGTGTGCCCTCTCCAGTCCGATGGCCAGGTTCGTACCCAGGCTCTTCTGCCCCTGGCTGCGTGATCGTGGGCATGCGACTTGCCTTCTCCTTGCCCCCGGTTTCTCCATTTGTCAAGATAGAGTAGTGAGTGTACCGGTTTCATAGGACGGCTGTGGCAAATACCAGACCTTGGATCGTTGAGGTAGCAGGTGCGGTGTGCTTGGCACGGTGACTGGCACATCACGAGCACCCCCGCGTGCGAGGTGCCCTCACCGTCATCGACAACAAAAACAGGGGGACACAGTTTCATCGTGCAGTTCTGATCTTGCCCTAGCACCTTTTTCCCCCTAAAATGTCTTTCGAGGTCTTTGGAAAGACATTTTTGCTTTACCTCGAAGCCAGCTTTCTTTAAAAAAAAATTTTTTTTTAATGTGTTCATTGAGAGAGAGAAAGAGAGCATAAGCAGGGGAGGGGCAGAGAGAGAGGGAGACCGAGGATCCGAAACGGGCTCTGCACTGACGGCAGAGAGCCCGACGCGGGGCCCAAACTCCCCAACCGGGAGATCATGACCTGAGCTGAAGTCGGATACTCAACCGCCTGAGCCACCCAGGCGCTCCCAAAAAGGCTTTCTCTGAAACACAACCTGGAGGAGTCTCCACTTCCCAGTTGGAGAGAACCTCGAGGGTTTTCTGAGATCGTGCCCGGTGCAGCCGGGGTCTCGTCCAGGCTTTGTGAGGTCTCGAGCCTGCCCGGTCTGGCGTCGGCTTTGTGGCCTCATCACGTGGCTGTCTCCTCAAGCCTTACCCTCAGCGCTCGCAGGTGCCCAGTGGAGCCTCATAACGCAATCTTCTGATGGAATGATTGCCCACGTCAACATCAGAATCCTTTCCTTAGCCTTAACTCTCTGTGGCACCCCACAGGGTGTAACCCCTCGGCAGGTTTTGTGGAATTCTCAGAAACCAGCCCAAGTTGACCTTTTGAGCTGTTAGGGATTTCAAGATTATGACTCAACAGTCACCAGCAGCCTACTCTGTGTCAGGCACATTGGCAGATCCCTCTGTCTCCAGTCCCTTAAGAAGTGGGACATAGAGTCCTGTTATCAGATAGGGACCCGAGTCCCCAGGAGGCCACTTGTCCCCATGTGTGTGAGTAACTGACGGTTGGAGCCCAAGACCAGCAGCCCTTTCACTATAAAACACAGGGAGGTATTAGGAACAGGATTTAATCCAGAACATTCTAGACTCCGAAGGACCGAGCTTAAGATGAGCCGACAGAGAACACGGCAGATGTCCCTGAGAGGACAGGAGCTTTCTCCAAGATTCAGCAGACCGCCCCCGCGGAACTGGGTGCCGTAACGGGGAGCGAGCCCGCGTTCACTCTGGCTCGGGCAGCTGCAGTGATGATGGTGCCCCGTTGGTTCAAAAGTGAAGTAAACAGAACCGCGTTCTTATGAGAAGGCAGGTTTTCACTATGAATGGTGTCGGCCCAAAGCGAGCATTCTAAGGGTCGGGGTGGGGCGGGAGGGGCGGTGCAGCGGGAAGGAAGGAAAAAGGCCATTTTGCGGATTTTCATAAACTTCAAGAACGGAGGAGACTCCAGCATTCTCGATTCATCCCGCCCGGTCGATAAGACGGTACGGAAAGGTTGCATTTCAGTAGCGTATTTTTTTAAATTCCCCATTTCCTTTAACTCTTTGGTAAAAGAATAAATGCTGATGTAGAATCTTTGCCGGAGATAGAGACACTGACTCTTTGCCACCTGAAATTGGCAGTGAACAGCAGAGCTGAAATGGAAATTGGCAGGTACCACTGGATGTACCCAGGCTCAAAGAACCACCAGTACCATCCCGTGCCAACCCTGGGGGACAGGGCTAGCCCCTTGAGCAGTCCAGGTAAATACAGCCTCGGGGTGCGTTCTCATAGCAAGTCAACTGTTATCTTTAATATTTGTGACGGCTCTTTCCGTGTGGTGGTATCTCATGTTTTGTTTGATGCGTTAATTTGTCCACAGGGGCGTGGGTGGAAGGGGCCCTTTACAATTTTCGTAATCATCTTTTGTTTGCCTCTCCTCTCCATTCCACCCCATCTTTTGCCTCTTTCTTCCCCCTCCTTGCCCTCACCTCCTCTTCTCAAAGGGAGCAGTGTGCAATGACATAAACCTGTAGGGTTAACTCTGAAATGTCCAGCGTCTGAACCAGTAATGGGCGGGGAAGGGGGGGGAGAGGCGTGTGGCTTGCGTGTCCTCCACGGCACCAAGAACGGCGCCAGGACGCTCAGGGAGCCTTGGCTCCGAGAGTTAGCGTGCGCGTCCCCAAGTGGCCTCCTGGCCCCACTGGTTTGCAGCGCTCTGTCCGAACACCAGTCACTGTCTTTGACAAGGAAAAATCCCAGCCCACGACATGAGGATCGGATAACTGTGTGCTCGGTCCCACCAGGTAGGTCTGTCGGGTCTGGTTTCTCGTTTCCTTGATCTCAAGGAACAGCGGTCTCTCGGAACCGCTAGGTGCTCAGCTGGAGGGACACGGGGGGCGGTCCAGGAACCAGGAGAACAGTGAGCGGCGTGAACGCCCGCCCTCCATGTTCCCAGAGTCTACACGTATCTAATTACCCAGCTCGGTTAGCTAAAACTCCAGTGACCTCGAGTTACTTAAGATGGGGATTGAAAGGGATGGCGGTAGATGAACACAACAGGCTTCAGGTATCGCTCGGGTTTTTCGGGCTGGCGGCGGCGTCTGACGCCTCCCGAGTACTTGCACCGCGTGCTTCTTCAGGAACCGGTCAGGAGGGATAGGGCGGGAGCTACACCTGGAGAAAGAGCAACCCTGACCTACGGCGTAAGGCGCGCACCGAGTCCCAGAGTCGTAACCCCTGTAATCAATCGAATAAAACTTTTGCTTTTAAAACCCAGATTGTGGCTTCAGGGTTAATTAACATGAAACCTGATGTTGGATTTAGGTCTACGTCTTGAATTATGCATTCCTTCTTTGGACACGTGGCTGTCAGGCACCAGCTGTGTGTGCGTATGTGTGTTTGTGTGAATGGGCGCGCGCGTGTGTGCGCGCACCAGGTGCACACACAAAAATTACTGTTAGACAGTTTGTGAGATTGAGCCCCGTGTCCGGCTCTGCGCTGAGAGCGCCGAGCCTGCTTGGAATTCTCTGTCTCCCTCTCTCTCTGTGCCCCCCCCCTCAAAAGAAATAAATAAACATTTTAAAAGATTTCGTTAGGCATGATGTATCCATAGTGGAACGCCGTTCAGCAGTAAAATGGAACGAAATGTCGATAGGACAACACGGATGAGTCTCCGAAACACGCGGAGTAAAAGCAGCCGGACACAAGTGACCAACTATTGTCTGAGTCCATCTATATTAGGTTTCCAGAATTGGCAAATGCAGAGAGACAGAAGGGGGGGTTCGTGTCCGCCAGAGGCCGGAGGAGAGGGGGGAGTGGGCAGCAACTGCTGACGGCTACAAGGGATCCTTTTGGGAGTCACGGGAATGTTCTCAAGTTACACTCTGCCGGTGGCTACGCAACTCTGTGAATTCACTTAGAACCGTTGAATTGTACACTTGAGACAGGTGACTCGTGTAGGCGAACTCAAACTCTCGTTAAAAAGGAACACCCCTCCCCCCGGCACCATGGGTTGCGCACAGGGGGCTGGGGGGCAGGGGGTGTTTCGTACCATGACAGGAAGGCCTCCAAGTTATTAGAACCCGCTTGAGAGCGCGGTCTCGGTTGTAAGGATGCATTGGCACACAACAGGCCAGTTGGAAATGAGGAAGAAACCTAAGTGTCTTTCCTGGACTGTACGGGAAGGAGTAGACATCAGTATCTTCTTGGGTGGTGGTGGGTGGGGGGAGCTTTCATCAGTGACTACTCATCGACCAGTCACCTGTCAGAGCTTTGGGATGACGCCCCTGTGCTTCCAACCCTACGGCCGGACGCCGAGGCCGCAGCCATTCTAAGCAGCATTGACGGCCAAGAAGAAAAATCTAGGCTTCGTCGTTTCTCCCGTGAAACTTTTGGGGCCAGATTTGTTTCAGACTTGAGAAGAGTTCAGGATCTGGGGAGGCAACGGGGGTGCACACCCCACGTGCCGGGCCTGGGCACCCCCACTGGTCCAGCACGCTCGTCTCCCTGGAGAGCCCAAGTCTGGCACGGGGTGCCTGTGAATGGCCGCTCCCCCGTGCAGGTCAGGTCGTGGCATCAAGTTCAGGTTGGAACAGGTGGTGCTGCCGGACGAGCCAGGCAAGAACCCCCAAGTCCTTTGCTTTCAGAGTTTGGGGGATCCTGGAACGGTAGGCTGAGAAACGTCAAACTCTTGATAGTGTCCCAACGCTGGTGACACTTAACTAAAGGGGAGAATTCCATGAACCCGCAGGCTCCTGTCTAAGTGGGAGGAAACCCAACTCGGTTTATAGAATCATCTTCCCAGATCCTGCAACGGCCTTTCCCCACACGCGGTTTTCCCTTTTTTTGTGTGTATTGGCTACAATCACTGGAACAAATATGCCTCTGTTGACGCATACACCGGGGACTGCGTGTGGCCGGAGCCAGCCGCACAGACCTTACGCAGCAAGGTACGAAAAGGCAGCTGGGGCCCCGGAGCGAGGGGACGGAGCCCGGCCACCTTAGCGCCGTCCCAGTTGCTTGGAGATTTTGTTGGCTCTTAAATCATCGCAGTTGTCACTCTGTACTTAGATCCCAAACCAGATGGCGTGAGGGAAAAAATAGAGAATTCCATATGGCTCTGGTGGGTTTTTTTCCCCAGAGTTCTTGCTTCTTTCCAGAGGGGAAGGGGGGAGAGGTTTTGAGAGAGGCTGAGCAGATCTTTGCCAAAGGAAGATGCCTCCCCCACCTGTGCGCCTGTCAGAGCAGTGACCCCCTCCCCCTACCAACCCCAACTCGCTCATTTCCCATTGGAAAAGTTCCAGCAGTTCCATTTTGCTTTGCAAACCTTGCTCCTTTCGTGTTCCTTGTTTTTGGCGTAACTTCCCAGTAGAATTACCTTTTTGGGACTTGGATTGTTAAACCTTTGCCATCTGTTTTTGTTTTGTTTTGTATTGTGGTGGGTTTTTTTTGTTCGTTTTGTTTTTTTGCTGCTTTTTCATTTTGTAACGCCTTTGGCTGGGTGAGATCCACATCTTCTCCAGGCCCCCTGGGCCGTCCCGGGTGCTGCTGCCTGGGGGCCTGGGCTGGTGGGAGTAGAAGGAATACTTAATGCTGTGCCCGCCTTTGATGGAATGTCGTTCTCGACGCGTAGGGAATACCTGAGGCCGCTGTTGTGCGTTGTGTGATGCGGGCTTCACGGTGTAGCCTGAGAAGAGGCAGATCCTCTCCTAGAGGTGTGATCTGTGGACCAGCAGGACTGGCATCACCTGGAAGCTTCTGACAAGTGCAGTCTCGGGCCCCAGTCCAAACCTGCTGACTCGCGGTTTGCATTTCAACAAGATTTCCAGATGGTTCCAACACACATGAAAATTGAGAAGCACTAATTTATTTTATCTTTTTTTACTGACTTCCTTTTAGATGTTCATTTTAAGAGAGAGCGCGAGCAAGCGGGGCAGGGGCGGGGTGGGGGAGGAGAGAGAGAATCCCAAGCAGGCTCCATGCCGTCAGTGCCGAGCCTGACGCGGGGCTCAATCCCGCAAACCGTGGTTTGAGCTGAAACCAAGAGTCAGATGCTCAACCGACTGAGCCACCTGGGTGCCCCAAGAGAAGCACTAATTTAGAGGAAGGCCCACGAGGAAGAAGGGAGAACTGGGAGGGAATCAAAGAAGTGATTTTATCCACAAGGGATCCAGAAATCTCTCTCTCTGGAAAAGGCTACACAAGACTCGTTGCTCATTAAGGCATTGCGGCCCGGTTCGTGTGAGGGACAGTGACCTTTGATCTCTCCTTCCTTTGCTTAAAATCGTGGTGAAGGAGAGTGGGGGAGGGACAGTGAAAGCTGGAAAGGTTGGTCTCCTTGTGGCAAAGAGAGGGCGAGGAGAAAGTTAACGGGAGCTTGGGAGAAATCCTCAAATGTCCCTCGTCACGTTCTTTAATACAGTCCAGTGACTCGCAAGATGCTGTTACTTCCCCAGGGGCTGTCAGCACATGGACCAGGGCTGAGGAGCAGCACAACCGCCGCCTTCGCCAATCACCACTTCTTCCCTCTCTGCCCATCTCCCGGGCAGAATTGTTCCGATACTTGGTTTAAGATGGCCATAGATCCTTCCAGAAGTCCAAAGAGCGAGCGCTTTCACATAGGAACTACTCACTCGGGAGGGTGTGGGGAGAGCATGGGGGCATGTGGGTGTTGAGCCGAGAGCCCAGCAGAAAGCCCACGTGCCGAGAAGTGCTATCGGGTTTTCGTTACTCTGTAGTGTCGCTCTTTCCTAACCTGGGGCTGCCAGGCCACTAAATGCGAGGTCTTCACTGAATGCACTTGAACTGTATTTCAAGGGGGAGGCGGGGAAGAACCTTGATCTTTTTTTGGACATCATCGAGGCTCTGTCTGCAGTCGGGTGTCACCCGTAAGCCGCGGTGTGGTCGTGCTGTGTGGACTCCCATGGCTGGGGCTCTCTGTTCACAAGACTCTGGTTGGAGAAGTTTTCTTCCTTTACACGGCTCAGTCTGAGGGCTTCCAGTAACTCAAGGTGTTTCCACTTAAACAAAGGTTAACAGTGGACCCAGCATAAGCATATTACAGGTCAGGTTTATGCTATAACGTTTCTTTTTTTTTTTTTAATGTTTTTTTTTTTTTTTTTTTGAGAGAGACAGAGCATGAGCAGGGGTGGGGCAGAGAGAGAGAGAGCGAGAGACAGAATCTGAAGCAGGCTCCAGGCTCTGAGCTGTCAGCACAGACCCTGATGCGGGGCTCGAACTCACAAACCATGAGATCATGACCTGAGCCGAAGTTGGACCCTCAGCCAACTGAGCCCCCCAGGCGCCCCCATGCTATAACATTTCTGACGGTTTTGTGTTTTTTGGTTTTTTTTTCTGTTTTTCTTCTTAGTGTTCTTTGCACTTGGTTTTCTCCCACGGACCAGTGATTCTGTTTTCACATCGCGTGCGTCTTCACCAAAAGATCTCTGCCCTATACTGCAGTTAACGATTTTATGGCGTATATACCAAAGACTATTATTATGTCAGCCAGATAGATACAATTTCTTGTTCACGAATGTCCATCGTTTTTCTCAGCTCTATTGATGGTCTGTGATTGGCGCCCGCCGACGTCACAGTGGCTGCCAGACCTAGAACTCCCTTTGCCTTTTGGCCTCGTGCCTGGGCCTCAGCTGAGGCGGCGAACGAAGGCAGCCGAGATGCAGAGCAAATCGCTCGCTCTCAGCTGCTGCTCCGGGACTTCCTGTGAGACACAGCATCTGGTTTTAGGGACACCAACTTGGATTATTGAAAGCGGTGATGCTCAGTCTTCTCGAAACGGTGACATCTGGTCTCGGCTTCCTTGATGCCACCCCTTGTGTGCTGTGTTTTCCGTTGCGAGCGAATTAAACCGAAACGTGTTTCGAGACCTTGGGCCACCCTTGGGGCCAACTGGAGACACCGTGAAATGGTTGGGCCAGACCTGAGGTTCGCTGCTGGAGGCTCGAGTCTGCCCCCCGCCCCCACCCCCAGGCTGTGTCCTTTCGGCCCCCCTTCTGTTCGCTCACAAATAAGCCACACACGCCCCCGCGTTTCCACGTCTGTCAAAAGCTTCTGTGAAACGGCTTTTGTGCTAAACAGAAAGCTCTGGGTGTCAGAGAGACATTTAGGTGGGATGAGGCTTTCTCTGGAGATCATCAGGCTTGCATTTTATCTGGAATCTTCTGTGGACAGTGCTCCCCCCTCCCCAGCCCGGGGAAATAACTCTGGTGGTCAAATGTCAGGCTGGTAGAAGCAGTGGGATCCAAACGAACTTTCCGTGCTCTTAAAACAACCCTGTTGACATTCGGGTGCTCTTTCCCAGTGGTAACATAGGGAGTTTCTGGAGGGTCCTGGGAGGACTTGACTTAGACCAAGCTGGCGATGCCGCCGACTGCATTTTTTTTTTTTTTTTTTGTCAATACAGTTTTATCAGAACCGGCCATGCAACCACATGCCCCTGCAAAGCCAGAAATATTTGCTCTCTGGCCCTCGACAGGGAAAAAAAAAGAAATCCTGCCCACCCCTGACTTACAAAGTACTTGCATTCTTAGCCCACGTCGCGAATTTAATCGCCTCAGGGGAGGCAGCACCCAGAGATTTCGCTAATCACTCGCTTTCCGAGGTCTTTAACATCCTTCACCTTCTTCTCTCCGGGCCCCAGAATTCTTGCTCCCCAAGGGGATCCACCGTCCACAGGCTTGAGGTTAGAGCTCAGCCCTTCTTCAGAGAGTACCACGGCTCTTTCCGGAAGCTCAGCCTCTCTGGTCTCTTCCAGGTCCTCCTCTGAGTGTCCCTGTGATAGACCAAGTCCTGCTGCGCCGTCCGTGTACGTCAGCAACTTTTCTGTTCTGTGATACGTAAAGACCATCTCTGTTTTATTTAGCGTAGTATCGGGGGTCTTTTTTTTTTCTTTTTTAAGTTTTTATTTTATTTACCCGGTGCTCCTCACAAGGGCACTCCTTAATCTTGGGTTCATTTCTTGAAGTGATATTTCAGAGTACGGGCCTCTGCCGCCCTGAAGCCGAATCACCAGGATTGCTGGTTAAACGTTCGTTCGCAGGCCCCACCCGCCTTGGGGCGCGTCCCAGGAAGTTGGTATATTTTAATCAGTGGCCCCCCAGGCAGTTCAGCTGCCCTCTGCAGTTTGAGCCCCACTACGGTACTCACAGGGGATCACGGCCTTGGTTAGGAAAGGAGCTCCTCATTATACCGTCTTCGGCGGAGTGTCATTTCAGTTCAAAATACTTCTCTAAAGAACAGTGGCAACCTGAAACCCCAAGGCAACTCGTGTCCACGTGTCCCGTCAAGATGCCCCACGCCAGATGCCACATCCTTAGCAGACAGTGCTACTGAATTTGACGTGAACTCCTCTTGATATCTTATATCGTCGTGGCATCTTGCTGTATTTAAAACAAATAGGAAAGGATTCGGTTGTAGAGCTGCTGGCTCTGGAGTAGCGCCCCCTAGTTCTCTACTGTTGCGTGGCACGTTAATCTTGAACTTCGCAGCTAGAAACAACATCTTCTCTCAATTTCCGTGGCTCAGGAGTCCGGGCTTGGCTTAGTGGTCTCTGGGTCTCTAGGTCTCTAACGAGGCCGCCATGAAAGTGTTGGCTGAGGCTGCAGTCTCATCTGAAGGCCCGACCATGGAAGAGTCCACTTCCGAGCCCACTTGGTGTGCTCATTGGCAGGACTCAGTCCCTCGCAGACCGTTGACCCAAGACCTCTCTCGGTCCTCTGCCGTGCTGGCTTTCCCGGAGCTCCCTCATGGCTCGGCAGCCGGCTTCGTCAGCGGCAGCAAGCGAGTGGATGCGAGGGAAAGCGCCTGCAAGACAGAAGTTGTGGTCTTGGGAAACCTCATCAGGGAAGCCAGTCGCTAGGTCCCGGCCACCCTCAGGGAGAGGGGATCACACAGGCGGGTAAGCATCAGGCCGCAGGGATCCCTGGGCGTGTCTTAGAAGGCCGCCTGCCCCACGCTCATCCTGCATCCTTCGTCCTAATGACAAGGTCTTCTCTCCTAATGACAATTGCCCTTTCACTTCCCTGTCACCGAGGGGGGAGCCCGTGAGTTCCGCAGCCACAGGCTGTGAGGACACGGCCCCTCGGCCCACCCCACCCAGGTGGTCGTGGCCCCTGCCTTTTGCTGCCAACCCGCAGTTCCCCAGAAGGATTCACAGCCTTTTAAAGTTACTAGCGTCTCTTATAAAAATCAGACTCGGGAAACAGGTCTTTTTACCGTTCCGAAGGTACAAGCGACAGGCATAAAGGGCGTGTGTTTAAAGTGGCCCGTTTGAGAAGTTTGACATAGGAACGCGCCGGTGCAACCAGCCACACAAGCCAGACGGTGACACGTCCGGTGGCCTGTCTGTGGATCAGCAGGTGTCCCGGAGTCCCTTCGTTGGCCCTCCCTCTCACCTCGCCTCTCCGAGTAGCTGCCGATTTGCTTTCGGCCTCTCTGGATTAGTTTGCGTTTTCCAAAACGGCCCTTATGATGATTCGTTCACGCAGATTCTTTCACTGTTTCTCACCAAGCCATTCCTATAAAATGTGCTGCAAGGTTGACTGGGTTAAGTCAGAATTCCACTGAGTAAATTTTAAAGATCTAACTGGTTCTGTTAAGTGATTTATGAATCCGTCGGCATCCCGTCCAGCAAGTGGAGGGGGCTCTGAATATTTGTTCAGAACGGAAGGTTTTCATAGCAGGAGGTGGGGCGGGAAAGTTGCAGCACAAGAATAGGATCGTTCTAGGCAACGCCCCTCTCCCTTGGTGGGGGGGGTGTGGGTAAAGCAAGGGGTCTTATCATGAGGATGACCTCATCTTTCTTCAGGGGATGGAGCAGACCCCTGTGGCAGACTCTTTGGCGCTGGGCTGGCTGAAACAATTCCTGACTGACCGGTTAAGACTGCATTTCTGGGAGAGGTCGAAACAGCAGTTAGGTTAGGTATTAAGCCCCTGGTTTCAGGACTTGGCCTAAGTGACGCCATCTTGAGCCTGGTGTTTTCTTATTGAAAGCTGCTTAATGGCTCCCACCCTTGTCCGGTTTTCATCCTTCCTGCCTCTGTTGGACGCGCCCTGGGCCCTCTGAATAAAAGCCCGTCCTGCCCCCCACCCCCTCCGGTCCCGCCTACGCAGTCAGCCGGGTGAATTTCCCACAAGCACCTCTCAGGCCACGTCACTGGCCCCCTCACAGTCCTGCCTTCTGTCCCCGCTGCCTGCAAAGGGAGGCACCCAAGGGCCGGGGGGACTGGCTGGGAGGCCTCCCACAGGAGGGCCCCACCTCCCTTTCTGCCTTCTGCTGCCCTGGTGTCCCCACATCCTCCGCTCTCCCTCCCGTCCCTCGTCCCCTCGGGCCTGCTCTCCTCCCCACACGCTTGTCTGTCTGTCTGAACCACGGGGGCCCGCGTATTCCTCAAGGCCTGTCTATACTTCTGCCACCCCTCGCCCTTTCCTTGTCTGTCCCTACCTCACTCCCCGTGTCTCTGAGCAAGTCTCTTCTGGAATGATTTCTCCCGTGTTTAGGTCCCTCAGCCCACCCCCACGTGGCAGCGCGAACGCCTGCAGGCCGGCCTCGAGCCTTTCGCACAGTGGCGACCCGCCGGGAACCCCGACGGTCAGGGCAGTGGGGTGCTGCTAAAGCTCGCTGTCGTGGGTAGTTCTTGAATGCCCTGCAGATCTCCGTGCTTTTCTTTCTTTTTTTATATTATTTTATTTTAGTGCTTTATTTTTATGTGTGTGTGTGAGAGAGGGAGGGAGGGAGACAGAGTGCGAGCTGGGAAGGGGCAGAGAGAGAGAGGGAGACACAGCATCCCAAGCAGGCTCCAGGCTCTGAGCTGTCAGCACAGAGCCCGACGCGGGGCTTGAACCCACGAACCGTGAGATCATGACCTGAGCCGAAGTCAGAGGCTTAACCGACTGAGCCACCCGGGTGCCCCTGGGTCTCCCTGCTTTTCAAATGTGCATCATCTAAACTCGGAGCTCGCTTCCCCTACCCTCTGCCCGCTTCCCCAACAATTCACTCCCACACCTCGTCACCAGGCACAGAGCACGCTCGCGATCTTTGGGAAAACCCGAGCCGGTTCCCACAACCCGTTGGCCAAGGAAGAGGCCGGCAGGTGTCTGTTTCTTGAATTTGTTTCTTCCTAATTTGGGAGCATATCATCCTTCCGATAATAATTATCTCTGCTGCTCGTGCAGATGTTACAGCTTCATCGGTTTGAAGGTTGTTGGCACATGCCACAAAAAGGCACATTGCTTATTTAATGAATTTTCGGGCAAGCTTTTAAAAGGACCTGTTGCGAAGCCATTCCTTTTGCATCGCTAAAAATAGTTTCAGCATTCTTAGAATTGTACAGTCGGACTTCTGTGTCGGTGACTCTAAGGTTGAGAGAGAACAGAGGAGCAAACGGTCATCCGAGTGATTTCCCGTCGAGCGCTTTGGGAAGAGCCCCCCGCCCCCACCCCGCCCCATCCATTGACTCACACTGTTAAAAATAACAGACGCCAAAAAAGCTTTCGCCCATGTGGGTTATGTCTATAAATATTTTCTCTATTAGAAATTACGCCTCATTTATTATTAAATGGGCATATTTATTTAAATGAACAGTAACAAACCCAGGACGCGCTAACAGAAATCGTGTTTAGGAAAGAGAACTACTTTTCAAAACAAAGTCAAACTTGAGGGCGGAGGGTCCTTTTGTGTTAGATTTTTGCACGCTTGCTTACTATCCGCTAACCTTCAGCCAGCTGCCTTCTCCCGTCCGCCTCGGCATTCCACCACCACCCCTCCCCCCCCCCGCCCGGCATCTTGGGCGACTAGTTCGGGATGAAAAACTGGGTCTCTCGCAGATACGGTTGGAGAATGGAGGAATGTCTTAACAGCCTTTCCGTATATTCGTGTACCTCCTCCTGTTAACACGCCCAAATTGAGCCAGGGGCGGACTCCTAAAGGTCATTCGTAGGGCGGACTCCGAAGCCACGCCCGTGACCTTTTCGTACTCTGTTCCCTTAAAATCGGTTGCGCTCTCTCGACCTTCGATGGGCTCCACGTTCAGGTGATTTTGTAACACTGCGCACCCGTCCTGTGGAAAGGGTTGGTTCTCTTGAGTTGTGCGGATCCCGTTTCGCTGCGCCGGCTCAGAAGAGTCTCGTTTGTGAATATGGCCCAAGTCCATCCAGAAGTCTTTGAAGTACTGGGAAGCCGGCACTTTAGGGCAGGTCCAAGTTTGCCCGCATCGGTTGGCAACAGACAGACTCCGTCCCGTTTCCTTTGAAGCGACAGGCCGATTCACTCGGATCATTTTTTTGAGACCATTTCTGCCAGACACCCGCGTCTGAACTATAGTTTGTCGGTCACTACTTCAAGGAAAAGGGATGTTCGGGGGCGGGGGTGCGGGGGGAAGGTGCTCATTCAGCTCGCAACTCAATTCCACGAGAACTTTTCCTTAAGACAGCCGTCACACGTTGGGACGTATCTGCGCTTTCTGCCCCTCCGCGGTTTCGTCGCACAGACCATCCGAAAGGTGTACACTCAAGGGCTTGAGATGTAACCCGATTAATAACTTTTTACCGTGTCAAGGACCTCTTAAGTGAAACTATTTTTTAATTTTGTATTTATTTTTTTTGCCGCGAGCGCACGAGGGTGCAGAACGGCGTGCCGACGAGGACACTTGGGTGCCGCCGCCCGCTTGGTGCCAGTCCCCCCCACCCAGGTCTGCCGTGCAGGTGTCCGCGCGGTAGAAACGCGAACGCTGGAGTGCTACGCATGAAAAGAGCTTGAACCCTGCAGACCCCCGGCAAGAGTCTCAGGCTCTCCCAGGGCCTCAGCCCGGCGCCCCCCCCCCCGCTCCCCTCAGGCAGAATAGAATGACCCGGGGAGGGGGCGAGAAATTCACAAGGACACGTCCCCCTCCCCAGACCTGCCCAAACAGAATCTGCGTTTTAGCGAGATCCTCGGGGAATTTCTAGGCACATTCGAGTTTGAGAGGCGCCCCGTGGAACAGGGCCGCGCGGACTCTTCCCGGAAGGGGCCAGCTGGTCAATGCCTGTGGCAACTCCTCAGCGCTGCCTTCGCAGCTTGAAAGTAGCCGCACACGGTTCGGAAGCCAACGCACGTGGCTGCGTTCCAGTCGAACTTTATTGATGCGCCCAGAAACTCGAATTTCCTACACTTGCATCATGAAATAACAAAAGAAGAAGAGGTAATGTGATTCTCTGACATTAAAAAGTCACTTAGAAATGTCAAAAAAAAAGGCACGATTAGTTCCCAGGCCATAGGAAGAGCAGAGTGTGGCCCACGCGCCGTGGTTTGCTGCCTTGTTCTCTGTGACACTTGCTTTTCAGGTCGGACGCTCACTGAAATCAACTGAGGAGCTTTTGTGTGTGGGGGGGTGTGTCCTTAAAAAAGACAAAACCTCAGGGCACCTGGGTGGCTCAGTTGGATGAGGGTCCGACTTCGGCTCAGGTCATGATCTCAGGGTTCGTGGGTTCGAGCCCCACGTCGGGCTCTGTGCTGACAGCTCAGAGCCTGGAGCCTGCTTGGGATTCTGCGTCTCCCCCTCTCTGCTCTCTGCACCTCCCCTGCTTGCTTTCTGTCTGTCTCTCTCTCAAAAATAAAAAATGTAAAAAAAAAAAAACAAAAGACAAAGCCTCTAGTTCCCGGTTCCCACCTTCAGAAATTCCGATTTAGTTGGTCTGTGGCGAAGCCCGGGCATCAGGGATTGAAGTTGCTCTTCAGATCATTCTCCTGCGCAGCAAAATTTGAGAACTTCCGCTCTGCGTTTTTAAAGCAAGGTAAAGTTTAAGGCTTTTTAAAAAATTTTTTGTAATGTTCATTTTTGAGAGACACAGAGTGCTATCTGGGGAGGGACAGAGAGAAAGAATCTGAAGCAGGTTCCAGGCTCTGAGCCGTCAGCACAGAGCCTGAGGCAGGGCTCGAACCCACGAACTGCAAGATCATGACCTGAGCCAGAGTCGGACCCTCAACCACCGCTGAGCCCCCCAGGCGCCCCTTAGGCTTTTTTTTTTTTTTTAATGGTAGAATTGGTCACGGACCGTGACTTGTAACCCTCGAGCCGGGTAGTCTCCCCTTTAGCACTATTGACGTCGTCATGTCCCGTCGTCATCTGTCGCATGTCCATGCGCATGTGCGTGGCGGGAGGGTGGCACCCTGCACCGTAGGGGGTTGGGCACCGTCCCCGGCTCCTACCTACGATACGTCCATGGTGTACTCCCAGTCGTAGTGACTGAAAATGTCTCCACACCCTGCCATCAGGCCCCCGGAGGGCAGAAGCGTCCCCATTTGGAAACCACTGATCTAAAAACAGATGCTTTTTGGTCCTGCGATCTTGGTGTTCGCACCTTGGCCCCGTCGGCATTCGGCACTGCTGCGCATGGCGCGGCCGTAGGGCGTCGAGTGGCATCGCAGCCTCCGCTCACGAGAGCCAGTAGCGCCTCCTTCTAGATGCTGGGACAACGGAAAATATCTCCAGCCGTGGCCGAATGTCCCCTGGGGGACACAGTCACCCCCTGCCGAGGACCGCTGCCCAGGCCATTGCAGAACGAGGGAGGCCTCTGTCTGCTGACATTCACCGTTTCTCTGAAGTAGGATTCCGTCTGCCTCCATTTTCCGGTTGCCCGTTGTTTCCAAGTTGCAAACCTCGGTTAATTCTTCCGATTTTTTGGCTCACTGGAAACCAGTTAAGTAGCAGGGAAGGCCGCGCTCGGAGGGCATGGTGTGTGTGAGAGAGAGAGAGACAGAGAGAGCGTCTGTGTTTGCTCTCTCTCTCGTTCCCTGGTGAAGAATCCAAGCCCTTGTTCCTGCCGTCCCCCCCTTCTGAGCCAGCATTAAATCTGCAGCCAGGATCACAGACAACTCGGGCCAGATCACTGGGCTCTTCTGAACTCCGCCATGGCAACGGCCATCCGCTAGCCCGGGGACAAAACGGGTTTTATTCTGTCGTTCTGCACAAAAGGTTCTAGAGACGCTGGAGACAAAATGGCCATTGAGAGAGGCATTGATGTGTGTTTTCTTTTTCCCCCTACTATGTGGTTTATATTTAAACTGTCTTAGGCTAACGCACACTGGAGTTTTTGTGTGAATACAAAACCTAAAAATCGCTTTGGCCGGAGCCTGGTTACGTGAAGGCTTAGGACGTTATTAACCCAGCAGAGGCTGGGGGGTGGTTGGTGAGAGGTACTGACAGCCGCTAGTAAAATGTGCTAGAAACGCTAGCGTTGATTTTTTTTTTCTCTCCTTTTTTCGTGAGCAGATTGCAGGCATCACAAATGCTTGCCTTACTTTTTCTGGTTCATGTTCACCAAGGCCACGGCCGGTTCGAAGCTTGGGGAAGCTCAGTCTGTGCATTTGCGGGAGTATCCAAGCAAAGCGCGCGTCTCCCCGTGACCGCGCAGGGCTCGGCCGGCCCTCTGCACCCCCTCCGTGTTTGAAAACATCCGCCCCCCCTCCCCCACCCCCCAGCCCCTGTGACTCTTCACACCGGGGACAGCCCGGGGTCACAGACCCGGCTCTTCTGTCCGTAGAGGCGCCCTTGGCACCGCGGGCGAGGGGGCCGGCGAGCCGGCTTTCCCAGGTCCCGCCGTGGTGCGGCCCCGAAGCGTCTCTGCCAGCCCTTCTGCAGCGAGAGGTGCTGGCGCTGCTCAGGGAGAGCACTCCACTCGTACTCGTTGGAAGACCACTGAACAACTCAGGACATTTTGTTTTGCTCCATTGCAGACCCTGGAACTTGCATTTGATTGCCAAGTGGCTAGAGAGTTAGGGCCAAGTCCACCTGGCTGCCTTCTTAGGGAGAAAACCCCAAACACGGATTGGGCACAAAAGCGGGCGCTTCGTTTGGACTCAGGACCCAGCCCCCCCAGGACGGGGGGATGGGACTGTTGGCAGGCACGGGCTTCTGCAACTCTCCCGCACACCAGTCACCTGGGGGCTGGCCGATCCTGGGCGGGGGTGGGCCGAGAGCCTGCCTGTCGCCCAGAGCTGCCTGCTGGAGTCGATGTCGCCCATCCAAGGGCCCCGCTTTGCAAAGCAAAGGGTATGAGTCGCTTTCCACTGATAAATGGTCCCCTCGTGTCTCTTGTTGGCCTCAGAACGTTCTCACTGCCATCCAGCTGAAGCTGACGGCGTCCAACTTCAGCTCTTGACAGACCCACGAGTCCGATCGCCCACCGGAAAGCCTCCCTCGAGGTGACATCCAGGCACCCCCAACTCAACATGTCTGAAACGGAACTCATCCGTGTTCTCAAAGCCTCGCCCTCCTCTGGTCAATCCTCGCTCGAGGAACAGCACGACCCCCACATAGTTACACGTGGCAGACGTTACGGGGTCCTCCTCGGTCCTCCCCGATCCGTCCCCAGCCCTGCCAGCAAACCCGGACCAAGTTGTGTCCGTTTGGCATCTTAACTGCCGCTCGGACCCGTCCGGGTCTTCTGCCTCTGTGGCCTTTGCCCCGATCCGGGCTCCTGTCCTCTGTGGCCTGGATTATTACACTGGACTCCTAACCGTCTCCATGGCCACTTCGTTCCTGTCACAGCAGCCACAGCGATCGCTTACAACCCCACCCTGCTCCGTGTGGGTGAAAATGCAGCATGGCTTCGCGGGATTCTGAGAATCAAGTCCCGAGTCTTCAGTGCGGCCTGGAAAGCCCTCAGCGGTCAAGGTCCGATAGACCCCTCCTGCCTTCCTTACCCTGCCCTCTCCAGACTCTGGGTTCTGGCTTCCGTCATCCCTGGGAAAGCGCCCTGCCTGCTCGCTTCCACCACAGGTCTTTCATTCACCATCCGCCTGTTTCCTGGAGCCCCCCCCTCCCAATCCTCTCCCTTTCCTGACTGAGTTCAAATCCATTCTTGGTATGCAGGCTCTGGAAGCCGTCCGCCCCACCCCAAGCCTCAGCACGTCGCCAGTGTCTGCTCTCCCAGCCCTTCCGGAGTATACCATTCGCTTCATGTCACTCTCCCCCACAGACTGTAAACGCCATTAGAGGGTGGGTAGTGCCCATCTTAGCCCCCCAGCCCCGCGCCCGGGACGTCGGAGACACCTGGGGAGCCCTGAATATTTGCTAACGGAATGAGACGGAATAAAGGAGTGGACGGCTGCTCCCTCCTGCCCAGTGCTGCTGTCTTCACCTGTCGCTATCACTCCGCGTACCCGACAGCGTCAGTTAAACAGGCCTTTAAGAGACCCCAGGAAGGGAGATAAGACCAAGGTTACGGGGAAGACTTTCTTTTTTGAGCGAGCACTGCTTCTTTGGTTCTGTCGAGCATTTATTTTAACAATCGACTCATAAGCCGTGGGTGGTTCTTCGGAGCCTGCTGTCTAATATCTTGAAGACCACTGTTTCATGTATTTTGTCCGGTTTTTTAATCGTTTCAGGCAGGAGAATAAATCCACCACCACCACCCCCACCACCCCCGTTGCTCCGTCTTGGCCAGAAGCCAGGAATCCTCTCGTGGAGGTAGATTTTTATTGCGCTGGAGTTCCGCTGGTCCTACGGGAAAACGGGGGCAGCTGACGGAGTGAAGAGTTTGTGTGATTCTTTAGGAAAGTGGTTCTCCAGTTGGGGCCTACATGACAATTCCCCAAAAGGCCGGGTAAACTCGGATCGCTGGGTCTGCCCCCCGAGTTGCTGCTTCGGTGGCTCTGGGGGGTGAGAGGCAGGAATTGGCACTTTGTAGTCTGTGGGGAGGCGATGCCCGAGGCCGCTGGTGCTGGGAGCGCCCTCTCAGCCCCACCGCGTCCCGCCTCAGGTCGGCAAAGCCCTTCTGGAAATGGTTCGTGACCGTTGCAAGCTTTGTTGGCCGCGTGCTCCCTGTCCCGGCTCCTCAGCTATGCCACTGTGGGCCAAAAGTAGCCCCCGTTTGTCAACGGATGCGTACGGCCCCATTCCAATAAAACTTTATTTACAAAAACACAGGCTGCTGACTGCCGACCCCTGGGTTGAGGAGAACTTTGAGCCTGATGGTCAGGACAGCGGGAACTGCCCCTCCCTTCAGAGGGAAGGGAGAAGTCATTCTTTCTGCACACGGCTAGTCCCTCTGTAGAGTTGGGTGGCTGACCTCAGATGGCAGTACCAGAGCCTTAAAGCGAGCACGGGGCCCTGTGAGGCCCTGGGTCGCATGCCTGTGAGGCTGGGCCGAGCACACGTCACCAACATGGCCGCCTCCACCGCCTCTCCCAGAGCTGTACCCACCCGTATTGCTAATCGGAAATGCCGTTACCATGAGGACACTAACAGTATCAGTAGCCACATTTAGAAAACATATTCCAGTCGGTTTGGGTTTCTCTGGGATAAGTGTGTGGCGTATGACCAGACCGCCCGCGTTTAAAGATGCCTCACACGGTGGGACAGAGCTAGCTTCTAGATTGACAGAGAAGGTACAGTGAGGGCGATCGATTTAGAGAAGGTTGGCTATCCCCCACACGTGCGATTTTAGCCCTGCACCCGACTGACCAGCCAATGTAGAACACGCCCTTCCTCCAGCTGTGTCATTTCCTATCAATTCATCCCATGGTGTACTCCACAAGCTTCTACTCACGTCGGCCAGCAGGGTCCCTAGGAGATTTGTCTGTGCGTGTGGAACTATGATGACCGATGTGGGTGACTGTTGTTCCAAAGCTAGACCCACAGCACGGGGGTGTCCGGAGTAGACCTTCGGGAGTAACCGAAGAAGTAACTGGTCCAGGCCTCCTTCGTCGTCGTATTTAGCATATCAAGCATTGAGTCACGGTGCCACCAGGCCTCTTTGCGGAAAGCCGTGGCCAACCCCTCTCGGATGGGAATTCTGTCCCCTCCTGCCGTCCTCTCTCCACCCCCCACCCCCTGCGCCGGCCCTCCAGCAGTCTTTGGCTCGGCTGTCGTCACACTCTGCTAGATAATTCTGTTCCTTGTCCACCTGCAGCTTCGTGTGAGCCCCTCGAAGGCCAGGAAGACATGTTATTTTGCATTTGTAGCCAGGCCTTCCCAAAGTACCGACTGGGTGAAATCCAAAGTAGAACTCACTCGGAACCCAGCTCGCCATACAGAGAACAGAATACGTGGCGAGTCACAACATATCTTCCAGAGCAGTGCTTCGTGAGGAGGGAATGTTCGGTATTTGCTGTCCGGTACGGTAGCCACCAGCACACGTGGCTGTTGAGCCTGTGAAGCGTGGTTAGTACAGCTGAAGAACTGGTGGTTTTTTTTATTGGCTACCGTGCTGGACAGCACGGTCCTGAGGCCACACGGCCTTGTTTGGTGAGGAGCGGCCACCACTTTGTTAGCCAGGAAGCTGGCATTCCTCTCGTTCTTCACGCCGCCCCGCAAGCTGAGGACGGGGGAGGCGGTGAACGACAGACAGCTATGACCCCAGGTCTGCTTGCTCTTTGTGTAACGGGCCACGAGGCTGAGGGTCGTAGTTTCTCTTGCTTGGCAGCCAGGGGGGTGGAGTCGTCTGGAGACCATTTGGACCTCCAGTTGCCCTCTCTTCCCTCATTCCCCAGAAAGCTGTATGACAGAACCCGATGGAACTCCCTCGTCCTTGCTCCCAAATCTCAAGTGTCCAAAGCTCTCGAAGGTACTGCCTTGCTAGCGAACTTGAACCACATTGTGCGCTGGTTCCCATTGCCGGGAGGTGGTTCTACACGACAGCGGCCAGCCATCTTTTGAGATCAAAGAAAGCATGCTTGGTTACGAAGCCCGGACCTTTCTTAGTTGCCAGCAAACTGAAGAGAAATCTGGTAACGAGGGTTTATAGTCCCTTCTTGGGGTGGCTTTAGGCAAATGCTACTTCTTTTTTTTTTTTTTTAATGCATATTTATTTTTTGAGAGAGCAAGCCGGGGAGGGGTAGCGAGAGAGGACACAGGATCCAAAGTGGGCTCTGCGCTGCCAGCAGAGAGCCCGACTTGGGGCTCGCATGAACCGTGAGATCGCGAGCTGAGCCGAAGTCGGACGCTTAACCGACAGAGCCCCCCGGGCGCCGCAGGCAAACGCTGCTTTCAAATGAGACGCTCCCCTGCATGGAAAAGTTCATCCCCAGCGCTTTATGCTGGGCAGTCATTTCTTGTCTGCCGTCAAGGCCGTTCGGGTGGGAAATACTAGCTGGCTTCACGCGCTCCCCTTGAAGCAACGAACCGCTCTTGCTTGCTCTTGAACACCCGAATGCCTTCAGAGTTCGGTTTCCCTGACGAGCCGTTTACTTAAAGGCCTGGATGACATAACCAGGGCCGGGGGGTCAGGAGAGAGACGCACGTCACCCCGAGGCCGGCACCACTTTAGGTGAAGCGTAAATGTCTCCCCCCTGAAACTGTCACGTGGCGCTGCCCCTTGGGAAGAGCTTTCTGGACATCTCAAGTAAAAGTCGTTTTTTTTGTTTTGTTTTGTTTTTGTTTTTTGTTTTTTTGTCAATGAAGAAAATTCTTCTCCTTAAGCTGAACCGCGAACTGTGGCTCTTTCTCCTTCATTTCACTCCATGGATGCTCATTTTGTCTTCTCTGTTTTTTCCTCTGTTCCTTTCCCTTCGAGTACCTCAGTGTCACCCACCACTTTCGGATCTGGCTCCGAACACCCACGCTGGGGAAGGAGGCAGGTGGAAGTGGGGGAGGGTGGGAGGAGGGATGAACTGTCGGCCTTGTCTGGGCGGGGGAGCCGTTTGTATGGAGAAGCCGAGGGCGTTCGAGAGGGACACAGATGAAACCCGCGTGGGCCCGCCTGGGTGGGTGCGGGTGACTTTGGACTTGTAGGGGCCCCAAGTCCCCATCGCCTTTCCAAAACGGCCACACTGACCCTTGTCTGAACGCAGCAACAGTGTCGTTACTGTGCCTGCTTGTTCTGGTCGCCCAGGAGGTCCAAGGCTGGGAGCAGGCCACTGGCCGCTTAAGAAATAGAGGTACTCAAAACCCCCGAAGGTTGAGGTTGGGGGGTCGCCATTTTTCGTGGAACTATAGCTTCACTACTGCCCTGCCAGCCCCAGGTCAATGAGAAGCTCTAGAATTGGCACTTACTCGAGAACAGTTTGTCAGTTGGTTGCTCTGCTGCTCATCCTGAGTAAATTAAGCTACGTTCCCCCCCCTCGGAGCCCCAGGGTGCTCACCACAGAGTGGGCAAGGACCCCGCTGTCAGGCACAGAGCATGCGAGGGGAGACGGCAAGGGAGAGCGTCTTGGCGGAGGTGCGGCGGTGACGAGGACAGACACGTCGGGCCCGTAACCGCTGCGTTCTCTCTCCCTTGGGTCCAGGCTGCTTCGAATGCTGCATCAAGTGTCTGGGAGGAGTCCCCTACGCCTCTCTGGTGGCCACCATCCTCTGCTTCTCTGGGGTCGCCTTGTTCTGCGGCTGCGGGCACGTGGCCCTCGCGGGCACCGTGGCGATTCTGGAGCAACACTTCTCCACCAACACCAGCGACCATGCCTTGCTGAGTGAGGTGTAAGTACCCGCTTCCCTTCGGAGACGTGGTTAAAACGCAACTACCCCACGATGGTTTTGAAAAGACTATAGTGAGCCCTCCTGGCAGAAAACCGGATGCTTTTCTTGAAGCTGACCTGCGGGCAGATGGAAAAAAGCGCAGGAGAGAAGGGAAACGGGAAGGGCCCAGTAGGCAGTGAGCGTTTGGCCCCAGGGGCGTCCGGGGCCCGCGAGGTGGACACGCGGGACTCCGCGCACAGGCGATCGCACCGGAGGCAGTTCCCCCAGCTCCTAGGTAGCGGACGCCCTCCAGGGTCCTTGCAGGAAAGGACCGTTCCCGGACCACCTGGGAGCCTGTTGAGGACTTGCCTCCCTCTTAAGGGTACAGGGGCAGTGTTTTTACTCCTCCAGGAGAACGAATCCCCGGGCATCCTCCAGCGTAGGGAAGGGGACGTTTCAGGCCTTTAAGCCCCAAGTCCCTGGCTGCCCATTCTAGAATTTTCAGCGGAGGCTTGGCAGCAGCGTGGTCACTCCCTCCAGATCGTCCCCTTTTCTCCATTTCCTTCAGCGCTCTCTCCTTCCTGGACTCCCCGAGTCCCAGAGCACGTTTAGGCGTCTGGTGACCATAAGAAACTTCTCCCCCGGATGCAGAAGGCATGACGTCTTACTGAATAATAATGGAATGATGTCAGAAGAGTTCTCCGGGAATTTTGTTCTTTTTTTAACCGCGTTCGCAGATGACATCCACAGGAATGCGCGGGGGCGGGGGAGGTGGTAAGGGCCATCTGCCAAGACAGGGGACTCCCCGAGTGCCAGCCGTGTGCAAGGAAGACCAAGAAATAGCTCCCAAAACCGATCTCCCTAGTTAGCGATGCCGATCAATGGCTCTTAAACTTCCAGGAAGCGTAACAAACTCCCCGTGCCCATGCCTCCCCCGCGGTGAGAATATCAGGGCAGAACTTCCTCCTCCTTCCCCCGAGCGCTTCTGTAGGGGCTCGTGAGAGTAACATTACGCACCAGGCCTGGTCGGGAGGCATTTTGCTGTGGCGGAAAGAACACGCTGTCCTTAGACCAGAGTTCAAAGACGGGCGCTGCCGCTAACCGCGCGTCCTCGGACGCGTAACTTAACTTCGCCATCAATGCCTGTGTGTACTTGTAGCAAAATGAGGATTCGAACCCTCACGGCACAGGACTTGGGTGCATTTTAAGAGATGACAGCTGGGCCTCCGCCCCGACCCAGCAGACTTCGCCCTTGCCTGGGTAGGCGGTCCGTCTGCCCCTCTCGGGCCCACCTTGGGAGAAAGGCCCAGGTCGCCGTAGCGCGGGCGGGGAGGCCTGCCCGGCATGCCGCGTGAGCCCACCGCAGCCATCAGTGGGGCGGGAGGGGCCCATCCGTCCCAGGACGTCACCCACCCTCGTGGCCTCATCCACGGGCGAGAGCCTCTTCCCCTGGCCGCGTGGGGAACTTCCCTGTTCCGGATCTCGCCTTCCTCTCCGCAGCATACAGCTGATGCAGTACGTCATCTACGGGATCGCGTCCTTCTTCTTCTTGTACGGGATCATCCTGCTGGCGGAAGGCTTCTACACCACCAGCGCCGTGAAGGAGCTCCATGGCGAGTTTAAAACAACCGCCTGCGGCCGGTGCATCAGTGGGATGGTGAGTGCTACCTCTGGTTGGCTGCCACGCCGGCAGGGCCCCACCCCGGGTAGCTCTAGGCATGTGGTCAACGCTATGAGTGGATGGGGGGCGGACAGAACGTCCGCGACACAGACTTTGTTCTTAACACCTAGAGCTGGGGAGATGGAAAAACCTCCAATTTATTCTTCTCGATAACGCTTGGCGCTCCGGCCGCAGGCTTTAATCATTTCCTTTACGCATATACAGGCGATCAGGGCTCTGATGGTTTTTTCAGATAGAAAGTTCTCGCTATGAAAGGAGGGGACTGCCAGGTTGTCTCTGTGCCCCCTTTCGTGTGGAACACGGGCTGTGGCCCTGAAGACCGCACGCCGTGCCAAACCGTCGCGATTCCTCTGGAAGTACCAGGCACTGGCGGGGTATCTGCTTGTCACAGGCTCTTGTCCTCAAGAAGCTCGCAGGGAACGCCAGCCCTTGGGGCCAATCTGGCCCCGCCATCTGTTTCCGTGCGGCCCACGAGCTAAGAATGGCTGTGTGTCCTTAACTTGTTGGGGAAAAGTATCCATGGAAATGTCAGATTCATGTTTTGGTGAGCCTCCTTTTACGGGCACACGGCCAGATCCACGCTGGCGGCGGCTGCTCTCTCGCTCTCCCTGCAGAGCTGGAGAGTCAAGACCGAGCCGGTCCGTGGCCCGCAGCCCTCACCTGTCCCCCGTCGAGCCTCGTGCAGGTGTTTGCTGACTTCTGGGCCAGAGGACAGAGTTAAGAACTCTCGAAAAGGTTCGTGAAGTGCCACGTCCCCAGAGGGAACTCAGTGGTGGGCGGAGAGGCGGGGAGGGAAGAGGCACGAATGGAGTCCGATTTGGGGCACGTTGAATTTGAGTTCGTACATGGCACGTTCACGTCGAAGGATCTCCCAGGCGGCTGGCCGTGTGGGTCTGGCATTTATCCGACAAGAGTAATGCGATGTCAAGAGGACAGTTTGCGAGTCGAGGGGGAAGCGCTAGGGCCGAGGGGGAGACCTCGGTGGCCCCTGCTGTGGGGCCGCGGGCTCGCCGGAGTCTGGGCACTGACGGAGCTCTCCGCTCTCGCTGAAGAAAGGATGTACGGTGTGGCTTCAAACGCCAGGGAAGCCCGGCATTCAGGAAAACCCCCCTCCTCGGAGGCCCACAGCTTGTCTCGTAGTCCTCTGGGGCGCGGCGGGTAGGCACCGTCTTACCCTGGGTGGCCATGGCCGTGGTACCCGCTCATCCCAGGAGCGACCCTGGTAGCAAGGAAACTGCTGCCTCCCGGTCTGGTCCTCCGTTCCTGGGAAGCTTCAGAGCGCTCTGCCAAGTAGGCTAGGAACAGAAATCCAGGCAGGAGCAAACGGCCGTGGGGCGCTGATGCCGCACGCACAGTAAGGGGGGGCTCTGTGGCCGGCCGGGGCGGGAGGGGAACCAGCAGGAGCAGGGCCGAGGCCCAGAAAAGAGGGGGGTGCTCCCGGGAGCCAACAGTGTGCCCCTGCCGGAACCAAAGGGTCTAGTTGAAGAAGCGTGGAAACGACAGCTGCTGGGGAGGGGACAGGGACCAGATCGGGAAAGGCCCAGGGTGCCTGGCTAGGAATAAAAGTGACAAAGACAGGTGGGGAGTGGTAGACTCCCACCCGGGAAGCAGGGCATGGAGGACGGGAGGGAGGGAAGGTGAGCCAGAGGCGAGCGAGAGGCTGCTCGAGCAGCAGAGATCCGGCCGGCCTGGGGGCAGAGCTGAGAAGGGGGGAGGGGGGACAGGTTCAGAGCGGGGGCGACTTGGGTGCTCGGGTGGGTGTGCGAGACTAAGTGCCACAGGACGGAACGAGTGCCAGGTCTGAGGCTCGGCCACCCGTCGAGGAGGCCGCTGTGCTTTCGGTGTCAGACGGTCACTGGTATCCGTGGGCGGTCACCTAGCACGTCACAGAGAATTCTGGGAACACTGGGGCCGGCAATGACAAGACTTGCGGTGGGCACGGACAAGGTGACACCGAGATTTTGGGTGGGGAGGAGCCCGGGGGCACAGCACGGTCTCCTGGGAAGACCCAAGCGAAGGAGTCTTCCTGGGGGAACTAGGGAGAAACCGCCAGAGAGGTAGGGAATGTCTTGGGGCTCAAGGAGGCAGCCAAGGAGATGCCCCCCAGGGGTGCAATTTGTTGAAACCTCGGGTCCTACCTCCATGTCACTCTTGCTCTGCGTGCCCACCTCCCAGTCCTCTGAGCCCACAGGCTACGGCCAGTGGCACCTGCGGCCGGCATCTCTTAACCTGGTGAGCTCTGGAAATTTCTCCGGCAGCCTCTCTGGTTCTGCCCCGGCTGCGTCCTGTGCTCCATCAGGGGCCGGGCCAGCCCCTAACTCCCGCAGCACGACTGAGACCAGGTTGTAACTGTGCCAGTCTTCGGGCAGGGCTGCCAGAGGCCATGCCAGTATGGATGCTACTCCTGCGGGAGTGCAGGGGCCAGGCCGTGGCCCCCGGACCCCGTTCCTCCACCCCTGCCGAGCCCTGTCCGTGCCCCTTTATTCTTTCATATCGGCAGTGCCTTGCAGCCTGTCAAGGCCCAGCTCTGCGTTCTGGTCCCGATCTGCCTCAGGCAGGGGAGACCGCACCACGGAGCTGTCCATCAGGACGTGAGCCGTGTGGTCCCGGGGGCGGGCTTCCAGCTCCCCAGAAGGACTGTATGTGCGGGACTTCAAACTGGTGCACTTGGGCTTCGAGTCTCTGCGGGGCCCCTTTCGGATCTGTTTGCCTGATCACTGCCTAAACGCCGGAACCAAAATGTGTGCGCCCCCATGCGCTCCCACGGACACGTCCTCTCTGGCGTCTCTGGTGTTAAGAAAACCATGTTCCTGTAAGAAACAACCTACCGAAATGAGACCCACCACCCAGCTGTGGGAACAAGTTAGTTCTCTGATGATTGGAGCCTCTCCGATTCCGTATTCCATAGCGGATTGTCATTCCGGGTGGGCTTTTTTTTTTTTTTTTAATGTTTATTCTTGAGAGAGAGAGAGAAGCACAGAATCTGTAGCAGGCTCCAGGCTCCGAGCTGTCAGCACAGAGCCCCGTGTGGGGCTGGAAATCATGAACCATGAGATCATGACCTGAGCCGGAGGCGGGCGCTTAAGTGACTGAGCCGCCCAGATGCCCCTCGGGTTGGCTTTTTAACATTACATTCGCAGCACGAGAGAGTAAATGAGTTGTGGGGCTTTTGTTTTTTGGGTTTTTTTTTGGAGAGCACAGAGCACCAGCAGAGGGGAGGGGGAGACTATCCCACGCAGGCTCCCTGCTCAGCGCAGAGCCCCATGGGCTAGACCTCACCACCCTTTTTCATGACCTGAGCCACAAGCAAGAGTCAGTTGCTCAACTGACTGAGCCACCCAGGCGCCCTGAGAGTAAATGAATTTCAAACTCACAGTGGCTGTTCTATCTCGATAAAGCTGTTATTTAAAGAAATAATAATAATAGGCGAGTGCTGTACACGTCAGGGGAACGGGTACTTTGGGGAAGGAAACAATTGTAGAAAAAAACTAAAGACTGTCGGAGCCTAGGGGAAAGGGCAACAGAAAGGGGGTCTTCGGGCAGCTCCCCCGTCACCTACACCCATCAAGGTTCAGAAATAAAGGGGCGCAGTCTGTGCCGGGACACAGGGCACGTCTGGCTGATGGTGGACACTTGGGGCGCAGAGTGCTCCCAGAGTCCTTGCAAGAGGCGGCCCGTGGGCTCAGATGCCTTGGCCCCCTCCCTGCAACCAAGCCCGAAGCCGGGGTCAACACGCTAGCCTCCCGGAAACTGAAACTTCAGAGCAGCCCATCGTAACTCGCCCCCCCTAGGCTTTCCTGAATACGCCAGCTGCTGGAGTTCCAGCCCGTTCAGGCTTGTCCTCGCTTTGTTGCCACGTCTGCTCTTCCAGAACCTGCCCCCTAGCTCGCGGCACTGGAGCGCCTCGAACTACCGTGCGGTTTGGAGCTGCCCCAGTTACCTGGATGCATGCCCCGATACATCTTCGAGGTTACCTTTCGACAGGTGTTCCCACGGTGGGGGGCACGGGGGAGTGCGCCAGGAGCCTGTGCTTGGGGGCCGGGGGCGGGAAGGAGTCCTCCTGGATGAGGCGTGAGTGCGCCCGGAGGCTTCCATACCGCGATGTCAAGGTCCGGGCCCCCCCTGCTGACCAGCACTGCGCACTTCTGTCTGTTCTAGATGGTAGATTTAAGAGCAGGTCTGTCCCACTGAGCTGAAAGGCCGCTCCGGGCACCCAGCGCGCCGGCGTTACTGACGCAGCCGGACTTCGTTTTGTCGCGCTCTGCTGGGTTGGGTTTCACAGCATCTGTGAGGCTGGTTTCCAAATTGAAGGCTGGTGGCAGCCCTGTGTCCAGCGAGTCTATGGGCGCCATGTTCCCAATCGTTTTGCTCGTTTCCGGTCGCGTTTGGTGATCCTTGAGCTTGCCCTTGTCGTTGCTTTGGAGGGGGGGCCACAAATGCACCCTTATGAGAAGGCAGACTTAACTGATAGATGGCTGTACGCGTTCTGCCTGCCTCCCCGGCCACGCCCCTGCCTGTCTCCCTCGCTCCAGGCCTTTTTCATCTTCTTTGTTACCGGGGTCTGTGGTCAGTCATCTTTGATGTTCCTAGGGCAGCCATTTTGGCGCACACGAACCATGCCCATGTAAGATGGGAAACTTAAGTGAGGGTCGTGTGTTTTCTGTCTGCTCTACCCGCTGGCCTTTCCCGTGCCTCTTCCTCCTCCCTGAGCCGCAGCGCTATTGAAATCGATGCAGTTACTAGCCCTACGATGGCCTCTAACGGTCAAGGAAGAGTCCCATGTCTTAGAAATGACCAAGCTCAGTGAGAAAGGTGTGTCAAGATCCCTGACTGGCACAAGAGGCCCAGCTTTCGGCCTAACAGCCAAGTCGTGAACGCAAAGGAGGGTTCTTGAAGGAAATTAACACACGAGGGATAAAGTCGTAGTGGTGTAGACAGAAGATGAAGCCAGCCCCTACCTTCCCTTAAGCCACAGCCTGGTCCAGGTCCTAATGCCGTTCAGTTCTGTGGAGGCCAAGAGTGGTGAGGAAGCTGGCAGAGATTGGTTCATGAGGTTTAAGGGCAGAAGCCGACTCCCTAAGACCAACGCGAGGCCGCCAGTGCTGATGCTGCAGCCAGTGACCCGGAAGATCTAGCTAAGGTGGCTCCTCTAAACAACAGATTCTCAGTGTAGACGAAACAGCCTTCTGGAAGATGATGTTACTTAGGACTTTCACAGCTAGAGAGGAGGAGTCACAGTGTGGCTTCCAAGGACAGGCTGACTCCCCTTCGTGAGCAGCTAGTAACGAACACAGCTCCTGAATACAGAGGCGGCAGCATTTGTGAGACTTATGTCCAATTTTGAACGAAGTTCTGGGGGTGATATGCCATCAGCTGGCACTGCAGCCAACTTCAGTGTCGTCTTATGTGAAGAAACTGCCACCAGCCGCCCTCGATAAGACCCTCCACCCGCAAGAAGATGGACTCCCTGAAAAAGCTCAGATGAGGCTTAGCGTTTTTTTTTTTTTTTAGCACTCAAGTAGTTTTTATTAAGGTATGTACCTTTTTCCGACCTACGGCTATTACACACTCAGCAGAGTACAGTGTAACTTCTCCGTGCACTGGGGAACCGGAAAATTAATTTGACTCGGTTTCTCGTGATGGTCTGGAACCCAACCACAGCCCCTCCAGTGTCTGGCCCGTACACTCAAGGCTGCCTGGGAGCATGTCAAGAGATCGGAGGTGACAGGGAGGCATGATGACAGCTGGAGCCCACCTGGTACGGACGGAAAGGTAGATGAGGTGCGGAATGCTTCTTAAGGCGTCCAGGACTCTCTCAGAGTCCAGACCACCACTGAAAGGTTAAAAAAGGGCCCAGGGTTCCTGGTTTGGTGAAGTCTTTGTAGTGTCAGTAGAAAGAAAGTATTCTTTTGAAGGGTAAGATAAAGCAGCCGAGTGGGGAGTAGCCCGTCCCTGAGCGCTGAAACTGCTCAAATCTGCCTCGTTGCATATTTTTAGAAATGCAGATGCTCCTGCCAGTATAAATGCTCTTGAAATAAAAGTGACTGATTTCTGCAGTTTCAGGGGCTAGGGACCAGCAGGCGGAGGCCCGTGTGAGCCTGCGCCCCCCCCCCCCACACCCCGATCTGGGATCATCCAGCTATTTCCTGCAGTAGGGAAAGGCAGAGGGAAGCTTCAGGGCTTAAAAAAAATAAAAGCCCAATTAGAATTCCACACCGGCGCCCACAAGCCCTGTGGGTGCGCACTCTGAAAATACGAATACCATGACAGGACGTTTTGGGAACAGCCTTTCAAAGTCGTCGGAAAACCAGTAGTCAAGGCAGGTTAGGAAGCAAAGCACTAGGAAGGATCATGGGCTTCCAGAAGCTGGCCGTGGCCCCGTGGGGGGGAACACGATGCCGGACTCTGCCCTAACCCACTGCGGTGCGTGCAGAGAATTTCCTCTTCCCCTGTGCACGAAGCTGGTCTGCAAGGCTCTTTTAAAGGTTCCCACCCTTCACGCTTTTAGCGAGGTCGAGGATCTTGAAACTAGCGCAGTTCCTTTTGAGAACGGGCTGCCTGGAGCACCGGTGCGTGACCACCCCTAGGTTGTGTGAAGTAAAGGCAATTTCGGAGACTTCTAGGGGCCTCTGGAAGTCGCCGCCCCTCTCCCATGGTAAGTGTGGGGCGGCCTCCTTGCTGGGGCTCTGATTGGCTGTGGCACCTCGCACAGGGAGGCTCAGGTCCTTGTTCGGTCCCTGGGGAGCCCCGGCGGTGCCGCAAAGGCAGCCCCCGGGTCCGGCCGGAACGGGGAGCATCGCTGCCGGGGGGCAGTGATGATGCTTGCTTTCTCCTTTTTGGCTCAGTTCGTCTTCCTCACCTACGTCCTGGGCGTGGCCTGGCTCGGCGTGTTTGGGTTCTCTGCGGTGCCCGTGTTTATGTTCTACAACATATGGTCAACTTGCGAAGTCATCAAGTCGCCCCAGACCAACGGCACGGCCGCCGTGGAGCAGATCTGCGTGGATGTCCGGCAGTACGGTACGTCCCTCCCCCCACCCTCTTCCGGCTCCTGCTGCTGCGTTTCACACGTTCTTCTCTTCGCAGAGCGTCTACTGTCTTCTGGAGGGAAACCTCACTGAGGCTCTTAAACTGTAACTCAAACTTCTGTCGCGTAGTGGAGGAAACTTTTCGAACCGCGTTATAAAGGAGCGGTGGAGTCTGGGGAGGGGCAGGCGTGGTTTTTGAAGTTCTTTTCAGTTGCGGACCGCTCCACTTTCCCTCCACAACGTCGCATCGCCACCTTAGTCCAATTAGTTTCTGCGTCCCACTCTTCAGATCCCGTCTTCTCAAAATGACTCACCTTCTCTGTAGTGGAAAACCACAGCAAATCCAGCCATATTTGCAAGTCATCAGACCGCACGCTAAAAAGGCGGCTGTCTGGAAACCCCTTTAAGCCTGTTTTCTAACGAATGGGCCCCTCCCCACAGGCCGGTTCATTTGGCCGAGCCCCAGAAGGGGCCCTTGCTGCTCCTGTCAATTAAACGGAGAGGCGGCCTCCTCAGTAAGGAGTTTAATTAGTGCTTGGGGCCAAGATGGCAGGAAATGCTGTGCTGGCAGAAAGAGCTAGGTGGGGGAGAGAGAACTTTCCCTGAAAACCGAATGGGAGAGACGACTATTCCATTTGTGCTGCTTGTTTTTCCCACGTGGCAGTTTCAGCGTCTTAAAGCGAAGCTTGCTCAGAACTGCCCCCTGGCCTACTATCTGCTCCCAAAGACCAAGGTTCAAGCACCCCCGTCTTGCTTAGGGTTTGAAAACCGAGCGGAAAGATGCTTTTTAAACTCTCTGGAAATAAATGTCTAGAAGTCTATCATTTCCTCATGAAGTATTTGCACTAAAAATTCTGGGCCCTCCGCGATCATATTTTTAAGTCTTCTATATTTGAAATCACTGGTTTCACACACGCTGTGGGACACGTTTTTTCCCCTTCCCCTGAAGCGTGAAGACTTACTCTTGGCGCAGGGCAAGGATGGAAGAAATAAGGAACTTTTAAAAAAAAATCCTTCCTTCCCTCCTGGGAGAAGAGTAACGGGCCGGGGTTCCGGTTTGAAAGCACACACACACTACGTGACGGCGGGCAGAACGGCAACCCGACGGGCCACGTCACGGGGTAGAGGCTGTGGACTCCACGGCGTTTCCCGTTTTTGAACTTCCAATACAATTTGAATATAAAAGACCTACAAAATCCAAATCACATAACAAATAATTGCCTTGAAACTCTGTGTGCAGCCTCTCCACTTCGGGACTGCAGTCGCTCATGAGGGTGACTGTCCTCCAGCTGTGGAATTTGAGTTCGTAAGTGCATGCTAGGGCAAGCGACTTTGAAAATCAGTTGTTACAAATCCCAGCTCCACAAAACAAAGCCTAATTTGGAGCAAAAAGCGATTCAGGTTTAATCGCTTTTTTTTTTTTAACTGTCTTACGAACTATTTGACTTTGCTCGGGTCCTCCGGTCCAAGGAGGACTTAGGCTACTGATTCTAAAAAGCCTGGTCCGCCGAGGGCAGACGGGTCCAGCGTCGGCGCAGAACAGTGTTTGATTACCTTGTGAGTGGAACCCACGTGGCGAGGACCACGGAGCGCGCGGGCCGATCTCTCTCTCTGACATCGTGCTGGGCTTCGCTTCACAGGTATCATCCCGTGGAACGCTTTCCCGGGCAAGATCTGCGGCTCGGCCCTGGAGAACATCTGCAACACCAACGAGGTAAGCCCTCCTCCTGCCGGGCGGCGGGCACAGCAGGCTCGGGAAAGGGCTCTCCTCCGCAGAGCACGAGGTAGTGCGAACGCTAGGAAGGAAAGCGGGTTGTAGATGCGTTGGACGTAATCTCCAATGCTCGGCCATTTGTGGCTGGAAAACGCTAAGGATCCTCACTGAATGGGCTGGACCAGGTGAGAGGGGCCGAGAGCTTTCTCTTGGGCAAGAATTGGAATCCTGCACCTCCGAATCACCTTCACAGAGTTTTGCAAAGTAGGACATTTATCACAGAACAAATGCAAATTAATTTTCATAGGAAAGATTCCCTTGAACCCGCATCGAAGCCCAATCAGTTTCTATAAATCACTGGTTGGTTCACCATTTCTCGTTCTGCCTTCACTGGCAGTAAATCCTAACCTGCTTTGTTTTAACATCAGACCTCATAAACCAAGGCCCAAAGCATATTTTAACTGTCTATAAAAGAACATTCTTAAATGCACTAGGGGGAGCTTGCATATGTGGAGAGCAGGGAGAGGTACTGAGCGCCCCCGCCTCCGTCATCAGCCCGGGTGTAGTCCCAACGGGCTCCCGGCTGCACGCACAGAGGACAATTCCACTCCTGGCCGCGGCCCAGCTATTGCCATCTCACTGCCATATGGCACAGCACGGGTGGCAGTTGCGCCCCCAGCGGGGGGGGGCCATGGCAGAGGCCCCGTCCTTCCACACACAGTGCCCTGTTCTTTCCTAGTTCTACGTGTCCTATCACCTGTTCATTGTCGCCTGCGCGGGAGCTGGTGCCACCGTCATCGCCCTGGTGAGTATCTGCCCCGGGCTGGCCTAGTCTAGCTCGCCACTTTCCCTTCCGGCTGACACCTCGGGGCCGCAGCCTTGGCTACGCGGCGCCACACGGCCCGAGTGCAGGCGCTGCTGGCGGCCAGGCAGTGGAACTGGGATTCTGTGCGAACCAGCTCCCTGCGACCCTGGGCCCTCCTGGTGCGGACTTGCACCTTCAAGCCCTTACTTTCCTGGCTTCGATCACAGACAGGTGTGCACGGGAGGCATTCACTGACTTCTTTAACCTTTCTTGGCAGTTTCCAACCGAAAATATGTGTATGTGCACACCTTCAGCACCGAGCCCGTTCCTAGGGGAGACACGGGGTTCGCTTTCGGCCAGCCCCGGTCACCACGGTTTTCGACATAGTGACCAACACAGGGCCTTGTTTTAGGAGTTTCTGGTTAAAGACAGTTATTTAGGACATACCCCGGGCCCGCAGCACCCCACTCACCCCTGAATGAAGCTCGTGGGGCACCTCCGGGCCCTCTTGCTGGCTGGAGACTTTGTGGCTAAAGAGTCTCGAGAGCACTTCAGCACTGCGGTTAGGAAACATTTGAAGAGCAAACTCATAAAAAGCCCAAAAAAACCCAGAACCACGGACTCGACCGCAGAGGGGACACTCGTGTACAATCTGAACCCGGAAAGCAGCGCGGCGCCTCGGGTGACCGTGCGAGTGCCCCAGTAAGGATTGGGGAGGGGGGGTTGCCGAGTGTAGCGTGGAGGGAGATTTGCAAATATGGGGGGGATCAACCGTACTGCGTGTCTGTGCGCACGTGCGGGCGTGGTGCGGGAGGGCAAGGTCCAGTGGGCTTTAGAGCCCCGGATGAGCACAGCCCATTACGTCACGTGGGCCGAGTGGCAGGGGCAATGGGGCCTTTAGCTGCCGGCCCCAGCCCTCTAGCGCTCTTTAAACACAGCCAAGGGCAGAGGCGGGGACCGGCGGTGCGTCTGGGAAGTGAGAAAAAGCGTGCGTGCGATGTAGGCCAAGCCGCGCGAGGGAAAACGGGGGACGAAGCGGGCCTGAGCGGGCGCCGGCCCCCACTGCCTGGGTCTCACTGTCCTCTCTGTTCTCTTCCACCAGCTGATCTACATGATGGCTACTACCTATAACTATGCCGTTTTGAAGTTTAAGAGCCGGGAAGATTGCTGCACTAAATTCTAAAAGGCCTAAGGCCCCCAAGGAGCTTTAGCCAGCTCCGCCCGGTAGCCTGAGATCTCACTGACCCCCCCCCGCCCCCCCAGATGAAAGCAGAGTCTAGGTTGCTACCGTTTGGGTACAGTAATTTGTAAATAGCTTTAGTCAACTCACTTTGCATTGTAGATTAATAAGATGACTTACCGTTAAGTGAATTACAAAACGATGAGCTCTGGCTTGTTTCCACGTTTTGAAAAGGATTCAGGTATTTCCTGGCATGGGGTGAGCCTCCGTTAAAAAAAATAATTTCCTTGAACGCTGAGCGGTATCTCTAAATGAAGTATTAACACTTTGTCCTACCTGCATTTTCCGTTACGTTTGCTTGCTTCGTAACCAACAGCGGTGCGCCGGAGGAGATGGAAGAGAGCGCCGTTTTGATCGACTCTGGAAAAGAAGACAAACCTATTTTAAATTTGATCCCCAAATCTTTTTCCGATTACACGGTTCACCACCCCATACAGGCCCCTCCGATAAATGAGCTAGAGGACCGTGTAGAGAAAAATAAAGCCCAGCCAGCCATTTTCTCTGAGACTAAGGTATCTACGTGGGGGGGCGGGGGGGAGTCTTCTTTCCACGTGACACAACCCTCCCCTGTGTTTTGGTGAGTAGTGACCAATTCCGCGTAGCCAGCTCCCAAGACGCACGTAAGAGTTTAACGGAAAGAGAACTCGTGCCTGCAATGGGAAAGCCTCCAATATGTTGAAAAGGAGAGAGGAGGAACGCGAGGTGTAGGTTTTGCAGGAAAGGCCAGGAAGATGGGGGGAAAAAAGTGGTTGCCACATCAACCGTAAAGAGTAAGGACGTCTCCGTTCTGCGACATGCAGTAACGGCAGTGACACGACGGAAAATGTAGTTTCCCTACTCAACCTGTGTTAACACGGCCCGCATGCTCGTGTGCTTCTAGTTCCTAATTCTGGCGTGGACGTCGGCTTCAGTTTTCCGTGTTCAGTGTGGAGTTTAGCATTTACTCAAAATAAATACCGTTCCCTTTTAGGCCTCTGGGGAATTTATTTTTACCCACAGAAAAGATAGATCATTTTTGCACGACCCTTCCTTTAACGTCCACGCGAGGTTTTGAAAGGACTCCCCCCAGGGTCACGGACAAACCACCCCCTCCTCCTATTTCATGTTGGCTTTTCCTTAACAGTAACTCGGGCCATTTTTTCCAGTTCATCACGTTTGTGTACTAACTTTCCTCCCGCCTCTGACTACGAAGCGTCCTCGTGGAGCTTGCTTCCGGGCTCGGCTCGCAGAGCGAGTGTTAACGCCGAATAACCCTCTCCCTTTTTACAGTCGAGAGCGTCTAACCCGCCTCACAGCTCGCTTCGCCTCCTGACATGCTCACTAGCCATCATTGCTCACCCTTCTCTTCCAGATCCACTTCCTCATGATACTGTCTTCTAACTGGGCTTACTTAAAGGACGCCAGCAAAATGCAGGCTTACCAGGATATCAAAGCAAAGGAAGAGCAGGAGCTGCAGGATATCCAGTCTCGGTCCAAAGAACAACTCAATTCTTACACATAAACGTTTGCCAGAGCGTTGCCGCCGCCGAAGTGACAGCTCTGACAAATCCACGGACGGCTGCTCTGCCGTCCAGATGTGTCCCCTCCCCCCACCCCGCCCCCCACCCCCCAACGTAGAGGTACCAACACTTCACCCGTCTGTCTCAAGCTGCTGGGAGGGATTTCTAGAAACACCTTCCAGGAGGTCAATCTTTTTCTTTAGAGCAGATACCAGAGGCTTCACGTTCGCCATTTTAAAGGGCAACACTTTGACCACACGATTGTTCCCCTTTCTGAGATTCGTGGCCTACTCACGTTTAGCAGTCGGGCGAGCCTCCCGCGAGGGGCCACGGGCATATGGCCTACGGCTGGAGCGGGACTGCCGCCGCGAAGCCACGTGAATTCACGTATGCCATCTGTCCTCGGAGTCCCCTACAGAGGGAATACAGTGCAGTGGGGGTCCAGTACCATTTCTGACAGCTGACATTTATTAAAGTTGGGCTCAGAGATCATGTGAGTCTTACTTTTTTTTTTTTTAATTAGCTGACTTCCCTACCCTTTAAGTCCAGGCCCTGCTCAGCTCCCGATCCAATCAGAAATCTACTTTTCCGTGGTGCGCAGACTGCGATTCGGCTACAGCTGCCCTGGAAGAAGCTGGATGGTGGCGCATCGACAAGCTTCTCGAAGCCGATTTTATACTAGCTCTCCTTTAACCCAGGGGCCCAGGCGTCAGGGTTGTTCCCGGGGACGAAATGTCAGCTCTGCCTTAACCAGTATCTGTTTTAAACTTCTCAGAACCTATTTTACAACAGGAGACCCCAGACCCCTCAGAGACCTTGGTTCCACCAATGTTTGTCTGAATTAAGAAGTGTTACCTTATTAAAATGACCACCATTCTAAACCATTTTTACGTGGTCTGAATAGCAAGTTTACAGTTTCATACCAACTATCTAACACCGAATGACAAATAGACCACAGGCCTCCTACTTTTCTAGACTTGAATACTTCAGTAGCTTAAATTAGGGTTGGTATTTAGTTCCTTTTTTAAATCTAAATCTTTCCTGGAATAATAAAAGTTCGATGTTCAGCAAAAAACAAAAACACAAAAAAAAAAACACAAAAATACAAACACAAAACAACAACAAAAAAAAACCCACCTCCTTGAGTTTAAGCCATTTTCAAAAGAAACTTGCCTTCTCGATCATTCTGTTCCAGAACATTAAGTGATTAGAGGTACTGGGTATTCGTGATGGTAAGCTTTGTGTTGCTCTTTATGAAATGATACATACAAGCGTTGGGTGCATCCGTGCTTTTAAAAGGGGCTGCATATAATATAGGATTAACTCTGTATATTCACCTTAAGAATTAACTTGTGGTTTGGCTGTTTCCTGGATTTTAAAACATACACGTGTGCAGAAATGTCTTAAGATGAAAGGAAGCATACCTTTATCAAGATGCTATTAAAATTGAACATCAAGGATAAGATTTCATTTGGATTCTTTCTGTTCTTGTGTTAATGCCTAAAAACGCTGTTTGGATCTTGACTATTTTTTTTTTAATTGGGAGAAGCTCTCTTCTATGTAGAACAGTTGTTCCGGAATAGCTTGTTTTGTTTTCCTGTTGCATGACAGACTTCAATACTTTTGTTCCAGCAGTGGAGGTGCTGTTGGAGTCCAGTGTTCTAGAAGAGGCGGTGTCTAAAGCCTAATTTTACTTTTCTAATTCTGGTAGCTATTGCCAGGAATTTTTGAAAGTTTTGTTGAAGTAGTCTAATATTTTTTATGTAAAGAGCATTAAATTTTGCTATGTATAAATTTTTGTAACCTAACAGTGAATCAATATTTTCTATCAGTGCCAAGGGCTTCCTGTAGTTCTATTCAAGTGTTACAATAAATATTTGTAGATAATAGTCGATACTTGTGTATGCTTATTTTAAAGATCTATTTAGGTGGAAATAGTTGTGGATGTACTAAGAGTAATGCAATAAAAGTCTAGCTTCGCTCACTTGCCTTTTTACCATACATAAATACTATCTTCCTGTGTCTGCCGTATGCTGTCATTTGTAAACAGTACGCATCATCGAGATGTCATGTGTGTACGGCGATCGCGCTTCTAAGAAAATGCTACCACTGGCTCTAGAGCTGTGCGAAGTACAGAAATTTTAACAAATGGAAGCAATCATGGGTATGAGATGAACACAAAGCCTAGGCTTGGGGAAAGTAAAAACAAGGACGATCGCTCGCAAGGGTACGGATGGCCCCTCTACCAACCCAAAGTATAAAATCTACTGAAAGAAGACTTATTCAGGAATAGTAGAAGCTCTCGATCCAACAGTTACTTTCTAAAGCAGCAGAGCTCAGTTTCTTACGTGGGATTTCATTTGACTTCTCTGTTTCAACTGCTCGCTTACTTGTGGGCACGATTCTGCATTTGGATTTTCTTCCCCTGACCTGTCTGAGGTCAGCTCTGGTCACTTATGGAGACATGAGGTGCCCCCTCGGGATCAGCGCCCTTCCTTCAGGCTCTGCAGGAGAACAATCGAGAGCACGGTTAGAATGCTCTTTGCCACGCTACTCAATACCTCCTGCTTTTGTGGCATTTTGTGCAACTGTTAAGTTACGTGAGTCCCCTGAATAATAAGCTGTGTGTAAATCCTGTCTAGATAAGATCACGTGCAGTGTCTTAATTACTGACAGTAATCCTACCACGAGGTATTGGAACCTCTAGAAGGCAGAGTAGCGATTTGACCTTTCTCTAGTCTTACCTTGTGAAACTTGACTTTTAAGTCCGTTAAAAAATGACGACTGGGGCACCTGAAGCATCCGACTTGATTTTGGCTCAGCTCACGATCTCACAGGTCATGAATTTGAGCCCCACGTTGGGCTTTGGGCCGACGGTGCACAGCCTACTTGGAATTCTCTCTCTCCCTCTCTCAAAATAAATGAGCAAGCTTGAAAAAAAAGTCACTCTGCTTTTCCTACAGCAAGACCTCTTTCTCTAGCTAATGCATCGCTCCTGGGGTCCTGGATGCTTGTGCAAAATTTCAAAATGAGCATCAGGGATGAATCAAACTACAGACAGTTTTGAGGAAACAAATATACAAAGAGAGTGAGGTCAGGTTTGGCAAAGTCCTTTTTCCCAACTGTGTCCCAGCCTTCCTCGCCGTTTTGATATTTGAACTTTATCTACCCTGGGGAAGATGTGAATAGAGATGTGTTCCAAGGGTCTTGTCCAGGTGGGAGCAGGGAAGCCTGCGGGGGAGTTCCCACATCTCACGCATGCATCCAGAGCCGTTCTAGATGATGAAACCATCTGAAAAGATGCATTTCATCTTTTGGGGCGTCTGGGTGGCTCAGTTGGTTAAGTGCCCGACTTCGGCTCAGGTCATGACCTCACGGTTGGTGAGTTTGAGCCCCGCGTCAGGCTCTGTGCTGACAGCTCGGAGCCTGCTTCGGATTCTCTGTCTCCCTCTCTCGGCCCCTCCCCTGCTCATACTCTGTCTCTCAAAAAATAAGCATTAAAAAGAATAAATAAAACTCCAGAAACAGACCTGAAAGTGACTGACCTGAGGGTTCCAATTAAGTTATACAGATGCTCACCAAGGTCAGAACAAACTGAAAATTTCAACAAATTATTACAAAGTATCAAATCACACAGCTGAACACAATAACAACTGAACAATTCAGTAGAGGGGGTCAACAGCAGACTAGATCAAAGAGAAGAAAGGATCAGCCGACTTGCAAGACAGGCCAGTGTGATTCATCCACTAGAACCAAGAAGCCCAAAGGGTTCCAAAAAGTATCAAATCTAAAGAAAGGCACACGGAGTCCCATTATAACTGAATTGTCCAAAGTTAAAGAGAGAGTCTTAAAGCAGGAAAAGAAAACCTTGTAACATACAGGGGAAACTCCTAAGACCATCAATGGAGTTCTCAGCAGAAACTTTACAGACTAGAAGGGACAGGCAGGATATACTCAAACCAGTGAAGAAAACACACTAGCAAGCAGGAACGCTATACCTGCAATGTTGTCCTTCAGAACTGAAGGCGAGAGAAAGGGTTTACCAGACAAGCGAGGGCGACAGGAGTTCGGCACCCACTAGACCAGCCAGCCTTCCATGTCAAAAGGAGTTCTTCAGGCTGAAATGAAAGCATGCTAATCAGCAACAGGAAAACTATCAAACTATAAAACTTACTGGTAAAGATACAGTTAAATTCAGAATGCTCTAATGTTGGGAAAACCAGGGTGTTGGGTAAATCACAACTCTAGGGTGAAGATTAAGAGACAAAAGTATTAAGCATAAATATGTGATAATTTGCTAATGAGTATCATAAACTTAAAATGGGGGGAGGGGCACTTGGTTTTCTCAGTCCATAGAACATCTTTGACCCCCATGGTGGGCATGGAGGCCACTTAAAAAAAATGGGGGGGTGAGGAGTGGATTCTGCAGAGCTTTTGGGTATGTTCAAAGTTAAGTTGTTACAAGCTTCAAAAGACTGTTAAGCATACATTTTATGTAAGCTCCTTGGTAACCACAAAGCAAAAACCTGTAGGAGATACACAGAAGATGAACCCTAAGCATACCACTACTGAAAATCATCAGAGGCGCCTGGGTGGCTCAGTCCATTAAGCGTCCGACTTCAGCTCAGGTAACAATCTCACCGTTCCTGAGTCTGTGCCCCACATCAGGCACTCTCCTGACGGCTCAGAGCCTGGAGCCTGCTTCAGATTCTGTGTCTCCTTCTCTGCTCCTCCCCCACTTACATGCACGTGCTCTCTCTCTCAAAAATAAATATTAAAAAATTTTAAGTCATCAAAATACAAAGGGAGAGAACAAGAGGAAGAAACAAAGGAATTACAAAACCATCAGAGGGGTGCCTGGGTGGCTCAGTCGGTTAAGCGTCTGACTTCAGCTCAGGTCATGATCTCACAGCTTGTCACCTGCGGTGACACCTCAGAGCCTGAAGGCTGCTTTGGATTCTGTGTCTCCCTCTCTGCCCCTCCCCTGCTCATGCTCTTTTTCTCTCTGAAATAAACTTCTTTAAAAAATAAAAACAACCAGAAAAGCCACAAAACAGTGATGGTAATTTCAAACCTATCAATAATTAAATGTAAATAGACTCAATTCTCCAATCAAAAGACAGAGTGGCTGAATGGACAAAAAAAAACAAGATCCATAATGCTGCCTACCTAACGCTTTAGCTTTCAGGACACACCAGACCAAAAGTGAAGGAACAGAAAACGGTATTCCATGAAATAGCCAGAATGAAGCAGGGGTAGCTATACATGGATCAGACAAAATAGACTGTAAGCTGAAAGCTGTCACAGGAGACAGACAAACTCATCATGTAATAGTAAAAAGGTAAATGCATCCAGAAATAGAGCATTTGTAAATATTGATGTATTCAACATGAGCGCACATAAACATAGAAAGCAAATATTAACAGCCCTCCAGGGAGAACTAGACGGCGATACAGTCACAGTGGGGGACCTGAGGACCCCATCTGTAACAATGGAGGGAGAAGAAAATCAGTAAGGAGACACTGGACTTACATGACACATTGGACCAGATGGACTTCACAGACATTTACAGAACATTCCATCTGCTCATCTTCAAAATAAAACAGCGAGTTATTTTACCAGGAAAATGAGTTTGTTCAGGAATAGCAGCAGAACTGCGATCTGGGGCACGCAAGCTACGGCAAACCATAGGCAGAGTTTGGAGAAGAACAGAGAGGAACATTACAGAAGGAAGAGGAGGGAGCAAGGGGGACCGCTTTGAGCCAGAGTCTCTTGGAGGAAAGCCAGACTGCAGGATGATGACGGGTTTCTCACCTGCTAGGCAACTGGTGGGCACGGAGAAAACCCTCCTCCTGCTGAGACCCTCCGCCCGCCTGGGAGTATGAAGGAGGCAGTGACAGAAAGTTCATGTGTGAGAGCTTCCCTCTAGCCTTCCTGACTGCATTCTAAATTAAGTTTGCCTTTGGGGCACCTGGGAGGCTCAGTCGGTTAAGCGGCCGACTTCGGCTTAGGTCACAGATCTTATAGTTCCTAGGTTCGAGCCGCATGTCGGGCTCTGCGCTCACAGCTCAGAGCTCGGAATCTGGGGCCTGCTTCAGATTCTGTACTCCCTCTCTCTCTGCCCCTCCCCTGCTTGTGCTCTCTCTCTCTAAAATAAATAAAAACATTAAAGAAAAACAAGATCTTTCTCCAAAAGCATAAGTGATCAAGAGTTGAGTTCTCTGTACTTAGTGATTTTGTCCCTTGGCGCCATGCAGGACCTTAGCTGGTTATCCTGTCCCACCTCCGAGGGAAAGTACACAGCAGTTAGAAACCACTTAGGGGCTCCTGGGTGGCTCAGTCAGTTAAGTATCCGGCTTCGGCTCTGGTCATGATCTCCCGGTTCGTGGGTTCGAGCCCCGCATTGGACCCTGTGTGGACAGCTCAGAGCCTAGAGCCTGCTTCCGATTCAGTCTCCATCTCTCTTTGCCCCTTCCCTGCTCGCTCTCTTAAATAAAAAAAAGAAAAAAGAAAAAAGAAACCACTTAAGGTCACGTTTGAGTAACAAGGTTAGGAGGGAGATTTCCCATCCACCATCTCTATCCGGAGATCAGCTCCAAGCACTGAGCCCACGTTACCTTATTGGGTCCGTCATTTCTACAAAGGTTTGACAGGCCACAGGTACAAAATACACAGTGGAATTAAACGTAGCAGGGCAATTCCAAATTGGAATATGGTTCGGAACTATGACCCTAGGCCTGAAGGTAGCCGACTGGACAAAGGACATGGAGAATCAGGTGACATGTGTTGCAGCAGTGTGCTTGCACCCGGACTTTGTGCGATTGGAGGTCTACCCCTCCAGAGGCATTGACCCCTGTGCGGCAAGTAGTATTTGCTACAAACGGGTAATCGAGGGCTGTGCCACTGTCCCCACCTCCTTCCGCCCTCGAGTCAAGTGATCACCGTTGGGCTGCTTGCTGCCCGGCGGCACCATGGACCAGCTCTCCCCATGGAGGCCTACCTGTAGTCAGGTGCGCCGCCTCCTGGAAGTTTCTGACTCAGGTGGCCGCGGAGGTTTGATGGCGTGGAGCGACGGGAGGCCTGTGATTTATGGTGACAGGGACAGTTAAAGCTCCCAATTAGCGCTGACCTCCAGCTGCCTGAACATTCCCAGGCCCATGGGCAATGCTGTCCACCGCAGACAGAAGGGAAAGCAACGTGGAGTACGGAAGACTGCCTCTCAGGTCTGCTTATTCGTGGATCCATTAGCAGGAATTCCCCGAGTGATCTTTCCGAGCCAGGAATCTGGGGAACTGGCCTGACATTCTGTAAGGTGCCGTCTCGTCCTGAAAGGGTGTTTTCTGAAAGCCTTGTGAAGAAGAATGAGCCCATTTGTACCTCCCTCGCAGGGGAACAGATTGTATTTAGACAGGGAAAAGAAAGGGAGGGGGGTGCAAATGTCAGGCAACTGGCAAACGTGCAAGTGTTCGGCTGAGCTGGCGCGGTCGCGGCTGGAGAAACTGAAACAAGGTATGAGAACGCCTAGCTGTCAACAGCCTCATCCAGCAGGTGACCCCCACAGATTTGCAGGTCCCATCGACAGTGGCACTGGGGACTGAAGACAATCTGTGCCACGTAAGACCAAGGGATCGCCAACATGGCAAACACGTTGGAGCTTCTGGACAGTCAGAGAGGGAGAAATAAGAAGTGATGGCAAGAAGGCGGCGAGCCGGCCTGGTCTAGTTGATGTGGAGACCAAAGGCAAAGCCCGCTGACCAATACCCGAGACAGGCAGAGTAGGACATTGCTCAGGATCTTCGTCGTCGTCGCCTTGCTAGAGGCCAAACGACCTTAGCCTGACAATAGCCGTGCCTCCAGGATCCTGTGAGGCTGCTTTAGCAGATGAAAATCCTTTTGGGGGGCACCTGGGAGGCTCAGTCAGTGACGCGAGTCCAGCTCTTGACTTCAGCTCTAGTCACCATCTCATGGTTTGTGAGTTCGAGCCCTGGGCGGGCTGCAGGCTAACAGGGCGGAGCCTGCTTGAGATTCTGTCTCTCTGCCCCTCCTACACACTCTCTCTCTCTCCCCCCCCCCACCCTCCCATCATAAACAAAAAAAAATCCTTATGGAAACTTCCCTCGTCTTTACCTGCCCCAACACCGAAGTATATGATCGGTCGCCCTGGGCTTTAACAAACCACCCTTTTGGACCGAAAACGGCTCCAGAATTCTTCCTTGGCTGTTGCCTCCCAAACCCCAGTTTAAACCACAGCATGCATGGTCGCCTTGGGAAAGCAGGCCCATTCGGCTTCATCTGTTTCCACTTCTGAGGATCTTTACTTTAGGGTCACCAGATGGGGTGTGTCCCGTCAGGGTTTGGCACTTCCCTAGATGTGACACATGGGTCCAAGACTATTCCCGGAAGCTAGGCAGCACGGTTGGTTCACAGCCCCGGATAGGGCCTTTCCGTGGGGCTGAAGAGACCCTGGAGACATCTGTCCCAAGAGACCAAATCTCTGCGCCGCCCACTGTGATGACGCTTTCGCCTCCCAGGGCCACACGGTGCGCGACTGTGCTACCAGAGTGTCATTCACTATGGGCGTGACGGCGCTTGGGCAAAACTGAGGTCTGTCCCTTTTTATCAGCGGTGGATCCGAAGCGGCAGAGGCTAGGTGCGTCGGACATCCTCATACAAAAAGAACAGATTCACTGAATTTCCAAAAATACGCTGTCATGAAAAAGAAGATTATTTAATAAGAGTTTCAGAATTCTGGAGAGGTCAGGTAGAGAAAAAAAAAATAGATAAATGCTTCAGTCATTGTTACCAAATGTTTTTAAGTTACAGAGAGCTTAAAAGGAGAGGAGCAAAAAGGTGAGGGGCCTTTTAGTCAGGAGGAGAAAGCATTAAAACAGTCAGTTTCCGTTAGAGTTTTCGAAATTCTTACCCAGGTCCCGGGTGTGATCTTCTAAAGGAATCAAATCCCTGTATTCTCGAGCACCTGTCAAACTCCGTTTTCAGGAACCTCCTTGAAGACGAAGCCCTCCTGCAGAAACATTTGTTGTAAAAGCATCCAACAGTAACTGTAAAGGACAACAGACTTGAAAATGGCCACAGTTGAAGATCTGAGAAGAGTTCACGCACCCGGGGGCGCCTGGGGGGCTCAGTCCAGAAAGTGTCAACTCTTGATTTCGGCTTAGGTCATGATCTCATGGTTCGTGGGTCTGAGCCCCACGTTGTGCTCTGAACTGACCCTGTGGAACCTGCTTAGGATTTTCTCTCTCCCTCTGCCCCCACTTATGCGTGTGTGTGTGTGTGTGTGCCCGTGCGCGCGCGCTCTCTCTCTCTCTCAAAATAAACATAACAATAAGAGGGGCACCTGGGTGGCTCAGTTACTTAAGCATCCGACTTCGGCTCAGGTCATGATCTCATGGTTGGTGAGTTCAGGTGGTGTATCAGGCTCACTGCTCTCAGCACAGAGACCACTTCGGATCCTCTGTCCCCCTGTCACTCTGCCCTTCCCCAACTCACACTTTCTCTCTCAAAAATCAACAGTAAAAAAAAATTTTTCTTAAAAAAAAATTCACATCCACACATACCAAAAAAACCAGTGATGCAACTGATAAGTGAGTTTGGTTCATTTTGTGACATGTTTTAAAATTATGACTAATAACGTTGTACCAGCACCTAGAATGTCTTACATTTCATGTAATTTTTGGAATATATACATTCACACCTATACAGATACAAAAAAAAAAAAAAAAAAGAAGGCTTAGTATCCCGTATTTGACAATGCTTCCCATGTAATTTAACATATCAAATAAGCCTAATTAGTAGCACATCTTAGGTATCCTCTAGAAATTCTTATCATTAGTTTGAGGTAAAAAAAATTCATTTACAATTTTAGAGAAGTTTGACAAGAATATCGAAAAGTTTGCGATGAGGGAGCATAAGGCAAGGTGAGGGCCAAGCACAACAAGCTAGCCACCACCCTCTGCCGCCCCCCCCCCCCCCCGCCAGAATATGTGTGACATTCGTCAGGCACTCCTGGCTGCCCAGGAATAGAGGAAAGGCTAGAAAACCAAAGGTTCCATAGTTAGCCAGGAGAAGCGTCATCTCCTGGCCCTGCGTTTCGTCAGTCTCACAAGGTTCTGGGAGCACTGGCTCTTATCCAGGCTTGACCCTACCTCCGAGAGCTCACCCGGTCTTCCCTGACTTCTGCTATCCCTCTGTTTTCCGTCTGCGGGACTTTGGGGGTATCGACTGTGACCAAGCGAGACTTGCCTGGTTGTAGAAGGACGCACTAATGTTACTTTGGCCCGACAGTAATCCTCTTTACAAATACAGTTTAGAAGGCTGGTGAAAGCCATTTTTTGTAAGGATAAAATCGGCCGTCAAGGGGGCCACGAGGTCCAACGTTGAGGTCTATTCCTTTGCCTTTTTCAGCAGTGCCCACACACATACGTTCCAGCCATGTGGATGTCCATTTGAGATTATCTAGGTTGTGGCAAAGTGGCATACACAGGGCTAAGTGTGGCCAGTGGCTCCTCTGTGTCCCAGTAAAAGCCCTTTATATATGGTGTCCTCTGTCCCTCACGCGGCACGGGCAGCCATTCCTGTGGAGCACTTGGAGGCTGGCAGCGTCTCCCCAGCCTTTGGATCAAAGGAGGGGCAATTTCAACCAAGGCTTGGGGTAAAACAACTCAGCAGGGTGGGCTCCCCTGCTGTCCTGCCCTTTTGGTTAAAATCATTTTTTTTCCATCTTTTTGGGCAGACAAAAAGGGGGGAAAGACAACTTTGTTTACTTTTCTTTTTTCAAAAGCACACCCACATTCCGAGAAACCTTTGCCTTTTTAACAGAGTAAAGCAGAATTTTAATCTTATACCAGTGTACTTTTAAAATCCACTCGTTTTAACCTTAGTCCGTCCTGACCACGTACACAATTTCTTTCCAAAGATTTCCCTTCACAAACCTCCAACTTTCCTTGGCTTTCAGATTTTCACCCAAGCCCTTTTTCTCCAAACCACCAGTCTCGTTTAGGACAAAATTACTTCCTTTTACTTTTGACAAAAATGCATTCCCATTCCTTTTATCTTTCTTCCGTATCTCCTCCTTTCCTTACTCTTATCAGTCTTAAATACGTTTAGCAGAATCTTAACTCTTAGAAGCCTTGGTCTCCAGTGAAAACTAAGTAGTAACCAACTGGGAATTATCGGTTACATCAGAATTTTTTAGACGGCCAACTTATGAATCAGTAAGCATAGAGCATGTTTTTTAAACAGATCGAAGTATCCTTAGTTGTTTCGTTTTGTTTTGTTTTTTTTCTTTTTTTCAGCAACTGGGGTTAGGTTTTGGAACACTTGTATATATTCATCAGGGCTGTCTGAAAATTTGCCCGGGTCCTTTTTGTTGGCTTAGAATCTTGCAAGGAAAATGGACCCTTTATGGGGCCGAATCCAGCACCAGGCATTTCAGTCAATGGATACATTGAAAGTGTCTTGATTTTTTTATCCCTGGCCATTCTGGATAAGGCAGGCATGAGGGTCTAACAGGTGGCTTTTCCTGAGGAGAGGCCTCAGGGGGCGAGTCTGTAAGCACTTGCCTCTCTCGGCCCCTTTAAGGGAAAGAAGACCTGCGCCTAAGGAACTCCTGACCGGCTACCCCCTCCTACAATACGGATCCGACTGTGAGTCCCGTACTGAACACCTCCCGCGGGAGGCCAGGGCTCTCCATCCTCCGGGAGAGACTTCAGGCGTCTCTGAGCACTGGCGGGGTCAGTATCCAGCCCTGACCCGGACCACACTCCTGGGGAAGACTGACACCACCTTAAACCGTATGAGGTCGCCACAGAACCGCGGATCAGGACTCAATACTCGCTTCGGCCTTTGGTCGGGTCGGAACCCCTCTGCTGTCCATCTCATTCGCACACAGTCACACGAGGACTCCAACCGGCCCCCCAGCACCTCAGAGTTGTGGTTTCGTTCCTTATTCCTCACGGAACCACTCGGGCAACTCTGGGAGGTGACCGGGCTCCCCTTCTGCCTCTCAGGGGCAGGTCTACCGAAATGAACCCAGGCTCTTACCGGTCCGATGGGCAGCGCTCCCTGAGCCGGTTCCGGGCCTCACGGGTTCCGTTGTGTATCCAGGGTCCTCACCCCGGCACGCCGGGAGGGGCTAGTCTCTTATGGATCAAGTGGCCCGCTGGCACCAAGCAAGGTGGCTTCTCCCAGCACTGAGGTTCACATCCCAGCAACAAAGGAGGCGGAAAGCATCACCTTGGAATCCTGGAAGCCAGCCCCCCAAAAAAGTAGCAGGATTCTGGCACAGAGAGGGGGACACCAAGACTCTTCTTCCAGGAAGCTGCTTTATTCCTGCAGGTAGGGGCTCAGCAGGCGAAGACCCCAAAAAGGCTGAGCCCCGAGCACGTAGGGGTGTAGCCTTTTATGGAATTTCTACTCGTCTCCCATATATGGGGACACATATTCTGGACACAGTCCGCGTAGAGTCGTGTCAGCGTTATACATACGATACGTGCACGAGAGTTAACTGGGCCATGTTACCTTCCTCTGTTCTGAGGAGGCCTCCACCACATTCCTTAGTGAGGGGCTCTGCCTCTACCCCAGTTCCGTCCACCGATTATGTTATTACTGACAAAAGCTTCATGAGATGGGAGACAATACCACCCTCATCTCAGGTGAATTTTCTTGCTAACAGATTTTGCAAGAGACCACATAAGCTTTATTGACTAATAAACCCAGGTAGAAAAAACATTGCATGCTTGCATTACTGTCAATGTTGAGAATTTTTCAAGTTTTTTATAACATTTATTTTTGAGAGACAGAGCATGCATGAGCGGAGGAGGGGCACAGAGAGGGAGACACAGAAACCGAAGCAGGCTCCAGGCTCTGAGCTGTCAGCACAGAGCCCGATGTGGGGCTCAAACTCACCAACCGTGAGATCATGACCTGAAGTCAGACGCTTAACCGACTGAGCCACCCAGGCACCCCTCAATGTGGAGAATTCTAAAGCATGTCAGTCTTAATTAAACAAAGTAACTTAAACTAGCTTTTATACTTACTGATTATCCCAGATCATGAGAACCCAGAAAACACTTGGATTTGTTTACTTAATTTATATATGCATTCTTGTCTCTAAGGCAATTATACAGAGTTCCTTACAAATTAGTTTTGGCAATACTATCAGTAGGTAGAAAAATATAGACATACAAAGACATACATAAACAGACCAACACAGAGATCTTAAGAGCTTTTGTTTAAAAAAACAAAACAAAAAAACCTTAGCCACATTTCAAATATACAACTCCCAAGTTTAAATTTTTTTTAATGCTTATTTTTGAGAGAGAGAAAGAGCAAGCAAGAAAGAGCAAGGGGGGGAGGGGCAGAGAGAGGGAGAGACACAGAGTCCCAAGCAGGCCACAGGCTCTGAGCTGTCAGCACTGAGCCCAACACGGAGCTCGAACTCATGAACCCTGAGATCATGACCTGAGCCCAAGTCGGACCCATAACCGACTGAGCCACCCAGGCACCCCTCACAACTCAAAAGAAGAGCTGGATTCAAACTCTATTTCTAGAAGATGGATTAAGGTTACCTGCTTAGATGGCCAATTTGTGTTGTTTTTTTCATGAACAATTTTTATTTGCATGCTGTCAAGGATCCTCTTTAGGAGTGTTTTTGACATCATTCTGTCTTCTAGAAGCTTCTGCATACCAAACAATACTCCATGGTCTCTGAGAAGGTTGGGATGCTCTCTTTTAAGGGTACCCCTTAAGGTGGATTTATCCAAGTCAACGTTTCCCCAGAATGGCCATCACAATTCCAAATTATCCAAAAATTTGCCTCTTTTTCCAGAAAGGCACGAGAGCCTGGTCCAAGGACTAGGTCGAACGTATCGTGCTTTTGGACTCCCTCAAGCGTCTTCACCGTGAGGAACGCTGTTTTCCAACAGCTGTTCTGAAACACCCAAATCCTGTGTTTCCCGTTTTGATCAGGATAGGGGACTTACCAAGAAAGGTGCAGCCGACAGAACAGGACCAATAAAAACCAAAGAGTTCTCCCCAGGAAGGGTGATGCCTTCATAAAAACAACAACAGATCCCGGCTAAAGTCAGAGAGCTGAACCAAAGGGAGGGAGTGCGAGTCTGAGAGGAGGTCGGCCCAGCCACAAAGAAAAAGGTGACTCGGGGAAGCGGAGGGCGCGACCGGCTCACGTGGGTGCCCCACACAGTTCCGAGGATCATTGGTTCCTCAGGGGTTCATCTCCTTCAGACCCCACTTCCGGTCACCAGGTAATGTCGACCTTAAAAACATAACAGCAAGTTGTTTTACCAGCAGAGGAATTGCAATTCAGAACTTGCAAGCTATGGCAAAGCACGGGCAGAGTCTGCAGAAACGAGGGAGAGGTACGTGGCTTCGGAGAGAAAAAGGAGGAAGTTGGGAGGGGCTGAAATCTATTGGAGAGAAACTAAGTTTAGGGTGGTGATGGTTACTTATGGCTGAATTGTGGCAGTTTCTCATTGGCTAGGCTGTTGCCGTTTAGGCCATCTTCCTTCCTCCTACTGGAGCAATAAACTATTTCTGGCACAGGAATGAAGCAGGCCATGATGAAAAGTTGGTGTGTGTGAAAGCTCCTCCCTACAGGGCTTTCCAACTCCGTTCTAAGTAAGGTTTCCCTTTATTGATTTTCACACATCCAATGGGAGCAGAATACACATTCTTCCCAAGCACACACAGAACAGTCTCCAGGATACATCATATGTTAGGCCACAAGACAAGTCAAAAAGTTTAAGGAGACTGAAATCATATCAGGCATCTTTTTCAAACACATTAAAAATCAATTACAAGGATAAAGCTGAGGGGCGCCTGGGCAGCTCAGCCGGTTGAGTGTCCAACTTCAGCTCAGGTCACGACCTCACTGTTTGTGGGTTCGAGCCCTGCATCGGGCTCTGTGCTGATGGCTCAGAGCCTGGAGCCTGCTTGCGATTCTGTGTCTCCCTCTCTCTCTGCCGCTCTCCCACTTGCACTCAGTCTCTAAAAATGAAATAAACGTTAAAAAAAATTTTCTAAATAAAACTAGAAAACACACAAATACATGGAGATTAAACAACATTTTCTTCAACAACGAATGGGTCAAAGAAGGAAAGTCAAAAAACATCTTGAGATAAATGAAAAGGGAAACATAATGTATCAAAACTTATAGGATGCAGCAAATGCTGTTCTAAAAGGGAAGTTTATAGCAGTAAATGCCTACATTAAGAAACAGAGCTCAAAAAAAGAAAAAAAGAAACAAGAATGATCTTGAACTCAAAATCCATTATTACATCTCAAGGAACTACAAAAGGAACGAAGCCCAAAACTAGCTTAAGGAAGGAAATAGAAAGATCAGAGTAGAAATAATTAAACGGAGACTATAAAAAGAGACCATAAAAAATATCAATGAATGGTAAGAGTAGAAATAATGAAACGGAGACTATGAAAAGAGACCATAAAAAATATCAATGAAACTAATAGCTAGGTGTTTTGAAAAGATAAACAAAAGCTTTAACTAGATTAACCAAGAAAAAAAAAGAGGACTTAAAATTATACATGAAAGACCAGACATTATAACTGATGCCACACAAATACACAGGCTCCTAAAAGACGATTATGAATAATGATACCCACACTAGACGACCTAGCAGAAATGGGTAACTTCCTACAAACCTACAACCTAACAAAACGGAACCATGAATAGAAATTCTGATGAGACCAATTCCTAGTAAGGAGATCGAATCAAAAATCAAAAATCTTCCAACAAAAACAAAGTCCACGACCAGCTGACTTCACTGGTGAATTCTACTAAATGTTTTTCCAAGATTTAACTCCAATTCTTCTCAAACGCTTCAAAAAAAAAAAAACCAGAAGGAACACTTCCAAACTCATTTCACAAGCCCAGCATTAACTTGATACCAAATTAGATCAGAACATTATAAGAAAATAAAATTACAGGTCAACATCCCTGATAATTATAGATACAAAAATCCTCAACAAAATATTGGCACACTGAATTCGACAATACGTTAGAAGGATTACACACCATGATCAAGTGGGATTTGTTCTAAGGATTCAAGGATGATTCAACACCTGCAAATCAGTGTTATACAACACATTACCAAAATGGATAATAATCATACAATCATTCCATCAGATGCAGGAAAAAGCATTTCACAGTTCAATATCCTTTCGTGATAAAAACTCTAAACAGAGTACAGAGTGAGCATGCCTCAAGGCAATAAAGGCCATATGTAACAAGCTCATAGCTAATATACCCAACAGTGGAAAGCTGAAAGGTTTTTCTTGAAGATCAGGAACAACACAAGGATGCCCAACTTTGCCACTTTTATTCAACATGGTACTTGAAGACCAAGCCAGAGCAATTAGGGAAGGAAGAGAAAAGCCACCCAAATCAGAAAATAGTAGTAAAATGGTCTGTACCTACAAATGACATAATATTATATATAGAAAACCTTAAAGATTCCACTAAAAACAACAACAAAAGCCTGTTAAAACCAAGAAGTAAAATCGGTAAACCTGCAGAATAGAAAATCAATTTCCAGAAATCACTGGTGTTTCTATACACTAAACATGAAGCATCAGAAAGAGAATTTTTTTTTAATTTTTTTTATGTTTTTATTTATTTTTGAGAGCAGGAAAGACAAAGCATGAGTGGGGGAGCGTCAGAGAGAGAGAGAGGGAGACACAGAATCCAAAGTAGGCTCCAGGCTCTGAGCTGTCAGCACAGAACCTGATGTGGGGCTCGAACTCACAGACTGTGAGATTGTGACCTGAGCCGAAGTCGAACACTTAACCAACTGAGCCACCCAGGCGCCCCCAGAAAGAGAATTTAAGGGGGTGTCCTGGTGGCTTAGTCAGTTGAGCACTCGACTCGATTTCAGCTCAGGCCATGATCCCAGGGCCGTGGGATCGAGCCCCACACGGAGCGCCTCAGTGTGGAATCTGCTTAGGATTCTCTCTCTGCCCTTTTCCCCCACTTGCACTCTCAAAAAAGAAACAGAAAAAAAAAAAAAACCCATAAAATTCGTATGAAACCACAAAATAAATAAAACCCTAAACAGCTCAGCCAATCTTCAGAACAAACATAGCTGAAAGTATCACACTTCCAGGTCTCAAACTAGAGTACAAAGCTTTAATAATCAAAATGGTACGGTATTGGCATAAAAACAGGCACCTAGATCAGGAGACCAAGCCCGGAAATAAATGTATTCATATACAGTCCATTAATTTACAACCAGAGAGCCCAGAATACATAAGGATATATAAAATAAAGGGGAAAGGGTAGTTTCTTCAATAAATGGTACTGGGAAAATTGGATAGGCGCATGCAAAAGAAAAATGGACCCCTACCTTACACCATACACAAAAAGCAAATCAAGATGGATCAAAGACTGGAAAGAAAAAAGCCCTCAACATAAGATCTCCAGACTATAAAATTCCTGGAAGAAAACATAGGAGGAGAGCTCATGGACATCAGCCTTGGCAATGATTTTTTTTTTTTTATTTGACATGAAAGTGAAAGGCAACAAAAGCAAAGGTAAGTGAGACTATGTCAAATTAGCAATCTTCTGCAGAGCAAAGGGCACCATCGACCAAGTGAAAAGGCAACGTATGGACCGGAAGAAAGTGCTTGCAAACCACGTATTTGGTTAAAAGGGTTAATATCCAAAATATATAAAGAACTCATGTGACCAAAGAGCAGAGAACAATCCAATTAAAAAATGGGCAGAGGAACCGAACTTTTTAAAAAAGATTTTATTTAAGTAATCTCTACACCCAACGTGGGGCTTGAACATGCAACCCCGAGATCAGGAGTGCCATGCTCCACCACCAGAGCCAGTCAGGAGCCCCCAAGAGACATTTTCCCAAAGACAACATCCAGGTATATGAAAAGGTGCTCACCGTCACCCATCGTCAGGGAAATGCAAATCAAAACCACAGTGAGACATTGCGTCGCAACAGTTAGGGCGGTAATTGTCAAAAAGACCGGAGATAACAAGTGTTGGCGAGGACGTGGCGTAGAGAACCGTCGTGCGCCGTCGGAGGGAATGCGAACTGGTGCGGCCGCCGGGGTTAACCGTAGGGAGGGTCCTCAAGAAAATGAAAAACTAGAAGTACCCTATGATCCAGCCATCTCACTTCTGGGCACTTGTCCAAAGGAAGTGAAAACAGGGTTTTGAAGAGAGAGTTGGACTGCCACGTGCGCTGCGATGTTATTCACAATAGTCAAGATATGGAAACTTGGGTGGCCCTCAGGGGATGAATGAGGAAAGATATGGTACACACGTATACACGATGGGTTATTATTCCACCATGAAAAAAAAGTTATCCTGCTCTTTGCAACAACAGAGATGGCCTCTGAGGGCATTATGCTAAGTGAAATCTTAAAAAGGTGAACTCCTAGAAACAGACTAAAATGGGAGCCGGGGAGAATGGAAAAGAGATGTCGGTCTAATAGCACTCACTTCAATTCAGAAAATCCAATGTACAGCACAGCGGTTACGGTTCACAACGGTGTAACATATACTTGGAAGTTGCCATGTTCTCACCCAGAAGTGAAATTATGTGACATGATGCTGGCATTTGCAAACGCTGGCCTGGTGATAATTTTGCAACATGTAAGCCTACCACACCAACACCTTCTATACCTTTAAAAAATTTTTAATTTAAAGCCAAGTTTGTTAACATACAGTGTAATAACAATTTACGGGAACAGAGTTTAGTGATTCATCACTTACAAATTAACACCCAGGGCTTGTCTCAAGTTGTCCTCAATGCCTCTTGTCCATTTGGCCCATCCCCCGACCCAATACCCCTCAGTTTGTTCTCTGTATTTAAGAGTCACTTATGGTCTGTGTCCCTGTTTTTAATATTATTTTTGCTTCCCTTCCCTTAGGTTTATGTTTTGTATCTTGGATTCCTCATGAGTGAAATCATATATTTGTCTTATTTCACGTAACATAACACACTCTAGTGCCATCCGCGTTGTTGCAAATGGCGAGATTTCATTCGTTTTTATTTCTGAGTAAGATTTCATTATATACATATCTATATCTATATATATAGGTATATATATATAGATATAGATATATCTACCACATCTTTAGCCATTTGTCGATGGACATTTGGGCTCTTTCCATACTTTGGCTGTCGATGGCGCTGCCATGAGCCTTCGAGTGCACATGCCCCTCTGAAACAGCACTGCTTAACACCTTCTATACCTTAAATTCTCGAGATGTTGTATGTCCACTGCATCTGAAAGCCGGAAGACAAAAGGCATCACGAGGTGCTGTTGCAAGAGAAGATGTCGCATTCTCGGTGGCACTATGACTCAGTGCTTGATATGCTAAGTGTGACGATGAAGGATGCCTGATCAAGTTACTCCTTCGATTACTCCCAAAGGTCTACTTCAGTGAAAAATTCCTTAAGAAGCCTAAGAGATTACGAACACCAAAAAGTCTCCTTCCTGCTTTGTTCTGGAACTCAGTGACCTAGTAAGTATCACCAGCAAAACCAGTTCAGCCCAGGCTCTCTTTGTAAAGGGAAATGGTCCCTGGGACCTCACGGAACAGACAGACCAGACAAACCCGTCCCCTGTCAGGAGCTGGGTGACCAGCAGTTAGGGTTAGCACGTTAAGCCTCATGTCCCAGGTCCAGGCAAACCGGGTGGTTGGTCGTCCTGAGAGTCGTTCTGTGTGTACTTTTCGGTGACTATAGTGGCAGGGTCATTGAAGAACTTTTCCAAGACACTCGCACACATAAGACGCTAGACTGTGAGTGCGGGTGTGCAAAGACGAAGAAAGGAGAACAGCAGCACGTGAGTTTCCTCCTCCCCTTGTGGAAGTTTTTGGGGTGCTGCACTGGCGTGCACTTACCTTCTTTGTTCAGTGTATGGTTCCTAAAGGTCACTCTGGAAAGGGGTGTCCAACAGGTGAGTCGCTCTCAAGTTGTGGGGTGTCTTCCACAGGAGCGGCTCCCCAACAGCCCAGCAGGGAGGCAGCACCGGTGTCCCACCCGGGCGTACGTCCCGACTCTGCAATTTGATGGCTAGGAGACGCTCGTGAAGTCACTCACCTCTGTCTCATGTTTCGTCGTCTGTAAATTGTGGATGGTCCTAGTACACACGTTTCATACGTGGGATAGGAGAACTGAGTTCACGCATATCAAGGTTTAAAATTGTACCTGGTTCACACAAAGTGCTTGGCAACTGCCGCCCCCTCTTTTTATCACCATCTAAGACGGGGCTGTGTTTGTTCTCAAGAAAAAGATGTGCAAAGCCAAGACCAGACGTGATTCTGCACTCTTTCTAGAGCTTGGGAGGGGAAGACCTGCGTCTGTATTTTCAGCACCAGATCAGAAGGGGAGCGCTGGGGAAAAAGGCCTTCTGTTCGGCCGTGGGTAGCCCAACTCCAGAGATGAAAGGAACAGAGGAGACTTCTGAAGTGTCGGTCTGGAACCTGATCAGTTTTCGAATAAATAGAACCTAAGACAAAAATGGGGAGGTAAACACAAACTAACAAAACGCAGCTCACTCTGGTGTCCTACAAAGCCTGACGAGGTGTGGCTCGACTAGACGCTATTTGGTTGAGAACCCAAATAAAACTACGAAAAACATGGGATTGCACATAATTTTATTGAGAAATCTGTCTTCTTACAGAGAAGTTACGTTACGCGGGTAGGCGCTCAACAGCAAACACGGTTACCAGGAGTCATCTGGTTCTTCAGGAGAAAAGCCCGTGAAACTAAATTCAGGAAAAATAAAACATTTTTATTAAATTCTTGTCAAATTTATTCAGGGATCTCTCTAACGTTCTCGTTCTTTCCCTCTGGGCTTTGTGTCCTTGCTTACAATTTGTATCAGAAATTGTATCAGAATTTGTATCAGTTACGCCAATTAGAAAATGCAATAGATTTTTTTTTTTTTTTTTGGAGTCCCTAATTTTGATCGTTTCACTCATTTCTTACTTGAGTAAGTGAATATTCCCTCGGCTGACACAAGCCCCCACACAATGGTCTGCGCAGGACACACCGCGCTGGAGGAACCATACCTCTCGTCCTTGTCGCTAGATGGCAGCGTGTTCACCTGTGAGACTTCTCCGACGACCTTCGAACTCTGATACAGGGAGGGAAAAGGCATTTTGCAGTTACAGATGGTTTGATTTTATTCAGTAATTTGATTTCTCTAAGAACTATTTTTGACATATGTATGCAATTCAGGAATCTAAAAAAGAGGGGACTTCAACATATGGAATTTAGTAGGTCCATCAAAATAAACCAGTGCCCATTCTCAACACCCACGGTGTGGGAGACGTAAGTATTAATGTCTCGGACAGTACTAATGCATTCATTATTCATGAGGAAACCTTTCATTTTCTTTCTTTCTTGTTCTTAAAATAATGAAAGACATGCCAACTTTTATAAAATTTGACACATCAAAACCTCTTTAATCTTTACCCAAACAAAAGTGATGAAGTTTTGTCAAGAGATTCAAGGCTCTATTTGAACTTTGCTTTTTCTATGCTTCTACCTTTTTGTCTCCAATGGAGAAGGCAAATTCTTGTCCTAAGGTTTTCAAACAAACCAAAGCATCCCCCGCACCCCCTCCACGGACAGCCGGCCACAGCATCGGCACCTTATCTGCAGACTCCTGGTCTTGATTTTGCTGAAGAATTTTCATGTACTTCTCTAAAGGATTTCCACCACAAACAGATGGGTCATCTTTCACTTCTTCAACACTCATTTCTAATTCTTTTTCCATTTCGATCTTCAATGATTCTTCAATCATCCTCTGTGAAATACACAGGCACCAACACAGGAAACACACAAATACATCAAAACAACTTTTAAGTGTTGAAACTGCATAGTAACCTAATCCTGATTCTTTAAGAACAACATGCATGCTGAAGAATGATTGAACTGAAGCCACTGCTATTGAAGGGGGGCAAGCAAGCCATCTCAATGAACGAAGGGGTTAATTCACCTAAAGTGTCCTGTGCTTTAGGCCAAATTAACCAGGAGTCCAAGAACATCCATATGGAAGATTAATTGTGGTAAGACTCGGCAGGTATGTAAATCCATGCATCTGGGACCAGAATCAGGGCAAAGGCGGCCAGAAGGGAGCCAGAGGAAGGACGAGGGCGGGGAGCCCCTGGAAGCCCCCGCTGACCAGCAGTCACTTTCCCCAGGCTACTCTCGTCCCACCTAGCTGACATTGGAGGCTTTCTTTAAACCCCATTTAGGAGGAGGGGCCAACACGGCAGAGAAGTAGAGGGATCAGAAGTTCCTGCCTCTCTCAAACACAGTAGTGTTGAGGTCAAAGGACTTTGAACTCCAAGAGTCCGGGCGGCAAAGTGAGAAACGCCTCCGAGGACCCACCAGGACAATCTGACAGGCCATAGGTGCGTGATTGCTAAGTGGGCGAGAGAAAAACTGGCGGTGGAGGAACGGAGGGATCTCTCTGTGGAGAGACAAAGGGAGGAGAAAGACAGGCTGGGGCAGCGTAGGACTCGATCTGGACAAGAGAAAAACCACCAATCAAGACAGACAAAGATCCAATCTCTAACTGCGGGGCTTTCTCTGCACTGGGCCGGCTGCCCTGTTCACGCACCAGGGGAAGAGGGGAACCGGCCCCAGGCTTGGTAACTAGTTCAGACGCGCAGTCCGCAGAGGGAGAAAGCAATGCCCTCCCTGGGGTGCTGTGGGAAAAAGGTGTATACCTGCTCCAAGGACAAAGACTGCCTGTGCCCGCCAGCCAGAGGCCATATATCGGGTGGCGTGGAGCGGCACTTCCCTGGAGCCAGGGCATATGGAGTGGGAACCTTAAAGACATTGGGGTGTAAGTCCCAGCAAGGTTCGGGGAGGCGCGGTAGTCGGCGGAGCGGGACGAGGCGCGCACACAGCACCGGGAGGCAGCAGGGCAGCTCGTCCCCGGAACCGGGGTGCACGGAGTGGGACCCTTTAAGATACTGGGGTTTAAATCCCAGCCAAGGGCCAGGGAGGCACGCAAGTGGGCAGAGCGGGACAAACCGCCTCGTTTGCACCCACGGCACAGTGAGGACGGCTTGAACAGAGTGGTTTGGGACACCTGGTCCGTGGAGGAGGGACTGGGGTGTGGCCGTTTTTCTCCCCATCGCCAACAAGGGGGGACTTCAGGGAACAGACTGCGGACCCAAAGGGGAGGCGAGACCCACCTATGCCAAACGTGCCTCTCTGCGCCGGGTAACCGCACGCCTACAGGACACCGACACTGACGAAACAGCCCCTCCTCCAGAGCAGCACTGCTGCCCGGTCTGACTGAATTCTCAGGCCATTCTTATTATATAGAGATCTTCTTCCTTTTCTCCTTCCTATCTCTTCCCTCGCCTGGTCTGGTCACTCTGGTGGTTGGTGTGTTTAAGCACATATACTTAATCCACTCTCTTGATACGTGTTCTACACCTCCTTCTTTATTTTCCTTTCTCTGTCTCTGGATTAAGCTGAATAGTTTCTCCGCCCGGTCAATTTTTTCTTTTTCCCTGCCTCCTCCTTTATTTTCCTTACTCTCTTCTCTGGATTAAGCCGTATAGTAATTTTTAGTTTCTTTTTCCCCCGCCCCTGTTATTTCTTTGTATGGGATAAGGTCTCTTCCATCAGCACTGCCTCCACCCTGTTGTTTACTTGTAGCTAGTGTTTCTGGTTTTTTGTTTTTGGTTTATGTTTATGTTTTCTGTTTGTCGGTTTTCCTTTCCAGGGCTACTTCAAGGACAAATCAAAGCACACCTGCTGGAGGGTCCAGAACATCACTAGGAGTAGGGAGATAAAGTAACCAAAGTCACAACAACAGAGAGCAAGTAACACTCTCCCCAAAACACCTCCTCAGGGGTCAGGCCCTAGATAGTGTATGATCCCTCTTTAATATAGCAGTGCGTGCAGGTGCAGGGCACATAACAAGCTTTCGAAACACATAAGGGACAGCAAACTAGCCAAAATGATGAAACGGAAGAATTCTCCTCAAAAGAAATTCCAGGAAGAAATGACAACTGAAGACTGATAAAAACAATATAACTGAAGAAGAATTTAGAATAACAGTCATAAGATTAATTGCTGGGCTTGAAAAAAGCATAGAAGACAGCAGAGAACCTATTGCTGCAGAGATCGAAGAATGAAAAAATAGTCATGATTAATTAAAAAATGCTGTCAAGGAAGTGCAAAATAAACTAGAGGTGGTAACAGTGAGGATTGAAGAGGAAGAGGAGAGATTAAGTGAAAGCGAAGATAAAATTATGGAAAAAGATGAAGCTGAGAAAAAGAGAAAAAAATTCTGGACCACAAGGGAAGAATTAGAGAACTAAGTGATTCAGTGAAAGAGAACACTATCCGTATCACAGGAGTTCCAAGAGAAGAAGAGAGAGAGAAAGAGGCCAAAGGTGTGCTTCCCAGGGGACTCCTGCCAGCTATTTAAAGCAGAATTAATACCTAGCCTTCTCAAGCTATTCCAAAAAAGAGAAACAGAAGGAAAAGTTCCAGACTCATTCTATGAAGCCAGCATTACCTTGATTCCCAAATGAGACAGAGACCCTACAAAAAAGGAGAATTACAAGCCAATATCCCTGATGAACATGGATGCAAAAATTCTCAACACGATACCAGCAAATCGAATCCAACAGCATAGAAAACAATTATTCACTATGATCAAGTGGGATTCATTCCTGGGCTGCAGGGCTGGTTCAGTATTCACAAATCCATCAATGTGATCCGTCACATTAACAGAAGAAAGGACAGGAACCATGTGATCCTGTCAATAGATGCAGAAAAAGCGTTTGACAAAATACAGCATCCTTTCCTAATAAAAACCCTCAAGAAAGTCGGGATAGAAGGAATGTACTTAATCATAAAAACCATATATGAAAAGCCCACAGCTAATATCATCCTCAATGGGGAAAAAGTGAGAGCCTTCCCCCTGAGATCAGGAACATGACAGGGATGTCCATTCTCGCCGCTGTTGTTTAACGTAGTGTTGGAGGTCCTAGCATCAGCAATCAGACAACAAAATGAAATAAAAGGCATCACAATTGGCAAAGAAGTCAAACTTTCACTTTTTGTAGATGCCATGATACTCTACATGGAAAACCCAGAAGACTCTACCCAAAAGAATGCTAGAACTGATACATGATACTGATACTTCAGCAAAGTTGCAGGGTACAAAATCAATGTACAGAAATTGGTTGCATTTCTATACACCAACAATGAAGCAGCAGAAAGAGAAATCAAGCAAGCAATCCCATTTACGATTGCACCAAGAACCATAAATACCTGGGAATAAACCTAACCAAAGATATAAAAGGTCTGTATGGTCAGAACCATAGAAAACTTATGAAGGAAATTGAAGACGACACTAAGAAATGGAAAAACATTCCATGTTCATGGACTGGAAAAATAAATATTGTTAAAATGTCAATACTACCCAAAGCAATCTACACATTTGATACAATCTCAATCAAAATTGCACCGGCATTCTTCTTAAAGCTAGAACAAACAATCCTAAAATTTGTATGGAACCACATAAGACCCTGAATAGCCAAAGTAATATTGAAGAAGAAAACCAAAGCGGGAGGCATGACAATCCTGGACTTTAGCCTCTACTACAAAGCGGTAATCATCACGACAATTTGGCAGTGGCACAAAAACAGACACAGAGACCAATGGAATAGAATAGAGAACCCAGAATTGGACCCACTAATGTATGACCAACTAATCTTTGACAAAGCAGGAAGAGTATCCAATGGAAAAAAAAAAGACAGTCTTTTCAGCACATGGTGCTGGGAGAACTGGACAGCGACATGCAGAAGAATGAAGCCAGACCATTTTCTTACACCATACACAAAAATAAACTCTAAATAGATGAAGGACCTGAACGTGAGACAAGAAACCATCAAAACCCTAGAGGAGAAAGCAGGCAACAAACTCTTTGGCCTCGGCTGCCGCAATTTCTTGCTCGATACATCTCCAAAGACGAGGGAATTAGAAGCAAAAATGAATTACTGGGACCTCATCAAGATAAAAAGCTTCTGCACTGCAAAGGAATCAATAAAACCAAAAGGCGACCAACAGAATGGGCAAAGATATTTGCAAAAGACATATCGGATCAAGGGTTAGTATCCAAAACCTATAAAGAACTCACCAATCTCAACACCCAAAAAACAAATGATCCAGGGAAGAAATGGGCAGAAGATATGAATAGACACTTCTCCAAAGAAGACATCCAGATGTTCAACGGACACATGAAAATATGCTCAACGTCACTCATCATCAGGGAAATACAAATCAAACCCACCCTGAGATACCACCTCACGCCGGTCGGAGTAGCTAAAATGAACAAATCAGGAGACTACAGATGCTGGCAAGGATGTGGAGAAACGGGAACCCTCTTGCACTGTTGGTGGGAATGCAAACTGGTGCAGCCACTCAAGAAAACAGTGTGGAGGCTCCTCAAAAGATTAAAAATAGAACTACCCTACGACCCAGCAATAGCACTACTAGGAATTTATCCAAAGGATACAGGAGTGCTGATGCATCCCGATGTCATAGCAGCGCTATCAACAAGAGCCACATTATGGAAAGATCCCAAATGTCCATCAACTGATGAATGGATAAAGAAGATGTGGTTTATATATATAATGGAATACTACTTGGCAATGAGAAAGAACAAAATCCTGCCATTTGCAGCAACATGGATGGAACTGGAGGGTAGTATCCTAAGTGAGATAAGTCCATCAGAGAAGGACAGATACCATATGTTTTCACTCATATGTGGATCCTGAGAAACTTAACAGAAGACCATGGGGGAGGGGAAGGGGAAAAAATAGTTACAAACAGAGAGGGAGGGAAGCAAAACATAAAACTCTTAAATACAGAGAACATACTGAGGGTTGATGGGGGGGTGGGGGAGAGGGGAAAGTGGGTGATGGGCATTGAGGAGGGCACTTGTTGGGATGAGCACTGGGTGTTGTATGGAAGCGATGAACCATGGGACTCTACCCCAAAAACCAAGAGCCCACCTTACACACTGTATGTTAGCCAATTTGACGATAAATTATAGTAAAAACAAATAAAAATAAATAAACAGACTATGTTCGGGGGGGGGGGGGGAAGGGATTCAGTCTTCTTTCGAGAAAAAAATTAAAAAATAAACCCCATTTAAAAAGGGAGGAAATAGGGGCGGCTAGGTGGCTCAGTGGGTTAAGTATTTGACCCCTGGTTTTGGCTAAGGTCATGATCTTGCGGTTCCTGAGTTCAAACCCCACAGTGGGTTCTGCACTGGCCGTGTGCAGCCTGCTTGGAATTCTCGCTCTCTGCACCTCCCCCACTCATCTACACATCCTCTCTCCCTCCCTCATAAATGAACTTTTAAAAACAAAAAAAAGGAAGACCTATAGCAAAGTAAAGCCCACCTCCTTTATGGCTTGTTTCCAGGACCAGATGAAAATGCATGCAAATGAGCTTGCAAAAGCTCCCCTTTGTTGGGAAACTCGTAAGGTCTATGCTATACACAACCTTTCTCTGTCTTTTAAAGAAAAAAAGATTGGGATGCCTACAGCAGGCTTTCAGTAATACTAAACTCGGTAACACTAATATTTGTATGGACCCACAAAAGACCCCCGAATAGCCAAAATGATCTTGAAAAAGAACAAAGCTGGAGGTGTCACAATCCTAGACTTTAAGATATACTATGAAGCAGGAGTCAAAACGGCATGGCACTGGCACAGAGACACACGGATTAATGGAACAGAATAGAAAGCCCAGAAACAAACCCACACTGATACAGTCCATCAATCTTCAAAAGAGGAGGCAAGATATACAGCAGGGAAAAGACAGTCTCTTCAATAAATGGTGCTGGGGAAACTGGACCACTTTCTTAAAAATAAGCTCGAAATGGATTCAAGACATAAATGTGAGAGCTGAAACCATACAACTCCTAAATGAGAGCACAGGTAGTAATCTCTTTGACACTGGCCTTAGCAACAATGTTCTAGGTATGTCTCCTGAGGCAAGGGAAACAAAAACAAAAATAAAATATTGGGACTACATCAAGATAAAAGCTTCTGCACGGCAAAGGAAATCATCGACAAAATGAAACCTCCTGAGAGAACATATTGTAAATTATATATCCAATGAAAGGTTAATATCCAAGATATACAAAGAACTTATACAACACCAAAAACAACAATCCGATTAAAAATGGGCAGAGAACCTGAATAAACATTTTTCCAAATACGCTCAGATGGCCAGGAGACACATGAAAAGATGCTCAATATCACTCATCATCAGGAAAATGCAAATCAAAGCAACGAGATAGGACATCACACCCATCAGAATGGCCAAAACCAAAAAGGCAAGCAACAGCCAATGTTGGCGAGGATGCAGAGAAAAAGGAGTCCCTGGTGCAGCCACTCAGGAGAACAGAATGAAGGCGCCTCAAAAAATTAAAAATAGCATTGCCACATGATTCAGTAATTCCATTACTGGGTATTTATACAAAACAAAAAACAAAAAACATTATTTCGATAAGATATATACAGCCCTGTGTTTAGCGACTTTATTTACAATGGCCAAGACAGGGAAGCAACCGAACCGTCCTTCCGAAGATGAACGGATCAAGGAGACGTGGTATATACATACAGTGGACTATTAGTCATAGAAAGGATGAGATCTTCCAGTTGTGACCACACGGATGGCTCTAGACAGTATGGTGCTAAGTGAAGTAAGTCAGAAAAAGACAAATACCACATGATTTCACTTGTATGTGAAATCTAAAAAACAACAAACCAAGGACACCCAGACTCAAATACAGAAAAGAAAATGGTGTTGCCCGAGCGGTGGGTGGGGAATGGGTGAGATACAGGAGATTAAGAGGTCCAAACTCCCAGTTACACGTTACAGAGACGAATAGTGCATACAGAGTACAGTCGGTAATACTGTAAAAATGTTGTACAGTAAAAAACCAAAACCCAACGAAGTCGCCTGCCACTCCTAGGACTCCGGGACGCACCAAGGACACCCCTCACGGAGTGTACCATGGAAACACTGGGACAGAGAACTTGGTTGTACTGATCGTTACCCGCTCTTGGTCCAGTTTCTCTAGTTCTCTTCGCTCCCTCTCTAAAGTTTCTTGCAGTTCATTCTGCCGTATTTCTTCTCTCTGCTTTTGTTCGGCCACACGCTGTTCCCCTATTTCTTCTTCTTCTTTCTGTTCTCCCATTTGTTTCTGGTCTACACCTAACAGGACAGAAAATACAGAGCAAGTAGTTTCCAGCCTCAGAGTTTTCAAATGAAGGCAGGGCTGCTTCGCAGGGGCCCTTCCCAAGACTCGGGAAGAGCCTGCTGAGTGCTACGACTCTTGGCCGGCTCCCTCTCTGAGCCCCCCAACCCACTCCTAACCCTGGGCCCCTCCTTTCACTTTGCCGAGATGCAGACAAGTCGCTCTTACCACAGTGACTTTAGCTGCCTCCCATGCTCCCCCATCGCTTCTCCCCCTCTTTGCCCACTCCCCCCCCCTACTCCCCCAGTCAAGCCTCACGTTTCCACCTCTGCCTTTGGTTAGGAGCTCCCCCCCATCTTTAGGATCCAGACTTAACCGTTAGTCCTTATTCATTTACACAGCCCCCCCCTCTTTTTTTTTTTTAACTTAGTTAAGTATGTTTTTTTAAGTATACTTATTTGAGAAAGAGAGCATGTGTGCAAAAATGGGGAAGAGGCAGAGAGAGGGGGGAGAGAGAATCCCAAGCAGGCTCCATGCTGTTAGTGCAGAGCCCCACGTGGGCTCAAACCCATGCAGGAGCTCATGACCTGAGCCGAAACCGAGAGTCGGATACTTGACCGAGAGCCACAGTCACGGAGGCCCTGACGCAGCCCTTTCCTAACTCCTCCCCTTGCTCCCAGGAAGCTGCTGCCACCTCTCCTGCCCCCAGCAGGACACCCCCGCACCCTCCCCCTGGTCCAGCCAGGTGGCTGCCACCACCCACCTCCTCCGGGCTGACCCCCTGTCTTTCCCACACCTCCTTCTCTGGTCCTGACCTCTCTCCACGTTTGCTCCCACTCATGTTTCCACTGGACTCCCTGCCATCGACACAGGGGCTCCCACAGCCCCGGCTTCATAGCCGAACTCTTCATTCTTGTCCCGAGTCATGCTCTTTCCACACCACGTCCACTCGGCCCCCAGGGCTTACAGATTCCTCTTCCTCCCCTTGCTGCAGTTCGGGCCCTCATCACTGTTCAACCGGGCGGCCGAAATCCCCTGGTCAAGCGTCTCCCTGACCGTGGTCTCTGACTTCAGGCAGCCCACCTGCACCCATGGGAGCGCCAGTCACTCCCGGGAGGTGCCGTGCACACACCCTGCTCTGGTGAAATCCAAGCCCGTGGTGGTCTAGGCGGCAAGCTGCCTTTTTCCTTCCTGCGTGACTTCCTGTAGCACCAGAATGTTCACGGTGGAAACCACCCACCTGTGTGTCGGCACGCGCACGGGTACCCGAGGACAGGTCTCCCCTGCTCGACACCCTCCTCAACCGGACATGCTCCCTTACCCCCACGAAGCCCCACCCCCGACGCCAGCCCTCACTTAAATGCCACCTCCTCTGTGAGTTCCTTATTCCTATAGTGACAACTGGCCACTTCACACAGTACCCTATACCTGCCTTGTCAAAACCCATACATACACATCTGTCTTCTTCTGTCCCTTCCGGTCAAGGGCAGGGTTTGAATCGTTTGTTCCTAGGCTGGCAACACAGGTGCCCACACCTCACACATTTAACTCGATCTCAGTTCCACAGAGGACTAAGCTGACCTTTCTCCTCCCGCTCTGGTCCAGAACCTCGGCTTTCCCAGCAATGCTGACACACAGACACAAGCACAGGCTCACCACGGGACTTGCAGCCTCGTGGCTGTGCTCTCGTCGCTAGCAAAAAGAACCTCACCCACAGGAGAGCAGGAGCACAGTCTCCACTCGACCCTGGGCACGAAATGCAAACACCCAGGGAGCCGCTGGCTACTTGCAAGGAGGCTGCGTTTCTGCCTCTGCTCGAGGTGGGTCACTCGCACGCGGGTCACACGCTCACGCGGAGCGGCAACCTCAGGGGAAGGACGCTGTTTGGGTGACGATTTCAACAGCCGATGAGGAAAAGGCTCCTTCTTCACTGCGAGGTGTACTTGGTGGCTGCAGAGTGACATGCTGAAACCTCTCCAGACGGAAGAGTGAAGAAAGCCCGAAGAGGTCAAACAACAAACCTGAGAGTTTCTCAGTGAGCAGAATGTAACCTCGTCATTTAATAGTAACTTAAGAAGCCATGTATTACAATGTACTGTACGTGTCAGAAACAGTTGGCGTCACTTATTCTATTCTATTGCATTATTTTTATTCCCTAACTCACTCAGGTGTGTGCGCATCAGAGCTGCTCCAGGGCGCCACTGTCCCCATCACATGCATCCCATCGGAGGCCGTCAGCGACTGTCCGATTCTCCTGTTAGAAGCTGCATGAAGCAGGGGCCTGGGCACGTTCACTGCCATGTGCCCAGCCCCCGGCAGCTCCTTTCAGTGACTCCTCAGTTTCCCAACTGCGCCCAAAACCAACCGACTGCTTTCAAGAGGCTTCCGTGGGTGTTAGGGCCAATGCTCCCCCCGAGGTCCGGAAAGGACCTACAGGTGGTTCTACTTGAGGCGTTTCCCTTCAGCTCTGAAGCTGGAACCCTTTGGTCCAAGGAGAAAAGGACGTGTCTGTTGGCTGAGCCCTGGAGCAGAGCTCGAACGTCCCCACTGGGGAGGGAAGCAGGTCAGGTGGAGAAAGAAGAGGGAAGAGGAGGTGGGCCAGGCAAGACAAGTCTGATGACCAGCTTTCCTCCAACGTCACCGGCTTCTCTCAAGGTTCAAATAGATAAATAAACTTTAAAAAAGAAAAACCTTTATTTTGAGAGTGAGAGAGAGAGAGAGAGAGGGCGAGCACACACGAGCAGGTGAGGGACGCTGAGGTGGGGGGGTGGACAGAGAATGCCAAGCAGGCCCCAGCTTTCAGCGCAGAGCCTGACGCACAGCAGGAACCCACGAGCCACGAGATCGTGACCCAGATGGACAGAGTCAGATGCTCAACCAACCAAGACGCCCAGTCGCCCCAGAAAGGTTTTTCTTGTCCTACTTTTTTAACGCATGGAAGAAGCAAATAAATAGGAAACGAAATAATAAGAAGTATTACTAATTCATTAATATATTTTGTTAAACACTAAACTTACTCGAGTATCGACAGGAGACAGGTCTGGCAGACACTGCGGCCGTGGCACCCACGCGAGGCATGTCGCCAGCAGGATGGAGGCCGTCCACTTCAAACTGCCTCGGCGTGCTCCCTGCATCTACGAGAGGTGCAAACAAGCGTCCCACGAGCCCTCGGGAACCGCGGGAGGGAAGGCAGTGCGGCGCCTGGGACCACTCGCTCTGAAGCGTTCGGTCTCGGCCAGAGCAGCCGGGCCGGCTCTACAGAGTCTGCGTCACAGCCGCCTGCCCATGTGTTCACAGCTCCAAGTGTTCTGCGGTTTTCAAGAATTCCATTCATTCATAAAATCGATTGTGTCACCCAACAGGAACATCGACCGAGTCTAAGAACTCGCCCGGCTTGCTGATAGTTGTTTAAATTCGATTTAAAAAATCAATCATTTAACAAGCCTACCAAAGGGAGACACAGGGATTTTGCAACATTTACTAAGTCTTACCATTTAAATGTTCAAAACATTCTACTTCCACACTTAGCAATGAAGCTCATGAAACACGGTGACAGCTTACATACAAAGCTGTCCCAAGTGGGGCCATGGCCAGGACACCATTTCTAGGCTCTGAAGCTTGTAGTATTTTGCCTCCATTCTATAATTAAAAAATGGGCTTTCTAAATCTGAGGCGGTCAGTGGAATCCGTGTAATTGAAAGAAAAGTAACTTAGCATGTTTATATTCCGTAAAAGGGGAAAAAAACAAATTAAAAAAAATCATTTATTTTAAATCTGAGGCAATCCCAAACTTGGTAAACAGAGGTAAGGATTCATGTAGAGGCTTAGCTCCGACTCTGCAATTGTGAGCTAATCAGAAATGTTTAACGAATGGAACTCCGAACACACCCCCGAAAATCGTCACGATTTAAAAATGAAGCAATATGTCTGCATTTGTGGTTTTATCATAAAAACAAAATGTCCTAATCTAGAACTGCTTCGCTTTTTATGACGATGGACAGGTTTCACCAAAACCAAGCTTTCTGCATTCTGAACTTCTAAAAACCTGGACTCCTATTTGCACTTACATTCAAAAGATGTTCCAAATTCCTCATTGTCCTTAAAAGGTAGCTTGTCCGGATGTGAAAATTCTCTTTGGTCCTCCAGTTCCGTCTGTCTTTGATGAAGACTGGATTGGGAGAATAAAATTAAGGATGTCACGCTGAAGGAACTTTTGTAAAACCCAAGAGCACAGGACAGAAACTCTTTGGGACTCAAGAAAATGTGGCAGAAAAGCCATTTTTCCTGGGCTCACGGAGAACAAGGGCGACACTGCAGTGGGCACCCTCCATGCACCAGGCGTCCCTCGAAGCCGTTAACTGTTACTCTTCAGGACTCCCTCACGCTGTGAGGTAGGTGCTACCACCATTACCATGCTGTTCCTGGGAGGAGTTTACTTCTTCAAGAACCAGAAAACATTTTCGAAAAAGACAAACTGTGCACACCCCTAGCACGCGGTGGCTGACGATGGCATACCCGACCCCCCTGTGCACCGAAGGGCCCTCACTCGGCACACACGTCTTGCCTTTGTCCTTGGCTTTATTACAACAAAGAGGGATATAAACAACCATCGCACGCCTTAGGATCCTAGGAGGCGCATGTGCAGCTTTCATCTCTGTAGAGTGAAATGGAATCCACACGCAGAAGCCCAGGCTGGAGCCCAGAACTAAGGAGGCACAATCTCCTGCCATGGGGACCAGGCACCAACAGGGGTCCCACATGAGCCCCGAATCCCAGACTGAGCAACCCACCGCTCCTAAACACACCCGCCCGCTCCTGCCTTAGCAATCGTATCCTAGGTTCCACTACCAAGTTAGATTTTATTTCGATTATATACCAGTTGGAACTTCATGAGATCAGGAACAAGACAAGGATGTCCGCTCTTCCCACTCTGATTCAATACAGTACTGGAAGTTCTAGCCACAGCAATCAGGTAAGAAAAAGAGGCATCCATGGGGCGCCTGGGTGGCTCAGTCGGTTAAGTGCCCGACTTTGGCTCAGGTCATGATCTCATGGTTCCTGAGTTCGGGCCCCGGGTGGGGCTCTGTGCTGACAGCTCAGAGCCTAGAGCCTGCTTCGGATTCTGGGTCTCCCTCTCTCTCTGTCCCTCCCCCACTCGCATGCTGTCTCTCTCAAAAACAAACAAAACAAAGGCATCCACCTTGGAAAGGAAGACGTCAATGGTCACCCTCTGTAGATTACATAATCCTATACATAGAAAATCCTAAAGATTCCACCAAAAAACTATTACAATAACTGGATTCGGTGAAGTTGCAGGATACAAAAACTAATTCCCAAAAATCAGTTACATTTATGCATACTATTAATGAATTAGCAGAACAAGATTCATAGTTCCATTTACAATTGCATGAAAAATAATAAAATACCTAGAAATAAATTTAACCAAGGAGTCGAAAGACCCGTACTCGGAAAACTATAGAACACTGGTAATAGAAATTGAAGATGATACAAATAGACAGTTCGTGCTCACGGACTGTTAGAAGTAATATTGTTAAAATGGCCCTGCTACCCAAAGTAATCTACAGATTCAATGCAATCCCTATCGAAATATCAACAGCATTTTTAAAATAATTTTTTTAATGTTTATGTTTGAAAGACAGACACACACACACACACACACAGAATCCGAAGCAGGCTCCAGGCTCTGAGCTGTGTGCACAGAACCTGACACGGGGCTCCAACCCACAAACCGTGAGATCATGACCTGAGCTGAAGTCAGCCGCTCAACCGACTGAGCCGTCTAGGCGACCCCCCCCACAACAGCATTTTTAATAGAACTAGTAGTAAAGTTTGTATGCAACCACAAAACACCCCGAATAGCCACAGCCATCTTGAGAAAGAAGATCAATGCTGGAGGTATCGCCAATACCAGATTTCGAGATACGCTAGAAAGCTATAGTAATCAAAACCAGATGGTACTGACACAAAAACAGACACATACATCCATGAACCAGAACAGAGAACCCAGAAAGGAATTCACACTAATATGGCAAATTAACCTATGACATAGGAGGCAAGAACATACTATGGGGAAAAGACAGTCTCTTCAATAAATGGTGCTGGCAAAACTGGATAGCTACATGCAAAACAATGAAACAGGACCACTTTCTTACACCAAAGACAAAAATAAACTCAAAAGAGGTTAAAGACCTAAACGTGAGACCTGAATCCACAGAAATCCTAGAAGAGAACACAGCAGTCATTTCTGTGACATCGGCCTTAGCAACGTTTTCGTAGATAGGTCTCCCAAGGCAAAAGAAACAAAACCAAAAATAAACTATTGGGACTACACCAAAATAGAAAGGTTCCGCACAGCTAAATGAAACCACCGCCGAACAAAAAGGCAACCTACTGAATGGGAGAAAAGATCCGTAAACGATATATCCAATGCCAAGTTAAAGTCCAAAATACATAGGAGCGCCTGGGCGGCTCAGTCAGTTAAGTGTCAGACTCTTGCTTTTGGCTCAGATCATGATCTCACAGGCGTGAGATCAAGCCCTGTGTAGGGTTCTGCGCTGGGCGTGAAGCCTGCTTAAGATTCTCTCTCCCTCTTCTTCTGCCTCTCTCCCGCTTTTTCAAAAAAGAAAAAAACAAAATATGTAAAGATCTTAACACGACTCAACACCAATAATCCAATAATCCGACTGAAATGGCCAGAGTATCTAAAGAGACAGCTCCCAAAGACGACATCCAGACGGCCAACAAACACGTGAAAAGCTGCCCAACATCACTCATCATCAGGAAAATGCAAATTAAAACTATAAGGAGATATCATGTGACGTGTGTCAGAATGGCTAGAATCAAATAAACAAGAAGTACCAAGTGTTGGCGAGGATGTGGAGAGAAAGGAACCCTCCGGCACTGTTCGTGGGAAAGCAAACTGGTGCAGTGACTGTGAAAAGCAGTATGGAGCTTCCTCAAAAACTTAAAGAATTAACCACATCATCCAGTAATTCCACTATTGGGTATTTATACGAAGACGACGAAAATACTAATTTGAAAAGATGTATACACCCCTATATTTAGAGCAGCGTTATTTACAGTAGCCAAGATACAGACGCAACCCGAGTAACGACCGACAAATGGATAAAGAAGACGTGGTGTGTAGGGGTGCAGACACGCACATGTACATGATGGGACATTACTCGGGTATGAAAAAGGATAAGATTTTTGCCATTTGGAACAACGTGCATGGACCTGGAGAGTACTATGCTAAGTAAGTCAGACTGAGAAAGACAAATGCCCTATGATTTCACTTATATGTGGAATCTAAAAACCAAATGAATGAACAAATGAAAAGGAGAACGAGACCTATAAACACAGAAAACAAACTGACGGTTGCGAGAGGGAGTGGAGGAGTGGACAAAATAGGCGAAGGTGGGTGGGAGGGACAGGCTTCCACGGAGGAAATGAGTAAGCCACCGGAATGAAAGGCGCAGCACAGGGAATACGGTCAATGGGAGTGTCGTGGTGTTGCGTGGTGACAGGCGGTCGCTCCACCTGTGGGGGGCACGGCACAACATACAGAGTCAAATCACTATGCTGTACACCTGAAACTAACATCGCATGTCCACTAGACTCAGGTCCGAAATAAAAATTAGAACGTTATTTTTTAAATGCCAAAATATTTTTAAATGACTTTTTTTTAAACAATGTGTGAAACTGTTTTAAATTTTTTTAATTTTTATTTTTGAGAGAGATCGAGACACAGAGCATGAGCAGGGGAAGGGCGGAGAGAGAGGGAGACACAGAATCCAAAGCAGGCTCCAGGCTCCGAGGTGTCAGCGCAGGGCCCGACACCAGGCTGGAAGTCACAAACCGCGAGATCATGACCTGAGACGAAGTCGGATGCTTAACCTTAACCGACTGCGTCACCCAGGCGCTCCCACATTGTTTTAAATTTAAACTGAATTCGTTTTTGCAGATTTTGTACATTTGTTTTATCTTTATAAACCGAGTCTACTCTTGGAACTCTGAAGATGTTTTTTGATATCGTAGTATATTTTCTACACACCAAGCTTAGCAAACGAGTAGAAACTCCTTACTTGCTAAAAGGAGTATCTTCTCTATGTAGATAACTTAGAGGATTCTCAAAGATCATACGTCATCTTACAATCCGATTACGTGGTGTTTCTTATCACCAAAACCCCCAAGTCCAGCGCGAGAGCCCGTGCGGCCACCCGGACTCGGCGCGGCCGAGCGGAAGGCGGGATTACCTGGCCTGCTCTGGAGGGCTGGGCGGCACGTGGAGGGAAGGGCTGTGTCTGGACTCAGGGGGTGACGGCCGGGGCGCTCTGTCAGGACCAGGACTGCAGCCAGCAGCACGGGATCTGTCCACACCTAAGGGGCAAAAGGCGTGACTATTACAAATTGCAAGGAGAAGGTAGCAACGTGGTTTCTAAGAAGTTCTATTACCTTGAAAACGAACTCCATTATCCTTGCCAACAGTTGGGTAGAACACATAACTGATCCACAAAACTGACAACTCAAGCACCTAACTGCAGCAGTGACAATAAGACGTATGCAACTCACCAAAGGTAAACGGAAAGCCACCGTCACCCTCTGCACAGGCTGGAACGTGACACTACCCCACTACCTCCCTCAGCACCCCCGCCACATGGGGGAGACGTCACGTTAGCCGGGAAAGGCAGGCTGAGAGAGAGGACACGACTCCTGGAGCTCGGGCTCTGCGAGGCGAGGCTCCTGCTCCTTCCTGCCGTCCGGGCCTGCGCTCTAGCTCGGTTCAGAGGCCCTCTCGGGCCCGGAAGCTTCCACATGCAGAGCATCCCGCAACCCTCACCTTCTAGATACATTTTGCCAAGGAGGCTCCTTCTCGCCTTGGGCAGGGGAGTGGAGGAGAGGCGGCGGGAGGGGGTGCCCCTGCGTGACCGCGAGGCCGTGCTGCGCGGCTGCGCCTGCGAAGCGCCGCTCTTGTCCTCCTCAGGTGCGCCCGCCGGAGACTGCTCCGGGCCAGCCGCGTCCTCTGCGGAAGTCCGCCTTCCGGGGGAACTCGAAGTGGTGTTCTTGAGCGTTCCTGTCGAGGGCAGGGGCGGCAGGCTCTTGGTTGCTAAAGGCCTTTCTGTGAGGTGTGGATGAACTCTTCGATGGTAACTTCGGAAAGCTTTCTCCAAACGTTCGGCCTCTTGCTCTAGCTCTTTCACCCTTGCCTTGGTGTTGGCTACAAACTCAAGGTCAGAATCGGGGGAACTACTCTCCGTGCTCGCATGCGGGTAACTCGCGATCCCTGGCACCACCGTGCCCGCCATCAGCCTTTCCTGTCCGAAAGCATTTTTCAAAAAATCCTCACTTAGGTCGCCGTCGCGAGGCACCACCACGTCGCCACCCATTAATCCGCTGATGGAACGATCGAGCAGAGAATGCTTTGGGTTGCGGTACACCTCGTTCTCTAGGGCTGTGGGTTACAAAACGACCGCGTGAAAAAGGATGGGGAAAGGTGGACGATAGAGTTGAAAGAGATCGAGAGCATTATTTTGCAAAATGAAAATATTAAGGACAAACTTGCACATTCAGCAGTTTCTGAAGCTGCAGTCATGATCGACATTATCAAGAGCTTACACGTACCAGCACTGGCTTCACAGGCCTTCTTTCCGAACGCGGATTATCTCACAATCCATTATGCACAACCTCAAAATCCAGAAAGCTCTGACAACTGAAAACACACTCCTCATTTATTTGGTGGCAAAGCCCAACCAGACCTCGAATCATTTGGTTGAACAACTTGACGTGAACGGACATAAACCCATTTATGATCTTTGTTTATTCCACCTAGCGTGAATATTTAGACAGCTGACTGCAAAATCATGAATGAGCGTCACTGCGGGATGCCACCCGGAACCTCCAGCGCTGTGACAGAACGCAGCAGCCGTGGCGCATGGTCCAAGGTTCCCATCAGGGAACGAGGAGCCGCAGTCAGCACAGGGCTGCGGGCGGAGCTCGCCGGCTGCTCCGTCTTATGAGAGAGTGACGAGGGGGGTGACGCTTACAGGCCGGCCCACGCGGGGAGCACGGCCTGGCACCGCCCGCATTTCCCAGCACCACGCCGGGACCCGGGACGGCTGCCTCCCCTGCGGGACAGGAGCTTGCGACGTGCAGTGCCCGTGTTCAAAAGGTTCCACCTTCTTGAACTATTTTTCGGGAATATGAGGTCACAGGAACTTCAGCTGGGGGGCGGTTCGGGAGACAGAACTCTCGAGAGAAGATGAGGAATGGGGAGAGTAGAAGTGAGTCCAGAGAAAACCAGGGTGGGGAGAAAGGAGCAAGTGCCTGACAGGACAGAGCGCAGGTGGGGACTGACTGAGGGAGGTTCAGAACAAAGTGAGAACCCACGCCAGCCTCGAACACGGAGGAACTGGCTCGGTGCTGGAAAGCAGCTAAAGAAGGAACGTAAGCCGCGGTGGTGCCCGTCGGGAGGTGTTAGAGGGTCAGAAGGAGCAGACAGCACCCGAGGCAGTGAGACCCGAGGAATGCGACGACGGCAGGGACCGTACCCGCAGCCTGCGGTGTCCCAGGCACTGCACAGGCGCCCGCCTCGCTTCCCCTCCATTCACGTGGCACGGTACGTATTATCAGCCCTGTTAAGGAGGCGGCAACTGAGGCCCAGGGAAGTTCAAAGGATGGTGCCGCCAAAGGTCAAAAGACAAGTTCAAAATTGAGATCCGAAAACCAAGACCGTTTTGTGATTCGGCTAGCAGCAGTGCGGTTTGCTTGGTCCCCCTGCTTCTCCCACACACTCCTCTGTCCAGGAACGCTGTCAAACCACTGAAGCATCAGCTGCTCTTAGTGTCAGGGGAACAAAGGAAAAAGCCTAGGTTCACGATGAATTTGCGGATGCCTGTGTCACTACTGCACCCTTCCTACTCAGGGCAGGAGGCTCTCCCCAAGCTGTGGGGCATCCGTGAAGGCAGGCCACTTGAGCCGATGACCTGGCTGGTATTTCTAAAACGGACAGGAGTGTTACTTCTAAGATGGGACCTATTTCTATAGCTTTCCCCTACTATGAGAATTACTACAACTTCGCTGAATAATCATCATTACGGTTTCCCCAGGCATCAGAAGCTGCTTGAGCTCGTTCCTGGCCTCCCTCCCTCCCTCCCTCCCTCCCTCCCTCTCACACACACACAGTGTCAGAAGGTCTCTAACCTGTCTGCGTTTGTTTCAGTTGCAGTTTCAAGTCGGCAACCTGTGTAGTTAACCTCTTTACAGAAGCCTCGTAATCGAGTATCTGGGCCTTCAGCTGTGCAGAATGTTCGACCTGCAAAGATTTAGAAAAGAGAAAGAAATCAATGGAAAACAAATCACAGCTTACTCCAAAAGGAACAATTCTCTCATCGGGCTGATTTTCTTTGCCAATTTTCCCAACTCTCAGCAGCCTGACACCCGTCGCCCCCGGGCTCCCTATGAAACGACAACAGAATCCACTATCAAGTTCTCCAGCTCCTTTTTCACTCGTCTCGGACAGCGACTCCGGGATAGGAGGCAGGCCTCAGACAGAGAGCATGGATACCGTTGAGTCACAGGGGCACAATCAAGAGATACTTTTACCAGTGGGTCATGAGGACTTGGAACACTGTGTGTTTAGGGGAGTTTACGTGCCTCTCGGTTTGATTCCTATGGGGAATATGAGGTCACACGATAGCTCGCGAGTTTTCTCAGAGGAGAAAGAACACTGGGGGAGTAGGGAGCATACCGGGGCTCATTTCTGACGCTGCTGTCTGATTTATGCCGGCGTGGCGTACCCCGAGTCTCTGGGCGCGCGGAGCAGACCACTCAGACGCCTGCGTGAGGGAAGAGCTATACTCACTTCACTTTGCAGCCGCTTCTGCAGGGCCTGCTTGTGGGTCTCAAACTCTTCATGCTCAAATGCGATAACGTTTTCTGCTTTCTTTAGTTCTTTCTGAAAAGCCAACAGCTCTGGAGATGGCTGAGCCAGGTCTGTGAAGGTAACAAACACTGCTTGTCACCTACCTCCAAAGTTTTCTCATTTCGCCTAACGAAAGCGGCTCAAGAGACTTTACATCGTTCTTTCCCTTCTCTGTACGCGATTAACATTATTGTGGTAAGGAGACTAAGAGCAATCCTGACTCACAGACTTCAGAACTAAAGAATTACTTTTTAAAAATTTTTTTAAGTTTATTTTATTTGAGGGGGGGAGGGAAAGAAAAAGAGAGCGAGCGCATGCACGAAGGAACAGAGAGAGAGAGAGAGAGAGAGAGAATCCCAAACAGGCTCCACACTGTCACCTCAGAGCCCAATGCGGGGCTCAAACTCATGAACTGCAAGATCATGACCTGAGCCAAAATCAAGAGTTAGTCGCTCAACCGACGGAGCCACCCGGGCGCCCCAGAACCAAAGAATTTAATGCGTGTGACTGCACACTTTATGACTCTCCAGGGCTCTACCCCTAAGAAACGAATTCTTTCAAATCCGGAATCAACGTGAAAGCGTCGCTCTGCTGTACCACACACAGAAGACACAGGACGAACCTCTGTCAGAACCTGCCAACGACCGCCCCCCGAGGTCCAATCCGACCTGCGTATCTGTCGGCGGCACTCAGGGTGCAGGCAGAAAGCAGGTGGTGTCCCCAATTCGGGTCATCGGAAGACCGTTTAATAAAGAGAGACTCACGCCAGGAAGCCACAAAGCAGGATGTGGTTCCCTGGGCTAGTACTGGGCCGAGGGTCAGGAGGGGAGGAATTCCCACAGGTGGAGAGCGCAAGCAGGCACAGAGCGCTGAGGAGCACAGGGCTCCTGCCTGGCTGAGGCGCAGGACTACCGCGCAGGAGGAGATGGGGATGGGATCACGGCCACCTCGACCTCACTCTTCCCTCCTCCAAGTCCCAGAGTGTGTCCCCACAGGCCGAACCCGACCAGCAGTCAGAGGGAAGGGGAGACAAGGACTGGCCAGAGAGGCACATTTATGCAGTTGACAACTTCTTCTCAGTGACACGCTTTCATGGTGGCAAGTGAAAAGAAAGTACCTGAAATCCAAGAATCATAATTGTATCAAAGCTTCCCAACCGAAGCCTCTCTTACAGGAAGAGCCGTTTCAGAATACTGAGCCAGTATCGATCACAAAGCCACGCCACTCAGGAAATAAGACGAGACTTACGGTGTAGGAGACGCGAGTTCTCATTTCTGGTCTCTTCCAGCTGTTGTTTAAGTAACTTATTTTGCGCCTGAAGCTCCAGTTTCTCTTCTTTCAGTAGCGAATAGTCACTCGTCTCTTTCACCTTTTCATTCAGCAGGTGGTTTTCCTTGGTTATTGCCAAAGACTGGGCTCTGACAGACTCTAACTCGAGCTGGAATTGAAACAGAAACACTGGTGTGTGCGCCGTGACTTTGCGGGCCTGCCTAAGTAAAGGCTGCCAGGCTGCCAGGCTGCCTGAGGCTGGGTGCCACGATTTAATGAAGGTCCTCTGACCCAAGTCTGTCTCTCTGCAAGGAGACCGGAACCACAACAGAAGTCACCTCTTGCCCCAGAGCTGGGGCAGAGGGGAGCTCATCCGACCGCACCTGTGCACAAGCCGGCCCTTCCCAGCTAGTGCTTCTGACTATCCCCCCCCGTTTTCCAGATGCAGCTCAGGGCCCAAAAAAGCAACCCCAGGTTGCAGCAACACATTTCTTAAATATAAACGGGGGGAGATCTCACTAGAGCGCTGTGGGATGCTTTCCTCTCTCAGTACAAGTCAGCTCAAGCGTGATTACAGAGGCCTACAGAGTCCTGTAAGTAAGTCCTTACAAAATACGTCTGGGCGCGAAATGCTACAAAGACGTGCTACAAAAATATGCTCTGTGCACACAATTGAAGTGCCTCCGGCTCCAGCTCTGCCCTTCAGAAGGCACGCTAGGTTTTTTAAGGTTTATTTATTTTTGAGAGAGAGAGAGAGAGAGGCAGAGAGAGAGGGGGAGACACAGAATCCGAAGCAGGCTCCAGGCTGTCAGCACAGAGCCCGACGCGAGGCTCCAACTCACGAACTGTGAGATCATGACCTGAACCGAAGTCCGAGGCTTTACGGACTGAGCCACCCAGGTGCCTCGCAAACACACAAATTAATATAAGTCACGTGACAGTGGCACGGGCAAAGTGCATCTCCTCTTGTTTTAAGCTGTGAGATCCTGACATCCTGACGGCAATTTTTACCCGCCCTGGACGGGAAGGGAGAAGAGGCTGAGGAAGAAGCCAGTGTGTACGAGCCACGTGCTACGCACATAACTCGGCGCACCGAACTCCCTGCACAACCACGGCACGGTGCGAACAGCCCGGAGTTTACAGACGAGGAACTCGGGGTCGCAGAGCTTGCCCAAAGGCGCACAAGCAGAAAGGGAGAGACACAGGATTCAGGCAGGAATCTAGGCCCCAGAAGACATCCTCTGTGCTTCCCCAGGAGACTCAGACGGAAACGAGGAACCACCGAGGGTACTGAAGCACAGCTGTCACCTTTAGTCACACAGTAACAAGTCCCAACACATCAATGGGGTAACTTAAGATAAATTACGTAGGACTAAAGCTCAAGTTTCATGTATTGTCTAATGTCGATTTCAAAACAAAAGACTAATTACCTCAAGCTCTTTGACACGATTTACAGAATGAATGAGTTCTTCCTTTTTTGAATTTATAGCTGTGAGTTCCTCTTGCAAATGTATGGTCTTTTCTGAAAGAAAGAGTGAACCAATTAACATCATCGTGTTTTCCTAGTGAACACAAAAGTCATTTAACAGCTGATGGCTACTACGCCAGACCTAACGACTATTCTTTCATTATCCGAATAGCAGATATCAAGGTCAAAACAAATCAGCAGGCAATTAAGATATAAGCCCCATTACTCAACAGGTGACGGGAAGTGGCGAGCCTCGTCCTGCTGCACACAAGTCACCACGTACACCATCAGCTTTGAGCACAGGGCCCGCACGCCGACAGGTCGGAATCTCCTTAAGACAGAAGTTTGTTGTGGTTTTGTACTTACTATTTTGTCATTTTCACTTCATCTACCATGGTCTATGGAGATGTATCGTCAAAACTCTACCTTGCCGATTATGTGACGGCATGGACACCTAGGGAGGTACTGGCCTCCACAAGCTAGCTGCGGAGGAGCAGACGTACACCGGGTGACCCGGTCGGCCAGGGTCAAGTACCTAGCCCTGGTTCACTCCCCAGAGTGCATCTGAAATTACCGCTGTAAGTTTAACTTCTTGTCATCGACTAATTCTTAAATATATATTAAAATGTCAAATGTCTCAAAGACTAAAAAATTATCCAACTTTCCTACTCTTAGGCTGATGTATATAAGAATTTGAGAGATTATATGTCAAGTAGGGGCGCCTGGGTCACTCAGTTGGTTAAGCATCCAACTCTTGGTTTCGGGTCAGATCATGATCTCACGGTTCCATGAGTTCGAGTCCCACATCAGGCTCCACACTGATGGTGCGGAGCCTACTTGGGATTCTCGCTCTCAAAATAAAAAAATAAACTTAAAATAAAAAAAGATTCTATGTCAAGTGAAAGTATCACGGAGTGTAAGAATACATTACACGTAAAAGGAATAAACTAGATCACAGGGACAGAGAAGTTAAAATTTTCCTGAAGTGAAAAATGGAGTGTCTCATGGCTAAGAGTAGTATCTACCGGATGGCAAAAAAGTCGCTGCCACCTTCTTGATGACCACATCTATCAAAATACACTGAAATAAAGTTGGATAAAATACTGCTGGTAAATCACTAAGCTTTACGAATATACAAAAGGTTAAACATGAAGGTTCACAAAAATGTAGTAAAAACCAGTATTTTTTTTATTTGGTAAAATTAACAAAAACAGGTACTTTTTGCAGTAACACAAAGCGTAAGCGATGGCTTTTTTAGAATGTGGAACAGGCACTGGGAAGCTAACACCTATGTCGGCGCGGAAACATACGGCTTGCCCCCAGTCACCTTTATTCTTCCTTTCGTCTTCTATCAGCCTGTTAGTTCTAGCGATATAGTCGTCCCTGAGTTCAAGTTGATACCTGCAAGTCAGAAAAACTAAAAATGAGCTCCTCGTCACTCTCCCGGAGGGACTCCTGTCAGTACGCGAGCCATCTATGGCACCGGGGCCTCGAAGGGCAGTGAACGTGACCACGCGGAAACCTCAGGCTCTCTCAAGACGAAAGCCAGGGATCTGAATTCTGAACACGAAAGGTCCGCAGAACTCTGCTGCGATCCTGTAGATTCGGTCCCCGAACTCAAACACACCAAATGAAGGGTCCTGTTGTTGTGAGGTCACCGAGAGCAATTATTTCTCCACTGGTCTCGACTGATACCAAGAAGTAAATGAAGTTAAACTTCTGGTGTGCATGAAAGACTCTGAACCCCAAATGCCAGCCAAGTCGATCACTTGCAATTCACCTGTCCCATACCCCCTCCCTAAGGGGAGAACCTTTGCCCTTAGCGGCCGAGCGCAGTCCTGAGAGCCAACTGCCAACAGCATTAGATCTGAATTAGAGAAACCCCCAGGCGCATCTCACAGGGCTTCGGCCACCTCTGCCAGCTGTTACCAGCTGACTTTCTGGTTCAGAGGGCAGGGAAAGCAGAGACAGTTACTCCCATCAAGTCCTCCCAACTTCAACACTTGCTGAAGCCACAGGAAGCCGCGCAAGGCCAGAGAAATGATACTCAACAGTTTGCTGTATCCATGGCTACGCCAAGTTCACATACACATTTCTCATTTATTCCTCACCATTTAACAACTAGAGCTATTTCAGTGTTCACTAGCATGGTAGGAGTGGACGTAAGATATGTGCATAAAATCCATGGTTTCAAAACTGATACAATGAAAACAGTGCTACTTTTCTAACAGAGTTTTTTTAAACCATAACCTCCAGGGGCGCTTGGGTGGCTCAGTCGGTTGAGCGTCCGACTTCGGCTCAAGTCATGGTCTTGTGGTTCGTGAGTTTGAGCCCCGTGTCGGGCTCTGTGCTGACAGCTCAAGGCCTGGAGCCTGCTTCTGATTCTCTCTCTCTCTCTGCCCCTCCCCAGCTCATGTTCTCTCTCTCAAAAATAAATAAAAACATTAAAAAAAAAAAAAAAAAGAATAGCCTCCAGAAACCTTTGCAGGGACTATGCAATGGCCTATCAATGACCAATTATGACCAAGGCAATAACAATGAGGCCAATGATTAAGAAATACCCAGAGGAGCCGAGTCGAGTCCTCTCTTCACTATACATGCGCTTACTCAGTATTAACTGAGCGCTCGCGTGCCAGACGCCATACCGTGCACTAGAAAGTTACTATATGGGCTTAATGTCTTTGCACGAAGAGGTTATTCACCAGGACACAAAATTCAGGCTACAGGAAAGCCACAGAGACCACTGTTGTCCATATTCTCCTTTCCTATACTGTTTTTTGCGTCATAGAATTAACTGGCTTTTTTTTTTTTTTTTTTTGGATTCTGACTTTGCAGAACCTAGAAGGAATTACAAGGCACATGTTCACTGACAAATATGATCACGAGTAAGAAGACCAATGTATAAATCGTTAGCCCCATCTTAGTGCCAGTATAAGATAACAGGAAGAGATTTTAGGGGCGCCTGGGTGGCTCAGTCGGTTAAGCGTCCGACTCTGGCTCAGGTCATGATCTCACGGTTTGTGGGTTCGAGCCCCACGTCGGGCTCTGTGCTGACAGCTCAGAGCCTAGAGCCTGGAGCCTGCTCTGAGATTCTGTCTCCCTCTGTCTGCCCCTCTCTCGCTCACTCGTTCACGTTTTCTCTCAAAAGTAAATATTAGGGGCGCCTGGGTGGCTCAGTCAGTTGAGCGTCCGACTTCGGCTCAGGTCATGATCTCGCGGTCTGGGAGTTCAAGCCCTTCGTCGGGCTCTGTGCTGACAGCTTGGAGCCTGCTTCGGATTCTGGGTCTCCCCCTCTCTCTGCCCCTCCTCCTGCCTGCACTCTGTCTCGCTCTCTCAAAACTAAATGAATTTTTTTTTAAATGAGCAGAGGCTGCTATTCTCTATATGTACCTTTTTAAACCCATCTCAAACACTCAGGGGAAAGGCTGGACTACCAATGAAAACAGATTTTTTTCAACACCCAATTTTGCCATCAAGCGTCGGCCCTATCTACTTCATCAGCGTTGCCATGTTCCCGGCAACTTAATTCAAACACATGATTCCTTTAACAATGCCAAGCAATTACTTGAGAAGCTCATTCTTGAGCTTTTGGTAATAGGTCTCCTCAATACTCTGGACATTCAGCTCCCGTTTCCTAAGTTCGTCAGTTGCGCTTTTAGTTTTTTCTTCTTGTAGCCTCTGAGCCCTGAAATTAGCAAAAAAAGAGAAAGAAAGCACATGAGAAAACCACAACATCTGAAGTAACAAATTTAGAGGGAAAAAAGGACATGTGTTTTTAGCTCCACAGAGTAAAACCATAACATGGCTCCACAGCCGGGAAGTGAATGGAAAGAGCCAGAAGTCCATTTACTCTACGAACCGACATAGTTCATAAACTAGCAAATAGACTTATATGGCGGCACCTGGCTAAGGGGAGTGTGAATGTGTCAAGACCACAGTGGTTTCTTACTTTTCTACACCCACACTCAATAAAGGGGTACAGGGGATAAATGGCGATAATCAACTGAGGGGTGAAAGAATCATGTTTTTAGTTACAAAGCCAACTTTAGTGTACCTTACATGTTTGTTTCTTCTAGACTATTATTTTTAACTGTGAGACTTAACTGATTGGTCCCTAAGAACTGGAGGCAGAAGATTCGTTTTTGGCATTTACTTATTTTTAATAATTTATTGTCTAATTGGATTCCATACAACACCCAGTGCTCATCCCAACAAGTGCCCTCCTCGATGCCCGTCACCCACTCTCCCCTCTTCTATACCCATCAACCCTCAGTTTGTTCTTAGTATTTAAGAGTCTCTTATGTTTTGTCTCCCTCCCTCTCTGTGGTTTTTTTTCTTTCCCCTCTTCCCCTCCCCCATGGTCTTCTGCTAAGTCTTTCAAAATCCACCTATGCGTGGAAACCTATGGTATCTGTCTTTCTCTGACTTATTTCACTCAGCATAATATCCTCCAGTTCCATCCATGTTGCCACACATGGCCAGATTTCATTCTTTCTCATTGCTGCATAGTATTCCATTGTGTATATATACACACACACATATATATACACATACATACATATATATATATATACACACACACACACACCACATCTTCTTTATCCATTCATCAGTTGGTGGACACTTAGTCTCTTTCCATGATTTGGCTATTGTTGAAAGTGCTGCTATGAACATCGGGGTACACGTGCCCCTATGCATCAGCACTCCTGTATCTCTTGGGTAAACTCCTAGCAGTGCTATTGCTGGGTCATAGGGTAGCTCTATTTCATTTGGGGCATTTAATAATCGATCAACTGAAGATGCCAATAACAAAAGATGGGACCATGAGAACCTCCAAATCCAAACGATGGATGGATTTTCATGGGGAGACCTTCCACCACCTACAAAACCTCCAGATCCAGGAATCAGGTTCATAGGCATTTAGACCAAACGACAGGGATATGAGGGTTCCCAGCCAAGGATAAAGGCTTTGGGTTAGAGCTCCTTCTGGCGCCTCATCTGTAAAGCCAAGGAGGAGGAAGAACATTGACTTCGTTTAATGAGCTTAGAAGGGAGAAGCAGGGGAAGTGGAGGTAAAGAAGTGATTATACAATCATGATTACAGATTCCAGAATCTGCCCAAACTGTGTGCCTTTTCTCTTCTCTCACATTATCAAATTGCCGCTTGAAGCCAGAGAGGAAGGAAAACATAACATGGGAGACTCTCAAAGACTAAGAACAAACTGAGGGGAGACGGGGGTGTGGGAGGGGGAAGAGTGGGTGATGGGCACAGAGGAGGGCACTTATTGGGATTATCACGGGGTGTTGTATGGAAACCAAACTGACAATAAATTATTCAAAAAAAAAAACTGCCACTTGAGGATTTCCAAAAGGAGAGTAAGGTAGGCAGAAGAAATCAAATGAACAGAACCTCTGTAAATGAAAAAAACCTTAATAAAGACAGAAACAAACTCTTGAATAAAATAGGATTCCTGGAGTATCTATGAGTGTCAAGATCCTAAATGGGAAAGAAAGCTTAATTCCACCAACTACATACTGGTGAGCTCGCTCTTAATCCCAGGTAAAATTTGAAGGGTGATACATCTGTGAGCACTCAGTGAAAGCAACACGCACACCAGGAGAAACGGTCTCACCCAGGGGCGCCTGGGCGGCTCAATCAGTTAACCGTCTGTCAGGTCGTGATCGTGCGGTTCACGACTCCGAGCCCCGTGTCAGGGTCTGTGCTGACAGCTCAGAGCCTGCTTCGGATTCTGTCTCCCCCTCCCCCACTTGTATTGTCTCTCTCTAAAAAAAAAAAAAAAAAAAAAAAAGTTTCACCCGGTACGAGTGAGTCAGTACGAGTCAAGTCAGAGCCACCCTCTTTCCCCTCTCCTGACAGCAGAGCAGGGAAGGGTGACAAGTCTGGGTGTCTGGAGTTCAGTTACTGTGCACACGTGCAGCTACTGGATCTGAACAGCTGGACGTACATGAGAAGCATGGGATTTGTTCAAGCATTATCAGCTTCTTCGAGTCACGTGTGTAGTCTTACTGTAGCCCAATGACGGTGTCTCATTCTGCTTTTCATCCTAACGCCTAATATTTCGTAAGTGAAACCCTAGTCTTTCTCTTAATTTGTGCCTTTTAAAACGAGGTGTTATCACCTTTACCACTGGAAACTCTCCGTGGCAATTAACACCAGATCATTAAGACATGTATTTAGTTCTTCTGAACCTTCTTCATTCCGATTATCTGAAACGAACACATTACTCACAATTCGAAAGCTTCGATTCTTTGCTTCAGCTCTGCTTCTCTGCCTCTAAGCACATCTATATCTTTCAGTAGAAGCTGTCTCTGAGCATAAATCTCCTTGGTTTCGATCTGTGTACGAAAGCAGTAGTTTTCAGCAAGCAAGCTAAAGATGACACAACAGATCTGAATATACTGCTTCCTCAATTCCAGAGAACCAAATACAGACATTTAGGGTTACAATTTCACTTTCAAGAGCCTCCAGTTCAAGGTACTCTTTCTGCCTATTTAGTTACCCGATCAGGTATTCCCTCATTCAATGACTGCTCAACTCCATTATCTTCTATTCCTACCATCGCTGGTCTCTGTAGTCTACCTAACGGACATCTCTCAGCACTTAACATCTGGACGGGGGCTTCAGCAAGAAAATGACATAAAATGTGCACGTAGCAGTAACGCTTCACCAGAATAGAATTCCCCTGGTTCTGTCGTTACCTCAAAGTCTCAGTTCACAGGTCATTCTGACTCGGGGTTAGCAAGCTGAACGAATGGGCCACAGTTCCATTCGTGTGTTTGCTGAGCGAGGACTCACGGAGTACCTGGCCTATGTCAAACAGCACATTCGGAGCTAGAGAAAGGTGAACGGATATAGTTTCCCTCTTTACAAAATTCCGTGTAAGTCAGGGAGAGAAAAATGATCGCACTGTGATGTGATGATTTTATAACCAAGATACATCAAGACTCTGTGGCAGGATCAGCACCTGACTAAGAGTCAGGGAAGGCCTCACAAGGAAGTGAGGCACAAGCTGGATTCTGAAGGCCAAGAGAGTTTCATCAGGGGCACAAGAAGGGCATTGCAGGTGGTGGACTAACGACGTGATGCTTGACATGAGGACGGCCATCTTCTCCAGAGCCTTCCGAGAACCAGTGAACTCCGTGAATATCCTGGTCTGGTAACTGGTCTGAGCTAGTCAGTCACCGGTCTTGAGGATGGGGTTGTTAATGTAAACATAATCCAATCATCTCAAAGCCAGTAGGGCCAACATCTATTTTTCTAAGAGCCCATCAGCAGAAATGTACGCAAAATTGTATGAAATGCCTGGGTCTTTCTGAGAAGCCCTAAAGCAAGGGTGGGTGCTGGGAGGGAGCCCTTCTACTTTCAAGGTCTCCGCACAGCAGCGGTTCGGGCTGGACGCATGAAACGGCGTCCCGAATCCAGGCTGCTCCAAGACAGCCCCTTGGGAAAGGAACCAGTCTTTCCTGAAGTGGTGAACCCCATCCTTCCTGCCACTCCTCAACCTTTCCGCCTCCTGTCCAGTCCCTTTCCGGGAGAGAGCAAACGGCCATCTTTCGCAATCCTAGACTCCGCCGCTCCAGGGGCCCTCCCCGCTTCGATCCAAGGGCAGCGCGCTGCATTGTTTCCAGTCTTCACGCAACACCTCAACCCGCAGCCCTGTCCTCTGGGCCCGTGCGTACTCTGCTGCCCATCACTGCCCTAACACCTTGTTCTGGATGCCTCAAAGACTGCCACACAGCCCTGTCTTCTCTCCTGGGTTAGCAGCCACCCACGGTCCCCTTTCGCCACCCCACTGAACCCCAACGTCCGCAATTAAACAGGCTGCCCTTCTCAAGCCAAGTAAACCCAGCTCTGTAAGGTCCACTCCCCAAGCGCCTCGATCTTCTGTCCCTCGCGAACCTTACAGACCATACCACACACAACCACCGCCTACAGGCACTCGGCTCGGTCCACTGCGGTTGCGGGCTGCCCATGTCAGCCAGGTCCTCCGCACAGCTCCGTCAGTCCCGTCTGCTTCGGAGGGCTGCTCTGCCCCTACCCCCATATGCTGCCGTTCCACACCGCTGAGCCTCTCCTCGAGGCTGCTCCCCGCCCTCCGATCTGCCCGAGAGGATGGAGCGTGTTCAGCGGGAGTTTCTCCCGCTCCCAACGTGGATGCTCGCACCCGCAGTCCCTTCCTCCCAGCACTCTTGGGGGGTCAAGTCTCCACATCCTTTTCAAGGCCGATCTTTTCACTTTTGCTCTTGATCCCCGTCCCTCGTACTCCTGTAGGGCTTGGTCTTGGCTAACCGAATGTCCCAACCCACTCTAGGGCCTGAAACACAGCCGCAGGAAACAGACACCCGGTAAATAATTTTAAAATCTTACCTCTTGGTGCTTCTGAATTCTCTCAAGAGCCAACTTTTCCCGAGAAATGAGGGCTTCAGATTTTGCTTGACAAGCTCTCTCCAATTCGTTCCGGAACTCAGCTAATTCCCTCTCAGACCTTCTTTTCTCTTCCATTTTAATTTTTGCTATTTCAGTATCTTTAAAATACTTAAACTGCCAATTGAACACCAATTATTATAAATACCAAAACTATACTAAAAAAGTAACTTTTCTCTTCATGGTTAAGTTTAACACTAACACTAAATATATTTACTGTAACTCATCTTTAGTTTCATCTCATTCACTGTACCTACTGTAGGATTCACTCAAAAGGCATAAAAAAATAACATCAGTTGAAAAGAAAAATCATACAGGCAACAGTTTATCACATTCATTAATAAAGATTCTATTTTTCCCCCTATACCTAAGATTAAGACATCAAGAGACGCCTGGGTGGCTCAGTTGTTTAAACATCTGACTCTTGATTTCGGCTCAGTTCACGATCTCATGATTCGTGAGTTCAAGCCCCGAGTCGGGCTCTGTGCGACAGCATGGAGTCTGCTTGGGATTCTCTCTTGTCCTCTCTCTGTCCCTCCCCTGCTTACGCTTGCTCTCAAAATAAACGAACTTAGAACAAAAAAAAGACATTCAAGACCAGCAAAGCAACATGATACAGCTTACCTTTTGACACATTTCTGCCCGAAGCTGCTGTTCTATTTCTCTCTTATATTCATTTAACTTTATTTCTAAGGATTCTAACTTTGGACAGTGAGGGTAAGCATCTGCAAACTGATCGTCAATAAGCTGAAGTTTCTCTGCTGTTAAAAACAACACAGGAAATTAGGATAGGGAACTGCAGTCAGGTGAGCAAGAGGCTGGAGCTCTGTTCAGAAGCAAAGAGCATACTTAGGGGAGACTGTAGGGATCCCTAAAATTTACTTTGAAACACCACAGAAATAAGATGGATTAATGGATGGGACAGATAAGCGATCAGCAAGTAGAATACCAATTTACCGGGAGAGTGTAGGTATACACGTGTTCACTGTACAACCATTTCAACCATTCCTAACGTTGGACATTTTCATCCTCCAGTGTCAGGGGAAAAGAAAGCAAAGAGTGCAATTTAAGTCAGAAAACACTGGCATCTCTTTCCAGTCCCAAAGTGCCAGCCAATAGAGAGTGCTTCTATTGGACTTTGGTTAAAGTCCACTCATGTGTTCAAAACACCGACCTTAAAGTAAATCACAGATCATGTATTTTGACTCCTCTGCCTTTCAGAGAAGGAAACGGATGCCCCACACAGTTCAAGTGAGTCCTGGAGGGCTAAGCAACCGTGTACGGGCCTGACCAGGACTGCAGCCAGGTCTGCTGATGGTCTCTCTTTCTAGTGCTCTCTCCAGGAGACCCACAGCCCCCACGACAGCTGCGGATCAGCGTCAACCACGTGGCCAAATGCAAACTTGGACCTACAGGAGGAGCTCAATCATGGCGACCACCAACACCCGCCGAAAAGGATGCACCCGAAAAAGCAGTAGTTTCAAAGACTGGCAGTATCCATCTCTTCAGAGAACTTTCCAGAGGTTTTCCATTTACTTTTCTGGATTTTCCAAATGCATTACAACTGTGCTGTCCAATACAGGACTCTCTAGCCACAGGCGGCCCTCGAGTAGGTTAAACGTGACCAGTTCCAATTGAGAGGTGCTCAAAGTGTAAAAGATGCACCAGGTTTCAAGGACGGAGTATAGAAATTATATGTAAAATAATTTCGTTAATGTTTTCTATATTGATTACATATTGGAATATTTCAGAAATACTAGGTTAAGTAAAATATATTAAAACAAATTCACCTGTTCCCCCACCACCCCTCCACTAGAAAATTACCAATTACACATGTGGCTCCTGCTACCGGACAGCACTGCTCTAGAATAAGCATGTGCCACGTTCCCAGCAGAATGAAACCTAGGCCAACATAAAGGCCTCACCATCCAGTTTAGCTTTTAGAAGTCAGAGACTTCTCTTCTTACAGGTTAGAGGTACTATTACTCCTTAAGACTCAGGAGGGGCCAAGAAACCGATTAATCACATCGCTTTAGAAAATTTGGACTCTAGGGCCACCTGGGTGGCTCAGTCGGTTAAGCGTGCAACTTCGGCTCAGGTCATGATCTCCCGGTTTGTGAGTTTGAGCCCCGCGTCGGGCTCTGTGCGGACAGCTCAGAGCCTGGAGCCTGCTTCGGGTTCTGTGTCTCCCTCTCTCTCTCTGCCCCTCTTCTGTTCATGCTCTCTCTCGTGCGTGCGGGCTCTCTCTCAAAAATAAGCATTTTTATAAAAATTTAAAAAAAAAAAGAAAATTTGGAGTCTACTATCAGTTCTGACCCAGACTAGGTGTTTCCAAGCTGCTCTTCCTCTGGGGACCCCCATTTCCTCAGCTCTACACTGAGGTGAAATGCCACTAACTTCTCTAGTCCTCGGCCACGCGAGCAGGCGAGGATCTCCTCACTCAGCGGCTGGTAACTCAAGTTAGAGGAGACGTAGGGAAGAACCTCCCAGTTAGGAGAGGTCGAACCCCACACACAAAGAAGAACGCGAGCCTGCGGAGAGGGGAGGGCGCGGCGCTGGCAAGCAGCCCTGGTCGCATCCCACGAGGGCTCCAGAGGCGGCGGGCGCCTGTGCCCCCTGCAGGTTCCCTCCGCCCAGGCCGGGAGCAGACACCCAGTCCGGCCCATCAGGTGACTTCCTTCATTTGAGGAGGAAACAGAAAAATTCAAATTCTGAAAGAAAGCTCCAGTTACCAAGTGAGTCTGTGCTAGGAAGTGCTGAGGCCGTCTGAGTTCCCGCGTCGCAGCTCGCTCTGGACTGATGATACGCTGCCATTTCTCTTAAAAACTGCACGAGAAAACCTAGAAGACACAAAGCGCGTCGTACAGTTTCGCCACGTAACTTTTTTCATTCAACCATTTTGTTAACTGTGCCTATGATCTCGATCTTTAAACACTGTCCTTTCTAACATTCTAGATCTTGTAAGAATAATATCTAAGGAACGGCCTTTGCAAACATGGCACAAAACCGAGAAGCAAGAAGGAGAAATATTTATCAATCTAACAATGTAAGAATTAGAAACCTGGATGGCATGAAATCAAGTCAAAACACAAGTGATACACTGGAAAAAAAAATATTTGCGAGGATATGGAGACAGAGAAGTAACATTCATAATATCGAAGAGCTCTTACAAGTCAGAAAAAAGTGGAAAAGTTAGACAAGACGTGGACAAGGTTTACTCAAAAAAAAAAAGTCTGTCAAATAAACATGATATAAACAAACATTGCACTGTTCGTGGGAATGCAAACTGGTGCAGCCACTGTGGAAAACAGCACGGAGGCTCCTAAAAAAAACTAAAAATGAAACTACCCTATGACCCAGCAACTGCACTACTAGGTCTCTCTCAAGGATGCAAAAATGCTGATTCATAGGGGCACATGTACCCCAGTGTTTATAGCAGAGCTATCAACAGTAGCCAAATTATGCAAAGAGCCCAAACGTCCATCAACTGATAATGAATAAAGAAGATGTGGTGTACGTACACGTACACACACACACACACACACACACACACACACACACGGGAATATTACTTGGTGATCAAAAAGAACAAAATCTTGTCATTTGCAACAACATGGACAGAACTAGAGTGTATTATGCTAAGCAAAATTAGTCAGAGAAAAACAAATATAGGATTTCACTCACATGTGGAACTGAAGAAACAACACATGAGCATACGGGAAAGGAAGCAAAAAGATAAAAACAGAGGGAGGCAACCATTAGAGACTCTGGTTTTTTTTAAGTTTATCTTGAGAGAGAAAGTGAGTGGGGCAGGGGCACAGAGAGAGAGAGAGACAGAGAAAGAGAGAGAGAGAGAGAGAATCCCCGACAGGCCCCACATTGTCAGCGTGGATGCAGGGCTTGAACTCACAAACCATGAGATTATGACCTGAGCTGAAACCAAGAGTCAGATGCTTAACCAACCGACACACGCATCCCAAGACTTTTTTTTCCTTTTTTTAATGTTTATTTTTGAGAGAGAGAGACATGGCACAAGCGCAGGGAGGGGCAGACAGAGGGAAACAGAATCCCGAGCAGGCTCTGCACCATCAGCACAGAGCCCAACGTGGGGCTCGATCTCCTGACAGTGAGATCCTGACTTTCGCCTAAATCCAGAGTGGCTTCACCGACTGAGCCACCCAAGCGCCCCACCTTAAGAGACTCTTTAAAGACAGAGAACTGAAGGTTGCTGGAGAGGAGGTGGCTGGGGGGGTGGGCTAGATGGGTGATGGGCATTAAGGAGGGTGCATGTTGGGATGAGCACTGGGTGTTCTATGCAAGTGACGAATCACTGGGTTCTATTCCTGAAATCAGTACTACACTCTGTTAACTAACTTCGATTTAATAAATAAATTTAAAAAATAATAAAGGCTATATATAAAGAACAGCTAACATCATACTCCATGGTACAAAACCGAGCTTCTCCTCTAAGATGAGGAAAACCAAGTATGTCCCCCTCACCACTGTTATTCCACAAAGTACTGGAAGTCCTTGCCACAACCGGTAAACAAAAAAATATCTAAATGGGTAAGAAAGAAGTAAAACCATCACTATTTACAGATGACATGGTAGCGTATACAGAAAAACTCCAAAGACTCCACCAAAAAAACACACTAGCACTGATAAATGAATTCAGTAAACTCACAGGATACAAAATTACCATACAGAAACCTGCTGCGTTTCTATGTGGCAATAACAAAGTAGCCAAAGAATGCCATTTACCACTACACCAAAACTAACATATCTAGAAATAAACTTAAAAGGAGCTGAAAGACCTATACTATGAAAACCTGAAACACTGAGGAAAGAAATTGAAGAGGACACAAACAGAAAACAGTCTGTGCTCATGGGCTGAACCAGCACTGTGAACACATCCCTACCAACCAAAAGCAATCTACAGACTCAACGCAATCTCTGTCAAAATACCGACAGCGTTTTTCACAGAACTAGAACACTACTAAGACTCGTATGGAACCACAGAAGACCCCCGAAGAGCCAAAACAATCTTGAGAAAGAAAAAGCTGGAGGAATCACCATTCCTGACTGCAAGATGTACTACGAGGCTGCCGTAATCGAAACAGTAAGGTACTGGCATGACAACAGACACACAGAGGAACGGAACAGAAAAGAGAGCCCAGAAATAAACCCATGCATACATGGTCAATCTACAACAAAGGAGGCAAGAAGACACATGGGGGGGGGGGGGATAAAGCAGTCTCTTCAGCAAATGGTGTTGGGCAAACTGGACCGCTACATGCAAAACGATAAAACTGGACCATTTTCTTCCACCATACGTTAAAAATAAGCTCAAAATGAGTTAAAGTCCTAAATGAGAGAAGTGAAACCATAAAATTCCTAGAATATAGGCAGTAATAGCTCTGACGTCAACTGTAGATACATTTTTCTAGATAGGTCTCTTCAGGCAAAGGAAACAAAACAAAAACTACCAGACTACAAAATAAAGAGCTTCTGCACGGCAAAGAAAATCATCAACAAAAAGGGAACCTACTGAATGACAGAGGATATTTGCAAATGACCTATCGAATAAGGAGTTAATATCCAAAATACATTAAGGACTTAATACAATTCAACACAAAAAAAACCAACCTAATAAACAAGCAAAGGACCTGAACACACATTTTTCCAAAGACACTCAGATGGCCAACAGACCCACGAGAAGAGGCTCAACATCACTCATTACGAAAATGCAAATCGAAACCACAATGAGAGATCACCTCACACCTGTCAGAGCAGCTAAAACCGAAAACACAGAAACTAATGCTGGCAAGGATATGGAAAAAAAGGAACCCTCTTGCATTGTTGGTGGGAGTGCAAACTGGTGCAGCCACTGTGGAAAATAGTATGGAGGTTCCTCAAAAAATTAAACATAGGGGCGCCTGGGTGGGTCAATTGATTCAGCGTCTAACTTGATTTTGGCTCAGGCCATGACCTCACAGTTGTGAGATGGAGCCTCCCACTGGGCTCCACACTGGGTGTGAAGCCTGTTTCGGATGCTTGCTCTCCCTCTGTCCCTCCCCTGCTCACATGCACACACACTCTCAAGAAAAAAATTAATAGAATTACCATATGATCCAGGAATTCCACTACTAGGTATTTACGCAAAGAAAACAAAAACACTAAACTGAAAAGATACACGCAACCCTATGTTTACAGCAGCATTATTTACAACGGGTAACATATGGAAGCAACACAAGCCTCTATCAACAGATGAATGGATAAAGAAGATGTGGTGTATCTGTGTGTGCACGCATGCACGGACACGCGCACACACAGTGGAATTCTCACTCAGCCATAAAAAAAAGAATGAAATTGGGGCACCTGGGTGGCTCAGTCAAGCGTCCGACTTCAGCTCCTGATCTCACAGGTCATGGGTTCAAGCCCCGCATTGGGCTTTGTGCTGACAGCTCAGAGCCTAGAGCCTGCTTTGGATTCTGTGTCTCCCTCTCTCTCTGCCCCTCACTTGTTCTATGACTAGCTCAAAAATAAACATTAAAATGGGGACCTGGGAGGCTCAGTTGGTTAAGTGTCCAACTTCGGCTTAGGTCATGATTTCACTTTAGTAGGAGTTTGAGCCCCACGTCAGGCTCTGTGCTGACAGCCCAGAGCCTAGAGCCTGCTTTGGATTCTGTGTTTCCCTCTCTCTCTGCCCCTCCCCTGGTCACACACTCTCTCTCCCTCCTTCAAAAATAAACATTAAAAAAATTAAAAATAAAACTGAAATCTTGCCATTTGCAGTAAGACGGATGGAACTACAGGGTATAATGCTCAACACAAGGTCAGAGAAAGACCATTCATAGAACGCTACTCACGTGTGAAATTTAAGAAATAAGGGAAGAAACAAAGAGAATCTTAAATACCGAGAATCGGTGGCTGCCAGAGGGGAGGTAGCAGGGGGATGGATGGAATAAAGGGGATTAAGACTACAGTTACGATGAGCACTGAAAAACGTATAGAATTGTCGAACCACTATATGGTTGGTATACCTGAAACTAATAGAACACCACATTAATTACAGTTGAATGAAAAGTAATCAAATACTCATTCAATGGAATACATAGCAATTAGTATGAACCCAAGGCTAAAATAGTGTGAATCAATCTCAATGCTAAGACAAAGAAGCCATAGTCAAAATTATACTGTAGGACTCCACGTATATAAAGTGTAAAATAACAATAATCTACAGTGTCAGACATCAGAAGAGCAATTCAGACTGAGTAATAGGGAAAGTGTGGTGACTGGGAGGGAAACAAGGGGAATTTCGGGGATGCTGGTATTGTTCTAGTTCTTGCGGTGGGAGGGATTTCCTAGGTGTATTTTTTGATGGTTTATCAAGCTAAGCATTTATAATTTCTACACTCTGTATTGTTCTCTAATTATAATTTTATTGAAAAATACAGACATTCAACAACATAAGGAGGCTAGGGGAGGAAGACAGGGCCTGGGGGGTGGGGAAGAGCCCGTTGGTAGAGCAGACGGCACACACAATTATCAGTGAAGTTCCTCATCTTATACCGGTGCGGTTCATGGTGGCACAAAACAATTACCCTAGTAACAAAGATTCCTGATCACAGAGCCCGTGTGACAGATAAAATGAACAAGTTTGAAATGTTGTAAGAATTACCAAAACGGGACAGGCACATTGGAAAAATGGCACTGGTGGACTTGCCGGACACAGGTGCCACAAACCTTCCCTCTGTAAAACCCGCAGTATCTGCCAAGCGCCATCAGGTGAAGGGTGAGAAAATAAAGTCCATGGGCACGGCCGGTGCTGCCAGGGGAAGGGGGAAACACGCGTGCTCGTTCACCGGGGAGGGCTTGCAGGGGTTTGCGTTAAGTTCAAATGCACGTGCCCCTCCAGCTAGTCATTCCGCTTCCGAAAGCGCGCACGGCTAGACTTCCACAGGCACCCACAGCCGACTCCGCCCACCGACTGCTTCCGCTGGCGAAACACGATCGAATGACGAAATTTCCATCAATAGGGGTTAAACAATCTTTAAAAATAACTACTGAGTCCACAGTTATAAAGATACATTGGTGAATAAGTTGCGAAAGCCTCTACAGTACGATCCCGTTTATGAGTAGATGTGGTCTAATCACATGCACAGAGCTGCACACTCACAAGCTAAGTTCTGGTAGGGTAAACAAACTATTCATTGCAGTTACCAGCGGAAAGCGAGACCGGAGAACACGGGCAGCGATTTCCACCTTCCTTTCACTTTATATCTTCCCGAATAGTTTGAACCTTTTTTTTTTTTAAACCAGGAGTATAAATTATCTTGGGGCACCTAGGTGGCTCAGCTGATTAATCGTCCGACTTCAGCTGAGGTCAAGATGTCACAGTTCGTGGGTTCGAGCCCCACATCAGGCTCTGTGCCGACAGCTCGGAATCTGGAGGCTGCTTTGGATTCTAGGTCTGCCTCTCTCTGTCCCTCCCCCCCCCACCATGCTCCGTGTTTCTGACTTTCTCTCTCTCAAAAATAAATACATATTAAGTAAGAAATCAGAAGCTTTAGTGTCTTCAAACAGTTGAAAGGACTCGGCTTCTGCATGAACCAAATTAAAGGGTCTTCCTCTCCCACCCTCCCCACCCCCCCCCCCCGCCCTTTTCTCAGGATTTTAAAATCTGGTCTTCACTTCTTGGAATTAGACATACACTGCCCTTTCACGTTCATTGTTTGCAATTCCTCTTTGGCTCATCCGCTCATCCTCTTGACCTTTTTCCAGCCAGCCTCTTCTCTGCTCACACCTTCCTGCTACTATTGTGCTCAGGCGTAGCTGCTCTGCCTCTAGAGACCAGACAGACACAGCGCCGGGAGTTGCTCAGAGAGGCTGCAGGAGATCATCTGTCTCGAGGTGCTCTTCCCCCCTCACTTGCTTTACCATGGTCCCCGGCTCCGGTCTCCTCCTTTATTCGACTATTCTAGCTTTGGCCCTTGGGTACTCCTTCAGTGATTTTTGTGTGTTTTTGTAATTTTTTTTAATGTTTACTTATTTTTGAAACAGAGCAGGATGGGGAGAGGGGCAGAGAGAGAGGGAAACATAGACTGTGAAGCAGGCTTTAGGTTCTGAGCCCTCAGCACAGAGCCCGATGCGGGGCACGAACTCACAGATGGCGAGATCATGACCTGAGCCGAAGTCAGACGCTCAACCGCGTGAGCCACCCTGGCGCCCTTTTTTTTTTTTTAATTAAGCAATTCCTTGCATCTAGCATTAGACAGCGCTCCAGGCTCCTCTTGTATAGTCTCTGCCCCCATCCTAAAATCGGCCATTGCTCCGGGGAGCCCCAGTTCCCATTATTCTGGAACGGTCTTCAAAACCAAATCTTAGTGTTCCAAACCCGACATGAGGTGTGTACATTGTTACTAGGGCGTCCTTGCTTCCAGGCCCTCTCGGCCTGCAGAACAAGGAAACTTGAGTGCTCTGCGAACCTGTGCAGACACACCGATCTACAGAGACCTCCTGAGATCTCCACAGATCCTCTGCACCTGTGTTACGCTGAACCTGAGCTCATAGTGAGGGTTCCAAGAAACCCATTACCACACGGATCATTCTAGGCTCCTCTCATTCATCTGTGGAATCGTTCTTCACCCGAACAGGGAGCAAGCTGGCTCCCGGCAGGTCCAGCTCCAGCATCCACGCAGACCGGCTCCAGAGCGGGGAAGCAGCACCCTGCTGTGAAACAGCGGTCACTCCAAACACCGCGCCTGCGCACGGTTTCATCCGCCTTTAGTCTCAGTCTTCATTTCCAATGTGGGGGAGCTCGGCACCTTTCTTTCCCGGGCCCTTCAGGGAGGACAGGACAGACTGTTTTCTCACGGTCTGCAGTCCATCCTGGGGGCACCCGACCACCTAAATCTGCATACCTTAAGCTTCACCCTTTGTGCTAGCAGGTTCTACAGGCTCTGACCAGTATCTAGTGCTATAGACCCTACTGCTTGGCCTATTCCATCTCCCACACCCCCACATCGGTCCAAACCCCTGGCAACCACCGATCCGCTCGGCAGCGCTACGGTTCTGCCCTTTTCAGAAAATCACACATATGAAACCATACCCTACATACCCTGTACTGCTCGGCCCCTTTAACAATATGCATTTAAAGGTCATCTGTATTTTTTGCAGGGACTGACGGTGCAAAATCCCGTCATCAAAACACTCATTAGCATTCCGTGATCTTGCTCTCCAGCAGCTCGTTTACCCATTCTTACTCCAAGACCTTTGGATTGCTCCCAATTTCCGGCAATCACAACAAAGCAGCTACAAACATTCCTATCTGGGTATCTGTGGGGACCGAAGTTTTCCAATCGGTTGGGGTCAATACCTAGGAACACAACTGTTGGAGGGGAAGACTAGGCTAGGCTTTGTGAGAAATCACCCACCTCTCAAATTGGTTATACCATTTTGTAATATCCCCTCGGGCCCCAAGTTTCTTTCCAAAATAGTGAAGCTAGAGATACCCACTATATACCTGAGGCCTGTGCTGTCCCGTTGAATTTTAAAATTCAGTTCTTTAGTCACACTAGCCCCATTTCACATGTTCAACAGCCACACGTGGCTAGTGGCTACCGCATCAGAGAGCACAGGTACAGAGATTCCCAACACTACAGAAAATTCCCCTTCAGCAGCAGTACTGCCTCGGCACAAAGAACACACGATCACTTACCACACTGAACTTCAGCATGGACGCCCTACTTCACCGGTACTCAAGAATGGCTCGTGATCGGACATACTCATCGTCTAATAGGACTCCCGAGAGACTAGGCAATTCCGACACAGACTAATGGTTAGCGGAAAGTAAGGATTCAAATGTTTGCTGAATGCTTAGTTCTAAACAAATGCCCGACTGGGGATGGTAGCAACACTGGCAACAGACAAAATCCAGGGGCATACCAACACAAAAGGGGCGTTACCTACCTTTACAGGTTATTTACAAGACCTAAAGAATATGTATCACAGGCAAATTACCAGCTGAAGTTCATGCTACAAAGTCCATAGTCAAGTCTAGCCCAGGGTCTGTACTCGTGGCAGTAATGGAGGCCTCTATGATGGTTATTACAGAGGCCGACATTAGAGTAATTTACCAGGCCCATATAAATTAATAATCTATAAGTCGTACTTTAGAGAAGGGGAGATCTACAATACAAAGATGCCTAGCCTTAACATTGTGAGTTTGGGTGCGTGGACATGTTCCCGCCAGTGGGTATCTTCACAAAAAGCACCTTTCAGATCGCTTGTAGGGCTCTAACAACTACTGTCTATAGTTGTTTTTGTTTGGTTTTTGTTGAGTATCTAAGAGCAATTAAGAGGATTAAAATTTGGAGAAATGATCTAAATTGTTGAAATAGACTAATCATTTTCTTTAAAAATTTTTTTTTAGCATTTTTATTTTATTTTTGAGAGACATAGAGACAGAGCATGAGCAAGGGAAGGGCAGAGAGAGAGGCAGAGCAGAATCTGAAGCAGGCTCCAGGCTCTGAGCCGTTAGCACAGAGCCCAACACGGGGCTCGAACTCACAGACCGTGAGATCATGACCTGAGCTGAATTCGGCCGCCTAACCGACTGAGCCACCCAGGCGACCCCTAATCATTTTATTTAAAAGCTAAGGTATCAGGGTACCTGGCTGGCTCAGCTGGAAGCATGCCACTCCTGATGTCAGGATTTTAAGTTCAAGCCCAAATGAGGTGTAGAGATTAAAGTCTTTAAAAACTAATTAAAAAAAAACTAAGTAAATAAAAGGTAAGTTATGGTCACAGCATGGAAAATCAAATTCAAATTAAATTCCCTACCCTTACCCCTCAAGATTACTTTGAGTTTTACAGGATAAAGTACATGACAAAAATGGGTTTTTTTGGTTTTTTGTTTTTTTGGTTTCTTTTAAAGGTATGAAGGCTCCTACCTTTTTTGTTTTCGTTATCAAATGCTGAAATCTGTGAAAAGAAAATATTTTACCTTTATTCAACTGTTCAGTTATAATTGACACACAAAGCAGGTTATAAAAACTAAACAATCCTACCAGTGATTTGTAGAGACTGGATTCAGGGTGGATTTTGAGGAGCTGTAACAGATCTTGCATAGTAAATACCTTAAGGAAAAAAATTAACACTTTTAAACTGATGTTTAAATGATAAATCAGGATGTTCCTAAAGCGGAAGAATCATGCTAACAAAACTGAAGCACTTTCTTAGACTATCGATAACAAAGATCTTCAAGTCCCAAAGGAAAAATAAATTTTTTTCTCCGTCACATAATTAACCTCCAAATACTTCACAAAGATAACAGGTCTAACAGAAATGGTTAATGCCTTACGGATTACAAACACTCAAATATGTGATGAACCAATAAATACATGTGTGAATTCCAGGGTCTTTCAACTGCAATCAAGTTTTTAAAATACTACTGCTTCAAAATATAAAGTTTTACTCTCTACACTAATGGCTAACAAAAGCATACCTAAAATAGTTTTAAACATTTTGGGTGGCTATTCTTAATCTGTATTTCTACTATGATACTATCAGTTAATAGGACTTCCTTCCGAACCCTGATAGGATTTGTTTTCAACTGGTCTTCCTTTAAAGCAAGTATTCTGCACAGCGTTTTCTAGTAAAAACCTTTAAGTGTATGAGCTGGATTAACCAGTGCTGCAACAGCTATGTAATTGACTACCACGCACGCAATAGGCCAAACTGTGAAACGTAATTAGAAATCTAAGGGCACCAGGCTGGCTCAGTTGGCAAAACATGTGACTCTTCTTGGCGTGGGGAGTTTAAGCCCCATGTTAGGCATAGAGCTTACTTTAAACAAAACAAAAAAAAAAGGGGGGGGCACCTGAGTGGCTCAGTTGGCTTAGCATCCGACTTCCGCTCATGTCAGGATCTCACGGTTCGTGGGTTTGAGCCCCGTGTCAGGCTTTGTGCTGACAGCACAGAGCCTGCTTGGGATTCTTGTCTTCCTCTCTCTCTGCCTACCCCCATTTGTGCACTCATGCTCTCTCTCAAAAATAAATTTTAAATAAAAAGTAAAAAAAAAAAAAAAAAAAAAAAACTTCAAAGATTGAGGGACCAAAAAAGAACTCCTTAATGGTAATAAAATTTGGTCGTTAAATACAGTATATTAGAATTTTCAAATACTAACACTTCTTATTTTGCTAAAACTTCTGAATATCAAACTTTTGGACAATTATAGACAAGGTAAAGGGTAAAAACACTGACAACCCCAAGAGTCACACTATGGACTCCAGATGAGAGGACAGGGCCGTTTAAGTTGCTGCACAAATGTCTAATGAAGTATGTTGCCAGGAGGGGAGGCTGTGCACGTGCGGGGGCAGGGAGCACATGGCCGATCTTCCTTTCTGCTCGATTTTGCTCTCAACCTCAACTGCTCTAAAAAATTTTTAAAAAAAATGCAGTTTGCTGTATTCAGTCCTTAAAATAATCAAGTGTGATTAGATTTCTCTACCATTCCCACTGAACACAGAAAAACACTGTGTTTTAGTGTAAAACTAAACACTGTGTAAAAACAGGTGTTTTAGCATTTGAGCATTCCACAGGTTTTTCAAAGTGGTTGTGTCCTTCCCTTCTCTGGTGTATCCTTCCCTTGTCTGGTGGAATCCCAAGGAACAGAAGTATCTGAGGAGACCTGAACTTAGTAACAAGAGGACATTTTAGAGATCTAGATTTACTGCCCTACATCGCTATTTATGAATCGCGGGACCTCGAGCAAAATACTCCACCCCTCCAGAGGCTGGTTCCTCCTCGTAATACAGAGGACACCTGCAGTGTCAGCAGTACGCTGACACGCTTCCAACGGTCAACGTGAATGGCAATGGAGTCTTGGCGGACTACGTGGATTAGAAGACCAATTGTAGCTCCAAAACGCTTAGTGATTCTGCACATCACGATTTTACCCAAGACTAAGGGAGCTTGCATGGAATTGAGAACAAGAAACCCTCAAATTTGTACTGCTTTGTTGCATGACAGAACAAACATAGGATGTCAGCTCAAAGATGAAGGAGAAATGGACCTGGCTAGCCAAGGAATACTCAACTATGATGCAGCACTTACTAGTATCCCAGCAAGCTGTTAACAGACCATTTAAAAATAAGGGCACCTGGGTGACTCAGTCAGCTGAGCTTCCGACTTAGGCTCAAGGCATGATCTCGCGATTGGGGAATTCAAGCCCCGAGTCAGGCTCTATGCTGACGGCTCAGAGTCCGGAGCCTGCTTGGAATTCTGGGTCTCCTTCTCTCTCTGCCCCTCTCCTGCTCGCTCTCTCTCTCTCTCTCTCTCTCTCTCTCTCTCTCTCGCAAAAATAAACAAACATTAAAAAAAATTCAAAAAACAGAAAAAAGTCAACACGTTACCTTTTCTTTGGCCAAACCGGTTTCCGGAAAGAAAACAGAAAGTGAATACTCATAGCCACATCTCTTCAAGTGATCGGCCACTAGAGAGTTAGAAGCGCCTATTAAGAGGGCGCTCCCTTCCACGGCAACGGACTGGGGCTGCAGCTCTCCGTTCAAGACAGGGTGCATCAACTCGTGAATGAGCTGCTTTCGGAGTTGTGTCTAGCTCAAACAGCAACCATGAAACAAGAGGAAAACGTTTTCAGAATTGTTCCACTGCGAAGTATACAGGTTTCACAGCTCAATTAGAATCCTCGTTTCCGGGATGGTTCTAGATCCATGACCCAAAGTTAGAAACCTGCCCCTACACATGGTCCTCCCCTAGGACACAAGTAGCCCACAGGATTCTGGAAAAAGGTTGGTTTCCACCAGCTTCCGAGCTAGACTGGTGGTCAGCCCGAACGCACGCGGATTCTAACTTCACTTCCCCAGGAGCCCAGGTCAGCAGTTTTTCGTCAGGCTGTCAAGCAGGAGACCATTCTGCCCCTTTCTCACCTCTCTGGACCATCGGATGGTACGAAAATACCGGGCATACTGGTTAAAATAATATGAAGTTGCCAACAGGGAAATCACGCAGGCAAGAGAGAAAGGAGTAAACCCAAAAATTTATTAAGATGCACTTTCACATACATTATTTACTTCACAGAACACTCAAGTACAGGAATTTACTCACGGTTTTTAAGTGAGAACATTAGGGCTCAAAGTAGATCATTTTCTCAAGGTTTTAACACTAACGTTATTCTCCTGGGTTTTAACAAAGTTCCCTAAATTTCTCAGACCACCGGGTATTTCTTCTCCTCTATTCTGTGTATCCTCTGGAAACATACAATTGGGCTGAGCTTAAGGATACGACGCCTGCGTGGCTCAGTCAGGTAAGCGTCCGACCTCGGCTCAGGTCATGATCTCACGGTCTGTGGGTTCGAGCCCCACGTCCACCTCCGTGCTGATAGATCAGAGCCTGGAGCCTGCTTCCGATTCTGTGTCTCTCTATGCCCCTCCCCCGCTCATGCTCTGTCTCTCAAAAATAAAAAATAAAAATAAAAATAAAACAACAGTAAGCCACCTAGACTCGTGGGGTTCAGCAGTAAATATTACCTAATGAATTCATATTAATAGAACACAAGAAGCAAATAGAGTTCTTGTACCTCTTCTATGCTTCAGCGCAAGGGTACTGTACCCTGTGCTAAAGCCTCAGAGCTTGGAGCTCATTTCAGATTCCGAGTTTCCCTCCCTCTCTCTCTGCCCCTCCCCAGCTCATGTGCTCTCTCTTGAGCTCTCAAAAATAAACACTCCATAGTTTTAAAACTAAGCGTTTTCCAATGTTTAAAAAAAGTCATGATAACATTGAAGAGATAAGCATTACCAAATTGCTGGTGGAATATATGCTATTACGAGCTTTCTAGAACGAGACCCGTAAAAATGGGCATGCTTTGGGGTCAGTAATGCCACTGAACCCATCCTAGGCCGAAAATGAGAGATACAATTGAAGGAACATGTCCACCTGGGTATAACCTCAATCTGCAACAAGGGCCTGCTGCATAAATTACCCACACATTTGCAGACGAGCCTGGGGTCACTGAAAATGAGGATTGCCAAGAACTTTAAACGACACAGGAAAATGTTCACTATATAGTATCAAAAAGGAGGGGTGCCTGGCTGGCTCAGTTGGAGCGTGGGGCTCTGGGTCTCTGGTCTGTGGGTTCGAGCCCTATGTCGGGTACAGAGATTACTTAAAAATAAAATCTTAAAAAGAAAAAAAAAGACGGTTGTGTTACAGCTAACGTTTCTCCATGTTTCTTTTTTTACAATTTTCAGATGAATCTGAAGGTTAAAATTACCAAAACAATGAGGGAGGAATTTTTTTTAAAACGCTCACTTTTCCTTAATTTGACCTTTTAAATATAAAATATACTTTTGAAACGTACACAATAATGAAAACATTTGAGCTAATCCCACCCCTTGCTGTTCATACAATGTGAAGTAATACATGGTGCCCAAATATTGATACATTTCAATCCATTTTAAGGAAGAAATTTCTCATCTCCCTAATTATTCTACAGTAAGCAGTACACTTAATGTTTCCTACAGGGTATCAATATCCCTCATTCAAAAGGGACTATTATTACAAAATGACTTATTAAATCAGGCCTTGCAAGCTAGATTTATAAACCAAGTCCAACTTTACTGAAATGTGTTCATTTTATAAAGTTACCTGCTACTACATTAAGGTCAGTCTAGTAAACCTGTTACTTGAGTATGCTCTTTTATGACGACTCAAACTCTAAACTACTTTCAAGACTTCTGTTCCAGAAGAAAGAGTTTTACAGGGAACATAAAAATGTAATTCACCAATACAACCTACGTCCTACTGTTTTTAAAACCGAAGACCTGGATGTATTTAAACCTGTTACAAGTTACACTTGTGACAGTTAGGTGACAGCCATGCCTAAAACGGATACCTTGAGCGTGTCCAGTATGCCCCGATCCTTAAACGTCTGGTATAGCTTTTTTCGCAGTTCATCCTGACTCAACACATCAGATGTAGGGGGCATGGCGGACTGAAACGAAGAATGGTTACAGGTTACCTGCCGGTCAGAGGAGTCAAGTTCTGAAAACAGACCAGTGGCCTCAGGGGAAACCTTAAGAGGCCAAGCAGGGAGGAGGGGGAGGGGGAGGAGCTGTAACGAAAACAAACAAGAGGCCACGTTTCCACCGGTCCCAGAGGAGGAAACCGGTGTTAGGTACCCAGGTGTCGGCTTACCCCCGAAGCCCTCCCGAGCCTCGGCCCGAGTTGACAGCCAGCCCAAGCTGCAGGTTTGGGACTAGGGACATCTCTGCCTTCAGAGTCCATTCTCTGCCTGGGGCGCAGTCGGGAAGAACAAGACGGCCGAACGATTTACTTTGTCTCGCGCTCTGAACCAAGAACTCCAGCAGAGACGCACTTCCTTTCTCCGAGGTTCTCACGGGTGGGCGGGGTCGCAGTCCACGCGCGGCTTTCCCACGCAGCTGGAGGGCGGGGACCGGTAGTGAGGCAACAAGAGAAAACAAAGAACGACCAGGGTTCGCTCGGCTCCGCGCTGATCCCGCCCCTCCACGACACAGCCAAGCCAAACTGTCGTTGCCTGGCGGGCTACGGCGCACGCGCGTTGCTGCGCAGCGCTCTGGCCGGAAGCCCCTCCCACTTCTCGTGAGATCGCAAACGCGGAGTCTCGCGAGAATTACGCAGGGAGTTCCCATAGTAGCTACGGAGTGTGGGCCTACGGCGGGAGCTGAGTAGCTGTTTCCGTGGTCGGCATTTCCCTGCAGGTAGGAGATAGAGTAAGGAGGGGGCGGGAGCTCCAAAGGACGTTTCAGGTCCCGCGTGACGCCGGTCTTGACCCAGTCTCTCCACCCCGCCCGGGGGCAGCCAGGCCGGATCTGGTCAGTCCCGGGTCGGCTGAGCTGATCACAGGCCACCCGGCCAGGGGACATCGCGTTTCAGCCTGCAGGCGTCGGCCAGCTCAGGGGCTTTGCTGGTCTCGCCTTGGACTAGGTCATTCAGCTAACCGGGTTTGATTTTGTGTTGTTAACGACGGTACTTTTGTCACTTGGCGCTGGAAAATTCATCGCGGGCGCTGTCCTGTGAAAGGAAGGGTTTAGTCCTCTCACAGGCAGCCTGGTAGCTTCTTTTAATTGTTAGGAAGTGCTCAGTAGCATTGACCCCAAGGAGTGTCCACGTAACCTCAAAGGTGCAGTCCTCGGCTTGGCCTCTGGAGCTATATGGAAGGGCTGTCTAGTCCCGAGTTAAGAAGGTGGCACTCACGCAGGGTCCTGCCCTTTCCCAAACCCACAGCAGATGGTTGGATCATTGATCACAGCCATCTCTCCTGCTAGAGCTTTCTTGGCTGCAGGTTAAGTCGGCACCAGGTCCTGGCAGTCACTGCCGGTTAATTAGAACTGGCTCCCCAGCAGGGACCCATTTGCCAAGTCAAATCCCTTTTCTATCAGACGGCACTTGTTTGATGGTAAGACCCTGCTGTTTCTCACCCCCCACCCCCAGAAGGGTCCTCCCCTCCCCCCTCAGCTGACACACCCTCCATTCCTCCACTAGCTCTTCTTTCCAGAGCATTCCTTCCAACACAGTTCAGAGTGATTTTTTAAACTTTTTAGGGGGAGACAGCACAAGCAGGGCGGGGCAGAGACGAGGCGACAGAATTCCCAAGCAGGCTCTGCACTGTTCAGCACAGAGCCCAGTGCGGGGCTCGACCCCATGAAACCGTGAGATCATGACCTGAGCCAAAAATCAAGAGTCAGAGGCTTAACCAACTGAGCCACCGGCAGCCTCTAAAAAAATTTTTAATTAAAAAAAAATGTTTTTTGGGGTGCCCGGGTGGCTCAGTCAGTTAAGTGACCGACTCTTGATTTAGGTGCAGGTCATCATCCCAGGGTCGTGAGATCGAGCCCCACTCCGGAGGTCGGGCTCAGCAATGGGGCTTGGAACCTGCTTAAGAGTCTCTCTGGGCCCCTCCCCCTGTGCCCACTCTCTCAAAAAAAAGTTGAAAATCCTGCTCTTTGAGAAAATTGAAGTTCAGCAGATCTGCATCTTGTTACTTATGTACCACGTGACCCTTCTCCCCTCCTTTTTCCTGATCGTAGCGTAAGGCGGCTTTTGTTTTTATTTGGCACATTTCCATTCATTTTATGCTTTTGCCCTTCCGATGCCAGCCTCACAGATTTGTGGTCTCGTTTTTATGTTCATGAAAAAAGGAGCTGGGGGGGGGCACTGACTAGTAAGGTTGAAGTTCAGCACGGGACTTGAACTCACAACCCTGAGATCAAGAGTCGTTCGCTCCTCCGACGGAGCCACCCCGGCGCCCCTTTAGTGCCCTAGTTCTATACCTCACGTATACTCCCTCATTCAGTTCAAGGTAGTCCCGAGCTCCTCGTTAGCACGATGTTGATTTCTGGAGTTGTCGGTCTCAAAAGCAGCTCAGGTCACCGTAGCCATCAGTGACGGCTGTTTTTACCCCAGGCGAGAGTCCAGTTTTTGTCATCGAGGGTTTCTTCATGAGGGTCTGAACTGCAACTTGTCACAAAGGTGTGGTTAATTATTTGATCACAGACTTCAGTTAGGCCTCTGGGACCAGGAGGGCCTCAGCACTAGAACATTCATTAGGTTCTTTTCTGCGTGGAGGCTAGTTAACCCCAGCATGCCGCTCATTCCTGGGTTTCAGCTTCACCTGACCCCGTCCCCGCGTATTACCCCAGTCCGCGCAGTCCCCCTCCCCCCCCCCAAGCGTGGAGCACCTAGTGCGCGTGCCCAGCTCCGTTGTAAGCGTTGGGGATGGACGCTGGGAAAGAACACAGCCTCTGTCCTCTAGAATCTTTTCCCCCAGTCGCCCCAGGCAGCTTCCCCTGGACGCACCACCACCACCACGGTCCCCCAGTCCCCTCCCTTGGGCCTTTTCCATGACGGGTGTAAAGGAACTCTGTGCTCAGTATCCCTGCACAACGCACCTACCTTTCGCTGGTGCTAGCACGGTGAGTATTTCCCTTTCTCTCATTCCTGCAGGCTTGTCAGCTTTGACGTGTGTGTTTTCTGCTACTGTAGCAAATCCTCACCAGTTGAGGGGTTTAAACAACATGAATTTAATTCTCTTACGCTTCCAGCTCCGTAGCACAGAGGTGCGGCACGGCCTCGCTGGGCGGGAATCCCGGTCTCCGCAGGGCCGTGCTCCCTTCCGGAGGCCGTCAGGAAGGATGGCTTTCTTCGTGCTTTGCAGCTTCTAGAGGCTGCTCGGCTCCTGGCCCCTTCTTGCAGCTTCAGCGCCGGCGGAGCGGCGTCCTCGCGCCCCTCCCTCTGTAGCTGCATCTCCTTTGACCTTCCTCGCGGGCCTGTCCCTCCCGCTTTTAAAGATCAGTCTAATTACATTGGGCCCACCTGCCTGGCCCGGGCTCCTGGCCCTGTCTGGAAGTCCGCGGCCGAGCGCCCTCGGTCCGTCTGCGGCTTTAATGCCCCGCCGCCCCTGCGCTAGTGCTCGCAGCTTTTCCGGGTTGGGACGGGGACGCGGGGGGCGTGCTGATCTGACTACTACCACATGTTCCGAATTGACGTCATTGTTTCACCCCTCTTTCTTCTCTTTCTTATTTCCTTTCTTGGCGAATAGACCCATCCTGATACTCCGCTCGATCACCTCAGTCAGGCATTTGGGACCATCCTCGATTCTTGCCGCTTCCTCAGTTCCCCAGTTCAATCCACTGCCGAGTTCCATGTAGCGGTGTCCTCCACACCTGGAGACCTAGTCGTCCTTGGAGATGCCTGAAGGGACCCTGTTTTGGGCGATGGGAAAATTAAGCAGACGCGCGCGCGCGCGCACAGCAGTTGTTTTATTTGTGTTACATACTGTAGCCTAAGGAAGACTTGCTTTGTGGGTGGAGGGAAGGTGGAAGAGGTTGCAAAGCTTAAAAGAAGTTTCAAATCCTCTTCTAGAGGTGCGCTGTCAGACAGTAGCCACTAACCCCCTGTGGCTGTTTAGTTACAATGAAATGAAATTACAGAGTCAGCCTTGCAGACACAGTAGCCACCGGCAGGCGGTGCAGACCTAGGACTCCCCCCGCCCCAACTTGAGTGTATGGGCCAGCACGCAGTTCTAAAGTGCGTCTCCCCTTTGCCTAGCGCCTGGGCATAATAATAAGCCTCAAATATTAAATGAGTCACCTTGCAGTTCCTGTACTCCTTCAGGTACTGTGCAATCAGATTCTTGGCAGTTCAAGTTCTGCCCAGCGGGAGGGTTTGTGACCTAACCTCTATGTGGTTATGGTTCCGTCGGTCCCCCTTCTGTTTCTCCTCACCCTGTGCCGACACTCTGCAGGTATAGGAATGAGGGCTGGCTTCCTTCTATGGGTGTCGTTCTCTTCTGCTGCTTAAATGTTTGTACTGAAGAGATTAAGCCCTTCCCTTGGCACTCTAGCTGTGAAACCTGTTCCAATTAACGCGGTCATTGTCGACTTTGTCGACATTTCCAGCTCCCATCCCCCTTCCCCTTGAGAATTTCTTTCTTTGAGAATCACTGCTAATTCTCCTGGTTCTGCATAGCTTTCCTAGCGTTGTGTTTGTTCCTCAGTTTTACTGTTTGGGCCTTTTTCTCATCTTCCCCCTAAGACTTTTTCTGCAAAGGGTCGGATGGTCCACCGCAGCTGCCTCACTCTGCCATTCTGTTGTCGGGCAAAGGCAGGCTTAGACAATAATGAAAGGACGGACAAGGCCAGATTCGGCCTGTGGCTGTAGTGTGCCAACACCTGCTCCAAATAACGGCTGAAGTCCTATTTACCTCATCCCGCCACAAGAATGTCCCATCTGCCTTGTCTTCCAGTCATGAGCCTTCCAAATCCGGAGTTCAGAGTGCCAGCTGGGCCTTGATTTCCTTGACAAAAGGTTGTACTCATTAGGAAAAACGTTTCCGATTTTCTGATGTTCTGTGTGAATGAGCAGAAGTCCCACTGCGGCTCGATGAGCCCTGGGCTCTGACACGTGTCACCGTACACTCTGAGACTGAATACTCTCGCGAGAGCAGTTCGCTGCCCCGTGTGGAGGCCGGGGAGTCAGCACGCCTCCGCGTGCGTGCGCCTCTCCAGGTTCTAGGTCGCGTGTGCTGAGCACCTCCCGTGGGCCAGACGTTGTGCCCGGGGCTTCACGTGCATTAGGTTGTGTAATCCTCGAGGCCTCCGGAAGGGACCTGTCATCGCTGTCTCTCCCACCAGGAGGAAAGGGCGTTGGGAGGATGAGGGCCGCGCCTGTGGCCACATTATTAGTTTGCGGCAGAGCGAGGCCTGACCCTAGCACCGTCCAATTCCAGAGGCCCTGTGCTAAAAATACATACAGAAATCCTTCCGCCCATCTGTCCGTCCATGCGGATTTGGGTTGTGCTAAAAGCCACAGAGGCACGGATCCTCCCCTGCGACTGCTTCCCCCCCCCCCACTTTCTCTTCATTTCTTTAGCAAACCTGTTACCCTTGGTTCTCAGACTTCTTAATGCCTCGGATGTCTTTCTTTTTGGATTATGATTCCTTTCATCTTTTCTAGAATACAAAATTGTGTCTTTCTTTCTTCTGTTTTTTTAAGATTTTATTTTTAAGTAATCTCTACAACCCAACATGGGGCTTGAACTCCCAACCCCAACATCAGGAGTTGCATGCTCCACGGAGTGAGCCAGCCAGGGGCCCCATGTCTTCCTTTCTTATGACTATTGCTTGAGGAGGCACACCGTAGGCTCCTGCGTTTGCAGAGACTTAGATTTGTAGCGTCCAGACTTCAGGTAGGAGGAAGACAAAATCAGCCTCCTTTAGTAATTTTTCCCATTGTTAGCGCCCCTGATGCTAACTGGTCCAGTGTAAGCTTGGCCTGGCTTACTCTGAATATTCCAGACTTTCAGGTCACGAGGATATTGTTATCATGATTTTGTATTTGAGGTCTTCCAGTTTCCCTATGAAAATTAAAGTACTGGGTTTTACAGGACATATCACGGACATGTAATTTGTATTGTCCAAAAGGCAAATGTCTATGGCAGTGTCCTGGAGAACGTGACAGGCCTAGGGGTCTCCTCTTCTACAATGTCAGGTTTAAGTAAAAAATTGAATTCTAGACTTCTTGTGAAACCTTTTTGGTTTTCGGTATGGAGTACTAAAAGTGTGTGTTCTTTTCATTTAATTAGGAGCTATATACTGAAGACAATGTCTGGAAGCTTCTACTTTGTAATTGTTGGCCACCATGATAATCCAGTTTTTGAAATGGAGTTTTTGCCGGCTGGAAAAGCAGAATCCAAAGTGCGTACAGAAACGTAAACGATGTCGTAAGCATTGGGGCGCCGTTGTAAGTGGGAGGGGGCGGTGTGGTCTTGCAGCCGGGGGAGGTCTGCACACATGAGGTGGCTGGAATCCGCCACGACTGAACGAGGCCTGCTCTGCAGTCCCACGGGTCGACAGAGGCCAGCTAGGGACCGTCCTCTGAGTTGTCTGTTCACCCTCAAACTCAGCCCCCACTTGGCACAGACCAGCAAGATGCCCTGTGCCCCCTGTTCTGACAAGCTGCTCCTCGAGCACAAAGAAACACACTTCCAGCTGCTGTGGGGCTGGAAGAACAGTCGCTACCGGTGGGGGACGCCGCGGAAGCCCGCTCTGCCCGAGTGACATTGCCATCGGGACATACATGGTAGGTCCGTTTACACCTGGGGGGGCCGAAGGACCCTTGCCTCCGTGCCCTCCTGCTGTCCCCCCCGGTGACGCCACCCAGCTTTCTCGTTGCCAGTAACGCCTCCAGAGAAGCAAGCCTGGTTTGGGAGCATGTTGCCACCAGAATAAACGTAGCGTCTTGAGAACCCCCGGGTCCCTCCCGTCTTTCTGTACCCGTCCACGTTGCCCGTAAGCTTCTGGCGAGTTACGCTGAGTTTCTCCCAGCTTCCAAAATGGGCTTTCATGTCCTTTAAGGCAAGAATCGAGTTTCAAAATGAATTGTAACGCATAATGTCCGGTATATGGTGCTTTTCAACTACTGAAATCTTGCCACTAATATACGTAGAGGTTTTCGTTCTCTGTCAGGTGGCTCGTTGCCCACCGCCTTCCCACAACCTTCGAGCACACTGCTCATTACGGCTTCGTGTCGGGGCGTCTCCGTGTGTGGCGCAGGGCTGCTCACGCGGTTTCGGGGCCTTGCGGTAGGCAGCGCAGTGCACATAAAACCACTGCTGCGCGACTTGTCCTTAGCTCTTCTGTCACCACTCACCTTCTCTTGTCCTTAGCTCTTCTGCCACCGCTCACCTTCTTAAAGCGTTTCTCCATTTTTCTTCTAATCTTGTGATTGATCATCCGTGTACAGTGACGGAGAACACAGCCGTAAGCCAGACACCAAATGAGCTTTCTCTAAGGAGTAAACTCACTCCGTCACGGTGATGTGTGCGGAGTAGACAGGCCTGAGCTGTGCGGAGGGTTCCGAGGCCACTGGCAGCCTTCCTCCAGCGCGGTGGCAGGAGCAGCCTCCTCCGCACGGAGGTCGTATTAAGTTGCCTCCCCCAGGGCCGACCTAACAGCACCACATCCCGGGTGGCCTAGAGCAACAGAAGCCCACGGTCTCACAGGTCCGGAGGCCAGAAGTCCGAGAACAAGGTGTGGGCTGGGCCCCCCCGAACGTGCTAGGGAACACCTGTTCCAGATCTCTCTCCTAGCTTCTGGGAGCTCCTTGGCTTGTGGCAGCCGAAGGCCAGTCTTCACACGGCCTTCTCCCTGTGTGCGTATCTGTCTCTACGCCCCCTCATTTAGAAATACACCAGGGATCCCGATTCAGGGCTGTCGTGCTCTAGCGTGCTGACCGCATCCGCAGTGACCCTCTTTCCAAATAAGGCCACATTCTCAGGTACTGGGGGGTGGGGGGTGAGGTTCAGCCTAAGAATTCAGTTCAGCCCGTAAGAGAAGTGTTCTTTGAAAACTCTGTCTGGAAATCGCGAATGCCACAGGAGTAAGACCATTCCAGGTGGGGAGTTCCCGCTCCACACTGTGGCGGGACAGTCCCGCCTCCTCCGCTGAAGCCCAGGAGGACGCTCCGCTCTGACACGACCGTGTCCTGCCACGGAGACAGGTGGCCGCTCACGGCCGGGGCCGAGCGTGGCCTCCTGCCGCTCCCGGGTCCCCTGTCACGTGAGCTCCATTCACCCGAAAGAGGCCCGTGCCAGGCCTTCCAGAGTGCTGCCGCCTCAGCTGTCTCGTGTCCTTGTGCTCCTGCTGTGTCCCCCGCCCCACGCCGAGGTCACGTGTCTGGAGTTCCCCTTCACCTCCTCGGCTCCAGCCTACCGAATTGCTGTCCTCATCCGCAGCCGCGTCCGTGTTTGTTCACGTCTTCCTCTGAAAAGATGTGAAGGTCTTTAAAGTAGAATCTCTCTGCTTTTTGACCTACTCTTTCTTCACATGCTTCCGTGGTTGCCGAATTTGGTAACTTCCTTCTTGCCAAAATTTAAAAAATCATCTATAGTTTGTTGAGTGCACTTCATTTATTAGTTTTATTTATTATTGCCGACCTTGAGATACCAGGTTAAAATGGAGGCTATGACGCGGAAACACTTAGGCTCTTTTGTCAGCAGACCCCCCCCCCTGCCCCCGGAAACTGCCTAGGATTCGCGGAAGGAAATGCTGGCGTTCTCCATGCTGTCTGGAGAGGCTAACGTGCTGCTACTCACGCTGTCCCTAGGACGACCATCGGCACCTGAACCAGTTCATAGCTCACGCGGCCCTGGACCTCGTGGACGAGAACATGTGGCTGTCCAACAACATGTACCTGAAAACCGTGGACAAGTTCAACGAGTGGTTTGTCTCCGCGTTTGTCACCGCGGGCCATATCCTTCCCTGTTTAACGAAGGTCTCTAAAGGTTGGGGTAGAACGAGAACAACGTGGGACCTAGATCCCAGACTACACGTCTGGGGACTTCAGAGTGTCAGGTAGAAACTGCCATTTAGGGGGCTACTTTCATTTTTTTTAACAGGAAAAAAACCCATGTTTTGTTTAATGGATAATTTTAAAACCAAGTCTCCCATAAAACGAAGGTTCATCTGAACGAACCATAGGTTGATTTTACTTTGTTTTGTAGTTATTTTCTAACTGCAAAAATTACGTTTTAAGAGAAAACTAACCTGATTTCAAACCCCGTTTACGTATTTTGCTTTTCCATCACAAAACACAGTGCACGTGGTGACCTGGAAGGGTCCTATCGCCTGCCTACTTTTCATTTTTCATTTCTAAGATTGAACCTTAATTATTTTACATATGAGATTCATTATGCTTCATGACATAAGGCAAGAAGATGGGATAAAGAACTTCTTTACTGATGTCTACGATTTATACATAAAGGTATGGTATGTTCTATTCCTTCTCGAATCTGATCGCGCACAGGGATTGCAACCGTGACAGGAAGCTGGCCACTGCAGCAACTCCCTCAGCGCTGCGGCCTTCCTCTCACGCTGGCTCCGCCCCCGCCACGAGTAGCCCTGGTAGCTCCCCGTCCCCGTCCCTGTCCCGTCCCGTCGGGCGGCTCTTCCCTGCCAGGCTGACGTGTACTTAGGAAAGAACTCGTGCTAGCTGTTTTTAAGTTGGTCCGTTTCCCCCTTTTGGCACACAGTGTTGGTTTTCTTAGGGAACCCTAAAAAGAGGAAGCAGGCTACATAAGGGAAATGGCTTCATAATTTTAATCTAACATGTTCTCCATCTATTTTACAAGTAAGTTACAGTGCAGTGACTATAGATGGGAAACCGTCGGGAAGTTGGCCAGCGGTCACTCCAGGAGAGTGATGCCACTCGCGTTTCTTAATTAGAAAAAATAAAATACTAATAGGACGTCGGTGGTTAAACTGCAGTGCTAATAATATGTTCTTAGGAATTTAAATGTTCTGTACTTTCACAGGATTTTTTTGCCTATCAGCAGAGTTAATATTCCTAGTCAGAAGTAGCAAAAAGAATATTTAGCCCTCTTATAAAGACGGACCACATCAAGTGAATTAGGCTGTAAAAACTGGTTAACTCCTTTCCCTTATTAGTGATTCCATTTAACAGTTTTCTCACATATATTACGATATACTCATAACGCTGTTTGAGAAACTGAGCACTTAGTCATGTGTTAAAGGAGAGTATTAAAAACCGGACTGTGAGAAAAAATTACCACATACGAGTAACCTAATAGCAATGTGGTATAACTTCTTTTTTTTGTTAACTCTAAGCATATGGTAGATTTTTAGTTTCTTGTAGCCCCAGGGCCTTACAGATCAAGCCACATATTTATAATTAACGTGAGAAGATCAGTATTTCACACACAGGGCGAATCCCGGAAGTGTGTTTAGCTTATACAGGGAACACTTAGGCCACCGTTAGTTCTGCCCTAAGTACTTCTCAAAACTAAAACCCCAAGACAAACATTTCCTCAAGGGGGCGTTACTGTTTAACAAGGGAACATTTTCATTGCAACTTAAAAATGTGATCTTCAGACTTTTTTTTGGATGTCTTTGATGATTTAATTTAAAGCATTAAAATAATTTCTTTCTAGAGATCTATGATTTGTCAGCCTTTTTACTTTTGACAAGCTAATACCTTCTTCTTTTCTAGTTCGCAATGAATCCATTTTATGAACCCAATTCTCCTATTCGATCGAGCGCATTTGACAGAAAAGTTCAGTTTCTTGGGAAGAAACACCTTTTAAGTTGAATGCAGAAAAATTTGGAAGTAAACAATGTCACTACAATGGGGTATTCTCAGGAGTGTGTACATTGTAAGTAATTTGAGTAAACAGCCTGGAAAAGTTTTACGTGTAGTCTGAATTTATCTGAACCCTATGAAATTCCTTATATATTTCAAAACAGCATATTCAGTTTCTTAGGATTATCAATAGATGGATGTTTGCTTGTGAACAGTGTTACTTATTAACTCTTTATAACCTTAAAAGTATCTTTATTCTAAAAATTAAGAATGAGCTTTTGACTTCCCTCATTCAGATAACTTGATCTTGATGTCACAATCCAGAACCAAATGTCATTGTCAAGGTTTGGCAGACAGATTTAAAACTAGGTTTCTTCAGTAGGGGATGGAGTCGACGGCACGTAGGTGGGCTTCGCTACAGCTAGAGACGCTGGAAACCATACAGGCGGCCCACGTGGCACTGCCCGCGAGGCCGAAGCAAGCAGTTTTTACAGTGCCGGGTGCCACGTGCCCGCCTCAGTTAGCGGCCAGGAGTAGTGATTGATTCTGCTGTAAACCGGGCATCCTGGGTCCATGTCCGTAAAATGGGGGGCCGGGACCAAAGTGACAGGTTATGTTCTTGTATCGCCTTTCCCTCAGACAGTAAACTAAAGACGAGGTGAACCGGCGGATGGTTGGACTAGTTAAAACTTGTAATCGTTAGATTGTTAAGAAAGAAATGTTTATGTTACGTTAACGTTTGGATTCTTTGCTTTTTGGGCTGGACACCAAGGGGGTGGGGAGCACTCTGCTGTGCCGGGTGGGATCTTAGTGTCAACTAGGAAGTGTCCACTGAAATACAAGTACTGTAGCCAGATCTATTCTGTGCACATGGTGAGCGCTTACAGAATCTTGTTCCATCCTGAGTAACTTGGGCAAGTACTTCTGTTTGTTGGTCTCCTACCCTTGTGTGAAGTTGGTACCCTAATTTTTACCCCATCTATTTATTTGGTTTCTTAAATAAAGATGTCCGTCCAAGAGTGTGAGTCTTGTAAGTGCCGCTCACCGTGCCACCGCTATTTTGGTCCTATTTCCCCTACTGAGAGTCTACAAACTGGATATTAACCCATTTTACAGAACTCGGAGCGCCCCAGATGAGGTGCCAGAGCGGTGGGGGCAGAAAGAGGTAGCCCCTGGAGCGCGGCCCCGCCCTGGGCTAGCAGACGGCGCCCTGGCAGGGGTTGTAGAGCACCCCGCACCCCGCGGGCCTTCCCTGCAGGCTGTGCGGCCGAGGTGGGGACAAGGAGCAGAAGCCCGTGTGCGGGTGTTCCCGTAGGCCGGGGCCAGACTGGGTGTGGGACTGTGTCTCTGAAGGAGCTCAGGAGCAAGTCCGGCGACGAGCGTGGGAGGGGACGGGGCGTCGGGCGCGAGCTGCCCTGGGGGAGCACGTGGGCCACAAAGGTGTGCAGAAAAGCGGCGCCGGGCGCGCGGGTAGGCGGGGACCGGGACCGGGGCGGGGAAGACCAGTGGCTGATAGGAAGGCCGAGGAGCCGGCAGAGCCGAGACGTGGCAGTAGGTGATGTCACCGAAGGCTCCGCAACACAAGAGCAACGGGATGACCTGAGTAGCACCCTGGGCCTCAGGCCCCACGAGCAGAAGTAGGTCAGCACCAGACCCGTCGTCGGGGTGCGGGCTCCCAGAGCGCCCCAAAGAAGACACGCGAGCCTGACGGCCTCTCGTCTACCGGGATGCTTCGCCGGCGCCCACGTTGTCCGCGTACGTGTGGCGGTGCCGCGTCCTGCCCTGCCCGCGTGCTCTCACTTCTCCCTCCCGCGGCCCTTCCTGGCTGCCGGTCCATGGCGGTGACTGCTCAGCGTCCGCCGACGGTACGCAGGGGGCTTTCCTACCTCACACCTCGCCGCCCCCACGAGCCCCCGGTATTGTGAGAGAACTGGTGTCACGGTGTCACGCTGCTAACGGGAAAGCTGACACACGTTTTCACGGAAATGTCAAACTCAAGGTTTTCTCTTAAGATGAGGCCCACCTAGGGGCGCCTGGGCGGCTCAGTCGGTTAAGCAACCAACTCTTGCTCTGGGCTCAGGTCATGATCTCACGGGTTCACGAGTTCGAGCCCCGCATCGGGCCGTGCTGACAGTGCAGCGCCTGCTTGAGAGTCTCTCTCTGCCCCTCCCCTGCCCCCTCTCTCAAATGAATTTTGTAAGAGTGAACATCGAGGATGTTTTAACTTCAACTAGGGAGTGTTTCACTAGGCAGTGGCTGAAACGTTACCCCACAGATGGAATTGCACTTTTCCAGCTTCCAGGCCGCACGCACGCTGTATTGGCTACGCCGGCTTCACGGGTACATTTGTCCCTTCTCCCGGGTCAGTGGTTTGCCTTGTTCTGGCACCGACCAGTCTCAGAGGCTCCATCAGTAGACCCGGAAGCGCACCTTATCACGCGCGCGCGCGCGCCGCCGTGTGGCGAGCAGCGGTACTGCGGCACCGGGGCCCCTCCCCAGACGGGCCGTGCGCACAGTCCCTCCCTTGGCTGCCGCTCCGGCCGCGCGGGGGATCACCGGCTGGGCTGCTTTGTTCCCCAACTCTTGTTTCAGTATTTCTCATCTTTGTTTAGGCAACACCAATCAAAGGAACGTTTACTGTCTTCAAACGAGAGAGGATCAGATCCACAGCTACCTTTTGCTGCTTGTTGAAGAGCTTTTCCATCAGCTCTTCCATTTGTTTGAAGACCAAAGCTATTCGGTCAGGTTTAGTTCCGCTTAGTTGCCACATGTCAGTACTGTGCTTGGTCAGCCGGCCCTCGGATCCCTTTAAGTCACGGTGTTAAACTGAGTTACTCTCCCTTCCTTGCCACCCGCCTGTCTTTACACGCCTGAAGATCTGTTCCCTTGCCCGTTTTTTGCTTCCCAGCTTCTAGACCTCTTGACCAACTAATCCCCAAATATTCAGCTGAAAAAAGGTTACTGAAAAGCTGCTTAGTTTTTTAAAAACCAGCAAAGTATTAAATCTGTACAAAGATCGAAACTGTACACTATGTAAATACCTACACACATCTATATGTATTATGAGCTGAACTGTGTCCCCCTCAAAATTCATATGTTGCACCCCAGTCCCTCAGAACGTGACCTATTTGGATGCGGGGCTTTTAAAGAGGCCATAAAGGCAAAATGAGCGCATCAGGGTGGGCCCTAAATCCGATCTGACTCATGACCTTGTAAGAGGAGGAAACTTGGACTTGTTATAAATTAAAAAAAAAAAAAAAAACTACTCTAACCTGAGAAAATTATTCCCCCAAATTCAAAATGTTAAAGTGTTTTCCCTATAGCCAAACTGTTAGGAAATTAGACTTTCAGAAGTTCAGCTTACTGAATGATGAGTCTTTTTCAGTGGCTCGCAATGAGTAGGGCATGATAATCCCGCCCGGGGCAGGCCCTTGGGTGGCCCCCAGCGCATCAGCTGGCCTCTGGAGGACGGCAGAGGCACAGACGGCACAGCGCGCGAACTTCGTCCACAGGAGACTGTGATCTGCTCCATCAGTAAGTGGAGAGCAAATCCCCGAACAACGTTCAGTGCTAGAGAAGGCACTGGACACGCGACCAGACAAGGCCGTCTCCATTTACCCGCACACGAAGTACAATCCTTAGGATTTCCTCCAAGAGTGACGCTTCCACGTTGGGAGGTGGGGGAGGGACACACGTGTGGCACGCAAATGACAAGTGATTACCGGGGAGTTCAGGTCGGAAGCAGGGAAGGGAAATGTGGACACTCATCCGTCACCACACCAGATGTTAACTGACTTGCATTTAAATAAGATTTTAAAAAGTAAAAATAGGAACACCTCAGTGATTTTAGAGAGAACAAAGTGATCAAATAACCGCAATGCAAATGCATTCGATTTTAATCTTTAATATTTGACATTATTGCTTTAGGGAATACTTTTCCCCTCAACCAGGAATTGACTGCTAATTACATAAAAATATACACATATAAAAAGTAGTTCTCCATTTTCCCGGGGGAAAAAAACAACCAGTAACTTCTAGAATAGTCAGGTGTTTTGTTTTAATCATTATTAGAGTCTTGATCGTCTCGTTTATTAGGTCTGAGCGACTTACATATTTAAACATTATTAGACGACCATTACCACCCACAGACATGAGGTGCCGCTACTGAGTAAACGGACTCCTCCATGAGTGGCTGTGCCCCTCCCCCCACCCGCTAACGCAGCAGCAACAGGGTTAGTTTAATTTTGTAAGTAGATGATCCGTTGCTGCAAATGCTAATTCCCGTCTCCGCCCTGTGGTGGTTGCGTGAGCGCGCGTGAGGTGGTGAGACCGCGCGCGCGGGCGGCCTCTCGGGCGATCAACAGCAAGACGAGCTAGGCTTGGGCTTCCGGTGCAGACAGACGGTGTCCGTCTGGATCAGGTGATCGGACCTATCCTCAGTAGCGAGCACTCTTCGAACTGCTTCCTCAAAGGCGGCCGCGACATTGGTGGCATCTTTCGCACTTGTTTCAAAGTAAGGATAGTCGCCGTTGTCCTTGCACCAGGCCTGGGCTTCCTCTGTGGACACCTGCCGCTCGCTTATGTCAATCTTGTTACCCAAAATCACAAAAGGAAAGCTTTCGGGCTCTTTCACGTCTGCATAATAGATGAATTCTTTCTTCCAGTTACTCAAGTTCTGGAAGCTCTGAGAATCATCGACACTAAACGTGAGCAGGCAGCAGTCAGAACCTCTGTAAAAGGGCGTCCTCAGGCTTCTGAATCGCTCTTGACCGGCCGTGTCCCAAATCTGCATGGTAACAAAATGCCCGTCCACCTCCAAATCTTTATTTAAAAACTCCACCCCTATCGTATGGAAGAGCTGGGTATCGAATTTATTGGTCACGTATCTGTTCATTAGAGAGCTCTTCCCAACGCCACCATCTCCAAGGAGAATGACTTTAAAAAGCGACGATTTTCCTGCCATCATTACTCTCAAGATCTTTGACTTCAGAACCCTGTAAAATAAAAAGGTACCGTTACATTCCTTCAGACCTGGACGTCTCTGTACGCGACTCCGCGAACATCCGCGGGTGATGGAAACGAACGTGGAGTCCCCGCGCCTTCTGCGCCGCAAGGACCCAGCAGCGAGAGCTGTCACTTACTGAGCGCCGAGTGCGTACCAGGCACAGCCCTGCTGTTGTTCCCGAAGACGGCGGGGAGGGCTCATTCGTCCCCTCCCCCTCAGGTCACAGCTGGCCGAAGCGGGCACTCGAAGCCAGTCTCGCCCCGAAGACCGTGCCCTGCCATTCCTCTCTCCTCACAGTACGCCCTGCCGCCGCGTGTTAGAGGCGGGAGGAGACCGAAGCAGGCAGGTGTTTGTAACAACTTCGAAGGGCCCTTTGCTGGCACGCTGACGGTTTCACTGATGGCTTTCGTCTTGTGCCAGCGGTTTTCTCAACGACCTCCCCTTTCTCCCGTCCAGTGCTATCACCATAGGAGCTGGTAACCAGGAAACCAGAGACAGAAGCCGACTGATCCGGCCGTGAACAAACACGGACTCCATTCTCTCCATCAGGAGCGCTACTGGGAGCTGGCTACAATTCACGTCGGCGCGAGTTTTTTTCTAAGTTTTTTATTTCGAGAGAGACAGAGACAGAGAGTGGAAGTGGGGGAAGGGATAAAGAAGAGAGAGAGGGATAAAGAGAGAATCCCAAGCAGGCTCCTTGTTGCCAGCCAAGAGCCTGACGCAGGGCCCAAACTCACAAAACTGTAAGATCATGACCTGAGCCGAAACCCAGAGTTGGACGCTTAAATGACTGAGCCACCCAGGCGCCCCAGCAGCAATGGAATTTTTTTTTTTGGAAAGAGAGAAAAAGAGAGAGGGCACAAGTGAACAAGAGGCAGAGAAAGAAGGGGAGGAGGGAGAGGGAAGGAGGAAGGGAGGGAGAGAGAGAGGGAGACAGAGAGAGGGAGAGAGGGAGAGAAGAGAGAGAGGGAGAAGAGAGGGAGAAGAGAGGGAGAAGAGAGAGAGGGAGGGAGAGAAAGAGAGAAAAGCAGGGCTCCAGCTTACCCAGTGTGGGACCTGAACTCACGAACTGTGACCTAAGCTGAAGTCAGATGCTTAAGGACTGAGCCACCCAGGTGCTCTGGAATTTTTTTTAATGTTTATTTTGACAGAAAGAACGAGCTAGGGAGAGGGAGACAGAGAATTCCAAGCAGGCTCCATGCTGTCAGCACAGAGCCTGACACAGTCCTCGATCTCATGAACCGTGAGATCATGACCTGAGTTGAAATCGAGAGTCAGACGCCTAACTGAATGAGGCACCCAGTACCTGCAGCAATACAGTTTTAAATGGCATATCGTCATCTAGCACATTCTACCCACAAGACTCATTTGGGCAGTTCCAACTCCTAAGAAATGTGAAGCTGGGCTGCCACTCGTGTGTGCTGAGAGGGAATGAAATACACCTTCAACAAAAATGTGGTGCTCTACACACCGTCCGGGGAGGCCCGGGTTCAGGACTGAAGCCTCTCCTACACTGTGGGCGCCAGCCCGTGTGGGGTGGAGTTTCAGATGCCCGTTGACAGATGGCTACTTTTAAGTGCCGCCAGAAGCACTGTTCCTATTTAAGGCTGTTTTCATTCTTTATTATGGAATATTTCAAACATACACAAAATTTCTGAATAATGAGAATATCAATGAAACCCCGTGGATCCTAAACCTAGCTTCGCCAATTAACAACTTATGGCAAATCCTGTTTCTTCCGTAACTCCCCATTCTCCCTTCTCCCCAGTTATTTTAAATCAAATTATATAATTTAATCTATAAATATTTTACTATTACATGGATTTTAAATAGATATATTTTTTAATGTTTATTTTTGAGAGAGAGGGCGAGAACACGCAGGGGAGGGGCAGAGAGAGGGGGAAAGAGGATCCGAAGCGGGCTCTGCGCTGACAGCAGTGAGCCAGATGCACGAACCGCAAGATCACGACCTGAGCTGAGGTCCCACGCTCAAGCGACCGAGCCGCCCAGGCGCCCCATGGCTTTTAAGTATCCTAAAATTCGTAAAAGACGACAACCTTTGGAGCGGCGCTAACGAAATCTTCTTCCATCAGCACTGCCCAATATGGCGGCCGCTAGCCACACGGGGCCACTGAGCATTTGACGTGTGGCTGAAGGCAATGAGGAACTGAATTTTTTTTCATTTTTTATTGTTTTTAATATTAATTTATTTTTGAGGGAGGGGGAGAGAGACAGAGACAAAATCTGAAGCAGGCTCCAGGCTCTGAGCCATCAGCATGGGGCTTGAACGCAAGAACCGCGAGATCATGACCTGAGGTGAAGTCAGACGCCTAACCGACTGAGCCACCCAGGGACCCCAAATTTGCATTTTTTTCTTAAATTGTAACTGAGGTGAATAGCCCCATTTAAAGAGGCGATGACTGTAGTGGCCAGCACAGTTCTGGAGCAAAAATGGTCACTAACTTTAACATGGAAGTGGGTACTGGGAATCCCTCAATGAGAAGGTGATGAGGACATGAACAACAATGGTTAAATCGACTAGGATGAATTTGCAAAATCACTGCAGTAAACATTATCTGGCTATCTCCTGGTTATGAGCAAATGCGAGCCAGTATTATGAAATTAGACACTTCCTGTCATGTGTAAGAATTCTGCATTTCCAATTACATGTTACGCTATTCTGGTAAAACCTGTAGCAACCTGTCCCTCTTACTGGCTCTTTGAAATTACTACTAATTACCACTCTGACTGATACAATTTAAATTGGCCAACAAAACTGTGAGGCAATCAAAGCATATACCGCTTGGAGACGTTTTTGACTTCAGTGGCTCGCTCTGCTCAACGCCCAGGCTAGGTTCGGGTTAGAGAGGGAGCTGCAACAGTCAAGCTCCTTCCTCTCCTCGCAAGGTACCAATGTGTAAACTGGTTCCTTGGCTTAATTCTGTGCCATCTTGCCTAGACAATTTCGATTTATAGGAAAAAGAGTAACAAACCCAGAAACGCACACCAGCTATTCTGACACGGGGAAAGCGCTGCTCTAATGCCCCATCCTTAACATCCTTCAGTGGTTCCCCAGAGATTCGGATCCGAGTCCAATTCTAAGACAAGACCCCCAGCGCGGCTCGCCATCTTCGGCTTCGGTCACTTGGAAATGCAGGTCAGAGGGAACTGAAATTCGATTCCTCTCGCTCGGCTCGCACGCTCTCCCTTGCACGTGCTGCTTCCTCTGCCGGCGAGCCTGCCCCACTTCACCTCACTCACTGCTGGGTGCTCCGAGCCACCCGGCGCGGCCGCCGCCGACACTGGGGGCCTTCCCCGCTGCCCCCGCCCCGAGGTCGTTCCTTTCGCGAGATTTTCAAGACACGCGAACACAAAAGTCCCATGCTGTGTTAGGAGGACGTAAGAGAGGCGGGAGGTTCCAACAGACCATCTGTCCCACTGCCTGAGTAAGCCTCCAATTCCCTACCAGACGCGAGGATTTACCTGCGCGGCGCTGAGCTGCTAGACCCGCACATGGACTCACAACGCAGAGCGCGCGCGCGCACAGCCTCCACCCCGTGACTGGCCGCGTGCGTCTACCAAATGAAGCTTGGCGATTCCTGGAGATTTGTCGTTTATCATTCTATCAGGATACTCTGACACAGTTCTTTCTTTTTTCATAATAATGCAAGATCTCCTAGGGTGTGCCATTATTCTGATTAAACAAATTCGGGGTATGCTAGACACGTGCACCAGGAAGTCGGGTACAATTTTATAATACATTTCCCACGGATGATTCGGGGCCTCCTGGACTTCCTATTTGCGAGTGTGCCGGCCTTCGCCAGAACAGCAAGATAAATACAACCATCTCTCTGATTCTCGCTGTAGTTGTGTCTCAGGATACACGGCGAGGCGGGTAATCACATAAACTTCTTCTTTCCCACTGAATCGAACAAGAGCTGGCTTCAGGCCGTCTGCACGTGAACATAACCATAACTGGCTTATAGACACTAAAAATGTTCCCTTTTTCTTTTCCACAAAGAGTAAAAGGCTTTGAGACTTCAGTATAAGCTGAATGAATAAACGGATACTGTTATTTGCAGAACTCACCTTAAAATGTAACACGAAGTCTTTTCTACTCCCCAGTTAGGAATGACTAGGGTAAAATAGGACTTTAACAGTTCAGCGAAATCCGATAAAGAACCCTGAACAAGAAACGCGTATCACATAGGTCATAAACGTTACCTTAATTGTTCAGTTCAAGCAGCATCATTATCTGCAAAGAAAAAATTAGAAAGCTCACCTTAGCAATGCACTTTCGATTTGCTTTCATATTTGTAAGAGTAAAAACAAAACTAAAATGTGAATAAATATCTGGCTCACATTAGCAGCTAGATTTTCATTTAAAAGTAAAACCAGCGGTGGGGCGCCTGGCTCAGTGGGTTAAGCATCCGACTTCGGCTCAGGTCATGATCTCACGGCTCATGAGTTCGAGCCCCGTGTCAGACTTTGTGCTGACAGCTCGGGGCCTGGAGCCTGCTTCGAATTCTGTGTCTCCCTCTCTCTCTGCCCCTCACCCGCTCGTACTCTGTCCCTCTCTCCAAAATAAATAAACATTAAAAAAAAGTTTTTTAAAGAGCCTACACCCTAAAATAAAATAAAATAAAATAAAAGGAAAACCATACCTGAAAGCTATCCATGACCTTTCTCAGCCTAAAAAAAATCCTAGAATCAAATACTACACTTTAATCATCATTTTTTCAAGAAGTTTTTCACCTACCCTCCCTTCTTTTCTAAGTTTCACACTCAGACAACAATAAAATTTTATTAGGATAAAAATGTAGAATATTTCACCCATTCTTCAAAACTTGCCCAAATCTTAAGGGGCTGAGAATAACCCTATTCCAAAGAAGTAAATAAAGCTAACACAAACAAGGAAAAAAGAAGGGTCTCGAGAGGGAGGCGCACCAATGCGACACGGGCAATGCTGGGCCTAAGGCTAAGGCAGCGCTGTGTCCGGAAGCTTCTGGGCAGCCAAGGCAGAGGGGAAAACTTTCCCACGACAGAATCCCTAGCCCACCATCAGAACGGAGAGCGGTTCCTGGTACAGAGGCCAAGAGCACACACCCCGGGCCAAGCTATGCAGCCTCCTGAAGCTCACGGGACAATGGCCACAACAGTACCTACCTCCTAGCGCCGTTAGGAAGAGTCACTGGGACCTGGACAACAGGGAAAGGCGTTTCACCACGGGGCCAGGCTCATGATAGGAGTGCAGGAAATTTCTGTGGAACGAACACACAAAGAAGTCTTCACACACAGTTTTAAGGGAAGGCTGGTTTCTTTCATGACCATCTCTCAAGTCAAATTTCACTAAGAGCCCCGGGCAGAACAAAAAAGAGGATTGTGCAGGCCGACGCGAGGAAGCCGAACGATCCGAGCCCTACAGGCCAAATTCAGTGTGAAGCTTTTGGAGTGACAGATTGTGTGAAGCTGGGCTAGCATACCAGCCTCTCTGGATCTAAGCCAAAAGTTTGACACCCCACACACACCCTTTTTAAGCACAGGGCGTCTTTGTGGAACTTACATATAACAGCTAGTAACTTATAAATGCAATCGACGAATAAATGAAAACTCTTCAAAACGTTGACATCTCGGGGTTAAAGACACAGTAAAGACAACAAGTACGACAGCGAACACAGGCCAAGCCCCGTGAGCCACTTACTCGGCTTCACCGCAGCCACTCTCCTCAAGTGTCTCCCTACCCCTAGACCCCAGATGAGGACACTGACTCAAAGAGGTCAGCCACCTTGCTTGAGGTCACACAGCGAGGAGAAGGTGGGGAGGGAGATCTCAACGCGGCTGACTTATTCCAAAGCCTGTCACTTCACCCATGAGGTCCGGCTGCCTTCGCGTTGATTCCTGAGGGTCCTCCTGTCAGCTGCTGCAGCTGGAGTGAGAATCAGCAGCTGCAACGCTAAGAGTCGTTCAGCTGCTTGCTTCAATTCAAAAGCTGCACAGACACAAGTTAACCTGGGCGCCCCGGTCGGTTGAACGTCCCTCTTGATTTCGGCTCAACTCATGATCTCATGATTCGTGGGATCGAGCCCTGTGTCAGGTTCTGTGCTGATAGCGTGGAGCCTGCTTGAGATTCTCTCCCTCTCTCTCTCTCTGCCCCTCCCCTGCCCCCACACATCTGCACACTCTCAAAATAAATAAACCTTAAAAGAAAACATGTTAAGCTGACAGACTAGTAGTAGCCAATCCATGGGCACGCAGTATAAAGAAAGCACATCTGTGCCCAAGTTTTAATAGTTTCAGTAGTGTCATCAACATGGTTTAAAAGAAATGGGAACGAAATGCAGAACTCTGAAGCATCTCCCCAGAAGCCTCGGGTTCCATGGAATGAGCGGGAAAGCAGTTTCTCAGCAAGCACTTTGTGGGGCCTCCCACATGACAGACACTGAGGATGCGACCACACCTAGTCCCTGCCTTGTGCGACCAGCGGCTGGGGGAAGGGACAGTCTGCACACAAACCTGTATGCGTTACAACGTGGCAAGACCCACAAATGAAAGGCACCTGGCAGAGAGTAGCTTAGACAGCGCAGGGGGTTCTGCCCAGAGTCTCCCCCGGGGAGAGACACACGCGGTGTGCACACCTGCGCTCCCTCAGTCAGGCCCGGGCCCCGGTGTGAGCATGTCATGGAGCTGCATGGGATTCCGGGCATCGGGGGGACCACGATCCTGTAACCCCGCCGGCCGCCTCGCCTGCCGCTCAGTGACTTCCGAGGCCAGCAGGGAAACTGGGCTGTGTCCGAGTGTTAGTGAGAGCCTACCCACCAGTTTCCAGGGCGGGCCTTGAGGCGTCGCTCCGGCCTCATGCAGTCATCGGAGTGCAGCCTCCCCATGGTCTGCTTCCACCGCACGGGGAGCTGATCCGGTAAGCGGGTTCGATCCCAGGCTAAGGTCAGCAGCAGGACGAGAAAACTTTAGAAAGGTGGAAGGGGCCGGAGCCGGAAGTGGCCGAGGCAGCCTGGCACAGGGAGAGCACCGGAGGCCGGGGAGGGAGCCTGGTCGAGCAGCCCCAGGAAGGGCCTGGAAGGGTTTCTGCCGCCACCCTCGCCCCGCAAGGAGACAGCTCCAGCAGCGGGTCATCGGGACGTGGAGTCCACAAAGGTAAGTGGCTGAGGTGAGGGGAAAGAGGAGGGCCTTAGATCCCTCGACCACCGACCACCGAAGGCAGCGGCTCTGGGACCGCGAACTGGCTTCAGTGCCTCACGGGGGATCCCGCAGCAGAATGTTCACTCTGCACCTTCGCACCTCACCTCGCCCCCTCTGAACCCTTCCTCTTGCTCCCCGGCTAAGTCGTGCTCACCCCTGTGGACGCGGCTCCCCTCACCGAGGACCTTCCCCCACATCCCTACCACGCCCCACACAAACCTCCAAGTGCAGAGGGAAGGGTGGGGAGATCGGCAAGCCTACAAGCCTAATAAAAATGAATCGTATGCTCTAAAACGATTCCATTTCGTGGCAACGCATTATACCATTATAAAAATGCCCACGCTTTCCCCGAGTTATCAATTTTCTAAACTATAGCGAAAAATATATCCCTGTGCTATTCTAAAACCATCTCAAAAAGAAAAAAAATTGCAAAAATGTAAACAGTAGGACAAATGCCTGATGCCCTAACGCCTCTCTGGGGCGTCTTGCACCCCCCGAGGAAGCACGGGAACGTGGGACTGAGGGAATTCGCTGCTGCTGCTGATAAAGTAGCGCGCACACGGCCGTCACACCATACAGACGCTCACGGGTTTGTATGAAAGTCTGCAAGAAAACCTAGACCATCGACATGAAGTTCGGTCTTCAAAGTTTGGATCTGATTGCCAAGTCGCTTTTTTCTTTAATCAGAAGTATTTTTTAAAGCTTCATTTTCACTTAAAGCCTAACCCTGACTGAATGCTGCGATTAAAAATGAAATGGAAATCATTTTCTTTTAAATTTTCTTCAAATACTACTACCCACCAGACCTCTCAAATACGATGGCTTCCTAAATTTTTCTGTAACTCAGGTTATACTGAATATAACTCGATGACCCAAAGAACACAAGAAACAAAAGGAAAAAAGATAACTGAACTTCATCAAAATTCAACTTTTTTTAAAGTAAGCTTTATGACCAGCGTGGAGCCCAAAACAGGGCTTGAACTCATAACGCTGAGATCACGACCTGAACTGAGATCAAGAGTTGGATGCTTAACTGACTGAGCCCCCCAGGCGCCCCTCAAAATTAAATACTTTTGTGCTTCAAAGGACACTATCCGGAAAGTGAAGATAACCCACAGAATGGGAGAAAATAGTTGCAAACCATGTACCTTATAAGAAACTTGTATCCAGAATACATAAAGAACTCTTACAACTCGTCAATAAAAAAAATGTTTTAATGGGCAAAAATGGTCCACATCATTAGCCAGTAGGGAACCGCACATCACACCTACAGCGAGATATCACTTCATGCCGCCAGGATGGGGACCGTCAAAAAGACAGACGAGACCAAGTGTTGACGAGGATGTGGAGGAAACTGGGAGCCTCGTGCACTGCTGGTAGGGATGTAAACTGGTGCGACAATGGAAGACAGACGGGCAGTTCCTCAAATCGTCAAACATCAAGTGGGGCGCCTGGGTGGCTCAGTCGGTTGAGCATTGGTTCAGATCCCGATATCGTGGTTCGCGAGTTCGAGCCCCGCATCGGGCTCCGTGCTGGCAGCTCAGAGCTTGGAGCCTGCTTCGGATTCTGTGCCTCCCTCTCTCTCTGCCCCTCCCCTGCTTGCGCTCTGTCTCTTGCTCTTTCTCTCAAAAATGAACGAACATTAAAATTTTTTAAAAAAATAGTTAACTGACCATAATTTAAATAAAAATTTGGAAGAAAAAAAAGACTATGGTATGTACATGGCCTAAGAATTCGCAATAAGACCCCAAAATCAGATTTACGCAAAGCCACAAATGATCTTGTCCCTTCAGCGGTGTCCCTTTAAATAAACCAGTGATACACACAATAGATACCTTAGGACTACAATACCATGCACTGACGCCAACACACGTAGACGGCACTCGTTCGTCTGAATGGGAAAATGGAGAAGCAGGTCACTGGCAGGAAAGAAAATGAGCCATGTTTTCAGAAGAGACCTCAAAACTAAAAAAGAGCTTTGTATGTCAACCTTTTTCTTTTTATGACGCTATTTTTCCAATTTTTCTGCGGTGTACTTTTATCTTGCCTATCAGTTGTTTATGGACAGTGCGTCGGCAGTACTGTTTTCTCCGGCCTGTCCCGGCCCCCTGCTGGTTTCCAAAGCCATGTGCTACAATACGCCACGGGGGGGGGGGGGGGGGGGGGGGGGGGGGGTCGGATCCGAGCACGGAGGATCTGTGCATCTCCAGCAGGAATGCTTGTAAGGATTAAAGGCAGACTTTTTTTTTTAATTGTTTATAGACCTAACTGCCTCCATTCTTAACAGATAACTAACCCCATTTATTTCCTCAATATTCTTACTAAATAAAGGGTTTGAGCACGGCAGTCACAGCGCCATCCGACCTCACTTACAAGCATGTCCCAATGCGCCGTCCCCACGCCCCTCCCAGGCATTGACACTCCAGGTTTTGCTCACGCCCTTATCGGGCCTGGGAGTTCCCTCCCTCCACCTGGACAGGAGGGGAAACCCTAGTCCTACAGACGCTTGGCGCAGACCACCTCGCCCAAGAAGCCCGCCGCGGCCCCAGAGGCCGAACGGGTTCTCTTTTCTTCGCGCTCACGATCCTCTCCACCTGATTACGGCTCTCGCTCGCTTAGGCCCCAACCACTCAGCTGTGTGTCGGGCTCTTTCCTAATTACGACCTCAACTCCCTGGGAGGGACACACAAGGCCTAATTTCATCCATTCATTTGCCCTCTCGGTTCTGCAACATCTTGTACAAAACTTTACATACAGCGAGGTAGCAAATAAAGGCAAAATTGAGAACAAAGAGTAAATTACTTCCTCCTCTATTCTCGTTATTCTATTCTTATTCTTCTATTTGTACTTTCCACGCTTACAATACTTTGTTTCTCTAGTCAATCAGTTCTTCCCCCATTCCATTTTTGAAGTCTGTTACACTGTGTGGGAAGGGACCAAAAAACTGATTCTTACTTGCAAGTCTAACAAAAACGCCACTTGAAAATAAGTACTTCTGACTGCAACAGGGAGCTGGCGAACAGTAAAAACCAACATTCCTCTCAGCAGCGGCCAAAGGGAGAGCAGGCTGGGTTTGAGAACTGCTCTTCTCGAAATTTCCCACTTGGAACACATAACACATACTCTGTGACCCCTTGACTAGTTCTCACTTCCAAACACTGAAACTGCATTTATCACTCTTGGTTTAAATTTAGGAACATTTTTCCCCCTCAAAATCACACATTCCTTTTGCATTTACCCTGAACGTCCTAGTTAGACACGTACCACTTATTCTGAGGCTCAAAGGAACTAACCTAGGAAACAAAGCATGGATAATCTCTGAATGATTTCTATTGTCGCTTAGTGCTGCATTCATTTCCTTGTGTTTTAGTATCGGTGTGTCTCACTTAACAGCCTAATTAATTAGTTTCACTCTGTTTCCAGTCTTCTCGGGTTGTCTTGCAGAAATGCATGAGCAAGAAGCCAGCCAGGGAAGTCACTAAGTCTAGTGGCTGCTCTATCTCTACAGCAGGTCCACACACACACACACACGGAAGAATTAAGCAAAATACCATAGGAAGAGAGCAACCTGGAGACAGAACTTGCCCAAATGAAGTAAGTTATCTAGTCGACCACTGAGTACAGAGAAAGCAAGAGAAGGAAAAAACTAAATCAAACTACACCATCACGATGCCACAGGAGCACGCCCTATTTAAAGAACTCGTTTCAATAAGTCCTCTAATTAAACTTTTCAGAAATATATACTTACAATTTTGTTTAAAACAAGGCACCTCTGTAGGTAGGTATACTAACTAATCATCAACAGTGGTGGAGAGAGTGGAGGGGAAAGGGAGGTTAAGAGCTGAGTCTTAAACCATCCTGAGAAGACAGAGCAGCACGATCGGACCTAACTTTCCGCAACGACGGGAATATTCTGTACGTGTTCGGTCTAATCTAGCAATCGCGAAGCACACATGGCTACTGAGCACGTGACATGTGACTGGTCTGAGAAACTGAACTTTTACATTGATCTCATTTTAATTAGTTTAAATTGAAATTGCTACAGGAGTATTGGACAGTGCGGGCACAGAGTGCTTCACTGGAGCCCGTGGAGGAGCTGCAGGGGGAAAAGGCACCTCCTAGAATGACACGGGAGGACAAGGCTGAATGGACGGATGGAAGCGTGTGCTTCAGCTTTTCTCTGCAAAGAGTACAAAGGGTTTCATCTGATTCTTAAAGGGATCTGGAATGATCACTACATGTCCAGATCATTTGTGTGCCTTTACATTATATATGTGTGTGTGTACAAATATATACGTGGGTATGTATATCTATTTATCTATATATATATGTATGTATAGCTATCTATAGATACATATATTTTTTTTTAAGGTAACCTCTACCCTCAGTGTGGGGCTCGAACTCACAACCCTGAGATCAAGAGTCACATGCTCTACTGACTGAGCCCGCCAGACACCCCTCCGTCATTTGTATATCACGTGTGATCCATTTGTGTAACTCATAACACCCTCCAGACTTTCATCTTTACTTGGCATCACTATTTCTTCATACTCCCCCTCACCTGTGAGACTTTACTAATAAAGCACTTTGACCGTGAACTGTGACAGTTCAGTGAACAGATTTACTCATGGGAAACTGCTAATCCTGGAAGGGAGGATACTGTTTTGTTCTCTGTTCTGTTTAATGAGGTCCTTTAAAGGAACACGCATAAATCCACCTGTAATAAGACATTTACCTGTGAAAGGCACTTAAAAATGCTTAATAAGAAAGAAAAGAGTAGGGACAGTTGAAGGTTGCACTGTGAGGGACAGAATTCAAAGACAAAGAAATGGATAAAGGTCACAAGATAGAAATACTGGAAATTTCGGCTAGGTAATTTCAGGAAGGACACTGCATTGTGAAAGAAATGAACTTAAGTGTCTAAGTTAGAAAAATGCATTAAAGCAGCAAAACACAAACTAAATGTGATCTGCGATGATCTGCCGTAACTTGAGAGAACACTGATGCTGCCTCCTCGAGTCAGGTAAGAAGCCGGCGGCTTGAATTAGGAGCAGAAAAGGGTAAGGGCTGGAGAACTTGCCTAGAAGCCCAGGGAAGAGTCAGTACACACCACTGCCCACGAGAGTGAAGCCACAGCAAAGTAGAACTTCTTGGCTGTTAAGAAATTAAGTAAGAGGAGTGGGGATTTCCTAAGATGTATTTCAAGAGGACACGATGCGTCTAGCACAGAGGACTCAACTAGACTACAGGCTCCCCTTCTGCGGAGAAGTTGTTAACCAGGTCGAAAGGAGAAGAAACGGAAGAGCACTGCAGGTGGCTTTCGGGAAAGTTCACTTCATCCCACTTCTCCATCAACGACGTCCCAGCTCGCGGCGACCAAGGTCCCGAAGCGGACTCTGCTTACGAAAAGCTTCCCAAGCCCCAGCTTAATCGCTACGTATTTCACCTCCATGCGTGATCACCCCTCTACTCCGCTCCCCCCACACGGGCTCCCAACTTCTCCATCCCCATGAGTGCCGGCAGAAGTGACCGGAGACCTCCTAAGTGCCAGTCCGAGGGCTTCTCCCCAGTCCTCCTCTAAACGCCCTAAGGTACACGCAGCCCTAAAGCAGACACTTGGCTGTGTACGCTTCCAGAAAACACCTTCATGGTGGACCAGCGTTCCCACAGGAAGCCCACCTAGTAAGCAGTGACTTCTCTCAGATGTAGGCGTTTGTCTGGATGTACATGACGTAAAATCTCAAAGGGTATTCAAGACATTTGTTTTAAACAAATCAGGGAATGGAGGCCCAACTGGGAAAGGGTCTTAGGAAGTAGCACACCTCTAGCTGGAGGCGTAGGTGGGACCTACAAGTCCCAGGACTCCATTTACTGCCAGCCCTAGGAGGTCTAAACAGCCTGGCAGTGACCTTGAAAATACTTCCTATTTAATGATCCATAAAACTCCCCTCAGCTTTCTGCAACTTAGATGGCTCCCTCTTCCAACAAGCTCTTAAAGTAGCTATGTCGCAAGGTTGAAGCCCTTACCTCTTCCCAAACCACTTCTTCCTGGGATATAAAACCCAGTGATTCCTGAGTCCACGTCCGCCCTCCCCCTCCCCGGGACAAGAATTCCAGCCCCTTTTATAAAACATGTTCACCTGGTACCCTCATGGCAGTTCAAATTCAACATATACAAAACGAAGCTCATTATTTCCTCTATTCCGAGAATCTCTTTCTTCTTAGGCCTTATCCATTCACCCACTCAAAAATGTGTCTACTTCCCTCCCTACCTACTGCCATTGTCTTGTTTGCTCAAATAACAAATGCTATGACCGTAATACCCTCAGCCGCCACTATTTGCTGAATATCTACTAGGTACCTGGCATACAGCACCTTCAAATCACCTGCAAGTTGATTTTTTGTATCAATGTTTTATGTATCAATAAACACAAGTTCACAAAGATTAACTAACCTCCCCCAGCCTCACTGAACGGGGCAGGTCAACCACGTGTTCCCTTCGCTCCCACCAAATGACAGAAAACGTCTAAAAAATGAACGAACCCAAAAAGGACAAGAGAGAACTGTAGACGAGAGCAATGAAACTGAGATGGAAAGCAAAGGTTCCAGTAAATGACAAACTGAAGAGATGAGGAACCTTAACCCCGGAAGAAGCATCTAGCAATAAGAAAGCCCATTCCCAGGGCAGACTCCAAGAAGCACAGGCCCGAGAGCAGCACCCCGGCGCTTCCGGACGCTCACCGAGATGAGACGGGCTGGCCGGGCTGGAAGCACAGGGGTTCTCCTGAAAGGCCGCAGACCCCGCGGCCACCTGCTCCACACCCGTCAGCCCCTTTCGCCACGAAAGCGGCATGTACAGCAGAAAACGGGGATGAAGGCGTGGGACAACAAAAGAGGGTGGGTCAAGGGACAGTCCGCATGGGCGACAGGGGCAGGGCAGGTTCTTTTCAGTCTCTGAGGGAACCACAGAGGAGCTGGGCGTCCGGGAGGCACCGCGCAAACCGGCGCCCAAGGGAGTTCGCGGTTTCCGCGTTAGGTCAGACCACACTCCCGCCAATGGCACTACTATCTTTGCAAAGCCGGGTTTTCCGGGGCCGGTGTGATAAAAATCAAGTACTGCTCAAATACTAACGTGGAACGGGATAGGAGGGCGGCAGCTGTTTGCTCCAAAACAACAATTTATGAAATTTTATTTAAGAACACTAGAACTCAGGGGCGCCTGGGCGGCTCAGGTCATGATCTCAAGGTTCGTGAGTTCAAGCCCTGCGTCGGGCTCTGTGCTGACAGACAGCTCAGAACCTGGAGCCTGCTTGTGATTCTGTGTCTCCCCCTCTCTCTCTCTGCCCCTCCCCGACTCGTTATCTGTCTCTCTCTCAAAAATAAACTAGCATTTAAAAATTTAAAAAAAGAGCGAGAGAATACTAGAAGTCGTTCCAGAGACTGTTCTACATTCACGAACTTGTGGTCCTCAAGCAGTTCTTCCACTGTTCTGTTCTGCCTTCCAACTAAACCGTGTAGGTATTTTCCAGGACGCCCATCCCCTCGCGGCTCTGCGGAAATCCACGCGTGTGAAACTGCACAGACCACGGCAGCCCAGGGAGGTCTGACTCTTCTGAACCTGTTCAATCATTTCAACCCTCCTCTGAGAGTTCGACACCGCGAGTTCTGGAAAGAGAAATCTCTAGGGCTCTTTTCAGGCTTCTCTAACACTGACGACGCAACCACGCTTCCGAAAACTACGTTCTGAAAACTACCGTGGACTCTATACCCAAAGACCAGGTCCGATTCCCAAGAACTTGGGATGAGAACAGCTGAGCTCCCACTGGCCAGCAGTTCGGCTCGCCGGCTGGCACCGCCCTGCCATCCTCCACACCTGGACGACGGACGCGGCCGTGGAATGAATACGTCAGGCTGTTCCACACACCGGTTCTCCAACCCCGGTCCAACAATAGCACGGACTTGTCAGGCGTCGGGCCTGAGACAAAAGTGGAGTCTGTGTCCAGACTCGCCACCCTGGAACGAGCTGGCTTCGGTGAGGCCGGGATGTCAAGCCTCGATCGCCTGCTTCCTTTCTGTTTCTTTCGAAACACGAAGCCATCTTTCTCGCACGGTCACCTGACTTACGTTCGTTTACTTCTGGCTGTCCTCTCGATGTTGGTGAGAAGCAACGGCATTCTAAACCCTGGGCCCGCCACGGCCACGAATTAGCAAGCGGCGTGGAAGAATACAGAATGTGGACATGCCCAGAGCTCAACTTTCGCAACACGTACGGTATCTCAAGATTCACTCCGGGAACAGAGGTTTCTCTGGGCCCACCTCAGGCCTCCCCTCTCCCAACACGGGCCAGCCGGGCCTCCCCCACCTACTTGCACAGCCCGGGCCCCCAGGCCTCCCCCCTCGGGTCTCCTGACCTTCTATTTGCATCACAGCTTTCCAAACTCCCGGAGGCATTTTATGACTTCACGCCCCACCCCCCAAATCCCGAATAAATATTCTCTCTTGATGACCTACTTAGTCACAAGCCCTGTTTTCCAGCCCTCGGTTCTGACTAACCAATTTATTACCTAGCTGGCTTTCAAGCGAGACGCGTTTCTCAAACACGTGCGCACTTCTGTTTGCCTCCTTCCCTCCTGCGGCTTAACCAGCAAACTGCCGGAAGCAGAACCACTGGGAAGCCAGTAATTTGAGGTCTCCACTCGGTGTCATATAATCTCACAGAGATTATAAAGCACCAGCATCTCATTTTACCCGGGAAGAAACGTGGTGACCCGGCTCGGGCCGAGCCGCGGGCGACTGCAGACGGAGCGAGACGCGTCGCGAGCGGGCGGACGTTCTTCCCGCGCGGATTCCTCTTGCCCGTCCCCGAATACGACCCCCGCAGTCAGGAAAGAACACGGATCCCTTCGTCAGAGCCCATATGATAGCACTCACTTTCGGGTGTGCGATTTAGCGCCCCCTCTCACCCCGCTGGAGACGACTCCTGTTAAGAGGCAGAGAAATACGTTAGTTAACAAAGAACACGCAGAAGTCAAAAGCAAAGCTACGCACCAAAGGTACATGCTGACCGCGTGACTGACACTCTCACGGTGATTCCTAAAGAGACAGCCCAACCTGTCTGACTCCTCCTCTCAGTCGATCACCCCCAAAGTTCATCTCAGAGTCACATCCACCACCAAAATGAAGGGGTACCTACACTGCGGAGCCCGGTCTTAGAAAGGTGTGGTGAAAATGGCTGGAAGACACCAGAAAGAAAACGATGCAAAAGCCATTTTAAAAAATTTCGTTTATTTCCTGATTTCAATGATTAAAAAACGCACGCGTGACTATTGTCTACTGAGGCTAAATCTAAAGCGGAATTTTGTGCTCAACAAGAAGGGCTTCTCGATTTGGTTCTTGTAAATACTCACACGTGGTCAAGTAAAGAAGCTATCCAAAACACCTCGACTCTCCCCCATTTCAGGTCAGTCCACCCACGAGAAAGGCCCTGCAGGCACCTGTGTGGGTGTGCAGCTATTTTGTTGTTGTTGTTTTGATGACACCCAGCCCCTGACCCTGAGGAGCCCGGGCAGCAGGTTTGGTTCTAGGACAGAGTCAGAATTCGCTCTTGCGCCTGTGATGAGACTGTGCGCCCGGCTCTCTGGGGCCTGCCCGCTGCCCTTCCTGTCACCAGCGGCTTCGCCTCAGTGCCCGACAGACTGCCAATAAGCAGACCGCTTACTGACAATTGCGGTCACACGGAAACCAACCCTCTCGGTCTATTTCAACAGCTCTGAATGGGTCTCAAGTCCTTTTTGACACTTTTGCCTTAAAAAGAAAAGATTCTGTTATCAGAAATTATTTGCTCACGGGGCGCCTGGGTGGCTCAGTCGGTTAAGCGTCTGACTCTATCAGCGCAGGTCGTGATCTCGGCGGTTGTGAGATAGAGCCCTGGGGGAGACAGAGCGCGGAACCTGTCTCTGATTCTCTCTCTTCCTGGCCCTTCCCCGCTCGCACTCTTTCAAAATAAATAAGTAAACATTAAAAAAAAAAAAAGGGGGGGTGGGGATTGGGGCGCCTGGGTGGCTCAGTCGGTTAACCTTCCAACTCTTAGTTTCGGCTCAGGTTTGTGAGTTCGAGCCCCACAGTGGGCTCTGGGGTGACAATGCGGAGCCTGCTTGGGATTCTCTCTCTCCTCTCTCTCTCTCTCACAAATAAATAAACTAAAAAAAAAAAAAAACAGAAAGAAAACTTAAAAGGGGGGGGGGCACCCAGGTGGCTCAGTCTGTTAAGTGTCCAACAGGTCTCAGGTCATGATCTCACGGTTCATGGGTTCGAGCCCCGCGTCAGGCTCAGTACTGACAGCTCAGGGCCTGGAGCCTGCTTCGGATTCTGTGTCTCCCTTTCTCTCCGCCCCTCCCCTGCTCTCTCTCTCTCTCTCTCTCTCTAAATAAACATTAAAAAATTACTTAAAAAAAGAAATTATTTGCTGACTCCTTAAATCTTTCAGATGAATGAATTATGCCTCTTGGTCAAGGGAAAAAGCTCTTCAAGTTCTCGAAGTTTCCACCCCGCTCTTTCTTAAAATGACGAGGAGGTCTCCTCGACAGGAAACCGACGCTGCACTGGAAGAACTAAAGAAGCGCTGAAACGCGAGCCCCGGAGTCACACAGGCTGCTGGAAAGCAGGGTTTCTCACCCCTGGCACTAGTGCCATCTGGGGCCAGACGACTCTGTCGCCGAGGGCTGTGCTGCACGCTGTAGGACACTGGGCCTCTCTACCCACTGGATGCCAGCCGCCCTCCCACTCGGGGGGGATCCAAAAATGCCTACCGGCACCGGCAAACGTCCCCCGGGGGTGAGAACTCGCGAAGGCTTGCTCTGAACCCTGGCCCTGCCCTCTCACTACCTAGGTGACCCGGGAAACAGACCTAACCCTCCTCCGCCGCCAGCAAATTCCTCATCAGGAAAACGGAGCCAAGGCCGCCGAAATGCTGGGAAAATGAAATGAAATGAAATGGTGACCACGATTTATAGACACCTAACGTCCAGCGCCAGAGCGGCTGCCCGAGAAATGGCAAGAAATGCGGGGAGGCTAAACCCTTCTAGAACCAAAGGAACTTGGCTTCAGGCCTCCAGAGTACTGGAGCCCCCACGGAAGGAGCGGCAGGGAGAGAAAGAAACAAAGAAACAGCAAAGACAGGCGAGGATGGAAAAGAAGAAGGGGCAGGGAAGTATTTCCCCCACTGCCAAGACAGTCGAAGCCGATGCTGTTCTCTTTACTTTCCTTGGGGCTGTTCTCTCTAACCTCACAAATGACGAGCCAAAAATAGCCCCCAGTCGGAACACTCTCCAAAACAAGTCACCAAGCCAGAAAGTTTTTGTATAGGAGCAATGTGCTGCAGCGACTGCCCAGGAATACTGAAAGCACCGACCGTCCCCCCTCTTCGGCAACCGACCTGAAGACACGGAGACCCACGGACCAGGAGTGATCGTTTCGGCCTCGGCTTCTGAAAGAGAAACTGCGCACGGCCTCCTTAAAAGTCCCTGACCGAACAGTTCTCAGTTTCCTCCATCTCTACGGTCTGGCTCCACGCAACGGCTTCTGAGATCACAGCCAGCTTAGGGATTTTCCGTCACAATGGGGCCAAGAGACAGAAAGACAAACGTGTGAAAAACGTTTTCTTTCCTTTTAGAAAAAAGCAAGCAAATGCGCCTGATTTTTCTCAGGTCGCTGAAATAGTATTTAAAAAAAAAAAAAGCCCGTGGTCACATGACACTTTGGAAACTAGCAGAAAAGTCATTCCTCAAAAGAACCGCGGTCACGGGACGTATTGTCCCTTAAAAACAAAAACCACCACCAAGAAGACGACTAATCCCTCCACCACGATTTGGCCGGCGCTTTCAATTCTCATCTCGCCTCTCGACCTACCATGTTGGGAGAAAGGAACACGATTCTGAGACCTTAGCTGAGAGGCGCCATCGGATAACGCCCCAAACCGCCCCCAGCCCCTCGAAACGGCTTTATAAACATCCCAAACGCCCTCGCCGGGGTGGTCCCGACACCCTGGCAAACGCTCGCCGAGGCGGCAGGGCAGAGGTCGCCAAATCAAACCGCGCGAGCGCCTCTGCTTCGTCCACATTAATCCTTCGGGGGTACGGTTTGCTTTGTGTGGTCTGGGGTGTGTTGGATGGGTGTCCCCGGAGGGTCGGGGGAAAGGCTGGCGTGAAGTGTGCGTCCCCGGAGGACTGGGCGTCTTTCTCCGCGCGCGCGCGCTTCCCCACGGGTGCTGTGTGCGCCTCTCTCTCCCCCCCCCCGGGTACGCGTGTACGTGTCTCTCTCCCTGGCTGTCTGCGTGTGTGTATTGTGTCCCGGGTGTTTGTGGCTCGCTCTTTTCCCCGAATGTGTGCGTGCGTCCCCGTGTGTCTTCCAGATGTTTGGGCGTCTTTCCGAGTGTCCCCGCGCGCTTGGGCGTGTGTCCCTCTCCCCGGGTCGTGTGGGTGTGGGAACTCGTCTTTTCTCCTGCGTCAGTCGGTAGGAGCCAGGAGGCAAAACGCCGTCCCCGTCCCGGGACCGACGGCCGCCCCGCGGCTCGGCTCCACCCGCGAGCCCCAGCTGCCCGAGGGCCAGGCCGCACTCGGGGCGCCCGGCCCCCCCTCCCCCGCCTGGGACCCTGACGCGGGCGCGCCCGGCCCCGGCCCCGGCCCCCGCCCGGCCCCGAGGGGCGTCCGCGCTCCGCTCACCTCGTGGCCACGCAGAGGACGCCCGGGAGCTCCCGGCCCGTGCGTCCCAGTGCAACGAGGAGGGAAAGCCGGGAACGGGCGGGGAGGAGGCAGCGGCGCGGCGCGGGTCCCACTCCGGCTGCTCACGTCTAGCACCAAGGGAACAACATGGCGGCGGGCCGGGGCGGGGCCCGGGGAGGCGGGCGCGGGCGGTGGGGCCGGGGGGCGGGGCCTCGGGGGCCGCGGTACGCCCCGCCCTCACCTTCTCTCCCCATCTGTCCCGACTGCCTGTCCGGCTAAATCGTGGTTCCCCCCCCCCCCCAATCCCGGGGTCGGCCGCTCCTCGTGTCCTCGGCCGCGTTCCAGGGAGAGAGAGGGCACGAAATCCTAGTTATCTTTAGAAGTTTACCAACATGGAAATAAACAGATCGCATCAGCACAATCGGGCTTTTGTGATTACCCTAGGAAAACTAGTGTGCAAACGGGTAGACAGAAAATGGAAACAGCTGTGATATTGTGGAATAACAGGCATTGTTAAAATTAAATGTAAAACTTCTCCGTAATCTGTTAAAATACTGCCTCTGTTAGGTCTAAATATAAAGCAGTAGTGGGGAAAGGCTGTATTGGAAAAGCCCTTCTCAGTTCCTCACTTTATGTACGGAGTTGAGTGCATCGCTCTTACGATACATATCCCTGGAGAGCGGGGGGCACTTTTAGCGACCTCTCCGTATATTTCGAGGGGTAGATTTAGTTTGTTTATATCGCAAGAGAAGGACCTCACTTTGATGATTTGCTGGACTCACATTCATTAAATAACCTCTGGCTTATTTTAGGGAGTCATTTTCAGGTAAAGGATCTAATGTCTTTTCATTCGCAGTAGAAAAAGTATATTGGGGGAGAGTTTCTCACAAGTATAAAACACAATTTTTGAATACCTGTGAAAATGTAATAAAGACTGAGTTCTGGTTTGAGCTTAAAGGAATTTTTCTTGTATTAAAAAAATCTATGTGGGGCGCCTGGGTAGCTCGGTTGGTTGAGCATCCAACTCTTGATTTCAGCTCAGGTCATGATCTGAGGGTCATGGGATAGAGCTCCATGCTGAGCATGGGGCCTACTTAAGATTCTCTCTCTCTCTCTCTCTCTCTCTCTCTCTCTCTCTCTCTCCCCCTCTGCCCGTCTCCCCTGCTAGCATTCTCTCTCTCTCAAATAAAAAAATTTTTTTAAATCTACTTTTTATCCATGCAGAATATTTCCCCAAGGAAATACGAGCAAAGGTTTATAAATACAAATCTGTTGAAAGTAGGGAGGGGAAAGAAATATTCATTATCTTATTTTAAACACAAGAGAATTAAAACTACAAAACAGGGGCACCTGGGTGGTTCAGTTGGTTGAGCGTTCGACTTTGGCTCAGGTAATGACCTCACAATTCATGAGTTCGAGCCCTGACTTGGGCTCTGTGACATCTCAGAGCCTGGCTGGAACCTGCTTTGGATTCTGTGTCTCCCTCTCTTTCTGCCCCTCCCCCGCTAGCTCTTTGTCTCTGTCTCTCTTAAAACTAGATAAACATCAAAAAAAAATATTTTTTTTACCCTGAGGTTTTTTAAGGAAAAAAAAAAAAACCACCTACACAATAAAACATGTAAGAACTTTAGAATTGGTTTTCCCAAAGAAAAAATACAAAGTGTCATGTACATTGGTCTAAAGTGTAACAATATAATTGTCTCCCTCTCTCTCTGCCCCTCCCCCACTCACGCTCTGTTTCTGTCTCTCAAAAATGAATAAACATTTTAAAAAATTTAAAGAGCACAGGGGTTCTTAAAAAATGAAGTAAGCCTTGGGAAATCCAAGAGTTAAAAAAAAAAAAGAGTTCTAAGAAGTTTCTATTAGTGATTCTTAGGCAGTTCCAAGGTGTAAGCAAGGCATACAGGCATCAGAGTGTAGCTTATAGTCAGCGCCTGAAGAAAAAATGAGTTACTTTTTCTGAACTATTACTGAGACACTAGACAACTGACACTTAAGAATATTCATATATTCTGGGGCGCCAGGGTGGCTCAGTCAGTTGAGCATCCAACTTCGGCTCAGGTCCTGATCTCAGGAGTTCGAGCCCCGCATCGGGCTTGTGGCTGCACAGAGCCCTTTTCGGATCCTCTGCTCTGTCCTCGTCTCTGTCTGCCCTTCCCCCACCCCTCAAAAAATAGACATTAAAAAAAAGAATACTCATATTCCGGTCTCTCCCACCATTCACTTCTTGACCTAATTGATTGGACAGTGCAAGAGTAGGGTGGGTCAAAAGATTTCTCCCCGAAGGTCAAGGCTACAAAGCATTAATGATTTCTTTCGTTCAATGACACCTACTTATTACCGTGAGCACTGCGCGTTACTACCCTGTTTCCAGCTGGAGTCTGAAAAACTACAAGTAAGTGGGCCCAGACTCAGGTATCGTAAATACTGATAGAATTAAATTTCCCGGACTTTTCATGTACAAGGAGAAACAGAGAACTCAATGGTAGGCAATTTGGCCATTAAATGACATATCTAAATGATCAGAAATTTTATATTTTCCCTAAACCATGACCAAAATAAGAGATTTGTTCTCGATGTTACACAGATGTACTTGTGTAGCTACACTAAGGAGAGAGAAAAGCATAAAAAGTAATTTGAAATCCATTACATTTGGCTTTCAAGTAAAGTCAGAGTGAAAATAAGCAATGACGTACAATAAGTGAAAAAGAATATTATCAAATATTATATGAAGGAAAAATCCCATTTGGGTGGAGGAAACATTTCTTATATAACTTCAATAAATAGTGAAAGATTTATCTAATAGTTATTTATATTTATATATTTATATAATATATACATTTTCGATATTTCAAACCAATGTCACACCCTTCCAATTTGCCTAGAAACTAAATTCGGCATGTTTCTTACACTAAGGCAAACTTTTTATCCTGATGCTTAAGTCAGATAAAATTTCAGTATCAGAAAATACCAGAAATCTGATTTCTTCACTGCGTGACTTAAAAAGGAGTACCAAATCAAAAATCAAACGGTAGCATCGTCCTTCATCTGTATATCGTCAGTGAGAAACTTCCAGAATTTGCAATCTTCAGGTTGAAACGATCAAATGGAAAGTCTCACTCGCAACCATGACAGAACGTATGTTTCCTGGGTCCCATGAGCTCCATACAGTGGTTGGCGTTGAATGGCTACCTGGGAACTGAGAGCCCCCAACATGCTTCCTCCCATCAGCCTGCCCACTGTCAGAAGAGAGGGGGCATGGGAGTCAGGAGCCGATGCAACTGGCACGTTCCAAGTCTATGGGTAACCGCCACACCAGCCCAAACCCTTCCAACGCCTGCGGCATAGACACACATCTCCTCTCTTCCCTTGGGTGGTTTTAAGGTTTTGTGGGTAGGGGCGCCTGGGTGGCTCAGTTGGTTAAGCGGCCGACTTCAGCTCAGGTCATGATCTCACAGTCTGTGAGTTTGAGCCCCGCATCGGGCTCTGTGCTGATGGCTCAGAGCCTGGAGCCTGCTCGCGATTCTGTGTCTCCCTCTCTCTCTGCCCTTCCCCTGCTCACGCTCTTCTGTCTCTATGTCTCTCAAAAATAAATGAATGTTAAAACAAAAATTTAAAAAAAAAAAGATTTTGCGGGTAATGAAAAGTCATTTCATATTAATACTTATTTATTCAGCAAATATAGAGTGGACGGTAGACCAGCTGCAGGAAGAATTCAGGGGGTGTCCCCAAGCACTCCCTGCATTTTCGCTCCTGTCTCCCAGCTGGGTTTATATCCTATGACCTTACCTCAGTCCCTTCAGAGAGCTCAGAAGAGTGAAGGAGATATTCAATAAGCAACTAAGCAAACGTGCAGTTACGGATTGGATTAAGGGCCTCGAAGGAAATAAACAAGGTGCCATTGGTGGGAATGCAGGGGGGTGGTAGCAGAGAAGGCATGAACGAGGTGACGCCTGCCGAGCCCTAAAGACAAGCAAACAGCAGTGGGAAGGGTGTGGACGGGTGCTACCAGTTGAGAGAACAACAGTTCATTAAGAACCCAGTACGCAGCAGCACTCGATAAAATTCTAAATAAAGAAAAGACGCAAACTTTTAGAAAATCTTCATAATTGATGGAAAACCCGAAATTATAGTTGTTTTTCTCGCCATAACTAGATCTAATGTATTCTCTTAAAAAATATTAAGTGCAGTTTGAAGAGTGATCTTCTTTCTCTACCGCATTCTAAACATAGCTTGACTCAGGTAATTACAGATGGCAGAAGGGAACGGGCATCACGATTCTGGAATGTAGGGGGGGGAGTCTGATCTCTTTGCTGATTGCCCGATGAACGTGAGTCATAAATGAACTTTGCCTTTAAAGGCAGTAGAAGGGAAATTCCAGGCACACCAAGGCTACATTATATAAAAAGTATATTTGTGCGTGCCCGTGTGTGTGTGTGTGTGTGTGTTTATGGGCGTTTCTGCATATGACTGTTTATTTAAAAAAAGACTGGCAAGCAACAAGGAAAATCAAAACAGTTGAATCACTGGGGCGCAGCAGGATTCTGGGTAATTTTTATTTACACTTTGAATTCCATGTTACGGTAGTTTTATGAGAAATAAGTATTTTTTTATTTTTTGAGAGAGAGAGAGAGAGAGAGAGAGCATGCGCGGGGGGGGGGAGGAGCAAAGGGAAAGAAAGGGAGAATCTTAAGTAGGCTCCACGCCGGACCAGCGTGAGGAGGGGCTTGACCTGAGAGGAAATCAAGAGTCTGACGCTTAACCCACTGAGCCACCCAGGCGCTCCAGAAATTTTTTAATGAAGCAACTGTAAAGAACCTTTAGAAATACTTTATATGGCATCCGCACAGAAAACTGTACTAAACACAGACGGTATGCTTGGAAATTCAAAAGGATTCTATAAGAAACTTACCAAAGAGATTAACAAGGCAGGCAGCCTGCTGTAGACTAGATGTCTGTGTCCCCTCGAAATCCACAGGTTGAAATCTGAATCTCCAATGTAATGTATCAGGAGGTGGGGCCTTTGGGAGGTGACTAGGTGAGGGCGGAGCCTTTGTGATGAGATCAGTGTCCTCATAAAAAAGACCTCACAGAGCTCCCTCATCCCTTCCCCATCCGAGGTCACTGTGAAAATAGGGCATCCATGAACCTGAAAGTGGGCTCTCAACAGACACCAAGCCGGCTGGCAGATCTTGGACCTCCAGCCTCCAGAACTGTGAGGAATTAATTTCTGTGGTTTATAAGCCACCCATTCTATGGTATTTTGTAACAGCAGCCCAAATGGACCAAGACAGTGACTAGATTAAAAATATTCAACAAAAATAAATTCCGTTTATACAACCAACCAATACCAGAAATACAAATCGAAAAAGATACCAACTTCAATAGCAAAATTATAAGACATTTAGAAATAAATATAACAGGGGTGCCTGGGGGGGAGGGGCTCAGTCGGTTTAAGCGTCCGACTCTTGGTTTCGGCTCAGGTCATGATCTCATGGTTTGCAAATTTGAGCCCCGCGTCGGGTTTTACACTGACAGTGCAGAGCCTGCCTGGGATTCTCTCTCTCCCTCTCTTGCTGCCCCCCTGCTTGCTCTGTCTCTCTCTCTCTCAAAATAAATAAGTAAACTTTAAAAATATATTTTAAAAAAGGAAATATAACAGAAAAAGTGAAGATCTTAGTGGAGAAAAGTAGGCGTGGTGTCTGATAGGACCAGAACTATGGCACCTAAGAGAGTAGCCACTAGCTACATGGGGTTACTTACATTGACATATAAATCGATTAAAATTAAATAGCATTCAGTGTTCAGTTATAGTATAGTCATTTATATTACACTGCTTATGTTGTACCCGCACAAAGGGAAGCATGACTTACTAAAAAAACACAGATTAGGAGTTGTAAAGTTTTCTTATCTTCTGAGAGTTTTGGGGGTTGGGGAGAAAGGGTTTTGCTCAGCACCCGAAGGCCCTTCTGTTAGGGAGCCAACTATTTTTTCAAATTTTTTAATGTTTTATTTTATTTTCGAGAGTGGCCAAGACAGAGCACGAGGTGGGGAGGGGCGGAGAGAGAGGGAGACACAGAAGCCGAAGCAGGCGCCAGGCACTGAGTGTGTCCCCACAGAGCCTGACGCGGGACTCGAACTCACAAACCATGAGATCATGACCTGAGCCGGGGTCGGACACTCAAGCGACTGAGCCACGCAGGCACCCCAGGGAGATAACTATTTTGTGAGTCTTTTCATTATAGAAGCTCTCAAGGCCAGATACTTAGATACTTGCTCTCCCAGAACCCTGGCAACAAGAATACAGCCGTGAGACCCAAGACTGGCCAATCAGATACACTCTTTGAAGATCTGAATCTTAGGCAAGGAACACAGAGAGGCTGGAATAGTTCAAAGTTCATTCTGGTCCGTGTAGCGGTAGCCCTGGTATCTAGTGACCACAGACGGTGGTGATGACGCCAGGGCCGGCGCCTTCTGCCTAGCAGTGACGGCATCTTAATCAGGCCATTCATATTGTGGATCCTCGTTGTTCCTGTCCACTGTCCAAACTCGGTCCTCCAGCCTTGCCTCTAAGAACGACTCCATACCTCCCTGAGAAATTCCTTTTCTAAGTTAGAAGGAGTCGACATCTTTGTTTGAAACTACAGTTGATACTGGAGCAACGTGGGGGTTAGAAGCGCTGACTCCCACGCAGTCAAAAATCAGTATATAACTTTTGACTCCCCCAAAACGTAACTACCACTAGCCTACTGTTGACCAGAGGCCTTACCAACAGTATAAACAGTCAATTAACACATATTTTGTATATGTATTATATACTGTATTCTTATAATAAAGTCATACAATAAAGGTACGTATGTCTCTCTCTATATATATGTATGTATTTAATATCTATGTATAAATAGACGTGAGCAGCTCAAATCTGTGTTGTCCAATGGTCAACTGTACAAACTCTGAGTGGTACAAAGTTAGAATGTATCTTATCGATCATCCAGTACAAATTTACTGTGATTCATAATATAAATTCGGGTAATTGGAATTATACCTCTTAACACTTTTGTATCTATCAGCTTAGGCTTAGCCACCCCCACCCTCAGCGGCTTATTCTAGGTCATGCTCCCTCTGGACCCACGCTGATGAACCTGAGCGAATGGAGAAGCCTCTGTCAGATATACTGCAGGTCTCACTGGTTGAGAGAAAAGAGACCAAAATACTACAGCTGCTGGCCCTCGAAGCTTCTACCTGGAAGCGACAGGCATCATTTCCACCCATACGTCCTTGGCCAAAGCAGGTCACACATTAGGATATATAATCCTTCTAAAGTGAGGGGTGCTGCAAGTCACGTGACAAATCTAAGTGGCATGGCGTTCTAGAATTGTCTCCCTGGGAAGGTCATCAAATACTTGAGCAATAATACAATCTAACACGGCTCTTACGACTCAGGGCTTTGTTTTATTAATTTGATCAGTTTCAAATGCCATAACGTGAATGAAATAAATTTATTGCCAATAAATGTTTTCATTTTGGAGATTGGGTTTGAAACGCTAACAATAGTAACATTTGATGCAGTTTATTAAAGTTAGACGCGGTCCTTCCAAAGTGTGGGGTGGCATATGTAGAACAGAAACACATGTGAATCACTGAAATTCCTCTCTAAGTAAAAACCTATTTTATACGATTGAATTAAGCCCTCTATCACACCCTAATCTTGGAGCTTTGAGGGATACAAACATCACTAAGACGTGCACAGGAATTTAATGGACAATTAAAGGGGGGAAAAACCATGCCCACAAATAACATGAAGTCGTGATAAAATAGAGGAGACAGGATGGAGAAAATTCATGGGATGAGCTAAGTGTGAAATCTCTCAGCCTAGAGATATCATGGAATTGTGGGAGGAACAGACTACTCTATTGCAAGCCATAGAATTCTTTTTTTTTTTTTTTTTGGAAGCCATTTATTGCAAATGCACAGTAATTTTATGCCACATGGTATGTGTGTTTTGAAGAAGGCACGCAGGGGAGGAGAAACTGACCCAAGATGTTGCTAAGCATTCCTAACTTTGCTCCTTACTAAACAAGTCTTGACCAAAGACAATGGTTATGGGGCGCCTGGGTGGCTCAGTCGGTTGAGCGGCCGACTTCAGCTCAGGTCATGATCTCACAGTCTGTGAGTTCGAGCCCGGCATCGGGGTCTGTGCTGATGGCTCAGAGCCTGGAACCTGCTTCGGATTCTGTGTCTGCCTCTCTCTCTGCCCTTTCCCTGCTCATGCTCTGTCTCTCTGTCTCTCAAAAATAAATAAACGTTAAAAAAAAAAAGACAATGGTTACAGTGATGAAATCGGATTGAACTCAACGTGGCCAACTACAGTAAGTAACTAGGGGAAAATACCCTTATTTCCCTTTTCTTAAAGAAAAAAAAAGCTTGTGACCTTTATCTTGTAGATAAGTGGGGTTTTTTGTCTTTCAAAATGTCAAGTGTTAACATGTGATTACCAAAAGTTATTGACATAAAAATGTGAAGAAATATGCAATTATGTCTGCAATTATGACAGACGGAAATGTTAATTTATGTAAATTCAGTTAAAGCTGCACTTTAAATAAAGGCCAGTACAGTTCCTTTGGTTAGTAAAATACGGTTTACTTCTTGAGTTAAAAAACAAAACAAAACAAAAAACCCAAAAAACACACATCTGAAAGAGGTCAGACACAAAGGCCACATATCACATGATTCCACTGATATGAAATGTCGAGGGTAGGCAAATCAGAGAGACAGAAGGCAGATTAGGAGTTCCCCAGGGGCTGGAGGGAGGGAAGAATGGGAAGTGATTGCTAACGGGTTTAAGGTGTTTTTCGGGGGCGGTGCTGGAAATGTTCTGGAATTAGATGACGGTGATGGTTGTACAATTTTGCGAATATACTACAAACCACTAAAAAACACCTCGTAAGTGGCAAATAGTGTTCATGTATGTGATTTGGGGATGATTATTTTCAAAGAGGCACCGTCAGAATTATCGACATATAGCCAAGCACCTTCTGTAATACAGAGAAAAAATCGGCAGCAACGAAATCACCAAACGACTCTTTTCCTTTTTCTTTTTTTATTTTATTTTATTTTTTTTAAATTTTTTTAGTGTTTATTTATTTTGAGACAGAGAGAGACAGAGCATGAGTGGGGGAGGGGCAGAGAGAGAGGGAGACACAAAATCCGAAGCAGGCTCCAGGCTCTGAGCTGTCGGCACAGAGCTCGACGTGGGGCTCGAACTCACAGACCGCGAGATCATGACCTGAGCCGAAGTCGGACGCCCAACCGACTGAGCCACCCAGGCGCCCCTCTTTTTTTATTTTAGAGAGAGAGAGAGAGCATGTGAGCAGAGGAGAGGGGCAGAGTGAGAGGGGCAGAGGCAGAGAGAGAGAATCTTTTTTTTTTTTTCGAGGGACATAGAGACAGAGCATGAGCAAGGGAAGGGCAGAGAGAGAGGGAGACACAGAATCCAAAGCAGGATCCAGGCTCTGAGCCATCAGCACAGAGCCTGACGTGGGACTCGAACTCACAGACAGTGAGATCATGACCTGAGCTGAAGTCGGCCGCCCAACCGACTGAGCCACCCAGGCACCCCAGAGAGAGAGAATCTTAAGCGGGCTCCAGGCTGAGCATGGAGCGTGACGTGGGGCTCGATTCCACCGTCCTGGGATCCTGACCTGAGCCGAAATCAAGAGTTGGACGCTCAACCGGCTAGGCCGCCCGGGTGCCCCGCAACTCTTTCGACTATGTTCCTTGCCTAAGATTTGCATGGGTCTTCTGGGAAATAAAACAATGAACACAAAGAATTTTTTTTATATCCTTTTCCTTATTTATTTCTGCTGACAATGCTATCGAACGCTAAAATGGAAAACGACGTACAAAAAACGGAAAGGTAAAAGGCGAGTGGACAATCATCTATACACTAGATACGGTGGCAGAGAACGCAGAACACTCGGATTCTAGATGTTTACGACAGCTTTACTGAGGTGTAACTTACACCCGACGAAATTCACTCATTTTAAGGACACGATTCAATGATTTTTAGAGAGTCTGTGCAGAGCTTTCCGGAGTCGTGCAGCCATCACCACAAACCAATTTTAAAAGGTTTCCATCACCCCGGTAGGGTCCCTCATGCCCATTAGCAGTCACTCCCCAGGCCAGCCCCCAGCCCCTGGCAACTGCACATCTACCTCTGTCCTGACGGATTTGCCGATTCTGGGCATTTCAGAGAACTGGAATCAGAGACAGTGCGGTCTTTCATGACTGGCTTCTTGCACTTAGCAAATGGCTCCCGAAACTGTCCACGTTCTAGCATGATATCTATAATATGGACATATCATATATGATATGATAACTTCATTCCTTGATATCGCTGAATGGTACTTTTTTTAATGGCTGGACCATAATTTGTCTATCCACTCGCCAGTTGGTAAGCATCTGGGTTGTTACGCTTCTTGCCTATCGCGAACGATGCTGCTGCGAACATTCGTACACAAGTCTTGGCGTGGGCTTATGTTTCCATTTCTCCTGAGCACGTACCAAGGGGCGAAATTAGTGGGTTGTATAGTAAAAGTGTATTTAACTTCTTAAGAAACTGCCAGGGGCGCCTGGGTGGCTCAGTCGGTTGAGCGACCGACTTCGGCTCAGGTCATGATCTCACAGTTTGTGGGTTTGAGCCCTGCGTCGGGCTCTGTGCTGATGGCTCAGAGCCTGGAGCCTCTCTCTCTGCCCCATCTCTCCTGCTCATGCTCGCTCTCTCTCTCTCTCTCTCTCTCTCAAAAATAAATAAACATTAAAAAAAAAAAGAAAAGAAACCGCCAAACCGTCTTCCAAAGTGGCTGCACCATTTTACATTCCCGGCGTCAAATTACGGGGCTCCAATTTCTCTACATCCTCGCCAACACCTGTTACTTTCCAGTTTTTTGATGATAGCCACCACAGTGGGCACGGGGTAGTATCTCAGGGTGGTCTTGATTGGCATTTGCCCATGACTAAGGCTGTGGAGCATCTTTTCAGGCGCTTATTGGTACAGGCCTGGATCTTCTTTGGTGGATGGTCTATTTAAATCTTTTGCCCATTTTTTAAGATAAATAAATTAATAAATTAATTAATTTGTTATTTTTCGGGAGAGTATGAGCAGAGAAGGGGAGGAGGGAGAGAGAAAGAGAATCTTCTTTTTTAGGTTTATTTATTTATTTTGACAGAGAGAGAGAGAGAGAGAGAGAGAAAACGTGCACATGTACAAGGTGGGGAAGAACAGAGAGAGGGAGGGGAGAGAATCCCAAGCCGGCGCCACACCGTCAGCGTGAACCTGACGCAGGCTGGATCCCCCGACCCCGAGATCATGACCTGAGCCGAAATCAAGAGTTGGATGCTCAACCACCCAAGCGCCCCAAATCTTTTGCCCATTTTTAAGTGGGGCTTCTTATTCTTTCGGATAGAGCCAGTGGGATTTGCTGATGGATTGGAAGTTCGATATAGAGAAAGAGTCGGTCAGACCTCCAAGGTTTCTAGCTTAAGTTATGCAAGGATGCGATTGTTACTAAGTGGAGAAGTAGTGCTGGAGAGAAGATCAGAAGCTTGAGTTTAGGGGCGCCCGGGTGGCTCAGTCGGCTGAGCGTCCCACTTCGGCTCAGGTCATGATCTCTCGGTTTGTGAGTTCGAGCCCCGCGTCGGGCTCTGTGCTAACGGCTCAGGGCCTGGAGCCTGCTTCTGATTCTGTGTTTCCCTTTCTCTGTCCCTCCCCCCATTTATGCTCTGTAGCTCTCAAAACTTATTAAACATTTAAAAATTTAAAAAAAAAGAAGCTTGACTTTAAACAATGTTTGGGGCGCCTGGGTGGCTCAGTCAGTTGAGCGTCCGACTCTTGGTTTCAGCTCAGGTCATGATCTCGCGGTTTTATGAGTTCGAGCCCTGCATTGCGCTCTGTGCTGTCAACACAGAGCCTGCTCAGGATTCTCTCTCTCTCTCTCTCTCTCTCTGCCCTCTCCCACTTGCGCTATCTCTGTATCTCTCAAAAATAAATAAACTTGAAACAAAACAAGCAAAGTTTGAGATGCTTTAGACATGCAAGTAGAGTTCTCAGGAGGCTGTTAGATTTGGGGGCCTGGAATTCAGAGGGGAGATGCAAGCCCAAAGACAAAGACGGGGAGTCGTTAGCATACAGATGGTATAGAATGAGTGTAGACACAGAAGGTGTCCGATGACTAAACACTGGACACCCCAAAGTTAACAGGTTAGGAAAATAATGAGGAAGCAGCAAACAATATTGTGACAGAGCGGCCAGGAAGAGGGGAAGCCAGGGAGAGCGCACCCCACTGCAAGCCACGTGAAAAGCGTGCTCAAGAAGGAAACGAGCGGGGCGCCTGGGGGGCTCAGTCGGTTAAGTGCCCGACTTCGGCTCAGGTCATGATCTCACAGTTCGTGGGATCGAGCCCCGTGTCGGGCTCTGTGTGGACAGCTCAGAGCCTGGAGCCTGCTTTGAATTCTGTCTCCCCCGCTCTCTGCTCCTCCCCCACTCATGCTCTGTCTTTCAAAAATTAAATAAACATTAAAAAAAAATTTAAAAAAGAAAAAAAAGGAAACGCGCGTGCCGAAGGGGGCTGAGAATTGTCCCTTGCGTTAAGCGGTGTGGACGGTGGTGGTGGGTGGTTCGTGAGCAAGGCAGGTGGAGAGTTGGGAGACCAGGATTAGCCAGAAACTCGGGCGTTTCATCCCCAGGGAGAAGCCGGGAGGCAGAGTCTCCAGGCCCAGTTGCTGGGTCAGGAGAGCGTTCACAGACCGTACTATGCACCGCGAGGAGGCGCTGAGGCCTCGTATGAAAACATACGTCCCGATGCAACAGGACCCAGATGGGGCCCCCTGGTTTTGTATTCGCTCCCGGGTCTGGCCGGTCCCAGGGTCCCGGGGCCTCCCTGGGAGGCGGCCGGAGTGGAGCATCTGCAGCTTCTTTGCTCGGTACACGTCTAACCGGGCCCGTGGACGGCACGGCGCTAAGATTTTCTGTGTCCCCGGGGCTGGATGGCACTGATAGAATGCGGCTCAAGTCTGCGGACTGATGACCGTGGATGGAAACTTTAGCCCTGTTTGTTGTGTGACTGAACGAGGGAGGGGCCTTCGACGCAGAAATGCAAAGGCTGGGCCCCGCCAACCGCCTGGACAGAGGCCTCTCTCTCTCTGTCTCTCTCTCTCTGTCAGTGTGAACTGGCAGGCGAGCCTCCCGCGAGGCCCCTTTGAAGACTGCCATTATTTCTCCATTACATGCATGAATATGCAGAAGGTTCGCAATGACTTGCTGAGATAAATACCCATTTGAGGTCCTATTTCTCATTTCCTCCCTCGGTTCGTTTGATTTTTTTCCCAACAGCTTTATTTACTGAGCTCTCAGTCACAGACCACACCGTTCGGCCACTTCAAGTGTGTAATTCGATGGTGCCTAGCATATTCGCGGGCGTGAACCATCACCACCATCAATTTCTGAACATCCTCCTCGGCCTCGAAAGAAACCCCCAGGCCCCTGAGCCACCGTCTCATTTTGAAATGATATTGAAATTCACTAAAATGCCTGGAGACTTTCTGCTCAGCAACTTGCGAGATTTCACAAAGCTGTGGGGGTGGGGGTGGGGGTGGGAGAACAGGTCTGTTACAGGAAAACAGAGCTGTAAGGATGGAAATCTTCAGTGTGACAGGCGAGACCCCCTGGTGGACCCACAGATGCCAACACACAAGCCACTTAAACCCGGGGGTTCTTTCCGGTCAGATGTGGGTGGCCGTCTCCTTCAGCTGGCCCGACAGACGTGCGCTCGGGTCCCCTGCCGTGGGCAAGAGCCAGGCGGAGCAGGGCGTGGACAAGCCGTGGTCGGGGCGGGAAAAGGGAAACTGGTTTGCAGCCCCGTGTCTTCTGTCCCTTACGGATCGGCGCACGAGGCGGGATCCAGCCGGAGGACCCCACCGGGCAAACTGGGAACCGTCTTAATTGTTCCCATGCACAAAGGTGAATTTAGCAACTTAGGACGCCATTTTGATGATTTAAAAGCAGCTGCTGGGGAGCTTTCTCGATGTTTATTACACCTTCTGAAAGTGAACACAGTCTAAAAATGGTGACGTGTTTCAACGGGCAGTATTTTGTTTATTAAATAGATCAGTAACTTTCCTAGGGCCATTTTAGATTTTTTTAAAAACTATGTGTCATCACTCGAAAAAGATGAATGACTCCTATTTGTACCTTGTTTATATTTTAAAAGAAGGCAAGACTAAGTCAGACAAATTAACTCTTTTTTAAAACTTGTCCTGGAGGATGCTTGCAATAATTTCACAAAGGATACAAAACAGCTTGGCTAGTTTGTCATAACTGATTGTTATCTTTGTTATATCGTTTCCCTAGGTCATATAGAAAATGAAGATATAAAGGCCACTATATTTTAGAGAAGATGATATTTGAAGCTGCATTTATACACTTATAGTCCTCAAATTAAAAAAATATATAAACATATAAATGTTCCTTTAAAAGCTACATGTTTTTGTTTTTTTTAAATATTTCTTTTTAAGAGAGAGAGAGAATGTGCACGAGTGGGGGAGGGGCAGAGAGAGAGGGAGACAGAGGATCCAAAGTGGGCTCTGAGCTGACAGCAGAGAGCCCAACGTGGGGCTCAAACTCACGAACCTTGAGATCACGACCTGAGCCAAAGTCAGACACTTAACCTACTGAGCCACCCAGGCGCCCCTAAAAGCTACATGTTTTTCTGTTTTAAAATTTAAGGATTTTAGAAATCACTTGCTTTTCAGAAAACCAGATAAACCGCATGGACGCCACAAGATTTGGGAAGGGTCCCGTGTCGGGAGTGCCGAGCCGGGTCGCCGGTGCCCCGGGCTCATCTCTCCATCAGAGGGAGGGACGCACAGCACTGGAGCAAGGTGGAGTCTATAAACCACACACTCTTGTCATTGAGAAAACAAACCACAACTGTGGTTTGTACCTTGGGTGGAATTAACAGGAAGTCAGGATGTTTCTGGAAGCGAACGGATATGCAAAAAAAGAAGCCCCCAAACAGCACCCCACCCGGCCTCGTCTGTGTGCCACCTGCGCGAGTAACTTCATCTGTCTCTGCCCCAGTTCCCTCACCTCTAAAATGCGGGCAGGGTAGTCGAGAAGATTAAATGAGATGCTGTACATGAAGGGCCAGGAATCGAGCACATATGGCGATGGGATACCCCTTCCCCTTCCTCTGCCTGGCTAACTTTATCTCCAGATTTACCCTAAGGGTCACAGCCTCCGCGACGCCCGCCCTGATTCTTGCGGGTACCCTGCACCGCTGCCTCGTCCGTCAGTCAGTCCCTGTCTCTCTCGTGGCTCTTACAATGTAAAATGATAGCCGGCCACATCATGCCGTGGGGCCCCGAGGCCTGGGTTGGTTCTTGATCGCCTCATGGCCCCCCGTCGCAGGGCAACGAAGCAGGGTGCGCCATCGCTGCTGCACGGCGGTTCTGATAACGGACAGCGACATCTCTGGAAACCTCATTTTATTGTATTGTATTTATTTATTTATTCATTTTTAAATAATCCCGTTTTTTTTAAACATTTTTATTTATTATTGAGAGACAGAGAGAGACAGAGCATGAGCAAAGGAGAGGAGAGCGAGGGAGAGACACAGAATCCGAAGCAGGCTCCAGGCTCCGAGCTGTCAGCACAGAGTCCGACGCGGGGCTCGAACTCACAAACTGCAAGATCATGACCTGAGCCGAAGTCGGGCGCTCAACTGACTGAGTCCCCCAAGGCGCCCCTGGAAACCTCATTTTAAAGAATCGTGCAGACGGGCTTGTAGGAAGCTGTCCTCTCCTCTCCTTTTGATTTGTGGGCTGTTCTGAAAGCAAGACGACGGACGCCTTCTATAATCTAGGTTCTTACAACGAACTCCCCTGCGAGATACGACAGTGTTTTTGTGAACTCTCCTGCATCTACTGGGAAGTCATAAAGAAAGTAATCCGACCCGAGAGGTGAAGAGGCCGGCCTGGCGAAGGCGGGGGCGGCTGCCGGCTGCGGCTTCCTGGCCGGTGTTTAGAAATGGTGATCGGGAGTGAAAGGGGCCTCTCAGCCCCGAGGTGCTGGGGAAAGACACAGAGCTGCAATTGTATCCAAGTTTTTTATCTAAAAACAGTCACAGGGACAAAAGGAGAGTGATGTGGGAAAAGGCCCGGAGAGCCTTGTCGCATTCGGGTGTAACGGCTGAGGCTTGGGCCCGAGGCGGGGACTCCTCGGAACCCCGGCAACGGAGATCCCGGCTCTTGGCAGATGGGGCTGGGTTTCCGGCCGTGAGCTGATCTGTATCAGGGCCGCGCGGGTAGGGGACGCGGGGCTGGTTGGACGTGACGACGCGTCCACTTGCCAAATCGCCGACACAAGGGAGGAAAGGAGATCTGTTTTCTTCCACCCCATCTAGGTTCTCGGCTGGGGCTCTGTCACAAAAGGCAGAAAGCACTCGCGTGCATTTCATATAAATTTTACAGGACACGGGAGCCTTCCAAAGGAAATAACGCCCTAAAGACCCAGTTAAGCCGGTGGGATTTGTTTTTGTTTTATGGGGGTGCTTTTCTGCTAGGCTTGAGGAAGACTGCAAGATCACGGAGCAACGTGCTAGGACAAAAGGGTACGAGCTGAGGGGGAACCTACAAAGGCCTCTTCGTTCAGATTCCCCCCAGTGTCCCTGCCTCTGCTCTTTCCCCGGGTGCGGGGAGGGCACCTCTCCCTGGAGGGTCTTAGGACCTGCCTCGGGAGAGAAGGGAGGGGACAGAGGGTCCTCCGACGCTGGTTACTCAGATCTTTTCAGCTTATTTGATATGCCGAGGTGCCGCATTTTGGAGTAGCGTGTCCTGAACCCCGTCACCAAGGACTCAGTCAACTATAAAGATGCAGGGAGACCAGTCTTGGTGTTTGAAACCAGTTCCATGACATTCGGACCATTGCCGTGTCCACCTAACTGGGTGTCTGCATCCATCCTTGCCGCCCTCCCCATCTAACCTGACAAAACGGTCAGAGGGGTCTTTCCCAAAGGCCATTCAAACGGCGTCACTGCCAGCTCCCTGGCTGCCCATCGGGCTTGGAAGAAACCCAAAGTCCCTGTCATGAGTGACAAGGGCCCTAATGAACCCGATGGCTCTGAACGACTTCGCCTCCCATCCTTCTTCCTCTCGCCACAGCTCCTCAGCCCTGGGAGGCTCCTGCTCTACCTGGTCTGTGCCCCCCGCCCCCCACCCCACCTTGGGGCACTGCACCTGCTGCTCCTGTAAACGTGATTTCAAATTAAATGAAAGCTCCTTGGGGGCGCCTGGGTGGCTCCGTCACTTGAGCGTCCGGCTTTTGATTTCGGCTCAGGTCATGATCTCACGGTTCCCTGAGTTCAAGCCCTGCACCGGGCTCTATGCTGACAGCGTGGAGCCTGCTGGGGAGTCCCGTCTCCCTCTCCCTCTGCCCCTTCCCTGCAGGCTCTCTATCAAAAATAACTAAACATTAAAAAAAAAATGAAAGCTCCTTTTTCCCACAAGCAATTTTAAAGAAAAACACTTTTTTTTTTTAGCGGCTAAGACAGAGAATGTGAAAGAATGATTATACTTAAAACTGTAATGCTGTCTCATGGCTTAAAAAAAAAAAGAAACCCACGTTACTCTCTGCCTATCTCTTGTTTCAAAAAGTCACCGGCAAAGTTGATAGGAAATGAGAAAGACTACCTAGATTTTTACATTTTAGGAGAGTAAAGGGATTGCCATTTCAAATGCTTCTGTCTGCAAATTAAGTTTGCACAATTTCAGTATATAAAAAAAAAAAAACCACACGCAAAAAACAAACACTGACCTGAACACTTGGTTTTCATGTGATGTGCTCTTTTATAACCACTGAATCGTTTTTAAGATCACTCCAAGTCACATGAAACCAGTTTGTGAAATTTGAAATTTTGGGTGACTTTGCAAGTCTCTTTCTGCTCACAATGAGCAGCCCTGGGAAGCCACGGGGAGAAAAGATACCAGAACAGAATTCCCACTCGATGGCCTCAAGCCATTTGAACACACAAACGTATTTGAATTTTATGCCCCTTTTAGGGAATTCTGTTAGGAGGCAGGTAAGCTGTGTGTGCGGTCAGGCCCTCAGAGCGCTGGCTCAGACGTTAGAAGCAGTGCGGGAAAAGAACTGGTGAAAATATATAGGCCTGGAGAGAACTTACAAGTGAACTTTCTAAAACTGTAACCGGGGCGCCTGGGTGGCTCAGCTGGTGAAGCGTCCGACTTCGGCTCAGGTCACGATCTCACAGTTCGTGAGTTCAAGCCCTGCATCGGGCTCTGTGCTGACAGAGTAGAGCCTGCTTAGCATATTCTCTCTCTCTCTCTCTCTCTCTCTCTCTCAAGGAAAAAAAACTGAAACCATTAATGTCCTCTAAGATCTTAAAAGAGAACATAACCAGCATATAATTATATGGAAGGCACGTGGTGCCGAAACAAGTGCACAGATGAGTTAAACACCGACAGCCTTAAAGAACTGACTTCCCCTTCAGAAGTCGTTCATTAAAGAAACGTTGGTAGATTCAAAGGCTGAGGGCAACGGACCACCTCTGACAGCAGAACTGGAACTTTCGACCTAACAGGGTTCAGAGTATGGGGTCCCCAGATATGCCATGCTGGCATCAGGATCATTCGGGGCCGAAAGCAAATGAGAAAAGGCAGACACCGAAGGAGCTCTCTGCCTCCCACCTACCTGCCTGAAAGCAGGACGTAAACCGCCTTGTGAATCCTGTGCCAGGAAGGAGGTAACGATCTTATCGTTGGAGACGGGACGGCGCGGACGAGAGTCTACACAAACTAACCTCACCGAATAAACGTGGTCTTCCATCAGCACCCCCATATATTACCCTCCCATAGTCTGCTGCCCCTAAAAGCCTAAAGCCCCTTTCCTTGGTCTCATTTCTCTACAAATGTACACCCGTTAAGATTCTACTGGACAAGCCCACGTTCTGACCACCCCTTCGAGTTCTTCATCAGTGAGCTGCTCCTGTATGTACCGCACTGCACACATTAATAAACTGTTTTTCATGTTAAACTGTCTTTTGTCATGCTAATTTGCAGAGTCCCACCTATAGAGCCTGGGAGAGCTTTTTTCCTCCCTACAGATCTTTTTTTTTTTTCCCCCAGTAGGCTTCATGCCCAGCGCGGAACCCAACTCACGACCCTGAGATCAAGACCTGAGCTGAGATCAAGAGTTGGACACTTAGGGGCGCCTGGGTGGCTCAGTCGGTTAAGCGTCCGACTTTGCATCAGGTCATGAGCTCACAGTTTGTGGGTTCGAGCCCCGCGTCAGGCTCTGTGCTGACAGCTCAGAGCCTGGAGCCGGCTTTGGATTCTGTGTCTCCCTCTGTCTCTGACCCACCGCCACTCACTCTCTGTCTCTCTCTCTCTCAAAAAGAAATAAACATTAAAATAAATTAAAAAAAAAAAAAGAGTTGGACACTTAACTGACTGAGCCACCCTGGCGCCCCCAAGCTCCTCCAGGTCTAAACTCACATGCCCTTGACTACATGAAGACTCCCTAACAACAGAAACCAAATTTCACAAAGTTTACAGACTCTCGAGAGCTTGTGCAAAAAAAAAAAAACAAAAAAAACACAAACAAACCGACAAAAAAACAAACAACAACAACAAAAAAACACAACTCCTCTGACTAAACAAGAGGACTTGACACAAAATTCTACCTGTGGGATTAGTTACAGGATAGCTTTCATGGTTCAAGGGAGGGACCAGTAAAGCGAGAAAAGAGGGGACGGTAAGAAAGCTCTAGCTATCCAATGGCAGAGCCTAAAGACACATCTCCACCAGGAATACAGTTCTCAGGAGTTAATGGTGAGGGGGTCTTGGACGGTGAATCTGGAAGAAGACCAGTGTGGGAGCAGTTTGAGTTGGGCTCGTTAGGGTGGTGTGGCTCGGCCAAGTCACAGCCCCTCTGTGGACCCGTTTCTTCATCTGTAAAGCGTAGAGTGACATTCCTTTCTTAGAGCTGTGAGGCGACCAAGTGAGAGCCTGTGTGTGAATACTTCTCAACTCTGCATCTTAAAATAACTTGAGGAATTAGAGAAGAAATGGTGCTGGGGCGCCTGGGGGGGGGGTACTCAGGTGGTTAAGCGTCCCACTTCGGCTCAGGTCATGATCTCATGGTTCGTGGGTTCGAGCTCTGCGTCGGGCTCTGTGCTGACAGCTCGGAGCCTGGAGCCCGCTTCCGATTCTGGGTCTCCCTCGCTCTCTGCCCCTCTCCCACTTGCACTCTGTCTCTCTCTCTCTCAAAAATAAATGAAAATGTTAAAAAAAAAATTATAAAAGAAATGCTGAGGCCTGGGTCGGATCCCATACATTCAGATCTAATTGTTCTAGGGGGCGCCAGAGCTGAGTGCTCCACGCACAGCAGTGGGTTCTCAAAGCTCCCCAGATGAGTCTCATACGCAGCCACTGGTGAGAACTACGGGCCTACTGCGAACGCAGCCCTTCTCAGACTATCTTTTTTTCTTTTAATTTTTTTAACGTTTATTTATTTTTGAGAGACATGGAGACAGAGTGGGAGCAGGGGAAGGGCAGAGAGAGAGGGAGACACAGAATCAGAAGCAGGCTCCAGGCTCTGAGCCGTCAGCACAGAGCCCGACACGGGGCTCGAACTCACAGACCGCAAGATCATGACCTGAGCCGAAGTCGGCCGCTCAACCGGCTGAGCCCCCCAGGCGCCCCTCACACCATCTTCAACAGGGCCACCTGGGGATCCCGCCGAAACGCAGAGCCACGCTCCGCAGCATGAGGCCTGGGACTCTGCATTTCTCGCAGGCTCTAGGGTGTGCCGAGCTGCTCTCCACCACACTCTTGAGGACGGCCGAGCGCAGAGCCGACAGTCATCCTCTCTCTTCCCAAACTGTCAGCTTTTAGCGACGGCGGTGTGAGCCTCCAGGGGCGACTTTCCTTCCGTCTTCTTAGGATCGTTTTAAGAAGGGCGCGGGTGAGATTTCAGGACCACGCAGAAGAGGGCGGCGCGCGCGCACGGAAGTCCCGCTCTGGGTCGGGGCGAGGAGGGCGCTTATTTGCAGTTACAGGCACACCCACCTGCTGTGGCGCCACTGCTCCCCGCACTCGCTGCAGATCACGTAGGTCATCATCTCTTCGTCGGGACCGGAGCTCCGCACCCAGCCTGGAAGGAAAAGTGCTCCTCTGGCGACTACGGTGACCTTGCAGTTGAACTTCTCGCAGCGCCTGCATTTGATCTGCGCCGTCTGCGTGCCCTCCGCCGCTCGGGGCAGGTGGCGCTCCTGTATGCAGGATTCCGTGTACGAGGCTCTCAGCTGCTTCAGGTCCTCGTGGGCCATTTCCAGGACAGTCATTGCGGCGAAGTCCCTCGGAGACACGGTCCCGGAGAGCAAGCTTTGTCGCAAGTGAGAACTCTTGGGGTTCTTCAGGTTGGCGACTTTGCTTCTGACACAAGTTTTGTACTTTTTGAGGTTCTTGGGATGAAGGGCAAAAACGTGCGCTTCGATGTCTCTTGCCAAGTCGCGCCACGAACCGGCCCTGGGCTGCTCTGCGGAAGAGCTGGTTAACGCTTCATACAGCAGCTCTGCGCATTTAGCTCTCACAGGTGCCGTGGGAGGCGGCGGCTCGCCGGATTTGGGGTCGCCGCCCCTGAAGCGCGCGCCCTCCGATTCCGCCCGGCCAGCGCTCTTTTCGGGCGCGATCGTTTCAGTGGCTTCCGCGGCTTCGTGGGACGATGCGTCGGCACTGGAGCCGCCCAGGATCTCACCCTGCCTTGGGGCATGAGGAAGCCCCGGGTTTTCTTCATTTCCACCTGGAGGCAATGATTTCGGGCTGTCCGTCGGTTCGAAGGGGAGATCCTGATAGAGACCTTTCCACTCTGACAACAGACGCTTGGCTTTCTTTTTCAAAGCCGCCGTCGGGCAATTTTTGAGGACGCGGTACACGGCCCTGACCACGACGGTCTCCCGGAGATGCTCTTTAGTCACGTGAAGAGTTTCCAGCTCAGTAAGGTGGCTGCCGAGATCCTCGAAATTCCTTCTAGACATCAGCTGCTCAATACGGGAAGCCGTAGCAGCGATCTGCTTCTTGTCAGACATCTTTACAGCTGCAAAGAAAACAGAGGTTTCCGTTTTTGCTTTTAGGCTTGTGCTGGCCAAATCGCAGCTTCCTAATAGCAGTACGGCACTTTCTGCCGGTTACCTGCGTGTTTCTGAAAGAGTCCTACAACGAGAAGGGGTGTGGCATGTTAGAAAAGGGCGTCTGCAATGTGACATGGTTCCCTTTCCAAAGTCTGAGTCCCGGTAGCTGAAAAAAAAGGCAGTACCGCAACCAGCTGCTGCGCTCCCGGTCGCTTACTTGCTGGGAGAACTCTGGAACTTTTTCCATCTCGAACTGTACAAAGCCATGATATTTCCAGATCCAGGTGGGTCGACTACTCTGGACGGGATTTGGCGGTCCTGCTGGGCAGGAAATCGTGCCAGGGTCAGCATCGCTGGGGGAGTCTGGGCAAAGCTGGACTATTCCCCTCCCCCCCTTCCATTCAGCTACGTAACTGAACTACCTGCTGCTTTTATCATCTTTAAGTGGCACTGTTCTGAAATATAAAAGAATGAGCAACAGAGTGATAAGGGGACGCTGTTTAGATGTCCCAAGGCCATCTGAAGGAATCATGAGACACTACAGGTTGGGAGCAGCCGCAGACAGGTCTGGCGGGCCTCAAGAGTCAAAAGGCACCGTGCTGACATCTGAGTCTCCCAAACAACAGGCTAAGGGGTCAGACTAAGCAATCCGGACAATCTATGACCTTGGGCCAAACTAGTCCCAACTAGTCCCAACTAGGCCAGTTTGGTTCCATTAACTTTTCAACTTTGAGGTGTAAGAAGTTGCCTGACGATTGTATCTGTGTGCATCTCGTCCTGGGCAGGCATGTTTCCTCTCTCTAACCGGTCTACTCTTCTCTGCACGTAAGGTACATAGCCTTGCTGCCTAACACCCTCGGATCTGCATCTGCCCACCTGTGCCGGGCAGAGCTATGCCCGTTGCGTCTAAATGCAGACACCTGCGTCTTGGATGGGGCCCCATCCCCGAGCACACGGGCTGACACTCAAGCGAGGGCAGAGAAAATCAGTGCAGCCTCCTGAGAAGCCGTCTGATGAGTTCTGTCCACGGCGACGTCCTGGTGGTCAGTGACTCCACTTCTGCACGTTTTGAGGGAAATGAGAGGGGTGGGAGGTGTGGAGGGAGGAATTCTGTCAGCCTCCAGAGAAACCAGAAGGCCCCAAGTGGTTAGACTCGCACACAAACGCCCGTGGCAGCACTATCCTTAATAGCCCCAAGCGGGAAACAACCCAAAGGCCTGTCAACTGACGGATGAGCAGGACGGAGCAAATCCGTACGACGCAATGGAACCGGGCAATAGAAACAGGAACCTCTGATGGATACGATATGGATGAAACACTATGCTAAGCACTAGGCTAAGCTAAAACCACAGAAGACCACATACTGTGTGATTCCATTTATATGAAAGAGGCAAATCTAGAGAGACAGAAAATGGATTAGGGTTGACCAGGGCTGGGGTGGAGGGATGGTGGGGGGGACCCAGTGGGGTGGAACGAAAGGGGGTGGCTACCAATAGGTGGAGAGTTTTCTCGGGGAGCGTGGAAAATCTTCTCTCAAGTGGACTGTGATGATGAGCTGCACAAGGGCAAACACACTTAAAAACCACTGAGCTGTACACTTTAAGGTTAACTGTACGGTGTACAAATTATATCTGAATAAAGTTATCAAAAAATTTTAATGTTTATTTTTTAAGATGGTTTTTACATTAAAAAAATTGTTTTAATGTTTATTTATTTTGGAGAGAGAGACAGAGCGTGAGCAGAGGAGGGGCAGAGAGAGGGGGAGACACAGAATCTGAAGCAGCAAAGAGCCTGATGTGGGGCTCGAACTCATGAACTGCAAGATCATGACCTGAGCCGAAGTTCGATGCTTAACCTATTGAACCACCCAGGTGCTCTGGTTTTTACATTTTTTGAATGTTTATTTATTTTTGAGAGAGGGACAGAGAGTGAGTGGGGAAGCGGCAGAGAGAGAGAGACAAACAGAATCCGAAGCAGACTCCAAGCTCTGAGCTGTCAGCACAGAGCCCAATGCAGGGCTCAAACCCATGAATCATGACATCGTGACCTGAGCCGAAATCAGATGCTTAACCGACTCAGCCACCCAGGTGCCCTTATTTTTTTATTTTTGAGAGAGAGAAAGAGTGTGAGTGGGGGAGGGGCAGAGACAGAGGGAGACACAGAATCAGAAGCAGGCTCCGAGTTCTTAGCATAGAGCCTGATGCGGGTCTCGAACTCAAGAACCGCGAGATCATGACCTGAGCCAAAATCGGATGCTTAACTAAGTGAGCCACCCAGGCACCCCCTGAATTAAATTATTTAAAACCAACATATAGAGTCTGATCCAAATTTTATTTAAAAATCACATGTGAAGAGAGAAGTTTGAAAATAAATACACAAAATCTTAGACAGTGACATTTTCTGAATGGTAAGATTTTAGATGATTTTTGTTCATTCTTTTACTCCTTCCTGTATTTTGTATGACGAGTATGTATTATTTTCACAACCAGAAAAGTGCTTAGTCCAATATAATTTCATGGTGAACATGTATTCACAATATCTGCATACTGGACAAGGTCGGTGGGTCAGTCTTCTACCTTCCCTAGGAATCGGGGTGTCGCACAGGTGTTATGTGGCCTGTGGCTTTGCCTTCAGACCGCAATCACAATTTCCCAGGAACTCTATTACTGAGTCTAAGCCTGATGAATTGGCCCTCGAACACAAAGGGTTAAGTGCCCTTGGTCACAACTAGGAGGTTCCCACTGGTGTTTTCCCCGCAGGGCCAGCTCAAGAATGACCGAGATTGCAAGTCTGGCATTCTTGCCACCGGAAGGAGCTGGAGCGTAGGCGACCGTGGGTGGTCTTCTTTTTGTTTTTGTTTTTTAGGTTATTTAACACTCGGCGGACCAGCAATTCGGGATCTTAAGTGGCTATGTTTCTCACTAACGAGAAGCGGTACTTCCAGATCATTGTTTTACCTTTTTAAAATTCCACTTCTAAACACTGACAACAGTGAAAGAGGACTTCGTGAGAATCGAAGGCTCGCTGGGGCACCCGGGGTGGCTCAGTCGGTTAAGCGGCTAAGCGTCCCAGTCTTGATTTCGGCTCAGGTCATGAACTAGCGGCTCGGGGGACCCAGGCTTGTGTCAGGCTCTGTGCTGATGGCGGTGACGGCCTGAAGCCTCCTTGGAACGCTCTCTCTCCCTCTTTCTCTGTCCTCCCCACCTCGTTCGTGCACATGCGTGATCTCTCTCTCTGTGTCGAAATAAAAAAAGAAAAAGAAAAAGAAAAAGGCTCAGTAAACAAAGAACAGGCAAGACAGCACAGAAAAATAAAAAATACAGGCCTTCGATAGCCGAACGTTTCTCTGAACTGTCTGCCTGCGATCCTGGGACCTGGAGGAGGCCCAGCGGCCGAGTCACGATGGTAAGGTCTCGAGCTGCTGAATACGATTGAAGCCCCCTCCCCAACTTGCTGGGAAGTTGCCTGACAAAGAAAAAACACTCGTCTGGCCCGCATCCCATTTCCGTCGTGCGCGCATCACTACCAAAGGGGTCGCGGTGGGCTGCGCGCCGGCAAGGTGGTTAATAAGAGACAGGTGTAGAGTGCCCACATGGAGACTGGGCAATATTTAACCCGGGTCACAATTTCTCCACCAAGGGTCAGAGTCTCGAGGAGATTCTGAAGGCACGGAACGGCAGCTTGTCTCACCAGCAGCACTCTTTCTTCCCTTGCGTGCATGCACACACGCTCACGTACTCGTGCGTGGGCGCTCTGCTCCTGATCTCCTACGTCCTTCCCTTTACCTCTCCTCACTTCCTTCTTTCTCATTTTTGATGGCGAAAAAAATACACATACCCTAAGACTCAGCGCTTCGGCCATTTCCGAGCGGGCGGCCAAGTGATGGTTAACTACATTCGCGCTGCTGCGCGACCAACACCCGGGACTCTCTGCATCTTGCAAAACAAACTTTGCGCCCATTAAACAACCGCCCGTTCCTTTCTCTCCCGTGGCCCTGGGCAACCGTCGCCCTACCTTCTGTCTCTGTGAACGTGGCCACACGCCGAGCTGAGCTGGAATCACACAGCATCTGGCCTTTTGCGTCTGGCTCATTTCTCTTAGCCTGAGTCCTCTGGGCTCACCTGCGTTGCACCACCTGTCCTGGCACGTGTCTACACATGCACTGGAAACTTCCTAAGACTGAATAATACGCCGCTGTACGCACAGAGCACATTTCACTTGTCTGCTCACCTGCTGGCGGGCCCCGGGGCCGCCTGCGCCTTTCGGCCGGTGTGAATGCTGCTGCTGCGGACGCGGCTGTGCCAAGGTCTCTTCAAGACCCCGCTCTCGATGCTTCTGGGCAAACGCCCCGGAGGGCGCCTGCTGGGTCATACGGGAATTCTATTTTCAATTTTTCGGGGAACCGCCATGCCGTTTTCCATCCTCCCCCATATTTTTAACAGCATTTAAATCCTGTCAAACTTTCCACGCCGTCTGTGGGACAACGATGGGGACCTACAGCACTCGCCGCCCGAGGGGGGCACGCTGTGGACGCAACGGGGACACGAGGTCTCGAGCAGGGCCGTAAGAAGACAGAGTAAGCCGTGGCTCCAGTTTAGACTTCCGCAGGGCTCGTGTAGTGAATGTTTATCACAGGCGCACCGGGCTGGCTCGGCCCGTAGAACATGAGACTCTTGATCTCAGGGTTGCGTCTGAGCCGCACGGTGGGCGTAGAAATTAAATAGTACGGGGCTCGCGAGGACATTCCCTCGTTTTCCCATTTACAGCCCTCCAGAGGTTCCCCTCTGCCCTCAGGACGGAGCCCAAGGTCCCCGGTCAGGCGACAAAAAGCCCCCGCGCGGCCTCCTCGGAGACCTCGCTGGCCTGCTCATGGGCCCTGCCCACCTCGCGGCTCTGCGGCTTGCTCCCGGGGCCCCCTGAGCCCAGCCTGGTGCTCGCCACGGGCGGTTCTCCGGCCTATGAACCTGAATCCTCTGGAGAAATTAAACGGCAAAACCCAAACCAATGCCAGGGCCTTGTCCCAGACAGAGTGGATCGGGATCTCTGAGAGGAGGGGCCTGGGTATCTTCCCAGCTGTCCCGGGGACCCCGATTTAAACCAGAGCTGCCGCCGCCGCTCTGTACCCGCGGGCACAGGGCCCTCCCGCGGCGGGACCGTCTCAGCGACGCTGCCATCAGCCCGAAGAGCGCTCCTGCCCCGTTCCCGGACTGAACGAACAGAACCTCTCCGGTTCTGGGATCTGCTGGACGAGCCCCCTTGGGAAGTGTTAAAACACTTCCCGGCTGAGAACCTTCTCCACAAAGGACAACCGGCAGTTGCGATGTTTCAAGCGTCGCGGTGCGCCCGAGCGCCCATGCTCACTCCCTCCCTTACCTCTTCGCGGCAGAAGGCACTCAGGAGGGCTCCCGAACGACTCTACGGGCCAGACGCGCCCATGTCATCTCAGTCCTCACGACGACCCCGAGACAGGCGTGTGGCTGGTCTCCCTGTTGGGGACGAGGACACCTGTTAAAAAAACATCAGATGTTTGCAGTGTCTCTCCATGGCATGGATCACATGGAAAACTGTTTACTGTCTGCCTCCTCCACCGGACCGTAAACGAATGAGGTCTGTTTCATTCACGGAAACCGCCCGCAAAACGCCTGGCCAGGGCGTACTACTCCTCGACACATGTGGTTTCTGTGAAATGAGCAACGAGCACCCAGGCCGCGCCCTCTCCTCTCTGCGCGCTCCATTCTGTGAACCGCCTTGCTTGTGCCCACTGCCCCCGAGCCCCCTGCCTCTCAGCTTCTTCCACACGAGACCAACCTCAGCTCAATTCTAGTTCACAAAGCCACCTAGGGGCGCCTGAGTGGCTCAGTCGGTTGAGTGTCCGACTTCGGCTCAGGTCGTGATCTCGCGGTCTGTGGGTTCGAGCCCCGCGTCGGGCTCTGTGCTGACAGCTCAGAGCCTGGAGCCTGCTTCACATTCTGTGTCTCCCTCTCTCCCTGCTCCTCCTCCACTCGCATTGTGTCTCACTCTGTCTCTCAAAAATAAATAAATGCAAAAAACAAACAAAAAAACAAAAAGCCATCTAAAAGGGAAAAAAAAAAGTTTGATATGTTTCTTGACCATTCTGTGCCTCAATTTCCTCATCGACAAAATCAGGGAAATCCCACATCCTAGGATTAACACGGAAAACAAATGACATAGTCCTTATGGAGTCCTTAGAACCATGCCTGTCACGCAGTAAGCCTGACAATTACACGGGACGGTAATTAAAAGGCTTACATGACACGTATCGATCTCTGTCTGGACTAGTGGCCTCTGCTGATCTTGCAGCACGAACAGCCACAGACAACACCTCAAAGAATGAGGATGGCTTTGCCCCCTAAATCTTGTTTTCCAAAGCCAGGCAGGCTGGATTTGGCTGCAGGCCACGGTTCTGCTGTCCCCTCTCTAAAGCAGTAGTCCAACAGAAATATAATGCAAGTCACAGATACAATTTAAACTTTTCTAGTAACCACTTTAAAAAATAAACAGATGACGGGCGCCTGGATGGCTCAGTCGGTTAGCCCCTGACTTCGGCTCAGGTCATGATCTCGTGGTCGGTGAGTTGGAGCCCCGCAAAGGGTTCTATGCTGACAGCTGGGAGCCTGGAGCCTGCTTCAGATTCTGTGTCCCCCTCTCTCCCTGCCCCTCCCCACTCGAACTCTCTCTCTAAAATAATATAAGCATTGAAAAAAAATTTTTTTAAATAAACAGATGAAATTATTAACATTTTACCTAACCAGTGTATCCCAAATACGGCCATTTCAACATGTAATTGATAAAAACAAATTATTGATATTTTAATTCTTTTTCCTACTAGGTCCCCCAAATTCGCTGTTTTACACTATCACACATCTCAGTTAGGACTAGGAACATTTCGAGTGCTCATTATCCTACCTAGCTAGTGGTCACCATATTGAACACACATATAGCACAGAGCATATGCTAATACGGATAATGCCTACATACACACCTATACTCCTAGCTTCTGAATACGTGTCAAAAAGAGTTTATATAGGACCGGCCAAGAGTTTATCCTATGCATCTGTTGACTAGGTGCATATAAAAGCTTGTAAGTATTAACTAATACGGGCCAGGTGCACACATCTGCACATTTCCTGCCCAAACCCGGGGAGACGGGAAATTAAGGACAAACTTCCAAACGCCAGTAGGTAACAAGCCAGCAGTAACTTAATTCTGTTTAGGTCTTTAGACCTAAGATCTACGGAAAAGTTTTGTTTCTAGCCACAACCCACAAACACCTCTCCAAGTACGCGGGGAGCCCCTTCCCCTGTGGAGAGAAGTGATGCAAATGTTCGGTAGGAGCGTCGCGGTTCCTGAAGAGCCACTCAGTACTGCGCTAGTGCCCTTTATCGTGTTAGGATGACCCCTAGCACAGGTGCATCGAGGGGAAGGGACCAGCCCAAGGGCCCGCTGTGGCCCCGGTGCGGGTGCCGGGGGGTGCAGCGGGGCGACACGCAAAGCCTGCTGCAAGCCTTCCCAGGGCGCCAGCCTGGCACCCAGCACGGAAGCGGCGGCGGTCCCGAGAGATCTGCCCACCCCGGCGACTTCGGGGGGAGCAGAGGGGAGAGGACACGATGGGGCCTACCCGATCCAGAACGCACCGAGGGCACACCCCCAGCCCGAGCAGTCGCCGGCTTCTCCGAGCACCGGTGGGCAGAGACCCCGGCGAACCCAGAGCTTGGCTCACCGAGAAACCGTGAACTCCCGGAGACCTCCGCGTCCAGAGAGAGCTTCCGGTACATGGGGCGGGACCACCAAGGCTCAACCAATCCAAGCTCGCAGACTAGAGAAGGCTGCCCCGGGCCCTAGCGCCTGCGTGCTAGGTGAATGGCGCCTGCGCAGAGTGACCCGCGGCTGTGACGCCGCGCCCGCCGCCAGCAGCAGGAGGGCTGGTGGCCTGCCTGTCAGGTAGCAGGACCCGGCTTGAAAGAAACTAGTCCCAGTGATGTTTTTCAGCAGCAAAGTTTGTTGAACTACTTTACAACGTACGCTTTCAGCTTCCATTCAAGGCATTGCTCAACTAAACGTTCACAAAACTTTGGCCAAACATGCGATTTATTTAATGCAGTCATTAATCCAACACGTATTTATTGCACCCCTAGCATACATCAGTTGGTATGAAAGTAGTAAACACTCATTAAGCAGCTATGTGTATCTTGCTCTTCTCACCCGTACGCATTCTCTCTCTGCAAGGGTCCAATAAAATCAAATTGATGGTAGAACTAGAGACTTTGAAACTTTAGTTTCAAAGAGCTATTGTTGTAAGATTGTTTCTATTACAAGAGCAAAGTGAGACACCTATACATCTAATGGATTGAAAAGGCTGGGCTCCACAGGATATAAAAAGAAACCTATTTTTTCTGATCATTGATTTGAAACCAGCACTGTTCACTCTCTTTCCTGCCCCTTGGCTGCTCCCGGGCTGCAGCTTGAGGTTTGAGCAAATCCGACAGCTTTTCCAGTCACTTTCAGGTATAAAGAAACAATCTGATCAGTGTTGTGGGTTGAATGATGTCCCCCCCCACAGCCCCCAAGATACATATGTCTACCTCCTAACCCCTGAACCCTGTGAATGCAACCTTACCTGGGAAAAAAAGGGGGGCGTGGCAGGATCTGGAGATTACACTTGAGCTGAGGAAGGGCCAGAGCTTTGAATTGAATGAGGGCTTGAAGTTTCAATATTAGATTAGGCTGGACTTTTTAACCATCTAAAAATAAGATAAGGGGGGTGCTTGGGTGGCTCAGTCAGTTGGTGTCCGACTTTGGCTCAGGTCATGATCTCACGGCTTGGGGGTTCAAGCCCCACGTCGGGCTCTGTGCTGACAGTCTGGAGCCTGGAGCCTGCTTCCGATTCTGTGTCTCCCTCTCTCGGCCCCTCCCCACCAATAATAAACAAACATTTCCACTCTTGCCTTCTCCTATACATACATAAGCTGAAGAGGGGTGACGGACCACGGGTGGCAGAAAGTATGTTGAGCTCTCCACTGAGTGAGCCCCGCGCAGAGGGTCTACCGCGTCTCTCTAGAACCAGAGGGCACTTGACACGATGCTCGGCTTGGGGCCCTGAGCAAAACTCTGAGTCAAGAAAAGTCTCACTCAACATCCCCTTGCACCCGTCATCATTTGTAGGTCCTTTCCATATCACTTATTCTTCTCCACGCCATTTGTCCATTTTGCTCATTTCTCTAGAATTAGTTATACTACCGCAGTTTTATGACAACAGATTGGCAGGGAAATGAAAGACCAGCAAGTATGGCTTCAGTCACCTGGCGGTGCACACCGCAGGATGGAAATTCAGAGGCCATGAAACATTGTATACTACTCCGTTACTAGGGATGCCTCAAAATTCCATTGAATCAAAAATACAGATCAGGTACAAAAAGAAATGGGAAGGAAGGATGCTAACGCTATGCAAAGACCTCTGCCTGCCTGGTCAATTGCCTTTTGCATTTCTGCTAGGAAATCCGAGCCCACCCCCTGGGATTTCATTCGGTCAGTGTGGCTCGTTGCCAGAAGGAATACAGTCTGCCAATGGTCCTGATGTTTGGGATGCTCTGTGAAATGCCCCGCCTCGCTTTGGCTCTTGGGTGTTTTCATTTAAAGGCAGGTCTCTTGGGGCGCCTGGGGGGCTCAGTTGGTTAAGCGTCCGGCCTCGGCTCAGGCTGTGATCTCACGGTTTGTGGGTTCGAGCCCTGCATCGGGCTTGGATGCTTGGACGCCCCGGTAAGAGTCTGGCTCGATTTCGGCTCAGGTCACGATCTCACGGTTTGTGGGACCGAGCCCCAAATGGGGCTCTGCACTGACAGGATTTTCTCTCTCCTTCTCTCTCTGCCCCTCCCCCACTCACATGTCCTCACTTCTATCTCAAAATAAATAAACATTAAAAAAATAATGAAGGGAGGTCTTTTTGTAAGAACAGTCACCAGAGTAGTAAGACAGAAGCATTGAACTGAAAAATCGTTGGTCTCTGCCACGTCGCTTTTTTGTTCTTGTGCCATGCGGCTTCGGGGCTCGTTGTCACGGACTGGCCCACCAGCCACAGCCCTCCTCTCATGGTGCGACCTGAGCGTGCTGCCAGAAGGGACCATTCATCAAAACACGACAACATAGGGGCCCCCGGATGCCTCAGTCAGTTAAGCGTCTGACTTTGGCTCAGGTCATGATCTCGTGGTACGTGGGTTTGGGCCCCACATCAGGCTCTGTGCTGACAGTGCTTGGGATTCTCTCTCTCTGACCGCCCCCCCCCCCGAATAAATAAAGCTTAAATTAAAAAACCCCACGACAATATAAAAGGTAACCATGTTTATTCCAGGGCTTCTGAGTCTGCGGAGGGAGATGCGCCCCTGGAATGTGAATTTTGAGTAGAGTAATAGGGAGACTAGTCTGGTGAGAGATCATTCCAGCAATGTGGGCATGCGATCGGCAGTGGCTTTTTCCCGCAGTTCTGCTTCCGGCCCTGCAGCCCGCTTCCAAAGTTGGATTGCTGGTCTTCCCACGCTCCTGCACACTCCCGTCTCCTTACCATAAGTCCCCTTGGCTGTAAGGTAGCTGAGGTCTGGTTCTGTGGCTCGCTACCAGCAAACAGGGGCTGACCCAGCCATCTGAACGTAGCCGCGTGACCTGAGGGCCATCTACTACCTGATGACTACCTTCTTACCCGTTCCTTTGTGTTAAAGCATTGGCAGAGACCAGCAGCGTGGGACGGGACAAGTAAATAGGGGTGAAATGGGAAACAGTGAACGGTCTGCGAGACTGGATTCTTCAAGATCTCAGGGGTGGCTGAATTGGAAGGTTCTAGGCATCCAGAAAGAGGCACCAGTTCACGAGACACTGGGGAGGGGAGAAATGGAGCAAAGAGGAAGCAGGGGATGCTGAAGACAGCCCTCTTTGCCGGTTGCCTCGCAGCGGGGAGGGGGGCCACGCACGTGGTCACACCGGCTGCCACAAGAGGGCGCCGCCAGAACTCTGAGAAGGATCCGAAAAAATGCAGGCTGGCACAAAGCGTCTCGCATTCAGCAGGAGAGCTGGGTGACTGCAGCTTGGAGCCATGAGGAAAAAGATTTTAAAAGGAGGGGCGCCTGGGTGGCTCAGTCGGTTGGGCGGCCGACTTCAGCTCAGGTCATGATCTCATGGTCTGTGAGTTCGAGCTCCGTGTCGGGCTCTGTGCTGACGGCTTAGAGCCTGGAGCCTGCTTCCGATTCTTTGTCTCCCTCTCTCTCTCTGCCCTTGCCCTGTTCACGCTGTGCCTCTATGTCTCTCAAAAATAAAATAAAATAAAATAAAAAAAAAAAAAAAACAAAAATAAAAAGATTTTAAAAGGACAGTGACAGGGGCGCCTGGGTGGCTCAGTCAGTTAAGCGTCCGACTTCGGCTTGGGTCATGATCCCACAGTTCGTGAGTTCAAGCCCCGCATCGGGCTCTGTGCTGGCAGCTCAGAATCTGGAGCCCGCTTCGGGTTGTGTCTCTCCCCTTCTCTGCCCCTCACCCATTCATGCTCTGTCTCTCAAAAATAAATAAACATTAAAAAAATTAAAATTAAAAAAAAAAAAAAGGGAGGTGTAGAAGCTTTTACAGGTGTCCAGAAAGACCAACAGATGTGGGGAAGGTGAGGGGTTCCTGGCTTTCTGAGCAGCAGGTATATCTCCTCGGGCCTCACCCCCCCACCTCAAAACTCCAAAGGCGTTTACCGTCAGCGACCAGCTTGTGGTCCCGCGTCCACTGGTATCCTGGGTGGCAAGCCGGGGGTCGTCCCCAGTGTGAGTCATGGCTGGCTGGACTATATAGGAGTCTGTGAACTTCAGTTACAGCCTGCCTGGTACTGAGAGGTGGATTCACTCGAAGTGCCCCAAGGGAACTGGTCCCGCTAGATGAGGCTCGTCTTAACGGGGAGGGGGTAACGCCTTTACTTCCTAAGGTGCATGTTTATTGAAGTATATAACACACGTAGAAATGCCGGCGCACCGATCGGAAGTGTACTTGTACTTTTCACGAAGTGAGCGTGGCCGACCAAAGGGCATCAAAACCCAGAATGATCAGGCCCCCAGATGTCCCCCCTCGCGTTTCCCCCCGCGCTAGCACCCCCTTGGAGGGTGAACCCAATCCCAACTTCTCCGGCATAGATGAATCCTGCCCGATCTTGAAACTTTCGTAAGCGGGGTCACACAGTATATGCTTTCTGGTTTCTTTCACCGACGCCACGTTTATAAATTCGCCCGTGTTGCTGTGGGCAGCGCTAGTTTATGCACGCTCTTGGCTCGATCGTATTTCCTCGGATGAATATGCCGCAGTGTCTTTTTCCATTCCACCCGCAAGGGACATTACGGATATTTGAGTCGTCCCACTGGGACTGGGGCAAATCGTGCTTCTGTGCGTTACTTCTGCGTGTCTACCTAGGAGTGGACTTCTGGCTCGGTAAGACGGTCTTCGGCCATTAGTGACCCGTGACCTTAAATTGTGGATACAAAGTCTCTCGCATGACTTTTCTACCCGAAAAGGGCGATTCCAAATGTGTTCTGAGCAACGTCGTCGGCCAAATAAATGCAGAGGCTTTGAAAGAGAGTTGCTGAGGAGGCAGGGGGAATTAGGTCGTGCCTAATTTCGTGTACTCCAGCGTTCTTCCTGCTCTAGAAGGTGGTCACAGGGCGGGAGGAGCCACGACCACAGGATTTTGCCCTGTGCTGCCGGCTCGGAGCCTGGAGCCGGCTTCGGATTCTGGGTCTCCCTCTCTCTCTGCCCCTCCCCCACTCAGGCTCTGTCTCTTTCAAAAATAAATAAACATTAAAAAAATTTTTTTTAATTTATTAAGAAAAAACAACGAAAACAACTTCAGGAAAGAGTATTCCACAGTCATCCCTTATGTATTTTATGCTTCCAAGAAAAACAAACGAGAGTACAAGAAACGCAGGCTACCTGGGGCCGGGCTGAAGACCAGTGTAGTCTTGGAGAGGCATCGAAGGCCTTAGCAGAAGGGGTCTGGGTGTTCCCCGAGTCCCAAATGTCATCTTACAGATGAGGTAAGGGATATGCCTCCCACATGGGGTCTGAAGTCTCCAGAGGTCCGTAAGGGAGGGGACAGGAGAGACCTTCCGGCCCAAAAGAAGGCTTTTCTCAACCCCCAGAGCAAAGAACTCCCGCGTCACTCACTACCCCTCCCTGCTTATGGCAAAGGCCCCGATGTGTTCTCGAAGTCGCCTTGGTGCCTTAGTCAGTCATGGACGCTGCACCTCAGAGAGGAGGCAAAAACGGGGGCCGGTGCCATTGTTATTTCGACGTGTTAATAAAAGCCTTGAGACTGGAGGATATGGGAATTCCTGGTAAATGTTACTTGGTCTGAGCAAGCAAACAGGCAAGCAGCAGTCAGCGATAATTTGGGCAGCACTCAGGATCTGCGAAAGGTTGAAGGTCACGGTTTTGTTGAGGAACCAGCCTGCACAACGTGCTATTCTTTGTAAGACCGCTTAGCCGCCTGGTGATGGGGGGAAAAGGCTGTGGGCTGATCCGCACTGGGACTCTGTGTGGCGGCTGTGGTGGAAGGAGACTAGAGCATGGGCCTTGGGGAGCACTGGCAAGAGGGTCTTTGAAGGGATGATGGGCCTTAGGGTCTAGGTTATGCTTTATTAGAGACGAGAGTCAAGACACGAGGAAACCAAGAGATGGGCAGAAAATGAAGATGTCAAGGAAATGGGGCTTTAGAAGTCCAAAGGATAAGGGGAGAGGGAGATTAAAAGCCAGATAAACTAGAGAATTGATGTTGGAGTTCAAGTTCAGAGGTTACGATCAAGTCCAAGGGGGCAGCCATGGTGCAGTGACCGGGGAGATGACAGTAACCGGAACAGAGGCCAAAGCACTGTGAGGCTGGGACATCGGATGGGTCACCTGCATAGATGTCACCACACGGGTTGATGGCAATGGCAGGGGAGGAAGAGAGGACTAGAGAGCGATTTAACTGTACCCTCGAGGCTCGGTGGTTCTTCCGTGGAAGCAGAGACAGAAGAGATTGTGAACAAGAGTGGGGCAACCGGGCGCCGCCTTCCGCTGGACCCTGCGCGTGGGCAGTGTAGGAGGTCGAGCAGGTCTCCTTGGATGCGGCCGCAAGGGGAGAGGCAGCCCGGGAGAGAGCGCAGTTCCGCTAAGGTACAGACACAGGAAGAGACTGCGGGCAGAATCAAGATGGAGAGTTGTTGGTTTGCCGGGCAATGCGGTGTGCGCGACAGGGGAGAGGGCAGAACCAGAAGTTAGGACCCACAGAAAGAGGCCGTTAACAGTGTGGGGATGAGGGTGGGAGAGGGTGGATGACAAGGGGGTTTCATGTTGAGTGGTGGCCAGGGACACCAGACGGGCATCGTGGCTGAATTATCTGACCTCACGCTCCCCAAAGGGACCCAAGCACGACTCAGTGCTAGCGCGGGCCAGAGCTCCGTGACGCCATAGCCTGTTGGCTGGAATTCGAAACCATATTTTGCCAGTTAAGGGTCCAAAAAGTTAGTACCCCAAGACGATGGTCTTGTGGCGGAAATGGCAGGGGCACCCCCCAGGGGTCAGGGAAGAGCAGTCACCTGAGTCTGGATCGTGCTTTGGTTGAAACCCTAGATAGGGCCAAGGGAGGGTTCGGTTTTCTCTCACTTAATAAAATGTTGAACCGTGACTGGTTTGGGACACCGACAGAGATGCCACAGTGCCATCAGGGACCCAGGCTTCTTCCAGCTATGCGCTCCTCCATAAGGTACGGTCTTTGACCTCATGATCACAAGGTCCTGCCCTTGTGACCACAGAGCTCCTGCCCTCACAACCACATTGCAGGAAGGAAGGAGGAGGAAGAGAAATGGCAAGAGGGGCTGCCAACTGACAGCCCTCTTTAAGGATCCTTTCTGGAAGCCCCCCCCCCCCAGTGACTTCAGGAGGCTCTCCCATCTGAAAGAGAGGTCGTATATGTATGTACATATATATTTATATGCTTATACTTGTAAGGTAAAATTCAAAAATTTGGGGATATTGGGTAGGCAACTCGAAGTCTCTGCTACGGATACTAGAAAGACATGAATGCTATTATTCAATTCAATGTAACTCGGCCTCATGCAATGATTCTCTACCTGTAGAACATGATTCCTAGGCTTCCCTATCTCATTTCGGGTTCAACATCTCTTCCTTCAACCTGGATCACTGGTTATCAATGGTCTGTCATTGCAAGCCCTCCCTTCTATCTTCCTTTATTCTAAGCCGTGACTATGCTCTGCAACTTCCTTGGTTCTTCCAGGTGGTTCTTCAAGTTCTACCACAGTATTAGAAACCACCTGTGTCTGTTAGCTCCTGTATAACGAACCACCCCAAACCGTAGTGTCTTAAAACAGCCATTTTATTATGTCTCCCAATTCTGCAGGCTGATTTGACTTAGCTAGAAACCTCTTCAGCTGGTCTCACTAGAAACACTATTTTGGGGGTTTTTATAACTAGCAGTTATCCTAACAGATACAACCACAGCCCTTGGAGACTGTATGCCAAAATTACTTCACACTAAAGGAAAACGATGCTTTCCCCTACCATCTTAAAAGGCTGTATGTGTTGGCTGTATTAAAGAGAACACTGTTGAGAAAGGATTACTAAATTGAAAAAAAAAAAAAAAGGATTACTACAAGTTTCAGTTTAAAAAACTTTGGGGCGCCTGGGTGGCTCCGTCGGTTAAGCGCCATCTTCGGCTCAGGTCATGATCTCGCGGTTCATGGGTCTGAGCCCTGCATTGGGCTCTGTGCTGATGGCTCAGAGCCTGGAGCCTGCTTCGGATTCTGTGTCTCCCTCCCTCTCTGCCCCTGCCCTGCTCATGCTCTGTCTCTCTCTCTCAAAAAGACAATCGACATTAAAAACGAAAGTAAAAAAAAAAACTTTAAGAGAGAGGCTACAAACATTAAAGATGAGCAAGTGGACCACCTTCTCCCTTCTCTTCCTCCTTACAGCTCAAGGCCGTCATTGCTTTAGGGGGAAACGCGTATCTGGGGAACCTTCTGTTTGGAAGCTGGCCCTGGGCCTCTGTAGGGCCCAGAATCTAAAAGCGTAATATACGTTCACCCTCAGGGGAATATACTCACGATTCATGACCACACAAAGCTGTTCTTGAATTTGGAAGAAAAGAGAAACAGAGAAAAGAAGGCATTGGTCTTTCTTCTGTATCTTGATACTGGCGGGATTTCGTTTCAGGCATTTCTCGGAGGCCTTCCTTCCATCCAACAACTTCAGCTACTTTGCAGTGCACGCAGGAGGCCTAATAAAGCAGTCATGTGCTCCCACAAAAGGAAGTAATTTGATGAATTTTTTCAGCATGCAAACTACTTGCAACAAAAAGGAATAAAACCCACGTTTTCCGGGAAAGCAAACAATCACACACATAAGGAAGCACAACATCAAAAGCTCATTTTCTTACTTAGGAAAAATTAAACCAGGACACAAGGTGATTATTTGAATATTATTACAAAGAACTTAAATATACAGGCTTGGCTGTAAAAGATCAGGCTGAAGCCACGTAGGTAAAAATCCAGCTGGGACGTCACAGTTCCCAAGAAGTGCCAGAAAAGTCGAACGAAGAAACAATTCCCTGTAGTTCTGTTGTTGTTTGTTTTTGTTTTTTTATGATTCTAAAAACACGGTGGTACTCTTGGCACGTCTTAAACAAGAAAGGCATGTGACGATAACGTTTCTGTTGGTACGTTACAATCTTTCAGGTTGTATTTCTCAAGTGGGGAATCCGTGACGTAGTATCGGCAAACAGAGAACCCAACGTAAAAAGCCAAATGTAAAGAGGCAAAAGCCACATTCACAAAAGACCGCTGTGGTCACAAGACCACAGTCACAGTCAACCATTCACAGATAAAAGGCCATCCGGACATAAGCCTGAAACCAGCAAGACGCCGTCCACTGCAATTTCTCCGGCCTTGCCCTTGCCACGTTCTGCTTCAAAAATGATCTAATAACGGAGAAGATATAAAATATTACTTTCAACTTTCAAGTCAAAGATACACTCACACCATTTAATAGCTATGAAAGAGGCTTGAACTCGGGAGGCTGGCTGACTCCGTCGGTGGAGCGTGAGACTTCTGATCTCGGGTTGGGAGTTCGAGCCCCACAGTGGGCTCTGTGCTCACAGCTCAGAGCCTGGAGGCTGCTTCGGGTTCTGTGTCTCCCTCTCTCTCTCTCTGCCCCTCCCCAGCTTGTTGCTCTGTCTCTCTCTCCCTCAAAAATAAATAAAAACATTTAAAAGAAATTAAAAAAAGAGTTACTATTTTACATTCATTTGTCCAAAAAGATTTGCAAAGAAATATTATGAAAATAAATAATAGCTGACTGATATTTTTCTTTTTTCCCATTACTACAACTTAAAAAAAATTTTAATTCCAGTGTAGTTAACATACAGTGTTATATTATTTTCAAGCATACGATATCGTGATTTGACGATTCTATACATTACTCAGGGATCACCATGATTAAGGATACTCTTAACCCCCTTCACCTACTTCCCCCACCCCAGCAACCCGCCTCCCCTCTGGGAAGCATCGGTTTGTTCTCTAGAGTTAGGTGTCTTTCGGGTTCTCTCTCCCTCTCCCCCTTCCTCTTCTTCTTCTTTTTTTTTTTTTGGTTCACTTGTTTTGATTCTTAAATTCCACATATGAGTGAAATCATATGGTATTTGTCTTTCTAAGACTGACTTATTTCACTCAGCATTATTCCCTCTAGATCCATCCACGCTGCTGCAAATGGCAAGATTTCATTCTTTATGTGGCCGAGTAATATATCACGTCTTTTTTATCCAATCATCTCTGGATGGACACTTGGGTTGCTTCCATATCTTGGCTATCACAAATAATGCTGCAATAAACCTAGGATGCATATTATCTTTTCGAATTAGTATTTTGTTTCTCTGGGTAAATACACGGTAGTGGAATTACTGGATCATATGGTAACTCCGTTTTTCATTGTTTCAGGAATCTCCGTACTGTTTTCCACAGTGCCTACACCCGTTTGCCTTCCCACCAACACTGCACAGAGGTTCCTTTCTCTCTGCATCCTCACAAAACACTTGTTCTTTCTGGTGTTTTTGATTTTAGCCACTGTGACAGGCGTGAGGTGATATCTCGTGGTTTGATTTGTGTTTCCCTGATGATGAGTGATGCTGAACACCTTTTCATGTGTCTGTTGGCCATCTGCAGGTCCTCTTTGGAGAAATGTCTTTTACCCATTTTTAATTGGATTATTTGGTTTTTTGGCGTTGAGTTGTAGAAGTTCTTTATATATTTTGGCTACTAACCCTTTACTGGATGTCATTTGCAAATATTTACTTTTTTGTTGATTATTATTTCCCTTGCTGTGCAGAAACCTTTTATTTTGATGTAGTCCCAATTGTATATATTTGCTTTGGTTTCCTTTGCCTTAGGAGACCTATCTAATGCTGCCATGGCCGACGTCAGAGAAATCACTGCTTGTCCCTCTTCGAGGACTTTCATGATTTCACGTCTCGCATTTAGGTTTTTAGATCACTTTGAGCTTATTTTTGTGTATGGTGTAAGAGAATGGTCCAGTTTCATTCCTTTTTTTTTTTTTTAGTTTATTTATTTACTTCGAGAGAGAGAGAAAGGCAGAGAGAAAGAGGGAGAGCGAGAATCCTAAGCAGGCTCTGCGTGGTCAGCGGGGCTCAACCTCACAACCCATGAGATCGTGACCTGGGCTGAAACCAAGAGTCAGATGCTCACCCGACTGAGCCACCCGGGCGCCCCGGTCCGGTTGAATTCTTTTGCATGTAGCTGTCCAGTTTCCCCCAACGCCATTAAGAGACTGTCTTTTCTCCACTGGATATTCTGGTCTCCTTTGTCGCTCGTTAATTGACCACGTAAGTGTGGGCTTGTTTCTGGGCTCTCTCTTCTCTCCCGTCGGGCCACGTGTCTGTGTGTGTGCCCGGGCCGCACCGTCTTCATTGCTCCAGCAGCAGTGCATCTCGAAATCTGGGATTACAGCACCTCCGGCTTTGCTCTTCTTTCTCAAGACTGCTTTGGCTATTTGAGGTCTCTCGTGGCTCCCTAAAGATCTTATTGGTTCCAGTTCTGTGAAGAATGGTGTTGGTTTTCTGGCAAGGAGTGCATTAAACCTGTAGACCGCTTTGGGTCGTATGGACATTGCAACAGTATTTGCTTTCCCAATCCATGAGAAGGGAGTAGCTTTCTGCCTGCTTGTGTCTTTCTTGTTTTGTCAATGTGGACAGGTCTTTCAGCTCTTTGGCTAGGCTCATTTCTAGGTATTTTATTATTTTTGGTGTAATTGTAAATAGGTCAGCTTTTCCTTTTTAAGTTTTATTTATTTTGAGAGAGCGCACACACACGAGAGACAGAAAGAGAGAGAGAGAGGCAGAGAGAGAGGCAGGGGGAGAGAGAGGCTCCCAAGCAGGCTCGGCACTGTCAGCACGGAGCCTGATGCAGTGCTCGGGCTCGTGAACCATAAGATCGTGACCTGAGCCAAAATCAAGAGTCAGACGCTTGGGGCAGCCGGGTGACTCAGTCGGTGAAGCGTCCGACTTCGGCTCAGGTCATGATCTCGCAGTTCGTGCGTTCAAGCCCCACGTCGGGCTCTGTGCTGACAGCTCCCAGCCTGGAGCCTGCTTCGAATTCTGTGTCTCCCTCTCTCTGCCCCTCCCCCGCTCGCACTCTGTCAAATCTCTCAAAAATAAAGATTAAAAATAAATAAACAAGGGGCGCCTAGGTGGCTCAGTTGGTTAGGCGGCCGACTTCGGCTCAGGTCATGATCTCACGGTCTGTGAGTTCGAGCCCCACATCAGGCTCTGTGCTGAGGGCTCAGAGCCTGGAGCCTCCTTCTGATTCTGTGTCCCCCTCTCTCTCTGCCCTTTCTCTGCTCATGCTCTGTCTCTATGTCTCTCAAAAATAAAATAAAGATGTTAAAAAATATTTAAAAAAAAAAAAAAAAGGACCCTCTAGCCTCCACTCGTCGTGATGAGTGCTGGGCACACACAGAATGAATGAGCAAGACATGCTTTTACGTATTAAATTATGCATAAAAAATTACAGTCTGGTTTGGGAGGACGCTGGTGAGGAGCCGGACACACAAACAGGTCATTTCTATGACACGTGAGATGCACGCACCTGACAGGTGTTATCGCTAGCTGTGCTGATGAACTGCCTGGCCTATTTTGCTCCAGAAAATAAACTCTCTAAGTATAGGGACAAAGTCTCACTCGTCTTTAGGGCCCCGGTGTCCCTTGGTTTGTTGACTGACTGCAAGAGAATATCAGTATCTCATTTAACGCTGGTTGGCCACTTACGCTTTTGGTAGTGCCGATCCCTGGCTCCAACTGAATTTTCCCAGTCTTCCACCTTTCATCCTTACTCCTAGTCTCCTCCCACGCCAGGGCGTTGTTACTGTTTTTCACAAACACTCGAAGCTTCCCTACTTTGTCTCCGGCCAGCCGGTAATCAAAGAGCAAACAGAAGTTGCTTTGGAGCTGCAGGTCCGGGAGCAGGAGTTTCAGGCGGCCGATGTCCTTCTTTCGGCCTGCCAGGGCCGGAACTGCCATATAGTAGCCAAGAGCTTGGAGGGAAGAAAAAATGCACAATTAATGAGGCCGCTGTACAAAGAGTCTGGCTATAGGATATAAAATAGCACAGAAAATGAACAATAACTAGGATCAAAATCATAAATTTTTTTTAAACATTTTTTAATGTATTTTTGAGAGACAGAGACAGAGCATGAGCGGGGTAGGGGCAGAGAGAGGGAGGCATAGAATCGGAAGCAGGCTCCAGTCTCCAAGCCGTCAGCACGGAGCCCGACACGGGGCTCAAACTCATAAACCCTGAGATCATGACCTGAGCTGAAGTCGGATGCTTAACCGACTGAGCCACCCAGGTGCCCCTAAAATCTTAAAAAAAAAAAAATACATGGGCGCCTGGGTGGCTCAGTCAGTTAAGCATCCGACTTCAGCTCAGGTCATGATCTCGCGGTTCGTGGGTTTGAGCCCCACATCAGGCTCTGTGCTGATAGCCTGGAACCTGGAGCCTGCTTTGGATTCTGCATCTCCCTCTCTCTCTGCCCCTCCCCTACTCCTGCTCTGTCTCTCTCTGTCGAAAATAAATGTTAAAAAAAATTACAAAAACCATAAAAAAAATATAGTGTTCTGTAGGGAAAGCTGAAGTCTCTAACGCGGGAAAACCATTTTCATGCTAAAATGGATTTTAGGGATCACAGAGCTGAAATCCTGTGTGGTACAGAAAGGGAAAGCGAAGGTCAGACAAACGGAGGATTTTGTCCACAGTCACAAAGTATGGGCAGATACGGGGTGAGAATCTAATGAAATAGCGTTTTAGCACTGCAGGTAATTTGCGACTGATGGAGAACTCACGTTCCAGAACTTTCCGCCTTGGTGGTTTGAACCTTGGACCTGCATTTTCCCACAGAGTCAATGAGATGTAGGACGGCCGGCTCCTTAGGTAGTGTGGTATTTCATCCACAACATACATGAATTTGTCCTAACGGTTTCATGGAGCTCGGCTACCCCTCGTAACATATCAGTCCAAATTCTGACTTAGGATGACAGAACACATCTTCTCTTTCTAAGGTCTACCTCCTAGGTATCTTTTAACCAGCGGGAGTGGACATTGCTCATCTTCGATCCTCTGCTTGTGGCTCTGATGAACCTGGGCAAGAATTCTCAGGGAATGGGGGTCTGAAGAAATTGACGAAAACAAAGAATTCCTGGGGAAGCCAGGAGGAACGCACTGGGGGTAGGGAGAGGGGGCCCGGAGTCTTCTATAGTCTGCTACTATATTCCCAGCGTCACTTGCAGGACCCAGGTGGACGTTGCCTCAGTTTTCACTGTACTTAGGGACTGTCTGATCTTTTCCCCAGCGGCTAAGGCTGCCGGATTCAGCAAATCAAGATACAGGATATTCAGGAGAGTCTGAATTTCAGATAAACGACCTGTCTGAGATACACTAAAAACTATCTGCCTGCTCACCTGAAATTTAGGCATCTGGCACTTTATCTAGCCGCTCTACCGGCGACACCCTCTCTGCTGTGACCCGCTGGGGCAGACTTCCCTACTCTCTCCCCTAAAGCCCATTTTGATTTGTCCTTGAAATTCTATCCTTCTGGAAGCGCTGATTCACCCCCTGTTTCTTTCTTATACTTAACTCTAGAGGGAAAGACGAGCCCACCTAGATATCTGAACTGAACGGGGCGCAGGAGGGAAGAACGTAGGATTTGAGTGACACAAAAGCTGGGAACCCTGAGGCCGTCGGTGAATCGCGTTTGTAAACAGGGGCCTTCCCATTGCTGGAAAACTCCAATTTAAGACTGCTGGCTGCGTGAGCTGTCGAGACCCTGGAATGAGGTGCGGGCCCCCCCGTGTGATACGGCTCTGGTGGATATAAACGAGGCGGTGTCAGGATGGAAGAAAGGAGGAATTCGAGTTAGCTCTCGACGAGACGGGGTCTCCAAAGATGTACGGTCTCCGGGCTGGCTGCGGCTGCCCTGAGTCTTTGGCGATGGTCCCACCCCCACAACGTGCTGCGTGAGATGTATCCCCTCTACCCTGATGCCAAGTTTTTACAAGGCCTTTCTGTTAGGGGGGTATCCAGGTTTCCTGGTTGCATGTGAAGGCTAGAAAGGAAAGATCTAAGGGAGGAATTAGTCGAGAGGAAGGATCCAGGAGAAGGATCTTGTAACTGAGGGCTGAACTTGTAGATCCCCAAATAAACAAATGGACTGGTAAGAAACTGGAGTCCCCAGAGTTGCCTCTAACGACACAGTCAGCCTCAGGAGACAGGGATTTGATTTATCCTCCAAATGGGATGCGTCAGCCAAATGCTGAACCCCAGGGGAAAGCTGGTGCCCATCAGTAGTGTTTAAGCAAGAAGTGGAAAGGGCTAGAATTCCACAGCTCGGAGCTGAAGTCGAGAAAAATCCCAGTTTAAGTGGCCAGAGAGGAATCTGCAAGCGAGAGAGGGCAACGTTCAGTCCAGAAGTTCAGGTTGCTGACCTGATGCTCGTCATGGTGTTGCTACTTTGAGGGGTGACTTTACTAAAACCTGAGGTTGAGGCAGAGGTCACGTTTCCTTTCCAGATTTATTCCCCCGCAAAAAGCAAAACTAAAACTACGGAGCGCCATTAGCTGCTAAACTGGGGAAAAGAACGGCTTCTTTCTACCCTTCCCCCAATACTCTTAAAATGTCCCTGAATCCCAGGGCCCCGGCTGGCTCGGTTGGTAGGGCGTGTGGCTCTCGATCTCGGGGTCCTAAGCGTGAGCCCGACGCTGGGCAAAGAGAGGACTTAAAAAATATTTTTTTTCGAAGTCTTAAAAGAAAAATGTTCCCGAATTCTAACATCTCTCTCTCAGCAGCAGGAGTGACTATGCGAGAGTTTTGTCGCAACATCCTGTGTGTGTGTGGGTGGGTGGGCGGGTGGGTGGGGGTAAGAGGGATAAGGTCATGTGATACCGAACCAACGTAACCATTCATCAGGGGAGAGTTCGGAAGTTCTAGAAGTTTCCAAGGGCGACAAAGAGATAGGAATAATAACCCTCCGTCACTGGAGAGCCTTCTTTGCCTGTATCATAGCACAGAACGGGAAGTGGTAAAATCTAAATACCATTTTCTCGATCAGCAGGATTCCAGTCAAAGTCATCTTCTATATCCTGTTTCCAGTCACAGATCCCGTGGTCAAAGCTGCAGTCAACTGAGATATTTAAATCTGCTAAGAGAAAGGGTACATTTCAGAACCATTAAGAGAATTAGAAGCACGTCTAACATTTGGAGCCTTGGAGGGCAACGCCATATTCTCAGTTGGCTGTTGAGCAGCGCGAGCTAAGTAAGCTACTCCGCGGCATCGCTGCGTCGGCAACCGTTTAGTTTGGCCAAACACCCTACAGGGGCCTAAAACTGACCTCTGCTCCTCGTGCGGGTGTTAAGCCCTGGAGAGCAGCCTGCTGAGTCACAAGCGAATGTAAGTTCCTAATACGACTTCCCAACAGCCCTGTACACTTAGGTAAGACTCCTTTGGAACTCGCCAAGACCCTGATCTTTCTGGTTCGAATAGGCCCATCCAGCGTTAGCCCAGGAACCCCAAAGCACACACACAAACACTAATAAAGGCCTGTGCCCTAGGTCCTGCCTCTCTCTCTCTGTAAGCACCCTGCCTCGACTTCCCTGGGTGGCCCTCAAGGCATGCCGTGCTCCTCCAGGACGTGTGAGTAATAAACTTCTCTATCTCAATTTCTCTTGTGGTCTCTTGTTGAGCCATCCAGCACCCGGGGCCTCTACCTGACAAATATTAATTTAACAAAATCGTAACAGGTGCATGGAGTACAGATCGCGGCCACTGAAACGGCCTTAAGGATGGCGTCAAACCAGATACTGCTTCGATTGAAATTTGCGAAGTCGTTCCAGTCAAATTCTGTTGGGATCTTTAAGAAAGTAAAAGCCAAACCAAAAACCTTTTTTAAAAAAGCAAGTAACGGTCAGGGCGCCTGGGTGGCTCAGCTGGTTAAGCGGCCGACCTCGGCTCAGGTCGTGATCTCGCAGTTCATGGGTTCAAGCCCTGCATCGGGCTCTGTGCTGACAGCTCGGAGCCTGGAGCCTGCTTCGGATTCTGTGTCTTCCTCTCTCTCTGCCCCTCCCCCACTCCTGCTCTGTCTCTCTCTCTTTCTCTCTCTCAAAATTAAAGAAACATTTAAAAAAATTAAAAAAATAATAAGTAATGAGCAAGAGCCCTATGAACAAAGTGAGACAGAGAATATAGGCAAGAGTTTGTAAAATTTGGGCCAGAAAAATCTCTCCTACCCGGACATACTAGCGCAGACCTTGCCAGATCCTTCTGGATAATCCGTGGAATGCTACGTTTCTCCGTGTGAGGGTATTCCCTTGCTGGAGCATGCTCGGCTCAAGCCAGACAGACCACAATACCAGGAGGCTCTTTCCTCAGGAAAGCCCTCAACCAGTGATGGACAGGAGCTGGTGGACAGAGACATCAGTTTCCTTGCCTTTGGGTAAGACCATTAAGGGCGGGAATTGGACACGGACCCCGAAGTCAGAGTGGAATCCAGGCTCTCTCCAGTCTTGCAGAGGCTCCTACTGGGATGGCGGCCCAGTAGGCAGAGCGGTGCCCTTCCCTGCTGTTACGGCGGGCCAGGAGTGCCGGGGAATTCACACCCTCCCGGGGGCGGCCTTTAATCATGGCCGGACGGAGGTGGTGTAGAAATACCCAGCTCTCTCGTCCTCCGACAGGACGACCCTGAGCTGTGTGTTCTGCGCCGGCCTCCAGACTCCGCCAATGGGGTGAGCTCCAGTTGCCCCCCGTGGAAAGTTCTTAGCAACACGCTGCTTACTGCCTCCTTCTCTTCCCCACTCCCCAGGCGCTCTTTCCTGGGACCGCCCCCCACATAAACCGCTTGCACACAAATTCTGTTTCGGGGGAACCCGGCCGAAGACGGGACCTGAGACAAGAGTGGTGCTCCTAGTCCAGCCTCGCACATGAAAGCGATGAGGTGGCACCAGTCTGAGTGACCTGCCCGAGCCGAGTGGAAGAGCCGGGGTGCCCACGCGAGTCTCCTCATCGAGGCCGAGTGCCGCGGGAGACCTTACGCAAGGGCCTTTGAAGGCCGAGTAAACTTTGTGCGTTTCACTGAGATCATGGAAGGAAAAGTCCAATAAGAGACCTGGCCAGTCTGGGGACCCAAATAGGACCAATTTAGTAATGTCACTTAGGCAAGTGGAGACCCGAGCTGAGGCGGTTCTGAGCACCCTGAGGATGCGGCTCTTGCCCGGAGCCCCGGGACATTTTCTTCCCGACCCAGAAAATGGGTAATAAGATGTTTGATGCAGGGAGACTTAAAAAAAAAAAAAAAAGAACATTTAGGGGCGCCTGGGTGGCTCAGTGGGTTAAGTGCCCGACTCCTGTTTCAGCTCAGGTCCTGATCTCACGGTTTGTGATACGGAGCCCCGCGTTGGGCCCCGCGCTGACGGCACAGTTGGGATTCTCTCTCTCCCTCCTCGGAATAAGTAAATAAATTTAAAAATAAAATTAAATTAAAAGTAGAACATTTCGGGGAAATATGGAAGAAAACAAGATGCCTGTAGGAGCTGGGTCGCTGGCCTTTCGAGAAATTTTAGTCGAAGTTTCTCAGATGAAGCTTGGGGGACTGAGCTAGAGAGCACGTGCTTCCTATAAAGCAAAGGGACGGGACTGGAGAGTGTACTCATGGGGTAAACACAAAAGGCAGGCAAACTAGCCCAAGCTTAGGACGTGTACAGCGGCAAGTGAACAGAAGTTTGCAAAGGAAAGAGAAGACAGAGGCATTACTATTTACACCAAATAAAGGGATAAATACAGAAGTAGTTTCCCCTGATGTCTGGGCAGAGATACCACATATAATGTGTCACAGGCGGTCGAAGTGCTAACTGAACCCGGAGGAAGCCGGGATCATGCCCACGAAATTCCTGACTGGGAGGCCCTGGTAGACTCATCGCGAAAATGGTCCCAAGTTTTACCCCTCCCCGTACCCGTGCTCTTTGCGACATGACTTTGTAGCGCCCTCCCCAGCTCTCAGGTCCGGGCTGGCCCTGGGACTCGCCTCAGCCAACAGAATGCGGCGAAAGGGGTGCCGGGCCAGTTCCGAGCCCACACCTCGAAAGGCCTGTGCGCGCCCCCCCCCCCCGGACCCCGCCACTGCTTTGTGACCACAAGCCCGGCCGGCCTGCCGGGGGAGGAGTCGCCACAGGGAGCAGAGCTGAGCCAGCACTGTTGTCCTGACTGAGGCCCCGGGCACGCGAGGGAGCACAGCTAAGATCGGCCAGGTCACCGAGGGGGCCCACAGCTCACTGCGGACCCATGGGTGAGCCTGCCCAGACCAGCTTGGATAGCCCGAACCACTCGGCCCATCCACAGACTCATAGGCAAAAATAAACCGTGGCTTGGGGCGCCTGAGTGGCTCAGTCAGTTAAGCACCGACTTCAGCTCAGGTCATGATCTCACGGTTTGTGAGTTCGAGCCCCGCATTGGGCTCTGTGCTGACAGCTCGGAGCCTGGAGCCTGCTTCGGATTCTGTGGCTCCCTCTTTCTCTGCCCCTCCCCTGCTCACACTCTATCTCTCTGTCAAAAGTAAATAAACATTAAAAAAAAATAATAAACAGTGGCTGTAGGTGACCGAGGGTCGGGGGTTGTCTGTTACACAGCACTATCGTGCAACAGGCATTGGACACGGGTCCTTGGGTCCGGAATTCAGTACATGGTAATTTTCAGGTTGTGGGCCCTCGGGTGTTGAAGTTGAAGCAAAGGCGTTATTTTCGTCTACCTTCACATATATACATCTGCCTCAGCCCGCCATTCCCGGTGTCAGGGGGGCGTGGCGGAGAGAAGACAGCCTTAACTGTACTGTCATCATTGGTACTGACCCCGTAAGGACCTACTCTTCACACTGGCACTGTGTCGAGATGGAACGACTCTTCCCTCGGGTACTTAGGAGCGAAGCGGTGATTCATCAACGACCATCTCATCCTAGGAAGGAGTTAAAATGGCACGGGGCGACGCGGAACAGGGTACACTTGGGAGGAGGTAGTAGTTACCTTTGTGCTCCAGTCGGGATGTGACGGCCTTTCTCTGGACCAGAACCAGCCCCGATTCACCCGCCTCGTTCACCTTAGGGGCTAATGAAGAACACTCGGTCAGTTCAGAAAAACCCTGGACCCTCACACGCTAAGGCGGCGTGAATGAATGCCGGAGCAAAGAGTTTGATCAGGTACTCTGGTTACAGCCTAGGTTAGAGCAGTTTCCTTAACATTCCCAAAGCAGTCACACTGGCTCCCGTTTCCGTGTCTAGAACACCGTTTTCCAACGACGACCGGAGCATCTACACTAGTGACATGCCCCTTCTCACCAGGTTATGCTAGTTCTTGCACAGGGGCGCCCGGGTTGACTTTTCATTTGGGTAAATCCAACAGCCGTGGAGCCAAGGGAAAACGAGGCGGAAAAATGGGGGCGGTGACAGAGGCCCGGCAAAAATGAAACTCGAAGTCTCCGCGTGGGGATGTCGAGGAGGGGGGGTTAATATGGAAACCGTCCTGGAGGGGTTGAGACTTATGGTGGGTTCCGCATAGCGACGGGTGAGAAGGGCAGTTCTCCAGTTCAGGGAGAAAACTTAAGCTCCTCTCTAGAATGTTCCCCCGCTCCAGCTGTCATTTTGGCTTTTTAAACTGTAACCACACAACCGTGAATTTCCCCTTGCACTGAGCGGGACTGCCGGAAGTGCCTTCGAGAAGTAAAATGGGAGAGCTTGGCAGATCCGGCTGGATCCAGGGTGTCTCTGGTTTGGGGGTGTCCGGGGTCTCTGTGGTCTGGCAGGGTGCAGCGTGGACAGCCGGGGCAAGCGAACTTAACTTGGCTCGGAGCGGAAAGAGGGTCTGCATCAAACAGGACGCCCCCCGGGGAAGGGGAAAGGACTTAACCCCCTTGTTTCCCACCGCAGCCAGTAGGATTTGGGATCCGCAGGCGATGCCCACTTCCAGACCTTACAGAGAGCCCTGTTTCTCAGGAATCCGCACCGAACCTGGTTTTACGTCAGGCCTGAAGCCGGCTTTCCTGCTTTCCTCTGCCAGGAGAACTCACAATTCACTTTTCATAAAATGTGTAAAATAACAAAAGTGTTACTCACAAAACACGTCTCCTCGAAGGCTTTGCTCCCGCTCCACGTGGTTCTTCAGGGGTCTCTCCTTTCTTTTCTTCTCCCCGAGCCCCTCTTTCTTTCTCTCTTCATTCCGTTTTTTCCCTCCATCAGGGTTCCGGCCTCTGGAAACGCTCTCTTCAGACTCGAGGGGCTGCAAGTTAACCTTAGGGGCAGGAGTTCCAGAAGGTTCTGTGACGACATTTTTGATTTTTATCTTCCTTCTCATGCTGTTTTTGTGAGCCAGCAACTTCTTGATTCTGTCTTTGATGGTCCCAGGTGCTCTGAGGACTTCCCTCACAGAATTTTCAGGGATGACTAAAATAAAAACAGGTGAGAAGTTTCACATTGGCTGGTAATCAGGTCACTCATGAAGAATGAAGTACAGTAAATGAATGCTTCCGGAATCAAAGCATAGGAGGCCCTACCGCTCGATATTTTAATATTTATATTTTTAAGTAGGCGCCATGCCCAACGTGGGGCTTGAAATCATGACCATGAGATCAAGAGTCACATGCTCTACTGACCGAGCCCGCCGGGTGCCCCGCTACCACCTGCCATCTTAGGAAGCACTGTATTTGCATCTATTTTAAGCAGTTCCAATGTGACGGTCCGTGTCTTACCTATCTTTCGCTAGAGGACATACTTTTGTTTTGTTTCAGAGACTACTACAATGAAATGCCCGCTCCTCCCAAGGTGGGCTACAGATGCCGAAGCGATGGATGCTCCAGGGTCCTCCACTATTTCTGCATTCGCACTGGTCTTCTTCAAAGCTGGTGCTGTCCAGGCCACCCCGCTGATTGTCCGAATGTGACGTTCAAAGATTACAACCAGAGCAATAGGTTGAACCACATAAATTGCCAACAATGGGGCCGTTGGTAACCTACAAAACTGGTGATTTATGGTTCGATGTAAACGTACCTAAATTTCCTCCCCGTTCTCTCCCCCCTTTGAATTCCTTCACCTCAATCAACGACTATCTAATGCGAAATGATTTTACTTATTGAATAGTGAGAGGGGCTTCCATATTTACTATCTTCTGCTCATTTTTTATTTCTCGCCATGAAATTAAATTGCTTTTAAAAACCCGCTTCTAAAAGAATAAAATAAAAGAATCACACTTCTAGGTCGATTCCTCTTAGCCCTCAGTGGACCAGTGACTCTGGCTGGGGAGGGACAGGTTCGTAAAGAAGAACATAAGAAGACTGGTCGTTTAGCCCAACTCCTTTGTTTCTAGATGAGACAACTGGGTGATGATAAGTCACTCGCCCCAAATCAGTGAGCTCCCCAGGGTCAGGGTTAGAATTTGTGGGTTAAGTAGATGACTGAGTCCTTTTCTAGTCCTATTTGTATGGTAGGTTTATTCCTGCTTTAGGGATGAGTGTTACTTTTCTCTAGACTGGTTCAAATTCCGGATCTAGAATCCAAAGATGCATGCCCCTTTTCCAGGGATCTACTCATGATAATTAAGAATATCCAACTGACATAAGAAAGTAATTTTTCAAGAATTAAAAGCACTGATCTTTAAAATCAAATACAGGGGCGCCTGGGTGGCTCAGTCAGTTGCGTCCGACTTTGGCTCAGGTCATGATCTCACCGTTCCCGAGTTCGAACCCCACGTTGGGCTCTGTGCTGACAGCTCAGAGCCTGGAGCCTGTTTCGGATTCTGTGTCTCCCTCTCTCTCTGTGCCCCTCCCCCGCTCATGTTCTGTCTCTCTCTCTCTCTCTCTCTCTCTCTCTCAAAAATAAACATTAAAAAAATAAATAAAAAAATCAAATACACTGTTCTTTTATAAACTATCTAGCCATGTGCCAGTCTAAGACCAGATAAGAAAGGGTCTAATAACACCTGAAACAATTCACCCAAGGAGAAAAATAAACAAGGAGAAGAAAAATAAAGAATATTTTGGATGACCAAAAGAAGAAAGAACAATGCTTTGACAATATATATGCTCTTAATGACTATGTTGCTTTTACTCTGAAACCAACCTAAGGCTGTTGAGGCAAGGGCTACATTTCCCTTTCCGAGGAAATGTTCTAGCTATTTATCGACGTGACGGTCCGGAGTTATGGGTTGGAAAGCAACTCCTACTAATCCGAGCAATGCATCTTTACACATTTTCCTGACCTTCGGGTGGCCCGTTTCAGCTTCGTTGCAAGAGGCTGCGTGTTAAGTTTTGACTGTAAGGTGCTGATCGCACAGACCTTCCTCTGGAGGCCCCGCTGTGTAGTTCTGTCGACGGTCTCCCGAACTTTTTCCCAAGACATCACATGAAAAATTAACAGGCAACACACACTGCCTGGAACACGACATGTAATCAGTAACATAAAACTAAGGACCTTTCCTAAACAATGGGAAGGGGGTTTTAACCCACACCGGGCAAAGCTAAACATCTGCTTTCAGTTTCCGCGTTGAAGTTTCGATTTTTCTAACTGGAAAAAAAAAATCGAAATTGAACCATCACAACCTTTGCGGTGTCAACAATTTCACTCCTTTAGTATGTAAAAAGAGAGCTGGGGCGAGGGATAAAAGCTATGCAGGTGCGTGACCATGAATGGACAGACGTGGCTTTATCGAGGTTATTGCTGTTTCGAATTTGACGTAACTGGTGATCGAATCTCTGAAACACTTCTTGATTAAGGCACCATCTTTTTGAGAATATACAAACGTGGGAGCGGTCACGGTAGGAGGGGCTTCGGCATGCTTGGGGATCGCAGACCTAAGAACGGGGAATTCCGGAGTTTTCGGAATCAGAGGCCAGTCTTCCGTAAATGCAGTTGACAGTGTCTCTTCAGGGAGATGGGAGATTGCTCTAAAATATCCACTGCGTCAAGCACCGCTCCCTACCTGAAACTCTCAACTTGAGGGAAGGTGGCTGCGATGTGAGAGTATCTTTCTGCAGAGTGCTAGGGTTCCGACATGCATTCGCCCGGGCCTCGCTCACCTGATCACCTCTTATCAGCTGGCAGGAGAAACGTCCCTCTCATCTGAGCTTTGTGCGCGGTGCTGGGAGGAGGCCTCAAACGTGTGCACCGTGGGACCCAGGAAACAGGAAGGGGCTTGGATGGCAGAAAGGCTGGGCCTCGGAGGTTTGTCGGGGAGGGCCCACAAGAGGTCTCCGTCCCCGTAGGCTAGTCCCGGGCCACGGCCACACCTGTCCTGTGTATAAGCACACAGCCTTGGAACCTGGTTCCCCTGTTTGACTCCTAGCTCCTGAATCCTCTGGTCTTCTCTGGGCATCTGGCCTCAAACCAATACTTAACTTCTTTTGCCTCAGTTTCCCCATTTATAAAGTTGGGAAAAGAACAGGGTTTTTGTGAGGTTTAAGTTAGCCAATACATGTCAGTTACTAAGATGAGCACTCAACATATACTTGGCCTCTTTGCTATTGTTTTTAAAATTCATCGTCAGGATGTTTAAAATCTTTTACTGGGTTAAAAAAAATGCTTTTCCAGGCCATACCTCCGAAACTTCGAATGTTTACGTTATAACTGAAAGAAGAAAGTTGGAATGCCCGGTTGTAGCAACGCCTATGTTTCTGAATAGGCTGTCTATAAACTGAATTAAACCAGAAGCGCAGTTCGAATGACTAAGAAAACTGCTTTTAATAGGAACAATTATTGAATTCTGGGCTGGAACTAAGCCCTTTTTATGGACATTTACTTCTTTGGTACGGATTATTTCATGTAATCATCCAAACAAAATTAAGGGCCAGATCTTATTATCTTTTTCTAAGTTTCTTAAAAATAACGTTTACTTATTTTTGAGGGAGAGCACACACGGGAATGGGCAGAGAGAGAGGGAGGGACAGAGGATGCGAAGCGGGCTCTGCACTGACAGCAGTGAGCCCGATGCGGGGCTCCAGCTCACGAACTGTGAGATCGTGACCTAAACCGAAGTTGGACGCTCAACTGACCGAGCCACCCAGGTGCCCCTAGATACTATTATCCTTATTTTGCAGGTGTGGAAACTGAGGCACCGAACGCTTACATCGTTTGTTCACAGTCCACAGGTAGGAGGTTAGGAAGTCAATGGTCAAGGCGAGGTGATTTGATTCCAGAAGCCATGCTCCTGGTAACAAAAGGACATAGTGCCCTTTCCTAAACTGACTTAATAACCAAGTCGGGCATCATATCACAGTTCTGATTTGCTTAGAAGGACTAGTGTGCCTGTCAAATTAAGACCACACTATCTAACAGTGTATTATTAACACTCACGTGTATCAGAACAGGAAGGAAACACACATATGTGCATTTAGGGTACACCTTCCTCTGGGTACATATGTTCATAAGGACCACCTACTACCTCCTCTTCTGTCCTGCAACACAGGATCCCGATGTTTGCAAACACAACGAACTCATAATAAAAGCCGCCCTACCGATGCTGTATATCATGTAGCAGTAATTCCTGTGCGTACAAATGTACTTTACAATAGAGTATTTTCTAATGCCGGAAGCTAATTGGATGTTATTCTCTCGATTTTGTTTGTAGGACTTTCCTAGGCACCTGAGAGTGAATTTTCGGGGGCACTTTGGGGGGCTCAGCTGGTTAAGCATCCAACTCTTGATTTTGGCTCGGGTGGTGATCCCATGGTTCGTGGGATCCAGCCCTGAGTTGCGCTCTGCACTGACAGCGTGGAGCCTGCTTGGGATACTCTCTCTCTCCTCTCTCTTTGCCCCTCCCCTGCTTGCGCTAAGTAAATACATATTTGTTTTTTAAAAAAAGAGTGAATTTTGGACCATCCTTTACGCAGTATGCGTTAAGAGTCTGTTAAGATAAATTTTCAACAGAGACAAGGCTATTTATCTTACAAAGAATCAAAGCAAAATGGAAAGGCTGGGCCAGTAATAATGGTGAACGGCCCAAAGAGCGTTTTCTCTTTTAAATAAACACTCCAGTGAAAGGTGAAGGAAGTATCGCAGCTGCAGAACGGATAGGAACAAAATGCATGGTTTCAACGTATCAAACAGAACATGGTGCTAAGCTTGAGGTTTTGAAGAATAAAGAAATAAGTGTTTCACCCACAAAGAGGCCTCAAGTGGGATGGTTAGAGAAACACAGACGTTTCCTTGACATCAGAACTGTTTGTGTTGACGTGGGATTCAGAGTTTTGAAGCCACTGCGGACAATATACAAACCGCGGGCTGCGGACGGCTTTCCAGCTGCGTGCTTAGAGATGGGGCCTTCACTGGGACATCAGTCACACATTGAGGTTTCAGGGCCATTCAACGGTCGGGAAGGAAGGGGACTCCAGGTTTATTCCGGGCAGCTCTTGCTTTGATGCTTGGGCTCGGGGCCGGGGGCGGGTGTGTGGAGGTGGGCTGCCCACTTCCCGAAACAAGTATTTTCCTGCGGCATCGTTTCTGTGTGCGCGGCCTTTGCGTATCCTACTTCTACAGAATTCCAAATGAAGGAGTAGCTGGCCCTTCCCAAACAGCTGCTTGCAGTGGCTCGAATAACAAGAACCACGGCTAACTTCATTGAGCATCTACTATGTGCTTAGTTGCACCAAGCTCTCTACCTGCATAACCTCATCCAGACCTCACGATGAACTTCAGAGGTACTTGTCTTAAGGAGGGTTCTCCCACCCCCTACCCCCACCACCAACGGGAAGAACCTGAAACAAGGATTTGGGTGCAGGGGGTTTATTTGGGAGATGATCCCCGGAAGCAGAAGTGGGGGGAAGGAGGAAAACAAGACAGGAAGGGAGAAAACTGAAGATGTGCCCCAGCGTGCCGGCAAATCACTGTGGGGAAGGGGCTCATTCCCGTTGGGGATACCTGGGAGTCAACGCAGAACACACCTCAGAACTGTCCCATCCTGCAACAATCTGGGGTATTTCTCCAGACTCCTGGCCCCCACTGGTTGAGGGCGGTCCTTACGAAGGGGCCGAGTGGCACTCTAGAGAAGGCCATGGCCACATGCAGACAGCCCACACAGCCCTGGGGCTGAAGATCTGCACGGAACTGTCCACCCTGCCGTGCTGAAATCAGGGAGCAACAAGGGACTGGGGCCTGGCTCGTCACGAGCTGGACAGGAGAAAATGGAGTTTAGAGAGGTTAACAAAACTTATCGAAGGTCATAGCCAGTATGGGGCAGAGCTCAGAGTTAGAGTCAGGCTCGCCTGGGTCCTGAGCCTCAACTGTTGACCATGACACCAAACGGCCCCCGACAAGTGAGGCTGGAAGGTAAGCGTTCAGATTCGGTGGCATGAAGGAGCCCGTGCCCATCACGCAACACGAAAAGCTGATCTACTCCATCCTTCTCTGGGGGCCTCTCCAGGTTATGGCATCGCTCCTCCCGGTCCGCCCACGCACGTCCTACACAGGCAGCCGATCTCTCTCTCTCTCTGGGTCTTGGAGAAAGTTCCAGAAGGAGATCATGAGCACGCGTGCGCAGAAGGATAGAAACCACGGCACTGAGCGGCTGGAGACTGAGCGGCTGTGTGATCCCCCCTCCAGCCCAGTGCAGGAGGCCCTCGGAGAGCTGGGCCTGGAGGCCGGCGTGGCGGAGCGGGGCGCCGGGCAGGGCTCCGGGCTCCACTCCCAGATACCTGGCCGGCATCTGTAAGAGAGGACATAGCCCCCACCTGTTGTTCCCGGTCGGCTTTCGGAAGTCGCTTATTATTTCACATTCCTTAAACATCAGCAGGCACCACGTATACATTTCCATACTGTTTCTTCCAGATGAAACAGTGCCCAGTTCTTCTGGCGATTCTGCAGAGAATTTGATTTCCAGACTCATCTTCCTTGACGACATTCTTTTGTACACGCTCTCGTCCCGGGGCACTCGACCACAGCCCACCGGGGTCCTGTGAACTTTTATGGCCGTGGGACTCAGTGTCTACCATGGTGCGGACACTTTCTTTTTGGCCACCATAGAGTGGCTGTTCCGCTGTGTCATAAGGAGCACTGGCCACATAAGGACACGGAACAGGTCAAGGCACAACTTTTTGTTTTGATGTTTTTATTTTATTTTTGAGAGAGAAAGACAGGGCTCGAGCGGGGGAGGGACAGAGAGAGAGGGAGACAGAATCCCAAGCGGGCTCCAGCCTCTGAGCTGTCAGCACAGAGCCCGACCAGGAGCTCGAACTCACAAACTTCAGCTCAAGTCACGATCTCATGGCACGCGGGTTTAAGCCCCACGTCAGGCTCTGTGCTGACAGCTCAGAGTTCGGAGCCTGCTTCGGATTCTGTGTCTCCCTCTCTCTCTGCCCTTCCCTGTTCGCACTCTGTCTCTTTCTCAAAAATAAACATTAAGAAAAATTTTTTTTTAATTAAAAAATAAGAGGGACAACACCTGACGGATAAACCTAAGTGCCTTCAAACACAAGGAGACGCTTTGGCCAGGACGCTGACTGCAATGTAATCGCGGCCAGCCTGCCTCGGTAGACATGCCGGGTACCCATCGCCATTTCTAGTTTTCTTTCTGGACGCGCAGCCGGACTACGTATTTTTTGCCCCTACTCCCAAGGTGAATGAATGAAGAGCTGGCCTGTGATCAGCCATGCTTTCCCTGCCTTGACAAACCCTAAGGGCTCCGATCGGTACTGTGGTATCCTGGGACGATGGGGCCTCTATCGGCGTGGCTCCCTGAGGGACCACGTGGAGAAGAAACATCCCGACAACTCTCTTCACACGTAGTGTGAGTGAGAAAGAAACCACTGTTGTTGTCATAGCTGATCAGAGCAGTGACATTTTATGGTTCTACGTCTGGTTTATCAATTTAAGATGCTACCACCTAGGCAGTAAGGAACTCGCCAACAAGGTTAAGCGGCCGACTTCGGCTCAGGTCATGATCTCGCGGTCTGTGGGATCGAGCCTCGCGTTGGGCTCTGTGCTGACAGCTCAGAGCCTGGAGCCTGCTTCGGATTCTGTGTCTCCCTCTCTCTCTGCCCCTCTCTGCTCATGCTCTGTCTCTCTCTCTCTCAAAAATAATAAACATTAAAAAAAAAAAAAAAAAGGAACTCGCCAACAAGAGCAATGGGACTCTTCGCTAAAAACGTGAACCGAGGTTTGCGGACGACGGACAAAGCGCCGTCAGCCTCGTCCTGTTGTCTTTTGGCGCTGTGTTCTGGAAGAAGTTCTGATTCATGCGGTTAACAAGCTTGGGGGTCGAAGCCACCAACATTTTAGGATTGCTTGTTACCGTACCATAGCCTGCCCTCCCGCGGCGGATAATGCGTGCGCCGCGCCTCGTGTCCTTAAATCTTCCCTTCAGCCTTTGAGAGTCCGTTGGGACCAGACAGAAATCCAGACCCTTTGCCGCTCTGCGAGCGTTAGTGCCTACGACTTCGGTGAGTAGTGAAGCTGTGGTCAGGTCAGCGGAGGAGACAAGGCTGAGTTAGAGTTTTCAAATATTGCATGCACACGCTATCACACATGGAGAGAGAGAGAGAGAGAGAGAGAGAGAGAGAGAGAGGAATGAAGGGAGGAAGGAGATAAGGAGAGAATGCTTTACTGAGAAGAGCTAAAGCGCCACGAGCAAATCCTACTTACCAGAACACTGAAGTCCATTGCCTCTGTATCCCTGCTTGCATTTACACTTGAAGGATCCTTGGGTATTGAGGCAGTTGGCAGAGAGGCTGCACGTATGGGTATTTCCAGCACATTCGTTTATATCTAAAAATGTGAACGTTCCCGTGAACGACTGTGCGGCAGCCGGGCTGGCGAAAAGCCCCGTTGCCCCTTATGCTTGAGCAACAACAGGGCTGACCCCTCAACACCTGCCACCAAACCACGTGGGGCCTGAGACCGGGAGGCCGTCAAATCTCCCGACGCCCGGCCTTTGCCTGACACCGGCACGCGGGGAGCTGGGGAGCCCCCTGCACCCCCCACCCCCGCACTCCCGGCAATCTCAACTGCTCATCACTACTTCTGAAAGCTGGAAGACGTTGACGTATTTTTCTTCACGTTTTCATCTGTCTAATTCAGAACCAAATGACAGCATCAGAAAAGAAATTCCACACGTGGAAGGGCCCGGAACTCCAAACCAACAAAGGAAAAGGTGGGTTATGAACCCCTGACATCATCTAAACTCTGAGGCATTTTGTCCCAAGGCTGCCGGGAGCCGGGCCGGGCTGGCCTGAGCTCGTCTGCTGCGCCCAGACCAGGAAACTTGGCCGAATCCCACCCAAGTGAGCAGTTCATTAGCCCTCTTCTGCATCTGACTTGCTATCCGTGCTTCGGGAGACCTGTGCGCACAAAATAGCCCATTGTTTTTCAGTCAGCCACCAAAGGAGCTCAGATGCTAATCTTAATCCCTTAAAATCACAAGATGGGTCTCTCCTGGAAGTTCTCCATGGGAATTCCCACCCTGTCCAGTGGAACCTGCTAGGGCTTCGTCTCGGGGACACGGCACCACTGGGCTGCACGGCGGGGACGGGTCTGCGGCGGGGTATGGGGTCCAAGCCCACAGGAGACGTGGGACGTGACGAGCCTTCGTGTTGGAAAAGATCCGAGTAAGGAGCTGCGGAGCCTTCACAAGACGGTTCGAAATTCTGGAACCAACTGGGGCCGAGGTTTGGTCACACAGGACGCGTCCTGGGACGCTCTGGATGGGGGGTCGAGAGGAACCCCACTTTCTGCCAACCGTGAGCATTCCCGTCGCGCGCACGTCTGCCCCATGCGTGACACGGATAGGCATCTCCGGGGAGTCCGCATCTCCCTTCATCGAAGGGCGGGCCCCGTCCTGTGTTACATCGAGCACCCAAGGGCTCCCCAACACCCCACTTCACCTGCTCGTTCGGACTTGGAATCCCTAAGGGCCCAGATATTTTCTCTTACACAGATCAGGCCGATGGCCAACTAAGACCAGAATCTTCTCAGAGAGTGGCTTCGGTGACCTGGAAAGGGAAGATCTTGGGCCATTCGGAGCTTGAACCATGAAAGGGGCCTTCATCTCCGTCACACCCGTGTCTCACGCGACCCCCAGAGCTAACGCTTATGAACAGATCACAGCGATGAAGATCAAACAGGCCTTTTTTGGCTTCCTTTTGTGCTATCTTGTTTCCATTTTTAGATAGGCAGGTAGAAAGTCAAAAATGAAAAAGGAAACCGACCAAATTTTTTAAAAACCCACAGAAACCGCCTTAAGATACGTGCCCCCGTAACAAACAATACCCACTGAGGTCCCTTACTTTTGACCCTGACTGCCCTGGCTTCGTCGAATTCATCTCATCAGACGTCCCTCAAAGCCAGAAACACAAAACTGTGACTTTTTCTGTATTGTTCAACTGGGGGGTTAGTACAATAGACTGTGCAACTAATAGACTGAGTCGACCTCAGAATACCCGTAGGCGAGGGCTATTGGTTTGGAGGGGAGAGGAAAAAGGGAAACGGAGCCACCCACTCTTACCTACACAGTCATAGCGGCCACGGACGTATTTCAGTTCGAAACCAACGTGGCATTTGCAGTAGTAGCTTCCGAATGTGTTCACGCATCTTCGATTGTAAGGGCAGACGGCCTTGCCGGAGGCACACTCATCGGTATCTAGGAGGCAGAACCAGAAGGTGTCAGCGGTGGCCAGAACGGCACTCTCCCTCCAAATCGCATGCGCGCACGCACGCACAGCAGTTTCTCTGATTATTCTGCTGCCGGCATCGTACCCTCGGGAGGTGTTCTAGACGCCCTCAGCACAGTCACGGCTCTTCCTTTTACGTGTTTCCATCACGCTGTACATTTCGTCTTAGAGACATTAGCTCACTGCTGCGTCACTACTTGTATTCGCGTCAGTCCCGGTAGGCCCTGGCTCTCTTCTGGGGCAGAGAGATGCCGGGCCCTGGGTACACAGACACCACATGCTTCGTGGCTGAATTACTACCTTCTCAGCTGTGTATACTGTGTAGCGCGCATGATTCGGTCAGGTGGCTGCACTTTCAGCAAGCCAGATACGCGCCTTAAATTTTGCCTCCTACTAAAGAATTATTTCATTAGCACGCTCCTCCAAGGCTCTTGCAACACTGACCCAAGTCACGGGGATGTGGTTTCCTTATTTAAAAAAAACCTTTTTTTTTTAATGTTTATTTTCAAGAGAGAGAGAGACAGAGCGTGAGTGGGGGGAGGGGGGCAGAGACAGAGGGAGACACGGAATCCGAAGCAGGCTCCAGGCGCTGAGCTGTCAGCCCAGAACCCCACGCAGGGCTCGAACCCACAAATCATGAGATCATGACCTGACCCAAACTCAGATGCTTAACTGACTGAGCCACTCAGGCGCCCGAGACGTGGTCTCGTGCAACTGCACCTAAACAGAAATCGTGGGTCACGTGTGACGATGCAACTTCAGCAGACGAGAGGGTTCCCTCCCTTCCCTGAGAGTCAGGTTACCGAGGGGTTGGCGGCGACGCCGAGCAAAAGAGCCAGACTCGGGCTTTGCGTTTCACTATCAAATCGAGCAGATGGTGTATACTGTTCATTCAGACCTGTGGTTAAACACGCAAGTGGGTGCTGGCTTGCTGTACCTTTTGCATTCTCAAAGTACTACAGAAGTGAAGGACTGACCAAAATCATTTCTCAGTGACCACTGCTGTGACCACTTCCTCGGTGACCACCTTTCCCTTCAATAAAAAAAGGCACCCGACAAACCAGAGGTGGCGAAAATTGCATTCAGTATGCTCAAGCCTTAGCCTTGTCCTAAACATCTTATTTCACCAAAGAACACGAAACCCTGTGAGTCTAACTAGACCCGATTGCTCTCAAAGAGCGGAGCCCAAACTGTCAACTTACAGGGATTTTTAAAAATGTATGTACCTGCTTTAGGTAACCTATTTGGCGGAACTTTCTAATTGCGGCTTATCAAGTCACGTACGTTTAGAATACACATCCAGCACCCTGACTGAAAAGTGCTTCTATTGCAGCAAACAAGAAAATGCTTACTTGAATAAAAAAACGGTAAGAACTCTTTCAGTATTCTGATTTGGTCTGAGATCCCTTATTAATGCTATGTGCTCACTTGTTCTAAATTACTGCGTATCTTTAGGGCAATGTAAGCACCGAACCAGGGGTAGACACGGTTTGGTTAGTGAACAGAACACAAATCCACAAGGGAGCTAAGGCAGAAAGGGTGGCATCAGTCACCGAGGGTGGGTGCCCTGTGGGTGCCCCCACCCGTCGCCCCTCAGCGCTCGGCCTTTGCTACCTGCCTAAAAGGCCACACCTGCGACAATCTGTAAGGACCCTCATCCGGGCTGGGCTGGGCTGGGCGGGCCGGGGAGTCAATGCTCCGGAGCAGCTCCCCCCCCCCATCAATAAACTTAATAAACTTGACGCATAAATCCCCGCGCCCTGGCTCCGGAAGCGAAATGTGGAGGCAACGTCCCCAGCCTCCCGGAAGGGCGCGGATGCTTAGCCTGCTCACCGAACTCACCCGGCGCCGGTCTCTTCCCTTCCCTCCTCCTCCACCGGCATTCCCTGAGATCACCTCCCGGAGCAACTACTCGGCTCAGGGTCAGCCTCTGGGGACCCAAGACCAACACACAAAGTAAGATGAGGGAGAGCCCAAAGTTCTAATCCAGTGACTTGACTAAATTCCAGGTTCTCACCGATGGCTGGCTGTGTCTTCTCCTCTAATATTATGCATTTAATTTGCTCATCCCTCCAAGCAGAAAGGATTTCGGAATATGGAGCTCATATAATTTAGGGCAACCTTTAAAGACAACGAGAAACTGGTTCCTTGCTCACTGAAACAATGTACAAGGGATATACTAATTCTCAACAGTCTTGGATCTAAAAAAAGTAAGTAAATGCATTTTGGTAGGAAAATATTAGCTAGAAACCCAAAGACAGCCCAGTGGCCCTTGGGATTTTATTCACCGAATGACAGGAAGTAGCAGGTTTCCGCGGGATGGTTATTGAAGTTAAACATACAAGGTAAATATACTAAAATAAAATTCCCTTTATCCTTTTTCCGCTATGGCATTAGACAACCCCCGAGTAACAGAGAAGTGTTCTTTCTAGCATCCTAAAGTGTGTCTAGAGTGTATGTGGCTAATAGCCTGAGAAATGGGGCTACGTCTGTACTTTCGGGAACTTTCGGTCTAGCCAACGGGCAGATTGCGATGAGTGAAAAGGAAGGAATTGGGCAAAGGGAAAAGGAGGCGGCGCCGGGGCTGGCCTTCCTGCCGGCCTACCTATACAAACTCTTCCATCCGGCGCCAGGCGGAGTCCCAAGGACGGACACAGACAGCGCGGCCCCGCCTCCGTGTCTTCGCAGCTGTACTGGCAGTTCGTCACGGCACACGTCCTGGGGTCTGAAAACGCGGGCGAGGATTAGCTTTTTCCTCCTGAGTGGATAAGAAGCGCTTGCTGGGGAACCATCTCTGCATTCTAGGACATTCCGTGTAATGCCTGGGATGTATTATAGGACGAGCATCTTTGTGTGAGGTCCAAATGGCATCTGGGCGAGGGTGGGGTCTCGGTGGCCTCGTGGTCTGCTCTGCGGGCCAGTGTATTGAATTTGATTGCCTTCGGGTAGGGCGCGCACCCCCCCAGTTCCCAGAGACTGCACCTTCGTCTCCTCCTGCGCATTCTCCTCACTCTCTATGGCACGCGGCTGGCCTCTCTACCCCGAAATACCGCCTCGGATGGAGAGGATCAGTCTGAGGAATTAGGGTAAAAAGATCCATTCTAGAGACCTCTCCATACATATCTAGCCTCAAAGAGAGTCACTCGAGTCCCGAGACCCGGTCGTGCCCATGACTGTGGGACCGGCCGGCTGCCCGAAAGCCATCCTGGACCCCTTTTCCTCTCGCCACTCCCACTGTAGAGGCTGGGGCTTCTGGAAAAGATGCGGCTGCGTGACAAAAGGGACGAGGATGAAAGAGTCACTCCTTCATCGGCCTCGCTCCCCTTAAATGCACGTGTGATAGCTGGAGCTGGGGCAGCCGTCCGGCGACTCTGAGGATGGCGGAGACAGAGTCCTGGCTGAGCTGTTCTAGACCCGCGTGCCTCCAGTGTTTTCAGTAAATGAGATCATTTTGGTGGGTTTTCCTGTCACTCGTTGCTAAATGTAACTTGTCTCCCATAAATGCAAACGGATCACGAGCGCCTACGGCAGGCGAATGCGGTCAATATACTCCCTTTATTCACCACCCCCGTGACATGCCACCCACTCAGCGGGACAAGAGAGACTGCCAGGAACCAGGTGAAATAAACTCAGGAGAGAGGTCCAGGGCCCCCTGGACACTGAGCTATAAACAGGCGGGCGCAGGCAACAGCTTCCATAGACGGAAACAGACAAAGAGGGCCAAGGCAATGTAACAGACAGCTCCCCGCGGTTAACATTTCTAGTTTCTACTCTTTTCTCTTCAGTCGTCTTTTAAAAGTAGTCTTCGACATTTACCTAATTCTGTCTTTCCATTTGGGAAAAGATACCTTTTTTGGGCCCTGCTTAGGCTTTCATGGAATGTTTCAGAAACGCCCATTAGTATGTATCTGTTTAAAAGTGTTAAGTGATCACTGTGAAAGCCTGGACGGTAATTCCCATGATGGGGCAGGGAGGAGGGTCTGGGAAAGTTCTATTTGGTAGTGGTTACAGGGGTGCTTGCCTTATAAGAATTCATGAAGCTACATATTATATAATATCATATGGATATATATATAAAAATATGGATATATGTATCCATATTTGTCTTTGGTGGGCTTATTTAATTTATAATACTAAGGATTTTTTTTACTAAAAGACTTTGAATGTCTGCTTTATCTCTTAAGCTTGCTTCCCAACAGAGGATCTAGGTGACTGGGGGTGTTGGGCCACTTAGCCACGGACCGAAAGCACGAGGACCCTCCAGGAGAGGGGCAAGTCGTGCACCAGCCAGGACTGTGTCACTGCGGCAAAGCCCCGCATGGGCTAGGGAGTCCGAGTCCGTAAGACTCTGTGACCACGGGGGGCTAGCAGAACGAATAAGCTCCAGGTTTCCTGGGGGCGGCAGGACAGAGGAAAGAGAGAAGGGAGGGGGAAGAGGGGGAAGATGGGAGGAGGGCAGGCGGTCAGGGAGGATGGGTTTGCCTTTCGGTTGCAACATTAAACCAAAAAACCTTCCCTCTCAGTAAATGAATGGATGTACTCTTACTCTCCCATGGGATGTGGGTTTCTCTTTATCACACAAAGGCTTTTCTTTTCAGGAATGTGAATCCGAATGTTTTCCGAACAAGAGTCCCTAATCTCTGAGCATGGGGCAAGGGGCGTGAGAAAGGCAGTTGGTGGGGAGAACTGATGTCCCGAGATGGAATTTCAACAGATCACCTTCCTAAAGCAATACGCTTATTTTCAGGAAGAAACCCCATACAACCCTGCATATAGAGATATGTAAGTTCTTTTTCTCCTCACTTATTAGCCTTTTTCTGCAAAAAGCAGGTGTCCAGAAGAGGCATATCGAGAGAGACAGAAAGCAGATTAGTGATTGCGGGGGGGAGGGGCGGGGAGAGGGGAAGTGTGGGGAGTGATTGCTGGTGGGCACAGGGTTTCCTTCCGGGGCGATGAGGATGTGCTAGAATTAGAGAGAGCTGATAGTTGTAGGGCACTGAACTGCACGGTCCAAAATGGCTAACGTGGTGAATTTCACGTTTATTTCTTTTACCGCGATTTTCTTTTGAATGGCTCGAATGGCCAGAATCCAGTCTCAAAGAACAGCCTGGCCGCGGAAACTTACTCGCGCACGTGGCGTCCGGCATGAGCACGTGGCCGCCCAGGCAGAAGCACCTGTAGCTCCCGTGCGTGTTCACGCATCTGTGTTGGCACGGCCGGGGTTTTAGTCCACACTCGTTCACGTCTGCACGGGGCAGGGGGAAAAGGGAGAATGGTTAACTGGATCGGGAAACATCGAGATGGAGGATTGGGTTGGCGTCCCCGGCCCCCACCGGCGGGGGCGGGTACCGGGGGCAATGACTCGCCTCTTCTCCAGGCGTCGTTAAAATTCCACCCCGAAGGACTAACGAGCGTGTGGAGCGAAGAGAATGATCACGCACCATCGGAGGGGAGGCAAATGGGCACAACCACTTTGGATAACTGTTCGGCAGAATCTACTGAAGCTAGACACAGATATACCCAGTGACCTAGCAACTCCCCTCCTGGGTACACATCCCCAACAGCAACACAGATATGTGGCCACCAAGAAAACACGTGCTAAAATGATGACAGTGACACTATTCTTTTTTTTGTTTCATGTTTGTTTATTTTTGAGGAAGAGGGTGCGGGAGGGAGGGGCAGAGAGAGAGAGGGAGACACAGAATCTGAAGCAGGCTCTGCACTGTCAGCACAGAGGCCGATATAGGGATGGAACTCATGAACCGTGAATCGTGACCTGAGCCGAAGTGGGACGTTTAACCGACTGAGCCACCCAGGCACCCCGACGATAATGCTATTCTTAATAGCCCCGACCTGGAAAGAATCCAAACATGTCCCAACAGAAGGAAAGACAGATGATTTGCACACTCACGTGAAGGAACGCTATACAGCAACGAGACGGGACAAACGACAGCTACACGCACAATGGATAAAGCTCACAGACGTGAGAGTGCATAGCAGAAGCTAGAAGACAAACGAGTACATTATAAATCAGGCAAGGGGCGCCTGGCGGCTTTGGTCCATGCAGCTCTTGATCTTGCGGTGTGCATTTGAGCCCCACGTTGGGTGTTGAGACTACTTAAAAATAAAATCTTTAGGGGCGCCTGGGTGGCTCAGTCAGTTAAGAGTCCGACTTTGGCTCAGGTCATGATCTCACGATTCGTGGGATCGAGCCCTGTGTTGGGCTCTGCACCGACAGCTCAAAGCCTGAAACCTGCTTCTGATTCTGTGTCTCCCTCTCTCTCTCTGCCTCTCCCCTGCTCATGCTCTGTCTCTCTCGGTCTCGCAAAAATAAATGAACATTAAAAAAAAAATAAAATCTTTAAATAAAAACCGGACACAACTAATTTGTGGTATTTGTGGTATAAAAGGTCAAGATAGGGTTCCTATCTTGATAGGGGTGCGGCAGGGGGCAAGTCCCCGGAGGGGAGCACGAGGGGTCTTCAGGTTGGCTGTTAAGTTTCTGTTTCTCGCTCTGGGTACGAGTTACATGGATGCATTTGCAAATGTATTGAGCGGTACATTTTTGCTGTACCCACAATTCTGTGCATCTAATATTTGAATCAAAAGCTAGAAATACAATTTGCCTCTAGTGCTATTCCAGGGAGCCTACGACAGGTGCCCACAGCACAGCCTCCTTGCAGTCGTCGTCTTGAGCAGCCCCACACTGGCTAAACTGTCTTGGCTGACGCCCTTCCAGAGGGAACTCTGGCGGGCAGCTGTGGGTGGTGAGGTCATAGGACACTTAAGCCTGGAAGGCTATGCTCTAAATGCTAAAATGATGATCTCCACGCAGTAAGATTGAGGGGGACTTTCTTCTCTGTGCTTTTCAGTGTTTCCTAAAAAGAATTTAAACACTAAGAATGAATGACTTTTTTATTAAAATAAAAACGGAGGTGGGGGGTGCCTGGGGGGCTCACTCGGTGAAGTTTCTGACTTTGGCTCAGGTCATAACTCGTGAGTTCGAGCCCCGCATCGGGCTCTGTGCTGATGGCTCAGAGCCTGGAGCCTGCTTCGGATTCTGTGTCTCCCTCTCTGCCCTCCCCCCTACTCATACTCTGTCTCTCTCAAAAATAAATAAAACATTAAAAAAATAAAAATTTAATAAAATAAAAAATGATACGGGAGGAAAATAAAACGCTCGTGAGGAGAGGAGCTGATCTTTGGAAATGTGGTCGCGTGGGTCCCTCGTGGCTTAACTCCTTGAAGGAAGATACAGAAAGGAGAAAAGAACCGAATTCTATATAAGACCAAACTTCGGCAGGTCAACAAGCGTATCCTTGAAACTAAAGAAGCGGCTGCTTTGGCCTCTGACAAGCACCTTATGCAGGAATTTTCCGACGACTTAGCGGGGCATTTGAAAGCCCCTTCTCCATTGCTTATCCCTTCCACTCTACCTTCTCCTGCATGGATTCTAACCCCTCCTAAAGGGGGAATTGGAAAAAGCTGATTAGACATAATGGGAAACCCGGAAATACTCCACTGCCTGCCCCGACCGCAGAGGTAACTCACTTGTCGCTTGGAAAAGTCACCTGGGGGCAAGATGGCAGAGTGGAGGGCTGAGGCCGGTCACCATTAATGGATCTATATGGGCTCTGATCAGGCCACCTGGGGGCGGGCAGAAAGGCTGTGGGGGGAGACAGACAGTTCCCGAGCTGAGCCAACGAGACCACTCCCTCGACACTAATATTTTACTGGGAACCGAAAACCGGCATGAAAAATCTCTTCTCTATTCCAAATCTCTGGCGAAGCCGTTTCGATATGGAATCCGAGACCCTAGGGAGAAAAAGGATTTCTGGCGTGAACCCCGCTGGGGAGGGAGAGTGCTGGATACGGACTTAGGAGAGCGCGATTCTGGACGCGCCGCTCCAGCAAGTGGGCGCCGGGGTGCGGAGCGCTGCAGGGCACCGGCCGGTGCTGCTGGCAGGACGCAAGAGACTGGAGGTTCCCTGCAAGGGCCGCGGGGCTGGCGCCACCTCAGCGAGCGTAGCTGACCTCTGGGCTCGGCGGCGAGGCCTGGCGATGGCGGAGGGGAGAGCGCGCCGGCCCTTCTCCGGAAGCCCGCTTGCCCGTCCAGAACTCTGGCGGCCTGAAGGACCGCCGAACGTGACTCCTGCTCTTTGCTCAACTGCATTACAGGGCTGGGACACCGTGTTCACGCCACGGCCTCTCAGCCTCAGCACTGCTGCCATTGGGGTCAGACTATTCTTCGTGTGGGGTCTGCCCTGGCTGTAAGATGACTGACAGCATCGCTAGTTTTTTTTCCCTCAGTAAAAAATATGCATTATTGTGGTAGCATAAAAACACAATGAAAGTTGTTTTATTTATTTGTCTTTTTAACATTTCTTTTTAGTGTTTGTTTATTTTCGAGAGAGAGAGACAGAGCACGAGCAGGGGAGGGGCAGAGAGAGAGGGAGACACAGAATGGGAAGCAGGCTCCAGGCTCTGAGCCATCAGCACAGAGCCCAACGCAGGGCTCGAGCTTACAGACCACGAGATCACGACCTGAGCCGAAGTTGGACACTCAACCGACTGAGCCACGCAGGTGCGCCACGATGAAAATTGTTTTAGAAAAAAAAATATTTTAGAGGGAGTAAAAGGCATTTTACCTGGCATCTTAACCCAAACATCAGAATGACATTTACATTTTTCTAGAAGACACTGATCGGAAAATCTAGTTCAGAAACCACTTTCCTTTGAAGACTCCAGTTACAGTCTACAAAATCCTGCATTAAACCCCCTCCCCCACCCCCGCGATGAGCACATCGCTCCTGGCTCCTGAAAGCCCTGGGGCAGGTTTGTACGAGGACTGAGGTCCGGCCCAGTGCTACCGACCTTGACCGCACGTCTTCCCGGTGTATCCTGGAAAGCAGGTACATTTGTTTGGTCCCACACACTCCCCGAACTTGCATCCAGGTTCACACGAAGCTGTGGAAAGGAAAGGCGTTTTGAGCAGGAGTAGAGAGCAGAGGAATGCAAGCGTGTCACGCTCAGCAGCCTTCCATATGGCAGAGAAATCCAGAGAAATCCGCGGGGACTAGGGAGGATGAGGTGTTTCCCCTCGACTCTGTTCTCCCCTCGGGGATGCTGGAGAGCGCTCAGCCCGTCCCGCGCCCCGATGAATGCAAGCTTAGCCAAGTTTATCCCAGCTTGGCTCTGCCGCCAGGCCTCCCAGGGGCATTCAAAGAACGACAAAGCCTCCCCGACCACAGCCAGACAGGTTTGCATGTAAACACAAAAACATTTAATAAAAGAAGTATCATGTGGGAGCTGGAAGAGACTCCAGAGTCATTCTGGGTTGAGGTCCTCCTCCTCTCTGTCACCCGCCTCTCTTTCCTCTTGCATATTTTCTCTCCTGTTTTTCTCGGGAATGAGCAAATTCTACTTCTTTTTAATGTTGATTTCTATTTTGAAAGAAAGAGAGAGAGAAAGAGTGCAAGCGGGAGAGGGCAGAGAGAGACAGAGACAGAATCTGAAGCAGGCTCCAGGCTCGGAGCTGTCAGCACAGAGCCCAACAGGAGGCTCGAACCCACGAGCCCGTGAGATCATGACCTGAGCCGAAGCCAGCCGCTTAACCGACTGAGCCCCCCAGGCGCCCCGCAAACTCTATTTTTAAAGCTGTCCGTTATCAGTCAAACCGATCAGCCCACAGATTGAAGACGTGAGAAAGGCAGGATTTGCTTTTTCTGTTTCTGTTTTTTTTTTTTTTTTTTTTTGATGTCTGTATCCAGACACCTGACACGAATTAGGCACTCGATAAATACTTGTTCGATGAAAGAAGGGGTAGGAGAAACAGCGAGGATAGAGCATGTGTCTGGGGCGGGGGCCAGAAAAAACAGTCAAAGATGATGGGAAGTTTGAGTGCAACGCATAGGGAGGAGACAGGGAGACAAAGCAGTAGACTGGAAAGAAAAGAAAATGAAAAAAAAAACCCCAAAAAGAGGAAGGGGAGAGGCCAAAAGAATAATGAACGAGAGAGAAAGGAGGTAGGTAAGGAGTCAAGAGCCCTCGGCCGCTGCCGCACCTACGAGGAGCCCAGGAAATAGGAATGCCCAGAAGGGCGGACTCAGCAGCTACCCAGGAAAGCTACCCACGTCCTCTCCCACTGATGTCCACGCTCTACGCACGCCTGTTCCCCAAGACCCCAGCATCTTCCCCCTTCGCCGCAGACCCTCTTCTTTGTTAATGTCAACAGTTATCTCCCAGTTACCTGGACTCAAAATCCCAGGCATCTCTATTATCTCTTGTCCCCAAACCAATCAGTTACGACCTCCCGTCCCTCCTTTTACACCAAGCCGCTCATCGAACAGGTATTTATCTAGCTCGCGGGAGCCACGCTGTCCGCAGATTTCCGGGAGGTTACCCTGCGCCTCTCTCTCTCCCGCTTCTCCCCCCCCACAGCCCTGTGACCGAGTACTTAACTGGCACGGGGTTTAACAGAGTAGCCCCTGCTTTGAGGGCAGGACAAACTTGGTGGTGCAGATGACACCCTGCAGCTGCCCGTGGGACCGAGCTGAAGGCAGCCTTCTCCTGAGGCCACGTCTTAGCCTGGCTTCCTCCCCTGCTTCCGTGCTCCCTTACGGAGCTCTCCGGAGAGCACCTCTCGAGGGATTCTTTGTCCACGAAGCCCCCTTCCAGGCCCTGCTCCTAGGAAATCCGACGTCAGATATGCCATTAAACCGATATTCTAGGGGCGCCTGGGTGGCTCAGGTCATGATCTCACAGTTGGGGAGTTCAAGCCCCGCATCGGGCTCTGTGCTGACAGCTCAGAGCCTGGAGCCTGCTTTGGATTCTGTGTCTCTCTTTCTGTCCCACCCTCGCTTGTACTCACTCTCTCTCTCTCAAAAATAAACAAACATTAAAAAAGTTAAAAAAAATTTTAAACCGATATTCTAGAAGCACAGCTCTGATCATGCCGGGCCTTGCGCAGAAACCACCAGATAACATTCACTCACTCTTGAATACTGTACAGGTACCGTCACCATGACCTGGCTTCCATCTTAGTTTGCGCCCTTGGCCCACGCTGTTCCCTAGACACAGGCAACACTGTGGTCAAACTAGATTGCCTGCTCTTCTGTAAATCTACCCTTTCGGGGGCGCCAGGGAGGCTCTCTAGGTTAAGTGTCTGACTATTTCAGCTCAGGCCATGATCTTGCAGTTGGTGAGTTTGAGCCCCATGTCAGGCTCTGCACTGACAGCGCGGAGCCTGCTTGGGATTCTTTCTCAAAATAGCACATGTGTGCTCGCAATCTCTCTCCTTCTCAAAATAAATAAGTAAACATTTAAAAATTAATAAAGCTGGGGCGCCTGAGTGGCTCAGCCAGTTGAGCGTCGGACTTCGGCTCAGGTCATGGTCTCACGCCTCGTGAGTTCGAGCCCCGCGTCGGGCTCTGTGCTGACAGCTCCGAGCCTGGAGCCTGCTTCGGATTCTGTGTCCCTCTCTTGCTCTGCCCCTCCCCCGTTCACGCTCTGTCTCTCTGTCTCTCTCTCTGAGGAATAAATAAAAATCTTTAAAAAAATTTTTTAAATAATAAATCTACCCTTTCTGCCTCTTCTCACCCCGGGCACCCCCTTCCCACCCTCCAACGGTTAATATCCTGCTGACCCTTCAAGGACTACTTTTGCGCGACCCCTCCTCCCAGAAGCCTTCAGTGACTTCTCCGGCCATGCGTGAACTGCCACTCGACTTTGCAAATTCCACAGAACTTTGGCGCGCCTCGCCCATGAAACTGATCAGGCCGCATCTCATTAAATAATTAGACATATATTTGGCTTCTGTCCTTGACTGCCATCTACTCTCTGATTCCCGCGCCTTCAGAACACGGACTTAAACATTCATCCTTCTTTCTCCTGCTGCGTTTAGCAGTGCCGTGACCGTGTCAGACACTCCCAACAGTTTTGAGTGTAGAAAAGTAAAGTAATAGGGGTAGAACTCTGAACAGGGAACCATTTTGCGGCTCTGAACAAATCACAAGCGAGAAGGTAAGGAAAAAATGCTTCCTGGCAACTTGCTTTCACTTCTGGAGACAAAAGAGAGTTTTGCTTTCCAGCGTCTGTTTCACTCTGGATGTGTTCTTGGAGACGTGGCTCTACGTTTAGATGTCAGGAAAATAAATCTTTTCCTTTTTTCAGCCTTGAATACCTCTGATTGCTCCCTGGAAAGTTATTTTCAATGAGGGCCAGATAGGAAAGCCAGGAGCAGTGCCAGAGAGAACATGGGAGAAGCGGCGAATAATACCCCTGCTGCTCTCAGGTTAAAGCTCCAGCAAGATGTTTTCAATTTACAGTGACTTCGGCTCCGTGACTCGAACGGCCAATGTACAGCACAGGGGAATTTAGTTTATGTCCCGTATGGCCTGGGAGTTAAGTGTACTTCCGCTGAAGTTCTCATTCAGTCCTCCCTCCGACCCCTCCGTCCGTAGCTTCTCGTTGGGAACGCGTTCACGGACAGCTCTCAGCTCTGTATCTCACCGTGCTAAGTGACATACGCTTGAAGGGTAGTGATATCGAGCTGAGCCGTCCTGCCCTGGGAGTAGATTGAGGCAGGGCAGAGGCCGAGAGCTAGAAAGTTCCAGCATGGAGTCGGGGCCTCTGGAGGAAGGAAGGGCGAACAGGCAGATGGAAGTGAGGTCTGGGCAGGCGGGAACCTCCCAGGCTGGGGTGTGACCCAGCTTGTTCGGGCAGGGGGACGTGCGTTCTCGCCTCGTTACCGCTCAGCCCACGCTCTGGCTTAGGAATCAGAGCTCTGGCGGTCGGGGGCTAATCACGCTGTTACCTGGTGCTTCAAGGAGCGGATGACTTCACGGTCCAGAAGGACCATGCAAATTGGACATGACACAATGCAGATTTCAGATACAGAGTCATCGCAATTGAATACCTGAACACTGGGCTCGGGCAGCGGCGGGGGGGGGGGGGGCAGGGGATAGTCTCTTCGGCTGCCAAACACGCATTTTGCTAGAACCCTCTGCACGTGCTCTTTTAACATCTTGCTTTAAAGTCTCTCCTGCCCGCGGTATTATATTGTCCCCCAAAGCATCAAGAGTGGTGACCGGCTGTCTGTGCCACGGCCAAACTGCTCTGAATGAGTCACGCGACAGACCTTACAGAAAACCAGGGCTCGCCCTCACTTATTCGCCGGAGACGCGGAAGTTTTATGGTGGTAGGAGGCGGGGTTTGTGCAACTGCAAGATTCCAAATCACGCGTTCCACGTGCTTTTTGCCCCTTTCCACCTGACTGGCTTCGAATCAAAATGTGCTGTGTCTCGAAAAAGAACACAGCAACATTTAATTCCGGCGTCACACGGTGCTTTCGGGGACAGGAGAGTTCCTGGTCCTTTTGGAATCCAGGGTGATTTAGGAGGTATTTTCTATGCATGCCAGGGAACGAGCGTGCCCTTTAATGCTTGCTCTCCTCCTCCTCTGAAGTAGGGAGCACTCTCTCCACATGGCAGAGGAAGTGGCGCCTCGGCCAGCTTACCCCCCTTGCCCAAGGTCACGTCCATCATTCTGACCGTTCTCAGGACAATGTCCTTGATTGTGACACTAGAAATCCAATCGTATGAGATCCCGCCCTCTTTTAGTAATTGACCAAGCCCCAGGGGAATGTTCTAACTTTCTTTAACTAGCTGGGCAAGAATGACCTTCAAACCTTTTTCTAGTATCTTTACACTCTGGTCATCTTGTCACGAGGAAGCTGATGGTGGGAGATTTTGCATAATATTGAGCGGGCAGGAGCATTACCAGTGCCCTCCAGTGTTTTCTAGGTCTCAGTTATTATCAAGTTCTGTCTTCGCCTGTGGTCTGTCCAGTTATTTCTTAACCAGCTCGAGAGGAGCAGTCTGGGGCAGAGATAGAAAGAGGGAGGTAGTACCGTTAAAAAAAGCTAACATTTTTGTGCCTTCCTGCTTATAACTCAGCACGGTTTACAGCCACTACCTAACGTGTGCGGGACATGCAGCTGTGTGTTTATCTTATCGAAACAGATTAAGGGATTTGGGTTCAGGTATATGCCACCTATTAGGGACATGGGGACCAGGTGACCAGATTCGTGCCCTGAAGGAAGGTACCCCAGGTCAGACCGTCAGCTAGGAGCCACGTGGACTGGATTCCTCTCCACTGAGACTGTGGGTTATCATAGACAGTCACACAAAACACAGAGGGGCGCCCGGGTGGCTCAGTCGGTTAGTCATCCGACTTCGGCTCAGGTCATGATCTCGCAGTTTGTGGGTTCGAGCCCCACGTCGGGCTCTGTGCTGACAGCTCAGAGCCTGGAACCCGCTTTGGATTACGCGTCCCCCTCTCTGCCCCTCCCTCCACTCATGCTCTCTCTCTCCCTCTCTCTCAAAAATAAACAAACATAAAAAAATTTTTATAGAAAAAAGAAAGCGCCACAGAAGTATGCAAATCGGAGTCCTCCCTACCCGTCTTGAAACTGATCAGAAGCCTCTCTCGGGAGTCCCTCACACGTGGTCTGAGAAACCATATCCAAGGCCAATTATGGTTCCTTACATTGAAATCCAGACAAAAGGATCAGAAAAATACTTAAAATGTTTGCCTATATGCACGTATATCTCGAAAACATCTAGAATGGGCATAATGGATTTCAAGCATGTGAGTAACGAAATCATAAAGTAAATGGCTTACTTTCTGGCTTATAACTGGAGCCTACTGGTTGCGTGATTCATAAATTAAAAAGCAGATTTCATTAGAAGTCAGTTGGAAAAAGTATAATTAGAAGGAAGTATATTGCCCTATTTGAGAACAAGAGAAGTAACTCACACGACCACTCTCCTAAAGCAAACCCTGCCTAGGGTGAAGGTATCAGCCACACTTTGAAGGGGAAGACATCTCACAGAGACGCGGACCTTGGGTATAGATAGTTATTTATGTCCCTCTGCTGGGGAACCCACTGGCAATTTGGCGACAGTTAAGGGTGTCACAGGTGAAAACCTAAGGACGCTGGCCTCATACTCGAGCACAAGGTGGTCTGAGTTTTTATAAAATTACCTTCGCAGGCTCCCTTGCTGTTCCTTCTCCAGCCATAGCAGCAGGCCAGCTTAGTTCCATAGCGACAGAGCCCAGGCTGCAGTGTGGACGTCGAGAGCCCATGATCCTTTGCGCTGTGGATAAAGAGCCATATGTTAGTACCGAGAAAACAGAAAGGGCAACAGAGACTCTTTCCTACTAGTAAATGAGCAGGAGGAATGACAACTACCTGGTGAGTTTCAATAAACCTGCCCTAAGGGCTACGTGAGATGCTGAAAACGTCAATTTCAGGCTGCCAGCCTCAGCTACCCCCCCTTGCCAGCCTTTCCCAATAATTAGCGCTGTCCATTTCTTTCTTCTCCAGGGTTAGAAGAATTGGGTTACATAATCTATAAAAACGAGGGCGCGTGAAAGGGGCCAAAAGTTTGTCTCCGAACGCCATAGCGTGCCAATTTTCCAATCCGCCCCATATAGACACAGCGGCGATCCAGGGCCACGTCTGTTTCCGTGCAGAGGGTGATAATGGGGCTCCCCGGCCCCGCGGCTTTGTCCCAGACAAGAATGCTGCGTTTACCTCACTGGCTGCCTGGGAGCCACCAGACAAACTGGAATTTGCACACACCACATCACAGATGAGGAAACTCCAGCCCCGTGGGGCACGGCCGAGTCCCGAGCAGAGGCGGGCGTCAGGGATTCCAGGCCGGGGCGGGTTCCCAGTCCGTACTGCCTCCCAGAAACACCATTTGCTAAACTCCTTAACTGTGGAGCAGGGATTGGCAAATGTTTCTCGTAAAGGGTCAGATGGTAAATATTCTAGGCTTTGCCATAAATACGGTTACGCGGTCTCTGTCCAGGCACAAGAGCAGCCAGGTGGACAACAGTATGCAATAGCAAACAGGTGCGCATTACTGGGTTCGAGAAACTTTCTTTATGGACACTGAATTTTGAATTCAATATACCTTTGGCATGCCATGGAATAGTACTCTTCCTTTGGCTTAGCTTTAACCACTCAAAAAGGTGAAAACTGCTCTTAGATCACTGGTCACGTAAAAACAGAGGGCCACGGCCTCGGCCCACGGGCTGGAACCCGCCGACCCCTGATGTGGAGACCCGGAAGAGCGAGCCCAGCCATCACGCGCCCCTCCGCATTCTGGGCCGTGAGTGAACTTCGCCCACATTTATCTGCCTACTGACCTGGTGTCGACCGGGTGGCTACGGCTTCTGAAGGCCAGACTGGAGGTGAGTATTCTGCGGAGTGCCGAGGGCCGGGAGGCTTTCCTCCCGCATACTGAATACGATGCGCCATGCTCCCGGGGCTCTCCCACAGACAAGGAATGCGCGCCTGACGCCCTGCTTTCTGGCGCGACTCAGTGCTATGAAGTCAGTAATGCCGAAGTCAAGGCCGGGAAGTCACACAGCCTCGCGGGTCTCCCTTGCGGTCTGCCCCTCCCCCCGGCCTGGTTCTTCCGTTAAGAGCCACCAAGATCTGGTCTCGGACATTTCATTAACCGAGAACGCCGAAAGCGAGGAGGCTTTTATTGCTTCATTTTTCTTCGAGGGGACTTTTTTTCATCTTCTGGTGAAGTTAATTTGGGGGATTTATAAGTCGTTCGCTCGACCATTTAGAACCGGGTTTTTCAACCTCTACGCGATGGACACTTTGGGCCAGACACATCTTCGCCGCTGGAGGCTGTCCCCGGCCTCTACCTACACGCGCCACCTCTCCAGGTGTGGCAGGTGAAAGTGTCTCTAGCTAGACATTGCCACGTGTCCCCTGGGGACAAGCTCGTCCCCTGTTAACTAAGTCCCCCTGCAAGCAAAACATTTACTCAGAACTTGCGATATTCCAAGCACGGTCTTAGGCACGTAGAGCGAGGAAAAAGACCCACTCTTTTCTCTCTTAAATTCCCAATCTATTGTCAACAGATACATTGCAGGAGAGGATAGCACGGTAAGCGTCCATGGCAACGCTTTCAGAGCTTCGACTGAGAAATAATATAGTCACCTGTCACAATCTGACCTGGGTATTATTAACAATTCTCCAAGAGATACCACAATCTTTTTTTTTTAACGAAAAAAATTTGTTTAAGTTCATTTACTTATTTTGAAGACAGAGAGAGAGAGAGAGAGAGAGAGAGAGAGAGAATCCCAAGCAGGCTTCACACTGTCAGTGCAGAGCCTGACGTGGTGCTCGATCTCACAAACCATGAGATCATGACCTGAGCCGAAATCAAGAGTCGGACGCTTAACGGCTGAGCAAGCCAGTCGCCCAAGATACCACAATCTTGACCCAGGCTGCAAGTTACTAACAATTCCCAAACAAGAAAGCACAGACTACAGAACGCCAAGTGTTGTGTGTGTTAGTCCATACGTAATGATACACTTCAGAATCCTTGTTTTAGCATTTTAAAAATGGATATACTTGACGTAATAAAACACAGTAGTTTTTAGTATTCGCTGTTACGCAACCATCACCACTATCTAATTCTAGAACATCTCCCGCCCTCCGAAAAAATAAAAACAAAAACGAAAACCCACATCCATTAGTAGTTCCGATTCCCTCCTCCTTCTATCCCCCGAGAACCAGAAATCTACTTTTTGTCTCTGGATTTGCCTACTTTGGACACTTCACATAAATGTAATCATCTACTATGTGATCTTTGGAGTTTGGCTTCTTTCACTTAACATGCAAAAGGCCCATCCACGCTGTGGCATGTAACAGGACTTCATTCCTTTCTTTGGCTGAATAATCTTCCATTGTATGGATAGACCACATATGTTCATCCATTCGGCAGGGGATGGGCATGGGTTGTTACTACGTTGTGGCTATTACGAATAACACTGCTGTGAACGCTGATGTACAAATTCTTGCACGGACATGCTTTCATTTCTCCGGAGTACGTACCTAGGAGTGGAATTGCTAGGTCATGTGGGGACCAGGTTTAACTTTCTGAGGAAGCATCAGAATGTTTTCCAAGATGGCCGCATCACCTCACACTCCTACCGGCAACGTACGAGCCTCCTCACCTCTCCATTCTCACCAGCACTTCCTATGGTCCATTTGTTTCATTCCAGCCATTCTAGTGGGTGAGAAGTGGTATCTTACTGTCGTTTTGGTTTGCATTTCCTTGATGGCTAATGGTGTCGGGCCTCTTTCATGGGCCTATTGGCTATTTGTGTATCTTCCTTGAAGAAAGATCTATGCGGGTCCTTTGCCCGGCTTTAAATTGGATCATCTGCCTCGATGTCCTTAAGATTTGAACACAAAGATTGAAACTAGTCGGTAAAAACAGCTATCCCCAAACCTTGGTGGATAAGGTAATGGAACTTTGTCTCGCCCTGCAGGAAAGTCTTCCACCTAAATCTACGGAGTTAGTTCCTTTTTTTTTTTTTTTTAATATTTATTTTTGAGAGAGAGAGACAGAGCATAAGTGGGGGAAGGGCAGAGAAGGAGAGGGAGACGCAGACGCAGAATCCGAAACAGGCTCCAGGCCCCGAGCTGTCAGCACAGAGCCTGACACGGGGCTGGAACCCACGAACCGAGATCACGACCTGAGCCGAAGTCAGATGCTTAACCGACTGAGCCACCCAGGCGCCCCTCAAAGTTAGTTTCTTGACTACACATGCCTATAATAAACATTGACAAAGCACGCACACCTGCTTTCTCCTCTAACAACATGGAGCTGATGTTTGCGGAGCAGGGCGGAGAGAGGAAGTAACTCTGCCTGGGAAGCAAGAGGGATGTTGACATTGGAGTTGGATTTGAAAGGAAAGCATGATAGAGGCGTCCGGGGGGCTCAGCTGGTTAAGTGCCTGACTCTTGATTTCGGCTCGGGTCGTGATCTCATGGCTCGTGAGCCCACGCCATGTGTCGGCCTCTGTGCTGACAGCGCGGAGCCTGCTTGGGGTTCTCTCTCCCTCCCTCCCTCTCTCTGCCCCTCCCCAGCTCATGCTCTCTCTCTCTCTCTCTCAAAATAAACATTTAAAAAAACAAAGAGAAAACATGACGAACAGGAAAACAGGGATGCATTTAATTAGATTTCTATCTATCAAATAAAACCTGGGAGATGCCCTGCCAACTTCTTGCCCATAGGTTTGCCAGGGAGGGCCTTACCTATTCCTGGATGCCCCAAGCTCCAGCTTACTCAGCAGGACACGAATGTGTGTTGAGCGCCGTGCTAGATACTGGGGATACAGAGATGAACGTGGTGGACACGGTCCCTGACGATGAGCCTTCGGACAAGAGGGGGAGGGGAACAGAGGCACTAAACGCCTTCAGTCAGCTAGAGACGCTTCAAGCAAGGAAACACACTCTGGCTGAAGAGATCCAAGATGTTCTCTCTGAGGGGGCGACCTTTCAGTGAAATGGAAACCACGTGGAGGGAAAGAATATTACAGGCCGAAGTCACAGAAGGAGTGCAGGGTGAGAGGTAAGGGACACCGTGCTGGTGCTTGAGGAACTGAGAGAGAGGACCAGAGGATTGGAGCGGAGGGAGGGAGGGGAGCGGGTCACAGCGCAGAGCGCCACATTCGTCAATTAGGGCTATGGGGCCTGACAACTGGATGGGGACAGGGCGGCATGGAAGGGTTCGCGGGAGGGAGGTTATTTGAGAGCAGTTTCCTTTAGAAAACCATTATCACGGCAGCAGTCTGGAAAATGGGCAAGATGGAGGCAACGTGGACGCAGGGATACTGGCTGGCTTGGAAGATGCTGGTCTTTTGGACTGGAGCGGTAGCAGAGGCGGTGGGGAAAAGTGGGGAGACTCCAGGTGGCGCCGAAAGACTCGGTAATGGATGAGTCTTCGTTCATTCATTCACAGAATCATTCGGCATTTACCGAAAACCTACAGCGTATCAGGCGCTGGGTGAGTCTCCGGAGGCTCGGCAGCGACCATGAGGACGTGAGGAACGTACGCTGTCTGCCCTCGTGGAGGTCACATTCTGGTCAGTGGGATGCGGAGTGGGAGAGGGATGCAAGACTGGGTGGACGGAGGACCGCCTTCAGGAACAGGATGAGCGAGGAGCTGTCTTCGGGATGTTAATTTTGAGGGCTCGTTAGGCAGACACCCAAGAGGAGACGCGGAGTAGGAAGCTGGGGATTTGGGCCAGAAGTGCAGCAGCAGGACGGATTCGGGAGTCATCTGGAGGTAGGTGATTACTGAGTCTATGGGAACGGCTGTAGTGTAAGAAGGAAAGAAGGCTTGGGGCACAGCCCCGAGGAAACCAGCGTGTGAAGGTGGGCCGAGGAGGAGAAAGGTCCAGAAAGAGACCCAAACGATGCTCGGAAAGGTAAAAGGAACACTGGGTTAGTACGCTGTCAGGAGAGCCAACTGCAGAGAGTGTTTCTAGAAAAAGCAGGATCCGCTGATGCCGAGTGGTTGTAAAGTGTGATGGCGGGCTGTGCTCTCCTTCCTGAGTTTGAATCGTGGCCCTACTATCTATGGACCTGGGACCTTCAGCACGTTACCTCACCTTTCTACCTCTCAACTATCTCATCTGTAAAATAAAGATAAAAAGGGCATTTACTTTAAGGATTTTTTTGCCACAATGTAACGATCTAATAATACGTGTAAAGGGCTTAGAACAGTGACTGACACAGTAAAGGCCCCCAAACGGATCGCTCTTAGCAGTACCAGGAGTAGGATTACTATTAGATGTGTTGAAGAAGGTATAAAGTTTAAAACTGCCATGGACTCATAATTAATGAAAAGAATCCGTTTGAACGAGGTTTCTGCTTCAGTCTGAGTCCCCTGAGAAGCAGAAGCATGAGGGGACTAACGAGCAAGGATGTTATTACAGGAAACGCCTGTGAGAGAAAATGGACGGGAGCTGGCGACGGCGGGAGAGCTACTGGACCACCACGGACGTCCAACCCTGAGTGAAGGAAACGGAAAAAAGTTGGGTGGAAGCACCCAAGGCTGCTGTGTAGTCAAAGGAAGGTTTGGCAACACCAATGGGGAGTCCTGGGGCCAGAGCTGATCTTCAGAGGAGAATGGTGTTTCCCACAAAAGGTCCTGCCTTAGTATCCCTGTCGTGCTCAGCCTGGAAGGTGGCCTGGGAGGCGTGGCCTTGCTCAAATGTGATGAATTTCTAAGAGCAGAGCTGTCAGGACCCTGGGTCAATTATATCCCCGGCAGGTGGAAGTCTGCAAGGCACGTTCTCGTGGCTCTCACCGTTTCCACGCGAGTTGACTTGTTAATGTACATAGGAATCAATTTCACTGTAAGGGGAGGTTATTGTAGAATCACGCCTTGAAGAAAGTAACCTTAGACTTCAGCCCGTTCGACCCTATCATTTTACACCTGAGGAAACCAGGGCCAAGAAAAAGACCAGGGGGGACTTTACATTGTATCAGAAGTCAGAGGGGAATGCGCTAAACCAAAGTATGGAAGGGGAACAGAATTTGCACCTCAAAATGTGCTTCTTTTGCATAAGGACTATTTGGGTCTGATTATTTTTAAGAAGCAGCAGACACAGAAGAAGCTCAGAAAAGCTGAGAAATCTCCATCTGTAAGGGCGTCTCCCTCTCTGGACCAGGAAGGGGAAGATGGCTTATTTTTTTTTTAAGTTATCTATTTTGAGAGAGAGACAGCGCACAAGCAGGGGGGGGGGCAGAGAGAGAGGGTGAGAGAGAACCCCGGGCAGGCTCTACACTGACAGTGCAGAGCTGGATGGGGGGCTTGCCCGAACCCACGAACCACAAGGTCATGACCTGAGCCAAAGTCCGACACTTAACTGACTGAGGCACCCAGGCGCCTCAATGATGACTTCAAATCTCAAAAAACTGTTATCAATGGAAAAGCCAGGGCTTAAACCTATGTAACAGCCTTACCCTTGTTTACAGTGCTTTTCCTGAAAGTAACCTCCCATAACATGCTCCCCCCACCCTCAACATCATCTTTTGTCTTTAGCTGGAGGTGGTCTTTAAATATGGAGATGGTGCTTAAACAACTCCATTTGGGGGAGTTATTTGGTTCTCTTGGGTCTTTCCTGTGTGTACAGCAGGTGTATACGTTATTAGACTTCTGTTTGGTTTTCTATCCATCTGTCTTTTATTTAAAGAGGAACTCAGTCAAGAACCTAGAAAGGTAGAGGGAAAATCATCTTCCCCCCTGCACTACTCACTTTTCCATCTATCCATTTGTTCACCCAAAATTTATTCAGTAACTGCACGTTTGGCACTGTAGCAGGCACCGAGACTCTAGACATACATAGGAACAGCCCCTGCCCACAAAGAACTTATAATGTAGGGATGGAGACGGGCAAGTCAACAGAGAATTACACGCCAACATGACAAATCTTACCAAAGGAGTCAGTTCTCAGGGGCTAGGAAAAGATAAAGGAGTCATTAGGTTCAGGCGGGCAGGTGAGGGGTTTTCTGGATGAAATGGGGCCCGATATGAATTCTGGTGACTGATGGGACTTACCTGGGTAACACGGAACTAGGCTGTTCAGTGGGGAAGGTGTTTCAGGCAAAGAAAACGGCCTGTGCCAAGCGGGGAGCCACTAAGAACACGAGGAAGTGATCTGTAAACCAGAGCGCAGACAGGGGTGTGTGTTTAGAGCAGGGGAGCGGGAAGGGAAGCAGGGAGGACTAGTGGGGAGGAGAAGGCAGCAGGGAGATAAGCAGGGGTCGGAAAGAAAAGGCCTGTGACCGTGCAAAACATTTTGTCCATCCTGAAGGCTCTGGAGAGGTATAGAAGGATTTCAAGCATTTGGAAATATCCCGGATTTTGCAAGCCAAAGCAGCTGCCGTAGAAATAGGGTGAGCTCAATAAGCAACATTACTGAAACGACACCAAAAGCAAAAATGGACAAGTGGGATGACATCAAACTCAAAAGCTTCTTCACAGCAAAGAGAACCATCAACAAAACGAAAAGGCAACCAAGTGAATGGGAGAAAATATTTGCAAATCATCTATCTGCTAAGGGGTTAATACCTGAAATATACAAAGAACTCACACGGCTCAATAACAAAAAGACCAATCTGATTAAAAAATAGAGGATCTGAATAAACATTTCTGCAAAGACATCCGGATGGCCAACAGGTGTATGCAAAGATGCTCAACATCACGCATCATCAGGGAAATGCAAATCAAAACCACAAGGGGCTACCGCCTCACACCAGTTAGAATGGCTATTCTCAAAAAGACAAGAAATAACACGTGTTGGCGAGGACGTGGAGAAAAGGGAAGCCCTGGGCACTGCTGATAGGAATGTAAATTGGCACAATCACTATGGAAAACAGCACGCAAGTTCCTCAAAAAATTAAAAATAAAACCACCGTACGAGCCAGCAATCCCACTTCCGGTTATTTATCCAAAGAAAATGAAACCACTAACTCGAAAAGACACATACCCACGCCCCATGCTCACTGTAGCATTATTTACAACAGCTAAGATCTAGAAACAACCTAAGTGTCCACTGATGGTGAATGGATAAAGAAAATGTGGTATATGGGGCGCCTGAGTAGCTCTGTTGGTTGAGCATCTGACGTCGGCTCAGGTCACGATCTCGTGGTTTGTGGGTTCGAGCCCCGCATCAGGCTCACTACTGCTGGTGCAGAGCCTGCTTCGGATCCTCTGTCCCCCTCTCTCTGTCCACCCCTTGTTTGTGCCTTCTCTCTCAAAAATAAATAAATCTTTGAAAGAAAGAAACGAAGGAAGGAAGGATGAAAATGTGGTATATATACACAATGGAGTATTATTCAGTCATAAAAAGAGTGAAATCTTGCCATTAAAAGGTATAAACTTCCAGTTATAAAATAAGTCAGTCATAGGGATGTAACATACAGATGGTTAACAATACTATTTTGCATACTTGAAAGGTGCTAAGAGAGTAAGTTTTAAAAGTTCTCATTACAAGAAAAAAAACTGTAGCTATGCGTGGTGACAGAGAGTAACCTGGCCTATTGTGATCATTTTACAATATATACAAATATTAAATCATCATGTTGTACACCTGTAATTAATATATTATCTATCAATTTCACCAAAAAAAAGGGGGTAATTGAAACTGTTAGATGTAAAATCACAACAAAAAATGGAAACTGGTTGAAATAAGGTATTTTTTTTAAAGCCTAATTAAAACCTTTGGTGAAAGAGTCCAGGGTCCTCCGGACAGGTGGGCAAACCCATTTCACACCTATCGGTCAAAGCCAATTACCTGTGATTGCGAAGAACACTGGCTGGGGTTAACCAACAGGAGAAAGTTACCAGAAGATGAAATTCATACGCTGTTTGCACATTACCACAATTCTCCAGAGGAAACCTACTTCTCAAGTTTTATTGCTTTCACATGTTTGTTTTCAGGTGAAAAGGTGAAGCTGAGAAATCTGAGTTGGATCAATTTCTCCCAAGTCATCGGTTTTTGACATTGTACAAAGTATCACTTGAAAAGCTCTCTGAAATGTTAACGACCAACACTTGGGCCATCAAAAACTTGTTAATCAAGTAAGATTTCTTATCCACTGTAAAGAATTCCTTCTCCAGTCACAAAAGCATCTTAGTACCACAGCTCTGTTAGGAGACAACAGCAATTTGTTATTAAACCTAGCCTTTAAGTCTCACTTGTTTAAAAAAAAAAAAAAAGGAAACAATACTTAAGAATCAACTCATGATTGAGAGCCATAAACTGGATTCTGATGTTTGGGCGACTACAGAAAGCAGAAAACACGAGTTCGGCCTACAGCGACTCTGTAGATGCAGCGACACGTTCTGCGCATATTTCGTAAAGAAGAGTGAGCAGCTTGAAACAAGAGCCTCGGAAGAACCATCAGAGAACCACGCGAGTCCGTAAATGAGCAACATGCCTTTTAATTAATGGGTGTGCCATCCGTGTATTCACCCGGTTTTGAGAGATAGCTTCAAAGGGAGAGCCACGAATGGGATTTTAGTGGTTTAATCATCCGAGTCTACATCTGGTCCGGGAAATGGAAAACTAGTTTCAAGGGGGGAACTCTCTGCTGGGTAAAATGGCTAATAATTACTCGCTGGTTTGTAGATGCCAGAGGAAACTGATTTATTATACCAAGAATCCAGCTCTACGGTCTATGTTTGCCAGGTTTTTTTTGAAATGCACATATGCAGTTATTTACAATTATGATAAAAAAGAAAATATTGAAATATTTCTAAGTTGAAACAATATTATCGAGGGGGAAAAAGGAACGCAGCACAGACAAGCGTGACATGGACAAAAATAGCAGGGCACACGAGCTTATAAAATCTTTTAAAAAGTGCTAAAAAAAAGCTTTAATCTATAGTTCTATACAAGGTTCTCGTATGGCACTGCAAGTTAACGTTGATGAATTATTCAGATTTCTTCCCTAGCATTCTCTCCTTCTACCTGTCCTTTGCTCTAATTCCTGCCCAATCACTAGCTTTCCCATCATTAATTCGATTATTCTTTCACTTTAATATCTGGTCGTATTCTGGATAAGGGACATAAAGTGTTAGGTTAAACTACCTGAATTTTTTAGAAGTTAAAAATGCCCCCCCAAAATGGCTTCCCGGCCAGCCTGCAGTTGGGTGGGGTCCCATGACTGGTTGAGGCCAATGGGAAGTGGGCAGACCACCTCCAGTTCTGTTCAGGAAGCCTCCCGGGGGATCCCGGACACACTCCAGGTCCATCAGCCCAAAGGACTCTGCGGACCTGGAGGAAATGGCACTTCGAGATGGATGAGCCTGGGCCCGTGTGAAAACATACAGCAGCAGTCTCTCCCGACAGGCCGTGGACTTCGAGGCAGGCAAAGAAATAAACTTTACCAAGTTCAGGCACTGCAATTTTGAGATGGTTTGACATAGAAATTAGCCTACCCCGATCAACAGAGTAGCATTTCAAGAACCAGGTCTTTTCCTAAAGTCTGGTGCACATGATATTTTCCTCACGCGTGCATCTCTTCACACAAATAAAATCTTACAAAACTCTCAACATGAATTGCATTTAGTTCCATATTTAGTGAAGCATGGATTTTTAATTTTTTTTTTTTTAATTTTTTTAATGTCTATTTTTGAGAGAGAGAGCGCGAGCGGGGAGGGGCAGAGAGAGGGAGACACGGAATCCAAAACAGGCTCCAGGCTCCGAGCTGTTGGCACAGAGCCCCATGCGGGGCTCGAACTCGTGAACCACGAGATCGCAACCCGAGCTGAAGTTGGACACTTAACAGCCTGAGCCAGCCAGGTGCCCCAGCGTGTATTTCTTAAAATGTACAGAATGGGAGCAGTGCGTTCCAAGATAGGGAGGAAGCACGGTTCTGGCACAGCACCAAGCAGCGGAATTTAATAGATGGCACAGTAGAATGTGCTTGCATGCATTTGGCTGGATTACCCAACCTCGCGGGACCCGATTAAGGTGGGGTAATCGACCCCAAGGGATTTACAAACCTAGAAAGCGAAGTCCTGACAGGGGGACCGAAAGGACCCCGGCAACACCCCTCGGCCATCTCAGGAGGTCCGGCTGGGCCGCCTACCGGCTCTCTTTCAGACCTCTCTCGCTGCACAACGTCTGGCATCTCAGAGGCCCAGGGCACCTGGGCCCGAGTCAGGGACGCGTCAGTGTAGATGAGCAAGGGTCTGCGGAGAGGAGGCCCTGAGCTGTGGGAGTCTGAGCTAAATGCTAAAGTCTCCCCAGTTCCTTTAATGCATTATACAGCTTGCTGTCTACACTGATCGAATTAATCCCGAATCGCCATCTCCACAGCCGAAGTTAATTTAAAAACATTCCAGGGATTGTGTAAGGAGTGTAGGATTTCTTCATGGGATTCCTTATTTTCCGCAAAAATACACTGTGCCAGAATCCTTAGCGTGCTGGCTTACGGTCAGGTTCCGGGAAACTCTAGGATATTCCTTCTCCAAGACAAATTGAGGAGTTAAAACTTCTCTTGCTCATGTTTATACATGGCCAAACAAATGAAATGAAATGAAATGGTTTCTAGAGAGGGCCAATCGGGTCCAGCCACGAGGGCTCTTTGCTTGGTTCCCTTTCGTGTTTATCAAGAGTTCCCAGGACGGCTGGTCCACCGTACCTAACCAGCTAGGATTAATTCTGGTTTCCTACACACCTTCGACATGCAGAGCCCAAGTCCAACAGGCCCGGGAATGCCCCAAAGCGTCTCACCTTCCCGAATGTGTAGGCATTGAAGAGCCTCGTCAAAAAATGCCCAGGCTGTCACGTGGGCATCGGGCTGTGTTATTCATCTTCCGGCCTCCCGGGTCAGGAATGGCAGGGCAACGCTTGGGGCCTTCCACGGCTTCCTTGTTTCTCTCGCTTGCCTTCCAAGCTCAGGAGCGGGTAGAAATTGGGCATGGGGGGGGGTGTCCTAGTTTGGGCTCTTTCGGAAGTGGGCGGAAACAAGGGTTTGAATGCAAGTGGTTCGCCTAGGAGGGAAAGGCCCATAGACGGGGCGGGGGTGGGGGGGGCAGGGAAGTGAGATGAGGAAGAGAAAGTAGTCAACGAAGCAAGTGTCATCCAGACAGCTCCCGTAGTCTCCATCACCCTGCCCGTTCACAGTGGTGAACCCAGAACACGGGGGCCTCGTCCATGGTGGCCAAGACAGAAAATGGAGTCTGAGAACTAGGCAACGCTAGAACCAACAGGGCCTTCTATGCCGTCTTAAATGGAACAGATTTTATTCTTAATCCAATGGAAAGTCACCGAAAGACTTTGAGCAGAGGACTAACACCATCTGATTTAAATTTTAAAAGGAACACTTTGGGACTGAACTAGAGGGGGCGCAAGAAGCAGCAAAGGGAAGCTACCATAGAGGTTCAGATGACAGATGGCGGTGACGTGGCTGGGTGGTGGCAGGCAAGAGGGAGGCGAGGAGATGGGCTTGGGACACGGTTTGCAATAGGATTTAGCGCCAGACTGAATACGAGTGAGGAGAAGAGTGAGTTGTCGGAACGATGCCCAGGTTTGGGGCTTGAACCAGTATGGATACTGCTCGTTCTGGACCAGGGAGCATGGGTGGGATGGGGGGCAGTGAGTTCTGGAGAGCTGATCTAGGACTCAGTCTGGGATGTCCTGAGTTCAACAGGACATCCCAACGGATAGGTCGAGAGTCCAGCAGAGCGTGCCCGGGCTTGACATGGACATTTTGAAGTCATCTACACAGAGATGGCGTTGAAACAGCTAGAACTGGAAAGATCACCTGCATAGAGCATAGAGAAGGAAGAAACTCGGGTCAGAGAGGGAGCTCTGTGCAAACGGAGGCGGGGAAAAGAGGCCGACAACGAGTAACCAGCACGGGAGACGGAAAACCAGCAAGTGTGGTGTGGCGGTTTTAAAATACGCCCACAAATTTTTTGATATTCCTGCTTTCAAAAGGTGAAGCCTAAGTCCCCTCCCCTTCGTGCCTGACTTCAGACCGAGAGACCACGGTGGGCGTGACAGAGGCTAACTTCTGAGATTAGGATACAGAAGACATAGCAACTTTGGCCTTCTCTCTCTCTCTCTCTCTCACAATTCTTGCAATGTGGAAGTGTGCTGACGTGCCATGAGTACACTCGAGCAGCTCTAAGAGAGGTCCGCACGTCTCCTGCGGGCGCCGGGTGAGAGCGCCATCTTGGAAGCAGAAAGCCCGGCTGGAGTCCGGCCTTCTGAGGACCACAGCGTTGGCCAACGACTTGGGCACCACCTTGTGAAAAGCCCCACGCAGCAGAAGTGCTCCTGAACTCCCGGCTCCCAGAAACCATGTTGTTTCAAATCTCTGAGCTTTGGAGTATTCTGTCGAACGGCAACAGAAAATAGTTTCCAGAACGCAGCCTGCAAGGCCCTGCTTTGCTCTCTGCTCTCACGACCGAGGCCAAACTCCTCGGCTCAACCCATGGGGCTTCCTGCAGCCTGGTCCCAGCTGGCCTTCTTGGCTGTCACTGGGCTCGTGACCCCAGATGCCGGCCAGTCCACTTCCTGTCTCGGCCCGATGCCTTCCTTTTACAGGTATGCTTCAATCCAGACAGCCATTCCTTCGTTCCTTCCTGTGCAACACGGACTGTGAATCAAAGCCTGGAGTGTTTGCCTTCTCCCCTCTGTTTTCTATCAGGTGGGCTCACATTCACTCCACAAGGACAGTTTAAATGTCAGCCCCTGTCCTCCACTCTCCCTGACTCATGCAGACTCAATTTCTCTTGTCTGGTTCCTATGGAATGTTTCCTTTATTCTATATGTTCTCTCTCTGCCCCCCCCACATATATACACACATATACATATATAGTTTCATGTGTGTACATATACACAGAAACAGACACAGTTCATCTGTGAACAGCATGGGAGTTAGGGTGGCTGGCCTCCAGCACAATAAAAAAATCCTTGTATAACTTTTGACTTCCCCCGAATTTAACTAATAGCCTACTGTTGACTGGAAGCCTTACCGATAACATAAAAAGGTTAACATATATTTTGTACCTGCACGGATATGGTGTTCTTACAGTAAAGTAAGCTAGAGAAAATGAAATGTTATTAAGGGAATCATAAGGAAGAGAATGCATTTACAGTACTGTGCTATGAAAAATCCGGGGTTAAGTAGTTCAAATGTGTGTTAAGGGTCAACCATAATATGTATAAATATAATACACACATATTCATTCTTTTGAATGCAACACCTACTACGTGCCAGGAAGGGGAGAAGGAGCTGGAGTTACAACCCTCGCCCTGCACCCCACTCACCAAAAAAGACAGCTATGTTGCCTAGCCTACAAAGTTGTTCAGTGGGGGTGGCAGAGAGATAAGGATCTCTGGCATTCAGGAGAATGTTTGGGCACGTCATTCGTTCAATTAATGTTGAGTTGAAGTGAATTAATTTTAACTACTTTTAGAATATTGGGGTTTTTTTTTTTTGGTTTTGTTAATTCGTTTTCATAAACAAGACCTTCAGGGGCGCATGGGTGGCTCAGTCACTTAAGGGTCCGACTTCGGCTCAGGTCGTGATCTCATGGTTCGTGGGTTCAAGCCCCACATCGGGCTCGCTGCTGACAGCACAGAGCCTGCTGCAGATCCTCTGTCCTCCTCTCCCTCTGCCCCTCCCCAGCTCGTGCTCTCTCTCAAAACAAATAAACTTAAAACACACACACACACACACACACACACACACACACACACACACACACACCAAAAACAAGACCTTCGGATTTAAAACAGGTCAGTTATTGAAACCAGTACGCTGATTACTCTGGGTAGAACACCTCATGGACAGTGATCTAATTATCCTCGAGAGACAACCGTGGCTTTTAAATCTGCCACCTCTTTGCTGTGATATTTTAGGCAAATCGCTTCATCACTCCGTCTTTTGAAACTCAGTTTATTCATCTGTAAATTGGGAGACAGGCTCTGTAATTTACACATGGCTGACATCGCAAGTGGGACGTCAGGATCTCTTCTCCCCGTCTAAGCAGCAAGGTCCCTGTCACGTGGCCGCTCAGAACTAAGACTACATTTCCCAGCCTTCGCTTCCGTGACGCACGGCCATGTAACTAAGCCCCGGCCGATGGGGTGTAGGCAGAAGTACCGCATGTGACGACTTCTAGGACGTGGCCATCACGGGAGAAAGGGTGTGCGCGTTTATTTCCTCTTACGGCTGGAATTCGGATATATTTGCCGGAGCCCTAGAAGCCATCTTTGGCTATGAGGGGGGATCCTTCGGGTAGAGATGTTAGAAAGTGCAGCCGGGGTGCCTGACGAGCCCAACTGCCCCCTCCTACGTGAGAAACACGCGCCTATTTGTCTAAACCAAGCTTCTGTGGGCTTCTCACTTGCGGCCAATGTTAAAGGATCGAAAAGGCCATGTCGCTATGCTCACTACCCAGTTACCCTATTTTGACACTCTCCTACCTAAAACCCCCAAAGGCGAATGGCTTGGGAGGCCCAGTGTCCAGTGTGCGTTCAACTAACCTCTCGCGTTAGTTTGCTAGGGCTGCCCTAACAACGTACCACAAACTGGGTGGCTTCAAGGGCCTAAATTCATTTTTTCACAGTTCTGGAGGCTGGAAGTCTGAGATCAAGGCACAACTGGTTTCTCCTGAGGCCTCGCTGCTTGGCCTCCAGATGCCCATCTTCTCGCTGTGCCTCACATGGTCTTTCCAGTCTTTCCTCTGTCATTGTGGGTGTGTGTACTGGATTAGGGCCATCCTAATGACCTCATTTTTAACTTAATTTCCACTTTAAAGACCCTATGTCTCCCAATAGCCACATTATCGACATATGAATTTGGGAGGGGAGGACACAACTCTGCCCAAAAAACCTTAGGACACCTGTATGTCCTGCCCCTAGTCTCCCCAGAGGAGTCTGTATCCCAGAACTTGTCACCAAAAGCACAAATGCCTGAGGTATTTCCCTGTGTCCTCAGGTCAATGACAAATGGTGCCTCGTGGTTGGTGGGCAGCCTCATTTCATGAGGTCCAAGAACTTTCTCTGTTGGCAGCAGCCAAGTCTGCCTGTGCCCACGGTAGGGCTGAAAGCGTAGACTGCCCCTCCTCAGAAGCCCTCGACCAATGACTGATGGGAGTATAAATACCCCAGCTCCCTTGCCTTCAGGGGGGTAGCTCTGAGGCTTGTGTCTTCTAGAATTCCCCAGCAGGGGATCACAGTGGTAACTTATTTCCATAACATTTCTGTCTCTACTAGAACTTTCTGCGGTCACCTTACAAATAAACCACATACACTCGAATCCTGGTCTCGGAATCTGCTTCCGAGATTATGTAAACCTAGAGGAAGGAGGCAGTAGTATTGGGAGGGCAGAGCATCAGAAACTCCTCAGTTATTCTACACACATCCCTGGATCATACCAGGCAAGAATCGAGCTAAGTAAGATCACTGCGGATAATGTACGAGAAAGCATTTTGCAAAAATGTCAGCATTGATGTATCCAATTGGGGGGGGAGGGAATAAATCTGAAATATTGGAATGTCACGGCTCTAAAAGCTGAAGATCAAATCAAATAAAGCTCTTGGAAATGCATCAAATCTCTTCGACTTTGTCCGTCCCAATGTCTGTCAAATAGGCACGACATCTCTTTCTGAGGGTTGAGGAGGGAAGTGATTGAAATTACACTGAAAAGCGTTGACACGGAGTAGAGTTTGTTAAATGCCAATCTGGGGGCACCTGGGTGGCTCAGTCGGTTAAGCAGCCAACTTCGGCTCAGGTCATGATCTTACGGTCTGTGAGTTCGAGCCCCACATCGGGCTCTGTGCTGATGGCTCAGAGCCTGGAGCCTGCTTCGGATTCTGTGTCTGCCTATCTCTCCATGCCCTTCCCCTGCTCACACTCTGTCTCTCTGTCTCTCAAAAATAAATAAACGTTAAAAAAAATTAAAAAAAAAAGGGGGCGCCTGGGTGGCTCAGTCGGTTGGGCGGCCGACTTCAGCTCAGGTCATGATCTCGCAGTCTGTGAGTTCGAGCCCCTCGTCGGGCTTTGTGCTGACGGCTCGGAGCCTGGAGCCTGCTTCCAATTCTGTGTCTCCCTCTCTCTCTGCCCTTCCCCTGTTCACGCTGTGCCTCCATGTCTCTCAAAAATAAATAAACATTAAAAAAAATTTTAAAAAAATGCCAATCTGATTTCTGAAGACTGGGTAAGATAGTTATTTTCATGTTAATATTTGTGCGACCTTGGCTTATACACATAAATTACATACAAGGAGAATTTTAATAACCTCCTAAATCAATGAAACTACTGAAATAAGGTTGCTCAGAAATGATTTCTATATTGTCCTTGGACATTCCACGGTCACTATTTCCTAGAACTCCACTCTTGAGTTTCGGGTATATTCCCACAAATTCTAATCTTAAGAGTAAGAGATGAATGATACCTTGACCACTCACCAATCACTAAAATCGTGTTGAAAAATAAGATCCAGGGGCGCCTGGGTGGCTCACTCGGTTGAGTGGCTGACTCCGGCTCAGGTCATGAGCTCACAGTTCAGGAGTTCGAGCCCCAAATTGGGCTCTGTGCTGACAGTCCAGAGCCTGGAGCCTGCTTCGGATTCTGTGTGTGTGTCTCTCTCTGCCCTTACTGTGCTCATGCTCTGTCTCTCTCTAAGAAATAAATGAAACATTTTAAAAAATTAAAAAAAATAATAAGATCCAGTCTATAGAACCAGGAACAGACTCACAGTTCACGCTTCCTGTGCAAGGCTGAAAAATGGCCTCCCCAAAGATGTCCACATCCCAATCCTTGGAACATGTACATGTTACCTTATGGCAAAAGGGACTTTGGAGATGAGATCAAATTAAGGATTTTATGATAGGGAGAGCATCCCAGAATAACTGGGTGGGGCTGGTATATACAGGCTGCTTCTTCGAGGGAGGAAGATGACTAAGAGAAAAAAGGCAAGGTGACGAGGAAGGGATTGAAGCGATGTGGACACAAGCCTAGGATTGTTGGAAGCCTCCGGAAGCTATAAGAGACAAGGACCCGATTCTTCCCTGGAGCCTCCAGAAGGAACCAGCCCTCCCAACCCCTTAATCTTAACCCCTTACGACTCATTTTGGATTTCTGATCTCCAGAATTCTAAGAGAATAAATCTGTGTTTCTGTAAGCCACGAAGTGTGCAGAAAATTCTTACAATGGCACTTCCTTAGCAGGGCTCTGAGAAGAATCAGTTCTCAACGTAGATGTGATTTACAGAAAGCAGGCATCTCTCCCCCTGAGCACAGACCCTCAGCACCAACTTCATTCATTCCTTCATCTCACGTTATTTTCATTTGAAATCGATAGAGAAAAAAATGTTTAACAGAAATCCATTATAAATAGGGGGTTGCTCCAAATCCGGCAAGAAAAACAACATTAATGTTTATCTTATGCGCTCTAGGCCGAAAGATGTCAGTGTTAGGTCCTGGAACACCATGGAGGTGGAATTCAGATCAATAAATGCCCTAGACTGGCAAATAGGCCCAATGCCCAAAGAGCATTTAAAAAATACAGAATTTGGGGGCGCCTGGGTGGCTCAGTCGGTGGGGCGTCCGACTTCGGCTCAGGTCATGATCTCACGGTTCATGAGTTGAAGCCCTGCATCGGGCTCTGTGCTGATGGCTCAGAGCCTGGAGCCTGCTTCGGATTCTGTGTCTCCCTCTCTCTCTGCCCCTCCCCTGCTCATGCTCGCTTGCTCTCTCTCTCTCAAAAACAAATAAAACATTAAAAAGATCTTTTTGAAATATACAGGATTCAAGCCAAATACTGATGCTTAAGATCAGGAAAATGCATGCTGCTAATGACTTATTGATTTGATGAATGTTAAGTGTGTACTATGCACTAAGCGCCATTTAGGAGGCATGCAATTGTCTAGATTGCCAAAATCATGGTGCGGTATTTTAATTAAAAAAACAGTGCTTCTATTGGAAATCTCTATATAGCAGTCACAGATTTTACCAGAAGTTGTGAAACCTCAGGAAACAACCAGAGAACACACTCTTCGGCACCAAGTGTCTTGCCTTTCCTGTAAAGGTATCATCCGTAATGTGGAGGCTGGAGTCGATTGAACATGGTTTCTGGGCAGCTCCTGCAGGGCTGACCACTTGGCATTCCCAAGCCTGCCGAGCAGATAATAAACACGCCAGCTTGTGAACCCGATACTGTGTAAAGGAAGTGCCTTTCACGTCGCGAAAACCACAGAACTGCAGAATCCTGACATGGATTCTTCATTTTAATATTCCTCGGTTTATGGGCTTTTTGGCTTTTATTTTAATTTGGTGGCACTTTGAAAGTGAAGCTCTTGGATGTGGGTTTGCCAGCTGCAGAGGAACTGTTAATCTCATCTCCAAACAGCATTGGGTCTTCCTTAAGTGGGCTTTCTAGCAATACAAGAACCCCTGGCGGTCAAGGAAAATGTGATTATGAGCAAAGCTGCATCTGCTTACGTTCTTAATGTGGAAAGGAAATTGAAACTTACGATCCTACATTCTAAGAACCTGGTTTGAGGTTTGTTCTGTTTGAACTTCGAAATCCCTTAATACTGTGGCTGACTGATGAAAGTTTTGTGGGTTTTTTTCCCCCTGTAAGTCAAACAAAGGTAGTCAGGCTCACCTTTAAGAAGCCTGTTGCAAACCACGGCTCTCAGCCTGCTCTCCCCGGGAATGACTGACTAAAAACTCTCCAAAGGGCAGGGATCCTGGAAGCCACCGCGGCTACCCCCACCTCGGTGCCAGTCCGGAGACATTTGTGCTGGAGAGCCTGCTGCTGGCATCTACCCACTAGACAAGACAGCTCTCCAACCATCCCCAACCAACAATCGTCCAGCCCAGCCCAAAAGGTCGACAGCGCCACAACAAAGAAGCCAGCTCTAGGGGATGCCCCGGAAAGCAAGATATCGCAACCTGGAGAACCGGGATACCATTTCCAGGAATGATTCCTCAAAGGCTGCCCTAGTGTGGGACGGAAGCACCGGGACCTGAGCCGGACTGCCTGGGTTGGAACGCCGGCTCCATCACATACTGGCGGTGCCTCCTTGGGCGCGTTATTCAGCTTCTCTGCCCCTCATTTCTCTTCTCTGCCCTATGGGGATGATAACAGTGCTTATCCCACACAACACCTACGGGCTTTAAATGGGTTAATAGTCCTCAAGTGATTAGAACAGAGCCGGGCTGACAGTAAGCACTACCTACGTTTGTATTTACAAAATGGCTTTGCTGATCTCTGGGGAAATAAGTTTTTCGGGGCTTGGAAAAGTTTATCGACAGTAGAGGAACGGCTTCAGAGTTTAAACTGGCGCAGCAAGAAAAAGGAGTCGATTTCATCCGACAACCACATCCTTTCTTTCCAGTCCATTAACCTTAATCAGAAAGGCACCGAGGAGAGGAACCCCCTCCCCAGCGGGCTCAGCCCGAGCACAGCAAACGCTTACTCCTTCGCCCTCAGTTTCTCCCCCTCCTTCCCCAGCAAAACTAGCAACGGGCAAGCAGTTGGCGCCCTTCAGATAGAACGGGAGATACAAAAGTACACGGGCACAGAACCCGCCCGCCCACCACCGCTTGCACCATAGATGTGTGCAGACCACCAAGCCAGAATGCGCACCAGCCAGGCTGAGAGCAGAGCCTCGCTCCACCCGAAACCCGCCCGACGCTGCCAGGTGGGGCGCAGCGGGTGCGGGGGGCCTGGGAGCAAGCCTCGCCGAAGGGGCGTCGGGAGGAAAGCCCGTGGGCACCCCGGATCCCGCACCTTGTGAAATCGGGTCTCAGCGCGCGCGCGCACACATACATACACACACACACACACACACACACACAGGCACACCCCCCGCCACCACCACGCAGGGATGCAAGCCTCGCCGAAGGGGCGTAGGGAGGAAAGCCCGTGGGCACCCCGGACCCCGCACCTTGTGAAATCGGGTCTCAGCGCGCACACACACACACACACACACAGGCACACCCCCCGCCACCACCACGCAGGGATGCCTGGAGGGACCGAGGAGAGAGAGAAGCGGCCGCGTGGGGGAGCTCGGGCCGGGCGGTAACCACTCACCTGGCCGCGTTCCCCAATCCACCTGCCACCCAGGGGATCAGCAGCGGGAGCGCCAGGGCCCAGGGCCGCGGCATCTTCGCGCGGGGGTCTCCCTCCGCTCCTCCTGCGCCCCCTCGGCAGGGCGCGGGCCCCGGGGCGCTGCGGGCCGGCCGCCTCCGCTCTCGTCGGCCGCTCGGGGCCTCGGGCTCCTCCCGGGCGCGGTCCCAGCGGGCGGCGGGGGCGCCCCGACGAGGCGCGCGCGCGCGGGGCTCCTCTCCGGTGCAGCGGGGGCAGCGGGCCGGGCGCGCGAGCGAGGGCGGGGCGGGCCGCGCACATCTGGCCGGGACCCGCCTCCAGCACGAGCCGCGCCGCCTCCGGGCGCGCGCGGCTCACCCGAGAACCTTCCCCCGGGCTCCGAGTCCCCGCGCGGCGCCGTCTGTTTGGGGCAGATTTCCGTGATACCCGCGCTCGGGTTTCAGAGTTTGAGGAAGTCAAAGCAGGAATCCAGGATGCTGGGGCAGAACACTTCCCTACTACTTTTGTTCAAGTTTTCATACTCCGCTAGGTTTTCTTCCACACGCTCTGAATCATGGGCTTCTAGAGCTGGAAGGTCACCGAGTCCGGGGCAAACCCTTCGTTTGACAAGTGATCTCCCAGGCTCATTTGCAACCGCTCGCTTACATGGGCCCGCCTCATAATATTGTATCCCAACCAGCGCAGAATCGAATGGCAGAAGCACGTTTGGTCCCTCCTCCATCCCTTCCCTGCCTGTCCCTACACTTTGGCTTCACGGTGGGCAGAGCCTAAGGCCCCCCTTTTTTTTCTCTGGACTTGGCTGTGACTTGCTTTGACCAATGGCAAAATGGCAGAAGTTAGCCAAGTTGCCGGTTCCCAGCCTACGCCCTAAGACCCCTGAGCCCCTCTCCTGGGCGAGAGAAAACCATGCCCCAGGCCGCATCACTGCCCAAAGAATGAGGAACAGGCGGAACAGAGCGACTCAGTCAAGCCTAGCGTATGTATCATCCCACCCACAGATACACGAGTGAGCTTAGCCAAGTCAGCAGTGCCACACAAGCCACTGAGGTTTATTGTGACCATCTGTTCTGCTGACATGGTCTATGACCTGGTAGTAGAGATAAAGGGAAGTATATGGAGAAAGAGGAGGTCTGTCCTGATTAGCTTGATTCATGGTTATACAATGAGTATATGCCTTGATTGTAGCAAATAAACGTGAGAGGTGGAGACGGGGGGAGATTCAAGCTACAGGTTCTTCACCTAAACCATAACAGATCTCCTTATTGGCGTAAGCCATGTTTAGTTGGCTCTTTGGTTTCATGGTTGAAGGCATCCGAATGGATTCGGTCTCCTTGGTTAGTAACCAGTTAGGCCATCGAACCGTTCACAGATCACGGGGACAGGCCCTGTCCTAACACTCTCCATACATGCATCGTCTTACTCAACACCCACAAGTCTATAGGCAGTGGTCACTAGTTCCCCCGTTTTTGAAGTGTCAAGGCAGGCAGCAGAGAGGTTAAGCGACTTTCCTGAAGTCCTACAACTAACGAGCGTAGAGCTGGGATTGGAAAGGAGGGCCCTCCTCCCCCGAGCTGTACAGTTTTCGAAATCCTCTTTTTCCTCTTCTTATTCCTTGGTGGCTTCAGATGTCAAAGGAGTCTCATGAATAAGGCAGTAAGATGACCTCTTCAAGGCCATTACCCCAATCCTTTGAACTCTTCACACCAAAACTGGTTCGACTTACTGAAAACACTAAAGTTGAGATATAAGGTAAGCCCCGTGTACCTGCAAATACCCCCAAGCAAATGAAATCTAAAATCTGTCTTAGTGTGGGTTTCCCCACAAGCAGACCACGAGGCAAGGAGTGGAGTGCAAGTTTTCTTTGGAGGTGCGGACGACACTGGGAAGGGAGTGAGGAGGAAATCGGGAAGGGAAGAAAAACGGCAAGTATGTATCATCGGGTCATGGGGGGGAAGAGGGGACCGGAGCTTCCGGCCACCGAACATCCCCCAGAGCCAGCGTAGAACACGCCTCTCCACGTGATCTCAGCCACAAGGCACCTGCGCTCAGTCACTGCCGAAGTCCTGCTGCGGGGGCAAGGCCCGGGGCGGGGTTGGGCAGGGGCACTATCGGACATCCAGAAACTGAAACTGGCAGTTACGGGGTTTGGGCCATGCCACTTCCCCCTAAACACTCAGATCCAAATAGCTCATTCCAAGAAGTCCTAATAAAACGCGAGTAGCCTAACACGACGGGGCCACCCTGCTTTCTTACTCCTGAAGTTGTTTTATTTTTGAGAGCGAGAGAGAGAGTGGGTCAGAGAGAGGGGGACAGAGGATCCGAAGCGGGCTCTGTGCTGACAGCAGAAAGCCCGACTTGGGGCTCGAACTCACGAACCATGACATCATGACCTGAGACAAAGCCAGACACTCAGCCAACCGAGCCACCCAGGTATCACCTTAGCCCCACGTTCTAAAGTTGAGGCTGTTTAGGATTTGTGCTTTCTCCCCCGAACAGACCTCTCTTCTGTATGCTTAAAGAAGGTGACGGACATTCTTAATGGGAACCTTCCAGTGTGGTCAAACTCTCCTCCGCCAACCCACCTATTATCTCCTTGGGGGAGCTGTGGACAAAGGCGCCTTCGGGTAGCATGGTGAACAGAGAAGGAACCTGGGATGTGTTGCCAGGTGAGAAGACATTGAATACAAATCGCCACGTAGGGGCAGGCGTGTCTAATAACCACGCAGGCGTGGCTGCCTTGGAAGAGCGCCTCTTTTACAGTGCTTTTTTTTTTTTTCCTCAATCTACTTTCGCCCAGCCCCCTGCATGGCACAGGTGTCACGGGATATTCTCGCACCTTCTGAAATATATACGTGTAATACACGTATAAAGCTTTTAATACGAACATTGTGCCTGGCGCTGAGATCCAAAACTCACACTGAAGCAGCAGCACCAGAAGCAAAGCATTGTGAGATGGACCGGCTGGGTGGAAGAGGGTCGAGGCCGGGGCTTTCAAACTCGAAGGTCGGTACACGTGAGCTGGGGGTCTTGTTAAAATGCAGATTCTGATGGGGTTAGCTCTGGAATAAGGCCGAGTCTTGATCAGTGAAAAGATCCCAAGGGAGGCGGATGCTGCCTGTCATAGAAGTTTAAGTCTAGACATCACCTGCAGGGGATGCCCGGGTGGCTCAGTCCGTCGGGCACCGGACTCTTGACTTCAGCTCAGATCATGGTCTCAGGGTTTGTGAGTTCGAGCCCTGCATCGGGCTCCGCGCTGACAGTGAGGAGCCTGCTGGAGATTCTCTCTCTCTCTCTCTCTCTCTCTCTCTCTCTCTGCCCCTGCCCCGCTTGCTCGCTCGCTCTCTCTCCCAAAATAAAACCCAAAAACTAAAAAAAAAAAAAGAATTTAGAGATCACCCAGAGAAATGGTTCTCAAGTTCAGCTGCCCACGTTGAGATCACCTGGGAAGCTTTGAAACTACGGATGCCCCGGCCCCGCCTCCGGAGTTTCTACTCTATGAACCATGGCTTGAGCATGGGGACACTTAGAAACTTCCCTGGTGGTTCTCATGGCAAACCGAGACGGAGAACCATCGATTTGGAGCAACTCCAACATTTTACGAATGGAAAAACAGCTCCAGCGTGGGAGGCGCCTGGCCCAAGGCCACACACAGGGTGAGGTCCTGCCTTCGTTTCCATCACAAGGCCCTCCCCTGAGCCGGTAAGAGATTTACCGGCCCCTCTAAATTCTTAGTCTTCTATGTTCATCGGAGTGACGCGTTCTGGAAATTGATGTTTTCCCAGTCTGTTTTTCTTTCCATTTCTTTGTTTTGTTGTGTTCTGTTTTCTTAATTTTAAATTAAATTTTAGTTTAGTGCAGTATTGGTCTCAGGAGTGGAATCCAGTGATTCATCACGTACATACAACACCCAGTGCTCGTCCCAACAAGTGCCCTCCTTAGTATCCGTCACCCATCTCCTTTGTCCCGTGAAATTCTGTATGGCAAGGTGAATCTTAAGGTATACATTGCTTTCCTCCCCCCCCCCCCCCCCGGGCCGTACAAGGGACCCTGCTCTTGGAGCTCCGTGGTAGAAGAAATATCCCAACCACTTTGTCTTCCTTCCCTTTCTGTCCCCCCCCCCTCTTCCTTCCCTCCGTGTCCTCTCCATCCGTTTTGCTCATTTCTCTGGGACCTCCCAAGTGCCAGGCCCTGAGGGGACCGCTTGGGAGAAAGGTGTCTGCCGGCCAGTCTCTGCTTTGTTTCTCCCTGGGGACCTGGGCGAGCCAGCGCTCACCTGGCCTTCTTCGACAGAATGAACCACGCCTCTTGGGAAGCAGGGAAAAAAAAAAAACGAAGGTCAAACTAAAAGGGAAAAAAACACCGCCAGAATTCATTTTCCCTCAGTTTGTCAGCCCCCAGGGACCTCCTACTTGGTATTTGAAGAGAAATTGGGATTTGTGGAGTGATTATCCTATGCCAGGCAGCTCAGAGTAATTCTTCACTCCTGGCAAGAAGGTAGACAGCACGCCATGTTATGGAGGAGCCACACGAGGTTTAGAGCAATTACATCTCGTCCGCGGTCACCCATCGACGGAAGGAGAGAGAACACAGATTTGGGAGTCGGAACCCACTGGTGGTTAGTTTTATTGCCAGATTTCATTCTTCCTCGCAGGAATCCATGACCTGGTGGCAGCGGCAACCCCGTGCACCACCAGAAACAGGGACTATTTTAGGTGTTGGGGAGCATGTGCTGGTGAGGACGGGCATGGCTTTCATCTGATTTTTAAGGGAGTCGGTGAGGGGCACCTGGGTGGCTCAGTCAGTTAAGCGGCCGGCTTCAGCTCAGGTCATGATCTCACAGTCTGTGGGTTCGAGCCCCGCGTCGTGTTCTGTGCTGACATCAGAGCCTGGAGCCTGCTTCGGATTCTGTCTCCCACTCTCTTTGCCCTTCTCCTGCTCACGCTCTGTCTCTATGTCTCTCAAAAATAAAATAAAAACGTTAAAAAAAAATTTTTTAAGGGAGTCCGTGATCTAGGCCACTTTAAACGTCACTACTGTCCAGAAAAATCTCCTTGCCCATGAATGAAATTTCATGGTCTGAATGTTTAGCACCCTTAACTTTGACTAAATTCAGGTTTCTGACTTACAGCATTCAGCCATCGATGGCTTTTTTGTCTTTAGCGGGGGGTGGGGGGGGGGGGGGGCACAGCTGGTGTCCACCCTATATACTTCCTTCCTGTTCCATGTGTAAATAGCCTTTGCTGCTTTCCTGTTCACAAAACTGAATATAATAACTTGGCATACCCCTGCAAGGCTGGTCTGTTTATTTTGTCCTTCAGAAATCCTATACGCTGATCCCTGAGAATTAAACCCGGGCAACTCCATGTAGACGGGCTTTCCAAGTGCAGGCGTTTGCACCAAGTCGCTCGGACTTGACTTGGGACAGCCTGGCTGAGAGACGTTCTCCAGGCTGTAAAATTGGAACTGTATTTGGGATTAAGGATAAAAGTAGCAACATTTGCTAAAAGGAAAAATAGTTTTTTGTTGGTTTTTTTTTTTTTTTTTTTTTTTTTTACATATATACCTCTCTCTTTGCAAACAGTTCTCCTACGGGTTACAGACTTATTGCTTTACGCCGTTTATTGCCCTCTTGCCAGTCAGGTGCAGGCCACTGCGGGGTTGGGATGGAAAGATGAATAAGAGATAATCCCTTGCCTTGGGTGACAGAAATGTCAATGTTAGGATTAATGGCGTCAGTGCTACCAGAAGTACTTTCGGGGCTGTGCAAACAAGGAAGGAAGAAGAAAAATGCTTTAGGTTGTTCCTGTATTATCCCCTACTTTCATAAATTGTTTTATACAACAGGTTTTAGATGGCGGGAGTTTTGCAACACAGGAAATCTTGAAAACGGTCTTCGCTCAGATAGTAACTGGTCCCAAACCACGTTGTCCTGAACCACAGGAGTGCTGGTCGTTTTGAGAGAGGAAGCATCGTTGGGTAAACAGAGCCCAGCGCTGGAAATCGGGAGAATCCAGATTTAGTTCAGGGTTCCGCCAACTCATTGCCTCAACTTGTGCGAAGCCAGTTCAGGTCTTCGGGCCTCATTTTCCACATCTGTATCGTGCCTGCCAAGGATTCTGGGTCCTTAAGTGTCTCTCGCCAAAGTTGCATGATTTTAACATTTTCTTTAGCAGGAAAGGTGGGAAGAAAGGTGGAAGGAAAAAAAAAATCAACTATGACCCAAAAGATGGTATTTGAAATTGAAAAGGAGGGTTCATTTCAGGAAACAGGGAATCTTGTTTCAATGAATAACTGGATGGATGAAGGAGTAAATGAAATTTCTCTTCCATTGTGGCTAAGATTCGCTCTGCTTTGCTTCTGGCTTTTATTCCACACATTCGGTGTGTTTATACTATCCAGTGATTTAGTTAGTACCCACTTGGGGCGCCTGGGTGGCTCAAGTCGGTGAAGCATCCGACTTCAGCTCAGGTCGTGATCTTGCCGTTCCTGAGTTCGAGCCCCACGTCGGACTCTGTGCTGACACTGCAAAGCCTGCTTGGGATTCTCTCTCTCCCCTACTTGCACTTTCTCCCTCTCTCAAAATATATAAACTTAAAAAAAAAACAAAAAAGAATAAATTCTCTGGACCCCGTAGCCTCTTGTCTAGAACACGTTGCCTTTTTTATTTTCCTTTGCTGTTTATTACGGACATATGTGCCTTTTGGTATTACCTTTCTGCTGTTTTAAAATACTTTCCTCGAAATGCAAATCAAAACCACAAGAGCTATCCCATCACACCTGCCAGCAGAATGGCTAAAATCAGAAACTCAAGAAACAAGTGTTGGCGAGGATGTAGAGAAAAAGAAACCCTCGTGCACTGTCCGTGACGCGAACTGGTGCAGCCACTGTGGGAACCAGTAGGGAGGTTCCTCGCCAAGTTAAAAATGGAGGGGCGCCCGGCTGGCTCAGTCAGTAGGGCATGCGACTCTTGATCTTGGGGTTTTGAGTGTGAGCCCCACACTGGGCTGTTCAAAAAAAAATAAAAATAGAATTACCATAAGATGTAGTAATTCCACTACTGGGTATTTACCCAAAGAATACAACAACACTAATTTGAAAAGCTGCATGCGGGGCACCTGGGGGGCTCAGTCGGTTGAGCGTCCGGCTTCGGCTCAGGTCATGATCTCGTGGTCCGTGAGTTCGAGCCCCGCGTCGGGCTCGGTGCTGACAGCTCAGAGCCTGGAGCCTGCTTCGGATTCTGTGTCTGCCCCTCTCTCTGCCCCTCCCTCACTCGTTCTCTGTCTCTCTCTGTCTCAAAAATAAATAAACATTGAAAAGCTGCACGCACCCCGATGTTTAGGACAGCGTTATTTACAATAGCCAAATTACGGAAGCAGCCCAAGGGTCCATCGATAGATGGCTAAAGAAAGTGTGTTATACATATGCGATGGAATATTCAGCCACAGAAAGAATAAAATCTTGCTATTTGCAACAATATGAATGGATCTAGAGGATATAATGCTAAGTGAAGTACGTCAGAGAAAGACAAATAAGATTTCACTCGTAACCCAACAAATGAACAAAGTAAAAGAGACAAACATAAAAACAGACTCTTAACTATAGGGAACAAATTATTGATTGCCAGAGGGGAGGTAGGTGAGGGGGAAGCTAAAACAGGTGAAGGAGATTAAGAATACGCCAATCATGGGGCGCCTGGTGGTTCAATTAAGCGACCGACTTCGGCTCAGGTCATGATCTCGCAGTTCATGGGTTCCAGCCCTGAGCCAGGCTCCATGCTGACAGTTCGGAGCCTAGAGTCGGCTTCGGATTCTGTGTCTCCCTCTCTCTCTCTGCCTCTTCTCCACTCGCACTCTGTCTCTCTCTCTCTCTCTCTCTCTCTCTCTCTCAAAAACATTAAAAAAAATAAACTTGTCATGGTGAGCACCGAGGAATGTATAGGATTGGTGAATCTCTCCATACTGAAATTAAAATTAAAAATAAATACCTACCAGGGACGCCTGGGTGGCTCAGTCAGTTAAAGGTCCAACTTCGGCTCAAGTCATCATCTTCCGGTTCATGAGTTGGAGCCCCACTTTGGGCTCCCTGCCATCAGAGCAGGGCCCGCTTCGGCTCCTCTGCCTCCCTCTCTCTCTGCCCCTCCCCGGCTTATGCAAGCGCTCGCTCTTAAAAACCAACATTCAAAAAAGATGCTTTCCAAAAATTAGTAAGTACTTTGAATCATTGGCAGCCCAAACATTCTCATCTTCATCCTCTTTAAGTATAGAACTATGCCTCTAGCACTCCTTAGGAATAATTAAGTAGACACATCTTGGGGGGCTTGGACACCTTATGATGCCTTTACCAACTCCCCCCCCCCCACCGCGAGCCTGTGGCTACATGCTGCGAGACACAGAGGGAGAAAAAGACAATCCCAACCAGGGTCCATACTGGAGACCCACGACCTCGAGATCATGACCAGAGCCGAAATCAAGACACTCAACAGAGGGAGCCATCCAGGCGCCCCGCCCGGGTCAACTTTTAAAACTAGTTCCTCCAGCACTGATAACATGGTCGGCTTAGCAGTCACGTTTGTGCCGTGACTCACCAGTCCTCAGCCGTAGCTGGTTGGACTAGGGTGGACGTACAAGCCATGCTTCTCCTCTCCAGGACTTTGGAACTGGGACACGAAGGTCATTGGTCTGTCCGTCAACTCAAGAGTGGTATGGGACAAATCAAGGCATGTCCAAGCTGAAGTTAGGGCAGGGGATTGATGGGGGAGAGGAGCGACTAGGCCACTGAGCAGAAAGGGAGCAAATGCTCAGGGACTAGGTGGTCCTTATCAATTTTATCTGCATCTATGTCCATACCAGTATCTATACGTAATCTGTACCTAGCTACATATATAATCCCAGATCACAGTATCTCTATCTCTACACTTGTAACTACATCCATGTGCGTCTATTTCTATACAGCTCTAGGTCTATTCCTCTGTATCTGTGTATATTTCTCCCATGTATCCGTAAGTATCTAATGCCATATCTGTATCTACAGGTCCATAACTCTATCACTACCTGTATCACCCTAGATAGTTATCTATATCCTTACGTCTAGGATACTAACTCTATATATTTACATCTCTATAACTACATCTATAGATCTTTAACTATCTGTTTCTCTAGGCTCTATCATATCACGATCTCTGTCTCGAGTTAGTTGCAGGATTCTTCTGTTCCTTTAAGGACGGGATCCACCTGCTGCTCTCCAGCTCTAGGAGTCCCTGCATCCTTCTGATAGACTTTCTCTGAACTTGAGCTACTTTGAGTAAATTTTTATCTCCTGCATCCAGAGGTGTCCGGACTAAAACACTATTACATTCCACCTCCTACCTTTCGCCCAGTCTGGCCAACCTGCACGGACCTTTCCGAAGAAAGAAAAGAAGAGGTTCATTTCCGAACATTGAATCTTCAGGTGAGAGAAATGCTTGGGATCACATGATCCAGGCCCCCCACTTTACAGACAAGAAAACGGGTACAGAGAGCTCCAACCTGGAGTCTGCCTGGACAGAATCGGAGTAAAATGTTAAATAAAAGGTAAAAACTAAAAAATATGTTTTTATTTTTTTATATTTTATTTACTGATCTAAAATAATCTGCATGCTATTAAATAAGAAACCTCCACGTTTCAGGGAGGCATGCAAAAGAAAGGAAAGAGGGGCATTATAGGAGCGAGGCAAACTGAAGGAAAGAAGAGGGGAATTACAGGAGCGAGGTGGACTGACGGAAAGAAGCTGGGCATTATGGGGGCGAGGCCGGCTGACGGAAAGAAGCAGGGCATCATGGGAGGGGGAAAGAGAGGCATTATGGGAGGTAGACAGACCGACTTAGGGAAAGCAGCGGGGCATTATGGGAGCAAGGCGGCCTGACAGAAAGAAGCGGGGCATTATGGGTGTCAGACAGGCAGGCTGACGGAAAGAAATGGTGCATTATGGGAGGGGGAAAGAGAGGCATTGTGGGAGGTAAGCAGGCTGACGGAAAGAAGAGGGGCATTATGGGGGCGAGGCCGGCTGATGGAAAGAAGCGGGGCATTATGGGAGGGGGAAAGAGAGGCATTATGGGAGGTAGACAGGCCGACTTAGGGAAAGCAGCGGGGCATTATGGGAGCGAGGCGGCCTGACAGAAAGAAGCGGGGCATTATGGGTGTCAGACAGGCAGGCTGACGGAAAGAAATGGTGCATTATGGGAGGGGGAAAGAGAGGCATTGTGGGAGGTAAGCAGGCTGACGGAAAGAAGAGGGGCATTATGGGGGCGAGGCCGGCTGATGGAAAGAAGCGGGGCATTATGGGAGGGGGAAAGAGAGGCATTATGGGAGGTAGACAGGCCGACTTAGGGAAAGCAGCGGGGCATTATGGGAGCGAGGCGGCCTGACAGAAAGAAGGGGGGCATTATGGGTGTCAGACAGGCAGGCTGACGGAAAGAAATGGTGCATTATGGGAGGGAGAAAGAGCGGCATTGTGGGAGGTAAGCAGGCTGATGGAAAGAAGCGGGGCATTATGGGGGCAAGGCGTACTGACAGAAAGAAGCGAGGCATTATGGGAAAGGAAAAGAGACACATTATGGGAGGTAGACAGGCCGACTTAGGGAAAGCAGCGGGGCATTATGGGAGCGAGGCGGCCTGACGGAAAGAAGCGGGGCATTATGGGAGGTAGACAGGCAGGCTGATGGAAAAAGGCGGGGCATTATGGGAGCAAAGCGGACTGACGGAAAGAAGCGAGGCATTATGGGAGGTAGACAGGCAGACTGACAGGATATTATGGGAGGGGAAAAGAGAGGCATTATGGGAGGTAGGCAGGCTGACGGAAAGAAGCGGGGCATTATGGGAAAGGAAAAGAGACGCATTATGGGAGGTAGGCGGACTGACAGAAACAAGCGGGGCATTATGGGAAGTAGACAGGCAGGCTGATGGAAACAAGCGGGGCATTATGGGAGGTAGGCAGGCTGACGGAAAGAAACGGGGAATTATGGGAGGGGAAAAGAGAGGCATTATGGGAGGCAGGCTGACTGACGGAAAGATGCGGGGCATTATGGGAGGGGAAAAGAGAGGCATTATGGGAGGCAGACAGGCTGACTGACGGAAAGATGCAGAGCATTATGGGAGGTAGGCAGGCTGAAGGAAAGAAGCGGGGAATTATGGGAGCGAGGCAGGCTGAGGGAAAGAAGCGGGGCATTATGGGAGCAAGGCGGACTGACGGAACGTTGCGGGGCATTATGGGAGGTAGACAGGCAGGCTGACGGAAAGAAGCGAGCATTATGGGAGTGAGGCGGACTGACGGAAAAAAGCCGGGTATTATGGGAAGGGAAAAGAGAGGCATTATGGGAGGTAGACAGGCAGGCTGACGGAAAGAAGCGAGCATTATGGGAGGGGAAAAGAGGCATTATGAGAGGTAGACAGGCTGACTGACGGGGTACTATGGGACGGGAAAAGAGAGGCATTATGGGAGGTACACAGGCAGACTGACGGAACGAAGCAGGGCATTATGGGAGGGGGAAAGAGAGGCACTGTGGGAGGTAAGCAGGCTGACGGAAAGAAGTGGGGCATTATGGGGGGGAGGCGTACTGACGGAAAGAAGCGGGGCTTTATAGGTGTCAGGCAGGCTGACGGAAAGAAACGGGGCATTATGGAGGTAGGCAGGCTGACGGAAAGAAGCGGGGCACTGTGGGAGCAAGGCGGACTGACGGAAGGTTGCGGGGCATTATGGGAGGTAGACAGGCAGGCTGACGGAAAGAAGCGAACATTATGGGAGCAAGGCGGACTGACGGAAAGAAACGGGGCATTATGGAAGGGGGAAAGAGAGGCATTGTGGGAGGTAGACAGGCAGACTGACAGAAAGATGCGGGGCATTATGGGAGGTAGGCAGGCTGACGGAAGATGCGGAGTATTATGGGAGGCAGGCTGACGGAAAGATGCGGAGCATTATGGGAGGTAGACAGGCAGGCTGACGGAAAGAAGCGGGGCATTATGGGAGCGAGGTGGTGTGACGGAAAGCAGGGCATTATGGGAGAGAGTCGGACTGACGGAAAAAAGCGGGGCATTATGGGAGGAGAAAAGAGGCATTGTGGGAGGTAGACAGGCCGACTGACAGGGTATTATGGGAAGGGAAAAGAGAGGCATTATGGAAGGTAGACAGGCTGACGGAAAGAAGCAGGGCATTATGGGAGGGGGAAAGAGAGGCATTATGGGAGGTAGACAGGCAGACGGAAAGATACGGGGCATTATGGAAGGTAGGCAGGCTGATGGAAAGAAGCGGGGCATTATGGGTGTCAGGCAGGCTGATGGAAAGAAATGGTGCATTATGGGAGGGGGAAAGAGAGGCATTGTGGGAGGTAGGCAGGCTGACGGAAAGAAGCAGGGCATTATGGGAGCGAGGTGGTGTGATGGAAAGAAGCAGGGCATTATGGGAGAGAGGCGGACTGATGGAAAGAAGCGGGGCTTTTTGGGTGTCAGACAGGCAGACTGACGGAAAGAAACGGGGCATTATGGGAGGTAGGCAGGCTGACAGAAGGAAGCGAGCATTATGGGAGCGAGGCGGACTGACGGAAAGAAGCGGGGCATTATGGAAGGGGGAAAAAGAGGCATTGTGGGAGGTAGACAGGCAGACTGACAGGGTATTATGGGAGGGGAAAAGAGAGGTATTATGGGAGGTAGACAGGCAGACTGATGGAAAGATGTAGGGCATTATGGGAGGTAGACAGGCTGACGGAAAGAAGCGGGGCATTATGGGAGGTAGGCAGGCTGACGGAAAGAAGCGGGGCATTATGGGAGGGGGAAAGAGAGGCATTGTGGGAGGTAGGCAGGCTGACGGAAAGAAGCAGGGCATTATGGGAGCGAGGCCGACTGACAGAAAGAAGCGGGGCATTATGGGAGCGAGGCGGACTGACCCAAAGAAGCGGGGCATTATGGGAGCGAGGCGGACTGACCCAAAGAAGCGGGGCATTATGGGAGCGAGGCGGACTGACCCAAAGAAGCGGGGCATTATGGGAGCGAGGCGGACTGATGGAGACATGAGGGCCATATGGGAGAGGGAATGAGGGGCATTACGGGAGGTGGCAGGCATAGGAAAAGAGGGGCATTATGGGAGCGAGGCAGGCTGATAGAAAGAGGTGGATTTTGAGAGGACCGCAAGGGGGATTATGGGAGGCAAGGAAAAATGGGTGAAGGGAAGATCATCAGAATGAAAATAAAATTCTGAGAGAGAATTGGGAATTTTGAGAGAGATGACAAAACACCAGGAAGGGGGAGAAATTGGAGAATACTCCGATGAAAATACTAAGGGCAAGAACAGACCTTGGGGAGCGGATTCACATCATCTTGGCAAGAATAAGATGGTCAGCATGTAGAATGAGGGAGATGAAAATTAGGATACTGAAAATTGGCAGATTGTGAGGGAGACCTGGGGAAAGCATGGAGAGAATGTGAACAGACTGAAACAAAATTGTGACTAAATGGAGAATTAGAGGAGCTGATGGCAATGGTGAGAGAAAAGGAAAATGTGGAGAAGGGTAGGAGAGCCTGGACATCGGGGGAGAGAAAAGCATTTTGGGAGAGAATGAAGAATTCTCAGAGAGAAGAGAATGAGACTAAGAATTGTGGCAAAGAATGAATTGTGAGAGACAAGGCTGAACGACAAAAGCAGCGGGGGGGGGGGGGGGGGGGGGGGGAGGAGGGGAGAGAAAGAAATGGCAGGTTTAGAAAGGTGACTCCTCTTACCAGGACCACCTGTAAGTTTCCTTTGCAACCCCAAGATCTGCTTTTAACTCGGCTAAATGCTTGCGTCTGATAGCAGCTGTTTCCTATTACATTATCATGGAATGGCAAGCTTCTAGGCACTGCCTCTTATATTCCAAAGTCTGGGCTAGTATTCCAGACCATCTCCGTGCTCTGCTCCGTGCCTTGCTCTGCCTCAGTTCGGAAAGTTCCACATGATCAAAGATAAGAAAACTTCTGCACAGTGAAGGAAGCAATCAACAAAACTAAAAGGCAACCAACAGAATGGGAGAAGATTTTGCAAATGACTTATCAGATAAAGGGTCAGTAGCCACAGACCTATAAAGAACTTACCAAACTCAAAACCAAAAAACAAATAATCCAGTGAAAAAATGGGCAAAGACACGAACACTTTTCCTAACCCCAACCCCAACCCCTAATGAGACAGGACTCATTTTCAAAATAAACCCGAGTCTTGAGCTCAAACGGTTTTCCACTAGCATTCAGTATTTGATGAGGCCAAGTTCCATTCCCACGAATAATTTGCAATGAACCTGAAGGCACGGGACCCGGATCTGTGTAGCCCAACAAGGAGTGTCAAGGAGTAGGAAGGGTCAGTGGTTTATTTGAATGAGACACCTCAACTATCGCTGAGTCGGTGACTTCTGTGCTAAAGGAAGCTTTCTGGGTCCTTTTCGATCTAGAAGTTGCTCTCCTGTACCAACGACCCTGTGCCCTTTACCCTTCAAAAACCTCAGCCCGACTTACCACGACAAGCCCAGGAGGTCACATGCCCAAGTCAACAGAGAATCCTAGACTGTTGGAGAAATGCAAATTTGCTGGAATTTCTTACATCTGTGCTCCAACAACTAGGGATATCAAGAATCACAATCTTAAAATCACAATCCCTAACAGCCGTATACTACACAAACAGACATCATCGAAGACTCAGACTTAACTAGAATTGGGAAACACAGAGCACCTGAAACAGAGCACCTGAATACAACAAATACAACAAAGTAACCGTCCTCATAAGCATGGCAGGAAATGTCCAGCAGCCCGAGGCCATGAGACAAGAAGGCCCAAGGTCAACAATGAAGCTAGCCAACAGAAGCACGAAATCTGGGGGCGCCTGGGTGGCTCAGTCCGTTGGGCGTCTGACTCTTGACTTCGGCTCAGGTCATGATCTCCCAGTTCAAGTTCAAACCCCAGGTTGAGGGGCGCCTGGGGGGTTCAGACGGTTAAGCAACCGACTTCGGCTCAGGTCATGATCTCGCGGTTTGTGGGTTCGAGCCCCGCGTCAGGCTCTGTGCTGACAGCTCAGAGCCTGGAGCCTGCTTTGGATTCTGTCTCCCTCTCTCTCTCTGCCCCTTCCATGCTCATGCTCTGTCTCTCAGTCTGTCAATAATAAATAAACGTTTAAAAATATTAAAAAAAAAAAAAACCCACATTGAGCTCCATGCTGACAGTGCTGAGCCTGCCTGGGACGCTCTCTCCCTCTCTCTCAAAATAAAGACATTAAAAAAAAAAAAAAAAGGAGACCGCAGTGGTGGAGACAATTCCCCAACTATCCCAGCATACTCCACCTGCCGTTAAGGAGGGCTCAGGGTCACAGAAACACAGTGCCTCACAACAGCCCTTTCAACAGAAGATGGATGTCCCCCTGCCTTTCTTGCACATCCTTGGGTGAGAGTCCATCTCCCATTTCAGGATCTCTTCTCAGTTGTGGAAGCAGGAGGTTTGGAAACAGCGCATTTGTGGGAAACGGATGGGGGAGGGGGGAGGGGAGAGAAGGGGGGGAGAGGAGAGAGGCGGTTCCTGCAGTGTGGCAGGCCAGGGCGGCTTGACCCGCTTACCTGTTCGGTAACAGCACTGACCTCTCGGCGTTTGCACCCAAGTTTCCATAGACGCAGTGAAGGCTTCCTTCGACGCCCAGAACCTTTTTGGAAGAACTCTCCACTGTAGCCAGGAAAGGGGTTTCTGGAATTCGCGGTCCGGTGTTTATCCCTGGTAAATATTCAAACTTCCTATTTAAGTTTATTTGGGGGCATAACTCTGAAGTACAAAAGGGGGCACCTGGGGGGCTCAGTCGGTTGAGCGTCCGACTCTGGATTTCAGCTCAAGCCATGATCCAGGGATGGGGGGAAGGAGCCCTGTGTCGAGCTCTGCACGGAGTGTGGGGCCTGCTTGGGATGCTCTGTCCCCTCTGCTCTCCTCCCCCAATACACACGCGCACTCACTGTCTCTCTCTCGAGAAAAAAAAAAAAAGCACAAAAGGTTTTGCCATGAAAAATACTCCTTGTTCCTGCACGCCAACAAGGATCTTGAACTCTACCTGAGCCCTGCGCTCCTGGAAAACAGCCGAAGGAAGTCTCCCCAGGTTTTGTGTTCCAGGAAGCAGCTGATTACAAAGAACCGCCTTTCTCCAGAACACTTCATTAAAACTTGTGGAGAAATCCCTTGTTTACCCAAGAGCAAGCCAGACACAGACTCTCCGAATTCCCATTTTTTGCCTTAAGGATGATTAGCAGAGGGGCACCTGGGTGGCTCGGTCTGTTAAGCACCTGACTGGTGCTTTAAGCTCAGGTTATGATCTCCTGGTTCAAGAGATCGAGCCCCGCACCAGCCCGTGCAGAGCCTGCTGGGATTCTCTCTCTGCTCCTCTCCCTTGCTCTCAAAATAAATGTTAAAACACACACACACACACACACACACACACACATTAGCTGAATTGTTCTGCCCCCACCAATCAATCAAAACAACATGCTTGTTAATCAAAATTGGACTAAGCTCTGTACCTTCCCCTAGGTCCAGACTCTGGCCCGCCCTCCCCCAGAGCCCTCAGACAGGTGGGCCTCAGGGGAGACCCGTCTGGCAAGAATCCTTTCAAATCAAGTCCGGGGTTTTTGCTTGACCCCCACCTCCCACTTCCCCCTGAAGGCAAGCCCTGTTCCCAGCGTGTTACACGGCCTCCCCTAGATACTCTGTATTTGCAGAGATAGGTCTATAAGCGTTCCCATCATTTCTACCCTCCTATTTCCATGTACCGGCATAGTGGACGGAGTATTTCCTGCTAGCACACACGGCTGGCCTCACTGGAGTTTGAGCTATCCCAAGATGCTTCTATGGCATTCTATGGACGCCCTATCATGTATCTACCCAGCCCCTACGGATGGACATCTAGGCTCCTGCACACACGCTGATGTGAGGAATTTTCCAGACATGGGGCATCCTGCAGAGAGGCACACACGTCCCTCAGAGACTACCTAATTGGATGGGGTGCCTGAGTGGCTTGGTCACTCTCAAAATTAAACATTAAAAAAAATTAAAAAAACAATGCTGGTCAGAGCCAACAGGTGGGGTTTTTTTTGTTTGTTTGTTTTGGGTTTTGTCTGATACTGGATGGTTATGAGAAGCTGTACCAATTACACTCCCCCTGACCAATTTTTTTTTAAATCCAGAATCCTGGGTCCCAACCCAGATCTACAGAATCAATTTGGATTTCACCCAACCCCCAGGGTTGAGCCAAGCACATGTAAGGTTGAGACGCTGCCCTATGACAATGGGGCTCGCCCCCCAGCAACTCGTTAGAACCCCCTGGGTAGAGTTAAGGAATTCTGATGCCCAGGCCATACCAGACCAAAGAAATCAGAACGGAGGGATTTAAAAATTTTTTTTAAATACTGAGAGAGAGAGAGAGAGAGAGAGCACGCATGTGTACTCGAGCAAGCAGGGGGGGCGGGTAGAGAGAGGGAGAGAGAGAATCCCAAAGCAGGCTCCACATGGTCAGTGCAGAGCCCGATTCGGGGCTTGAACTCCCCAATGGTGACATCACAACCTGAGCTGAAATTAAGAGTCCGACCTGAGCTGAAATCAAGAGTCCGATGCTTTAGACTGAGTCCCCCCAGTGCGCTGGAATGGGGGTATTTTTTTTATATATAAAAGCTCTCCAGGTGATTACAATGTGCGAAGCCATTACCTTAGAAATCGATGGTTAAAAGGATCTGTTTTATTACCTGCCTCTTTGAAAGTGACAAAGTGGGATGCAAGAAAAAGTGGTCTCACCCCCACCCCCTGGGACTCTGAATTGTTTAATTCCTTCAAATGGGGGTAAATAGAGCAAACTTATTTGGGGCCATTTAATGTTGGGGACCAACAGGGAGTTCCTTTGCCCTATTCAACCGTTTTAACCTCGTCTGTGTCCATTTTATGCATCCCATTTTTTAGTTTTGAGAGAGCGAGCGAGAGCGCACAAGCTGGGGAAAGGGAGAGAGCGAGAGAAGGGAAGGAGAATGAATTCCAAGTGGGCTCTGCACGGTCAGCACAGGGCCCGACGCTGGGCTCAAACTCACGAACCGTGAGATGATGACCTGAGCCCAAGTCAGAAGCCCAACTGACTGAGCCACCCAGGCACCATCCATTTCTCAGTAGCCACCTCAAGACGGCCACGCTGCTGGGGGTCAGCGGGGTTTCCTGGGACTCTCCTCAGTCTTTGTTTCCCTCTGATCATATTTCTCTTATTCACGCTCTCATAGTAACCATTTACAAGTTTCTTCCTGGGGCGTCCTGGGTGGCTCAGTCGGTTAAGCAGCCGACTTCAGCTCGGGTCATGATCTCACGGTCTGTGAGTTCGAGCCCCGCGTCGGGCTCTGTGCTGCTGGCTCATCAAAGCCTGGAGCCTGCTTCAGATTCTGTATCTCCCTCTCTCTCTGCCCTTCCCCTGCTCACGCTCTGTCTCTATGTCTCTCAAAATAAATAAACGTTAAAAAAATTTTAAAAAAAGTTTCTTCCTTGGGTAGAGGGAAGAAAAAGTTGCCACCTTCTAGGCAAGACTTCCTAGGCGCCCCTCAACCTATTCCTATTCTCTTGTTAATTAACCTAATGCTTTTATTAGCATTTTTAAGGCCGGGGGGGGGTGTGGTAAAGCAGAGACAACGAAATAAGGCTCCCTGAGCTTTCCCCATTTTGTTACTACGGTTAAATGAGGTGCCCCCGTGAAAGGAGCCCCCTCCCCCTTAACCACGGGGGTCACCAGGACGTGAGTAACAAGCATATTCAGCGAGGGACTATCTCGATCATCATAAAGACGGTCCCACACGGCTTGCATAGAAACTTCTGAGCGCCGTTACCTGGAGCATCCCACGGAGGCATTCCCAGGGGCAGGTGGGCGGTCCCCCTTCTCAGGCTGAACAGATCCTACGGGGGCTTTTGTCCAGTCCACCAGGCTGCCTGTTCCTTCAGGAATAACCTCCTACGTGTCTGGATCACCTAAAGCCCCCTGCGACTGTTCATCGTGAGCTGTGGGGTCCCTTATCAACTCAAACATGCAGTTCCGCTCGGCAGCATTCAAAAACAAAGATGCAAATAAACATGAAAATTTAAAAAAAAAAGGGGGGGCGCCTGGGTGGTTCAGTCAGTTAAGCGTCGGACTTTGGCTCAGGTCCTGGTTTGTGAGTTCGAGCCCCGCATCGGGCTCGTGCTGACAGCTCAGAGCCTGGAGCCTGCTTCCGATTCTGTGTCTCCCTCTCTCTCTCTGCTCCTCCCCTGCTCATACTCTTGTCTCTCTCTCAAAAATAAACAAATATTTTTTAAAAAAAAAGCAAAGACGCTCCTAATTAGTCGCTCTCATAATCCATTTTAGGAAAGCCTGCTTAGGAAACTATCCACGAAACGAGGCCACCAACCCACGAACTGCTAACTTCACCCCACGCGCCCGAGTTTCCACAGCTTCTTGGTTTTGCCCTTCCCCCGTGATGGCTACCTTCTTGGTGACCAGAGGTGCTCGAGCGACTTTGCGCTGTCACCGCAGAGTTTTCCTCTCTCTAGGTGGCTTCGAGGCTAGTGGCCAAAGCTCAGACCCACTGAGGTCTAAGGTTGGTTTAGCATCAAAGCCCGAACCAGCGCCCTTGTAATTTCATCTTAGCTGTTACAGCTAACACTAACCCAGGGGTTGAAAAATTCGCCGTTTTCTTCTTAGCCTGCATTTCCTTCTGCACCCAGTGAACCCCGTCCCCGGCAGCTGGATCCGTCTCTGGATTCCATCGGGGGCTCTTACCTTTATGATCAGGAACGGCGCGAAGGAAGAGAACGGGGCAAGGGCGCGGGGCTCCCAAACCCTCCCCCGGCGCGGCCCCCCTGCTCTCTCGGCACCTCCGCGCGCTCACCACCCAGTCCTTCTGAGTTTTGATGGAGGCCTCATGACAGAGGCATGATTGAGCAAATCACTGGCCACCGGGGATCGCTTCCACCTCCCACCCCCCTCCCCTCACTGGAGCTCAGGGGGTGGGACCGAAAGTTCCAACCTTATCATCACCTGGTTGCCTCCAGAGGCAACCAGCCTCCGCGGTTCTCTCCGAACGCAGCTCGTTTACAGAAGAAAACACATTTAATGCTCTCCTCGTTCAGGCAATTCCGAGGCTTTGGGGAGCGCTGTGCCCGGAAGTGAGGCCAAAGGCCAAATACAGGTTTCTTCTCTCTCTCTTTTTTTTTTTTATAAATTCTTATTTTTTTCCAGGGAGGAAGGAAGGGAGAGAGAGAGAGAGAGAGAGACAGAGGCAAAGGGAGACAGAGCATCCCAAGCAGTCTCCGCGCTGTCAGCGCAGAGCCCGATGTGGGACTCGACCTCAGGAAACGGAGATCCTGACCTGAGCCGAGATCGAGAGTCGGACGCTTCACCGTCTGAGCCCCCCAGGTGCTCCCGAATAGATATTTCTCGTTATAAACCACAAGATCCCAACAGGCAGAATTTTTCACGAAACACGACTCTTCTGCAAAGTTGAGTTCTTTGCATGTAGATGCCGGGCCTCGTTGCCCTGAGCTGCGGAAGCAGAGGCTTTGGGATGAAGTCAGGAGGGTCTGACACACCGCAAGGCTGACTATAGATCATTGAAAGAGTGAATGGCTCACGCGTTTATTTAATACGTCTAAGCTGGGCTGCAAATTGGAATCACCGGGTGGTTTGTTTTTTAACAATACTGATGCTGGAGGCTCCCACAGGGCCAATTAAATCAGAGTGGGGGGGTGGGATCGGGCCACCGGGGGCGATCTATTGTTTCAGAGAGTTGAGCCCCACTTTCTACAAGCCTTCTAACGCTCCAGCTCAGACTCACCAGGGAGTTCTTTGGGAGGACCTCATCTGTCTTGAATTTTTATTTTGCCGCCCTCGTGGATTTGTTCACCTCTCTCTCTCCCATCTGTGCTGCCCGATATGGTGGCTACTAGCCACACGTGGCAATTCAAATGCGAATGAAAACATTCAGTTTATCAGCGGCGCTAGCTACGTTTCAAGCGCTCAAAGGCAAATGGTTACTTAAAATGAAAATACAATTCCTCGGGCTCACATTTCTCGTGTTTGATTGGCACACATAGTTAGTGATGACCATATTCAAGAAAACAGACCAAATGGGGGCTAATGGGGTGGAGGAGAGTGTGTAGTATGCAGTGACCCTAAGCTCTGAGAAGGTACACATATACCGGACAGTAAGGACACTCTCAAAGGCAATTAGGATCAGGTCAGAAGACTCAGGAACCAACTCCATGAGGCTCCCAGTAGCCCACTATGGTATAATTTGAGCTTTAGTAATGACGATGATAATAATTGCGATCCGTCCCATGTTTAAAATTTTTTTGGTTTATTTACTTTTGAGAGAGAGAGACAGATCACAAGCGGGGGGAGGGGCAGAGAGAGAGGGAGACCCAGAATCTGAAGCAGGCTCCAGGCTCTGAGCTGTCAGCACAGAGCCTGATGCGGGGCTCGAACTCATGAACCGTGAGATCATGACCTGAGCCCAAGTCAGACGCTTAGCCGATGGAGCCACCCAGGCGCCCCCATCCAATGTTTAAATACATGAATTTATAACAGTATTTAGAATGCCGATGACGACGGTCACCTCTACGAGAGGACAGGAATTAATTTGTTGTCTTGAAAACTAACAAATAAAGGGAGTGAATCAGGGGTGCCTGAGTGGCTCAGTTGGTTAAGCGGCCTGACTTTGGCTCAGGTCATGATCTCGAGGTCTGTGAGTTCGAGCCCCACGTCGGGCTCTGTGCTGACAGCTCAGAGCCTGGAGCCTGCTTTGGATTCTGTGTCTCCCTCTCTCTCTCTGCCCTCCTCCTGCTCACGCTCTGTCTCTATGTCTCAAAAATAAATAAACATTAAAAAAAAAAAAAAGGGAGTGAATCAAAGATTTATCCCACCTTTTTCTACGCCCCATTAACAGTGGGTAACAAATACTCAGTGAGTGGAAGTCCCTCTCTATTAAAGTATTCCAACTAATAAACGTAAAAGAAAGGGTAAAATTAGAAAAGAACCATTGTGCAACCCCCGATAAATACGTACGGTACTAAACCTCGGTGGCTGGTAACATCGTCAGAAGAAAGACAACCAGACATCAGGAGCTTTCTGACAGGAAACCATCACCACCCGTGGTCTTGCCAGAGAGATCTGACCTAAGTCTGACAAGCCTCAGGCCCCCACTGCTGAATGGCGGGAAATACGGAGGACAAAGAAACACACTGAACTGTGTCAAGAGCATTGTGTCAGTGACCTACCGCTGCGTAACAAAGCACCCCAAAACCTAGTGGCTTAAGACAACAATTTGCACTTATTACCCTCATAGATTCAGCGGGTTAGGAATTCAAGAATGGTTTGCCAGGGTGATTCTGGCTCAGGCTCACACTGGAAGTCACAGACAAGCTTGTCGTTGGGGCTGAAGTTATCTGAAGGCTTGACTGGGGCTAGAGCAGCGGTTTCCAAGGTGGCCCGACCATGGGGCTGTCACGTTAATGCCGGCTGTTGGCCTGAGGCCTCACTTCCTCCTCACATGGGCCTCTCCGCCCGCTTCGATCTCCTCCTGAGGTAGTCGCTGGCTTTTCGTGCTGAGTGATCCCAGACAGAAAACCAGAAGAGGCACATCTTTTATGATAAAGGGGCCAGGAAGGGGCACGTCGATGGGGCACTGGGGTAGCTAGCAAAATTCTTCCTTGACCCGGTGACAGTTACAAGGGTGCTGACCTTTGAATATTTCACGTAGGCATGTATTTGCTTTATGGGACTTCCCGTACTACGCTGCCTTTCACAATGAAAATACTGCTAAAAAGCTAGAAATCTTAGGGGCGCCTGGGTGGCTCAGTCCGTTAAGCGTCCGACTTCGGCTCAGGTCATGATCTCGCAGTTGGGGTGTTCGACCTCCGCGTCACGCTCTGTGCTAACGGCTCAGAGCCAGGAGCCTGCTTCGGATTCTGTGTCTGCCTCTCTCTCTGCCCCTCCCCTGCTCATGCTCTGTCTCTCTTTCAAAACTAAATAAACATTAAAAAAAAATGAGAAATCTTAGCCCTGAGGTACAATGTCAAGTCTTCCTAGGGATATTTGTTCGCCTTTGTGCAGAAGTCACAGGGCCCTTGAACACTATAAATCAGGAGGGCACAACGTAGGTCTTTTTAACGATCTTTTTCCGAAGTACGAAATGAAAGGGCATGCAGGCATGCCAATATGTTTACGACATTTCTACCGTTTTTCTCCCCCCATCCCTCTTCAAGGCGGTAAAAATAAGGAATTTCAAGTGACTTCTCGTGAACTGTACAGGCACAAATACTCTCTTTTTTCAAACCTAAGCTTGTTGTCTCCGGAATCGGAATAGGAAATTGAATGTGACCGAGGGTCCTTCCACCCATCTTTCACGAAAGGAATTTTTACTGCAAGTGGCACCAGGCCTTTTGAATGAAATGATGACGTCCACAGCTTCCCACCTCTTCTGGCAATAAGCTTTCGTGATCCCAAATTATTAATAGAGAGAACCTCGCAGCAAAGCCCTAGAGGAAGAGAAAAGAAAACACACCACCGTAATCCCAAGCAATTTCTCAGCTCTGCAGCTAGAACAGAACACCGGCTTGCAGACCATCTTTTTCCTTACGTGAAACTATTTTGCACTAGAAATCCGGGGTCTTTTTATTGGTAGATGTCTTTGAAGTTTCTTTCTTTTTTTTTTTTTGACTTTAAAAATGTTTATTTATTGGGGCACCTGGGGGGCTCGGTCGGTTGAGGGTCCGACTTCAGCTCAGGTCACGATCTTTCGGTTCAGGAGTTTGAGCCCCCGCGTCAGACTTCCTGCTGTCAGGACAGAGCCTGCGTTGGACCCTCTCTCTCCCTCTCTCTCTGGCCTTCCCCTGCCTGTGCACGCTCTGTCTCTCTCGAAATAAGTAAACTTAGATAAAGAAAAAAATTTTTTAATGTTTATCTATTTATTTTTGAAAGAGAGAGGAAAGAATCCCAAGCAGGCTCTGCACTCCCAGGATGGAGCCCAACATGGGGCTTGAACCCACGAACCATGAGATCGTGACCTGAGCAGAGATCAAGAGTTGATCTTGATCAACTCAAGTGCCCCAAATTTTCTTCCTTTAAAAAAAATTTTTTTATGTATTTATTTTGAGGGGGGAGGGGCAGAGAGAGAGGGAGATGCAGAATCCAAAGCGGGCTCTGAGCTGTCAGCACAGAGCCCCACGCGGGGCTCAAACCCAGGAACCATGAGATGGTGACCTGAGCCGAAGTCGGACGCTTGACAGACTGAGCCCCCCAGGCGCCCCCCTAATCAAATCTTGAGGGAGGATGGCAACAGAAAGGAGTTAGACGTAGTTGGAAAAATCTCCCCAGGTGACTTAAATAGGCCTTTTCGTTTTCCCAGTTACAGCATGAATCACAGTCCCACGATCTAGTCTTGGAGTAAACAAGGCCTCAGAAAGCGTCTTAACCGGACTAAAATATTTTGATCCCAAGCCCTCGTCCGAGAGTCGCTGTTTGAAACTCTGAGTTACCCATTTCCGTTGGCCTTCCCAGAAGAACCAATGGGTCAAACGTGTCTCTTTGTCACAAGGTCACTGAGGAGGGCCTTGCTCACTCTCATCCTGTTCTTTGCTCAGACTGAGGGCGAATGGAACCTCTCTCTAAGAATTAGGGGCGCCTGGGGGGCTCAGTTGGTTGAGCGGCTCAGAGCTTTCCTTTTAACTTCGGCTCAGGTCATGATTTCACAGTCTGTGAGTTCGAGCCCCACGTCGGGCTCTGTGCTGATGGCATCAGAGCCTGGAGCCTGCTTCGGATTCTGTGTCTCCCTCTCTGTCTGCCCTTCCCCTCCTCATACTCTGTCTCTATGTCTCTCAAAAATAAATAAACGTTAAAAAAATTAAAAAAAAAGATTTAGTTTATGCTTTATGGACAACGGATCACGTTAACTACCTGTTTCTCTCTTTGTCTTGGCTGCTTGAAAGCTCAGAACCAAATCTGTGGCCACAGCATGGATGTTGAGCAGTTTCCCTAATTTCTTCGCTTGTTTTTAAATTTCACCTTCTCCCTCTGTTTCAGCATGTTCCAATTGATACATTTCAAATACACTCATAATCAGTACATTTGACACACGTATGAGTATACACGTGGATGGGTGAAATACTTGTTAATGATAAATTTGTAGCGGCTGAGGAGTTTAAAAAGTATGTAACAGGGGCGCCTGGGGGGCTCAGTCGGTTGGGTGGTTGGGTGTCCGACATAAAAAAAGTATGTAACAATTTATATTTGTGTGAAATCCGATCTTGGAAGATAGCTTGGTATAAGCAAACAAACAAAAAACGACAGTGCTCTGTAGACGTCCTGATGAAATCGTTGGTAATTTAAAAAGAATGTAGCTGAGTGCTGGCGGGGCAAGTGGGGTCCAGCGAGTGTTTACTGTAGTCCGTGGCCTTTCTAGATGGTTTCTGTCTAGGGCTTTCCCAGAGGGGGTCACTTGGGGGAAACGGAAGCGCCTTGGTTTTTGTTTTAGGAAGAGTGAAAGGGCGCGAGCACACACTGTATAAACTGTATTGTCAGAGAAAAGACATCGAAAAGGGGCCATCTCTCTCTATCAGGTCCTCTCCTCCTTCTTCTTACCCCTGACCATTTCCTGCCTCTGGTGGAAAGTCCTGAGCGTGCATTTGCTTTAAAAATAAGAGAACGGCATTGTGGGAAGATCTGTTTTGAATCTGGACTTATTTTCTCCTCTGCTCTGGTGAGAGCCTTTACAATAAACTACAAAATGAGGCCCCGATTTCCTCGGCCTATAAAATATCCAGAGCTGCCTCCAAAATGCTGGAAACCGCACCATCTGACACCAGTCCCGGAGGACGGGCCTAGGCCTCACATATGGGGAGGAAGCCGTTAAAATCCCATTTCAGAAGTATTCCGTTTCCCTTCGCTCTGGAAATCCTGCCTTCATTTGCGGGCCGTGTGTCCTGGTGGAAACCGCACGTGCGAGGCCGCTTGGTGGCCGCCGAGACCCTGTGAACGGGCGCCAAGGGTGGGGGGCGGGGGGGGGGGGTCGGCTGGAAATCACGGAACTTGCCAGCTATGAACTTGCTCAGTTGTTCCTTGCTCCCCTGGACCCCATTCAGAGATCTGGCCTTAATAGGCAAGGTGCCCTCAGAAGTTTTGGAAAACGACCCGGAAAGAAGGCTCCGGGGTAGATAGTCCGGGAAGAGAGGGGAACGCCACTTTGCAGCACCTTTAGCCGCACGCTGAGCGAGAGAGCTCTCCGCAGTGATGCGAATGTGCTGGATCTGCGCTATCCGACACGGTCGCCACCAGCCACACGTGGCCACCGGGCACTGGAAGTGCGGCTAGGGCAACACGGGCCCCGGGTATTTTGTGTGATTTCACTTTAATTACTTTACATTTAAATCACCACATGTGGGCGGCGGCTACTGTACCGGACAGCGCAGCCTTTGACAATTTCACGAGGCTAATGAAGTACGATTGGACTTGCGGACATCTAAGATGCTAGGGCTGCTCGCTACGCATTTCTTAGCGACTTTCTACGTTTCTCCGCCGTGATCCCGGAGGATTCGTATCATTCAAAATAAGCACGACTGCGCTCCAGTTCGTCCGTCTCCGCCTTTCTTTCAGCGCGTTCCTCCTTTGCAGATAAACGTGTTTTCTTCTTCCTAACCTGCTTCTTGCGCAGACGGCCAGGCGACGGGGCTGCCTGCCGGCGCTCTACCCCATGGCTTAACGCGAGAGGATGAGAGCTAGTCCTCTGGGGGGGATTTGCTGAGACAGATCTCTCCAGCAGAGGGCTGGGGCCTTCTGCCTTGACAGGACTCCGCTCCCTTCTTTAAACAAAATGCCAGGTGAATTTAAATTACTTACAGATGCAGGTCAGCGACGAGGCAAGGGCCCCGAACAAACCGCGACGACGGCTTCACAACAGCTACTTCTGGTTTAACTTGAGCCGGGGCTACGGATGGCTGAAGATCAATACAGGACCCTCAACTTGGGTCTGCTTACCCGTCACGCCTTCGGTCCCCACACGCGGGGACTCCGGTGGGCTGAAGCCCGGTTAGGCACTTGGCCCCAAACACGAGCCGCAGTCAAGCATCGTGACCACATTACACAGACCTCACCCGGATCACTGCGCGGCCCAAATCCCCTAATCTGTCGGTAGCCACTAACAACCGGGCCCAAAGCACATGCAAAACAATCGTGCATCTATCAATAAGATGATTAATTTAAACATTTTTTAATGTTTATTTATTTATTTATTTATTTTCAGAGAGAGAGACACACACAGCATGAGTGGAGCAAGGGTGGGGGGTGGGGTGGGGGGAGACACCAAATCCGAAGCAGGCTCCGGGCTCCGAGCTGTCAGTACAGAGCCCGACGTGGGGCTTGAACTCACAAACTGCGAGATCACGACCTGAGCCGAGGTAGGACACTTAACTGACTGAGCCACCCAGGCGCCCCGATTCAATGATAAATTTAAAAAAACATAGATTCGTGATTACTATCTGCTAGGCCTTAGACTGGTGGCTGGAAACACAGAAAAGAAGGAAAACAAATTTCTGCCTTCACGCTGTTCACTGTCCAGGGGAAGGAATGGCAGGAAAGAAATACCCAGATGTTGTAATAGATTGTAGGAAGGGCTCTCAGAAAACAGTCCAGATTCAGCCTGGGACTTCACCAAGGGGGCTTCCTGGAGGAGGCGGCATGGGAACTGGACCGGAAAGCACAGTAGGAATTTGCCAAGCGAGGGACAACAGTGTGGATGAAGGCATTCCTGACCCTCTCTACGTCCCCAGTACTCCTCGAAATTGCCACTCTGAGCCTCGATCCTCTGCTGGTCCTTCGTGGTGGCTTCTGTCCCTCTGGCCTCAAACCCCACCCCCCTTCGCTATGCAGAAACAGAACAGCACGGTGTTAGAGCGTATGACCTATGTAGCTCCCTGCCGTGGCTTCGAATCCCAAGCAGGTGCCTGACCTTGAGCAAGCTGTGTCACCTCTCTGTGCCTCACGGTGGCTCCCGAATTCATGTGCAGACACACGTGCACGCTGGCGTGTAAGTCGTCCCTCCTGTCGGTAGTGCCCGCTGGCCGTCTCTACCACCCGGAAGCTAGCCTGCGCCAACGTGAAACTCAGCGAACCAATCCTGAGATGGTAAAATAATTCACTGTCTTCCTGACTGTGACTCAGACTGGCTGGCTGTGGGCCCTTCCCACAGGATAACATCGGAGCGACTCCTGCCTTTTCTGCTTAGACTGAAGGAGGCTCTAGGTATGTGCTTCTGTAGCCTCCCTTCCCAGCCCCTCAAGGGCTTCAGGAAAGCCAGGCTGATGCTCATTTTGCCAGCATTTTTTACCTAAGTTGCGAGAAGCTCCGAAAAGCTGGATCTAGACACAATAAGAATGACCCGATCTGCCACTTTGTTGGTATAGAAAATGTATAGCTATATAAGGCGGATTTCCATTTTATTTTAATTTTTTAATGTTTATTTTTGAAGGAGAGAAAGACAGACTGTGAGCGGGGGAGGGGCAGAGAGGGAGGGAGACACAGAATCCGAAGCAGGCTCCGGGCTCTGAGCTGTCAGCACAGAGCCCGACACGGGGCTCAAACTCACAAACTGTGAGATCATGACCTGAGCCGAAGTCCGAGCTGTCAGCACAGAGCCCAACGCGGGGCTCAAACTCACAAACTGTGAGATCATGACCTGAGCTGAAGTCGGATGCTTAACTGACTGAGCCACCCGGGAGCCCCAAGACAGATTTCGATTCTCAAAGGAAAGCTCTTTAAAAAATAAAATAAACGGGGGGCACCCGGGTGGCTCAGTCGGTAGAGCGTCTGAGTCTGGAATTCGGCTTAGGTCGTGATCCCGGGCTCACGGGATCGAGCCCCGCGTTGGGCTCTGTGCTGCGCGTGGAGCCTGCTTAAGATTCTCTCTCTCCCTCTGCCCCTCTCCCCCACTCAAGCGCGCTCTAGAATAAACACATAAATAAAAATAAGCTGGACATACTGAAAATAAGTCAGCCTACCCCAAGACCCTGGGCACCCTAGCTTGCCGCTGAACCAAGTCGAGGAGAGAAAAGTGCAGCGTGGGGGTGGGGGTGGAGCAGGGGGGAGGGCATGGCTACAACTACAGAAAAGTGAGACAGTGACAGGGCTGGGGGTTCCCGAGTACACAGGGTGCACACGTGCCCACACGTGTGTGTGTGTGTGTGTGTGTGTGTGTGTGTAAGGGAAAGCACTACTGTTTACCCCGAAGACAGAATTCGGTCCCCTTAGCACAAGGAAATCCCAGAAGAGGGGTGCCTAGCCGATGAGGACCGCGCGGGCCTTCTTACCGCAGCCTCCTCTGGGGTGTGGGCACTTCTGTGCCAGGAGAGAGGCGTCGTTGGCTCGGACCCGTCACTCGCTGGCCCTCTTACGTGACGGCACCAAGTCTGCAATAAAATCCTCGAACTGGAGGTCGCGGTGATGTCTCCACGGTTTTGGAGCTGTTACGAAATGTGATTCCAAGAAATATAAATCGAAAGGTTAGGGAAATAACCCGAACTCTGCTGCTTAGCTGTGCGGCCTGTGGCTTAATCCTGTTAAGAACTCTATCGATTAGATACCGGGGCTCCTGGGGGGCTCAGTCGGTTAAGCGTCCGACTCTTGATTTCAGCTCGGGTCACGATCTCATTGTTCGTGAGTTGGAGCCCCGCGTCGGTCTCCGTGCTGAGGGTGCGCAGCCTGCTTGGGATCCTCTGTCTCCTCTGTCTGTCTCCCCCAGACTGTCTCTGTCTGCACTGTCTCTGTCTCCCTCCCTGAGTTGCACTGTCTCTGCCTCTCTCAAAATAAATAATAAATAAACTGGGAAAAATAAAAAAAAAAACCCTTCCCAATTAAAAAAAAAGAACTTATCGATTCGACATAAAATTTCTTGCAGCAAAATATTCCATTGCCGTGGGTGAACCTTAAAATCATTGTGCTCGCTCCAAGAAGGCAGATACAAAGACCACATGTTACACGATGCCATTTACGTGACATGTCCAGGAAAGGCAAATCTACCGATCTGCCGGGGTTGTCGGGGGTTGGGGTGGGTGTGGTGGGTGACTGCATACGGACAGTAGGGATGCTTCGGGAATGATGGAAATGTTCCTAAACTGCTTTGTGGGGGTGGTGGCACGACTTGGTAAATTTACGAGAAATCGTCGCGGCGTCCATTTCGAGTGGGATGATTCTGTGGCATGAAATTCTATGTCGATACAGCTGTTCGAAGTTCACGCTGCACGCTGCACCAGCCACAGCATCGTGGTGACCTGTCTCTGATACCACTTAAGGTTTGCGAATTTCCAGTGCCCCGGTTCTATCATAATTGTTGTTATCAGCTTAGTGGACCAATAAGGGGAAGACAGGAAAATCAAATTCATTCTGGCAGCTGCAGGCTGATCTGGGCGCTCCTGGAGTCTTCAATTGGGAGTTGAACAGGTAATTGTCCACTTACTCTAGCCCTTCTCCACGTGGGGCTGGTTAGTTATTATTTTTTAAATGTTTATTTATTTTTCAGAGAGAGAGAGAGCAAGCGGGGAAAGGGCAGAGAAAGAGCGGGGGACAGAGGATCTGAAGCGGGCTCCGTGCTGACACCAAGAGCCCGATGTGGGGCTCGAACTCACAAACCATGAGATCATGACTTGAGCTGAAGTCAGATGCCTAAGTCAGATGCTGAAGACAGTCCCAGGTGTCTCGGGGCTGGAGAGTTTTTTAAAGACTTAATTTTTTTCAGGGAGATGTTAGGTTCACAGGAGAACTGAGAGGAGGGTGCTGAGGTTTCCCATATGCCCCCCATCCTGCCACACCCGCGCGGCCTCCCTCGCCGTCAACATGCAGTGACACAGCGCCAACCGAAGTCCACAGTGTACATGAGAGTTCATGTTGAGTGTTGTGAGTTCTATGGGTTTGGACTAATGTGTAATGGCATGTATCCGTCACTATTGGGGCTGGATTTTTGAGTTTAAAACTACAGGGAGGGGCACCTGGGCGGCCCAGTTGGTAAAGCGTCCGACTCTTGATTTCAGCTCAGGTTATGATCTCATGGTTTGTGAGTTCGAGCCCCGCGTCGGGCTCTGCACCAATGGCACAGAGCCTACTTGAGATTCTCTCTCCTCTCTCTCTCTCTCTCTCTCTCTCTCTCTCTTTCTCTCTGCCCTAAGCGTGCTGGCTCTCTCTCTCTCTCTCTCTCTCTCTCTCAAAATAAATAAACTTAAAAAAAAAAACAGAATAAAAACTACAGGGAAACGTTGGGCATTTCCTGGAAAGATAACACAGTATCTACAGAGAGTCATAACGTGTCTTATGTGCCCGGTTGTCTTCATCCTCCAAGTCCTCTTGGAGGTTTGCCAGTAGATACGGCCAACCTGTTATGAATTTAGAAAGACTCGGGGGGGAAATTCTGACGGCCACGTCCTGCTACGTTGTTCCATTGTTGCTAAAAACTGTTGCTTGGAGACCAAATCCGAGCTGTAGAAGCAATTTTGTTCTTCTTTACCTTGAAGTGATCTGTCGAGGGGCTCGGCTGCCAAGCCGATTTCCCATCCTTGTGCCTAATTGGACAGCCCATAGAAATAAAGAGATGGCTTACAAAGTTAGCGTGGCTTGCTGAGAGTACAGAATATACGCGTGAACCCATTTCATACAAATTCAAGTGTCAGATAAGATAAGCAGTTTTAAGTCTTCTGTGGCAACTCTTGGCATGTCCTTAAATTAATCCAGGAGATGCTTACCGGGTCCTTAAAGCTTATCTGTTCTTAGTGATCTGAAATGTTTGGCAATAGCGGGAAGTAGTTTTCTTTTACTTCTGTTGTTCCTGTTTCAAAACATTCTTGATTTTCATCTCGGCGAGATGGCATTCTGGAGCACTTGCTGAACCAAGGGTTTTGTCCGCGCTCCTGATAACCAAGGGCCTCCTCCTTCTGTGTCTCTGAGACCAAGCCAATTGTCCAGGCCGGCTCTGTGTCAGAGCGGGGCAACGCCAAGATTCGGAAGCCCCTAACAGCACAGCTGGGCGGCGAGCAAACCTGCCCCACCTTTGTCCAGGAGGCAGACACTGTCATTATTATCCTGGTTAGGAAGGAGACCTGCCCTTTGCCTCAGAGGGAGACACGACCTCTGGATTCCAAGGCCGGGTGACCTCTGGATTCCAAGGCCGGGTGACCTCTGGATTCCAAGGCCGGGTGACCTCTGGATTCCAAGGCCGGGTGACCTCTGGATTCCAAGGCCGGGTGACCTCTGGATTCCAAGGCCGCGTGACTTCTGGATTCCAAGGCCGCATGCGGTACAAACATCCCTGGAAAGACGATCCAGAACAAAGACTGTCAACGTCTTTGTTCAAAAGCGGGGCAAAAATGCAGGAGAATCGAATACCACCGTCTCCACTCAGATGTCTGCTTAGACGTCCCCTCTCTAAAAGAGCCCCCCATGTCGCCTGCTCCCCCGCCTCTGCTTCCCGTGCTTGGCACCCATCGCATTCTGATATATTACCTAGCTGTCTGTTGTAAACTTCTTTCACTAGAATGCAAACCCCAGGACGGCAGGCTGTCACCCATCTGTCATCGCCGTATCACTAGGGTTTCAAATAGTGCTTGGCCCCTAAGTGCTCAATAAATACTTACTAATTAGTGAATGAATGAATGAAAGAATGGACAGGCTGTCACTGAGTATCTCCTTGATCCTAGGCATACTGAATGTATATATCAGTATATCTGCCCTTATTACTGTGTATATCTGCCCTTATTAACTTCTCCTAAAAGAAGTACTCCAGACACCCTGCTCAATAATGGGGTGCCCCTCAAAGCACCCAGGATTCCTTAATCGCCCTACATTCTGAAAGATCCTGCCAAATTTAAAAAAATTTTTTTAATGTTTATTTATTTTTGAGAGACATAGAGCGTGAGCAGGGGAAGGGCAGAGAGAGAGGGAGATACAGAATCGGAAGCAGGCTCCAGGCTGTCAGCACAGAGCCCAACAGGGGGCTCGAATTCACAGACCGTGAGATCATGACCTGAGCTGAAGTCAGCCGCTTAACTGACTGAGCCACCCAGGCACCCCCAGATCCTGCCAAATTTGGGATCCAAGGTCATGGTTCCAAGCAGGAGCCTCATCTCAGCCTTTCGGTAGCAACAGCACAGAAAGGAAAGGGGCCAACTCTAGGACTTGTCTCTTTGGAGGAAGTTCAAGGCCCCAGTAACCACATGGCCAGTGCTCCTAAGCTAGGAGAAGTCTGAGGCTGGGCACAAAAGGCCTCGAGAACTAACCCATGATGGTACGGAAAACAGACCACAGGCTCAAGAATTTCAAACAAGACAGGGGCGTTTTTTCCAAGGGAAGAGGAGAGGGCTCACCGGTCAGGGGCTGGGAGACTCCGTGCCCCGGTTCCCTCACACACGGAAAGTAGGAGCTGTCTTTTAGAGCTGGACATACCCAAAGCACTCATCACAGCCCCAACCCCTTGTGTAAGACAGACTTTGGATTCAGAAACAAGCTTCAAAAGACTAAGCTGATACTTCTCACCCAGAGCAAGGGGAATCAGAGACCTCCAGCTCAGAAGAGCAAAGGGACGCATGCGAAGGGACGCGTGCCAACCGCTGAGCCATCGTCTCTCAGCCCCGAACGCACACTTCTCCGTTTCTGCCTTGCCAGTTGTTCCCCGTTAGGCTCTGCCGGGAGGGGACCCTAGAGGGACACTGGAGGAGGGAGAGGGCTCTGCCCCTTGTTTATTGCAGTTCCCGTTGGTGTCTCCCCAGGAATGGTCCCCATCCTTGGCCCTAGCAGTTTCTTCCTGTTCCTGATTCGTTCCTACATCACAAGACCAGCCTGATCACAGCCGCTCGGCCATCTCGGAACCATGAGATCAGATCAGAACCCCACCAAGAGATCTGGGCTGCAGCCCCGGGGGGACCCGCCTAAATCTTCCAGGCTGGCACAGCCCCAATCTCTTCCTGCTGAGCCCTGCTTGGGGTAGTGGCTGCTTCCCGTAGGTCCCATCTTGGAGGTGCCTCCACGTTCCCTTTGTCTTTTTTCAGTCTTCAGTAACCAATTTCTTGTATTAAACGCACTGTTGAAATAACTGTTCTTTAAAATTTTTTCTTAATATTTATTTTTGAGAGAGACAGAGCACGAACAGAAGAGGGGCAGAGAGAGAGGGAGACGCAGAATCGGAAACAGGCTCTAGGCTCCGAGCTGTTAGCACAGAGCCCGACACGGGGCTCGAACTCACGAACTGTGAGATCATGACCTGAGCCGAAGTTGGACGGTTAACCGACTGAGCCCCCCCACGGTACCCCTAAAATAACTGTTCTGAGTTCTGTTTTACTGTCAGGACTATGATGAGAGCAGGGGGTATGGCAATGAAGCCTGGAAAAAAGACCACAGGATTTGTTCATATGACGAAAACATTAATGACCTCTTTGGTAGTCGATCTCTTGGTAGCTGACTTTTAGAATAAGTGTCACGAAGCTCTGCTGATTCCAAAGGAACTGATGCTGTCCACGGTGGCCGCGTTCCTCTGTTACCCTGAGCTGTGTTTTCCCTACGTATTTCATTGAATCTGTGAAGCGACAGTCAAGTACTTTTTGCATCGTGGGTCGCGAGCACGGAATCGTATGTTCTAGTTACAACAGTTCCAATGCATAAGTCTCACCTCATAATAGACCATACACTTGTCATCGTATCACAAGGAAATGCAATCTGTGCCAGATGTCACCATGCTCTACTTTAAGTGTTTCTGAATGACAGGCGTTTCCACGTTACATGGGCAACTGGTGAGAAGGGAAATTAGTCACAGAAGTGTAAGGGTCTGTAAGGTCTGCTTCTGACCCTCTGTGCTCCGCAAAGCCTTCCTTGGCAACGTCTTCCGGGGGTCCTCTGGGCAGGATTACCTAAGCACAGCTGGCCTCCTTGGGGGGTTGGGGATATGCTGCTTAAGTCAGGATCTCACACCTGAAAACGGACGGCCTACATTCTTCTTCTTATAAAAATAACTCAAGGACAATGAGATGAAATTGTGCCTCCTGAGGAAAGAACACGGCACCGCCTACGGACTTGCCAAAGACATTGAACTTGAGTCTGTTCAGACCTCTGGCTCGAGATGAGAGTGGAAGGAAATAAGGAAGACAGAGGTCAGGTGGAACTGCCCCAAAATAGAAAAATAGCAAAATCCAGACAGTGGGAGATTTTACAGGTCAAATGGCCTCAATTTTTCAAGAGAGAAATTATACGAAAAGAAAGGGACAGCGAGGAAACCTACAAATTCAAAAAAATTCAAAAGATCTCTCAAGCTGTGGTGGCGCCCGGCTGGCTCAGGTGGGAGAGCGTGCTACTCTTGAACCGGGGGTCACGAGTTCAAGCCCCATGTTGGGCATGGAGCCTCCTTAAAAAAAGAAATGAAAAAAAAAAAAGATTCGAAAGATATACCATGATTTAAAAAATGAGCAAGGCCGACCTACGATGTCTAGCGAGAGACACTGTGTGGTAGAATGATAAAGAAATACCAGTGGCTCCTGGGTGGCTCAGCCGCTTCAGCACTGACTTCGGCTCCTGTTCCAAGCACTCAGAAACCTCGTCGAGTCGAGGTTCACGTTTGCTGTGACCGAGAGAGAGTATACAACGCTGTACGCGGACTCATTTGGATTTCCTGGTTCATTTGGGAAATGGAGAAATACCATTGAGTGTAAATTGGAAAGCACGACGAACACATCGGGATGTAAGTTCCAGAACTATCTGGCTTCTCTGCCGGTTTCATCCAGAGGGAGGAAGCCATATTGCTTTGGAGCAATCGGCAAGTCACTGAGACCACTTGGCGATGACCGAATTGCGGAATCTGAATTAGCCTGAGACCCAACGCAGAAATCTCCTGAAATGGTCTCATTCGCTTCAGGCTGGAAGAGATGTCTGCGTGTCTCGCAGCCGCGCTCCCTTGTATTTGTGAAGTTCCAACCATCGTGAGAGCTTTCCTCTACCTCGCGTTATTTTGCCTTCAGAGCAACCCTCAGAAAAGCTGAAGACACATCTTCCTCCCTCTTTTTTTAAGTTTATTGATTTATTTTGAGAGAGAGAGAGCAAGCAAGCAGGGGAGGAGCAGAGGGGGAGAGGGGAGAGAGAGAGAGAGAGAGAGAGAGAGAGAGCGTGAGCGAGCCCCAAACAGGCTCTGTGCCGTCAGCATGGAGCCTAACGTGGGTCTTGATCCTACAAACTGCGAGATCGTGACCAGAACCGAAATCAAGAGCGAGATGGTCAGCCGACTGAGCCGCCCAGGCGCCCCCCTTCGTCCCTCTGTTACAGAAAAGCGAGTTGACCGTCTCAAGCACACATAGCCTGCCTAAGTAGCCAGGGCAAAAGCCAGGCCTCCCAACCCCTTAACTTCTCACTTTTGAAAATGTTCAGTTACGGCAAACCTTGACCCTTTCGCGGTTGATTCGATCCTTTGAAAGAGTAGCATTTTGTTTCCACAAAGTCTGGTGAACGAGATGAGTAAAGCTTTTTATGTTTAAAGAAACGGAAAAGATTTTATCCTTAAGAATAAGGCTGACATTTTCGCTCGGACGTTTTCTGGCTCCTTGACCAATTCTCTTTCCAAAACACCATGTGGTCTCCGGGGGGACAATTTAAACTTTGTGCTGTGGGGTCGTGCACACGCGGTTCCAGGAAAAGGAGGGTTCATGAGAAACATGTCTAACGTCCTCATTCTCCTGCTCTTCAGAGACCGGCAAACATGAACCAAAATAGGAAATTCTTTGGGGACAACATTAGGGTACAATTTTTGCTTCCGGAACTTTCTGCTCACTTGCCCAAGGAGTGCAGTTTGACCAGGACACACTAGAAGGCCCTTCGTATGCTGTGGTGAGTATGAGGACCCTCGAGCAAGATGCGTCACTTTGCTGAATCTCAGTTTACTTGTCTGTGAAGTGGGGAACAGGCCTGGATGAATGGGGGCGGCGGCTGGCTCTGGTCGGCAATGCCACGCCCTCAGTGGGGTCCCATAGTCCACGTCCTCTCGCCTTCCTTCTAGGCTCATCTCTGGCGGTGGGGTCGCCCAGGCTGTCACTCTCCCTCTGTGCGAGGCACACTGCTCCACAGTGGTGTGCCACCTGATTGCTCCCACAGCCTCTGTTACAACGGTTTACAGCCTCCACTTCCGTATCCTTAGGTGAAATGCACAGACATGTAATCTACCTTCGCAGACCTTTATTCCCCTTCAGGAAATGGCACGCCGCTCCAGTCGTAACATAAAAAGGAATAAGATGTAGGGCGCCTGGGTGGCTCAGCGCGTTAAGCGCCGGACTTCAGCTCAGGTCATGATCTCGTGGTTCGTGAGTTCCCTGCTGTCAGCACAGAGCCCGCTTCAGCTCCTCTGTTCCCTTCTCTCTCTCTGCCCTTCCCCTGCTTGCTCTGTCTCTCAAAAATAAAAACGCATTTAAAAAAAGGAATAAGATGAAAGTAATTCAGGATGAAATATATTCTGACACGCCAACAGTCAAGCAAGACACCACAGAGGCATCCCTGCTCTCTGCTCATCAGCAATCTTTGTAAAAAGCCTCCGTGATCCAAGAGATTTGGAAAGTTTTGGATTAAACGGAGCATAGCGTCTCACAAGACTTTTCAGAGACTCGAACATACTACCGTTTATCGCCAGGGTAGAAGGGAGAATTTGGGATGGCGGGGGAGAACCTTCCCAGATCATAAGACCATGCGAGCCATTCTCTAGCGGTGTCTCACGGCTAGCGCTCTTGAGGACATGCTTTGGGAAACGTTTCCCTCCGTCCGTCAGGGGTTACATCCAATCATGGGAGACACCACTACCCCGAGAATCGTTCCTTCTCAAGGCTGAGTGTTAGCGGGTCCAAGGACACAGAATGAAAACTGAAGCTCATTTAGTAGCATCCCGGGCCTCTACCCGCTAGATTTCGGTAGCACACGCCACCCCTACTGTCCCCTCCCGCCACGTTCTGACGACAAAAAGTGTTTCCAGACATCGTCGAACGTCCCGTGGGGGGCAAAAGTATAGCCTGTCGGGAACCGCTAAACGCGTTTAAATACACGTGTAACGCAAAACGTTACTTTAGAATTTCTTCCTGTTCACATTTCATAAAAGTTTAATTCCGATTCTTTGCGTGCTTCTCCCAACGATGATGTCTTCGTCATTCTGGGAGGCACTCTTAGAGTCAGCTTCAAGGCATCTTGCAGATTTTCTTCACCTTCCTTTCTATCTTTTTTGAATTTTTATTTTTGAAAATGCTTTTTATTTTTGAGAGACAGAGAGAGAGAGAGAGAGAGAGAACGTGAGTGGGGGGGGGGGAGAAGGGAGACAGGGACAGAGGATCTGAAGCAGGCTCTGCACTGTCAGCACAAAGTCCGATGTGGGGCTCGAACTCATGAACCACAAGATCATGACCTGAAGTGGGACGCTTAACTGACTGAGCCACCCGGGTGCCCCGTATCTTTGGGTTTTTTTTTTAATCTTCCTTTCTAGCTTACATATTTTGAGATATAGCCACTCGTATCTTGGGGCCACGGAACATTTATTTTCAGCCAGGGTTTTTTCCATTCCTTGTGTAGGCATCTGTGATCTCCAAACCTAATGATATATTGAACCGCTTTTAAAGAGCTTCTGCGAAGGCGCGTGGACACTCATGCAAGGACAGCGGTTGCCAGGGGTGGCTGGTGGGAGGGGCAGAATGCGGGCCTCACAGCCACACTGCTACGTTCCTTCCCCCGGCTCTCCCACTCTGATGCCTATGACCTAGGGCAAGGTACTTAGTGAGCCTTTCTGTGCCCCAGTTTTCTCCCCTGCAAAACGGCGGGGGGTGGGGGCGGGGGTATTAGTACTGACCTCACAGGTGTTTGGGGAGGATTAATGGGCCGATAGGAGTAAAAGGCCTAGCCAATGCTTGGCCCCCAGTGAGTAGTCAACACATTAGATGTTATCAAATGCATGGGAATAATGACCGATCTGTATTATTATTTTCTTTAATGTTTATTTATTAAACATTACAAAATGCGAACGGGGGACGGGCAGAGAGAGAACGAGACCCAGAATCCGAAGCAGGCTGCAGGCTCCGAGCTGCCAGCACAGAGCCCGACGCGGAGCTTGAACCCACGAACCATGAGATCATGACCTGAGCTGAAGTCGGATGCTTAACTGAGCCACCCAGGCGCCCCATGACCGATCTGTATTAAAGGGATTTTATTCCTTTTTACTAGGGGCTTCTCAGTTCCTTTCTGGCTCTCTTCCTGCTGTCACAGCAAATCCTCGGCGCCCAGGAAGAGACAAGCCACAAGCACTCGGGGAATTGCGCACCGGCGCCGCCCAGCGGAGTCACCTCCGAAGGCTGAGCCCCGACCCTTGGCATCGGCCTCCTCTTATGGCTGGGATGGCAGGGGGTTGAGAGACAAAGGAAAAAGGGGAAGGGGCACTTATCAGTGGCTCTACCTGGGTAGTTGGTGGACACAGGAAACAAGCAAGATTATAGAAGCCCACAGAAGTACACTAGGGGAGTATCCGGCCCACATCCCAGGCCATCTTTAGGCTTGAGCGTGGACAAGTGTCCCCTTCTCTGCCAGGCATTCCCCCAGGTCCTTGCATCATGACCAGGCCTTGGCCTTTGGAAGTCAAAACCGTGACTATTTGGTTAATAGCTTTTGTGTGTATCATCGCCCCCCTCCCCCCCACCCCGGCCCCTTGAGGGGACGGAGGCTGCCTGCATGGAGGAGGGAAAGGGCAGGGCCATTGCGAAAGCAGAGCCTGATAACTTTAAATATCATGCCATCACGTGGTTAGAAGGGTTCCGATCACAGTTTGAGACAGAGAACAAAGGATGTATGTATTACAGCTTGCTGGCTGCCTTTAGACGACAGAAAGTGATAACACGGATGGGGAGGAAATTGGACTGGTTTAATGATTCACTCTCGCACGGCCTGATATTATGTTAGCGAAACTAAAAAAAAATTTTTATGCTTATTTATTTTTGAGAGAGAGAGACAGAGCAGCAAGCGGGGGAGGGGCAGAGAGAGAGAGGGAGACCCAGAATGAGAAGCAGGCTCCAGACTCCAGCTGTCCGCACAGAGTCCGACGTGGGGCTCGAACCCACGAACCGTGAGATCACGCCCTGAGCCGAAGTCGGACGTTTAACTGACTGAGCCATCCAGGTGCTCCTAGCTTAGCAATATTTCATGAGCATTTCAAATTCTGTTCCAGTAGCAACAGAGTCCCCATTTCTGCCCCCGAATGAAGCTGAACACGATGTCATGAGAGATACGTGTCATTGAAAGCAGACTAATGGTTTTCTACAGTGTAGGCTGAAGTGTTGCTCGTTTACTATTTACCTGGCCGTGGCCAGGGCGGAGGATGCATTTTTGGGCCAGAGTGTAAAGGCATTTTTTGGGACCACGGTTGTGACTAGGCATGTCAGCGGTCCCACTGGCCGGGGAAGGTGCTCTTTCGTGTCTCAGGCCCTGGGGTGGGACATAAAGATCCATGGGGTCTACTTTGCTGATAACGCAACTCTATTTCAGGCTCCTCTCCCCAAGTCTGCAGCTTCTAGAACAGGAGCTCAGTAAGTGGAAGTTCTATGGAACGTGATTTAATATAGATCACCGTCATCAAAAAATTCAAGTGAGTCCCTCTGTCTTACTGTGAAACTTGGGAAGGCCAAGGATGGCCGTCAGTTTCTTCTCCTGCCTTGGAAGGCTCTCTGAGTACGCGAGTCATCCAGGTATCTTGAACTGGTGCTCCTGAACTTGGGTCCGGGATCAGGGTCAGGATACGGAAGGCCCGGAACCAACGCTTTGTGTTTCCAAGGGCCTATAATAGTCAACGGTAACGGAGTTGGACTCAATCGGCCCAGTTGCCCACGCATCCACCTGATTTAAAAAGGGGACACCGGTTACATGGCCCAAGGGTGGCACCACCTGAACCCGGCCAGGACAGTGGCTGCTCCTGACAGCTCGGAGAGACCATTTTCAGACCACACATCACGTTAACTTCAGAAAACTAAGAAAAAAATTGAACGCAAATATCCTCTGAATAATTATGATCCTACATCTGAAAAGCGGGACCCCCGTGGTTCTCAAGTTTGGTGGTCTCCATGTGAGCCGCTAACAATCAAAGCTTTGGTTCTTTAACACACGTGAGAGTGTTCTGAACCATGAGGGATTTGAACTCTCTGCACTGCCCCCAGGAAGCATCGCGCTGGTAAGAGCCAAGAGCACACCAGCGCCCCCAGACGCAGATCTGAGGCTCGGGAATCAGACACTACTATTAATGTTTATCTCTAAGAACGGAGAGAGAGTTTTCCTGAGGGGTGCCTTTATTTAAATTACCTAATTTCCTGAGATAGATGCAAAACTATTCTAATTTGTGCGGATCTGGCTTTGACCCTCATGTGGCCAACAGATGGGTCGGTGGGTTACAAAATCTATTTTCCTGAAATGAAACCATGCAACGGGAAAAGAAATTAAGAACTGCATCCTTACTGGAGCACCCCAAGTCCACGCCCCAGGGAACCATTCCCCGGGCAAGGCTCTTCAGGCCTCAATCAAATATCGAGCAGGCCCTGCATGAATGAGATAGAGACCTTGGCAAGAATTTATAGATTTAAAACATTCTTCTAGTGACTTAAGCACATCGTTTTCACAGGATGGCTGCCAGCCTTCATGGCGGGCACCGCTTTTAGAACTTGGAGGGGCACCTGGGTGGCTCAGACGGTTAAGCGTCCGACTTCGGCTCAGGTCATGATCTCCTGGCTCCTGAGTTCGAGCCCCGCATCGGCCGCTGCACTGACAGCTCGGAGCCTGGAGCCTGCTTCGGATTCTGGGTCTCCCTCTCTCTCTCTGCTCCTCCCCTTGCCCACGCTCTGTCTCTGTTTCTGTCTCTCTCTCAAAAATAAACATTAAAAAAGAAAAGAACTTGGAAAAATCTGGACTTTGAAGTCTTCAGACTCTTAGAATTGGGGTTTTGATAAGCTGAGCTTCTGGATGTTGGCTGGCTCTTATGTTTGCTAAGCAATAGACCAGCCTCGGTACAAAAACCATATGACAAAAGAACACGACTGGTTTCTTCCTCTTGCCAGGGCCCACCCAGGCAAGTTGCAGTAGGTAGCACGGGCTTCAAATTCTAGAGGCTCAAGACAGTTGCAGGGAAATGACTTTATTTTGGGCCGCAGACTTGATTATTGGGGATTGCAGGAAGAAGGCGGCTTCTCTGCCTTGCTGCATAGCCACCTTTCTTAATAAACATAACTTTTATCTCTCTTCTTTTTGTGGTTCTTTTTGAGAACTTTCCCCCTGGCTTGTTCTTGGGTTGTTTGCTTTCATCCAGGTGACCTCGCTGGATGAAATAAATGGGATTGCTTCTCTCTTTCACTTAAAATCCAGCAATATTTTCTCACTGCCTGTACGGTAAAATCTGAAGTCCATGAAATTGATAAATTCATGTGAAAGTAGTACATTGAAAGTCATGTGTTGTAGAACATTAAAATCTGGAGAGAACGTGTAATATATGTTTAGAATAGTGTCGGGGAGGAAGATCTTCCTCTGCCCTACCGTCCCTTTAGCTGGTACGGAACCAGGTGGGACTGCTGACGGAAGAAGCAAGCGGCACTCGGAGATCCTGGAGGACCGGAGGTTTATTCACATCGATGGGCTAGGGGGAGACGGTCTCTCCAAAGATCTGAGCTCCTAGCGGATGCCTGGGGGACCATTTATAGTCTGCTACTTCCGCATTAGTGGCGACTTGGCCAGCACGGCAAGCGGGGCAGGAAGAAGAACCCGGAAGGAGGGTCTTCCGGTGGGGACTGGAATCCCCCCTCTGTCCCGTCGGCCATCTTAGAACACCATTGTTCCCTATCAAGGTCAGGGTTTGTTTTTTTTTCCCCATCATCGCCGGACTTGGAATCAGATTGACACGAGGCCAACTAACAAGAGAAAATCCAATTTCATAGATGTATGTAGGGGGACGCCCCCCCCCACATGAAATTCCAAAGACGGTGGGGCACCATGAAGCTGACATGAGCTAAGGAAAAAAGTAGGGGCCTGAGGACAGGAAGAGTAGAAAACGGGTTAGCAAGAAGTTGAAGGGGAGTGTTTGGAAAAACAACATGGCTCTAGAATGCAGGGAAGTTCCTCTGGTGGGAAAGGAGGCCTCTGTTAATCGTCCCCCTCCTGTTGTTGGCTCTCCTTTCCAATTTAAATGTAGGTGTTTGGGGGGAGCTGTTGCACCTTTCTTGCCTCCACTCGGTTTGGATGCCTTTTAACTCGAGATAATCTTTCTGCCAAAGTGGCACATTTTGGGGCGTCTCATCCTGCACCCCTTCAATAGCAAAAGATGTACCACAATCGAAGTGCTGACTGATAACTAGTTAATACTCTACATTCATACCACGGGATGCTATGCATCTGTGAAAAAGAACGAGGAAGCTCTTTAGAGATGGACGTGGTAAGAACACCAAGCCACAACCCCCAATGCCCCCCTCAAAACTAAAGCACTCATTCATCCCCCCCCCACCCCCCGCTGGAAATGCTGACAAGTGACATTTTAGAGCAGAGATCTCCTCTGGGGCTTGTCCGGATTGGCCCCACTTGCTTGTTCCTCCCTTTCCTTCTAAGCTCGCCACAGTCGGGTCCTTACGCCCTCCCCTTTGTTAGAATTCCCCTCCGTCATGTCACCATATTAGGGTAACTAACGCTGGCGGCAGGAACGAACAGCCTCCGGTTGTCAGAGCCTTAACATGATAAATGTTTCTTTCTTGCCCGGTCGCAGTCCAACGCAGGCTGAGTGGCTCTTCTAGAGGCTGCTTTTCGGCAACGGGCTTGAGCAATGCAAACTTGAGCAAGGCTTAAGGGCCCACAGTGACCACTGAGCTGACGCAAACAGGCTCATTAAGTCACAGGCCCTAACTGACCAATGGGCTCCGTACAACCAGGCACAGTTCCCCAGGTTACCAAAAATGGGAAAATTCCATTAAGTCCCCAACGTCCCCAGACTCCCTCACTCTGTCCTGTAACTAAGGCCCCTCGCCACCGCCTCTTGGCGGACAGTCTCTCCTGTGCTGTCCCGCTCGCTGCTCCCTGGCTGTGTGTCCTACAGACTCCTCTCTCCTGTGTTCTGCCTTGGGTGAATTCTTTCACCGCCCTGCGCCACTGGCCCCCGTCCGATCGGGACGCCCCACAGGTCAATCGGGCAGCTGTCCTCTGCGTGGTGATTCCGAAGTCCCTGTCCCCTCGAGCTGATGGCCTGCCTCTCCCTTGGGGCTCTCTGGAAGCTCCCTGCTGGATCCTTTGCATTCCACCCGCCAAAAATCCTGAGAGGCAGCAGAGGCTTGTGGAGAGTTTCCCGACCAGACATACATCGCTTCCTCCCAGATCGCAATGGCCGGCGCTCAGTCACTCGGCCGCAAGGGAACCGCAAGGCAGTCTGGGAAAGCAGACTTCTTGCGTGTCCTGGGAATCAGACCAGGGAGCATCCTGATGGAATCTCCCACACGAACGGTGACCTCCTCGCTGCCACCCGCGGTCGCTTTAGAGCTCTCCTGAGCCCTGACCTCCCTGCGGCATGGCTCATTGGCGGTGATGGCTTCCTCGAGTCGTCTGCTTCCTGGGGCTCCTCGCCTGCTTCTGGCTGGCTGCCTGGCTGGCTCTTGAACTGCTAGTTCTCACTTCCTTCATGGGCCCCTTTCGTTCTGGCTACATCTCTCTTCCGCACCAAACGCTGAGGACAGCGGCCTTCCCCTACTCATTTTGTTTCCCCATTCTCTTTTTTCCTTTTGTGTTCCAATTCTTTTTTTTATTTTTTATTTTTTTAATGTTTATTATTTTTAAAAAATTTTTCTTAATGTTTATTTTTAAGACAGAGAGAGACAGAGCATGAGTGGGGGAAGGGCAGAGAGAGAGGGAGACACAGAATCGGAAGCAGGCTCCAGGCTCTGAGCCATCAGCACAGAACCCGACGCGGGGCTCGAACTCATAGACCGCGAGATCATGACCTGAGCTGAAGTCGGCTGCTTCACCGACTGAGCCACCCAGGCGCCCCTAATGTTTATTTTTGAGAGACAGAGAGTGAGCAGGGGAAGGGCAGTGAGAGGCAGACACAGACTCCCAAGCAGGCTCCAGGCTTTGAGCCATCAGCACAGAGCCTGACGCAGGGCTCGAACTCACAGACCATGAGATCATGACCTGAGCTGAAGTCGGCTGCTTCACCGACTGAGCCAACCAGGCGCCCCTGCATTCCAATTCTTAACAAGGTGACTGCCACTGAGGAAGTGTCCAATGACTGCTGGTGACACGAATTACAGTGGTGAAGGATTCTTCGTTGTCAACACATCTGTAGTCCCTAGACCCATAATTCTGAAGGCAATACGAGCAAAGTGTAAACCTTAGGGGTCTCCAGGGGCCGTGCACGTTCAGAGAATCGAATCTCTTCTTGCCGAAAGGAGATAAGGAAGTCTGCATGGATGAGGCAAAAGCAGAAGGGGGAGGGCCGCCTGGGCGGCTCAGTCAGCGAAGCGTCTGACTCTTGATTTCGGCTCACTGTTCGTGAGTTCCAGCCCCGCGTCAGGCTCTGCGCTGACAGCGCGGAGTCCACTTGGGATGCTCTCTCTACCCCTTCCCTCCTCATGAGCGCACGCACGTGCTCTCTCTCTCTCTCTCTAAAGAATAAATTAAAAAAAAAAAAAAAGAGTAGACTGGGTAGGTCAGATTTTCCTATGCCAAGATGGCCAAGGGAGTACTCTGAGTGAAAAATACAAGGGCAGAGACGGCGTGCAGGTGAATTTGGCTGAGACGGAGGGTATGTATAGGAAGGAGCAAGAAGCAAAAGATAGGCTTGAAGAAAGAGGAATAAAATACTCAACGGTACAAAGCTAAAAGCTTTTCCTCTAAGATCAGGAGTAAGACCGAGATGTCCACTCTCACCACTTTTATTCAAGACTGTTTTGGAAGTCCCAGCCAGAAAGGTTCCAGGCAAGAAAAAGAAATAAAAGACATCCGAGTTGAAAGGGAAGAAGTAAAACCGTCGCTATCTGCAGATGACGTCATATTATATACAGAAAACCCTAAAGACCCCACCAGATAAGCAAAAAGCCCATAACCTGTTAGAACTAATAAACACATTCCGTAAAGATGCAGGTCACGACATCAATACACGAAAATCTGTTGCATTACTATCCATTAATAAGAAGCTATCGGAAAGAGAAATTAAGAAAACCATCCCATTTACAATTATATCAAAAAGAATAAAACACCTAGGAATACATTTAAGCAAGGAGGTGAAAGGCGTGTCCACTGAAAACTATAAAACACTGAACAAAGAACTGAAGGAGACACAAATAAACGGAAAGATATTCCGTGCTTATGGAGCAGAAGAATTAATATTAAGAGGTCCATCTTACCCAAAGCAATCTACAGATTCAGTGCGATCCCTATCAAAATTCCCATGACATTTTTTTTTTACAGAAATATAACAAACAAATCCTAAAATTTGTAAGGAACCACAAAAGACCACAAGTAGCCAGAATGATCCTGAGAAAGAAGGGCAGAGCTGGAACCATTATCCTTTCTGAGTTCAAACTGTATCATAAAGCTATAGGAATCAAAACGGTGTCATGTTGGCCTAAAAACAGACACACAGATCGACGAAGCCGAATAAGAGAGTCCAGAAATAAATTCACACATATGTGGTCAATTAATTTATAACCACATAAATGTTTGGAGCCAAGAATATATAATGGGAATTTCTTTAAAAATTTTTTTTAAAATGTTTATTTTGAGAGAGAGAGAGAGAGAGAGAGACGGAGCGTGAGTAGGGGAGAGGCAGAGAGAGAGGGAGACACAAAGCAGCCTCCAGGCTCTGAGCTGTCAGCACAGAGCCTGACACGGGGCTCAAACCCACAAACCGCAAGACCATGACCTGAGCCGAAGTCGGACGCTTAACCGACTGAGCCACCCAGGCGCCCCAAAAGTTATATGTAGATTTCTGCCTGTGCAGCGGGTCGGCTCCCGTAATCCCTGCATTGTTCAAGGGTCAACTGTATATAAACAACGCAGTATTATTCAGCCATCAAAAAGAAGGCAATCTTGCTGTGTGTGACCTGGATGGACCTTGAAGGCTCTATGAAAGACAAAGATCGCGTGATCTCATTTCCATAGAGAATCTAAAAAATCCCCAGAATCAAAAAACTGAACTCAGATACAGAAAACAGATTGGTGGTCACCAGAGGCAGGGCTGCGGGGGAGGGGCGTGGCGGTGGCAAATGGGCGAACGGGGTCAAAAGGTCCAAACTTCCAGGGACAAGATACATAGTAAGTCCTGAGGATATAACGTACAGATGGTAGCTGTAGTTAAAAATAAAGTTTTGCAACTTTGAAAGCTGCTAAGACATAAACTTAAAGATCTCTTCACAAGAAAAAAAATTTAACTGCATGCTGACGGACGTTAACGGACGTCCTGTGGTGATCACTTCCCGATATATACAAATGTTGCATCATTATGTCCTGCACCTGAAACTGACAGTGTTCTCTGCCGATTGCATCCAAGGAAAGAAACTGCATATAAAAAAGACTTTTATCCGGTGACTGACATGGGGAGTCCCTGGAAGGTTCTGAGCTCACTTCTGTTTTAGAGTCTCACTCTGGCTGCTGTGTTGTGATGTGTCGTGAGGAGCATTTTTGAAGATTCATACAACACTGTTCTTTAGGAAGTGCTCAAGCTCCAGCAAGGGAGTCCATTAGGAGGCTAGTACAGGAATCTAGATTAGCCGATAATCCGGGGTCCTCACGTTAAGGAGTAACCACCCCCGACAGAGGCAACAGAATTAGAAAGGCAAGTGTGATTTAGAAGCGTGCTATAAAGGACAAATGCCCCCGCTGGTGACTGATTTGATATGTGAGGTGAAACGATAAGCAAAAAGACAAAACGTACGGAAAGTCTTCAAGCCTTTGAGACCTGGAGACTCTACCTTGAAGGAGAGGTGAAGTCTACAGTAGAGGGTACTCGCTCTCCTTAAAAATCAACAACCACAGTGTTCTGAATAGCAATGAGGCGGAGCTACTGGGACAGCCTTGAGAGCAAATTCCAGGCTTAGGGGCGCCTGGGTGGGTTAGGTCATCATCTCCTGGTTTGTGAGTTCGAGCCCCGTTTTGGGCTCTCTGCTCTCGGCGCAGAGCCCGCTTCGGATCCTCTGTCCCCCTCTCTCTTTGCCCCTCCCCCGCTCGCGCTCGCTCAAAAATAAATAAAAACATTAAAAACAGAGAAAATTCCAGGCTTCGAGTAGTGCGGAAGTATTAATGCAGGAGAGCACAGTTAGTGGGATTAAAGAAAGGGCTGTGAAATGCACCTTCCATCTCCTTTCACCCTTGAATTTGACCCCAAGTCAAAGCAGAGGACTCTGGAAAATAAGCAGCATTTACGGCCATAATCTCCACCATCCCCGGGAAAGCCGTCGTCTTAATTGGCAGCGACCTCCACTCTCCCTCTTACCTGGCTTCCGCTCCTCTCTCGTGGCTCTTCTCTCCTTGGGTGTTGACACACGTGCAGGTGATGACGCCCGACAGCGGGCCCTGGAGGTCAAGCAAGACTGCTGGGCATTTGTCGTGTTCCGGGTTGCTCCGTTACTCAGGGATGCCAATCCCTGGCATATTCGGTTATATTTTGCAGAAAGAAACCCTTTCGGAATCGGTTAAGAGGTGGAAAGGTTTGGCGAGGCCCCGAGCCCGCGGTGACCTGTCTGGCGGCAGCCCATAGGAGAGGAGCGACGTGGGACGGAGAGCGGCGCTCCGGCTTCGGCCGACGCGGAAGCAGAGAGGGAGAGGGCGGGCTGCGCGCAGGAGCGGACGCGGTGCCCTTGAGCGCGGCCCACGCTTGGCTGTGACCCCGCGCAGGCGCAGACGCGGCGCGCGGGCCCTGGCTTCCAGAGAGGGGCTCTCGGTGCAGTTGCCGGCGACCCGGCCCCCTGCGGTCTGCAGAGACGCTCCAGAGCTGTTCGCCCGTCCTTGTGCGTCCCCACGGCAAGTGCTTGGCTCTCGGGCTCGCGCCCTCAAGATGAGCTGGAAGAATCCAGGAGCCCACGGCGCTGGGGCGAAGACACCAAACACGCACAGGGACTGGAGTGGGTGACACACGTTTCCAGCCCCAGTACCGAACAGTGGGTGTGACTCTCCCCTCTGAGTTACCCCTGCATGAGGTTTTTTTCCCCTGGTGTCAGAGTTCGGGGGGTCCTCCCCAGGCAAGGATGTGAGCTCGAGCTGTCTGCCTGGGAGGGGGTCCCAGGAAAGCTAGCAGTAGGGGAGCAGGGCTTGAGCCACTGGGAAGGGGAGGGGAGGGGGCAATAAAGCCTGGCTGTGTCCTCAACAACCCCCGTGGGGGACCTCTGGGAGCCGGCGTAGGACATTCTGGAAGTTAGCCTCGCCACGGATGGCGAGGGGGCTGCAAAGCCCGTCCCCCTGTTTGTCATCTGGCTGCCTGCTGCTTCCAGAACGGTGCCTTGCCAACACTTTGGCTTGTCTGTATAGCAAACACCCTCAGGCAACCACAAAAATAGCGTCCGAGCCGAGAAACACGAGGGTTCCCGGGAAACAGCCTTCAGCACGCGGAGAGGAGGGCGGCGCGCAGGTGTGGCGTCTACTTCCGCCGCCCGAGTGACAGATGTGATAGACGACAAATGAGGCCCCCTCAGCCGCACACTCTGCAGCAGCCGCTCGCCAGCAGGGGCTGCCCTCACCACCCTGGAAAAGCATCATCGAGAACCCGTGGCCTACCTCTCCCTACGTGCAGACACCCCGGGAATACTAACGTGTTTTCTCGACTCCGATCCCGGCCCCAGTCTTGGCTCCACAGCTCATACGCGGAATGGCTCCAGGAAGTTGTTCCACTTGTCCCAATCGTCTGTAAAAACAGACATAATAATACCCGACTTGCAAGCCGAGGTGAAGTTCAAGGGAAGAGATATATGGGGAAAAAATAGCATATATCGTATGCTCTGCATGTCTGTGAAGTTGAATGGCAGCATGGGGACATGGCACGTCCTCCTTTTTTTCTTGATTTGAGAAGGCAATAGAGTACAGCCCGCGAAAATCCAACAGGAAAAAAGGCTATAAAATGACCCCCAGGCCAGCCCCTGTCCCCCATCTCAGAGGAATTACTGTAGCTGGTTTCTTGTGTTTCTTTCAAAATACCCTTTGTATATATACAAAGCCTATGTGACATTCAGCACCTTCCCCTTTGAAATTCATTTTTTATTTTATTTTCTTCATCTTTCATTATTTTTTATTATTAAAAAATTTTTTAACATTTCATTTTTGAGAGACAGAGGGTGAGTGGGGTAAGGGCAGAGAGAGAGGGAGACACAGAATCCGAAGGCAGGCTCCAGGCTCTGAGCTGTCGGCACAGAGCCTGATGCGGGGCTCAAACCCACAAACCACGAGATCATGACCTGAGCCGAAGTCAGACTCTTAACCGACTGAGCCACTCAGGCGCTCCTCATTTTTTATTTTTGAGAGAGCGGGGTAAGGGCAGAGAGAGCCAGGGGCAGAGGATCCGAAGCAGGCTCCATGTTGACAGCAGCAAGCCCGATGCGGGGCTCGAACTCGCAAACCATGAGATCATGACCTGAGCCAAAGACGGATGCTCGACCCGCCGGGCCACCCAGGCGCTCCTAAAATTTCATTTCTTTTGAAGTCACTCCATGGCAACACACTTAGTTCTGTGGCCACATTATTAGAGTTATTGCTAGTGGTCCCTTCCCCAGGCTTGACGCTGATTTCATGGGTGTCGTCAAATTCCGCGTTGTCAGGGCTGAAGTAGATTTAGCCATCGCATAGTCCAAACCTCTCATTTTCCCCCTGAAGAGCAGGGGCCCACATAATGGAAGGCTCATGGGTGGACGTGAACCTCGTTCTCACACAGTACCTTTTTTTCGGATTCGCAGAATAACGCAGATCCACGGTAGGAAAATGAGAAAACACAGAAACGTGTGTAAGGCATTGAATTATTTGAGCATATCCCTTACTTGGCTTGTCTCTGAGTTTTCATACACCAAAGACCACATTCGGGCTCTGCTAAAAGTTAAGTTGATTATTTACACACTCACTTCTTTGGAATGTGTCCAGAATCTGTCAGCGTGAAGGTGATCCCGACAGGCAGGGGAGCAGCTAATGAGGTTAAACCAGCAAAGCAATCTCATGGTTCCTGGGGCAGTTCATTGCGGTGTAGACAGATTAAAATATTCTCGCGAGGAACCTACTTTTCTAGAGGCCCCCGGCAGATCCGCCTTCAGACTGCAATGCACCAAATTAGGTTTGAGGCTCACGTAGGCCCAGAGGCAGCGATGGTACAGGTAATAACATTAGAGAGAATGATTACGACGCCTCCTTGACTTGGCTTAGTTTTCTACAGAACCAGCAAACAATCAGGATGAGGCTTATTCTTAGGACCGAGGGGCTGAGTAGAAGCGGCTGCTCGGTGCTTTCCTCACATTGATAGATAAGCCTGATGTTGGGGGTCCCAGCAGACTGGGTAGCAGGAGACCACCAGGATAGAGGAGCTCAGAAATTTAGATTTTCTCCTCGTATCTAGTTAGGCTGGAGGTCAGGGCAGCAACCCTATTTCTACGAGAAGACATTTTTGCTGCCTGACATCAATATAACTTAGTTACTTACACATTCTCTCCCTGTCCATCCCAGAACCAATCTCTTTAGTCATGGGACATCCATGCTCAACTTGGCTTCGGTTGAGTCTCAAGGGAGGTTATCCTGATGAGGCTGAAACAATTCAGCCTCCAAGGGATGAGGCAGAACTGCTTAATGCACATGGGGTCTCCTTTGGGGGTGATGAGAATGTTCTGGAACTAAATAGAGGTGATGGTCGCGCAGCAGTGTGAATGTACTAAATGCTGCCGAATTGTTCACTTTACAATAGTTAATTGCAGGTTATGTGAATTTCACCTCGACGTAAACAGATAACACTTACAGCCATGCTTGGGATTGCAAGACAAGTCAGCCCCCCCCAGACTGCATGGCTGATCCAGAATGCAGAATGGAAATGTTGGGCGTTGGATAGATAACCCCGTGTCAACCACAAAACTGCTCTTCAGATAACACCCAGTGGCAGAGGGTGGAGATAACACCCGGGGGGTTGAGGTCACAACAGTCTTGGGATCTAATACTGGCTTAGCTTTTTCGCATATTTGCTTTGTGGCTTTGAGAAAATCACTCCATTGCTTTGAGCCTCACCTGTTAAATGGGGGTTACACCTATGGTGTGTGGGTGTCCTGCGGATTAGCTGGGTCCACCCATACAAACCACCGGCGCACATAACACAGAGTCAGTAGTCAGTACGGGTGTGCTCATCACAGTCAGGAAAAGAAGTCTGCAGGGTGTGTTACTTGACGATGAGAAGAAAGGCAGGGATGACTCTCAAATGTCCAGCTTAGGGACGGGTGGATGATGGAATGACGAAGACCGGAAAAGGCAGTGCTAGCGGGTAGTTGATGAGTCTGGTGTTGGACACGCTAAGCTTGAGCCCACCAAAGCAAATTCCCATGGAACTTTCTGAGCACCCAGTGGGATATGTTCATCTGAAAGAGTAGTTAAGGCTGGAGACGCAGAATTGAGAGGCATCATTTGTAGGCTACGGTGCAAGTCCCAAGAGTGCATAAAAACATGCCATAATTGTAAGTAGTGGGCAGTGCAGTGCCTATCGGTGGCTATAGGAGGCCATAAATGAAAACATACGTCGAATTAGACAGACGGGAAAGTAGGTAACGGTAATATCATTAGGATGAAGCGAGTCTAGAGGGTCGGGAAGGAGCAAATGGCCGATAGTGTTAAATCCAGCAGAGAGGTCTGATAAGGTAGGGACTAACCTATGTTAATTGGCTTTCGCGGCTCGGTGGTGATTGGTGATTGGTGGCCATTCCCAGACCGGATTTGATGGCGTGATTAGGACAGCATCCAGACTGCTTGTGGGGTAAAGGGAAAGAGGAGGTAGAGACGGTGTGGGCCTTCTAAGTGAGCTAAGAGCAGGTGGGCGTGCCCAGCGAACGATCAGGAGAGCCTTGTCAGAGGGAGATACTTGAAGAGATCTAGAGGCCCAAAGAAAAAGCCAGTGCAGAGGGACAGGATGAAGACAGAGAAAAGTGAACGAGTGGGCGCCTGGGTGGCTCGGTTGGTTAAGAAAAGTGAATGGGTGATTGAAGAAGGTTCCAGAGAAGAAGGAGGTTAGTTAGAGTCAGAATCGGAGATTGAGGGGTTGGCCTTGAGAAGAGACATCCTCATCGTTGGGGACTGATGGGAGAGGGAAGAACGGGATCCGATGCTAATTAGCTCATAGGTTGGAAGGCAGCCGAGGAGAAGCAAATACCTGATGACCTTACTGTTCTGGAATAAGAGTCCCGTAAAATTTTTCAATAGAGGACAAGATAATAGGTATTTCAGGCTTTACAGGCCACATAATCTCTGTCACGACTACTCAACCTCACCAAAGTAGTGCAAAACCGATCCTAGACAGTATGTAAATAAATGGGCGCGGCTGCGTTCCAATAAAACTTTACTTATAAAAAACATACGGTGAACTGGCTTTGGCCCGTGGACTTTGGAGTTTGCTAACCTGTTCCTGGAGATGTAGGAAAAGTAAGCCACCTGCCGAAAGTGGCGGGGTGTGGGGACTGAGAAGCCTGTTAAATGTCTTGTAGTCACGAGGAAGGTTTCCATCAGCCCCGAGGGACCAGGCTGTGGCTGGAGTCTAGGATTTTGTGACGGCACCGACCTGTCGCACTGCGGGCAGTGGAATCACCATTAGTAGGGGTAAAATGCAAAGGCGGATTGAGTATGCTGGCTTGGAGTTCTGCCCCCTGTGGGTGGTGGTAGAACAGTGATACAAGGCAGCGTGTTCAAGACCAGCTGTGGGTTCTACACTTGGGAGAGAAATCAGGCCAGGAGTAGACTGCTACACGGGGCGAAAATAGGATGGCCAGAAGCAGGAAGAGAAGGAATGCCGGAGATGAGGCCAGGGTAAGAGACTGCGGTTGGATGATGAGATTTAAGGAGCGGGGTGGAGCAATGATCGGCTAGACAAGGTCCGGTGGGAGCGTTGAACGGGGCTGCTGATGGAGAGCAGAGGTGAAGGTCATCAGTGGGCGTTCTTTGGAGATAGTCACCTCCACCACTCCACTCTGCGATTGTACAAATTCATGCCCGCAGTCCACATCGGTAAGGCTGTTCCTGCTTTCACTAGCCCTCTATCTCTTATTGAAGCAACATCGCTGTGTACTGGGCACCCCCGTAAGCATAATTAGCTTGTTTCACTTTGCTGAAACAACAGATGATAAATTACATATTCATTGCATTCACATCTTGGATAACTGGTCCACGCCCAGAAACTTTGGAGGGCCAGCTTCCCAGGTTGCTGGCTTAGGGATTACTGGACCATGATGGACTGACCGAGACCATTTTCTTTCATGAAACCCAGGCGTTCTTTTCGTTTTGTTTTTGTACTGCTGTTTACGGGTGTGTTTGTTTACGTACTAGAATTGTGCAGACCTTGCAATGTTGTACACACTAATGAATTCCAGCGAGAGTTGAAAAAATGCTTTCTAATCTTTCACCGCATAAATAACTCATTTGAGAGACTGCGAGGGCTATTCGAATGTCTTTCTATGATGAATTGTTACCTTAGTGTTGGTGGCATTTTGACATCAGGCACACTGATTCTTTTGCCTAAGAATGGAGCTTGGTCTTAGCACCTGATAGTTTTTCTAGCAACTGCATCACCTCACTCCATCACTGTCTATTTACGTGGGGATGACACACCTCGAACAGGAAATATATGTTCAGCTGGGACCTTCCGGTAAGTTAGGACACACATTCGAGGGAAAGCTTGGATTTGTTCTGTCATTTTTGCTGCGAGCCTGGGAATCAAAGGCATTGATTCTTCACTGGACGTTCCCCTTTGATACCTTTTTGGGCAACAAATCCAATCCTTCAAGATAACAGGAAATACATTAGGAAATTGTTTTTATTACGCTCTTTTGGTATTCCGAGACCTAATTTCGTGGTGGGGAAGTGGGTTCCCCACACATTCAACCAGCAATTCTTCAGATACCAGCTGGATATCCTACAATTCAACTCGATGCTGACACTTACCTACCCAGAGACAGTGTCATATTCCTGATCAAGGGCTCAGTCCTACAAGACTGCCCCCCCCCCACTTCAGACGTCAGCAGAAAATTCTGAGCTATAGATTGGAGGTTCCAAAGGCTCCCTCCTTGGCTTCAATTAATTTGCTAGGTTGGCTCATAGATCACTGATTGAGGGGCGCCTGGGTGGCTCAGTCGGTTAAGCGTCCGGCTCTCTATCTCTCAGCTCAGGGTTCTCGTGGTTCGTGGGTTTCAGCCCGGCCTGGGGCTCTGCGTGGTCAGTGTGGAGCCTGCGGGAGATTCTGTCTCTCCCTCTCTCTGTCTCTCCCTTGCTCTCTCTCCCAAAATAAATAAATAAACTTAAAAAAAAAAAAAGTCAGTGGTTGATTATAAAAGGGTTTAACTCCAGAACAGCCAGGTGGAAGAGGTTTTGATGATCGACTGAACTTTCAGCCCCTCTCCCCACCCCAGAGTTAGGGGCAGGAAGGAGTGGGATGGAAAGTTTCAGCCATCGGATCACTAGGTTGGTTCTCTAGGCCACCAGCCCCCACCTTCAGGCGCCTTCCAAAAGCTTGTGCATTAACATAACAAAAGACATTTTATCACTCTTGTCACTTAGGAAATTCCAAGGGTTTTTAGGAGCTCTGTGTTAGAAGTGGGGGGTGTAGACCAAATATATATTTATTATAAATCCCAATATCACATCTGTTAACCACCAGTTTGAAAGGACAAGATAGTGTTAAAATACTATGTCGACCTCTCTGGAGAAGTTGCATTTGGTTGCCTTATTTATTTTTTATTTAGCTGAGTTAATACCTCGTTACAATTATTATTTGCACTTCTCCCATTTAGATTTGGTGGCTGGTGAATTTCCTGTCTCTGTGGTGGTATCCTCATCAGAAAAAAGCAAGATGTTACAATAAAAGTTCTTAGCTCAAGCTCCTTTGAGGCCTTGCTTTCCTACAGGCTCAAAAATCTTTGATTATGAGCCCGCCTGTGCAAAATCCCCTTTTTTGCCACGTACCAAGAGCGACATCTGCTGGCCGCTGTTCGACATCTCTATGGTGGAAATTGCCAGAGATGTTTCCCTTAAAAATGAAGTCCTCTTTTGTTGTTGTTATTGTTATTTATTTGTTATTTATTTTAAAAATCAGTTCTCAGGCTCATACAGAGCCTTTAACAGACAGGAGGCCTTGGACAGGGGGCTTAAGTTAGAATCAGGTTTCTACAAAGGATGAAGGCCTGACCGGCTACATTGCTTGTGGGACTCAGTGTAAAACAAAAAGGGGGCCCCCTGCTCACAAATGAAGAACTTCAAGACGGCGACCACTGAGCACGACTTGCCAAGTGCGGGGCCCCTCTGAGCACGGACCATGTGGGACTGCACGGGTCACATGCCCTGGAACTGGGTCTTAGGTGAAGGGGGCCAAGAGAATGAGCCCCACTCTCAGCTTCAGCAGGTAGAGCATTCGGGGGCCCCAGAGACCTTGGAACCTATGAATGACACCCACACCGTATTTCAGCCACCGAAGAGGTTAAGTGGTTTATATAAAAGTGGGAGGGGGCTGGGTCGGACATTTGGATTTTTTTTTTAATGTTTATTTATTTTTGAGAGACATAGAGATAGAGCATGAGCAGGGGAAGGGAAGAGAGAGAGGGAGACACAGAATCCGAAGCAGGCTCCAGGCTCTGAGTCATCAGCACAGAGCCCAGACACGGGGCTCGAACTCACAGACCGTGAGATCATGACCTGAGCTGAAGTCGGCCGCTTAACCAACTGAGCCACCCAGGCGCCCTGGACATTTGGATTTTATACAGAGCACGCCTTCCCATCCTCCTCTTCCCTGGCAGAGGTTTGGGCAGGTGGAGGAGTTAGGTGGGGTTGTGGGGCAGGGGGTACCTGGTCCCTTTAGATTTAGCTGCATAAAGGGAGGGGCTGATTGGACAGCACACTCCTGATGTCTCTTCTCTAAGACTACTTGGACCTCCAGATCTTCCCCAACGGTTAAATGATGAAAGAGAAAGAGGAGGTCTGAGGAGAAGCCATCCCTCCTTTCAAAATGTCCTTCAGGTATCTTTTTTTTTATTAAAAAATTTTTTCTTAATGTTCTTTTATTTCGAGAGAGAGAGAGAGAGAGACAGAGCACGAGCAGAGAGGGGCAGAGAGAGAGGGAGACACAGAATCTGAAGCAGGCTCCAGGCTCTGAGCTGTCCACACAGAGCCTGATGCGGGGCTTGAACTCACAAACCATGATCATGACCTGAGCCGAAGTCTGATGCTTAGCCGACTGGGCCACTCAGGCAACTCGTGGAGTATCTCGATGTAAGTATCATAAGTAATCATAGCGGCGAATATTTATTGCATAGCTATTCTACCCTGGCAGCCAGAAGCGGCACAGCTAACACAGACTGGGGTCTATGTGCCAGTTTAAGTGCTTAGTACTGAGTTCTCAGTACCTGTACCAACTCACCAGCCAGCAATCCTATGAAGTAGGTCCTATTGTTACAACCATTCTGCAGTGAAGGAAACTGAAGGTCAGAGGTCTTGAAAAACTCACCCAAGGTCATAAAGCTAGTCAACAACGGAGTCGAAATGAAGACCCAGGCTGTCAGACTCCAAGTTAACACTAGGGGGCGCCCGGGTGGCTCGGTCTGTTAAGTGACTGACTCTTGATCTCCGCTCAGGTCGTGATCTCAGGGTTTGTGAGTTTGAGCCCTGCGTTGGGCTCTGCACTGACAGCACGGAGCCTACTTGAGATTCTCCCCCTGTCCCACTCTCTCTCAAAAATAAATATTAAAAAAAATCTAAAAACAACAAAAAAAGAGTTAACACTAGTAATCCTGTAAGTATAGTGCATATTGCCTGCAATACGGACCCTCCGCTAACACGTCTGTGTGTCTATATGTTGGGGGCGGGCAGAAGGGGAGGAGTTTGAAAACAGAAATAATACGTTTCAGGATTTCTTTCCATAATGATAAAAAGCCTTGTCATTTGCTTTCTCCAATACTCTAGAGAAGAGGTCAGCCAACTTTCTATAAAGGGCTAGACAGTAAATATTGTAGGCTTTAAAGGCTGTACAGTCACAGTCTTAACTACTCAGCTCTGCCGTTGTAGCATGAAAGCAGCCATAGGCAATACATAAAGGAATGGTGTGGCCATGTGCCAATAAAACTTTATTGACAAATATAGGCCCCGGGCATGTAGATCTAGACCAGTGTGGTTCTTTTTCCTAAATGTTTATTTATTTTTGAGAGGGGAAGGGGCAGAAGGAGGGGAACCACAGAATCCAAAGCAGGCTCCAGGCTCTGAGCTGTCAGCACAGAACCCAACACGGGGCTTGAACTCACAAACCACGAGATCATGACCTGAGCTGATGTCTGATGCTTAACCCACTGTGCCCCAGAGGCGCCCCAGAGGCCAGTGTGGTTCTTAAACTCCCATAGGCATCAGCATCACGTAGCGGTCTTGTTTAAACGCAGATGACTGAGCCCCAGCCCCAGAGTTTCTGAGGATGCCATAGGTCTGGAGTGGGGCCTGGGAATCTGTATTTCTGACAAGCCTCTCACTGATACGGCCGCTGGTGGTGTACAGATCCCGCTCTGGGAACCACTACTGTACACCCAAATGTCTCTAGTCTCCTAATGGGAGGACCTTTGGAGTCTCTTTCCTGGATGGAATTACAAATCAGTCCCCCGCAATTCAACAAGTGAAAACTCAAAACTCAAGGATGTTTACCTTGCTTCATCGCTGGGTATTCGTGCGTTTATAAGCGCGCTCCATTATTCAAATGTCAAGTGCAATCAATCTCGCACAAGGACTCCAGGGAACATTTAGAGTTGTGTTATTCTCTCTTATTTCTTAGGCAAGAACGAAGTTGGGAAGGAAGGTGGGAGGCCTTAATCAAAGCATAATCACGGATGAAGGGCGCCCAGGCGGCCCCGAAACACTGCAGAAATCCGCTACCGTTCAAGGCGTCGGCCCACAGGGAAACACCAGCACACGCGCCATCAGAGGAAGGACTGCATTCCACATCCTGTTTGTCATGCTTCTCCCCCTTGTGGGTGTGATCGGTTTGAAAGAGGGTTTCTCAACTTCGGCACTAGTGACACTGGGGGCTGAGTGATTCTTTGTGGTGGGGCTGTCCTGCGCATTGTAGGATGTCCAGCGGCATCCTTGGCTTCTACTCGCTGGATGCCTATCGCACAGGCCCCCTACTCCCCACCCCTGCAATGATGACAGCCCAAGATGTATCTAGACATTACCAAATGTTTGGGGGGGGGCAAAATCTCCACCACCTAACCCCTGGTTGAGAACCATTGGTATTACATAATTGGGGGGGGTGTATTTTCAAAATATCAATGAGTCTCGCTCTCTCCTTGGTACATCCTGGGGATGAGGTACGGCCAAGTCCGCCTCAGCCCCCGGTTGCTTTCTTTTCTGGAATACTCACGAAAGAATGATATTTGTATGGCTCTAAAAGCGAACAGAAAAGATAAATGGAAAAAAAATGCCTCCTGGAGAATCATACTAAGCAGAAGGGAAATCTCCGGGATACCTTTCTCTGTGGAAGAGATGCAATGTTTTTGAACTTCCTCTTGATTTAGGTTTCTTCATTGGGAAGCCAGTTGTATTCCCAATATCTTACATGTTACCGTGACCCCAGAAAGGGGGCGGGGAAAGATATTAGCTCAGGAAGGCAGAGAAAGTGACAAAGTGGAGGCCCGTAAGAGAAAGAAGGAGGAACTAAACAGTCCTTCCGTCTCACAAGGTTGATTTTCGAAAGGAGGTGAGACTGAGGTATGGCTGGGAGGCAGGTCACGTGGCTTGTTGGGCGGAGCCGGGAAGGGGTAGCAGGGCCCGTGGAGGCATGTGGAGGTACAGGGGACTCAAGGAGCCACTGGCAGGGCTCATGGGGTCTCTTCCTGGGCAGGCCGAGGGAGATCGGAGTGTCAGGAGGAGATCCATGGGCGGCCGTGTCTCACGGGCTGGGGCTACTGGTATACCAGTCCCAGGAAGTACCCATACGGCTGAGCCAGACGTGGCCTGCATGGGATCCAGTTGTCCCTGAGTTCGCCAGTCAGGGTCAAGGAGAGCAGGGAGCTCTGAAGACCAGAAGCTGCTGCAGAAGAACCATGAATACAGCCGTGGTCATGATCGCCAGAACCCAGGCCAGACCGGCCGCTCCTGCGCAGAGAGCGACCAGCATCCAGAGGACGCCCGTGGACCTGAGGTCCCCTCTCCCCCGTTGTCACAGGGCGTGCCACCTGTATAGCCAGCCACCAGGTTAGAAGGAGGCACGAAGAGAGAAGACATTGGAAAGACTGAGCACTTAGCGGAAAGACCGTGAGCCACACAGGAAACTAAAACCAAAGAGGTCGAGACACCCTCCCCTGGTGAGATGGAAGGAGGCGTCCTTCTTTCCCCTCCCCAGCTCACCAGGGTTATTTTCAAAATATGTGACCACTGGCATTCAGGGTACCTGACCAATCAGAGGAAAGTCACAGCGCTGGATTGGGGTCCTGGAGAGCCCCTGGGGGCCAGGTGTTAGCTCTTTAGTTGAGGGGCCCTCCATGGCCAGTGGGTCAGACCCGGTCCTCGGCTTGAATTTGGCAGTGAAGTTTTATGGAAGCGTGGCCACACCTACTCATTTCTGTGTCGCGTATGGCTCCTTTCGCGATACAATGGCAGAGGTGAGGACCCGTGATGGAGGCTGCGTGGCATGCAAAGTCTAGATGGAAATGGTCAGTCACAGGACCCAGTGGCGGCATGGTAGACTGCGCTTGGCTACAAGTAGAGGCACTCTAGAAGGTGTGAGGGTGGGCGTGTGTGTGGGCAGTTTCTAGAGCCTTTCGCCTCGGATATCATAGCTCTGAGTTCCTAAGTCCTATATAAGGCTGAGCTAAATTTCGGTACGGCTTCGTGGGAAAACCAAAACTGGGCAATAACGCAGCACTTACAGAACCAGGGGGATATTTTCAGGACCCGTCACAGGGAAACAGACTCTCAAAACCTTTCCGGCAGCACGTGCCCCTGAGGAGGAGGTGGACTCCTTTGCGAAATCTGCACGGAAGAGTCAAGAAAGGACAGTTCTAGAACCGTCGACATATGTTTCACGAAACTCAGCTATAGGCGCCGTTGCTTCCACCTACCAGGTATCAGGCTCGGATTCCTCCAGCCATAGGAACCTCAGAGACTGTCCCCAGCAAACCTCCAATTATACAGATGAGAAGCTGGGGGTGGCTTCGCATGAAGCAATCCCATGCCATTCAGCCAGTCGGTGGCAGAGATGAGAACGCAGGGCTCCTGCCTCCGCGCTCTGTGCATATAATAGAAATGCTTCTGTAAGGTTGTTAAACAGATTGTGCTTTCATGACTTCCAGTTCACTGTGAAGCAGAAGAGAAGGCTGGGTTCTATCAAATCACTTACAAAACAAATGAAATAAAAAGCCCTCTTTTCATGGTTCTCCTCACTTGTCTCTCTCTCTCTCTCTCTCTCCCACCTTCCTATTTCTTTACTCTTTAAACCGAGAGCCGTCTACTACCGTGACATGGTTTGGGTTCAACTACTTTCTCCCTTTATGTGCCAATAATCTGTCAGCTATCATTTCCTGCCTGTTTGTCATCACCTTTATTGAAGATGGCTTAGGGAGTCTTGGAGAAGCCTCATGGAAGAAGAAAGTGATCTCGAGTTGGCTGGGACCCATCGGACCCCCCTCCCGGGCCACATCAATTCCCCTTGGCTTGTCTGTCCCAAGAAAGGCTGGAGCAGAGTCCGTGGTTGTCAGCCAAGCGAGATCTGGCCCCAAATGCCAGCCACGCCAGAGTGAGAAACTCTGCACTAAGTCATGGTGGAGCTCTCCTGCTTCGGCTCTGCAGTCCCCAAGTGTCCCCCCCCAACCCCAACTTGCTTATTCACTGCTTCAAATCTGCTAATCAAATTGCTGGGTCCCCCTCAATTGGAAATAAGGTAATGCTTAATTGCTTTATTCTGGCGAGGTGGGAAGAGTCAGCAGAACTGGGTCCCAGCTCTGAATCGTTGAGCCGTGTGGCCTTGGGCAAGTGGCCTGATTTCCCTGAGCTCTGTTTTCTCACCCGGAAGCTGTATCTGCCTATTATTCCTCGAATGTCATGGGCGATGGCTAGAGGACCCAACGCCCATGTATCACGAAGGCAGGCTGTCCTTGCGGTTTGCAGGCCAGGGTGGTACCTGTTCCTGGAGATTTAAGATTCCTCTTTCTGTTGGGACGGCAGTAAGATAGACCCATTAATAATGATGATGATGATAGTAATGATAGCTCTTGTTGATTGAGCATCTGTTATATAATCAGAAAGTGTATGAGACAATTTACTTTTCTTATTATATTTAAATTTGACAACAGCCCTATAAAAATGATCATCCTCCTTTTATTGGTTTTTTATTTATTGCATTTAAGGAAACTGTATGCCCAGCGCAGGGCTCAAACTTATAACCTAGAGATGAAGAGTCGCGTGCTCTACTGACTAAGCCAGCCGGGCGCCCCGGATCATCCTCCTTGTATAGCTGAGGATGCGGCAGCTCAGAGAATGCAATAATTTGTTAAAGGTTTTTTTAGCCAGAAGGAGATGGAGCAGGATTCAAAGCCGGCCCTTCTTACCCCAAAGCCTGGGCTTTTCCTACTGCGTTCTGCGTTAGGCGGCCATTACCGCTCACAGAGGCTGGGACCTGATGTACCAGCAGTACACTGAGTCAGATGTGAAGCTTTCTTCTCATAAGAAGGAGCTTCTGCTGATATCAGAAAGCAGTCTGGCAGCAGGGGGTGGGTGAGAATGCACCAGAATGGGGAATGTGTGGTGCTAAGGGCTGTGAGGACCTGGGGTCGCAGCCAAGCTGGCTCCATTGGGAAAAAGTAGGCTGCAAGAAAAATGTAAGCCTGAATTTGCCTTCCTCCCTCGCTCTCTCTGCCTTGTTTCTATATGTAAACTGCCCCCTCTCTGTTCTTAAGCTTCTTAAGAATTGCAGAAGAGACAATTTATAAAATTGAAAATCAGAAAGGTTCATTATTTCCTGAGGACACATGAACTCTTGAAGAAGAAAGTGTAGATGTTGGTTTGTGATCTGTACTATGAAAGTAAGAGGGATCACTTTGAGGCCAAGCATGCGACTCTCTTAAAAATCACCAGCCTTGGGGCACCTGGGTGGCTCAGTTGGTTCAGCATCCGATTTCGGCTCAGGTCATGATCTCCCGGCTCAAGAGTCCAAGCTTCGCGTCAGGCTGTGTGCTGACAGCTCGGAGCCTGGAGCCTGCTTCAGATTCTGTCTCTGTCTCTCTCTGCCTCTCCTCTGCTCGTGCTCTGTGTCTCTCTCTCTCTCTCTAATGTAAATAAACATTAAAAAAATTTTTTTTAAATCACCAGCATTTCCTTGGAAAGCAGATATCAATAGGAACAGTATCTCACGTGGCCACAAACTCTACTCATTCTTCAGCAGCTCAGGTAACAACACGGCAAGGGTAATAAAAATGAGCACTCCTAACCCTTTGCTGGGACCACCCACTGTTCCATTCATTTGAACACATTTCGGCGGCCAGCTCCGTGGCCAGCACTGACGGGATCTAGGGATCCCTACGGGGGTGTTAGAAGCAAGGGCCGTGCCGTGGGTCTGCGTGCCTATGCGCATGTGCGCGTGTGTGTGTACGTGTGTGTGTGGGGGGGGGGTGTTGGGGGAAGGGGAATTGCTTTTTATCATGGAGTCAGTCTTCCTATTTCTCAGACCCAAGGTGCAGCATCGCATTGCTTAGCGCCGGGCTCAGCGGTGCTCCCCACACCCCCGCCTCTCCCGCACGGCGTTTCCACTCTGCCGATGAAGTTATCACTCATTTTCCAAACCCAGCCCCAGGCTCCCGTCTGCCCTGCTTCACAGTCGCACATGAGCCGTTTTCTCAAATCCTCCTTTAGCTGGGTCGCAAATTATCCAGGTCCCTTCCTCTCCCTGGGGTCCCGAGTCACTCTTGCAAGGTGCTCCCCACCCCCCAGGATCTAGCCTTGGCCCCGAACCTCAGCTTGCTGTCTGGGACTGCCTGCCCTTCCCGGAAACAGCCTATTTTTACAGTAAAAGTCTCTACCGCCCCAGATTCCCAGCCACTCTGTCCCCGCACCTGGCAGGACAGAGTGTCTTCCGCAGGCCCATTTGTGCTGACTGTCAACTTGAATTGTGGCTGTGGCTTGCCTCCCCCAGCCCTGGCTGAACCTTTGATGTGAGCTGGCCTGCTCCCCAGTGCTGGTCTGTTCGAGGGGCAGGTTTCTGTGCCAAGCCTGCCTCCCTCCTTCCCAACCAGCCTATTGCTCTGCCAGAGCTGAATTGGGTCTAGACACCCCAAACTGGATTGGCTATGAGGGCAGATACAAAGTGTGGAAGCAAAGGCACGAAACCAAAAGCGGGTAAAAAAAAAAAAAACAACCCAGTGGGCCCAACAGCCGCAACGGGGGGGACCCCAGGGCAGAGTTTCTCCACCTTGGCGCTCCTGGCATTTGGGGGCTGGATCATTCTTTGGTGCTGGGAGCTGTCTGGTGCATTCTGGGATGTTGAGAACCACCGATCTATATTATTAAAGGCTCCCCAAACGGTTCTTTGCTTTGGACTTTGCGGCTAGGGTTGCTTTTAATCAAGGTTTCTCGGTCTCGGCGCTCTTGCTATTTTGGTCCCAATAATTACGGTGGGGGCTGTTCTGTGCAGTGGAAGATGTTTAGCGGCATTCCTGGCTGCACCCACCAGGTATCGGTTGCACCCCACTCTTCCCCAGGGCTGACCAACAAAAGTGTCTCCAAACGGCGCCAAATTTTCCCTGGGTAGCAATACTGCCCTTGGTTGAGAATCCCTCTCCGAGAGCAATGCTCGGTTCTTACCGCTCGTGTGGATGGGCCTGATGAAAGGACTAGATGAAGGCAGCTGGAGAATTTTGGAAGGAATTCTCAACTTATTACTCAAACTGGGTAGTTTCCAAACAACAGGGCTCTTTGCTTTCTGTTTTGGCTTTGTTTTGTTTTGTTTTCTTTTGTTGTAGCTGGCAAATCGAGAGCGAGTTTGTATTAGTCGTTCTCAACCAGGGGGCAACTTTGACCCGAAGGGTATATTTGACAATTTCTGCAGACATTTTCGATGGGGGTGGGGCTGCCACAGGTATCTAGTGGTGGAGGCTAGGATGCTTCTAAGCATCCTACGGTGCACAGAACGGCTCCACTACCAAGGAGGATCCCGCCCCAAAGGTCAGTGGTGTGAACGTGGAGAAACCTTGGTCTATATGAATGCTGAAGTGGGATCCAGGCTCTGAGCTGTCAGCCCAGAGCCAGATGCAGGGCTCGAACTCACGAGCTGAGATCGTGACCTGAGCCAAAGTCGGCCGCCCAACCGACTGAGCCACCCAGGCGCCCCTTGATAGAAAGTTTTAACGTGACTCACCATGTCTGGGCTCCATGTACAAAACAGTCTTCAAAACAGCGTTCGAATACTCATTCCAGCTTCGGAGCTTTGGGTGACTGTCCTTTCTGGTTGTATTTGCAGAGAACCAGCCAACTTTGTACTGACAGGCCCAAGGAGGGCCTCCAAACTACCTGCTTGGTCAGAGAGTCAAGTCTTGAAATTGGCGATAAGCTGAATCCCAACTTTCTACAACGTTTTTCAAGGGTCTAACTGAGAAAATGGCATAATTCGGAAATATCAGAAGCTTCAGCACTTCCTGAGAAGAAATCAGACAAACTTCAGTGCAGGAACTCTGTGATCACTGTTTTGGCTGCTCAGAGGTCGTCTGCGGCACAGATCACAATTTGAACTATGCCCGAGTAGGTGTATTTTTCTTCATACATTTTATGTGAATCGACTTTCAGTTTCATAGAAGTCAGTTTCATCAGAAATGTGGTCAAGTCACCAAAATTAGTCACCCGAAAGCAATGCAGAGAAGAAACCAATGGTTCTCAGCTCCGAGGTACATGAGAATCACCCCGGGGGGCTTGTGAACAATTCCAAAGCCGAAGACCCTAACGCCAATTAAATCGGGATCTCTGATTTAAAACTTCCCAGCTGCTGAGCAAATGAATGTAATTTGAAAAAGACCATGGTGGAAGATCAAAGAGAGAAAGAGGTCAATGGCAAAATCATGTGACCCCCCATGCTGTGTTCTATCACTCCCGCCCCTACCTCCAAATCGTCTTATTCTGATGTCCTTGGAGCTTTCTTCTCCATTTTTAACATTTATGTTTTCTGAACAGGAGGTAACATGTACTTAACGGGCCTTCTACACAATCAGGAGTTCCGTGTAGGTCATCCATTGAAGCAATTAAAGAGAAATCACGTCGTCGTAATTTGAAAACTATAAAAATTTCAACATTTAATGATAGATTCATATCGGTGAATTAATATGTGAAAGAAAAGACCTTATTTGTAACCTATCGCCAAGGTGGCAGAGACTGGCTAGTTGTCCATAAAATCATTTCCCTTGCCCTCCTGGGCACCCCCCCTAGACTACATTTCCCAGCCTCCTTTGCAGGCAGGTGTGGCCATGTGACTGAGTGCTGGCCACTGGAAGATGAGAAGAAGTTATGGGCTCTATCACTGTGCTACCACCTCTTGGAAGTTCTGTGCCTCACCTGATGAGTTTCTGGCTCTCCAGCAATGACCTGGGAATGAATGGGGGATTTCCCGAAACTAATACTCAAGTTATTCAAATGTCACAGTGGGGTATGGGGTACCAGCTATACTATGTTGAAAGTCCCAACATTTGGGTTGTGATGGGTGTCATCTACCCGTCCTCAGATCTTCTTCCTCTTTCTCCCAAGCCTGAGGTCCGAGCAGAGGGCCTCTGAGCCAAACGTTGATGAAAAAGACTAATTCTAACTCCATCTTCTTCTTATGGTTTATCAAGAAGGGGATACTGAAACTTGACGAGTAAAAGCTTTTGATCTGAACAACCGGGAGCTTGGAGTTACCTTTTAGCGAAATAAGGGAAGACTGCAGAAAAAATAGTTTGTCTTTTTCTGCATGAAGACGAACAAGATGCCCGTCCCCAAGCCCTCCGGGAACTGCTTTGGGATCCAGAGGGAAGAGAAGGTCCTGTGTGTGCAAATCTGAAAATGTCATGCCTATTTGGCCGGAATATTATGCAGCCGATGCTGTGTTTTTTCCCGAGTAGCACATATGGAGGCATGGGATGCACATCTGTTCTTTACCGGTGAATTTAATTTCTCTGCACAGCATTTCACTGTGTGGAGGCACCATAGTTAACTCAATCAGTCTCCTCTGCTTGGATGAATAATGCTGTAATACATAACCTTTCGCTTATGTATTTTCAGATTCTTAGAGGTGTATTTCATGGAGAATTCCTACAAGTAGCACTGGTGGGTTAAAGGCTGAGCGCGTATGTAGTTTCGTTAGGCACTGCCAAATTTCCCTCCATAGAGGGTGTGCAATTTTGCATTCCCTCCAGCAAGGACAGGGCCCCAGCAAGGACAGTGCCTCCAGCAAGGACAACAGAATGCGTTGTCAAGCTTTTTGGATTATTGCCACCCTGATGGGTGAGGACGGTGACTCTGTGTAGTTACAGTTTGCCTTTTTAAACTATGACCGAAGCTGAGTATCTTTTTATAAGTTTGAGAGACACGTTTACACCTCTCTTTGTGAACTGTCTGTTCATGTCTCTTGCACATTTTTTTTTCAATAGGATTACTGACCTCTCTCAACTCGATTACCGAAAAGTTCTTGGCAAATTAGAGATGTTAGCTCCTTTTCTGTGAAATATGTCACAAATAGTTTTTCCCAGCTTGCCATTTGTCCTTTGACATTGCTCACATTGTTTTTACAGTGAAAAGAAAAATTTGCATATCATCAAATTGATCAATTTTGAGTTGTCGTGAGAAAGCCTTTCATTATATTCTCTAAATGATTTTTAGTGGCACCTACTATGTCCAAGGAATTAGCTGAGCCGTTATAAAGAAAACAAAACTGAACAAAATTCAGTCCTGACACGGAAAAAAGAATGGATCATAGTTTATTTGCCCCTGATTTAAAAAAAAAAAAGAATTTTGGGGCGCCCGGGTGGCTCAGTCGGTTAAGCACTGACTTCGGCTCAGGTCGTGGTCTCGCAGTTTGTGAGTTTGAGCCCCACATCGGGCTCTGTGCTGACGGCTCAGGGCTTGGAGCCTGCTTCGGATTCTGTGTCTCCCTCTCTCTCTGCCCCTCCCCTGCTCACGGTCTGTCTCTCTGTCAAAGGTAAATAAACATTAAAAAAAATTAAAAAAAAAAGAATTTTTCTATTCATAATTTGAGTATAAATAGATTGCACGTAATCTTGGCCAGAACTCCAGGGTCTAATTTTTCTGAAGCAGAAACCAACGCGTATCGTCTGACAAATGGAGATACAGAAGAGTGGTTACTGCACTGGGCTCTGGACTCAAAACGCTCTAGGTTTAGTTCCGCAACTTACTAGCTGTGCAAATTTGGACGAGTCACTATACCTCTCTGAATCTCAATTCCAGAATCTAATACTAACACCTGGCTCATAGGGTTGTTGTGACAATCAAAGATTATGTGTGAAAAACGAACATGCTTAGGACAGTGCCTAACACCCAAGACGAGCTCAAATAAAGAAAGCCCCGCCACCCTTCCCCTCTTTAGAAGGCTCTAGTAGATCTCTTACACCTATTACTTTGTCTACCCTGTCTCACTCCCTTCTTCTTGTCCATCTTAAACTGCCCCCCCCCCACCCTGGCCACATAAATGAACTCACGACCCAGCCAAGGACAATCAGAAATTTTCCTTGAGGGGGACACCTGGGTGGCTCAGTCGGTCAAGCGTCTGACTCTTGATTTTGGCTCAGTTCATGGTCTCACGGTTCTGGTGCTGGGCTCCAACCTGACCGCAAGGAGCCTGCTTGGGGTTTTCTCCCTCTCTCTCTCTGCCCTTACCCTGCTCACATTCTCTCTCTCAAAATAAATAAATAAACTTAAAAAAAAAAGAAAGAAATTTTCCTTGGGATTTTCCAAATAGGGCTTAAGAGAAGGCGCCCTCTTTTCCTTGGAAGGTGGAGCTAGGGAAATGTGAACCCAAGCATGGCCAGTAATGATGCTTCCCGTCTCATGGAAAAAGTCAATTTTGAAGAAAAGGAGAATGAACTCGGTATTGGTGAAAGATGGAGAAAACTTTGATGAAATGCAGATTCTTGGTTCCTGTGCTCTCTGAGACTCAGCTCCGCCTCCGGCCTTAATGTTAATTAAGATGAACCAATAAATTCTCCTTGTGCTAAGTTGGGTTCCATTTCTTGGGTCCAAAAGGGTTCAAGTGATATGTACGTTTAAAATCAGAAATATTCAGAAATCTCTAGGTATGCAGACACTCCAACTATGACCCTTTGGTGGGGGGATAAATTCAGCTAACAAAGAGGCTATGTCGCAAGGGACCTTATAAAGTACACTGTGTGACATCTGTAGAAGATACTATGGGAGACGGTGCTGAAAGACTCGTGGCCACCCTTCCCCCTGCCCCTCTCCTCTCTCTCTCCCTCCTATTAGAAGACTATCTATGGAACCTCAATATATTTTCTCTAACAAGTGAAAGGAACTTGTACAGTGATCTACAATTTCCTGAAGCCTTCTAAAGTATAGACAACTCCCGCCCCCCGTGATTGTGAAAGCAAAACCCAGGAAGAGAGCAAATATTGAAGTATTAACATTAATGGTATTTATGGCTTTCGATTTGCAGTTATTTCCAAATGCAAAATATTAATTATAACCATGATTCAGTTTCTCTTGGAGACTGTGTTTGGACTGACTCTTTAAAAAAAAAATTTTTTTTTTAACATTTATTTATTTTTGAGAGACAGAGAGACAGAGCATGAGCAGGGGAAGGGCAGAGAGAGAGGGAGACACAGAATCCGAAGCAGGCTCCAGGCTCTGAGCTGTCAGCACAGAGCCCGATGCGGGGCTCGAACTCACAGACTGTGAGATCATGACCTGAGCTGAAGTCAGCCGCTTAACCGACTGAGCCAACCAGGCGCCCCTGGATTGACTCTTAAGGTGAATATCTGAGTCAGTTTATTTTATATCTCAGTTAATATTCCCAGGAAAGTACACTGGGTTATATAACTGACCTTTCATGAGAGTTGGGCACTTGTATTCATTTTAGATTCTTATCTTCATCCAATATTTCTGGGCAAACCCACTGAGTTCCAATTCCTTATGGGAGAACTATATGTATTTGTTTCTTCCTTAGAGAAATAAATGGAAGAATCTAAAACCAAGCCCAAATTGGCTTACTGGGAAAGGACAGGAAAGTAAACGGAGATTCTGCTCCTACCCAAGAAAGCACGCTCCCGAGGAATGGTTTTGTTTCCAGGCAAACTGTCCTGGATCCATAAAGTCCCAGGCCCCCTCCCAAGCCATGAGGGAAATTTCATGGCCGCGTCTCGCACCCACCCAGAACGCAGCCTGGTTCAAACAGCCGAACTCCTAAGCTGGCTTCCCTATTTCATAGTAGGATGTCTCTGAATCCGTTTTACCTGGGGCCTGAAAGTTTCCTTGGAGATTAAAAACAACAAATCGCAGGCTAACAGCAGGGGGCACCCTTGCCTTTCCTATGCGATCTCACAGTTGGAGAAGGAGCTGTGCGTTTGTGTTTGTTTTTCTTGGTTACCCAGGGTCGACCGTGGGCGCGCATACCGGTCTGAGCGGACACACCCATTGCTGTTTCATTGTCTCCCGCCCTCTTCCCTCACTGTCATTTTTTCTCTCGGCTGAGTGATCTCATATTTGGAGAAGCACAGAATAAAAAGGAGTGGTCGTTGGAAGTGAGGAGTACACGCTTTCTGTCCAGCTTCCGGGGCTTCAGAAGGAACTGGAAGGCCTGCTTCTCTACGCAGGCTGCGTGTGCGGTTGAGACCTGTGTCGGGGCCACCCGCTAGTTACATCATCCTGGGGGAGGAACGGACGAGAAGGTATAAAGTCCAGAGTGTTTATGCCCTTAGCCTCCACTCCGCATTGCCTAATCTCATTTTAGGCTGACACCAGTCTTTCTGTCTGCGTGCCACAACGAATATCACACAGCACATGGGTGTGGTCCGTATGGGGGACACTTGAGAAGCATCTGTTTAGAGAATCGTGGGTGAATGTAACTGACACAGTCTTCCCCCAATAGAAGAGCCGTCCCTGCAACAGCTGGGAAATGCAGACAGCATATGGCCAGAAGGAAAAGGGAAGAAATCATGACGGAAAATGGAAGATTCTAAGTATTTTCCTAGGTGACCTTTACAGGGAATCGGGTATGGAAATATTTATTCTTTGGATCAAGCAGTTTTCTATATTTATTCTAGGTACAACGCTCACTCCCTCTATCCGATTCTTTTTATTTCGGGGAGCTATTGTCATTTGGATCTGAACTTTTCAGTCTGGGCCACGCCCCCTACGAAAAGGGCTGCAGGATTCCCAAATAAGGCAACAGGTTCCTGGCGGTCACGTGTGATCACGGCTGGGCGATGTGTCAGGGAACCAGGGAAACAGAGAAACCACCACCTTTTTTGGAAAACCTCCTGCCTTCCTGCATGGAGACACGTGAGAATTGCTCTGGTGACTCAGAGCCTCAAGGTTGAGGGGCAGGCCAATTTTGGTTTACGTGGTTTACTAGGTACAAGCAGATGGAAGTGATAGCAAAGGAAAATCTCGTAACATATTAGGTGGTTTTGGGAAACCACAGATAGGAGGGATTCCGGGCTCCGGATGGATTGTCAGCACATGCTAGGCAGACACCAAACTGCTTCGACTCCTTCGAAAACCGTATTTGCCACTTTGCTACCAAGGGCCAGTTATTCACTGGGTGATCTCCAGCATTTTGGCTTCCAACTAGCTCATACTATGTGTCCAGACCAGATTTCGATTTCTTTGATTTTTATCCAGTGTCTAGCATCTACCGATTATAGGTGCCCGAGTAACCCGAGTTGAAAGAACCGAATTAGAAGAACTACCCCCTACTCTTTGGGCAAAGGGAGAACCAATATATCTTTTCTCCACTTCCTTCCAGAAATGACAAGGGGGTGGGAGCCCAGCCTAAGAATTTGTTCTGGTCCAAGGTAAAGAAAAGTATCCAATGATGTATCAACTAAACTTCGAATCAACTAAACTTCAATGAAAACTTTTTTTTATGAAAAAGGAAAAGCATTCCATTCTTGAGTCCCACCTGTCTATAGCTAAAAGTAAAAATTAAAAGGTAAATGGCTATGTTTGCCATTTTGATTGTGGATGGGAAAAGCAAGGCAGATTCAACTGTCCCTTAGCATTACTGTTTCTTCTTTGGAAGGGTGTGCAAGGGTGTGTGTGCACGCACACGTGTACACACATGCATGTCTACCGAGGGCAAGTTACTCATAAGAAACTGGAAGTCTGCAATGGCAGGGACCTCCAAGAGTTTTCCAGGTGGTCCAGACTGTGCCTTCTCTGTTCTGAATTTTTCTGGGAATTATTACGTCCCAAGGATTGCCGTGGCCGAGAAAGGACCTCGGGCGAGCATAACTATTATCTATAGGAAAGAGAGCTTTTTCTAAACGGAATGGAGACGTAAAGGCTGGGCTCTATCTTGAAGAGACAGAAGCAAGGTTGAAACGTTGGCTTGTGGTAACAACCCCTGACCTTGTGTCAAGCTCTGTGCTAAGTACTCTGTCCTTATTATGTCTAGCAACCACCTCGTGAGGAAGGTACTCTTATTACCCTTGATTTGCAGATGGGGAAATTGAGGCACAGAGACTGTAAGTGATTTGCCCAAGATGACCCAGGAACGGGAGAGCCTTGACCTGGATTCAGGCATTCCGGTGGCACTGGAACACACACGTGACTGCGATGCTGCCTGTCTCTTGCACGCTCAGGGCACGTGGGGGAAAGGTGTGACATTATTCCACTCTGGGAATGGCGGGATATAGAATGCCGGTTTAAGCTATTTCCATGCTGTCATGTTGCTGCCGTGCCATGAAGGCTGACAGTACCCACACGGCGCTGTGTTACTGTCGTGAGAGACTACGGATGGCGTAGGGCAGGAGAGCTCGGCTCTTTCCCTGAATGAAAGAAAATGCTGTCTCGGAGTTTTTGGCGGTAAAACCAAGTGATGGCAGAGCGAGGAGTGGGGTGGGGACAATGGCTGTGATGTGGGTGGACACAGGAGTCGGGGTGCCTTACACTAGAGGGAAGGGACCTGGGCAAAGGGGGTCGCGTACAGATGTTCATCACAGCTACCAAACCCCTAACACCTGAGCGAGGACCGTGGGACGAAACTGGACTTCTGTTCCAGCAAGAATCGTACAGTTTCCTTATCTGAAACACAGACGGACAGACAGAGACAGGTAGACAGAGAGATCAAAGCAAAAAGAGGTATTAAAACTCCTTAACCAAGTAAGAGTGACTTGGCAGCTCCAGTTAACTTATTCTACTCGATTTGCCGTTTCACCGTGTCGTGCCATTGCCACAAAGCAACGGACACAAGCCCTGTGTAGCCCCTAATTTGTTCACAACAGCTAGCCGAGCACGGCTTTTTTTTTTTTTAATTTTTTTTTTTAACATTTATTTATTTTTGAGAGACATAGAGACAGAGCATGAGCAGGGGTAGGGCAGAGAGAGGGAGACACAGAAACCGAAGCAGGCTCCTGGCTCTGATGAGCCATCAGCAAAGAGCCCGACGTGGGGCTTGAACTCACAGACCGTGAGATCATGACCTGAGCCGAAGTCGGCCGCTCAACCGACTGAGCCACCCAGGCGCCCCGAGCACGGCTTTTTGAATGTCTTCCTGCATCTGTTATTGCAGTTCGGAGCTTTACCATGTGGCTGTCTTAGTCCGTTTGAGCTGCTGTAACAAAAATACCATCGACTGGGTGGCTCAGACAGCAACTGTAGGATTTCCACGTGTGGATTTGGAGGGGACACACACATTCAGCATAGAGCAGGGGCACGGAGGGGTAGGGGGACACCAGCCGAGATAGGTGGGCATGTGGGGTCGCGTGTGAAAACTAGAGACCAGTGGACGACAGAGGAGTTGGGGATCTGCCCACACCCTTTGGGACTTGTACTTTCGGACTCCCCTACATTGGTTTGGGTCTCCTCAGCGACGGACTCTGAGACAAGGATTTAAGCACAAGTCAGTTATTTGGGGAGTGGCCCCGGGAAGCACTGGGTTAGGAGTGGGGAAGTGAGACGGTAAGGGAAGAAGTCAGTAAAAGGAACTTTACCAAGCAGGGTTCACAGTGGGTGAGCTCGGTCTCACTGAGGAAGCCGGGGGGGCCAGCACAAAACACGTGCCTCAGACCTCTCCCTCCTGAGGGCTGAGAGAGGTTGGCCATTGCCAAGGGGGCTTCCGGAGTGGAGGTAATCTTCTGGCACTTGCAGGCTGCTGTGGGCCACCAGAGAAAGCCAGCAGGTAAAGCTAAGAGGCTGGCAGTTGGAAGTCGGGCCAGAGTGTACTAGGGGTACGGGTTAGACCACGGCTTCGCCTTCTGTACCCCTTTTGGCCCCATGACCAGGCACGCTCATATGCTCACCCTCCTCCCCACCTTCTCACCCAGGACTGAGGCCACGGCTGGGAACAGCCCGCTGCCCTCCGATCCTTGTTCGAACAATGGCACACAGTCATTTGCTTCCCAGGCTGGCCAAGAAAGGCTGTTTCCTGAAGTTTCTGAGACATTGGGAAAATAAGGATTTTATTTTGGCTCCAGTAATTTAGCTTGGGACTAGAACGAATAGATTTTGGAGACAGGCGGAGAGTCGGCCGCCCACTAAACCGCTGTTCCAACGTCAGCATGCTTTCGGAGATCTTCAAACATTAGCACGAAGTTTTGCGACAGAATCTTTGCGAGTTGGGTGTGGTCTTGGTTCTGCCTGTGCTCTGGGGTGAGTGTGTCGAGGGTGTCCTCTTTCTTATTACCGTGGCCCTTTGGTTGTCTGTATTTGGATACACGGGGTAGGGCGCAGGATCAAATGCTTCGGAATTTGAAGCGTCTGTTCCAGAATTTTCTGGTGGAGAAGGGCGCCCATTCTTTGCCATCTGTGCAGGGGAGCCATCTTGCCATCCCAACGTGTTCAACATTCTTGGAGTGTTCTGGAACGGGCCGGATTCTCGTTAATCCAGGGCACGCCATTGTTGAACAACAGTGATTTGTTGTGGGTGCAGATGTATGCGTTCTTGCCTGGATAGGACAGGGGCACCTGAGCTGTTGGGTCGATTTACTTGGTGCTTTTGTGGTGTTATCAAGAGGGCAGACCCCCAAGAGAACATCTATAACCCTAACCAGCAGAATGAAAGCGAAGAATGTGCAAAAAGCCCCCCCCCCCAAATTATGTGATGGACGCCGTGAAATCAAATGAATAGGAAAAATATAAGAAATGGGGCCCAAAGCATGAGATCTCGGCCCCCCTTTCTTATTGTCCACGTCCTAGAAGTCTGGATACCTAAACAAAGGAAGGAACGACCCAAGCCCACAGTCAGATCTGACTGCAGAACCTCAGACCAAACGAGGGGCTGCACCCGCCTAGGAAGTCTGTTTCCCTCCCCACTCCCGTTTGTTTCAATGTAATTCTTAGTCACTCTTGTGAGATCATTTTAAAAATAGAAGCTCTGCGATGCATTGGCAGGCTACTTGTTGACAAGCCAAAACTGTTAGACGGTTGATTGTTCCAAGGAGGCCGAGAAAACCAACAGAGGTTTCTAGCCTGCGTGGTGAAGGCAATCTTCTGCATGTAGTGCCATTCCTATAATCATGCTTGCTCACTGATGCCAAGATGTCATGGATAGAATCCATTTTTAGAGCACGAGGGAGCCTTCTGGTGCACTCCAGAATGTTCTATAAGAGGGGTCGGCAAATTTTTTCTATAAAGGGCCAGATAGTAAATATTTTGGGCTTTGCAGGCCAGACTATCTCTGTGTCAACTCTTCAATTCTGGTGTTGTAGCGGAAATGTAGCCATAAGACGATACGTAAACAAATCGGCATGTCTGGGATCCGCTGAGACTTTATTTGCAAAAATAGGTGCTGGGCAGAATTGAATTTTCCTGAAGTTTGCCCACCCCTCCTTTATATCCTGAACTGAATGACAGCTTCGTAATAGACATACATGGAAAATGTCCTCCGGCTCCGTTACACATTTTGTGTCTGTACACGGACGTTATGCCTCATTTTAAAACAACGAGATAAAACTTTCCTTTTTAACAGGGACACTGCCATAATTTCTCTGGTAAATTCTTTTAAAGGGGCATCTGCAGCAGGTAGGATATTGATTCAGCAACTTGTAACAGGAATCTGCAGGCATGTTACCTCTGCCTGCGTTCCTTCTTTCTTCTCTCGTTCCACTGGCCGGAATTAAGCCACTTGGCCATATCTAGGTCTAAAGAAATCTGGAGTTTTAGTCTTTATTCCGGCTCGCCACAAAACAAATAAGGACTGGGCGTTCTGTTACGATGGAAGGAAGAACAGATATTGGAAGTCAACTAGCGATTTGACCTTTTTCGTCTGCCAGGGAATAAATAGGGTGCCTATTCTCCTCGTGGCTTTCAGAAGGCGACTATCTGGCGTCCACTGTATATACTGACGGCAAACTGGGGCTTATATAAAAATGACTGCTTTCCAGATTCTAAATTGGAGACGCTGGAGAAGATAAAAAGGGCTCTGCCTGTATTTCTTCCTCCACTTGTAATTATATTTGCATGTGAAGCACAATATTATTAAAATGTGACATTCTTCAAAATGAAACAGCTTGTTCTACTGGGGGTTTCTTAACAGGTTGGAGAAGTTTTCATGTGTGGGTGGCCACCCACAATAATGAATTTTATTTTATTATTTATTTATTTTAATATTTACTTATTTTTGAGAGAGAGAGAGAGAGAGAGAGAGCGTACGCACGCGAGCATGAGCAGGGGAGGGGCAGAGAGAGAGAGGGACACACAGAATCCAAGGCAGCCCCCAGGCTTCGAGCTGTCATTACAGAGCCCAACTCGGGGCTCAAACTCATGAACCACAAGATCATGACCGGAGCCCAAGTCGGATGCTCAACCCACTGAGCCACCCAGGCGCCCCGAGATACCAAAGTCAGGCTTTGCCAAAACAGATAATCGGCAATCTCCAAGCCTGTAACATAGGCTTGGTAACTGCGGGAAAGTATTTCTGTAGACGGCTCGTGCTGTATCCTTGCACGGATGCTGCTAATGAGCGACAGTCATAATGAAGATGGTTTGACCCGAGTGTCCTTCCTTTATTCGAGGTTGTGGGGATCAATGATCTCCTTTCCTGGGAGGTTGAGTGCCTTTGATTTATGGACCCTGTCCATGGAAGAGCGGTAAGTAGACTCCTCATCCATTAAAACAGCAGGGGACGGAGGAACTTACGGTCTCGGAGGCTTTGGGGTCCAATTAGGTTAGGATCTCAGCTCTACTACTCACTGGCTGGGCATGTTGCTTGTCCTTTGTAAATCTCGCTATATTCATCTGTTAACTGGTGATAAAGAGAGCTTCTACTCAAGTTGGTTGTGAAAAGTAAATGAGAATTATCTTAAAAGTAAAGTGCTTGCTAAACCATAGGTAATTTAATAAGATTGTTTAAGACCCAGGAGACTGGATAAAGAAGAATGCAGTTGCGTCGTTGAGTAGCTGAACAGTCGTGGGGTGGGCCAGCATGGACCTTGCCTCTTTATGAGGATAAATAGTGTTAAAAGAAGATTTGTTTATGGGCCTATCCTCACGTTGTTCCTTTGGGATAAGTAGGTAGTATGGTTATACTTTTGGCAAAGAAATAAAAACACAGAACCATCAACTGCTTTGTTGGAAACACCTTGCCAGCACCAGGTCTGGCATTAACATTTTTTAAGAACGGGGTGTGTTTCCTGACTCTGTTCCACTGTACCCTGGCCGACGTGGCCGTGACGTTTCACCCGTTTTTGTTTCTTAAGCGCTGACTTGTCATCCCCGAATGCTCTGGATATCCCGATATTCAAGCTGAATCTGTCCAAGGTGGCCCACGACCTCCGGGAGGCCCGACCCGAATCATCGGAACGATCCCACGGGAGACAGGATGGAGGTCACACGCATGGCCGAGAAGTCATCAAGAAGGCGGCCTGGGTGACCCAAGGCCTGTTATCCGTAACAGATTGGATGGAGGGCACCTCCAATGGGGTTCCCGACCCCTGGGAATAAGTCCAGGCTGCCGACTCAGCCGGGAAGGCTGCCGGATGTGTAAGTGGCCAGTCATCCTCTTTGTCTCGCCGCCCAGCATCAAGAAGGTCGGTCGCGCCAAGCTGCCTGGCACTTCTGTGAGGTGTGCCCTCAGGCGATGCCCCGGTGTCCCAATCTGCTCTCTGCTCTCTCCTCTCAAACTTCCCTAAGCTGACTTTGCCACAAGCGCGAGGCCTTGCTTTGGGATGGATTTCATTAGAAGGAGGAAGAAGAAATGAAGGAGGAAGGGGAGGAAGAAAATCCTGCACACTGGATATTCTCTGTTCCTCTTCCAAGAGGAGGGGAGTACATGCGCACTTCTGGTCTCCTTCCCGTCGGCCTTATCCGTCAATTACCCATGGAAACCTTACACAACTAGATTCCTTGACTCTTTTTCAAGCTCACTCAGGTGACGCTGGCAGGGTTCAGTTCCTCACGACTTGTCAGACCGAGGGCTTCATTTCCTCACGGGCTGCTGGCTGGGGCCACCTTCAGTTCCTTGCTGTGTGGGCCTCGCCCCGGTGAGGCTACTCACAACATGGCGGCTGGCTTGCCTCAGAGTGCGCAAGTAAGAAAGGAAGAGGGGGGCCAGCAAGACGGAAGCCACAGTCTGTGCGACCTAATCTTGAAAGTGACATCTCATCGCTTCCGCTCTGTCCTCTCAGTCAGAAGTCGCTTACTTCGTGTGGCGTTGGTGGTAGAGTTTGTAAGCACAGGTGCCTTCCAGAAGTCGCGTACTTAGAAGTTGTGAGGCCCAGTTCACCCTTAAGGGGGGGAGATTACACAAGGATGCAAATACCAGAAAGCCATTCTAGAGACGGTGCACCACCGATGCGAGCACTGTTGCTGTTGAAAGTTTTACTATTTTTCTTTAGAGCAGTTTTAGGTTCACAGCAAAACGAAGGTGAAGACACAGAGATTTCCCACATACCTTCTGACTCCCAATTTTTTTCTACATGAATTATTTTCAGTGAGGGCCCTGCAGCCCATGTAACCCTCTCCCTGACCTCCTTTCGGGCCTCCTCCAGCCATTCCGAAACCTAAATTTAGGAAGGCCAACTCTTCGCTGTGATAAACTCTTCAATTATTACTCAACTGGCTTTGAACCATTTAACCTCAAGGCAACTGCGTCCCTACTACCCCACCCAAATAGTCACTAAAGTCATTAAATATTAGGAGACAGAAAATGGCTTCCATTCCCCAAGTGTGGAAGAGAGAGGGAAAACCCCCTCAGATGACTAAAATCAGAGAACCCAAGGGTGGAAAGGGGATATTAGAAGGTTGTTGTTTAAAGAAACAGAATAGGAGAGAGGTTAAATAGAAGGAAAGAACCTTCTCTTGCAATTCCCAACATTGTGGTCTTTCTGTTATCTCCTATAGAATTTACTGTAAATTTAGGCCTGGAGTCCTGTGCATGGTTGCCAAGTGGCGGCTTCCCAGTCTGATCCGTGTGAGTTGATGTTTCCCACTTGCAGCGGAGGACCCCTATGCTGGAGGTGACCCGTCGTCTGGGTGATGTTGGTGCCTGAATCCAGCCTGTCTATGCTTATTTTGATCACCGTCCTTCTGGCCTGTCCTTCAACCCACACTCAGCTTTGCACCACCCGCAGATTTTATAAACAAATAGAACACCCTGATCCCGGTTTGGATTGGACCTTATTTAAAGCTTTGGGGGGGGGGTCATGGAAGGGCAGATAATGGAAAAATAGGTGGCTAAACGTGGGGGGTTGTATTTTGCTCCCTCAGAGGCAGAGACGTGGGTTTACATTTGAGGCCAACTCTTTGTTTTGAGAAAACTATTACTATGGGCCTTTTAGTTATGCAAGTGCAAAGCAAGTAACTACCTATAGTTACTGGGGAAGGCTAGAACTGATCGGGAAACTAGAGGTTAGTGGGAATCCCTATAGTCCTATTTGATTACATAAATGGCACGCATTTTGAGTGTATTCAATTGCGTGCATCTTTCACTTGGGCTAGGTCCCTGTAGATCTCATGGTTTCCTGGGGAATGAGCTGTTACTTCTTTTCAGTAAATTTAACTGTATGTTATTGTTTGTCTGGGAGGAGTCCTGTGCGTTGATGTTCTAGTAGCTGTTTATAGGAGACCCGGAGTGGAGAACCTGAGAATCGAGGGAAAGACCTGCAGGCCTGAGCTCTAAGCCCAGCCTGGGCCATTGTAACAGTTAGACTCTAAATCATCCTGACCTTGGGAAATGGATAATTAGACTCTTCCGATGACTTTGAGGGCCTATGTTTCTAGGGAGTGGATGGTCCCACTGTATTTTATCACGGATGGAGTTTAATTTTAGAACAGAAAATAAGGATTCGGGAAGGAGGCCTTGAACTGGGATGATGGAAAATGTCCCCCTATCACGGTCCCTTATTGGATAAATAGTTCTCTATATTTCTGTTTATCTCCTACCGCCTAAGGCAGTGCCTGTGTCTGCTTTGCTGATCGCTGTATCCCCATCCCTGTCATGATGCTTAGCCTGTTGCAAGCAATAAATATCTATTTGTTGAATGAATGAATGAATGATTGAACGAGTAAATACTCAAGATGTTGACCAGTGTATGGCTACAGATGCAGCATTCTTAAGGTGATTATACCTTAAATGACAAGACTTTGTCCTTACTTTCCTTTTATGTTTAGGACACACGGTTTTATAGGAAAAACAAAAGGAAAGGGATCAACTTGTGGCCCAGTTTTTAACGCACCACCACTTGGGTCCTTATTTATAGTGTGTTCTTTGTAGCTGGAGGGAAATGGGCAGGTTTTAATTTCCAGTGCATGGGGACAAGTGCTGAAAGGTGGGTATCATGATTCATTACAACGGAAGTGAAAGTTGGGGTATCTGGGCGACTCAGTTGGTTAAGCATCGACCCTTGATTTCGGCTCAGGTCACGACCTCAGGCTTTGTGAGATCGATCTCCGTGCCGGACTCTGTGCTGACAGCATGGAGCCTGCTTGCGGTTCTCTCTCTCTCTCTCTCCTTCTCTCTCTGTCTCTCTCCTCTCTCAAAATAAATAAATGAACTTAAAAAAAAAAACAAAAACGAAAGTACATTCAGTCACTGAATCATCTTCTATTCTCCATCGTATCAAAGGGTTTGCATTTAATGCCGGTTTCCAAAAGAAAATTTGCACAGGGACAACTGTCACTCTACCCAAGTCTGTTTCCTTCCCAAAGTGGGCAGATTGTCCGACCCCCCAGAGGGGGGCTGGATCCCTGCAGAAGCGGCTTTCAGGGTAGTTATTCTTCCGGAAAGTACACTATGTCTGTTTCTGGTTTGGCTTTTCAGTTTCCTGGAGTCCTTGTTTTGAACAGAGGGAGCAAAGCCCTGCTAAATACCACAGCTCAATCAAACCCCAGTGATGAATTCCCATTTCCATTTTTTTTTCTTTTTAATGCAGTGAACTTTCCCAGCTCTGGTGAACTTTCTCTTGGTTCACTGGAGAGGGCGGGTCTTGGAGTCCTAGGAGACTTCTCACATTCTGTTGTGAAACAGCTGTTTCCAGAGGCCCGCTACCCTCCCACCCACACAAGCCTGAAAATAGCAGCCTGTCCCGCCCTGAACAGTCTGTGCTTTCAAAGGCCCGGTTGGCTCCATCCTGCTTTTTTGTCTCTTTCATTTTTCGTTTTGGTAAACAAGGGATCGGGCGATTCTATTCAGTTGGTTACACGTTGTTTTCAAAACACTTCAATCTTAGCCAGCCATCGACTCTATCAACCCAACGGATGTAAATCAGGGAAACGACCAAGTTTCGATGCTTGCTGTTTTGGAAGGTGCTGCCTCTTCTGGCGTATAGTAGACTGTGGTGTTGACTCAGAGCCTGCATCGGAGATAAGTGGGGGGCTTATTTAGGAAAACTGACGGAAGATCTTCTCACTGTAAAGGCAGGGTCTGCCTACGATATTTGCTTTTCACGGCTTTTTATCTCAATGGTCCTTTCTGATTTTTAGGGTTTAAAAAAAAATTATTGAGATAAAATTCACATAACATAAAACGAATCCCCTCAAAGGAGCAATTCAGTGGCATTGAGCACACTCACAATGTTGTGCCACCAACATCTCTAGTTCCAAAATGTTTTCATCGCCCCGAAAGAAATCCCTGTAGCCAGTAAGCAGTCACTTCCTGTTCCTTTCTCTCCCCACAGCCTTGGGCGGTCACCATTCGGCTTTCTTCCTCTATGGATTTACCTATCCTAGGGAACTGCCTATCAACGGACTCACATATCAGGTAGTCTTTCATGCCTTGCTTCCTTCCCTTAGCAGGTTTTTAAGGTTCGTCCGGGTGGTAGCGTGTATCAGCACTCTGTTCCTTTTCGTGACTGAATAATACTCCTCATAGGTCTATACATTTCAGTTATCCGTTCGGCCAGTGATGGACAGCTGGATTGTTTCTACTTTTTAGATATGGCGAATAACGCTGCTATGAACTTGGGTGTACGAATACCTGTTTGAGTCCTGGGTCTCCTGGGTCCATATCTAAGAGTGGCACTGCTGGGCCGTATGGTCTATGTTCAACTTTTTCAGGAACCGCCATACTGTTTTCCACAGCGGCCGCACCACTCTGTGTTCCTACCGGTAACGCACAGTGATTCCCAGCTCTCGACATCCTTACCCGCGCTTGTTCTTTTCTGATCCTTTGATTACAGTCATTCTCATTTGTTTGAAGTGGTACCTCATTGGGGCTTTGATCTGCATTTCCCTAATGACTAATCATCTGGAGCATCTTTTCAGGTACTTGTTGGCCATTGGTAGATCTTCCCGGGGGAAAAGACCTATTCAAGTGCTTTGCCTGTTTTAAAAATTGGGATGTATGGGGCGCCTGGGTGGCTCAGTCGGTTAGGTGTCCGACTTCAGCTCAAGTCGTGATCTCACGGTCTGTGAGTTCGAGCCCCACGTCAGGCTCTGTGCTGATGGCTCGGAGCCTGGAGCCTGCTTCCGATTCTGCGTCTGCCTCTCTCTCTCTCTGCCCTTCCCCTGCTCATGCTCTGTCTCTCGAAAATAAATAAATGTTAAAAAAAAAATTAAAAAAAAATTGGGATGTTTGTCTTTTTCGGCTGAATTGTAAGAGTTTTCTTGTATATTCTGGACACGAACCCCTTATCGGATATGGGAGTTGCAAATATTTACTTCTGTTTTGTAGGTTGTCTTTTCACTTTGTTGACAATGTCCTTCGATGTACGACAGTTCTTGATTTTGGCGAAGTCCAATTTCTTCGATCCTTTCTTACCCAAAGGCGTGGAGGTATGACCAGAGGAGGGCCGGTTCTTCCTGGGTCTAGCTGACCAGCTGCCTAGTGTGACCCTCAGAATATTGTCGGAGTCTGTAAATCCTGGCTGCCAAAGTGAACCCACAGGTTTCATTTGAATGCAAATGTTATTTAAAACCATTACGGTTTTATATTCTACTCATTTTTAACCTGTCTTCTGTTAGAAAAGTCTACTGTTAAACATCCAGAGCTTCTTGGTTGGAATATGTCATCTGCCATTGAGGCTTAGAATATATGGTTGTTTAGAAAGAATGGAGTTGATGCCACCTTAATATTGCGTCTCCAGCTCAGACCTCCCTCCTGGACTCTGGACTCCAACTGCCTATATGACATCTCCCCATGGGTGTCTAACACGCATCTCAAATTTAGAACACTCTAGACCAAACCTTTCTTCCCTGCCCCACCCTTCAGATGCTCAGTCCCCTCAGTTTTCTACATGTCAGCAAATGGTAGCTTTATATTTCGAGGAGCTCACGGTGAAAGCGTTGGCTTCACCCTTGGCCCTTTTCTTTCTCTCACATTCTGTAGCCAGATCGCCAGCATATTCTGCTTGCTCAACCGTCAAAATGTGGATGTCCGTGGAGTGGGACGCTCGACCTCCAGGGGTAGCAAGCAGCTAAGCGACATCTTATTAGCCTAGATTCCCGTCTCCTCTCTGATCTCCCTGTTTCCCTTTTCCTCCATCGTGTTTTCTCTACCTAGAGCCAGAGGGGGGCCTTTCAAAAAGAACTCATGTCAGCTCAGGTCACTCCTGTGCTCACGCTCCTTTGACCCGGCTCACTCCGCTCCAGCCCCCAGACCTTCTTGCTGTTTCTTCAGTACTCCACTGGCTACGTAGTGCTGCCCCTTCTGCCTGGAACACTAACCCTCCCTCCACAGGGCCAGAGCTCACCCCTCGCTGCCTTCAGGGCTCTGCTCAAAGTTCCCTGTATGCGAGAGTCTGCTGGATACCCCTGCATAAGAATGCAATTCCTTCCCACGTTGCCCCCACCCTCTCCCGGTCCCCCTGCCGGCTCCCCGAGCCTGCCCTCCTTTCCCTGTATTTTCTTTGTTGCGCGGCACGCATAGCTGTTTTTAATCTAGCACGTAACAGATACTTAGTGTCGTTCTTTGTATCCTCCCTGCCCCCCATGCACGCTGAGCTCCAACTGAATGGCTGAATAAGGAAAAATTCTGCATTCCATATACATTGTGCAACTTTCCTTCCTCAATGTGAAGACTAGCGGGACTGGCTGCCTAGTTGTCTCCGTTTTGTGAAGACCTCGAAGGTCAGCATCGCCCTGTGCTCTTTCTGAATCACCAAGTTTATTAATTTTTAAACAGTAGTGTCTCCGTTCATGTGATGTGGTCCATTGTGCTCCTAATCCACTCATTAGGGATTGCTAAGTATGCATTCAGACAATAGACCGCACCACTCTGAAGAAACCATTATGGATTCCCACGTGGAGTCCCAGAGGATTAAAGTAAAGCCTTGGGGCTTACGGAGAGTGTCCCCTGCCTTGTCAGGCGCCCCCCCCTCCCCGCCCCAGCAGTCAGCCGCAGCCTGGCGATTAATGATCCCAATGCGCAAGATTCCAGGAAGTGTGATCCTATCAAGTCCAACGCCAGAGCGGTGACTCTTTCTGTTTCCTCTTTTTGTAACACAAAGGAAACTCAAAGGAGTCTTTTTAGTCCTGGAGACAGAGTCTGGCCTTCATGCTCTGGGTCGAATGCTCGAAGAAGGCCGGGCGGAAGTGCTGGAGAGAGAACTGAGAACACTATACCCACTGAACAGATTCAGAAACAAAGACCGGTGACCCAATGAGCTTGCTGGGGGTCCCAAAGGTAAATACTGGTGTAACTGGCAGAAGAGCTGAGGGCTGGAAGTGACCTTGAAGGTCTCTGCGCTATATCTGAAGGAACTGGAGCAGAGCAGGTTGTGACTGCTTGCCAATGACCCTACAGTTACTTGTGGGGGAGCAGGGAGGGGGCCCAGGCTTCCTAACTGCCCCCCCAGCCTTCTTTCCACACCATCGCCGAACTGCCGAGATGTTTGTCTCCAGACACCATGGTACCGCCCTTTGATTCTTTGCTGAAACTCTCTCCTGGGAGTTGGGATTGGTGATGGATGAGAGAAAGCAAGTTTTAGCTGAGTCGGTGGCCCGATAAAATCAGTCTGTCTACATTTGGGATGAGCCAGCTTCTCACTTTATTTAACCTTCGTAAATACATTGATGTGCAAATACCCAGGGAGTGGAGAGATTCATGACCTCGCTTTCCAAAGATGAATGTTTCTTAAAACACGTTAGCGACGCCTGGGTGGCTCCGTCGGCTGAGCATTCAGCTTCAGCTTAGGTCATGATGCCAAGGCTCGTGGGTTCAAGCTCCGCGTCGGGCTCTGTGCTGACAGCTCAGAGCCCGGAAGCCCGCTTCCGATTCTGTGTCTCCCTCTCTCTCCGCTCCTGCCCTGCTCGCTCGCCCTCTCTCAAAAATAAATAAACCTTAAAAAAATTATAGAATAAAATAAAAAATGTGATCTGTGCGCAGGGCTTCTCAAAGCATAGCCCCTGGACAGCCAGCAGCACAGCACCTGGGAAACGTGAATTCATGCCCCGCCCCCTCCAATTCCAGCCTCGGTGGAGCAAAAACTCTGGGGGCGAGGTATAGCAATCTGTGTTTACCAGGCGCTCCAGAGGGGGCGCTCGAGTTCCAGAAGCCCTGGTTTGGTAGCTGCAGTGGTGGTGTCTTGCCTCACACTCTGGGATCCCTTTCTCTGAGCTGCTAGGAGCTCACATCTGACTCCTTCCCCCAAGGATGCTCTTGGGGAAGTGGAGGTGCTTCAGCCGGGAGATACTTGCTCCACCCTCCGCCCCATGCAGGGTGGCTGGGAGCCATGACTGATTGGTGCAGGTTACCAAAGCCCTCTTGCCTCAAGATAGGACCTACTCTGCTGATGAAGTTTTGGGGTGATGGCGGGGTTCGTGGGGTACGGAGCTGACGTCTTTGGTGCAAAAAGGTGATTTCACTAAAGCACGGGGACAAGACTCATGGGCAGGAAGAGCTGCACTGGGGGCCTGACAGGTAACTCATTATATAACCTCAGGTTGAGAGGGAATCAGGGATAGAGGAAGTCTCTAAGGAATTCTGGAAGCCAGGTTTCCAGGACCTTGAGAGGCTAGGGAAACGCCACTGACTACCGTTTAATAAAACCTCGGTCATGAGACCCTTTGGATGCATATCAAGTAGGGGGGGGGCATAAGCTTGGGGCATGATTGCTCTTGTATATCTTGGGGCAGTTGAGATAAGGTTGGGATAACGTTAAGCTAAAGTTCTCATTTGCCCCCAGCAAAGTGTCCTCATTGAGGCAGCTGAGCTCCTAGAGGGAGGTTACTGCCTGTCTCAGGGTCTTGTCTATGTGCTGTAGGCAGTGAGGGAATTTAATTTTTCATGTGCTTTAGTTCCACACATTTCCATGGCGAAATGCTTAAACCCCTTTCCTTTGTTCTTGGGCAGCCAGGAGGGCCCGAGGGCTACCACACATATTCCGCCTGGGGGTGGGGGTGGTGGAGTGCCAGCCCGTATTTTGCCCTCAGCTTGCCCCACGCTCCCTGCTACGCTGCTTCCGCTCCAAAGCTCCCCGTGGGATTAGCCTTCTCTTGAAACCACACCCTTGCTTTCCTCCTAAACCTGTTTTCCTTACTCCCTCACAGATTTCCCCTGCGAACAGCCCCCGATAAATTACATGCCCAAGGACTCCCACCTCAGGCTTTGATTCTGGGGAACACGACCCGAGACGACTAGTAAGTTCGCCTCAAAGATGTTCCTTTTATGCAAAAACGTGTAGGGCTGGGCATAGAAGGGGAGCGTTTTCAGCAAGTTACTCTCCCCGGCGTTGGGCAACCCAGCTGCTTTGATTTCAGACACGTCTCCGCAATTGTCCCATCCTGCCTCTAATTTTGAAGATTTCCTTGACTAGACGGTAGTTCGAGCTCATACAGATTGATTCTAGATGAGAGAAACTGGGAGATGGATGATCTCCCCTTAACGACCTAGAATCACTGGTAGAATATGCAGTTTGGTTTTGTGGGGGTTGAAAATATTTGGTTAAGTTGAAAGTGGCCGTCAGAGAGATCTGTCGCATTTATTTTGGGCCGTTTTATCTCAGGAGGCACGTAGAAGACGTCCAAAGATCTCATTCCAGGGTCATCTCTTCTGTGGGAAAGGACCACGGTATGTCCAAGTTTGAGCCTTAAAGGTGGCTGTTAAGCCCCTCCCCCTAGCCCTAAAATCACAAGGAAAGGAAGCCCCAGGGAGCTTTCCATCAAGGGATGGAAAAAAAAAAGACTGGATAAAGAGTCTATTTCCGGGATGGTCTCCTGTCTCCCTGGGCCCTGGAACTCTTGGTTCCCACAAAACCTCAAACAGATGGTCGCGAGTTTGATTCTGGCCTCGTGGAACCTGAGCCATGCCCCAAATGAAACTCACCTCTAGGTTGGCGAGGAGCCCCCTTTTCTAATGTTTCCTTTCGTCTTCCTGCTTGACCCAGCCCAGGAGCCAAGGATCAGCATGAAACAGTCCTCTGTTTCATCACAATCACGATCACACAGGGTTGGGAAAAGCCTAATGCAGAATTTTCCCTCCTTTAAGATGAACGAGACCAAACCATATTTCAAAGACTCTATTCTCATAGGAATCTACCGTAAAACGCTCGTTCTCACTGTCGGGACATTCTTTTTAGGAACCCGGAAAGTCTCACATTACAAATGAAGTTAGCTTTCTTTTATCTAGCCTTTGCGGGACTGTTGACTGACATCCCCCGCTCGAAAGCATGAAGAGCAAAAGTCGAAACTCCGCTGAGAGAAATGATATTAACGGAAGTTTATTTTAAGGATGAACTGGCTATTCATCTCCAGACTCTCATTTCGTTCTTGGGACGCCGCTGGAGAGCCGAGCGCCGAGGTCACATCGTAAAAGACTCCCTGGAAAAATTGCTTCTTCCAGAAAGCGCGTGGATATTCACCCTTCTCAGCTTCATATAGAGGGATCTTTTAATAAACACCTCCAGCACGCCAGCAACCATGTTTATTTTAGAGGCCATGCGCCCCATGTGAAGACCTGCATGGGAATGTTCTTTTAGTTCTGTGTGCTAGGAGAAACTTTACTTCCTCGGGATTACTGGCAGGCTTCATTTCTTAGACCACAAGGATCACACACTTGGCTATATTTTCCCTTTTTGAGTGGGCTATCAGAAAGCCGAGAGCCAAATTTTTGGCTCATCTTTGGAATAGAGCCTGCATAATTTTTTTTTCTATTTTTCCCCTGGTTTTGTCCACGTGCATTTTTGCAGGCTCCCAGTTTTAAGTTTTATACTGATTTCATGTGAGTGAAGCCAGGGAACCATCTAGAATCCTTTACAAACCAAGGCAGGGAGCGGATGTCCCATAAGCATTATAGTTATTCCTCATCTCGAAAACCTTTATCGAGCCACCCCTCATCTTTAATAAAGGGCCAAGTAGACCACTCAACAGCACAATCTGATTTGAAAACGGAAAGAGGATCTAAATAGACATTGTTTTCTTTTCTTTTCTTTATCTATTTTTTAATGTTTGTTTTCGAGACAGAGAGAGACAGAGTGTGAGCAGGGGAGGGGCAGAGAGAGAGGGAGACACAGAATCCGAAGCAGGCTCCAGGCTCTGAGCCGTCAGCACAGAGCCCGGCGTGGGGCTCCAACTCACGGACCGTGAGCTCATGACCTGAGCCGAAGTCGGACGCTCAACTGACTGAACCCCCCAGGCGCCCCATAAATAGACATTTTTTCAAAGAAGACGTACAGATGGCCAACAGGCACATGCAGAGATCCCCAACATCATTCATCATCAGGGAAATGCAAATCAAAACCACAACAAGCTCACCCCCCCCCAGCAGTCGGAATGGCCAGTATCAAAAAGACAAGGGATAACACGGGTTGGCAAGGATGTGGAGACAAAGGAACCCTCGTGCGCCGTTGGCAGGAATGTAAATTGACGCACTCACTATGGAAAACAGCACAGAGGTTCCTCGAAAAATCAAAAATAAAACTACCATATGTCCACTCCCAACTACCAGAAGTCCAATGCCACTCCTGAGTATTTATCCACAGAAAAGAGAAGCACTAACTTGACAGGATCTATGCAGCCGCATGTCCAGTGCAGCATTATTGGCAGTAGCCAAGATCTGGTAACGACCTAAGTGCTCGCTGATGGTGAATGGATAAAGAGAATGTGATACGTATATATGGTGGCGTATTACTCGGCCACAAAAAAGGAATGAAATCTTGCCATTTGTGACACCATGGATGGACCTAGAGGATATTTCGTTAAAGGAAATAAGTCAGAAGGAGAAAGACAAATACTGTATGATCTCGCTTATATGTGGAATCTACAGAAAAAAACAAAACCAAGTTCATAGATACAGAGAACAGATTGGTGATTGGTTGGGGGTAGGGAGTGGGTGACATGGATGAAGGTGGTCAAGAGTTAGAAACTTCCAGTTATAAAATAATTAAGTCATGGGGGGTATGCCGTGCAGGTGTAACTTCATGGTGACTGTAGTTAACAATACTGTATTACATAATTCAACGTTATTAAGAGAGTCGATCTTAAAAGTTCTCATCGCAGGGATACCTGGAGGGCTCATTTAAGTGTCTGACTCTTGGTTTCGGCTCAGGTCATGATCTCACAGTTTATAAGATCGAGCCCCACATTGGGCTCTGGGCTGATGGCGCAGAGCCTGCTCAGGATTCTCTCTCTCCCTCTCTCTCTCTCCCCTTCCCTGCTTGCGTGGTCTCTATCTCTCTCAAAATAAATAAATAACCGTTAAAAAAAAAAGTTCTCATCACAGCATGGATGGATGGATAACAGACTTATCATGGTGACCATTTTGCAATGTTTACAAATAGCAGTCATCACGTTCTCCGTTTGAAATTAATATAATGTTATGTATCAATTCTACCTCAAAAAAAAAAAAGTACTAAATAAATCGTGCAGTAGCCTACATTCTGAAATGGGGTTAGAATTTGCTTGGACAATTAAAATGTCCGCTCTGGTTGCAAGTAAGGGAAGGATCCAGAAACAGGGTCACTGAGGAAGGCAAGATAGTACTTGCTAAATGTGCAAAAGCAAAACACGCAGGAAAATAATGTTTCGGACAAACGCTGCACCGAGGTCAGAGAATAGCAGATACGAGAGTGGTTAGGCAGAAAAGTCCCATGAGCCCTTGCAGCATGAATCTCTTGGCAGGAATCTCCAGACAAATAAACAAAAACCAATAGAACATGAGGGTGTATCTACTGTGATGACATTGTGTAACTGACACCAACTCGTCTGTCCCTGGACACGTATTGGCAAGAGGTAGTGTAATCATTTTTACTACAGGATTCATTTCCCTCTGCATATAACATTTACTTAAAAATGATTATTTGGGGGCGCCTGGGTGGTTCAGTTGGTTGGGCGGCCGACTTCGGCTCAGGTCATGATCTCACGGTCTGTGAGTTCGAGCCCCGCATCGGGTTCTGTGCTGACGGCTCAGAGCCTGGAGCCTGCTTCAGATTCCGTGTCTCCCTCTCTCTCTGCCCTTCCCCTGCTCACACTCTGTCTCTATGTCTCTCAAAAATAAATAAAAAAGTTAAAAAAATAAAAAAAAAAAAGATTATTTGAGGAACCAGATCCAGGGGGGAAACAATCGTGGGGGAAGAATGATGAGAGGAACAGAGTTATGGAATTGTTTGTATTCTGCAATGACCATGACCATATTTCTCTTTGCTCTTTGTTTCTTCATGGGACAGCACCCAGGAAACAATTTTGAAGAAAAACTCGGAAAAGCACAAACAATAATACTTAACAAAAATACTCAGTATGTACTAGTTCCCACATGGAATCTAACCTTGACCGATGACATGAAAACAACTTTTGGAAAATATTCAGACCAAAATGCACATTGACAGTTTTAGGGTGTAAGTGAATTTTAGGCCACTGGGGTAGAATTAGGAGGACAGGAGCCATAAATGGGTGAGAGATTTCATCAGCGTTTTAATTTAGTATTTTTTTTTCTTGCTAGTCACTAAAACCTCTGCTGAAGCAAAGTTGAAAGACTCTAAAAATCTCTTCCATGGTTATTTTCCCTTACATTGCTTTAATCATTCCTCTTTGCCCCGGGTCATTCTTGCCCATGAACTTGAAACACCAGGGCCCAGGATCTCCCTTCCGTTGCCTTACCCAGATGTCCAGTCCTTTCCAGGAAGGAAGCCTGATAGTTTTCTCTGTCTTAAGGCTTTTGTCTTATCTGACCAGGGAACTCTAAGCTGGCAGCAGGGAAAGCTGAAAACCAACTCAAGTCAAAAGAAGAACTCCCCTCTCCACAGATGTTCAGTAATTGGTGGAACCGGGTACCTTTAGTAACAGAAGGCAGGTGCAGCAAAGTCCATGCGTTTGTTAAACATCTCTATAGCATGCATTTAGACCCCTGGCTGAGGGTAGAAGGTTTTTACTTTAGAAATCTTGAATCAGTGGGACTGGATTCTCAAAGAGGGACACTCAGACTGTGTCTGTGTCCTGTGCTGCAAACAGGACGGTGACTTCGGAGTCTGCACACTGATGGGTAGTAGCTAAGGCTCTGAATCTTACTGGGACCACAGACTGTCAGTCGGGCTTATAACCCCAAGACAGGCTATGGAAAGCTTTCTCTCTGAAAACCTCTCATAGCTTGCTTCCGGCCTGAGGTCTGAGCATGCCTCGTGATACAAAAACAAAAACAAAATCCCTGGTCTTTGCGTATCGGGTATCCATTGCCGCAAATAATGCTGCGTAACAAATTATCCCAAAACTCAGAGGCTTAAAAACCAACCATTTACCATTGCTCACACGTCTACAGGGTGACTAGGTGGTTCTTTATTTTGGCCGTGCTTATTTGTGCATTTGTGGTCAGATGTAGGTCAAGTTGGTGGCTCTGCTGCTCTTGGCTGGGCTTTCTCATATGTCTGGGGGTTGGCTGGCTGGCTGATGATTGGCTAGCCTGGACATATTCACGTGATAGATGCAAGCTTCTAAGACAGGAAGAGGAAGCCCCAAGACCTCTTGAGGCCAAGGCTCAAAACTGCCACACGGTTGCACCTGCCGTATTCTAATGGCCAAAGCAAGTGACAAGGCCAGCCCAGAATCAAGGGACAGGTAATAGATACTGCTTGTTAAGGAAGATGCTCCCAAGTCACAGGCCAACGAATGAGGATACACAAAAGGGTCTAAAGAAGTGAGGCCTTCATTGCAATAAATACAGCACATCGGGTTTATGTATTGTTCTATAATCTCTAGACGTGTCAGGTCACATTTTAACCTTAAAAAAAAAAAAAGAGGGGCGCCTGGGTGACTCAGTTGGTTAAGCGGCCGACTTTGGCCCAGGTCATGATCTCATGGTCTGTGGGTTTGAGCCCTGCGTCGGGCTCTGTGCTGATGGCTCAGAGCCTGGAGCCTGTTTCGGATTCTGTGTCTCCCTCTCTCTCTGCCCTTCCCCTGCTCACACTCTGTCTCTATGTCTCTCAAAAATAAATAAAAATGTTAAAAAAAATTTAAAAAAAACCAGTAAAATTAAGCAAGGTCAGATATCCTACCTACAATTCCCACTGTCATTTCTGGATATATATATATTTTTGCCAGGATCAAAGGTAGAAATTAATTCTTAGATTGAAATAAAATATCCAGCCTCTGAATTTTCCCCTATGATGAATTACGTGACTAATGTCTCCATCTGTACTTAACACACATAAGCATATGGCTTATGGAGATAGGAGAGGCAGACAGGGGCTTCAGACAGGAACTCGTCCTCTATGTGAACTGCAGCTGGTGAGAGAAGACACTCAGCAGTAGAGCAGGGAAAGGAATCATTCACCCGTAACACAAGCAGGGCGACAGCTGCAAGTTTGCTGTCTGATGCAAGCTCACTGGCTAGGCCAAAGCCAATGTCGAGATAAAACCTGTGAGGGAGGGGGCAGTTTATTGAGATCATGCTCTTCGGCATCAAGGAAAAGAAAGGGGCCAGGTGCTTTCTCATTTTCCCTGACTTAACGACGGTAGTCTAGAAAGTTTCATCCTTACAGGAAAAAACAAAACTCATCTCCTGAAAAACAAACCCACAAAAGAAGGTTATTTTGGGAAATGTAGCAAGTGGGCAGGCTCCCTCCAGAACCAGGACATCTGTGCCAAACTTTCCTTTTCACAGCTGAGTTATTGGCCAGATTTTCCAGGGGCTTCTAGTTTCTTTGTGAGAAAACAGAAGATTCTGGGAAACGGCACCCGAGATCATAAAAAATTAGAGTCAGCCTGCCCGTTCCACGAAAACTCCCACTTGGGGTGGCCCTTGGGGTCATAAGACTAGAGGGGTCTTGGAACCTCTCCTCATGTCTCTAGGACTCAATTTCCTTCTCTGTCAACTGGAGGAATGTATTAGTTATGCAGTGTTTCATAACAAAATACTGTCAGAATTTAGTGGCTTAAAACAAACAAAAAACCCCATTTATTATCTCAGAGTTCCTGTGGATTGGGAATTGGAAGTGGCTTAGCTGAGTGGTTCTGGCTCAGGGTCTCTTATTAGGCTGCGGCCAAGTTGTCAGCTGGAGCTGCAATCATCTGAAGGCTCGACTGGGGCTGGAGGATATGCTTCCAAGAAGGCTCACTCACACGGCTGTTGGCAGGAAATCTGGGTTCCTCACCACGTGAACCCATCTATAAGGCAGCTGGAATGTTCTCACGACACGACTGCTTGGCATCCCCCAGAGCTAGTAATGAGGAAGGGAAGGAGGGACAGAGAGAGGGAAGGAAAGAAATGGAAGCTGGAATATCTTTTATAACCTCATCTCTGAAGTGGCGTATCGTGACTTTTTTTTTTTTTTGGTTCTGTCAGGAACCTATACTAGGGTGTTAATACCAAAAGGTTGGGACCATCGGGGGCATGCTGGAAGCTGCTGTGACAGGGAAGTAGACTGGATGAACTTCAAGGTTCCTTCTGGCTGAGTAGTTCTCTGGGTTTGTGAGGAGGGGATACAGCCGCAGATACCACTAGCACCAGAAGATATAAGTATGAACTAGGCTTTACTGGGGTAAACTTCAGAAAGATAACACGCAGATTTCATACCACGCATCCACCGCGAGCTCTCATGTTCTCACAGAGGGTGGCATGTAGCTGAACTGCACACACTGGGAAAGGGGACCAATCGAGTAGAAGCCCAATGTGCTACACGGTTATAGGGCAAGGGAGAACTTTCTGGAAACAGTGGCTGGGATCCCTCAGAATTCTATTTCTAAATGGTAAAGAAGTATGTAATACATAGGTCTACAACCCTTTATGCACAATCCCATGACCAAAGTGCTTGAAAAGTCCAAGTTTTTTTTTCATCAATGATATATTAGCCGAATTTGACTTTGATGATCTGGGGGCTACTTAAAGTCTTTTTCCATTTAGGGTGAATATTCAAACATTTCACTGCACAAATATTGATGTGTTTGATTATGGGATGCTACCCCAGACCCTGCCGAGGGACTTAATAATGAATACTATATATAGTTTCTAATATAAAAAAAAATCCAGGTCTATGCAGGTGAAGACTACCTTTATGTGGTTCACCCCAACTAGGCAAGCGCTATAAACTACCACAGTTCTGTGACCCTGGAGCAGAAAATGGACCTCATTAACCCCTTGGCTAGATTTTTCCATCTCGCTGAAGTCTAATTCCTGAAATACTGGAACTGTAAATGGAAATCTTAATAAAATACAGACCCACGATCCCTTACCCCAAATTATTGGGGCCTGAGAGGCTTTGAAATTCATATTTACTGTGCTTAAAACTGAAATGCATATATAACGAGTCACCTATGATAGAATGGTGTGGAGCCTGACCTGCCTTTTATTAATTAGTATGTGGACGTGGATAAATTACTTGACCTTTCTGAGACAGAGTTTCCCATCTGTACGATGGGAATGATGGCATTTATTTCAGGGGGTTATGGTAGGAATTCAATGAGATGATACGGCTTGGAGTTAAGTGTTAGATACAGTGTTATCTATTTGACTTTTTATATATGCTACTTCAAAGATTAGATTACAAAAATCAAGCCCTCTGCCACCTTCTCCAGTTCCAGTTCAACACACCGGACCTGGACTCCAAGATGATTACTATGTATTTGGCCCCTTTTTATTTGGCGAAGTCGAGCAAGCCATTCTTTCTGGTTTCAAGTGTATTCTGTGACCACACAAGTCTAGACAAGATGTAAGTGATTATACAGAAATGATGAGCTAAAGTGACAGTTTCTAGGTAACTGCCTTTACCTTCTCAACAGACCTACCGTTTTCTGGATCTTGCTATATTTCTTGACCCCCAGAGCAGCTCGTATCAAAGAAAGCCTGATGACTGGGTGGGTGTTTGAAAGCAGGTAGGCCTGTTGTTTTGCATGGCATGTAGAACACGAGGCAACCGGCATCCGATCCCTGCTTTCTTAAATGACCCGCTGTGGTTTTTGGTTGTTAGCCCCAACTTACAGATTAGGATTTAAACATTTTTTTTAACGTTTATTTATTTTTGAGAGACATAGAGACAGAGTATGAGCAGGGCAGAGAGGGAGGGAGATACAGAATCTGAAGCAGGCTCCAGGCTCTGATCCATCAGCACAGAGCCCGGTGCGGGGCTCAAACTCCCAGACCCTGAGATCATGACCTGGGCCGAAGTCGGCCGCTTAACCAACTGAGCTGCCCAGGCGCCCCTAGATTAGGATTTTAAAGAGCTGCCTGGGAAGCAAAGTTTAAACTTGGGAGCTGTATTTTTGTACATACCCCATCTGGTCAAACTAATTTCCTCTTTTCTTGGTGGCAGTCTATGTAGTAAGTGTCATATTTAGCTCCAACGTACCAATGTATAAATTTCTCTTCCCTTCCCTTCCCTTTTCTCTTCCTTCCCCTCCTTCCCTACTCCCCTCTCTCTTTTGCGTTATGGTGGTAGAAAAAAAAGGGGGGGGTGTCATCGCTAAGAAGTGGTTTAAACAGCTTTACGATCAAAAAAATGTGTTTTTTCAACCCATAGGTGGTCTGCCTGTCTCCAAAATTTGCATGATTTCCGTCACAGACAAATCACTTCCTTTCCATTTTCTTAACTTCGTCCCCCCCTCCCCATTCAATTTCTAATCCCTGCAGAGAATTGATTAAATGCAGGATTGGATGTCTCCCACTAAGGAGAACAGTGGCATTGCACTAGAAGGCAAAGGATGTAACAGCTTAACATCAAATAGCTCGTGTGCCTGTTGCTCCTGGGACCTTTCAGGCTCACAAAGTTTTATGATGAGGGGGGCAGGTATACCCCGAGAATGCATGGAATGCTAGCTCTGTGGGAAGCCATGCAGTGGAGGGTAAGCATGCAGGATCTGGACCCAGAGGGTGGGGGTTTGTCTCTTTACCCACTTTTCCCTAACCTCGCCAATGCCAGGCTAAATATATAAGATGTTAGGTGTAATTGTGTTATAACTACCTTCCAAGAGAATCAAGGCAAATAGATTCGCTCTAGGGTCAGAGTGCTTGGGACGGAATTCTGTCCCTGGCTTCCCACCCCTAGTCCTATTCACTGTGTGACCTCGGGCAAGTTTCTTAACCTCTCGGTGCCTCGGTTTCTTTGTCTGGGAAATGGGCCAATACGATATTTTAAGGAGCCCAAGACTTTATATGGAGATCCTGTAAAACACGCCATTATTTGACGTACTACTGGGAAAAGAAAGACGATGCTTCTAAGTCTAAGATGTGTTCGATTGTGAGACGCATTTTCATTTCAGAGAAGTCAAGTGTGAAAGGAAGTGCATTTTAAAACTGATGAAATGCAATAGAACTTCCGTCGCAATCACCTAGTAACTGTCACTTGGGCACTTTTAAAATGACAAAGAACCAGACACACACACTGTACTAACGTCAGTGTCTCAGCGTCGGTATTGTATTCACATTACGTGTGGTCTAACCATTGGAGAAAACCAGGGAAGCCTGCACAGGGCCTTTTTGTGCTATCTTAACAACTTCCTGTGGATCTATACAAGATAAGAAAAAATGTGCCTTTTAAAAATTGATGAATCAGATAGTTTGGATAAAAACATTTTTTAAGTTTATTTATTTTGAGAGAGAGAGACAGAGTGCGCGTGTGCACGCACAAGTGGGGGCGGGACAGAGAAAAAGAGAGACCGAATCCCAAGTGGGCTATGCGCTGATGGCAGATGGCGCAGAGCCCGCTGTGGGGCTTGAACCCACAAACCACAACATCATGACCCGAGCCGAGATCAAGAGTCAGACACTTAACTGACTATACCACCCAGGCGCCCCTGGATAATAGCACTTATGTGACGATTGCTCACTCAAAGTCCATTATTCTGGGGGGATGGATTAAAGAAGGCTGCAGATTCCTTGCCATTCCTCCCATCATGAGACGGAGTCTTTTTCCCTCCCCTTGAATCTAGTTTGGCCTTGTCACTTTGACCAATGGAACGCAGCAAAGTCTTATCGGGTGACTTCTGGAGCTGGGCCTTAAGCGATCTACAGCTTCATCCCTTTTGGAATCAAGCCGCCAAGCTCTGAGAAAGACAAGCCACATGGAGAGTCCACGGAAGACTGGGGCTCTCCAGCTGACACCCCAGCTGAGCTCCCAGTCGGCAGCCAGTACTAACTCTCAGCCACATAAGGGAGCCATCTTGGGTGTCCTAGCCCGGTCGGACCCCCGGGTGGCTCTATCCTCAGCTGACAGAACATGGACAGAATGATCCCTGTGCCACTGCCCGCCGTGTGCGTGAGCCATTGTGGCCATTCCAGCCCGGTCGAGCTTCCTGATGAGCCACAGCCCCAGGTAACACCATGAACAGAAGAATCAATCAATCACCTAATAGAGTCCAGTTAATCTTCATAATCATGAAAAATAATAACTAATTACTGCTATTTTAAGCCAATAAAACATTAGTATTATAGAGAAGTTCAGAGAGGATTCAGGGTTGAAAGGTCTAGGGTAGCACTTTTCAAACTTGACTGTCTGTATGCACGAATCACCTGGAGATCTTGTTAAAATGAGATTCTGACCCCGTACATTCAGGTTGGGGCCGGAGATTCTGCGGTTGGTGTTGGTGCTGCTGGTCCTGGACCACACTTTGAGCAGCAGGGGTGTGGAGGGTATGGTTTCCACGCCTCAGAGGTAGACCTCTAAAGGACGAGGTGGCCACTTTGGCTAGGTGTTTTAATCTGAACAAATGGAATGCACTGTCAGGAGGAGGTGTGTTTTCTTTCCGTGGGGTATCTGCCTGATGGAAGACATTATCCAGAAACTGATCTTTTCTGTCCCACATGGTGGCCTTCCTGAAAGCTGAATGTATGGTCCCTCTGTCCTTCTATGCAGCCGAATGGGCAAAGAAAGAGCTGAAGAGCAGATGATAGGATAAGGGCCGCCTCTGAAGAGATCAACCACATTTCACATTTCAGCAGTGCATTCTAGGGTTGCATGCTTAGGGCAGACATAAATATAGGGAAAAAGAAAGAACACCAGGATTTGCAGCAAATGTATGGGTTCAGCCAGAACGTGCTGATAAAATGGAGGTCTTATTAACCTGCCATTTAAAACGTTTGCAAGGCTCTTACTCTCATTTGGGGTGGGTGGGGGGGGAGCCAAAGTCCTACTAAGTTGTGAGGATGCTCCCTTCCCCTCCCCAACCTCATCTCCTACTATGCTGCCCTTTGCTCTCCCCACTCCAGCTACAGTGACCTCGCGGATCTCAGGACACCACAATAGCCTCTGTCCCTGCTCTTCTCTCTACCTGGAGCCTCCTTCCCCTTGATGCCCCGGTGCCTCGCTCTCTCACCTCCCTCAGGCTGCTCAGATGGTACCAGCTCAGTGAATGATCTTTTTAAAATTGCAACCCTCCCCCAGCCCCGGCTCTCCCTATCACCCCTCTCCATGGTGCTAGCCATTATCCCCTTTGCTATAGACCAGTTACTGCTTACTCTGTTCAAGACTAGAATATCAATGCTGGACAGGAAGGCAAATTTGTCTGCTTTTTTTCACTGCTGTAGCCTAGGGCCTAGAACAGTTCCTGATACATCGGAGACCCTCGAAAATTTGGTGTGATTGACTGAATAGTGACATTATTATTAATAACGTTGAGTAACATTAACACGAGACATTGAAAAATAAAGACTGTATCTGTACTGTCCAATATGGTAGCTGTCTTAGATCAGGCTGCTGTAACAAAATATCATAGACCGAGAGAGTTAAATAACAGACATGCATCGCTCACAGTGTTAGAGGCTGGGAAGTCCAAGATCAAGTTGCTGGCAGATTTGGTGTCTGATGAGGACCCGCTTCCTGGTTCATAGACCGCTACCATCTTGCAGCCTTAGGCAGAGAGCAGAGAGCGGTAAGTTTTTTGTGACTCTTATAAGGGCACTAATACCATTCACGAAGGTTCTGTCCCCATGACCTCACGTAATTCTGGTCACCTCCCCAAGGCCCCACCTCCTAATACCGGCACACTGGGGGGTAGGATTTCAGCATATGAATTTTGGAGAGACACCAACATTTAGTTCATAACAGTAGCCATTAGCCCCATGCGGTTATTGAGTACTTGAAATGCGTCCAAATTGAGAGTGCCGTAAGTGGCAAATATACACTAGATTTTGAAGACTTAGTACAAAAAAAGGATGTCAAATATCTCATTGATCTTTAAAAAATTAAAACAATTCTTTAATGTTTATTTTTATTTTTGAGTGCGAGACAGACAGTGCGAGTGGGGCAGGGGCAGGGGCAGAGAGAGGAGACACAGAATCCGAAGCAGGCTCCAGGCTCTGAGCTGTCTGCACACAGCCCTAGGAGGGGCTCGTACCCAAGAACCGTGAGATCATGACCTGAGCCAAAGTCGGGTGCTTACATGACTGAGCCACCCAGGCGCCCCTAGTCTTTTAAATATTGATTACTTGTTGAAATAATATTTGGGGTATGCTAGGTTCAATAAAATATATTATAAAAATTACATAACTTTCTACCTCTTTGTATTTACCTTTTTTTAATGTTTATTTATTAGAGAGTGCAAGCGGGGGAGGGGCAGAGAGAGAGGGAGAGAGAGAATCCGAAGCTGGCTCCGTGCTGTCAGGGCAGAGCCTGACTCGGGGCTCAATCTCAAAAATTGAGAGCTCATGACCTGAACTGATGTCAAGGGTGGATGCTTTACTTAAAAAAAAAATATTTAGGGGTGCCCGGGGGGCTCAGTCGGTTAAGTGTCCAACTTCGGCTCAGGTCATGATCTCACAGTTCGTGAGTTCGAGCCCCGCATCGGGCTCTGTGCTGACAGCTCAGAGCCTGGAGCCTGCTTGGGATTCTGTGTCTCCCTCTCTCTCTCTGACCCTCCCCCACTCATGCTCTGTCTCTCTCTCTCAAAAATAAATAAACATTAAAAAAAATTTAAAAAAATACTTATTTTTGAGAGAGAGAGTGCAAGCGGGTGAGGGGCAGAGAGAGAGGGGGACAGAGGATCTGCAGGGGGCTCCATGCTGATGGCAGAGAGCCCGATGGAGGGCTCGAACTCACAAACTGTGAAATCATGACTTGAGCTGAAGTCGGATGCTTAACCGACTGAGCCCCCCGGGGCTCCTCCCCGCTATTTACTTTTTTAATTGAGCTACTAGAAAATTTAATTGAGCTACTAGAAATGTAGTTCCTATTATGTTTCTCCTAGACAGTGCGGGGCCACAGGCTTATCTTCAAATCCCACACACAGAGTCACCTACAGAAATAGGACACTTGCTGCTAGTGAGTTTGGCCAGCAGAAAGGAAAAGAAAGAGCCAGAGATTAAGTGATAACGTGGCCCTTCCCTCAAGTGTATTAGGAAGGTATTGCCCACAGCTCAGAGATGGTGGACTGACCGGGAGGAAAACTTGAAGTTTGCAAATATAAAGTTTATTTGAGAGATCTGCTTTAGTTGCACGGGTTTAATACATCTGGCTGAATTTTACTCACGCTGCCTGTAGCGACCTATTATCAACAGTATTTTGCGATTGGCAACTTAATCAGAGAATTCTACCTAGATACTTTTAATTCGAAGTTAGATAATAAAGAGAGGCACGTGGTTGGCTCAGTCGGTTAAGTGTCCAACCTCAGCTCAGGCCATGATGTGATGATTTGTGGGTTTGAGCCCTGCACTGGGCTCTGTGCTGACACCTCGGAGCCTGGAGCCTGGAGTCTGTTTCGGATTCTGTGTCTCCCTCTCTACCCCTCCTCTGCTCGCACTCTGTCTCTCTCTCTCTCTGTCTCTCTCTCAAAAACAAATAAAACATTAGTTGGTTTGAGAGTTGTGGGTTATCGTTAAGCTGATTAACAAAAACAAATAAAACATTAAAACCAAAAGAAGCAGTTTGAAGTCAGATATAAAGAAATCTGGATATATCGTGATCGGCTTGGCATCCGTCACGATTGGGTCTACCTGTATTTCCTTCGGTGTGGGTAGAAAAGGAGAAGAATTTATTGAAGAGGTGTGGTTTTTATTTGTATTCGTTCAGCAAATATTTGTACCAGGCACAGTTCTTGGCACAGGGGACACAGCCATGCAGAAAACAGACACAGATTCTTGCCCGTGTGGAACTTTCATTCAAGTAGGGCAGATGGATAATAACCAATAAAGAAATAAATAGCATATATTGGGTGAGTTCTAAGTGATATGGAGAAACAATTTTAGGCACAAGACCATAGGGAGGGCTGTGGCGGTGGGGAGGGGTTGCTTGGGGAAGCTGGTTGGTAAAGCCCTGTTGAAGGAAGTGGTAATGGAGTGAGTGAGCCTTGGCCATCTAGGGAAGGAAGGGCTTTCGGGTAGAAGGAATGGCATATGCAAAGGCCCAGAGGAAAGGGTAGTCAATGATGTAGCACTGGCTCCAAGTGAAGGGGGGAGCCAGTAGAGCCTTTTGAGCAGAGGTCTGACATGGTCTTTCTTCTTCTTAAGAAAATCACTGCCTTCTCAATGCACCAGGGCAGAAGCAGGGAGACCGCTGAGAAGACCATGGCATTAATCTAGTGGAGAAGACTGTGCCTGAGACCAAGATGGCCCAGTAGGAGTGGTGGCAAGTGGCTGGATGTTGGATATATTCATTTTCCTTTTGACTTCCTTCCTTAGAAGCCGAGCGAATGAAACGAAGAGCTGGAGGAAAGTATCACGAGGGACTAGTATCTTGGGGCGAAAGTTCAACGCCTCTGTCCCAGGATGTTGCGGCCACATCCTAGAGCGAGCTAATGGTGAGATTTGGACTTCGTGCTGGTTTGTTGACTCAAAGCTCTGTATTTTGTCTCTTCAACCACGCACTTGTTTTCAAGGATGGAGACTTAAATTAAAACGCAGGATAAAGAATATTGAGAGATTTCACGTGGAGCGACAAACCGCGGCATTTGATAAAGGTCGCAGGAAGGGTTTTCACGTTTCCTTGTCTGGAATAAATACGCATCGTGTCTGGGCAAATTCTAGAGCCACGTTAAGTGCTTGATAAATGCTTATCGATGACAAAATGCTAATTCATGATTAAACATACTTTGAAATGGAAGTGTATTATGAAACATATTATTTATATAACAAGAGTCTCAAAATACCCCTGAATGACTTTAAACTTGATTCTTCACCACCTCGCTCCCTATGCTCTCAACCATGTAGAATGGTGAATATTGAAATTTTCTCATTTTGCATATTCTTCTCTGTAAGTCGTTTCCTCAGAACTCTAAAGTTTTCTAAGATATTATTCTCTGGGAGGAAGGGAGGGAGGGAGGGAAGGAGGAAGGAAGGGAGGAAGGAAGGGAGGGAGGGAAGGAGGGAGGGAGGGAGGAAGGGAGGGAGGAAGGGAGGAAGGGAGGGAGGAAGGGAGGGAGGGAGGGAAGGAGGAAGAGAGGGAGGAAGGGAGGGAGGAAGGGAGGGAGGGAGGGAAGGAAGAAGGGAGGGAGGAAGGGAGGGAGGGAAGGAGGGAGGGAGGGACGGAAGGAGGAAGGGAGGGAGGGACGGAAGGAGGAGGGAGGGACGGAAGGAGGAAGGGAGGGAGGAAGGGAGGGAGGAAGGAAGGAAGGGAGGGAGGGAGGAGCTGACTGTGCTTTAGATCCTTCTAGTACCAATCAGGAGCCCCCTATTTCCAGTTGCACCCCCTGTTCAGAGTGTCTGGGGGCTACTCATCCAAGCAGTCAGATTCTGTGGCTCCCTCTCTCTCTCTGTCCCTCCCCTGCTCATGCTCTCTCTGTCTCTGTCTCTCTCAAAAATAAATAAACATTAAAAACATTTTTAATGAAAAAAATGATTTAAAGACTTTTAAAAGAAAAAGAAAATAATTCTAGATCATTAGTGGGTAGCTACCCCTGCGAACTTCTAAGAGTGGTAATAATAGTGGTCATTCTCAGAATTGTTATTTTCTGAAACCGCCATTCCTATTTCAAGTTTTCCTGTATGGTTGACCCTTGATCACTTAGTAGCATGTTGTTTAACTTGCATGTCTTTGTGATTGCTCCCAATTTTTTCTTGTGTTCGACTTCCAGTTCCATAGCATTGTGGTTAGAAAAGGAGCATCGTATGATTTCAATCTTTCTGTCTTTGTTGAGGCCTGCTTTGTGACCTAATATGTGATCTACTCTGGAGAATGTTCTACGTGCACTTAAAAAGAATGTGTGTTCTGCTGTTTTAGGATAGAATGTTCTGAATCTATCTGTGAAGTTCATCTGGTCTACCGTGCCCTTCAAGGCCACTGCTTCCCAGGCACCTGGGTGGCTCCGCTGTTAAGCATCTGACTTCGGCTCAGGTAGTGATCTCACAGTTCAGTTTGTGAGTTCGAGCCCTGCGTTAGGTGAGCCCCACTTCTCTCTCTCTCTTTCCTCTTTCTCTGCCCCTCGTTCACTTGTGCCCCCCCAAAGCCATTGTTTCCTTGTTGATTTTCTGTTCAGATGATACATCTATTAAGCAGGGTGTTAAAGTCCTGTACTACCATTGTGTTATTATCGATTAGTTCTTTTATGTCTGTTATTGTTTTATATATTTGGGTGGTTCCATGTTGTGCACATAAATATTTACAATTGTTGTATCTTCTTGGATCGTCTCCTTTAGGATTATAAACTGCCTTTCTTTGTCTCTTGTTACAGTCTTTGTTTTATTATTATTTTTAAAATAGTCATTTATTTATTTTTGAGAGACAGAGAGAGAGCGTGTGCCCATGTAAGGGAGGGGCAGAGAGAGAGAGAGAGGGAGACACAGAATCCGAAGCAGGCTCCAGGCTCTGAGCTGTCAGCACAGAGCCCGATGCAGGGCTCGAACCCACAAACTTTGAGATCATGACCTGAGCCGAAGTTGGATGCTCAACCGACTTAGCCACCCGGGTGCCCCACAGTTTTGTTTTTTTTTTAACTCTAGTTTGTCCAATATAAGTATTGCTATTCCAGCTTTCTTTTGGCATCTATTTGCGTGACAAATGTTTTTCTACCCCTCGCTTTCAACCTGCAGGTGTCTTTAGGTCTAAAAGGAACCTTTTGTAGGCAGCATATAGACGGGTCTTTTTTTTTTTTAATCCATTCTGACACTCTATGTCTTTTCATTGAAGCATTTAGTCCATTTCCTTTCAAAATAATTATTGATATGTATTTATCGCTATTTTATTACTCGTTTTGTTGCTGTTTCTGGAGATTTTCTCTCACTTTTTCTGGTCTTTGTCATTTTTGGTCTCTCCTTTGCACTCAAAGAGTTTCCTTTAATATTTCTTGCAGGTTTGGTTTAGTGGCCATGCACTCCTTTAGTTTCTGTTTGTCTGGGAAACTCTTTATCTCTGCTTCTATTCTGAATGATAGCCTTGCTGGATAGAGTATTCTTGGCTGCAGATTTTTTCCATTCAGTACTTTGAATATATCATGCCACTCCCTTCTGGCTTGCAGTTTCTGTTGAGAAATCTTCAGCTAGGCTTATGGATTTCCCATTGTAAGGTAAGGACTTCTTTCGTCTCACTGCTTTGAAGATTTTTTATTACTATTTTTTGCAAATTTAATTGCAAGATGTCTTGGTATTATCCCGCTTTTGTTGACTTTGAAGGAAGTTCTCTGTGCCTCCTGGATTTAGAGGTCTGTTTCCTTCCCCAGCCCAGGGAAGCTTCTGCTATTCTTTCTTGACAAATTTTGAAATAAATTTTCGGCCCCCTTCTCCTTCTCTTCTTCTGGGACTCCTATGATATGAATGCTATTACATTTGATAGAGTCACCGAGTTCCCGAAGTCTAGTCTTGTGTTAGGTAATTCTTCTTGCTTTTTTTCGGCTTCAAGATTTTCCATTATTTTGCTTCTAGGTCAGTCATTCATTCCTCTGCTTCTGCTGGCCTGATGCTCATTGAGTCAAGCCTGTTTCCAGTCTCAGTCCTTGCATGTTTCATCTCGGATTGATTCTTTTTTAACTTTTTTTTTTTTTATCTCTGTGTTAAGGATCTCAATGATGTCTTCTATTCTTTTCTCAAGCCTAGTGAGTATCCTTACAACTGTTGCTTTAGATTCTCCATCAAGCATCTTACTCCTGTGTGTTTCACTTAGATCTCCGGCTGTGGCCTTATCCTGTCCCTTAATTTGGTATAAAATCCTCCATCTTGGCATTTCGTCTGAGTCTCTGTCTTCTTCTCTGTGTTAGAAAAATCAGTTCTATCTCCTGCTTCTGAGCCTAATGGCCTTATGAAGAAGAGGTCACGTAGTGCCCAGGCTCTGGTACTTTGGGGAGTGTGTCTAGTGTGTGCTGTTCTGTGTGTGCTCTGCCGTTGTGTTGTGGCTGCTCTGTGCTCAGGCCAGTCATCTGCAGACGCTCTCCTTGCCTGCTGTGGGTGGCGTTTGGTTCCTGGCCTGAATGTGGGGAGTTTTAACTAGGTGTGCTCTGGTCTGCTTGTGAAATGAGACCGGACCCCAGCTCCGCCAGCACTGAGGCCCTGCAGGACTCTCTGGTTGGGAGGCATGGTGTGGGCAGGGGTTTGTGCTGGTCTTCTGGGGGCAGGGGCCCACCACACTGGGGCTGAGGCCAGCTTGACTGAGAAGGGCAGTCCCGCCAGAGCGCAGGGGTATGGGGGTTGGTAATAAGTTAGGCAGCCAGTGTCAGCACTGGGCTGTTTCCCACAGGTGGCTCTGTGTGTACGCTGAGGGGCAGGGGAGGGAAACGGCATTAGTGAGCTCCTTTGTCCCCAGAGAGCCATCTCCGTGAGTGCTGCCTCTGCGGGACACGCTCTGAGTCGTCTCCCCTCTGTGCGCCCCAGGAGTTCTGCAGTTTGCTGCTTCCCTGCAGTCTGCCCCCAGGTCGTCTGCCTGCCTTCCCTCCAGGAGCAACACAGTGTCCTCTGGGCTCTACCCCAGCCAAGCCTGTTGGCCTTTAGAACTCTAGGCTTTAAGCCCAGTGACTGTAAGAACTCACAAAAATTCAGCCCCTTTCCTTTTCCAAGACAACGGCTTTGGGGAAACGTTCTCTTTGTGTGTTCCCCTATGTGCTCCTCTCTCTCTCTCTCTCTCTCTCTCTCTCTCTCTCTCTCTCGCGCGCGCGCGCCCTTCTCCGTGACCACGGCTGCCTCCCCCGCGAAGCACCTATGACCCATTTCTCCCCTAAACCACACCTCCCCTAAACGCTTCCTACCTTTGAGGGGGCCTCTTCTCTCCCTTTAGTTGTGGCATGTGTTCCGTAGCCTTTAGGTTGGTTTCTGGGGCCTTTAAGATGACTCGAAAGTTCTCGAGTTGTGTTCATGGGATGGGACGAACCTAAGTCCTCCTACTCTTCCATCGTCTTCCTCTCTCAAGTTTTCCTGTGTGAAGAGAAACCTTTAGATTAGGGTTTCTCAACGGCGACACTCTTGACATTTCGGGCCACCGCGGTGGGGGCTGTCCCGTGCATCGTGAGAGGTTTCCCGGCATCCGTGGCCTCCGCTCACTAGACGCCAGTAGCGCCTCCTCCTTGGGACAAGCGACAGTGTCTCCAGACATTCTCAAGCGTCTGGGGGGCAAACTCACTTCCGGTTGAGAAGCGTTCCCACAGCTGTAGATATAATTATAGATACAGACGAATTCACAGAAAATGGACTGAAAGAGTTTTTAACAAGACACCCTAGAAAGTGAGATGAGGGATGAATTCCACAAGCTGAAGGCTTGCATTTTGTAATTTCTAAACCACCGTTTTGAATAATTTTTGTAAGCCTCTCGTGCCTCGATAATTTAAAAACCACTCAGAGAAACTCTACGTCAGCTAATTCTTTCCCCGGAGCTCCGATCTCCAAGGGAAAGTAACCTGTTTCAACGCCTGAGAAAGTCGAAGGAGAGCCTCCCTGGAGCCCCGGAATTTGGCACTGCGTGTTCTTTCAGAGTAATGAAATTTGCCTGCAGAATCACCTCTTCTGCCTTGGTAATTCTCCAGCCTGTCGAAATGCCACATTTGCAAAAGTACGCCCACGATATAACCTATCCAGTTTTTTCCTCCATTGAGGCTCACCCACGCAGGCATCTTGTGGAAGCAGACAGCAAAAGCCCAAGGCTCTCGAAGGGAGACAACGGGCCAAGAGTCGTGGAGATCCAGGGCCCTGTCCCTTTTAGCGGACATCTGAAAATCGCCAAGCGGGGCCCGCTACTGAAGGAAGATAAAAGTGACAGTCAGTGGGGGCGTCGACTGGCACTTGTCCCTGCCCTCCCCAAGACACCCTAGGCTGGTTTCATTCCTCTACTAATGAAACGCAGAAGCCTTATTGTGTTCAAATCCCCCCTTATTATACTCTCGGCACAGTTACTCACCATTCATAGAGGACACTTTGAAAATTACTTTACCATCACCTGTTACGCCTCTGCTTCTCATCACAGTACTTTTTAAAACTTACACGTATAAAGGAAGTTGTGCAACTGGATTTTTTATAAAGCCACTTCTGTATCATTTTTCCGCTTTTTCCTTTGCTATTGAAAGCAAGAAGCAACCGTGGACAGCCAGGCCAGGAGCATGTCATGCTTCACACGCTCGGGACAATTTTTAAAATAAGCAGGCGGGCGGGGGGGGGGGCGGCGGCGCCTGGGTTGAGCATCAGACTTCGGTTCAGGTCAGGATCTGGCATTTCGCAAGTTCAAGCCCCGCCTCGGGCTCTCTGTGGTCAGCACAGAGCCCGCTTTGGCTCCTCTGTCTCCCTCTCTCTCTGCCCCTCCCCTGCTTGTACTCTCTCTTTCTCTCTCTCTTTCTCAAAAATAAATAAATATTTAAAACATTTACCAAAAAAAAAAAAAAAAAAAAGAACAGAAGCACGAATTTGTGATCCAGGCTGAGGGTAGGCCAAGAAACGGGAAGAGGGGACGGGAGTTTGGGGGGTGTCGGGTTCAGGAACAGAACCTGGGTCAGTGGTGGCTCTCCCGGCCAAGCCAGTAAGATCTGAACGTGCAGCCCGTGGCCTCCAGCCCAGGGCAGTGAAGACATGGAGGTGACAGCTGTCCCTAGCATGTCTACCAACTTCCTAGAGTTAAGACGCTCTCTACCAAGTCCACTTCCCCCATCAGCTTCAGAGCCCTTTTTCATGTCACTCTACTTCTGCCCTGTTTCGAGAGTCCTTTAAACAGTCCCTGCTTCTCGAGTTTCCTTGTAAAACAAATTCAATCAATTCCATCAAAATAAGTTACTGTTATGCCCTCGTGGGACTCCAAAACCTTGTTATTAGCTCTCTACTCGTAGCAGAAATGTTCAAGCTCTTTCTCCTTCTGTTGCTCTTCAAAACCCTCTGCAGCGGCGCCTGGGGGGCTCAGTCGGTTAAGAGCCCGATTTCAGCTCAGGTCATGATCTCGTGGTTTGCGAGTTCGAGCCCCGCGTCGGGCACTTGCGCAGACAGCTCGGAGCCTGGAGCCTGCTTCTGATTCTGTGTCTCCCTCTCTCTCTGCCCGTTTCCTCCTCACTCACATTCTCTCTCTCTCTCTCTCTCTCTCAAAGAAAACAAAACAAACCCTCCACAAAACGTGAGGATCCCAGAAACAAAGACTAGCGTAAGATACTTTGCTCCCGATTCTCAAGAGAGCGGTCGCGTCCCATTCCCCAGTGAGGAGAGGTCGAAGTGGACCGGGGAATCTTCTAGGGACCATACCTTTGCCCCGCCAGCCGGAGGGGTTTGAGTAGCGTTGACACCATCCCCGGGCAACCAGGGACAATCCCAGAAGATTCCATCCATGGGAATGAATGAGCCGAGGAAAGGCCCAGAGCAAACACAGCCAGTTCCGGCCTCGGGTTTCGACGATGGGGAAAGAGCAGCTCTTTCTGGTTGCGGTGGCTCAGCTGGAAAGACAGCAACCCGGGAAGGCTTGCGGCCACCGCGAGCCTGCCCGAGAATGAAGGGAACGCGAAGGAAAAGCCGAGCTGAGAGACACAGGGAGAGAAAGCTGGTGAACAACAGTGAGTGATATCCGAGCGATAGGTTCGAAGGAAGGAGAGCAATTAAGACAGTAGGAAACACAGTTCACCAAGACCCCCCCCCCCCCGCCCCCGCTTGGGTTGGACCCTTCTGTCAGTCTCGATTTATGTGAACTTTTGCTTTCTCCTTCCAGAATGTCTTTGATTTTCCATTGCCACCGAGCTGGAGGCCGCTCAAGGCTTGTTCCTTTTAAACTCCCCTGTTTCGCGAAGTTTTTATACCGAAAACGGCTCCTCGAGCCAGCTGGAGCTTCGGAGCCACCGTCAAGTCCTCGCTAATCACGGCTTCCCCGGGGAAGAAAATAATTTGCCCCCCGCTGGTAGCTCTTTCAATCTGGTCCCCGTAAGAAGGGACCTAGGATTTTGCAGCTGGGATTTCCCTGGGGTTCGAATCCCAGAGTTAACACCTCAGCCTTTCTTTTCTGTGCCCACACTTTGACGAAGGCTTTTGAAAAAGACCAGGCCTTCATCAGACGCCCCCCACGTACCCATTCATACCCCTCTTCCTAGACCCTCAGAGCTCTGTGTCCTCACTAAGCCTCCGCTGGACGCTGTTACCCTCACGGCTGAGACGCTACTCTAATGCGTGCCTTCCTTCCACTTCCGGCTGTTTGGATTAACCAAAGTAGCCCTTTAAGACCTCATACCGCTTGTTGACATTTTCACATAAACCTTTACGTTCAGAAGCTTAACGTAGTGCTGAATTAACTCGGAGAACAAAGTGATGCCAAGGTTTTTGATGACGTTTTGGGGTGATGGTGGGGCGGTCCGGAGCCAACGGCCAAGGAAGAATTCTTGAAGATGTCTTTGGTGCAAAAAGAGGATTCGATTAAAGCACGGGGATAGGACCCGGGGGCAGAAAGAACTGCCCTGGGGTTGCGATGGGTAACTCGTTACTTACCTTCAGGTTGGGAGGGGGTTAGGGATCCTCTGTAAGGAATTTTGGGAGCAAGGCTTCCAGGACCTTGAGGGGCTAGCTGTTGCCAGGGAAACACCATGTATAACCATTTAATGAAACCTCAGTCCGCACTGGCACTGTCGGGGCTACAAGCTGTGAGACCATGACCTGAGGCTGTAAGAGCCTGACCTGAGCTTAACTACTTAAGCCGCCCAGCCACACCCCCTCCATTGTGAGTTTCTTTAAAGAGACAGGGTGATGCTTAAGTTTGGTGAATTGTAAAATGCCCTCATGACCCCTTTCCCTGGACCCCCTCTTCACTTCCATTCTGTTTCCCCATGGCTACCAACACTCCCCGTGACCCATAATGGCGCTTCCCTGTTGACAGCCTTTGCACCTAGAGCAGGGGCTGGCCGACTTCTGTAAAAGACAACACAGTAACTGTTTTAGGACTTACTGGCCAAAGGGTCTTTGTTGCAAGGACTCCGCCCTAGGCGTTACCTAATTACAAGTGGGCGAGGCTGTGTTCCAATAAAACGGCGCTTACAAAAACAGGGCGAGGGCATCAAGGCCGTCCGTAATTGACTGGCCCTGATCTAGAAGAGTTAATTCTCAAGTTTGGTGCAGGATCAGCAGCAGCAGCGGCACCTGGTTCCTTATTGTAGCGACTGCTTTGAGGCAACCAGGCTCCAGTTAAGGAGCACAGAAAGGGCCGCACAGACCACCTGACTGAATACAGACCAGCCCATCAGGCGACCCACCCCCAAATAGCCATAGGCCCTAACTGACCAATGGGCTCCTTACAACCAGGCACGGTTCCCCAAAAAGGGAGGATTCCGTGTGTTGCCTCACCTCCTCATCTTCCCTCTTGAAAACAGCGCCCCCCTCCCCCTGCCTCCTTGCAGACGGCCTCTCCTCTGCTGGCCTGCTTCCCTGCTCCTGATGAGGGAGGCAGAGACAAGCGGAGGGCGAAGCACAGGCAAACACCCTGCACCCCACCCCCCCTTCCCGGTGGAGTAGGTGTGACATTCCTCGGGCGCGCCTGGCTGCCCTAAAGCGAAGAGAAGGAAAAAGGAAATGGTTCACTGGTAGCGGTCACGGTCATGCAGGACGTGCGTCTCCATCCCTTTACAAATGTCCTAGTGAATTAGAAGAAAAAGGCAATCTTGTCAACAGCCTAATCTCCAGAAACTCGAGTTTCCTGGAGCCCCAACATTACCCTCCCCTCCAAAGTGAGGTGGGGGACAAAGGCAAGAAGAAAATGTAGATAGAATTTAATTTCTTTATCACCTGCAGCCCAGTGACAAATACTGCAGGCAAATATACGAAGTGTAACATTTCTCCAGGAACCCCCCCCCCTTAACGTTACGGCTTTGCTAAAGGGAAAAACAACCTTAGCTTGACAATAGCTACGCCTCCGGGAAGTCATTAGCATGTGAAAGTCTCTTTGGAAACTCCCTCCAGACTTGATCTCCCCCGACTCCATAAAAGGGCCACCCCGCCCCCCCCCCCCGCCCCCCCGCCATGCAATACAGCTCTTCCCACCCGCAGTCCCTTCCTGTGACTTAATAAAACTGCCTTTTTTGTACCACGGCTGACGATCACTGTTTTACACGTTAGAACCACCTGGGCCCACCCTAGACCATTCTATTCTACTCTCAGGGTAGAACTCCAGCGTCGGTGTTTTGAGAGTCCCCAGTGATTTGGACATGCGCCTGAGCTTGTGACACAGAAGTCTCGAGAGACGGTTAGATTCTCCTTTCTTCTCAAATCATGTTGAGATGAGGCGAGGTTAGTCACGTCTCTACCGTACTCGTGATCTCTTTCCCATTTCCGGGAATTGGCCTCACCGTTGCTCAACCCATTGATTTCATAGGGCATTTTTTTTTTTCCCCAACCACTTAATCCGGGCCCCGAAAGATCACAGCTCAATCAAAGTCATCTCTGGGTCCCTCTGTGGTCATTTGTTGCTCTTGGCAGAAGGAGAAAAACCGCACGCCCTCAGGAAACACAGTCTCAAGATCAGAGATGGGGAACAGGATGTATAGTCTCTTCTGAGCATAAATAGAAGATCGAGGATATCATTTCTCCCTATCTCCCTTCCCCACCCCAAAGCCAATTTCTACATCCAGAAATATGAGGTCAATTCTCTTTGGCTTGAAGACAGCTTTTGCTTTTAAAAGGCTGATTAGGGATGAAGCCGACACGCCTTCTTAGGGCCCGTCACCCATAGGACACCTCTGTTTAGGCAACATTATGACAGGTGGTGCTCACGGAGCACCCAGGATTGAATTTCAGCGTTGAGTGCAGACGTCGCAGTTGAGAGTGGTTTGGAATCTCTCAAGAGGCTCATTTCAGCTTGGTTGTGTAACTGGTTTTGGCATCTGTCCTTTAAATCCTTTCTACTCGGGGCGCCTGGGTGGCTCAGTCGGTTAAGCGTCCAGCTCTTGGTTTCGGCTCATGATCTCACGGTTTGTGGGTTTGAACCCCACGTCGGGGCACTGCCAGCACAGAGCCTGCTTGAGATTCTCTTCCTTTCTCCTTCTCTCTCTGCCCCTCCCCTGCTCTCTCTCTCTCTCTCTTTCTCTCTCTCTCAAAATAAATAAACTTTAAAAAAATCCTTTTACTCAAAGTGTCGTCCTCTGATCTGCAGCACGGACATCACCTAGGCGCTCGTCATAAATGCAGAACCTCGGGCCCCACCCCAGACCTACTGAATCAGAACCTGAGCTTCAACGAGATTCCCAGGGGACTGTTGCACATTCCAGCGTGAGAGGCCCTGCTTTAATCTTTGCAGAAATGCCATAGGTGAGGGATTTTGCAAAGCAAAGACAAAAATAGAGCTAAGAGTGTAGTTGAGAGCCGCCAGATTGGGCAGCAAGGTGCCGTGTCAGAAGTTCCAGACCCTCGACCTAAGGAACAGACACCCGGTCCCAAGGCCTTCTTTGGGCCCTAGGGGTTACCATGGCTAAATGTTAAATACTGGAACCCATTATCGTGACTCTCGCTTGACATTCTAAGGGAGACAGAAAGTGAAGGGTAAACAAACACGTGGTTGCATTTCAGGATCACGGCGCAGACAGGGTAGCTACGGCGGTGGAGGAGAGAGATTTTACATTACAGATCAGACATACTGAAGAGGCAAACTACCTCTTCGTGACGAATGAAGGGTTTGGAGACCTGACTTTTCCTCCTTGAACTCAGGGAGCAGAGGGTGAGGGGGATGAAATGGTTGAACCACATCCATTAAGTGCTGTCGCCAATGAGTTGCAGTCACTTTAGATCAATATAGAACTTTATGACCCACTGAGTAAGATCATTTGTTTTTTTTTTTTTAACAAGAGAAAATGTTTGAGGCGGCCAAGCCCTACGTTACCGAGGCCATCGCAATGGCATCGTCAAATCCGGAAACACATGATGAAATTTCCAAGTGGTCCTAGAAGAAATTGCTTGGTGAAAGAGATGGTCTAATTGTCCACATAATAGACACTCAATCAATACTGGGTCAAAGAACAGTAGCGGTAGCTACCGTTTATGAAGCATTTACTGTGTACGGGCACGGATCTCAGCGCTTTTGCTTAGAACGTGTCACAACTTGTTTTGTCTCATTGGCTCCGTGAAGTGTTAGTGTGATCTGATCATATAGTTAGTCGGTAAGCATTCAGAGAGTGTGAACAGTTTGCCCAACTGATAAGGGATGGAACGGAAGAACAGAGCCAAGCGGTAGGCAGCAGAGTCCACGGAAGTAGCTACTATACCGTATCACCTCGTGGATGAACAATACTGTATCAGAACAAGGAAGTCTGACAAAAAATCTGGGCAAGAGGAATGAATTGGATCTAAAAGTTAGAGATGGGGGCGCCTGGGTGGCTCGGTCGGTTAAGCGTCTGACTCTTGATTTCAGCTCTGGTCATGATCTCACAGATTCACGGGTTCAAGCCCTATATCGGGCTCTGAGCTGATAGCATGGAGTCTGCTTGGGATTCTCTCTCACCCCCTCACTCTCTGCCCCTCCCTTACTTGTACACACACACTCTCTCAAAATAAATGGATTAATTAAAAATAATAATAATAACAGGGACGCCTGGGTGGCTCAGTCGGTTGAACGTCTGACTTCGGCTCAGGTCATGATCTCGCTGTTTGTGAGTTCGAGCCCCACGTCTGGCTCTGCGCTGAGAACTCAGAGCCCGGAGCCTGCTTCAGATTCCGTGTCTCCCTCTCTGCCACTCCCCCGCTCATACTCTGTCACTCTCTCAAAAATAAATACACTTTACAAAATGTTGAAAAAATAATAAAAGTTAGAGATGGAACAGGATGCTTGTGTTTTCAGGGGAGACACGAGTCTGAGTATCTCTCTCCTCTTTGTTTTCTCATCTTCCAACCAATTCTGCACTCTTCCTAGAGCTTCTGTCCTTCCTTCATTTCTGTACTGCCAGGGCCCTCCTATTTCCAGGGCTCTTACGCATTCAACGAAAAGAATTAAGATACACACAGTTATTATTATTTAAGTTGGCCTAGTGTTCAACCCCCTATAAATAGGTTGGGTCTTGATCCATGAAAGGAAACTGTCTATACTTCTGCCTTTTTGTACCCTGCATATACGACCAGCACTTAATCTGTTTCTTGGCTGATAAATTATTATAGCTGAGATATTAATAGCTTAAGGTTTTGTTTCTCACACTTCTTCACCCGAGCCAGACGGATTCTAGGATGGGCCTCTTGAGCCCCAGCTCCTGGTATTTGCATTTTTATACAACCCTCTCTCCTGGAGTGTAGGTAAGACGTGGGCTTGATTCTAAGCAATAGAATATGGCAAAGGGTGACCGGATGTATGTGATTAGACATACGTGGCTGTGTTACAGAAGATGTTAATGTGTCTGGCTAGGAGACTCTCCCTTGCTGGCCATCTCGGATGCTGTCATATGGAGAGGACCGCACAGTGAGGAGCAGAGGGCAGCCTCCCGCTCACAGCCCGCGACAAACTGAGGCCCTCAGTCCAGCAACCCACAAGGAATGGAATGCTGCCAGCAACTATGTGAGCTTGGCAACAAATCCTTTTCCAGTTGAACCTTTAGATGAGAATCGCCTTCTTCCACTCTCAGAGCCTTAATTAGTTATTGTATGAATCTCAATCAGTCCGACTTCCAACGCAGTCCCTTCCCCTATCCGTATGGTTTGGTTTAACTTAAGATCCATCACCATTTCCCACCTGGGTACCCGCAGATAAATATGCTAATCTCCAATAGTCTCCTCAAGTTTGACTTTCTCAGTTTAAATAACACCACAGGAGGGTGTAGGAACAGTCTGGAATGGATGGACTTCGGCATTCCTTTGACACCCTCTGCTAGAATGAGGTAAAAATAGGTCTTGAACAAAACATGTCTTCCAAGAATGAACAAGGTTTATTGGAGACAATACACTTCAGATACATTTTAAGGAAGAAAAACATTTTCCTAAAGGCGATGTAATCCAGCAGGATTTTTTCCTGCCCTTTTACTTTATTAATCAGAACAGCTTTGTTCCCCACAGGCAAGATCTCGGGGCATACTTTGCATAGCTAGACGTTGCCATAAATAAAATAGCCAAATGTTTAACCCCCAGCAGCACAAAGAGCTGGCAGAGACTATGAAATTAAAATATTCTTTAACGTAATCAATTTCTCAGCCAGAATTTCCTCCCCACACATCTTTATAAGTGGAAGGGTTGCATTTCCAAACTTGATCATCACCAGTCCCGAGCAACTCACCAGGGGATGTGGGTTTCTTCGTCTTCCAGCTATAATTTTCCCTAAACCACGCCACGGTCATGCCACACATGTAACATGCCGGTGCCTCATCTCGTTATAATTACCATCCAATCAGGGAGAGAAACTATTTTAGCAAAGATGCTAATAACTCACTTATTTTTATTCTCTTTCTCGTCTTTGATCAACAGGCAATGAGAATGGGGTCTCCGTTTTGCTAGGGCCTGTAATTTCACAGTCTGCCCCGCTCATTTCGGCTCTTACAGGGGGCGGTGAGTGGGGTGGAGACCTTTGGACACCGAGCCGTTCAAACACACTAGGACGAATCAGAACACTTTCAGAGCAGGTTAGACAGTAATTTTCTAGAATCTCCCTTCACACAAGAGGGAAGCAAATCTGTCGTAATTACACAGGAAAAATGCATAATCGGCATTTTAATTCTCTAGTTCCTTTTCTTTTTGAAGCGAGGAGTGCTGTTCAGTAATGATGTGTGTAAGTTACGGGTGTGCTCCCTTTGGTGACGCGTCCGCGATTTCTCTTTTGTGTTAATTCTCACCGCGACGATGAGACCCAGCGGCATCTGGCGCCTATTTCCTCCCCCGTCCTGCTCTCTGGGTCCTTACCACACTGACTGGTCTATTCCTTTGTTATGCTTTTCTCCTGCCTTTGCAGGGCCTTAAAAACACAATTTTCCCTTTACCCGACGTCCCCTGCCCTTTCTCTTCCCCTAGAGCCTAGTCACCCTTCGGGGTTTGGCCTGCATGGGATTTCCACAAGCAAGTCTAGCTCGACCTCTGTCTCGGTCAGCTTCCTTAGTTATACACTTCTATACGTTTGCAGTCATAGGCCTATTTACCTATTTATTTGATTAGGCTTGAGTTCCTCGTGAAATTATGAATTCCATGAAAGTAGGGACCAGGTCTGCTTTTTACTCTTTTTCTCAGCACATAGTAGGTGCATAACTACTGAATGAATGAATATTGATTTGGGGATGGGTTTTTTTTTTAAAAGAGAGAGTGAGTGTGTGCATGTGTGTGCACACGCGTGAGCAGGGGAGGAGCAGAGGGAGAGAGGGAATTTTTTTTAAGGTTTATTTATTCTTGTGAGACAGAGAGAGAGAGAGAGAGAGTGTGTGCTCTCATGCACACACACGCACACACAAGCGGGGGAGGGGCAGAGAGACAGGGAGACAGAGGATCCGAAGGGGGCTCTGAGCTGATAGCCCTGAGCCCGATGACAGGCTCGAACTCAGAAACTGCGAGATCATGACCTGAATCAAAGTCAGATGCTCAACCAACTGAGTCACCCAGGTGCCCCCAGAGAGAGAGAATCTTAAGCAGGCTCCATACCCGGCACGGAGCCTGACGCAGGGCTCAATCTCATGACTGTGAGATCATGACCTGAGCTGAAATCAAGGCTTGGATGATGAATTGACTGAGCCACCCAGGAACCCGTGGGATGAGTTTTTGTACGGGACCAGAAACTATGTGCAAAGAGACTAAATAAGAGTGGAGGAGATATAATACAAACAAAAGGAATAGAAGAGAGAAAGTGTTTAGGGGAAGAAGGGGTAAGGGTGGAAAGACTAAAAAGAAACAGAAGAAGGGCCAAGGAAACCATTTGGGTGGTCATCCCAACTGAAGACCCTAAAAGAGAGACCCATGACTTTTGGAGCTATCTTATAGGTTTGCTACCAGATGGGACTGACTCAACAATCCAGGGCCCTAGGGAGCTGCCCAAGAGGTAGTTTCAGCTCGAGTTACATGGCTCGGTCCATGATCACCTAGAGAGGCCCTGAGTCTCCGGGGGCTAGAGTTTCCGCTCCTTGGGGAGAAGGCAGAGGGAAATGAAGCTAAACCAAGTCAAGCTGACTTTGTAAGTCATACAACAAACACTGATGAGATTTTGGAGGGACAAATCAATAACAAAATTGTCTCTGCCTTGAGAAGTTTTGTTTTCTCATGCCATCACTGAGCATATGATTCTTTGTTTGTTTTGGGGTAGAGGTGACACACAATGTTACATTAGTTTCAGGTGTACCACGTAGGGATTTGACAAGTCGATACATCATGCTGTGGTTGCCACAAGTGTAGCTACCATCTACGGGATACGTCCCTGTTACAATATCATTGACTGCACTCCCTATGCTGTGCCTTTTCTCCCCGCGACTTACTCATTCCACGACTGGAAGCCTGTGTCCCCCTCCCCGCTTCACCCATTTTGCTCAACCCCTCCCTCCCTGCCCTCTGGCAACCTTCGGTTTCTTCTCTTTATGTATAGGTCTGATTCTGCCCTGCGTTTATTCTTTTTTACAGTTTTTAAATTTAATTTTTAAAGTTTATGTATTTTGAGAGAGAGAGGGAGAGAGAGAGAGCACAAAGGGGGGAGGGGCAGAAAGAGAGAGAGAGAGAAAGAGAGAGAATCCCAGGCAGGCTCCACGCTGTCTGGGCAGAGCCAATGCGGGGCTCAAATGCATGAACCATGAGATCAAGACCTGAGCCAAGGTCGGATGCTTAACCGACTGAGCCGTCCGGAGGCCCCTGTTTTTTTAGATTCCCCTTATGAGTGAAATCAAATGATATTTGCCTTTCTCAGTCTGACTTATTTCATGTAGCCTAATACCCTCTAGGTCCACCCATTTTTGTTTCAAATGGCACCATCTCATCCTTTTTTATGGCTGTGTAGTGTTTCTCTCTCCCTCTCTCTCTCCCTGTGTGTGTGTGTGTGTGTGTGTGTGTGTGTGGGCACACACCACATTTTCCTTATCCATTTGTCTATTGGTGGACCCTTGGGTTGCTTCCATATCTTGGCTGTCGTAAAGAGTGTTGTCATAAACATCGGGGTGCACTATCTTTTCAAATTAGTATTTTTGTCTTCTTTGGGTAAATACCCAGTGAAACCTTAGTGGAATTATTGGGTCACGTGGTCTTTCTATTTAAACAATTTTTTTCAACATTTATTTATTTTTGAGAGAAAGGGAGAGACAGAGCACGTGTGGGGGAGGAGCAGAGAGAGAGAGAGAGAGAGAGAGAGAGAGAGAGAGAGGGAGACACAGAATCCGAGGCAGGCCTCGGGCTCCGAGCTATCGGCACGGAGCCCGACGCGGGGCTCGAACTCATGAGCTATGAGGTCATGACCTGAGGTGAAGTCAGATGCTTAACTAACTGAGCCACCCAGATGCCCTGGTATTTCTATTTTTAATGTTTTGAGGAGCCACCATGCTGTTTTCCACAGCGGCTGTACGGATTTACATCCCCACCGACACTACACAAGGGTCCCATTTTCTCCACATCCCTGCCAACACTTACTATTTCTTGTCATTTTTATTTTAGCCATTCTAACTGGCGTGCTAATCTCATTGTGGTTTTTGTTTGCAGTTCCCTGATAATGAGTGATGTTGAGCGTCTTTTCCTGTACCCCTTGGCCATCCGTACGCCTTCTCTGGAAAAATGTCTCTTCAGTTCCTCTGCCCATTTTTTAATTGGACTGTTTGGCTTTTCTGGTGTTGAATTGTGTAAGTTCTTCGTATATTTTGAGTATGAACCCCTTATTGGATATCTCCTTTGCAAATACCTTCTCCCATTTAGTAGGTTGGCTTTTTGTTTTGTTGATGGTTCCCTTCTCCGTGTAAAAGTTTTTTGTTTCTTGTGTTCTTTTTTTGATGTAGTCCCAACAGTTTATTTTTGCTTTTGTTTTCCTTGCCAGAGGAGACATACCTAGAAAAACGTTGCTCTGCTTGAGGTCAGTGAAATCACTGCCTATGCTCTCTTCTAGGAGTTTTATGGTTTCAAGTCTCATATTTAGGTCTTGGATACATTTTGAGTTTAGTCTGCGTACGGTGTTGGAAAGTGGTCCAGTTTGTGGGGCGCCTGGGTGGCTCAGTCGGTTAAGCATCAGATTCTTGATTTTGGCTCAGGTCATGAGCTCACGGTTCGTGAGATCTGCACTGTTAGCACAGAGCCTGCGCCTCTCTCTCTCTTTCCCTCTCTCTCTGTCCCTCCCCTGCCCGTACGCACTCTCTCGCTCCAAAATAAACATTTTTTCAAGTTTCCTAATTTTTCAATATTAACTTTTAAAAATACAACATATATATAAAGGCATCGTAATGAAACACCTGGTCATGCTCTTATGGACCGATGGTGTACAGTTTGAGACCTTTGGTTCTTGGCTTTTTTTTTTTTTTTGGCACCAACTGATTTCCAGGCGAACATGTGAACTTGAGAATTATCCCAAATTCGGAGTTAGAGCCATCCCATAAGCATTTTGCTTATTTCACTGATGCGTGGGGCAAGGAGATGCATGAAAGCAAAATGGCCACCCAGAGGTGTGCGTGTAGCACAGTTTGTCTTCCAAGCAGCTTGCTTCAAGTGCGTGTCAAGGGCGAACTTTAGTTAGCAAGCACAGTCTGTAATTCATAGGTGATTATCTAATCTGGCTCTCTTGTGGAGGAACAATGAAGTACCAGAAAAAATTGGGCTTGATTTGATAGGAGACAATCACCCATGATTGAAGTGATTTCATTTGAGGTATATATAGTTTTGTACATCCAGGGTGGCCTGCCTTTCCCAGTTTCAAAGATTTCTCCCTCGCCAGCGAATCTGGTGCCTGATTGTCTCCCCATTGAAGAAAATGAAGCCTTTCGTCCCAGCTTCCTTTGGATGAACGAGTGTTATTCGGTGTCTTGAACTTCTAGCACCATCCCATAGGAACCTACGTAGTTACGTAGTGGTGTGTTATGTGTGTGTGTGACAGTGACCGAAGGGTAGCAGCATGTGTCCCCCAAGAGTACGACGCGAGGAGTTCTGGACATGCTGTCCCGAAACACGTGGGCTGGGGATATTGATGATTTTGAGCGGCAGGCCCTTGAACGAGAGCAAATGAGGGGGAGATTCTTCTCTGAATGCCTCCTGTCTGCCTAAAAATACATCCTCCAAAAGGAGCTCGACTGTCAAAAATTCCCATGTGGGGAGTTTCATCGACCGGGGAAGACTGACTCTTGTCAAGGGAGAGGAGACTAGAAGCCGGCGGGACACCCAAACTTCATTACAAATGGTCCCATCTCCCGCCTCTTCTTCTAACGGCCTGTTCATCTTTCCGAAAAATCACTTCCTCTCCCCTAAGAGGCCTCCCTCCCTCTTCCCCTTTTTCTATCAAGATGGCAGTTAATCCTGAATTCTGAGCCACCTCAGGGAGTTCCTCGTGTTTCCCTGGGTGGCTTCCACGTATGTATGAAGGACGTTCGTTAATAAACTTCTGTTTGTTTTTCTCTTGTTCATGTGTTTTTTATCGCAAGGGTCTCAGCTAAGAACTCGGAAATTTATTCTTTCTCCCTGAGGAGACACACGCAAAGGCAGAAAAAGAGAAACAGGAAGAGGAACGGAAAGGGTGGGGAGGGAGAGACGCAAACAACAGAAAGACAGAAGCCACCCATTGTGCCGGAGCTGGGTAGGTGATTTCCTGTCTTTTTGTGGGGAGTGGAGGCTCAGGTTTATGTGAACTTGGCTTTGCCTCATCTGGGTAAAGAAGCGGCAGCAGCATTTTCTCACAGTGTACAAACCGTAGGCAGCGTGACCCTTTTCACCTTAAACGAATCTTACCTCTATCGAATTCAGCTCGAGAACTCCGAAAACTTGTCTATCGACTCCTGTTTTTGAAAACATGTCTTCTAATCCTGAAGCGCTCTCATTCTCGGAGGAATACGGGGTGGTGTGCTAGTAACTGTTTAATAGCCGGCTTTCCAGAACAGAACAAACCACAGAGTCAACGAATCTGATCTGTAGCATTTGCCCATGACTGGGATAGAAACTCTCACACTGGCTGCTTTGAAGCTACCAGCATGAGGCGAGCGCTCTGCTGCGCACAGACGTGTCTCACTACCTTCCACGAGCGGGTAGAATCTGGCTCCATCACAACGCTGGGTGCAGCCAACAGAACACCGAACAGAGTTAAGAAGCCGTGTGATGGTTCCCAACAATAAAAGGTGCCCCGAACAATGTGTCGCCTCACAGGGATACTTAGTCACATTCGAATGGAAATAAAAGAAAAACTATGAAGAACTTTGAAAATAGAAAAATTTATACAAATAGAAGGCACCGGCATTGTAACCATCTCTAGAGAGCCCCAAATGGCTCAATACTCAAGTTAAAAAAAAAAAAAAAAAGACTTGGATTGCATTCATTCCTGCTTTTAAAAATGTGTTTTGTATCCCTTGGTCATAAAAGATTCAGACTATATGGAAAGAGCCAGCAGTCCATTTGGCCGTAAGTTCAGAACAATGAACTCATCGGTGTTATTTTTATAGGCACTGTGGCTTGGCCTGGAATCACCGGTCACAAGAAAGCAGGAGTGTGTCCTGGGCAACACTTCTGCCTTAAACGCCTCCGCGGCGACGCCTACAGGGCAGTACGGTTCCCGGTGCAGACCTCCTCAAAGGCTTTGCATGACTTGCACAATTTTAACTAATTAATGTTTAACTTGGTTTTGTACACAACGGTGCATTGAAAAGAATCCTTCTTAATAGAGACATTCTCCCTAGAGTTCTCTTTTTAGAAGCATACTGTCCAACGGAAATATAACGTAAGCCATACATGGAATGAAACATTTTAGGGGGGAATGGGTTAAACGGGTGATGGGCATTACGGAGGGCACTTGTGGGGATGAGCACTGGGCATCGTTTGTAAGAGATGAATCACTGGGTTCTACTCCTGAAGCCAAGACTACACTGTACGTTCACGAACTTGAATTTAAATTAAAAAAAAAAAAAGATAAAAAATTTCAGTAGCCACATTAAAAGAAGTAAGGAGAAAACTGGTAAAATTAGTTTTAATGATATGTTTAACTTAATTCAATATATCCAGAATATTATCATTTCAACAACTAATCAATAAAAAGCATATTAATGAGAGACTTTAATTTTATTTATTTATTTATTTATTTTTTTAATGTTTTTATTTATTTTTGAGAGACATAGAGACAGAGTGTGAGCAGGGGAAGAGCAGAGAGAGTGGGAGACACAGAGTCTGAAGCAGGCTCAAACTCACAGACCGCGAGATCATGACCTGAGCTGAAGTCGGCCGCTTAACCGACTGAGCCACCCAGGCGCCCCTGATTTTATTTTTTTTATAGTAAGTCTTTGAATCAGGTGGTTGTTTTATACTTGATTTCCCCCTCCCCCAGCATATTACAATTTGAAATTTCCCATTTCGAGTGTTTGGTAGTCTTATGTAGCTAGTGGCTAACCATTTCGGACAGCTCGGGTGCTATAACATCAGTGAGCAGAGAATCTCCTGATTCTAAGAAAATCCAATGCTTATAGGAACTATTTTATTCTGTCTTTAGTGGGTTTTGTTATGGAACTTCATTATTAAGAGAAGGGCAAAATTCCCTCTCTCATCTCTCTAACTTTTCTTTCTTTGAGATCCATCAGCTGAATTATCAGGGCAACCTAGACTGGGTGTGTCTATCATTTGTAAGATGACCAAACATTCCGGTTTGCCTAGGACTGAGAGGTTTCCCAAGGTGTGGAACTTTAAATGCTGATACAGGGAGAGACTCAGGCAGCCGGGATGAACTGGTCACCCTAAATTTGGAAGAAAAGGTTGAATGCTATATGATGCTTCCATTGTGAACTCATCTGCATCTGTAAAACTGAAGGCAAAGGCCACACAGCACCTTTGAAAGCTACTTTGATCTTCAAGTTCTGTCAACATGGTATTCTGGGAATTGTCCTCAGAGCCTGGACAGCAGGCTTTACTATACTCTTGAGTGTTTCGAAAGTCTCTTGCCTCCTGACTACTATCCTGGCTCCCTGAATCAGGTGAAACTGTCCCCTTGACAGACAATGACCTTCCAGGTGCCTTCTAACCAGGGAACTAGGCTCTGTGTTGGGGATCCCATAATGGTCATGGAAATTGGGGGAATTCTATCTGTTGCATCACTCTGGTTGCCGATTTCTCTGCTTACCCATCTTGGGCTGAGCCTCCTCATCTTCTTTTCAAAAGTCAATTTGATAAATCGGTAATAAAAAAGCTCCTGACAAACACAAGTCCAGGACCAGATAGCTTCATAGGCAAATTCTAGCAGACATTTAAAGAAGAGTTAATACCTATTCTTCTCAAACTATTCAAAAAAAAAAAAAAAAAGAAAGAAAGAAAGAAAGAAAGAAAAGAAGAGGAAGCAAGCTTCCAAATTCATTATACAAGGCCAGCATTACCCTACCAAAACCAGATAAAGATACTACCAAAAAAACAAAACAAAACAAAATAAAACAGAACAAAACAAAACAAAATGGCAGGTCAATATCTCTGATGAACATAGATGTCAAATTCTCAAGAAAATATTAGCAAGTCGAATCCAACAATATATTACAAAGATCATTCACCATAATCAGGTGGGATTTATTTCAGGGACACAAGGGTGGTTCGCTATTCACAGATCGATGTCATATACCACGTCAACAAAATGAAAAAGTGGGGCCCAGAAGAAACCTACCTCAACATATTAGAGGCCATATATGAAAAACCCACAGCTAACCTCAGACTCAATGGTGAAAAGCTAAAAGCTTTTCCTCTAAGATCAGGAACAAGACAAGGATGCCTACTATCCCCACTTTCATTCAACATAGCATTGGAATTCCTAGGCACAGCAATCAAACAAGAGGAAATAAAAGGCATCCAAATTGATAAGGAGGAAGGAAAACTTTCACTATTTGCAGATGACCTGATACTACATATAGAAAACCATAAAGACTCCACCAGAACATTAGCAGAACTGATAAATGAGCTCAGTAAAGTTGCAGGATACAAAATTCATCTGTTGCATTTCTATACACTAATAATGAAATAAAGAAAGAGAAATGAAGACAACATCCCCATTTACAACTGCACCAAAAGGAATAAAATACCTAGGAATAAGCTTAACCAGAAAGGTCAAAGACCTGTACTCCAAAAACTATAAAATTTTGATGAAAGAAACTGAAGATGACACATATGGAAAGATAGTCCATGTTCATGGACTGGCAGAACTAATATTATTAAAATGTCCATACTGCCCAAAGCAAGCTATAGATTCAATGTAATCTCTATCAAAATACCAACAGGGTTTTTCACAGATCTTGAACAAATAATCCTAAAATTTACATGAAACCACAAAAGGCCCCAAGTAGCCAAAACACTCTTGAAAAAGAACTGGAGGTATCGCAGTTCCAGATTTCAATATATATCCTACAAAGCTGTAGTAATCAAATCAAAACAGTATGGTACTGGCACAAAAATAGACACATAGATCAATAGAACAGAGTAGAGAGCCCAGAAATAAACCCACACTTACATGGTTAATTAATCTATGTATGACAGAGGAGGCAAGAATATACAAAGAGTGTACAAAGACACTCTCTTCAACCAATGGTGTTGGGAAAATTGGACAGCTAACTGTAAAAGAATAAAACTGGATCACTTTCTTACGCCATACACAAAAATGAACTCAAAATAGATTAAGGACCTAAATGTGAGACCTGAAACTATAAAATCCCTAGAACAGAGGCAGTAATAATCTCTTTGACATCAGCCATAGAAACATTTTTCTAGATATGTCTCCTGAGGCAAGAGAAACAAAAGCGAAAATAAACTATCAGGACTACATTAAAACAAAAAGCTTCTGCACAAAAGGTCAACCTGTTGAATGCGAAAAGACATTTGCAAGCGATATATCCAATAAGGAGTTAAAATCCAAAATATATAAAGAACACATGCAACTCAACACCAAAAAACCCAAATAATCCAACTATGAAAATGGGCGGAGGACATGAATAGATTTTTCCAAAGAAGACATCCAGATGGCCAACAGGCACACGAAAAGATGCTCAACATCACTCATCCTCAGAAATGCAAATCAAAACCACAATGAGAATCAACATGAAAACCTCACACCTGTCAGAATGGCTAAAATCAAAAACACAAAAAAATAAAAATTGTTGGTGGGGATGTGGAGAAAAGGGACCCCTCATGTACACTGTTTGTAGGAATGCAAATTGGTGCAGCCCCTGTGGGAAAACATTATGGAGGCTAACCATATTCTCATTATGGAGAATAACCATATGATCCAGTAATTCTAGTACTGGGTATTTACCAAAGAATATGAAAACACTAATTTGAAAAGCTATACTCATCCCTGTGTTTATTGCAGCATTATTTATCGTGGCTAAATTATGGAAGGAGTCCAAATGTCCATCGACTGAAGAAGAGATGAAGAAAATGTGGTATGTGGACACAATGGAATATCACTCAGCCATAAAACAGAGTGACATCTTGCCATTTGCAACAACACAGATGAATCTAGAGGTATAATGTTAAGTGAAATAGTCAGAGAATACCATATGATCTCACTCACATGTGGAATTTAAGAAACAAAACAAAGGAAAAAGAGACAAACCAAAAAACAGACTCTTAACTATAGAGAACAAACAGATGGCCACCAGAAGTGAGGTGAGAGGGGGAATGGGTAAAATAGGTGAGGGGGATTAAGAGTACACCTAATGATGAGCACTGAGTAATGTATACAATTGTTGAATCGTTTTATGGTACATCTGAAACTAATATAACACTGTATGTTAATTACACTTGAATAAAAAACAAAGTAATTTGAATGTACTCCCCAATCCTTATTGTGCCATTCAATATTTATTTGACCCAGTCTTTCTTGAGAGAGTTTATAGCCACTGTCGTCAACTCACAATTGCGTTTTTACTCTTTCTTTCTTTCTTTCTTTCTTTCTTTCTTTCTTTCTTTCTTTCTTTCTTTCTTTCTTTCTTTCTTTCTTTCTTTCTTTCTCTCGAGGGAGAGACAGAGCCTGCATGCAGGGGGAGGGGCAGAAGGAGAGAGAGAGAGGGAGAGAGAGAATTTTAAGCAGGCAACTCGGGGTTTGATCTCACAACCCTGAGATCATGACCTGAGCCAAAATCATGAGTCTGATGCTTAACTGAATGAGTCACCTAGGCGTCCCGGGTTTTCACTTTATACAATCATTCAAGAAATGTTAAATATCTTAATCTCAAGATTGTTTAAACTTTCCATGCCTCCATTTCCTTCCCAGTCTCTTTTTCCGTATTGATAAATGGGGCTGATAAATATAAACTATCCGGTAGTGTTACCGTGAGGATTAAATGTACATTTCAGCTACTAGAACAATGCGAATTGTCTTAGGGGCGCCTGGGTGGCTGAGTCGGTTAAGTACCCGACTTTGGCTCAGGTCATGATCTCATGGTTCATTAGTTCCAGCCCCACATCGGGCTCTGTGCTGATGGCTCAGAGCCTGGAGCCTGCTTTGGAATCTGTGTCTCCCTGTCTCTCTGCCCCTCCCCTGCTCACACTCTCTCTCAAATAAATAAACATCAAAAATTTTTAAAAAGAACGATACAAATTGTCTTAAACAGGCTTAGCAGATAGTAAGTGCTCAGTTCATGTTGATCATTATTAGATTTTTATATCTTTCTTGAGGTCAGGATGCACATCTGATATCTCCAAATCCCTCCTCCTCCACAGTGCTTAATCCACTGCTCTAAGCAGAGTAGACACTCACCAAACATCCACCGATTGGCTAACTCCAGCAATCCCACCTCTGGCTCTGGTATGGATTTGGTAGCTGGTCTCTGAAGCCTCCTAGCTACGGCCAACGTGGTGCCTTCGTGGTGCCTTCCTGTTTAGAGCAGGACCGACTGCTTCGGGTCCAAATTTCTGACCTCATGTCCTGCCCTGAAATAAGACATCATTAAATTTTTTTTAACATTTATTTATTTTTGAGAGACAGAGAGACAGAGCATGAGGAGGGGAAGGGCAGAGAGAGAGGCAGACACAGAATCTGAAACAGGCTCCAGGCTCTGAGCCATCAGCACAGAGCCCGATGCGGGGCTTGAACTCACAGACCGTAAGATCATGACCTGAGCTGAAGTCGGCCGCTCAACGGACTGAGCCACCCAGGCGCCCCTGAAATAAGACATCATTAGATGGTACCATCTCTGGCCCTGATCCTGAGCACGACCTAAAACTCTTTTCCCTCGACTGTCTTTGCAAAGCGGTTGGGTTCTGGCTTTTCCAGATTTCAGCACAGCCAGAAAAGAGGGCTTCGACGTGGAATTAAAGTGACGTGGCATCATGATTAGTTGCCTTCTCCTGTCAGTGTCTGTCCATTTTTTTGTTTGTTTGTTTCCAGGAAAACCTGCCTTCCATGTTAGAGACAGAGAATGCCAGAGACTCGCTTTCCCAGCTTTCCCTGTGTGTAGATCACGTGACCCGATTCCGGCCAGTGGGGCCAAAAGGGATGTCTTCTGAGGGATTCTGGGACAAATTTCTTCCCTTCCTTCTAGCTAATACTTGCTTCTTGGAACTGAGGTGACCTTGGAAAGATCCTGATGGAATACCAAGGAACCACAAAAAAGATGGAGTCGAATGGGGAAATAATGAATGTATGAGTCACCACTGCTTTGATGTTATGTAACTTCTGAATTAACCGCGTTTGGAGACTCCTGCTTCCAGATCTCTTGTATCATGAGATTTATTAGCAACCCCTCTTGGGTAAGTCGTTTTTACTTGGGTGTTTAGTTTCTGCCCGTGACAATATTCTAGCTGACACAAATGAGTTCTTTGATGGCCCTAGTTAGAATTAGTCTTTAATTAGGCCGAAGCCCATGCTCTCTTTTCGAGACCCCTGCTGCCAAAAGGCAACAGCAATCTGTCACTTCTAGAATTTTTCTGGCACTTCCCCAGAGGTAGTGTACTTTGATGGTTATGAGCACAAATCCAGGGGTCAGATCTGGGCTAGTGTGACTTTCAGCAAATGACTTAAACGCTCCATGTCCTATGTGCTTTCTCTTCGAACAGGGGATGGTGTTGAGAATGCACCTGCCCTCTGGTTTCGCGTTAAATGAATCGACACACAAAAAGCATTCGGAACAATACCTAGCACATAGTAAGAACTGTAGACGAGAGCTGTTTCATTTCTTTACCATTCATGTTATGTGGCCTTGTACTGTCTCTCAGATACAGGTGGGCAGAGAGATTTCTTTTTTGTTTTCTTCTGGTACTCTTCTTCTATGTCTCATTGGTTATTTCAATTTCTCACTAAAACAGACTCCATTTTAAACAGCCTGTTTCTAGAAGCCAGAGGGTGTCGGTTCATCACTTTTTAAAAAAGTTTTAATGTTTTATTTTCGAGAGAGAGAGCGAGAGCGAGTGGGGGTGGGCCAGAGAGAGAGGGAGACGCAGAATCTGAAGCAGGCCGCAGGCTCTAAGCTGTCAGCACAGAGCCCGATGTGGGGCTTGAACTTGTGAACCGTGAGCTCATGACCTGAGCCGAAGTTGGAGGCTTAACCGGCTGATAACTTCATCACTTCCTAGCTGCGCCATGAGCGGTTCACCTATTTTCTCAGCACCTTGGTTTCTTCCTTTGGAAAAGAAGGCTACTGTCTTTATTTCTCTTCCCCCATTAAAAGACCCTGAGAAAATGCAAGTTGTGTATTTGGGAGGTGATTCAAGGAAGCTCCAATAAGGGAGTGGAGAAGTGAGCACAGACGGGAAGGAAAGGCAGGGAAACCCAGAAAACTTACGTGATGGAGCCACTTCCCCTGTGGGCAACAGGAGCTTTATCCCATGCATATTTCTCAGTGTAGACCGCCATGTACCTCAGAGGCCTGCCTGTAGGGGATGAGCCTAATGGGCTATTTACACACCATTTCTGGGGTGCCCGGGTGGCTCAGTGGGGTAAGCGGCCGACTTCGGCTTAGGTCGGGATCTCACGGTCTGTGGGTTCGTGCCCTGCATCGGGCTCTGTGCTGATGGCTCGGAGCCTGGAGCCTGCTTCGGATTCTGTGTCTGCCTCTCTCTCTGCCCTTCCCCTGCTCATGCTCGGTCTCTCTGTCTCTCAAAAATAAATAAATGTTAAAAAAAAATTTAAACACCATTTCTTTTCTGGGCACCTGGGTAACTCTGTCCGTTGGACGTCTGACCTCGGGTCATGATCTCGTGGTTGAGGAGTTTGAGTCTTGCGTCTGGCTCTGTGCTGACAGCTCAGAGCCTGGAGCCTGCTTCAGATTCTGTGTCTCCCTCTCCCTCTGCCCTTCCCCTGCTCACGCTTTCTCTCTCTCAAAAACAAATAAAACATTAACAAAAATGTAAATGCCATTTCTCTTCAGGCATGTTGAGGGCTGCCGGGCGGCCATTCACGTGTGCGTTCTCAGGGAATTCTGGTCTACTGCACTGGGTGGGCCAAGTAGGCCCAGCTTCCAGAGACTATTGGCAAGAACATAAAAGTCGGGCAGCACATACCACAATGGAAAGGGTTGAAGAGGACGTTCTCTCCCGGCTGAAGTGGTGATAAATTCAACTCAGTAAATATGTTTTCTGTGGGAGGTAGAGAGGTGGAGGAAGGTCTTTTGTAAAATTTTGCTAGCTGAGCAACAAGACGCCAAGATGAGTAAGACATGGTCCCAGACTCCAAGTGACTCACAATCCAGTGGCAGAGATAGACATGTTAGCAGACCTTAGGGTAACAATTTTTACAGTGGGACACATCCATTCAAGAGTGGACATGTGTTCACCCTCTTGTGCGTGGTTGCCAAGAAGGACAATTTGGGTTTGCGTTGCAAAAATACAGATGTATTTACCCTCCGAGCCAGCAGTCCGACTTCTGGAAATTCACACGAACAAAATGATGAAGGTAAAGGGTTACGCACTGCGGCGTTACTGGAAGAGCAAAAGGTGAAACAATCCAAAGATCCTCCAATAAACACTGGTTGAACAGGGGCATCTGGGGGGCTCAGTCGGTTAAGCGTCCAACTCTTGACTTCGGCTCAGGCCCTGATCTCACGGTTCGGGAGTTCGAGCCCCACGTCAGACTCTGTGCTGACAGTACAGAGCCTGCTTGGGATTCTGTCTCCCTCTCTTTCTGCCCCTCCCCAGCTTGCTCTTTCTCTCTCTCTCTCTGTGAAGATAAATAGAAACAAACTTAAAAGAAAAAAAAAGACCGGTTGAACACCTTTGGCACAGCTGCACGATGGAGTAGTATGTGGCTGTATAGAAGAACAAGGGTGTTTTGCCCAGAATATATTAAGTTAAAAAAAAAAAGGTGAAAATGCAGGGTATGTGTGATGAGACTGAGGATTTCAGGGCTGATCGAGGGAAAGACATGACCGTGAAATGAGAGTAAATCATATATAACACTTGGACAAGTCGTATATGAGGGGAAGTCCCCAAGAGCTTCCAGATGTAGCAGCATGGGGCCACTGCCCAGAAGGGAACTAGGGTGAGGCAGCTCCCAGGGTGAGGGGGAACTGGAGAAAGGGCTCCTGTGTCTAGGCAATGTCACACAGCAGCAAGTCGTGGAGTCTCCGGGTCCGAGACCCCCGACGGACAGCAGCATCTTGGGCTCTCGGGTGGCCCCAGTTTGCCTGACCGAGGGCTAGCAAATGCTGGGCACAACTTCGCCAGCTACGGGAAGCACGCAAGCTCTGAACGCCTAAAAATAAGATTTCGGGGGGTTATATTTAAAGCAATTGTTGTGTAAGCATTTGAGTTTGCCACTGGTAGGCTTTGCGCTGATGATCCCAGCCTTCTGTGGAGAAGTATCGTCACAGGGGCCAGTATGGAAGAACCACCTTTCGCCCATTTACGGAACAGCATAAAGATGTCCGCTCCTACGTGAAAGTGAGAGAAATGAGAACGTATATTTGTGTCTCTGAGTGTTTCCATTAAGAAACAGTGGCAGGTTAGAGTCTGGGGCAACATGGCGGAGGAGTAGGGGGCTCCAGTATTTCGCTTGCCCTTTAAAGGGGGACGACTGAAACCACTGTCTCTCTCTCAACTCCAAAAATCGGGGGGAAAAGGTGCTAGAGCTGACAAGAAACTAAGGCGGAAACAGACACGGCCCAACTAAACCTTTTCCTTTCCAGGGCAACTTCAAGAAACAACCCATAACACATCCAGCCAAAATGACGAGACGGAAGAATTCTCCTCAAAAGAGTCTACAAGAAGTAGTGACAGCTCAAGAATTAATGAAAACAGATATAAGCAACATAACAGAACTTGAATATAGAATGTTAATCATAAAACTAATTGCTGGCCTTGAAAAAAGCTTAGATGAATGCAAGGAGTCCCACGAGGCAAAGTTCAAAGACCTTAAAAACGGTCAAGAAGAATTAAAGAAGACATTGGAAGAAATACAGGGGAAACTGGAAGCAGCCACAGCACGGATTGAAGAGGTAGAGGAAAGAGTTAGTGCCTTAGAAGACAAAATCATTGAAAAAGAGGAAGCAGATAAAAAGAGAGAGAAGCTGATCCAGGAACAGGAAAGGAGAATTCGAGAGCTGAGCGATGCACTCAAAAGAAACAATATCCGTATCATAGGAGTTCCAGAGGAAGAAGAGAGAGAGAAAGGAGTCGAAGGGGTTCTGGAACAAATCATTGCTGAGAACTTCCTCAACATGAGAAAGGAAACGGGCATGGAAATCCAAGAGGCACAGAGAACTCCCCTCAGACGTAACTTGAATAGACCTTCTGCACGGCACATCATAGTGAAGCTGGCAAAATACAAAGATAGGGAGAGAATCCTGAAAGCAGCTAGGGACAAAAGAACCCTAACATACAAAGGGAGACCTATAAGGGTAGTAGCAGACTTATCTACGGAAACTTGGCAAGCCAGAAAGGAATGGCAGGATATCTTCAATGTGATGAGCAAGAAGGACATGCAACCAAGAATTCTGTATCCGGCTAGCCTGTCATTCAGAATAGAAGGAGAGATCAAGGTTTTTCCCAACAAACAAAAACTGAAAGAATTTATCACAAATAAGCCAGCACTGCAAGAGATCCTGAGGGGCATTCTATGAAAATAAGGAGGCAAAGAACACAAACTACCAGAGACAGCCTTACAAACATGAAACTTACAGATAATACAGTGACTGTAAGCCCATATTTTTCAATATTAACACTGAATGTAAATGGACTAAATGCGCCAATCAAAAGACACAGGATAACAGAATGGATTAAAAAACAAGACCCATCTATTTGCTGTCTTCAAGAAACTCATCTTAAACCTGAAGACACCTTCAGATTGAAAGTGAGGGGATGGAGAACTATCTACCATGCCACTGGAAGTCAGAAGAAAGCCGGAGTAGCCACACTTATATCAGACAAATTAGACTTTAAAATGAACGATGTAATAAGAGATGAGGAAGGACATTATATAATAGTCTCAGGGACCATCCAGCAGGAAGAGCTAACAATTGTAAATATCTACGCACCGAATTCAGGGGCACCCAAATTTGTAAAACAACTAATTACAAACATTAGCAACCTCATCGATAAAAATGTCCTAATAGTAGGGGATCTCAACACTCCACTCTCAGCATTGGATAGATCAACAAAACAGAAAATCTCCGCAGAAACAATAGCCCTGAATGACACATTAGGACAGATGGGCCTCACAGACATCTTTAGGGTCCTTCATCCAGAAGCAAAAGAATTTACGTTCTTCTCATCTGCACACGGCACATTTTCCAAGATAGACCACATTCTGGGGCACAGGGAAGCTCTGAATAAATATAAAAGAATTGAGATCATACCGTGTACAGTGTCAGACCACAATGCTTTGAAACTTGAAATCAACCACAGGAGAAAGCCTGGAAAATATTCAAGAACATGGCGGCTAAGAAATAACCTACTAAAAGATGACTGGGTCAACCAAGCCATCAGAGAAGAAATTAAAAAATATATGGAAACAAATGAAAATGAAAATACAACAATCCAAACGCTCTGGGATGCAGCAAAGGCAGTCCTGAGAGGGAAATATATTGCAATCCAGGCCCATCTCAAGAAACAAGAAAAATCAATAACACAAATTCTAACAGCACGCCTAAAGGAACTAGAAGCAGATCAACTAAAACAACCCAAGCCCAGCAGAAAGAGAGAAATAACAAAGATCAGAGCTCAAATTAACCATATGGAGACAGAAAAGGTAGTGGAACAGATCAATGAAACCAAAAGCTGGTTCTTTGAAAAAATAAACAAAATAGACAAACCTCTAGCCAGGCTTCTCAAAAAGAAAAGAGAGAGAACTCAAATAAATAAAATCGTGAATGAAAAGGGAGAAATTACAACCAATCCCTCAGAGATACAAGCAATCATCAGAGAATACTATGAAAAATTATATGCCACCAAACTTGGCAATCTGGAAGAAATGGACAGCTTCCTAAATAGCCACACACTACCAAAACTCAAACGGGAAGAAATAGAAAATTTGAACAGACCCATAACTAGTGAAGAAATAGAATCCGTTATTAAAAACCTCCCAGCAAATAAAAGCCCTGGACCAGATGGCTTTCCTGCGGAATTTTACCAGACATTTAAAACAGAGTTAATTCCTATCCTCCTCAAGCTGTTCCAAAAAATTGAAACGGAAGGAAAACTCCCGGACTCATTCTATGAAGCCAGCATCACTTTGATTCCCAAACCAGATAGAGACCCAGCAAAGAAAGAAAATTACAGGCCAATATCCCTGATGAATATGGATGCAAAAATTCTCAACAAGATACTAGCAAATCGAATCCAACAGCATATAAAGAGAATTATCCACCATGATCAAGTAGGATTCATCCCTGGGTTGCAGGGCTGGTTCAATATTCGCAAATCAATCAACGTGATACATCACATCAACAAAAGAAAAGATAAGAACCATATGATCCTGTCAATAGATGCAGAAAAAGCATTTGACAAAATACAGCATCCTTTCTTAATAAAAACTCTCGAGAAAGTCGGGATAGAAGGAACATACTTAAACATCATAAAAGCCATATATGAAAAGCCCACAGCTCATATCATCCTCAATGGGGAAAAACTGAAAGACTTCCCCCTGAGATCAGGAACACGACAGGGGTGTCCACTCTCGCCACTGCTATTTAACATAGTGCTGGAAGTCTTAGCATCAGCAATCAGACAACAAAACAAAATAAAAGGCATCAAGATTGGCAAGGAGGAAGTCAAACTTTCACTTTTTGCAGATGACATGATACTTTACATGGAAAACCCGACAGAATCCACCAAAAGCCTACTAGAACTGATTCATGATTTCAGCAAAGTTGCAGGATACAAAATCAATGTAGAGAAATCGGTGGCATTTCTATACACCAACAATGAAGCAGCAGAAAGAGAAATAAAGAAGCTAATCCCTTTCACAATTGCACCAAAAACCATAAAATACTTAGGAATAAACCTAACCAAAGATGTGAAAGACCTCTACACTGAAAACTATAAAAAACTTATGAAGGAAATTGAGGAAGACACAAGGAAATGGAAAAACATCCCATGCTCATGGATTGGAAGAATAAATATTGTCAAAATGGCAATACTACCCAAAGCAATCTACACATTCAATGCAATCCCAATCAAAATTGCACCAGCATTCTTCTCAAAGCTAGAGCAAACAATCCTAAAATTTGTATGGAACCACAAAAGACCTCGAATAGCCAAAGTAATACTGAAGAATAAAACCAAGGTGGGAGGCATCACAATCCCAGACTTTAACCTCTACTACAAAGCGGTGGTCATCAAGACTGTATGGTATTGGCACAAAAACAGACACATAGACCAATGGAATAGAATAGAAAACTCAGAAATGGACCCGCAAGTATATGGCCAACTAATCTTTGACAAAGCGGGAAAATGTATCCAATGGAAAAAAGACAGCCTTTTTAACAAATGGTGCTGGGAGAATTGGACAGCAACATGCAAAAGAATGAAACTAGACCACTTTCTTACACCACTCACAAAAATAAATTCTAAATGGATAAAAGATCTGAATGTGAGACAGGAAACCGTCAAAATCCTAGAGGAGAAAACAGGAAAAAGCCTCTTTGACCTAAGATGCACAAATTTCTTACTCGACACGTCTCCAAAGGCAAGAGAATTAAAAGCAAAGATGAACTATTGGGACCTCATCAAGATAAAAAGCTTCTGCACGGCAAAAGAAACAACCAACAAAACGAATAGGCAACCAACGGAATGGGAAAAGATCATCGCAAATGACATATCGGATAAAGGACTATTATCTAAAATTTATAAAGAACTTACCAAACTCCAAACCCGAAAAACAAACAACCCAGTGAAGAAATGGGCGGAAGATATGAATAGACACTTCTCCAAAGGGGACATTCAGATGGCCAACAGACACATGAAACGATGCTCAATGTCACTCATCATCAGGGAAATACAAATCAAAACGACACTGAGATACCACCTCACACCAGTCAGAGTGGCTAAAATGAACAAATCAGGAAACTATAGATGCTGGCGAGGATGTGGAGAAGTAGGCACCCTCCTACACTGTTGGTGGGAATGCAAACTGGTGCAGCCACTCTGGAAAACGGTGTGGAGGTTCCTCAAAAAAATGAAAATAGAGCTACCCTATGACCCAGCAATAGCCCTGCTAGGAATCTACCCAAGAGACACAGGAATGCTGATGCATAGGAGCACGTGTACCCCAATGTTCATAGCAGCACTTTCGACAATAGCCAAATCATGGAAAGAGACCAAGTGCCCATCAACTGACGAATGGATAAAGAAGTTATGGTACTTATATACAATGGACTACTACGTGGCAATGAGAAAAAATGAAATCTGGCCATGTGTAGCAACATGGATGGAACTGGAGGGTATTATGTTAAGTGAAATAAGTCAGTCAGAAAAAGACAGATACCATATGTTTCCACGAATAGGTGGACTTTGTGAAACTAAGCAAAAACCAGGGGGAGGGGAAGAGGGGAAAGAAAAAAAAGACACAGAGAGGGAGGGAGATAAAACATAAGAGACTCTCAAAGACTAAGAAAAAACTGAGGGTGAGGGGGATGAGGGAGGGGGGAGAGGGGGTGATGGGCATTAAAAAGGGCACATGTTGGGATGAACACTGGGTGTTATATGTAAACCAATTTGAAAATAAACTATTATAATAAAAAAAAAAAAAAAAAAAAAAAAAAAAAGAAAAATAATCTTAAAAAAAAAAAAAAAAAAGAAACAGTGGCAGGACACACGAGAATCTGCTAAAAGGAGTGAGATGGTGGGATGAAGCGTGGGGCAGACCAACCCGTGGATAAAGACGCCTCGGTAGACATTTTTTTTAGGCCATTTTGATTTGTGACCCGGATAAGGGTATTACTTAAAAAATAAGTCAACACTTAAAACAAAGAGGTTTGCCCAAAGTTCACCGAAGGCAGGTGGCTAAAGCTATTAAAGGGATGAGAGATTATGGTTTTAGGGCAATTCTGCCACTCACGTGTTTATTATTTACTGTCCATCTTGTTCTGAAACTTTTGTTCTGGCGCACAGTAGGCATCTGATAGATATTTTTTTGGAAGTCATGAATAAGCAATGCAGAATCTGAGAAGCTAGTTTTCAAGTTCAAATACGATTTCTGAGGACATGTTATGAATTGTGAGTTGTTATTCAAAGAAAAACAGTGTTTTTATGATGCTCTGTATACCCTACAGAGTTCAACAAAAGTACCTTGAATTTAGCAGGCTCTTATTTCTTGAACAAACAAATGAATGATTTAATTGAAAAAATAATTTCAAGACGGTGTCTGCTCTGATGGCACTTTTCTACCTCGGAGGCTTAAATTTCATTTTAAAAAAGCACCTTTGGGGGCACTTGGGTGGCTTCGTCGCTAAAGCATCCAAGTCTTGATTTCAGCTCAGGTCATGATCTCAGAGTTTGTGAGTTCGAGCCCCACACCGGAATCCGCACTGACATCTGTGCTGACGGCTTGGAGCCTGCTTGGGATTCTCCCTCTCTCTCTTTCTGCCCCATCCCCTGCTTGCCCTCGCTCTCCCTCTCTCTTGAAAAATAAATAAATAAATAAACTAAAAAATTTTTAAAAGCCCCCTTCTTCCCAATTATTACTTCATTTCACAAATGCAAGTTCAACACATACTATGTAAATGCACGCGATCAGAACCCCATATCTTCTCACGCATCAGACTTACATTTTATTTATGGCCTAGATAGGTACGTCGGGGCAGTCAGGTAGCAAAGCAAATGAATTCTACAGAATTCACTCTATCTGCATGAGTAATTCTTGCCCAAATGCAGTGCTGAAGTTTCCTTACCAAGTACAAAAGATGATTCATGTAGGGGGGAAGGTATCGGCGCTATGCATATCCAACAAAGGTTTTGTAACCAGAATACCTAAAGAATGTTTGCAAATCAATAAAAAAGGACAACAACCTCAGTTTAAAAGTGGACAAAAGGTACTTTATAAAACGAGGTATCGAAAAGGATCATGAGTATGTGAAAAGTTGTTCAGCATATAATAACTATGTAACCAGCACATGTATTATATATAATTATCTATAAATTTATTTATGCTTAATAAATACAAATTTATAGATAATTATATATATCCCAGAATGACATATAACTAAGAATTGGTTGTTAGGAAAATCTAAGGTGAAACCACAATGCGTTACCGCTACGCACATGAGAGTGGGTAGAAGCCACAAGTCTGAGAACATCCAGTGTTGGTGAGACCGTGGAACAAATGGAAGTCATACGTTGTTGCTGGGAATATAACCTGCGACAGCTTCGTGGAAAACAGTTTAGCAGCTTCTTTTTTTGTCAATGTTCATTTATCTTGAGAGAGAATCTTAAGCCCCAACGTGGGGCTTGATCCCAGGACCGTGAGATCACGACCTAAGCCAACATCAAGAGTCGGATGCCCAACCGACTAAGCCAACCAGGCGCCCCCCCGTTTAGCAGTTCCTAATAAAATTACCCTTTGGCCCAACTATTTCACTCCTAGGTATTACCCCCCCCCAAAAAAAAACGAAAAAAGAAAAAAACCTCAAAAAGAAATGCCCACCAGAAATTCGTGTATGAATACTACAGAGGCCCAGTTCCAATGTCTCTCCCTCGTTCAGGCTCTACGTGGGCACCTCTTTCGTACCTCTATCGCCAATACTTGTACGTGCTTGGGTGTCTATTTCGCAGCTGGCTTATGAATCTATATAAAGCACGTAACGTAATCTATATTACATACCGGGGCCGCCAGGCATTCCTTTTTAAAAACCTCCAGAGCTTGGGGCGCCTGGGTGGCTCAGTCGGTGAAGCGGCCGACTTCAGCTCAGGTCATGATCTCGCAGTCTGTGGGTTCGAGCCCCGCATCAGGCTCTGTGCTGATGGCTCGGAGCCTGGAGCCTGCTTCAGATTCTGCGTCTGCCTCTTTCTCTCTCTCTGCCCTTCCGCTGCTCATGCTCTGTCTCTCAAAATTAAATAAATGTCAAAAAAAATTAAAAAAAAAAATCTCTGGAGCTTAACTCATGGCCTGATGTATATAGTAGGCACTCAATAAAAGTTGAATTAATGAATCGCCTTCATTTCAAACCCGTCGTTAGGAAAGCAAGCAGGCCCCCTGTTTCTACATTCTGGTAACACTGCACGTAGTGTGCTCTCTTGGCTTCTCTGTACAGGAAGGGAGCATTTGAATTGAACTACGTACACCTAAGTCCCATGGGCAAGAGACAGAAATCAGAACTTGAAAATGATTAATGGTGTCGGATTCAATAGTGTTGCTTAACTGTAAACAAGATGGGGTACCGTAGGCCTTATTACATGGCTATGTAACCCAGTAGCATCGGTGGTTCTCACGGCCAACAGTTTTTAGCAGGCTGTAAAAAATTTGATGGAAAGCCCGAAATGGTGAGACGTGTAGCGCCTGTGAGACAGGGAAACTGAAGCGACCCCATGAAAACACCGCTGTTCCGCTCCTTTTCCTGCTCCTATTCTTGCTAAGACCCGCCCCGGCGCCTTACACACCCCTTATAGTTCAGATAATGCACGTCCTCCTCGTAAAGTCAAGAGTTCATGATTTCTTTGGAAGCTTCCAGCATAATAGATACCATCTAAGGAGTGCCCGGGCAGGGTCATTACGAACAGTTTCCAAGACCCCTGACTCCAGTGCATAAGCGACAGGTGGAGGACAGCTGAGCCCCCAGACCCCAAGCAAAGACAAGGCTCTCTCTCTTTTCCCTCCTTCCTTCCTTCCTTTTTTAACATTTATTTATTTTCGAGAGAGAGAGAGAGAGAGCACGTCCAAGGCAGAGGAAGGGCAGGGAGAGGGAGACGGAGTTTGACAGCACAGAGCCCGAGGTGGGGCTGGAACTCACAAACCACAATACCGTGGTCTAGGCTCAAGTCAGATGCTTAACCAACTGAGCCACCCGGGTGCCCCTCTGTCCTTTTTTTCCTGAGTCTTCCAGATACTCCGTCTGCCATACTCTATTCCTTTAGCAATTCAATAAACTCCTCTCTCTTTTCCTCTCTGCATGCTTTTGATTTCTATCCTGTGTGAAGCCAAGGGCCTTCTCGGCTTGTCCCGTGGGACCCCCTGGGCTCCTAGGACCCGGCCAGCCTGCCTCACCCGGATATCAAAACCAAGTAAATTAACTAGTGAGCATGTAATGTTTTTATTCTCCAGGATCATCATTTTGTTGGCTTGATGAGTGGGTGGGAGGAATGGCAAAAGATAGAGAAATAAATCAGAAGAAAAAGCTGTGGAATGCATCAACAATATCTTTCCCGGAAGATCTCAGCGCCATCTCCGAATTATTTTATTCCATCTTCCCCAGTGAATACAGAATTTCTGAAATAACGCTGGAGTAGTTGATGCTGTTTACTCCATCCTGAATCAAGACCAAACTCTTGGCTCTTCAAAGACCCTGCAGTGTACCAAGAACAAAGAAGAATCTCTCCAATGCCTCCCCGGGATAAAGGACCATCCTAAAAGAATATTTCCGTTCCTAATTTCAAGGGTACTTTAATAGTGGAAAGGATGTAAGTAGCATTTAAAGCCTAAGTGTGACAGAGTAACCTTTTTTAAATAGTTTTTTGAAAATTAACTTACGTATTTTGAGGGAGGGGAGGGTAGAGAGAGTGAGGGAGAGAGAGAGAGAGAGAGAGAATCCCAAGCAGGCTGGATTGCATGTCACCATGGAGCCGGATGTGGGGTCAAACTCAGGAACCGTGAGATCATGACCTGAACTCAGATCAAGAGTCAGATGCTTACCTGCCTGAGCCGCCCAGGTGCCCTGACGTATTCACATTTTAACGGTCCTTCTTAAATACCAGAGTCTTTTTACTGGACAGATGTCTTCCCTTCTTCCCTTCTAGGTTCTTTGGCCAGTCTAATAATTAAATTGATAGAAGACAGATGAACAGGAGAACAACAGAAGGTTAGCAACCTGTATACCCCCTGTATACAGGGAAGAGACGCAGGAAGACTGAGTAAGTCTCCCAAATGGCCAACGCCACCACCTTCAATACCGTCTCCAGCTCAAGACCAAAGACGTTGGAGACAGAGAGTCGGCTACGGCGGATAACCGGCAGAACACGATAAACAAGGGTAAGGTGGTCGGGCAGATCTAAATTCTTGCCTTCTCCATGGAGAAGCGTTTCTACAGATTTGGTGGCCCTCTTCTTTCTGCCAACAAGAGGGAGACACCCTTACAAATGGGGATTTCCCTTCTACGTGTACCTGTCCCTGACAAAGGGGTAAATTTCTTTTCCGAACTTCTCTTGTGTCTGTAGTTTCTTAAAGACGGCCAGCTTACGATAATAAATGCTTCCAAGTGGCATCTCTGGGGGTAGCAAAACTGGTTCCTCTTCACCACCAAAGCCGACTCTTCTTTGGCCACGGTGAGTAGCATTGAATCGCCACACCATGCTAATTTTATTTCACATCCGTGTGAATTCAAGCCAGAATGGTTTCCTATGTATCGCTCGATGTGCGATTTTTACATTTAATATGGAGTGAAAACCCTAATGCCAACTTCTTTAAGAAAGAACAGGCAATTTTGCTAAAATATTCACTAATATTGATTTGCTGGAGCTTTGGATTGGCATTCTACTTCTTTAGCTGTGTTGAAATTTTAAATACAAACACAGACCTTTCCTCTCGGAGTGTTTCCAAGTGATAGCTGTGAATTAATTAGTTTGAGTCATTTCAATAAACACAAATGTTCTTCTCTAATTTGGAAGCCAAAGAGAAGTTACTTTTTTTTTTTTTTTTTGGTTTAGGTTATTGCAGGTTCCAATAGGCCATCTTATTTCGTGTTGTTATAGAAACTGGGGGCTCCGAAGCGGATTCTCAATCTCTGGATCCTGGGTACGTGACAGGCTCTCCCCTGGTGGTTCTCAGAGATGCCCGTAAGGGTGGTGGAACCCCAGAGGGCTTGGGAGGCGCTCCAGCTGTGGCTTCTGTCTTCATGTCCCCTCAGACAGTCAGAATCCGCAGGATGGTGAGATAGTGGCTAGACTACGGGCTCTTCTGAATCTTTGAACATTTTGCCTCAGTTTCAGAGTCTTCCTCTGTGTGAAAACAATCCCACTCACCACTACTGATCAGAATGGTAGCTAAGAGAGGAGACCTTAAGTGTTCTCACTGTTCACGCAAGACGGTCACTAAGCGAGATGATGGGTGTGTTAATATAACTTGACTGTGGTAATCGCCTCACAATCCACACGTATACTAAATCACCATCGTACACCTTGGGAAAAAACCACCCTATACAACTTAAATGTATACAATTTTTATTTGTCACACCTCCCCCAATAAAGCTGGGAAAAAATTACAAAAGCGTAGTTCCCAACACAACTGGCATCAATGGGTTTGGGACAAAAGACAAGTGACGTGAGGTAAGCATTCGACCCAGCTGGTGAGGGGAAATGTTTAAGGGTGTGAGTGAGCCCCACCAGTGCCTGCAAGAGGGAATGGAGGTTGGGCCATCTCTGGAGCTGGTTAGGCAATGTGCCTCACTAGAGCTTGTGTGGCATTCCAAGCAAGACCGGCTTTGGAGCCAGTTGTGAAGAAATGTGCTCAGATGATTTTCCCCCCTCCCGCTCCCTACTTAGAGGGTTTTGAAGACTGCACTGTCCCAACTCACAGATACTGAGTGGGTTCTCAGGTTCCCTCAGTGACCCAGGGCCTTCCACCGAGTTGCTGCATCCAAGGCAGAACTAACTCCCCCCCACCCAATGCTTGCAGGCTCCATCCCAGTAGACAGCATAGGAGACCTGAAGGTATGGAATTTTTAAAAATAATGCGATAATGTAAATGAAGAAGCATGAGCATCTAGAAGAGATTTCCCTGAAATGTATAGGCTTCTAATCGATTGTCATTGGTTATTCACTAAATACAGAGCCAAGCCCTCTGTGAGGAAGAGTTACAGCAAGAGAAGATAAAACCATCCTTGCCTTGGGAAGCTTGCATTCTAAGCTGGTTTGGAACGCAGGCGTGCTAGCTAATTCACCTTTCGGAGGAAGAGCAGATCAGGATGCACGCATTAGGAAGCGTGCAAGAGCGAAAGCAGCCATTTCTAAATGCCCTTCACGACCAACCAGCCCTTGACTGGTAGCACATGTCTAGAATGTTCTTCTTAGGGCTATCCTATTATACCTTCAAGGTCCAGGAGAAAGAAAGCCCCAGTTTCTTCTTCAAGAAGTGGGTCCTTGGGGCGCCTGGGTGGCTCAGTCGGTGAAGCGTCCGACTTCAGCTCAGGTCATGATCTCACGGTCTGTGAGGTCCTTGTACGTTGAGTCCCAAGGGCTTGCCAACAGTGCGTGGTCATGTACGTATTTGTATGGACTGGTACTGTGTGCGCTTAATTCCTTTAATCCTGCCTCCTTGGCTAGAATATTACTTTTGAATCATAGTATCTTTTCTTTTTCTATGTAGAGTGCATGCAGCTCTAGATGTGTGTCCCTACTGGGTACGGACCAAATTCTACTCTATTTATGTTAGGTAATGTTACGACAACGGGACAATTACGGTCATCACAGGCAAATACTTGGTTGGCGGTTTTTGTCTCCACATTCCGATATTCACAGTACATGGACTCCAGGGCATGCTAAGTTTTCGGCCAACGAGCGGGGACCCCACGCACAGCAGAAAACCCTCCAGCTGGTGAACTTTGTCCTAAGTGACTCTTGACCCCGGGCACCTGTCAAAACATGCCCGGAGGCTGCCCCCTGCCCTTTCCTTCCATTTCTTAAGCCTTCCCAACAAAGACTGTGCTGTCTCCCCTGGAACTCTGTGTGCTGCTACCATTCTGTTTTAGGAACACAGTGCTGTCTTTCAGGAGGCTCGTTAGAAGGAAACAGGCAATCGGGCAATTGAAAACAATTTCTAATCACATTCTAAAAATAATGCATCGCCGAAGCCGGCTTTGAAGTCTGGCCTTCTTGAAGTGCACACACATCCCTTGTCTGACGGCCGTGGGTCGTGATGAGTAAGTTGCTCCAGGCACAGAGACTGGCGGGGCGGGCACAATGGATGGGGGCCCCATCCCACGGCCAGCAGCGGCGTCGCCCCGGGGGCTCGCTTTAGTGCCTGTCTCCGCTAGTTTCCTCTTCCCACAGATTTCCACTCTCCCAGTTTCCATCTGCCCCGCCTGCTGTCAGACGGCAGCTCTTCTGGAGTCCGGGTGCGGGGGTGGGCGCTGGGGATGAGCCCCCTCTTCTCCCCAGGGCCTGCTGTGTTCCCCGCCAGGCTTTAAGAAGGCACATTCATTTTTTCCTTTCCCGTTCTTGTATCATACAAAGGTGGCACGCTCGGGTCCAGTCAAGGGAGACTCTTCGACGGAGAAGAGATGTTTATGTCTGCCTTCCGCAGGTGGAAGGGGAGGAATAAAATGAGAAAGCAGACTCCAACCCAAGCAGGTGCTTCTGGGCTCAGGGATGGAGTTGGAAACACTGATACCTGGAGGGGGTACTCGATTTCAAATTACCGGGTGGAGGAGTTTGGGACAGCTCCACCCAAAACGTGCCACTTCTGCAAGTTGGCCATTAAAAAGCAAATTTTTTTTTAAATGTTTATTTGGTTTTGAGAGAGCGAGAGAGAATGAGAGTGAACCGGGGAGGAGCAGGGAGAGAGGGAGACACAGAATCCGAAGCAGGCTCCAAGCCCTGAGCTGTCAGCACAGAGCCCGACGTGGGGCTTGAACTCACGAGCCTTGAGGTCATGACCTGAGCCGAAGTCGGACGTTTAACCAACTGGGCCACACAGCTGCTCCGGCATGTAGGCCATTTTGAGCTGAAGGCATGGAAGTCCTGTGGGCTCAAGAGAAACTTGCCCCTCGCTTAACGACCCAGAAAAATCTCAAAAGGATCTTTCCCGGAATAAGGGTTATTAGCAGAGATCAATTTTATCTGGGCGACCCACGTGTATGGCAGGGCGGCTCACATCTAATCACCGAACCCCTGCTCTTCTTCTCGCCCTGTGAGGCGCGTTCCTTTCCTCTGAAGTCCCGCACGCCTACCCCTGCTCCTGAGTTCAGGATGGCATACAGACCTCGTTGCACCTGACTATCTTTGGAATTTCCATGTCCGTATGAACTCCCTGTATGTGCCAAACGAAATTTGATTTTCTCCTATAATCTGCCTCATGTCAATTTCATTCCTAGTCCAGCCAGCCAGAAGGACCTCGACGGGGACAGGAGATTCTCGCTTCCCATCAGAAAAGCACAGATATGCCTGGATTCCTGGGACAGAGACCGTCGAGAACTGCTTTCCTGGCAAGGGAGAGGCTCGTGTGCGCTAAGACTGATTTGTGTGGCGACTGACCCAAGGCAAACAATCTAACCAGGATGATCTGTCTCCCCGTGGACCCCAGCGGGAGAAGGAGAGCCTTCGCCCCGGCCTTGAGAACGTGTGCCTCATTTTGGGGCCACGGACCTGCTCGGGGGTATTGGCGAGTCCTGTCCTCAGCCCCTCTGTGGAGGGGCCCACCCTCTTCAGGGCCCAGGGGAGCAGGGACAAATCCTACCTGTAGGAGGCGGCAAGAGCAGCCTGGGCAATTCCTTCACATTAGCGGCCCTCACTGTAATGGGGGATGGATGGGATGCCATCTTTCATGTCTTTGCAATAAAAGAAAGGGACCATCTGAGCAAGCGAGGAGAATTTCTAGTTTTGGCAAGCCCTAGAACAGTGCGGTAGGGGGGGAAGAGTTCACCTGGAACAGAAAGTCATCGTCAAGACGCGTGGTCGTGCGGGACCAGGAACCCACCGTCATACAATCTTGGCGCAAGTCAACTGAGCACCACCTTTCCGCGCCAGGTGGGTGTGGCTGTCACTGAAAGAAAGTCAGTGGGAACAGAGACAGTTGCTTAATTTAAAGACTTTCATGCCCCAGAGAAATTTCCATTCTCTGAAAAAAAAGTCACATGCTTCTGAAGAGCAGCTCAGTGGAGCTCCGCCCCTTCTGCATGGTATGATATTATTTGTTTAAAAAAAAGTTTTTTAAACGTTTATTTATTTTTGAGAGACAGAGCGTGAGCAGGGGAGGGGCAGAGAGAGGGAGACACAGAATCCAAAGCAGGCTCCAGGCTCTGAGCCGTCAGCACAGAGCCCGACGTGGGGTCAAACCCACGAACCGTGAGATCATGACCTGAGCCGAAGTTGGACACTCAACCGACTGAGCGACCCAGGCGCCCCCGATATTATTTGTTTTTAACTTTTGCTGTGTCAGATTCCTCCTGGACCCTCAACTTGTCATCCAAATACACCACAGAAACATGGGACCTCGAAGGCAGCCAGGAATAAAAAACAACGTAGAAGAAAAGAAAGAAAAGCCAACTTAACAATTACGAATTATTTTCTTAAAAGAAATAGGCGCAGAACCAATTATTCTTCAATTCTTTGAAAGCAGTTTAACCTCGTACTTATTTTGAAAAACCCAGTCATCATTTTGGATATCGTCTTCACTTTCTGGGATAGATTTGTGAAGCAGAAGTCAAACAGCCCAAGGGCACACGGCCACAAACACAGGTCCGGTAAAACTTTCGAGATCATTCCAAAGAATTTCTGTAGCACAAGCACTTTCTAGAATGATGAGCCTTGTACGTGTTTGTGTTGTTGGAAGGAAACAATTGTCTGACATCTTGGGAGTCTGAAGTTGGCTCTGAGCAATTATTTTTGACAGAACTGCTTGAGGCAACGTCACAGGGTTGAGGAGGAACCCTGTGAATTACTATCATGACTCTTACTTTGGAACCCTCCGAATTATTGAACTGCTCCTTCCCTCCACACAGAACGTTCTCGTGCCAACCAGTTTACCGTGGGGGTACTGCATAAATAACGGCAAATCAAGATAAAGCATCAAGCAGAGGCCATTTTTAAGAAGGCGTATTTTAGGAGCCTGTGTGCTGGGGTTTCCGGTTAATCACATCTATTAACTTCTGCTGTAAAGGAGAAGCTGACGTTCATGGCGACATTGCTGGAAATGATCCCCGCCCACAGGAATTCGATGAATGCTAGCTTCGCACGCACTGTGATGTCTGTTCAGGGTAAGAGAAAGTTGAGAGACAATGCAAAAGGTACAATGTCAGCAGTTCCCACCGGAGAGGGGGAGGCGGCCTTTCATTCGGCTTGTCTGGGCTCACGTTAAACGTGTTCATTTCACGCGAACAGGGCGGCGGCCTGGCTGCGCCTGCGCCCCCTGGGGGCTGGGAGTGACAGCGGGCGGCTGCGACTCTGGTGTGTGGCAGGAACCGGCAGATGACGGGTTTGGAGTTCTGTCTGGTTGGTGATGGCTTCTCTGCTGGCTGAGCAGGCCCATCCCTGCCTGTCTGGGTAGGGGCTCCTGTCACTGGACCACCCCCCCCCTCCCGGGCAGAGCGGCCAAGACCGATCTTAGTCCTCGTTGAAAAGGGAGTCGATGCCGTTGAATTTCCCACCTGCTCACCCCGGATTGCAGCTCCGCTTCATTTCTCCAGAGGCCACGAGCTACTTCTAGTAGACTATTCATCTCACGGAATCAACTCTCTTTAAATGGTTAAGAGAGGGTTAACACACTCCAGTCTAGTGACCCGCAAACCCTTTTCATTGCACCCTGGGATGCGCAGTAGCCGACCTGGGCCTCCACCCCCTGGCCGCTCCCCTCCCTCCCCGCTCGGTGACAACCCAAAGTGCCTCCAGACATAGTAAAAAGTCTCCTTGGGGCGAAGTTCCAGACTTAGCCAATGAAAACATGGGAGGCGCGGTCCCCCTTGAACTTCAGATAAACAGCGAATAATTTTCCAGTATATGTAGGTCTTATGCAAAACTTGGGACTGTAGGGGAGGAGAACTTTTTACTTCTTCCCTTCCAGGTTCTCAGGCCAGTCTAATCATGAAAGTGACACAAGAGGTAGCGGGGAGTCACACATGGAGAGTCGGGAGCCCGAGGTTTTTCTTTCCAGGAAGCAGCTTTATCCCTGCCAGCATGAGCTCAGCGGGCTAAGACCCAAAGGCTAAGCCCCGAGGGCAGCGGGGGCAGGGGCTGCCTTTTGTACCATTTTGGCTCCTTTACTTCCCATATACGGTAACACACAGTCTGAAAAGGTGGCCTGTGTCACAGAGTCGTGGGGAATGTCGCGCACACGCCTGCGGCCAGGTTGCCGACCCTTGTCTTGAGGTTTTCGCCACATTCCTTAGGGAAGGGCTCTACCGCAAAGACAGATGAACAGGAGAAAACCACACTGAATTCCCTAGATACAGGAGCTCATTAAAACTTGAGACTCAAGGAAGTGACCAAAGCAGGCAGCTTTTATGTCTCTTCGACGAAGAAACAACTTGTGAAGAATTGACAGCAGAAAGCGCTTTGGGCTTAGTGCCTTAGTGAAGAAGTCACAAGGTTTGTTTATACAGCCTTCTCGGCCATCGGTTCCCTACCTCTGGTGACAGGGGTGCCTTCCGCCCTCCTGGTACAGTGAGGGGACCTTCCACATGGGGTTTATTCCTGCTTTCAGGGGGACAAAGGAGGGCCAACGGGTCCTTCCTGCACTGCCTGTTTCGTAAATAACTCTGATTTGAAATAATCAAATGCAAAAGTAGCATATTTTGGGGTGGCATATTCTGCTCCCCCTCAGGACATATGTACCCTGAAAAATTATTTGTCACTTATTTGAAATTCAAACTTAAGTGGGTATCTGTATTTTGCTTAGCAACCTTCCTGGGGAGCAGAATCGCCTGGCTTGAGAACCGCTAAGTTTATAGATTTCTGCTTCAAAGAGAGCAAAGGAATCAACCTCTAATTGGAAGACTGCTGCCTCAGCAAGAGGGAAGGTGAAGGTATAAATGGCCAACGAGCATGTGAAAAGATGCCTGGCCTCACTGGCCATGAGGGAAATACAAGGCAAAAGCACAATGAGATACCACGTTGCACCGGCATGGATGGCTAGAATCACAAAAAGAAGATGCCAAGTGTTGACATGGAGGCGGAGCTCTTTGGAGCGTTATCTCTGAACGAATTCTGCCCTTGGCCCTGCAAGAGAAACTTCCATGGGCTGATGAATTGATAAGCGTTTACCTTTTTGATATGGAGGGAAGACTACCATGAGAACAAAACGCAACTAATATTTTTGAGAATCCTCTACAAATACGGCACATTTTCTTTGCTCTGTCAGGGTTTCCTGGTTTCTGTCTGTCACGCGGGCCACGAAAATGGGTTTATCTAAGACAAAAATCTGATCTTGTGACCCTACCCCTTGCAAACACCGATGGTTGCCCGTGGACAAGAGTAGCGGGCAAATGCCTCTCCTTGGCATTCGAGCCCTTCCACGTCGAACTCCGACACCAACCCCCCGTCCGTGGGTTAATGACAGCTTTAGCGGGATGCGATTCACACACCAAACTGTTCGTCCGTGCAATGTGTACAGCTCGATGTGTTTTAGTAAACTCGCAGAGTTGTGCGACCATCGCCGCAATCGATTTTAGAATATTTTCACCACCCTCCAAAGAAAGCCAGTACTTATTAGCAGTTACTTCCGTTTCCCCCCAACCCAGTCTGCTCTAGCCCCTGGCAAAGAACATGTGACCTTTTGGGGCTGGTTTCTTTCACTTAGTGTAATGTTTTCAAGGTTCAGTCAGGTAGTAGCACGTATCAGTACTTCATCCCTTTTCGTGGCTCAGTAATATTCCAACAGGTGGATGCGTCGTATTTGGTTTAGCTCTTCTTCGGTTGATGAATATTTTGGCTATTATTCCAACTAAAAATATCAAGAATGATGTAACAGTCACCCACGTATGAGCCTCTGTTTCTGCAGTACGGACGGAATATAAGGTACCCAGCCCAGAGCCGGGTGTCACCCCAGGTGGGATTTCTCCACGGCTGTCACGGAGGGGCTCAACCTCCTGGGGAAGGCAATCCTCAATTAATGAGGTCTAATCTATACCGTTTTTCATACATGTTAAATGGAAGGGGACTGAAATACATTTTAACACTTTTTGCGAATTTTACTGTGCCCGTGTTCAGCGCAGGGGGTCCTATGGGAAATTTAAGGGCAGGTTGGAGGCACGACACTAAACAGCCTTGTGTGTGCATTGTGAAAGATCAGACCCGCGCCTGTCACACGTCTGAAACATTTTCCCCCTTTATTTACCTCAGTGTCAAATATATGTTCTTAAAGGGTTTCCCATGGTTGTTATCGGTCCCGTACTAACCAGTTACCTCTTAGAGGCTTCACTATCTCGTCTCGAATGGCATTAGCTCAAGTGGAAACGCACGTTACGAAACCTCCTGCTTTAGAGCCAATGCGTGAAAACCGCTAACTCTAGGGACACCTGGGGGGCTCAGTCTGTAAGTATCTGACTTCGGTTCAGGTCACGATCTCACGGTTCGTGAGATCGAGCCCCCCCATCGGGCTCTGTGCTTACAACATGCAGTCTGCTTGGGATTCTCTCTATCTCCCTCTCTCTCTGCCCCTCCCCTGCTTGTGCTCTGTCTGTCTGTCTCTCTCTCTCTCTCAAAATAAATAAATAAACATTTAAAAAAAAATTCTTGGGGCGCCTGGGTGGCTCAGTCGGTTAAGCATCCGACTTGGGCTCAGGTCATGATCTCACGATTTGTGAGTTCAAGCCCCGCATCAGGCTCTGTGCTGACAGCTTAGAGCCCGCGGCCTGCTTCGGATTCTGCGTCTCCCTCTCTCTGTGCCCCTCCCCTGCTCACACTCTAGCTCTCAAAACTAAGCATTAAAAAAATTAAAAAACAAACAATTCTTAACAAAAACATCGTATTATTAAGCTCCTGCAATGTTCTAGGCCCTGGGTGCTCCCGGGGGAAACAGGTAAGCCTGCCGATTATCTTCACCGTGCTCCTGGTTGGGTCGGGTGGGCACTGTCGAACTCAAGGGCTAAGAGAACAGAGGTTAAGGAGGAGGCTGGTAAGGCGCGATCTATCTACATTCTAAGAACCTGAAAACTGGCTTTTCAGAAATTAACACGTGTAAGATTCCGAACGAGACCGTATTCTCTTGTTTGGATATTCCCCACGCAGAAATGATAGATGGAGCAGTATTATTGGCAGTGATCTCATCGGCGGTAAGCAATTTGAGTCTAGTGAGTAGCTGGTCGGGTCCACCACTGGCAGGAGACAGGCGCCAAGAGATCGTCACATCCAGACCCCAGGTCCTTCCTCACGTGAAAGAGCTCTTGGATGAAACCGCAGCTTGAATAGGTGAGCAGGAGGTTTCAAACAGGAAATTAACTCCATTTTTCTTTTTTACCCATGCTTCCTTTTTGCCCCACTCTCCAAATGATCTACCATGGTATCCACCCAACTAAGGGAGAGAAAACAGGAACTTAGAGAGTCAACGTTCAGGCTTTCTTTTTGTTAAAACTGAAATTTCCACGGGGCACCTGGGTGGCTCAGTCGGCTTAGCCTCCGACCTCGGCTCAGGTCATGACCTCACGACCTCATGATCTGTGAGTTTGAATCCCACATTGCTCTCTATGCCGACAGCTCAGAGCCTGGAGCCTGCTTCGGATTCTGTGTCCCCCCCACTCCCTGCCCCCCCCCTCACTTGCAGTTTGTGTCACTCTCTCTCTCTTTCTCCCTCAAAAATAAACATTAAAAAAATTTTTTTAATGAAATTCCTAACTTACACAGTCTTACGTGTCAAATGAAGGCAATAAGAAAAAGACAGAAGTTCCATTTTATTGAAGGTAATTTTGCCTCAGGCTCTCCATGGCCAGTCTTTGTTCTTTTGTTTCTCTTAGAAAGAGATAGAATAATGGTAATATGGAAGAGCATGTGTGGAATGATACACAATATATAAGTATAATAAATATATACTATTTAATATTTAAATATATTAATATTTAATTTTAAGGTGCTTTTCACCATACACGGAGCCTCTCCATATTTTATTCATTTAATCTGCAGCAACCTTCTACGGTGTATGTGACAACCCACGTCGCATGGATACAGAAATTAAGACGCAGGAAAGTTAAGCGACCTGGTAAAAGTCACTTAGGTACGCTAGGAATCAGCCAACTACCCTCCTTGGGGCAAATCTGGACAGTCCCTTGTTGATGTATTGTTCTCAAGCTACACATGGTTTTAACGTGGCGAAAGGGGTAAAAAAAATAAAGAATATTCCAGGACACGTGAAAATTACATGAAATTCAGTTTCAGTGTCCGTAAAGTTTTATTGAAACACAGTAGGCCCATTTGTTTACCTATTGTCTGTATCGGCTCGGCTGCTACGTCGGGAGTTGTTGTTGATGAGGTTTTGGAGGGATGGTGGAGTTTCGAAGCTGACGGCCAAGAAAGATTTCTTGAAGATGTCTTTGGTGCAAAAAGGCTGTGTTATTACAGCACGGGGACAGGACCCGTGGGCAGGAAGAGCCGCCCTGGGGTTGGGAAGAGGGACTAATTATCTACTATGGAGTTGGAGGAAGTAAAGACAAAAGCGAGGCCTCCAGAGGGACTTTGATATGCTGAAGAGGACTCGCAAGATACCGGAGGCCTGGCTACCCTCAAGCTAAGGTTGTTTTCCTCTGGTAAGGCGTTAACATTAGGACGGTAGGGAGTTCCTGGCGAAACTCTGTCTTTGCCTCAAGTATGTGTCAATGGGCTGTGGGCGATAAGGAAATTTAATTGTACCTGCCGTTTCCTTCTTGCCTTTGTTCCCACATCACCATGGAGGGGAGAGTGATGTCGGGGCTCCAGGAAACTGGAGTGTATGGGTTTCTGGAGATTAGGCTATGGATAAGATTGCCTTTTCCTTGTAATTTACTAAGACATTTGTAAACTGAAGGAAACTCCAGGCTTGCATGACTGTGATCTCTATCCGTCAGCCATTTTTCTTTCCTTTCCTTTGTTCTTGGGCAGCTGGGAGTGTCTGAGGGATGTTACACCTATCCCACCTTGGGAGGGCGGGGGAGGTGCGTGCAAGCTCGTGCTTGGCCCTCAGCTTGCTTTCTTCTCCCTCATCAGTCGTGACAGAGACCACAACATGGTGTGCAAAGCCTAAAATATTTACTGTCTGGCCCTTCACAGAAAAGGGTTACCAACTACTGCTAGAATTCAACCTAAACCTCGCCCTTGGATGCCTTTTACTGGATGGGAATATGGAAAACAATAATTAAAGAAAGGTCATCCGCTGAAACCTGGCACTGACCTTGCCACTTTGTCAAACGGGCACTCAAACCCGTTAGATGGTTTCACTGACGCGGTCATGGTCTTTTGCGAACAAGAGGGCACGGGCTCAACCATTATTATTGTCACTCTGTTCCCAAATATGATCGAAACATTTTAATTATTTAGAGCCTTAAAAAAGAGAGAGAGAGAGAGAGAGAGAGATCAATTCATCAATATTTCAGGAAGCGTTATGGAATTTTTAATATGCAACTGTCCACTGCAACTGTCGCGACTTCCTTGAGCCTGGTGTTTTCTGGGGATACTTAAGTATGGGTATTTCGGTAATTTAGTTTTGGAACTCTGCTCCACGCTTAACCCTCACCCCGGCCTCACCTAGCATTCTGAGCTGCCCACAGGGGTTGCACTCCGTTCGCAGAAATACTTCCCCATTTGCTGCAGCACCGACACACACGGCAGACTCAGAAAGCGTGACCTGAAAACGCGTTTCCTCTTCCGGCTAAAGCTTTTCGTGCGCTCTCAGCAAGCTCTTTACCCATCTGCAAAGAGTATCTCCAGAGATATTCTTCCGTGTTTGCTTTCGAAGCTTTATAATGTTAGCATGTATATTTAGGTTCCTTCATCCTGATTCCCCTCGAATTTTTCGCATGTGATCGAGAGTCAAAGTTCTTATTTTTCAAAGCATGTACATCCCGTTCTAGCGCCATTGATGGAAGAGGTATTAGTATTTTTATTCCTCGAGGCAGCCCTTTCTGCCCACGGGTTCTGTGCTTTAATAAAACCACCTCTTTGCACTAAAAAGAAAAAAAAAAAAAAAAGGAATCAAGACTTGAAAAAGCCAAGCATTTGGCCCCCAGTCACACCATTATCTGGGTGACTCTGAAATCCGTGCTCTTTTTCTTTCACCATAGCACTTTCTGTATCAGCTACAAAGATGACAGAACATCACCCATTCCTCTCACGCTGTCCCCTTCCTCCTAAGCAGACAAGACGCCGAATACCTCCACTGTCTCATTGGCGCTTTTTCTCTCTCACGTGGGGCATCCCCAACTCTGATCATCAGTGCCCTAATCCGGGCCATGATGAGCTTTCAAAACGTCTAGCATATTAAATTCAGTACAATGAAAAAAAGAAGAGAAAAAAAAAAGACCAGGGAAGACACAGTGTCAGTCAAGAAAAGGAGCGTCGTTGCATGAGTGGTGAGGTTGACAGGCACTAATTAGACATTACAAATTAATGCGGAGATTGCGTTAATGCAAACAGCTGCCTAGGACAAAAGACTCAGGGCTGAGAGGGTGAACACTGAGGGAGGAATTTTGAGGATTTTCGGATCCTAAGATGATGCCTGCAGATTTCTGTGCTAAACCTAGTTTGGGAAAGCCTGCATTAGAGGTCAAACATGTTGGGGCACCTGGCCGGCTCAGTCGGTTGAGTGTCCGACTTTTGATTTTGGCTCAGGTCATGATCTCATGGTTCGTGGCCTCGGGCCCCGAGTGGGGAGCAGCGCTGACAGCAAGGAGCCTGCTTAGGATTCTCTCTCTCCCTCTCTCTGCCCCTCGCCTGCTTGCATGTACTCTCTCTCTCGAGTAAACACACATTAAGAAATAAATACAAGTCAAACATATCACATAAGCAGACCACGTGACACCAATGCAATCATCAAGAGAAATCCAAAGGTGGACCTTGAAACTGTATGGTAGCACATGGATTTAAGATGGTTGACCAGATACCTGAGAATATGCTTGTATTATTTTTAAGACAAACTTGGAAAGGAACAAAATTTAACGGTTCCCATGGAGACGGTAGGGATCTCTGAACACATGACAGAGGACAGAGTAATCCAAGCAGCAGAAATGAAGGATGGGAAGGCCTGGGGAGTTGTGGGAAATCGATGTGCCAGTTTGTTCATTCCTTCAAAGACGAGGCTTTCAGAACCTAAGGGAGGTGGGGGCAAGGGAGGGAAGCCTTCCCCATCCTTAAACTAGCAAAGCCATGTCTTGATTCCACCAGAGTCTTGTTAGTCTCTCTGGTCTGTATGAAAGTACCCAGACTGGGGAGGCCAAGGGTCATACCTTTGCCAGCTCAATGGAGTTGTCTGGCCACGATTGGTTGGCCATAGATTGGCCATAGGCCATAGATTGTTACTCACAGGTGGCTCTTGTATCCTGTCCTATACCTGGATGAATATACTTCATTTGTAAGGCACTATATATGTTATATATAATATTAACCTCGTTAGGTGGTCATTATCTGTAAATTCTTGTATTTTTAGCTCGAAAGACCATTCGTTGCAGTTGTGACCAAGTAATTCATTTGCTTATGCACGCGAGTGAGTCTTCGGCAAGCTTTCACATCGTAGCTGGGCTTCATAACGGGCTTCTCATTTTTCAGCGATAGCCATCCTAGTTAAGAAGCCTAGGGCTTTGGGGACAAGGCTTCGGGGATAGAGGAGAGAGAGAGATACTCCCGTCTCATCTCAGGAAGACAAAAGCCACTTCCTTGTTTAAGAGCTTTACATCTTCTCCTCGGTTTCCCTGGTTACACTCAATATTTTGGGTTAATGGACGAGAAGGCTGGAGGCTCTTGCTAATCTGCTGACCTTTTCAATCAATCCATTTAGCTCTGGGCATTTGTGCAGTCAATTCTCTCTGCCTACTCCTGAACGTCCTATCTATATAAAACGTCTGGCTGTATTCCGTTAGACCCTTCTTCCCTCATCAGTATGTCAATGTTGCACGGCGGCCTGCAAGGCATGCTTATATGAAACCATTATTTTAACCCTGATGGCTTAAAATTTCACCAATAATGACCAAATCTTTTAATATTTCACACGTCTCTCTGTTCTTATACCTACGGGAAGTGATATTTTAGTCTGGGCAATATACCTGTTCTTAGACAAGTAAGGCTTTTCATTACAGTCCAGATTGATTGACTTATCTTGTATCAAATAGGCTAGGGTAAGACAAAGTCTTAGAAATTAATGACTAGCATGGGTTGCTCCCTCACTCCCACCCCTTTATTTCAATGCTTGAAATCATGGGTGCCAGTAGCATCGTTTGTCATGACAGAAGTAGATTTTATAACCCCTGAGTTTTAAACCTTGAATTTTTCCCCATGCATCATAAAATAGAGCAGGGCGATTCACATGGACTTCAATGGGAGCCAGGCATTTTTGTTCTAGTAAAAACGTGCCTGGATTTGGAAATAGACGGTAGGTATAGGTCTTAGCCTACTACTTATAGCCTGGAAGTTCTTGAATGAGTTACTTAAATTCAGAAACAATTCACTTACTCCCTTAAACTAAAATGTTAACACCTGTAAAATATTAACTTTTTTTAAAAAAATGTTTCATTTATTTTTGACAGAGGGAGAGAGACAGGGTATGAGCAGGGGGCTGGGGGCAAAGAGAGAGGGAGAGGCAGAATCCAAAGCAGGCTCCAGGCTCTGAGCCATCAGCACAGAGCCCGATGCGGGGCTTGAACTCGCGAACCACGAGATCGTGACCTGAGCCGAAGTCAGACACTCAACTGACTGAGCACCCAGGCACCCCCAAATTAACTTACTCTTAATGCCACATAGAATGCCTAAAGAGCATATCTAACAAAACGTTAAAGAATTTAAATGAGAATGTCTTTAAAGATGTACAGATTGATTTTTACTAGGACACCAGGTGGTGTCCATGGTTTACTCTCTATGGTCAAGAGTCTGTTTCTCAGTTTGTCTCTCTTTTGGGCAGTCTTTAAATGGAGGAAAATCAACTTAACACCACTCAAATCGTTTCTTAAATACTTTTGGAGGGCACAGACATTACTGGTCTTATAAAAGTCCTCTAGTAGAAAATTGTTTTATGTTCTATTCTGGGTGTCGAGGTTTAAAAAGGTTCAAGCTTTTTCTTCTGTGGTTGAACATTGAAATAATTTCCCCTTCTTATCTCTTGTGAGTCCTGCTGGTCTTTTTGTCAGGTAGTTGCTGTGTCTGGATTGTGTGAAATATAAGCCGGCATGAGGCCAGCGTGGCCTCCTCGCCCAGCCAAGTCAGACATGACTCAGCTTTCCAGTAACAGTGGAGGCAGGCTGGCCGCCAAAGCCTGACCCCTGACTCCTTTCCAGCGATGGTCAGAGGGCAATGCCGCTGCATGCATCTGTGCAGGCACTCCTTGAGAGCCATGTGCTAGATCTTTCTAGATACGAATACTAAATCGTCCATGCCTATAGTTCCTGTGGTCTCCAAACTCTACTTGTGGAATGCAGTTGGGGATATTAAGTTTGCAGATGGCTGTTGACGTCTTTCCAAGGCCTTGTTTCATTTTGCTTTTAAACTTGTATCACGTGGTGTTCCTCTATACACTCTTGGATGCTGAAAAAGTTCTTGGGCACAACAACGTTTGGGTTCTTGAGTCACAAGGTACAAATTCATGGTCATCTTTTCCCTTCACGATAGGAAATTTTTGACTCAGGTCTTCTAGATTATCTCCAACAGGAATGCAGTGGGTTAAGAAAAACTTGACTCTCATCCTCAATGTCACAAAATGGCTGCTTCAGTTGCCGCCATCACATCCACCTTCTAGGGGAGAGGAAGGTAAAAGGAAAAAGGCAAGAAGAGGCCCAACTCATTCTTTTTTAAGGAGCCTCTCTGGGAGTGCTGCCGTAATCTTACAGGACGCTCTATCTGCTTTTTAAAAATTTGGTTGTTTCCTCTCTCTGTCGTGTCTTCATAAGTCACATCTTTTAACCCTTTAACCCTGTGTCATTAATTCTTTATGTTAACAGACTTCCAGAAATATTCTCTTCCTATATATCCATAAATACAACTATTTTTACACATCAGTCTGTAACAACGATACATTTGTAACTCATGGGATCCAATAAGGACTATGCAAGATTCTGTCTATTTATTTTTTGTCTTCAAAGGCTAGGTGACAGGGTAACAAGACAGGCTCCCATTTTCCAATGCTCCCTTTAGAAACCCAATCCTCTTTTTCTGCAGTTTAAACTCCTTATCTATTACTATCTTTGTTTTATGTAACAGCCATTCGCATAGATCCTTTAAAAAACTTTCAGAAGGTAAAGTAAGAATTTCCTGCGAGGCATAAAGGTGCGAGATTATATAAGCAGGGATTGTGGTCATTCATAAGTTACTTGCTTCCTTGAAAATTCCAACTACCTTTGTGAAGCCGTTTCAAATTACGTCTATCCAGTGAGGTGGGGATGGCCGATTCACTGGGGAAGGAAGCCAGGCGGTGAATTTTCTCTCAGTCTAGCCAAATTCCTGCCACAGGCCCTTAAATTCAAGAACTTTCTCTCATCAGGTAGAGAGGCTCATTTAGTTTCTTAAACGATAATTTTCATCAAGTAAATGTAATAAAGCCCGAATTTCACTATTTTAATTAGCTAGTTGGTGTTAAAAAACAACCACAACAAACAAGTCCCCAAATGAGTCACTTCTGTTAAGCCCCACCAAGACTTAACACCTAGCCTAATTGTTAGTTTCAGCCTCTTCCAGGAGGGGAATTTAAACAATCATTCTGGAATTTCCTGATGGGTGCTGGTGAGGTAATCTGCTTGATAAGACCCCCTCCCCCACTTCCCCCAAAGGGAAGGTGAGTCTGCTCAAAACAATCCTTTCTTTTCTTTTGCTAATAATTTCCTTGGTTTGCGTCATTCCTGCTCCTAAATGCGCTCCTCTTTTTATTTGTTAGGTGGGGGACAGCCCCATCCCTGGATCACCGATAAAGCCAATTAGATCTTTAAATTTTATTTAGTTGAATTTTTGTCCTTTAACATTAGTATGTACCCTTTTTTTTTTTTAAACAAGTTTAGAGAAAAACATTCACCATCTTACTTTTATCCACGAAATAATTGGATTGAAAAGAACATGCAAGTTCCAAGGCAAATTAGTTCTAACAACAGCCCACTCGTATTTCATGAATCATAGAGCGATTGTTAGAACTAATTTGCTGAGTCCTTCCTTCCACAAGCCAATTTGACGTTGTCTTCACTTGCCAGTGGGGGAGAGGGAAAGCCACAGGCGTTTTTAGAAAACTACAAAACTTGCGTATGTTTTTTCAAAATTATCATTCCCCCCCCCTCCCGCCATGTTCCTTATTCCTGGCCATTCTCCTCCACATTCTAGTGAAGAACAAAGTGAAACTTTTTCCCAGCTCATGCCATTTCACCCCTGTAATGCGTCCTTGTCTCTGCTACTGACCTCCTGGTGACTCCCCATCATCCACGGGACATTTCTGCACCTTGCTCACAGGCTTTATCTCCACCCCGAAATGTTGTCATCCTTGGTTTCAACAAACTAACGGATATGCTATTCTGGAGACCACCATCTGAGTGTCACCTTCCTAACTCCCTTCCGAGAACCCTGTCCCCTACCCCCTCTAGTCCTTATTCGTCAGTGCTGTAGTCTTACACTTATTTGTGTGTTACTTGATTTCCTGGCTTCCCCGGTCGAGTGTAAAGTAAGCCTGGTGAAAGAGGGGACCGCGTTTGTCTCTCCACTGTTTGATCCCCAACACCCATCTCCGTGTACATGATGTGGGCTCAGTCACTATTGGTTGATTGAGTGAATGCTACCTCATGAAGCATGACGCTCATACAGAGACATCTTGACCTTCTAGATTAATAGGAATAAAGGCTGTATATAATTTTAATTTTAATTTTAAAATAAGCAATTTATTATGTTCTAGTACATTCAGCGGGTGACAGATGGAGCCCCGGGCAAAACAGTGAAGCAGACATCAATGCCCTTTTCTGTTTTCTTCTAGCTTTTCCTTCCCTTCAAGGACTTGGGCCTCCTTATCTCTCTAGTTTATCAAAATCTGCTTTGAGGGCAGGGTGTGGCATCAGTTGTCGAAACTTAGTATGCCCTTCACTCAAGGCTTTACGTTTTTTTAGCTGTTTCCATTTAAGTTTTGTCAAGAAAAGGCAGATTTTTAAGACCTATGGAGGATTCCACCCCAGAGGGACAGGGGCCTCAGGCCATCAGCCATGTGAGTGAGCCCACTTGGAACACCAAACAGGTCTACGTACTTCCGGGGGTGTGTATTAACCACGTGCTTCTGATGCTTTGACATCTTGGGGCCTTGCTGACCCCGGAGGGGCCTTGGCATGATTAGGGCAGGGGGACAGTGGCTGAGACTTTTAAGAGCCTAATAAAGGAGGGGGTTGGGGGTATGCTGTCTGCATTGCATATGAAGGGTCTGTATGCAGGCAAGTGGTTTTGTATGTCTAGGGATTGGCTAGGCCTGGGAGGGGCAGGCCTTCCAAGGTTAGCAAGGCCCCAAGATGTCAAAGCATCAGAAACTCAGAAAACAAAAAGGCATGATTAGTACAGCTAGAACCAGAAACAGCAAGGAAAGGGCTTCTCCAGCACTTCCGGAAAGGAACACCGGCCTGAGGGCCCAGTGAGCTGTGTGTTGGACTTCTTGCCTACAAAACTGTCAACTAAGGGGCGCCTGGGGGGCTCGCTTTCCTTGGATTCGCATCTCACTGAAGGCCGAACCCACGTGCAGCCCTTCTGGGACAGAAAGTCACTGGGGTAAAGAAACCCTTACTCAGAGGGCGCTGGGGGGGGCTCAGTCAGTTGAGCATCTGACTCTTGATTTCGGCTCAGGTCGTGATCTCACGGTTTGCAAGTTCGAGCCCCGCATCGGGCTCTGCGCTGACCGTGCGGAGCCTCCTCTCTCCCTTTCTGCCTCTCTTCTGCTCACTCTCTCAAAAATAAATACATAAAAACAATTAAAATCATTTTAAAAATGGTAAAGTAACATATTCGTAGTGTTTTTAAGTCACAAAATTTGTGCTAATTTGTTATCAGAGCAAAAGGAAACAAATACAGTGCTTAAGCTTTTGCCTGCTAATTTTAGTATTTGTCGATTCTTGCCTAAATTAATTATTATTTGGATGATTCTCCTCATTCCGTTGTTTCTTCTAGTTAAGAGCTGACCTCCTGTTCCTAGGATAAGCTTTTTCTCCTTTTACCTTTCATTTAATCGTTTGTACCCGTTTGGACTTGGGGTTTCTTATTTTGTTCAATAGATGACAGTCTTATTTTCATTATTCATTTCGATGCTCACATTTTTCCTGATTCGGTCAGTAGGAATACTTTCACGCTCGCTTCTGTGTCTTTTTGACATAGCCGTTTGGGAATTTCTTGGGAGATGTATTTAGGGGAGAAGAGTCATGAAATCTGCAACGTACTTTCAAATGGGTCGGCAACGAAAAGGTGGTATTTTTACATAATTTGTGTGTGTGCGTATATACATACATATGACTGTCTATATGTTTAGAGAGAGAAAGAAAAAGAGCAGTAAATATGGTAAAACGTCGATACGATCACATCTAAGTGGACGATACACAAATATTTATTTCGCTATTCTTTCCGTTTTTCTGCGTGCTTCACGCTTTTCACAATAGAATTTTAGGGAAAGAAACATAAAGAGAAATAGCCTTTAAAAAATAGCTAACCCGCTTGCCTCCAAGTACGGTTGTGTATGTGGTATACACGTCAGGCCGCGTTGTGTTTCCCTCAGGTCTAGGGTACAAGAAGATTAACTTTTGAAATTAACATTTCTATGTGTCAGCTTGAATCTGGTCTCTGCGACTCAATTAAATAGAAAGTTTGGCCATAAAGCACCTAAAAGCAGCAATGACCTCATTAAAGTATGTAAACACTGCCTCTCCGATCTCATTTATACGTTATTTGTTCTTATGGACAAAGTTATTTTATAATCCAACCCGTCTCAATCACCATAAGTTTTATATTAGTAATGGCCCGTAAAGGAAGTTTTAATATGTCGAGTTTGTGGAAATGTGCATTCCAGGGAAAGCCTAACCGAAGGAGAATGAAAAAGCAATGCAAAGCTTATTATACTATTTGACGTATTTTCTACCCGATTTTTCAGAGCCGTTTATACATGGGCAGCCTTAGGCATTTACAATCATTAAGATCGGGCAGGTAAAGAGCTGATACGGGGTGCTGCAAGAAAGCCAAGTGGTGAGCCACCTGGGCAGGGGCCCTGTGGTAGTTCTTAAATTCTTTGAAACTTCTCCCCTTCAAAAGGTGGAAACTAATCCTCCCTCCCTGCTTCAGTGGGAGCACTTCTTAATGACTCACTTCTAAATCATAGAATACAGCAGAAGTGAACTTGTGTGACTTCTGAGACTCCATGGGGTCAGCACGGGAGCTTCCTCCTTGCTCTCTCTCATGGCTTAGCTTTCATGTCATCAGGAAAGTCAAGCAACCCTATGGAGGGTCCAGTGGTGAGGAGCTGAGGTCTCCTGCCGGCAGCCATGCTAGTATGCCATCTTGGAACGGGACCCACCAGCCCTAGTCAAACCTTCAGACCCCCGCAGTCCCAGCTGATGAGGCAACATAAGGCAAGCTGACAGGCAGCAAACACCACCCCCCACCCCCATCCCCGGCACTCCTGGCTGCTCAACAAAGGAAAGGGGGAAAACAAACGGTTCACTGATAAAGCACATAGTCCTTCAGGCCCTGAGTCTCCATCACCCCTCCACAGTGATGTGGGAGACAAAGGCAGAAGGAAATGGCAGGTAGAACTAAATTTCCTTATAATTTGCAGCCCATGGACAACTATTTGAGGCAGGCAGAGTAAAACATTTCTTCAGGAGCTCCCTAGTGTCTTAATGTTATTGCTTGGCTACAGGGAAAAACAACCTTAGCTTGACAATAGCTAGGCCTCCAGTATCCTGTGAGTCTTCTTTAGCATATGAAAATCTCGCTGGAAACTTCCCCTGGACTTTACCTCCTCCAACTCCACAGTATATAACGGTCTCTCCTCCTGGTCCCGGGGCAGCTCTTTCTGCCCACGGTTCCAGTCCCCCACTCCCACCCCACTGTGCTTGAATAAAAATCACCTTTTTGCACCAAAGACATCTTCAAGAATTCTTTCCTGGCTGTCGGCTCCGGACCCCATGGACCCCACTGTCACCCTCAAAAAGTCATCACCAGCCAACACCTTGATTGCAGCCCCATGAGAGACCTGAGACGGAACCACCTGGATTCCAGACCTTCCAGGTTGTGAGCTAATAAAAGTTTATTATTACGAGCCATAACGCTTTTGGATAATTTGTTAACAAGGCAACAGATCACTAACGCAGGCCCTGGCAGTGTCGTTGTTTGGGTTCATTCGTCATGCTTCAGGGCATGGGAATTTTCATCCTCTTATCCACCTGTCCAACAGCAATAGAAGGCTTCATACAAGAAAAAGGGCACGGAAGAGACTTCCCCGGTCTGTTGGTATTGGCGGATGTTACATAGGAACCTACATCTTCCCTGCTGAGTCTAAAGGGTTTTGGTGAAGTAATTTTCTCTTCGGGGGATGAGCGCCATTTGGCCAGTATGTTTTTCCAGCGGCAGAAAAGTCCCTCAGGAAATTAATAAACCCAGAATCTCCCACTTGCTTAATAAAAGATTGTACTGAATCCTATAACAACCCTAGAATGTAGGTACTTGTTGCCTGCTCTCAAAGCTAAAGGAATTAAAATACTATACTTCAGGGACATACACAAATTTGGGGGGAATATTAAAGTCTTGGGGTTTTCCTTAAATATCCAACGGCTTCCATACTATAGAGGAGACAAAGCAAGGCACTGAGAAGAGATATAAGGGATAAAAGACACTGAGCGCAGGGAGAAAGGTGCTCTCCTTGTTCCAGAATGAGATTTGCTGGAGGATTACTTTGGGAAAGGCTGTTTGAAGACCTAATCGAGTTGACAGGGACCTCAACCCCCAACTCCCTTGAGGTCTTGGAAACCCAGCCAGCTTGTGCCTAAACAATGGGCCTCCACATCGCTACTTTCCTTTGAACTTCTGCCTCCTTTGAAGAGAGCAGCTAGAGTTACTTAAGGGACAAAAGTGGCTAATCCCTAGGTTGTCAAAGACACTGGGGTCCGATGAATGGAAAGGGCCATTTGTAGCTTGATGTCGTGTCAGGAATTTGACAATCACCGTCTGTGGAAATTATGTGAGGCAGTTGAACCCCATGTGGGGCATAATAGACACCCCAGACATGCTGTTTTGTTCTCAGTAATACGGCCAAAGGACATTCGCTCTTCTGGCCAGGTTTCCAGAGGAAAGTACCAGAGATCCTTAGTCCTGGTGTTGCTACTAATTGGCTGTGTCCCTTCATTCTGAATCTCAGTCTCTATTCACCAATGTAGACAAAATGTTTCCTCAGACCTTCTCTGGCTCTGACACTTCATGATTCCATGATACCTCGAGGGAGTTCTGGAGGGTTCCAAATCCAAGAAGTGAACGGGTCCAACTTGTCTGCTTTGGGTATTTCCGCAAGTTAAGAGGTCTCCTTGGTAAACATCTCTAATTTTTCTCAATCAGCGTTGAGTTTGTGAATACAAGCTCTTCAGCTCTAAAAGATCTAAAATACCTTGTTTTCCTTGGCTCTTCCTGGAAATAATCAGTGGAAAATGTTGTATGGCTATTTAGGAATAATTCCCTTCTGGATCTTGAAGTCCTTTAAAAAATACGGCAAGGGGTGAACTGTCTGACTCTTGATATCGGCTTAGGTCATGATCTTACAGTTGTGAGATGGAGCCCCGTGCAGGGCTCTGTGCTGGGTGGAGCCTGCCTGGCATTCTCTCTCCCTCTCTCTCTCTTCCCTTCCCCTGCTCTCCCTCTCAAAATAAATAAACTTGAAAAAAAAAATCAAAAACACAGCGAAGCCCATATTTGAAAAAAAAAATGCCATAATTCTGAGTAGGGCATTTAAAAAATAATTTCTCAGAGCACCTGGGTGGCTCAGTTGGTTTAGCATCCGACTTCGGCTCAGGTCGCGATCTCAGAGTTCAAGAGTTCGAGCCCTGCGTTGGGCTCGCTGTCAGCGCAGAGCCTGCTTGGGATCCTCTGTCTCCCTCTCTTTCTGCCCCTCCCCGACTTGTCTCTCTCTCTCTCTAAATAAATAATAAACTAAAAAAAATTTTAAGAAAAATAGTTTCTCTCTGGCGTGCCTGAGACCGACCGGGTTTAAATCCTTGCTTCCTCCTTTTGCTAGCTGTGTGACATTGGCTGAGAGACTTCTCCTTTCTAAGCCTCATAACGGTAAGTGCTGCGCTTGTCAATGGGAAGGTATGGGATGGATGAGCCTAGCTTATTCCTGTCTCTATGAACTTTATTGGGTCAAAGGTCAGATGACGTCACAGAGAAGTGCTGCGTTCCTAGGAGCTAAGGCTATGGTCCCAGAAGCTCTGTGATTGTTTCTTTTTAAATTTATTTTTAAGTCGTTTTTTTTTTTTAAGGTTTAATTATTTTCGAGAGAGTGAGTCCTAGCGGGGGAGGGGCACAGAGAGAGGGAGACAGAATCTGAAGCAGGCTTTGCGCTATCAGTGCCAAGCCTGACGTGGGGCTCGAACTTGTGAACCCTGAGATTGTGACCTGAGCCTCAACCGACTGAGCCAGCCCAAGTTCAGTGGAGTTAAATTGCCAAAGCTGAACCAGTCACCAACAGGCTGAAGTGGGATCAAGCCAGGCTCCTTGGAGCTCTGTATCTGTGCCCTTCCCCAGCCTGTGGCATGCATGTGATAATGTGCGTTCTGTCCCCTTCCTATGGGGACTTGCACTTTTTCTCAGCACCCCGGTGGCTCCTACTTTTTTGGACTCAACTTGTGGATCATACCTCGAGAAACATGACCAAGATTCCCCTACTCTAAAAAGAACTATAAGAGGGGCGCCTGGGTGGCTGAGTCAGTTAAGTGCCTGACTCTTGGTTTCGGCTCAGGTCATGATCTCATGCTCCTGGGTTCGAGCCCCGTGGCGGGCTTTGCGCTAACAGTGCAGAGCCAGCTTGGAATTCTCTCCCTCTCTCTGACCCTCCCCTGCTTGCATTTTCTCGCTCTCAAAATAACTGAATAAACTTAAAAAAAATGACAAGAACCGTAAGAGTGGAATAGCGTGCAATCGGAGGTTCTCAACTAGGATGGTGTCGTCACCAGAAGGACATCCGGCGATGTCTGGACACCTTTCTGCTTGTCGAAACTTAGGGTGAGGTTGCTCTTGGCATCTGGTGGTTGGAGGCCAGGGATGTCGTTAATTATCCTACAGGGCACTGGATGCCCCCCCCCCCGCCAATAAAGAATTATCCAGCCCAAAATGTCAAGAGTTCTGAGGTTAAAAAACTTTACTTGAAATCAAACAAAGCCTGGATGAACGGCATCCCTGGGGAAGGAAGCCAATGAGTGAATTCAAATGAAAAAAAATGACAAATTTCATTGACGTGGCTTCAAGCGGCCCAGTTTCCAATGATTTAAAAAAAAAATTGAGGCAATGATTCTCAACTTTAGCAGACCACTGTACCTTAGTCTTTTGTAACAGTTCCTTTTTTATCTTGAAATGAAATTCATAGATAATAAAACCTGCTGATACGAACAATTTAAGAATGCCAATATGATGTTACAATTGTAACGTATCAGGGAGAAATAAAAAGACGATCTATAATAAAATAATATGCATGTTGACTTGTATCAAGTTGCACCAAAAGATCACATAAGGTCATCTTATGCCCGGGCCTCCCCAGAGGCCTCCCCAAGAAGGCAACAGCTACAAATGTCAATAGATCCAGGCCCGTCGTATTGGATCTGGCAATGTCATGATTTTCCAGAACTGAACAATTTGTGGTAAAGTTCTATACAGAACGAAACCTGGCCTTCTGATTTATATAGTAATCTATTTCCAGAAAAATCCAATGTTTATTGACACTGTGCTAAAAAGACTTCCTGTTTGTGTGTAAAGTGATGGGATGTCTATCCTCGGATAATCTTGAGGGGGTTTCGCACACGTAAATGACTAGTAGGACATGTAGAAGTCCCTTGGGACCGGGGGGCGGCGGGGAATCCTTTCTTGCCCAGCGTTTTATGAGCAATAAAAGATGCCTGAAGTACCCAGCTATGGCTCATTAATCTCTAAGGCAAAGTCTCCCCCTCTCCCCATTCGTAGAAAAGCAAAAAACACACAGCAAAATATTCTAAATTCCCCCTAGGGGTGTACCCTCTCCGCAAAACCAGTAATTTAAGGGATTTTAGAGGGTCATTTTAGTTATGGACCATTTTTGCCTTGTATGCTGATTTTAATACTTAACCCCACCTCTGAGCACTGCCTTTCTCCCCCCAAGGATAAAACCTCACGTATCTGAAAAGTCGAACAGAGTTTATGCCATAAAAATTGCCAAAATGTACCCTCAATGCTGACCATCTCTCCCACAAAGGATCTGGATGGCGGATCTTTGAAGATCTCACTCTGTTGGATGTGTGTTCCCTGGAAGTATTCCTTTTTTCCTTCACATCCTAAATCTTTCTAATGATTTTGACACAGAATAATACCGTTTAGTGGACGTTGAGCGAGTAGAAAACCGTGCTGGAAAACGTTATGTTGTAGCTGCTATAGTCGAACTAGCGAGCCCTGCCCCCTGATGCCAACTTTTAAGGATTCTGAATGTTTCTCAGTCTGCTCACGGTGGCTACAATTACGGGAGTCTTCTCGTTTGGCTTACTGTCTCCACCCCCATCCCTACTGTGCAAGTCCTTCGGGATCTCAAATGGGGGGCTCCATACCCTGCCTTTCCGGGGGCCAGGAGCAGCACACGGACCTTGGCCATATGCCTGTGACCCGATAGCCCAGCAATTCTGAAAAACCTGTAAGTGGGAGGCTCGCAGCTCTTGTGGGGAGAAGGGGGAAGTTGGCTTTCACGGGTGCCATTTTCTTTTCTCCCTCCCACTTTGGGGAGGTATTCCACTACTCACATCTAACAGGCATCAAGAACATAGGTCCATTTATCAAAACTAAGAACTCAACATTGGCTCGAACACATACCCTTTTGTGACAGAAAGGCAATGTGTCATAGTCATCACAAAGCAACTGTACACATTGCCGAGTGTACTTAATCTACGACATACCCTGTAACGAGGCAGCGTGCTGAGCTTTATTTCTCTAGGGGGAAAAAAAAGAGAGATTGATTGAAATATAATTATGACTATGGATTCTGGTGCTCTCATGAATTTCTAGTATGTCTGTTGGGCCCCCCAAAAAACCAAAAAGAGCAGCCGTATAAGAGTGAGAAGCAGGAAAATAAAATGAACAGATTTGAGTATTTCAAAGATTATTCTGGAAGTTATAGAAAGAGTACATGCAGTAGAGCAAAGAGGCCAGTTACAAGAAACTCGAGGCCAAGGGCAGACTGTTCCAAGATGGGCCTCCTTATGGGCGGGGGGGATAATTTTGAGTTACAAAGCAATCAAAACCCGGCAGGTTAAGGAAAAGCTCTTTTCCTCCCCCTCAACTGCTTAAAAGAATTTTGACAGAGGATCTGCTCCGGGAAGAAGAGTTAGCAGCATAAATAACTACATTATGTTAAGAGTTAGTGGACAGGGAGGAACCTAGCGAGGCCTGTTTGATCAAAGTCCTCTACGTCCTGTTGCTTCTAAGAGGCCCAGCAAACATTAATTCACCAAACATTGACTCCTTTAAATTGCTTTTTTGTTTTTTAACGTTTATTTATTTTTGAGATATATATAGAGAGAGTATGAGCAGGGGAAGGGCAGAGAGAGAGGGAGATACAGAATCTGAAGCAGGCTTCAGGCTCTGAGCCATCAGCACAGAGCCCAACGCGGTGCTCGAACCCACAGACCGCGAGATCATGACCTGAGCCGAAGTTGGTCAATCAACCGACTGAGCCACCGAGGCGCCCCCCAAACATTGACTCCTATCCATTTTCCTGTGAACTGCATTCCTTCTCTTTGAAGTCCCAGACCCCACACCCCCTTCTCCTTGGTCCGGGATGACATCTATATATCTCATTGTGCCTGTCTTCAGAATTTCCGTGTCTGCGTGGTTTCCCGTACGAACAAAATTCAATGTGATTTTCTCCTTTCAGTCTATCTTACGTCAATTCGATCTTAGTCTGCCTAGAAAGACCTTGAAAGGCAGAGGAAATTCTCCCTCCGCAACAAAACAATCGTAATACACACGGAAGAAGCACGAGCGGATCAAGTTCGGCCTCGGAAATTTTTTCTTGCCGCGTCTTAGACCGTGGGAGCACTTTGTTGGCTTGAATTTCATACTAAAGTTATCTTTCCCCCTATAACGTTACGTAGAGAGCAAACAGAGAACAAAGACATGTCAAGCGGCTTCTTTAAAAGCTCCATTTCTCCCTACCTCTAAAAAGAAAAAAGAAGAGGTTTGGGGAAGGGCCTGTGCTCCTTCTTCCGGCTCGTTCTGTAGAGGACAACAAGGCGGGCCTGCTTGGTGTTTTCAGCCCTTATGGAATTCCAAGGCAGACACAGACTGTGAAGCGACTCCATGTTGGCCTGAACTTGCTTGGACCGATCAGCCGTTCGCCTGGGTGTAACCTGACACGTGACCTAATAGACAGCTGCTTGCGTTAATCAGTCCCAGCTGTTGGACCCTCTGCTCTGTGTGGGGGTTCACCCTCCCCATCTGTTCCTGGGGCCTCCCCACTTATCTCTTCTCTGCTGGAGCCTACAGCCATGACAGATGGCTCCTTCTCAGGGTGACAGGTCATTTGTCTGTGATCAGTGTCTCGGGCCCGATGTGTGCTCATTTTCTACTACCCCCATCACCGCAGGCATTTACAGAGACTACCCTACACTACCCAGGCATCTAAGCACACGCACACGTAACTTCATTCTTTTTAACTCTCACCAGATAACCCAGGCTCATAAAGAGTACTTCTATAATCCTCTTGAACTTTGCTTGAATTCTCTAGAATGGCTGTGGGTAAAAAAAGAAAAAAGAAAAGAAAAAGGACGTCTGCCAAGTTGAAGGTCATCTTCAAAAACCCTTCCCCACCACACTCCGAACTATGTTGAAAGCACACAAATTTACCAGTCCCAATGGTCTGTTCTATATTCTGCCGCTCTGGCCAAGTGGCTCACGTTTTTTGGGCTCTCAGAGTCTGTCTCTGTAATGACAACACTCAAGCTCAAACAGTGTGGGGGTTTTCGGGAGTGTTTGGGAAAGTGTGTCAGCACAGAGACGGCACAGCAGCGGTGGCTTGACGCCGGTAACTGCTCTCAGCAGCAAGCCAGGAGCGGGTTTCTGAACAACGCCTTTTAGCACACCTGCTATCACAGACATCTTCACGGGCGAAAGGGGAGTACTTACACAAGTGTTTCACTTTCTTGACGGACTATTTCAAAGCAATAGTAGCTTTTATTCTTTTATGTCTAGTTGTTGACATGGTTTTAAACGGATGGTAGTGGTTTCTTTTAAGACGCGGCATTTAAAGTAGTCTATTTTATATCCCTTAGCAAACTTTAGGCTTTATACAGTGGTTCTCAACTGGGGTTGATTTTGGCCCTCAGGGGACACCTAGAAATGTCCGGAGACATCTTGGGTGTCACAACTTGAGTGGGGGGAGTGCTACCCGCATCTAATAGGTGGAGGGCAGGGACACTGCTAAACATCCCACAGTGAACAGCCCCCAGCACCCCACCCCCACGCCCCCGCCAACCAAAGAACTGTCTGGCTCCAAATGTCAATAGTTCTGAGGTTGAGAAGTCCAGATCCACCAGGTCATACATTAATTATACCACTGCCACGCTGATCAAGGGAATCCGACACCAGAATTTTTCCCTTGGTCTTGGCTCCATTCTGGGGGCCAGCCAGAATTGGGGGGCTGGAAGAAAGAGACAGGGTCCTTGGTTCTGCCGCATGAGTTCGATCGAATTTTGGTGGGCGTCTTGGGGCCTGAGCTATTTCCCTCCCTCTTCAGTGCTTTTCTTAAGACTAAAGGTTTTCTCAGCCTAGAGCCTCCTGGTACGGCATGATCGGACTCTTTAAGAAGCAAACAGAATTGATATGCAGAAAATACATGCAAGATGTGTTAAGATTGATTGCTTTTTTTTTTTTTTTTAAATAGTAGTACCAGCTGGGCTTGGGAGGAACGTGTGGTTCTGTGAAGGTTTTCCGCCCGCCACGAAATTTCTACAAAGCCAGCCTCACCCACGTTTCACTTTCTTTAACCTGCAGAGCCCATGTACAAGGGAGGGTTGTTTTTCTTTTATTGTCGCTGTAAGCCCTTATTTAAAAAACCATTGGTATATTTTCTCTTAAAAACCAAAGGAAAAATAAGCTAAAAACCCACCTATTGAGATCAGCGTTTCCAGATTACAACTTTATAGAGGATGACATTTCAGTTCTTTTCTCTCATCCCCAAATGTCGTGCCGCTCCTAGTGGTAGAATATAGAGGGGCAGAAGCTTATAGGTGGACATGTAATGCTTTGCAAGCAAATGTTCAAAGAAAAGAACGAGGTCATCTTTATTTTGTCTCCGATCAGCTTCTAGTATAGTTTCTAGTTCTCAGTAAGAAATATACTGTTAAAAATGCTAATATTTTGAGATGGGGTGATGGTATTATGGTTATGTGGCTTTTTTAAGTTTATTTATTCAGTTTAAGAGAGAGAGAGAGAGAGAGCACGGGAGGGGCAGAGAGAGAGAGGGAGAGAGAATCTCAACCAGGCTCTGCACTGTCAGGGCACAGCCCAACGATGCCCAGTCTAATGAACCAATGAGATCATGACCTGAGCTCACATCAAGAGTTGGATGTTTAACTGACGAAGCCACCCAGGTGGCCCTATGATCATGTTTTTCAAAGTGATTTCTTTTTTAACGAGATAAATGCTTAACTGTTTATGGATAAAACAGTATAATGTCTGGATAGTACTTCTGAAGAGCTCAGGGGAAGGGGTGTGAATAAAATAAAGTTGGCCGTCAGTTGACAAATGAAGGTGCATGTAGGCTTATGGGAGTGGCCTAGTAGGGTTAGAACAATAGATGACCAAGAAGAGAGAAGAAATCTCCTAAGACGCAAACGTTCAAGGACATCATCCGACAGGAGGTAGATTTCGGAGACAAGTCTCTCGAGTAATCACTACAAACTCAGTTTGAATCTTGAACATATTGAAGCCATCACTCTCCACCCTGGTCATTTTGCCAGATATGGAAACGTTTAGAAAATGAGGGAAGACGTGTCTGAGCCATATTATTTTGGCTAGATTTTGCTCTTGATGCATTTCTTAACATATGGGGAGCCACGCTGGACATATTTTATGCCTCTAAATATCAAGGGTTTATTTAAATTTTGAACCAATTCACTTTTTCTAAAATCTTGACCTTATAAGCTTGCTATCTGGGCCAATGTGATCAAAGGATTTATAATAACATTTTGGTTGATGTCACTCTTACTCCTCCTCAGAATAATGAGTTGCATGGAACTGTAATGTTTCTTCCTCCATTAGGTCAGGGGTGAGTGAAGCTCTCAAGCTGCTATCATTTTTTCCAAATAGTTTCCCTCATTCTTACTCCTAATTAAGCTGCAGTATTATGTAGCAACCAAATAAATAGTCTCCTAAAGAAAGCATCCTCTCCTTGGCTGTTCCAGAAAAGTCTGCTGACTCATTTGCAGTTGGACTTGAAGAGGTCTTCAGGCAGTTAATGCCAAAAGAGTCACACTTTCTTTGAGCAATTCCCATGACTCTCGGAGCCTACCAAACAGGAGAGGCTCACAAGAAGTTTTGTGTTGGGTTTTTAGTACCTGGGCAAGTGAGGGGGTGGTGAGCATGGCTTCGGGAACCACTTCTTTTTTTTTTTTTAATTTTTTAAACGTTTTTATTTATTACTGAGAGACAGAGAGAGACAGAGTATGAGCATGGGAGGGGCAGAGAGAGGGGGAGACACAGAATCTGACGGAGGCTCCAGGCTCTGAGCTGTCAGCACAGAACCCGACGCGGAGTTCGAACTCACAAACTGCGAGATCATGACCTGAGCCGAAGTTGGACACTTAACCGACTGAGGCACCCAGGCGTCCCTTTGAGAACCACTTCTAAAGAATATATTCTACAAGTTAAAGACTCCCTTGCTTCGTTTGTTTGTTTGTCCCCGGAATTCCTTTAAATGTGTATCAAATAACCTTTTGGTCAGATCTTGGGCTCAAAAGGACTGGATTGTGGCCACCTTGGTTGCCTCTTCCTTAATGAGTGTTCCTTCTGGAGAATGTATCTAGATGATCTGCCTCGCCATCAAGAATGATATAGACGCTGGGCACCTGGGTGGTTCAGTCGGTTAAGACTCCAACCCTTCATTTCCGCTCAGGTCATGATCTCACTGCTGGTGAGTTCTAGCCCCATGTTGGGCTCTGCACTGACAGTGCAGAATCTGCTTGGGATTCTGTCTCTCTCTCTCTCCCTCTCTCTCTCCCCTTCCTCGTCTTGTGTGCATGCGTGCCCTGTCTCAAAATAAATAAAGAAAAGACTGATATGGATGCTACTCAGCTGGGTGAAAGCACGGTTGGAGATCAATCCCGGCACCCAACAATAATAGATACAGCAGTGGTAGCAACAACACTAAGATAGTCCAAACTATACACACGAAAAATCCAAATAATAACAATAAGGTGGGATTCAATTGTCAGGAGAACTCTTCTGATGAAATCTTGCTAAATTGAAACTGCAAAGTATTTCCACCTGAATCTAATGGAAGTGTTATCTTCTTTTTACTCACATTCTTCTAGGAGGCCAGGTTCTTGAATCTGGCCTAGTTTGCGCTTCTATTTTCATACTTGATTACCTAATCTACCCCAATACACCTCATGTTGGTGTGGTTTGCATGTGTGCACAAGAGATTAGTCATAAAAATCATGCCTTGTAGAGTAAATCAAAGTCGGTCTTCAGCTTCTTGCCAATGGCATTTCCTGGCTTCCTTGGTGGGAAATTCCACCCTTCAAAAGACATGCCTTTCAAGAGTCCAGTGGCGGAGTTTTACTTGGAGTTTCTAGAGGTAGAGCTAGAAAGCAATCAATCAACCCTGGCCAGTTCACAAAGAATGCAGGAATAAGCAAAGAAGAAGCCCAGGGCAGAGGGTACCCTGAGGTCTAGTTTGACACCCATTTTTATCTGGGCAAAACGCTTCAAGTCTCTAGGTCTCAGTTTCCTCGTCTATAAAATGAAGGTTTAGAATGCTTAGTCTTTAAGTTACTTTGAGTTCTGTATCCCGACGGTATATTTGTTGAGGAATACTTATTAGGTACAGTTCCTATAGGAAATGCAGAAATTTCTAAGACCTAACCCCCATTTTCAGAATGCTTTGAGTCTCGTTGGATGAAAACTATTTCGATTTTAAAAAGTAGCGATTACACGCCATGTCGTGTGGTGGTGACAGGCGGATTACGAGTGCTCTGTCCTCAAACCTGAAGGGTCCTCCATCTTGGCTGCTCTTTGGTGGGACATGTGTGCAGAGACATATGATGAAGACTTGTCCCAAGTGTTGATTCTAACTGAAATTGATTCCTTCCCAGTACTGAGGTTGGAAGACAAACACAAGAGTGAGGAGCTTCACAATCTAAAAGCCCGTCAAGGGGGTTAATTCACCATATATGGCTAGCAGTGTGATGCAATATGGGCTAGACCCCAAAGGGAATTATGAACTATGAAGGATGTTGGTTGAATTGAATTGATCAGGAAAGGCTTCCCAAAGAGGTAACAATTAAGATGGGTCTGGACCTTTGGAAGGAAGCCATTCCAATGAAAATCAATATGATAATGCTTCCCATACACAGCTTTGTGGAACTCAGTTATCTACAGTTAAAATACAGATTCTGGTGTTCAGCCAGCTGTAAGTGCCAATGTATTATTAGTCACAGCTCCATGGAAGCACTGTGTTCAAAATGGGATTTTTTTGGAGAAAAGTAAATTTATTCTGAAATTTTAAACCACCGTCGTACGTTAAATGGGTCAAATTGGGAACTTTTGGTTCAAAGGAGCAAGGCAGAACTCGGAGAGGGTCCAGATGAAAGCAGTCAAATAAACATTAGACTGGTGGAATTCTAGAAAAAAAAAACTGGTAAATGAAATAAAAAAAAAAGAAAGAAATCTGAGGAAGAAATTAGGCTTTTCAAAATGTGATTGCTATTATATGCAAATTGCTGTTGCAGGGGTGGTAGCTGAGACTTGTGCTCTGGGTGCCTCCAGAATGAGGAAAATGGGAATGAACAGAAATGGGAGCAGCTGGGATTTAAAACAGATGTGCAGGCAAAGTCATGGCAAGATTAGCGAAATGCTGGAAGGAGTGGGGATAATGATACCTAAGTAGATTTTTCGAAGGTAAAATTCACATTGATTTCAACCGATAGGAGACAGACGAGGCCAAATATTATTTTTCCATGTATATGCAGCTCACTCAGGGCTGATCATTTACCCGCATCTACCAAAGAACCACAAGCAAGGATATGCTTGCAGGATTTAGATTCACATGACTAGGGCCCCTAGTCCATCCCTGGTGATTGCAGACCCTTTGCATGTGCTTGGAGGATGGAGACTATTGAAGGAGAGGTCGTTTCTGTTGCTACGAATGTTGGAGGACAGAAAAAAATTGCACTGGAGTTTTAAAAATTCCCAGACTCTCAGTAGCAGAAACAGAAATTAAGAAAACAATCTCATTTACAATTGCACCAAAAGTAGGTAGGGGTGCCTGGGTGGCTCAGTTGGTTGAGCATCCGACTCTTGATTTCACCTCAGGTCATGATCTCATGGTTTGTGAGACTGAGCCCTACATTGGGCTCTAGACTCATAGTGCAGAGCCTGCTTGCGATTCTTTCTCTCCCTCTCTCTCTGCACCCCACCTCTCTCTCCCACCTCAAAATAAATAAATACACTTAAAAAAAAAGACAATTGCACAAAAAATAATAAAATGCCTAGGGATAAACTTAACCAAAGAGGGGAATGGTCTATATTCTATAAACTATAAACCACTGACGGAAGGAACTGAAGATGATACAAATGGAAAGATATTCCATGTTCATGAATTGGGAGAACCAATACTGTTAAAATGCCCCTGTCACCCAAAGCAACCTACAGATTCAGTGCCATCCCTATCAAAATACCAACTGTGTTTTTCACCAAACTAGAACAAATAAGGCCAAAAATTTGTATGGAACCACAAAACACCCCCAATAGCCAAAGAAGTCTTGAAAAGGAAGAACAAAGCTGGAAGTACCACAATTTCAGATTGCAAGATGTACTACAAAGCTGTAGTAATCAAAACAGTATGGCACTGGCATAAAAACAGCCACATAGATAAATGGAACAGGATAGAGAACCCCCAGATAAGCCCACACTAATATGGTCAATTAATCTATGACAAAGGAGGCAAGGATATACAATGGGGAAAAGACAGTCTCTTCAACAAACGGTGTTGAGAAAACTAGACAGCCACACGCAAAAGAATGAAACTGGATCACTTTCTTGCACCATACACAAAAATAGTCAAAATGACTAAAGACCTAAATATGAAATCTGAAATCACAGAATTCCTAGAAGAGAGCACAGGCAGTAATTTCTCTGACATTGGCTGTAGCAGTATTTTTCTAGATTTGTCTTCTCTGGTGAGGGGGACAAAAGCAAAATTAAACAATTCGGGTTATCCCCAAATAAAAAGCTTCTGCACAGTGGAGAAAACTATCAACAAAATGAAAAGTCAATGTACTGAACAGAAGATATTTGCAAGGCATATGTCCAATGAGGGGTTAATATCCAAAATATATAAAGAACTTCTACAACTCAACACTCAAGAAACCAAATAAGCCAATTAAAAATGGGCGTAAGACCCGAAGAGACATTTTTTCCAACACATTCAGATGGCCAACAGACGCACAAAAAGATGCTCAACATCACTCATCATCGGGAGATGCGAATGAAAGATAATGCATTGCAAATGGGTGTTGGAAGTCAAGTAAATTGCTTGGTGGTGCTATCAATTAAGTTGTTTCTGATGAAGTGATTCTTTATGATCTACCTCTATATATGTATGTGTGTACACATGTATACAGACATGTATATGTGTATGTATATATACATACATATGTATATATACAGATGTGTGTATATATATATATAGATAGATAGATAGATATCTCTGCCACTTACCCCTAAAAAATACAAAATATTGATCCACGTATTGGAGTAGCAGCCATAGATCATTAGGTAAGCACACATTCCTTCACGACATTTGCATTTTTGATCATTTTATACAAAATGGAATTAACTCAATTTCGGGCAAAATATACAGAATAGTAAAAAGGCCTGGGACCAAATAATTGCTGTTTTCTTCTTTTTTTAATATTCAAAAGACTTTTTAGAGTCTTTGCTTTGTAGTTATTCAAAGCCTGTGCTATCTGTGCCTGTCGGGAGAAGCTGAGTCCTGCTGTCTGTGCCTTGGGTTGCAGATGCAGCATATTCTGCTGTATATTTGAGCTGTTTTTATGCTGAGATGAATAGGCTATTTGAAGTGAAGGGAGAACCGGTAGTTCCTGTCGGAATAAAAGGATCATAAATCCGTTCATGCCGAGCCGTGAACACAGTCAGACAATGCACTGGAGGCAATTGTTATTTGGTAATTACTGTCTTTGTTCAGAAGCTTTGCCAAGGCTAACGGATTGAAAAGCTTCCAGAACAAAATAGCGGAAGGACACAGCTCCCTCTGTAGCCTAAATTGCATTTGAATTATTGCTGCCTTTTGTGACAGTTTGGTTTTCTTTTTGAGTAAAGAGTTAATGTGCTTTTTAAATTTGTGTATTTAAATTCAAGGCAGACGAGAAAGGACCCTCATCTCCCATCTTCTCCACCTTGACTAAAAGGGACCTTCAAAAGGAGGCCAATGGACTTTCCTATTTGAGGGCTTTGCGTCTATGGCTGCTTCTTGAAAGGGCAAGAGTCAGCAAGTAAGCCAAATGGGTAGAGAATCTCCTGAAGACTCGAGGAATAAACGAGCACGTTAAAATCTCTCTCCACTTGCAGGGATGGAACGACTAATTCATGGGATGAAAGGTACAGGTCAGGAAATATAGTCAATGGTATTGCAATAGTCTCCTCCAGTGACAGATGGTGGCTACACGTGTGGCGAGCACAGGCTTGTCCAATCGGTGTGCGGCACACCTGAAACTAGTGGAACACTGTGTGTCAACTGTACTTTAGTTAAAAAAGAAAAGTCAATTACCAGGAGGGAAAAAGAAATCACCCCGCTGAGAAAAAAATTCTCCCTACTGAAAGCAAGTGCACCCAAGACCCAGAATGGCAAATGCTCTTTCTTTCTAATTGCCAGTGCTCTAATTGTGCTACATGCTGCTTTTTATGTGGTTCTGGCTGGCCTGGAAATATTGGAGGATGAAGATATCAAGTGAAAAGACACTCGACCCAACTACTGTTAAGTGATACCTACTTTACGACAGTGATTTCAGGTAGAAGATGAATAATTCACGGCCCCTCCATTATAGATGCTGGTTAATTAAACAATATCAGTGGTGCTTCTGGTCCAGATATCCAGACATGGATTGGGTCGGGAAGCAAAAGTCAGCATAGCCTTAAAACCTAGACAAAGGGATTAACCACTTGATAAAGTTTGTCCCCAATCAAGCATCTCTTTCGATTCGACACGAAGGCATATCCCTGCCTACTGTGTCAATGTCTTTACTAGTCAGTATTCGATGATGAAGATCTTAAATGAGAAGCCATTAAATTCAGCTGATGGTAACCGATGCTGCTTTCTGGTAGTCATTGGTGGTAGAAGAGAATGAGTCACATCCTCTTTAAAGAGTTCTTAATCTAGTGAAGGGGCCCGACAAGTAACAGTGTCGTTGAACGTGGGTGTTGTAAAAGCTAAGGGTTCGGTGCAAATAGTTTTAAAGCTGAAATCTCAACGCTGGCTAACATAAAGAAGTTCACAAAGCTAATGCTGCAGAGCGGCTCAAACTGTCACCAGCTAGACCGTAAGACCCGACCTTCACTGCCCACCTGCTTATGCCTTACTGACCTTTGCCCCACATTTTCCCTGACGCTCTTCTTTCCAGCTTATTCCTTAACTCGGGCAAATGGAAACCACCCCTTGAGTGATAGTGACTGTCCTGACCCCCGTTGGGCCCAGACCACCCAGACCAGTTTGAGTGTAACCCCTGACTCGAGCCTGTGCAGATGGACCAGAGAGTGATCTCTAGAACGATCAACAAGTACGTTTCCCTCATTATAATATCAAAATCTCATTTTGTCTTACGTAGCCTCATTTACATTACGTACAAAGTGTGTATAGGCAGGTTTCCTTAAGGCACGTGAACGACCTTATGCCCACCTCTACATGTGATGACAAAGCTTCCCGATCTAAATATTCATCCGAACCCCAAATGAAAGGAACCCATCCACCCTTGCTCAGGGAGTCGTGGCTCTGGAAGCCATTCCCCACCATCTCCTTATTTGCTGCAAATGAAGTTTTCTCCGTGCGAGAGCTCCACCTGGTGCAGTTACTGACTCACCAAGGAGCCAACTCACGTTGGTTTGGTTACAAATCCGTTGGCAAAGCCAAAATGAAAATCTGTTAGAGTTAACATTGGAAGAAGAGAAAACTGGGGTGTCTGGGTGGCTCAGTTGGTTAAGCATCTGACTCTTCATTTCAGCTCAGGTCCTGAGCTCATGGTTTGTGAGATTGAGTCCCACATCAGGCTCCGTGCTGTGTCAGTGCGGAGTCTACTTGGGATTCCCTCTCTCCCCATCTCTCTCTGCCCATCCCCCACTCGTGTTTTCTCTCTCTCTCTCTCTCTCTCTCTCTCTTTTTCAAAATACGTAAATAAACTTAAAAGAAAAAGAAAATTAACAAGGATAATATGGAATACTCTGGGTACATGCCAATACACTGCCCAGGACAAGAGTCATTCGGAGTACGTGTCTTGTGTATGCTCCTCACCCAACAGCAGCGATCCCATCCTCATACCCAAGTGAAGGATAAAACAATATGCCACCTCCCAATATGCCTCCTTGGCATAAGTATTATTTTGAGTTGATTATTTTTGAGAAAAAGCAGACACAGGAGAAACCCTAACAATAAAATTTACTCCATTGAAAGGGAAAGCTACGTGTATAAGAGAAATCTCTATTCGTAAGGTGTCTCCCACTCTGTATAGGGAAGATATACTCTTTACCAAAGAAGGCAACCTTACCCTAGTTTACCGTGCTTTTCCTGATCAACTCCCACAGCCGGTTTCCCCAACCCTCCACATCTTTCTTGTGTCTTCAGCTGAAGATGGTATTTAAGGTGGTGGCCTGGGCCATTTAACGAAGTTTTGCTCAGTTTTCCTGTATACATGAGATACTCATTGTGGGACGACCTGTTTGGGTGGGGACCCGTGGCACAGGTGGTGAAACGATTCACCCAACGCAGAACAAGGGAGAGAGGTTTATAGAATACACTGCAAGGGAGCTGCGGGCAGGACAGCAAGGGAGAGACTGTCTGCTATGAGGTGGTGGTGAGGGGCTAGAGTTAGAGGGTGGAGTGAGGGAGTAAGGGAATGTATGGAATTTCCCCTTTTTTGGTAATCTTAGGAACTGTGCCTGGTTGTAATTGGTCAGTTAGGGCCTCGGGCTATTTCGAGGTGGATCACTTAAGGAGTCTGTTTGCGTCAGCTCAGTGGTCACTGTGGGCCCTTGGGCCTTGCTCAAGTTTCCATTGCTCAAGCCTGTTGCCCAAAAGCATCCATGTTATTAAACGTCTGTTCGTCTGTTGCTAATCTGCCTTTCATTATGGGGTATGTGTGTGGGGTGGGGGGTCTCAGCCAAGAATCTCGAAGGGTCTGGAAGAGGACTTTGGCTGCTTCCATTTTGACCTCAGACTTTGTAGTTAGGGTCTTCTTTCCAGCTTGTTTCTTGGCTCAGGTAGAAGACCCTTCAAGCAAAACATGCCCGCATGGGAACTGAACCTGTTCCTCATGCAATAAAGGGTCGCCCTGAGCCAGCAAGACCCTGCCTGTGATGGACTCCAAGATTGTGGTCTATTTGGCCTTCACGGCCCACCTGCATGGATCACGGACCTTTGCTCCACATTTTCCTTATATAAACCTAGAAGTTTTTCTGGCACTTTGGAGACAGTCTTTGAGACGCTAGTCTGCTGTCTTCCTGGTGGTGACCTCCCTGAAATAAATCTCTTTCTTTTTTTTAAGTTTTATTTTTTTGTTTTATTTTTATTTTTATTTATTTATTTTTTTAATGTTTATTTTTGAGAGAGAGGGCATGAGCTGGGGAGGGGCAGAGAGAGAGGGAGACAGGCTCCGTGCTGTCAGCAAAGAGCCTGATGAGGGGCTCGAACCCACAAACCGTGAGATCACGATCTGAGCCAAAGCCGGAAACTCAACCAACTGAGCCACCCAGGCGCCCCTAAATCCCTTTCTTGTTTCACCGCTGTGGGTCCCTCTGTCTTTGGATTTTATCGGCGCTGTGTAGCTGAACCTCCCTGTTTGGGACCCCTGGAGGCTGGTGCTTTTACACCCCCGTACCCAGCTACAGGTAGAGGGAAAATTATTTTCCTCCCCTACAATGTCCGGATATGGAGTTTGAAAAAAAGATGTGAAGATCAAAGGTTTTAGAGAGGTCTTTCAAAGAAACCGATGAAACCCCCAGATGTTTTGGTAAAAAAGACCCTCTTTAGGATTTTGCCTGAAAGTCAACTGTGAATAGAGGGCCCCACAAACTATCAAAACCATTTTTCCAGTACAATTATGCCAAAAGAAAAAGCAACACGTGTCATTGTTGTTAATTTTAATAATATATGGCAGTTTATAGTTTGAATTTTTAATATATGAGAATGTATAAAATCATTTTCCTACTATTGAAAGCAAATTGGTTTTCTTTTTGGAATTAAATCTTTAATTAAATCCTTGTCTAATTTTTTTTTTTTTACTGTGATATTTAGGTCCTATTTTGGTGGATTCATTTTAAATGGCCTTTTTTAGGGGCGCCTGGGTGGCTCAGTCGGTTGAGCGTCCGACTTTGGCTCAGGTCATGATCTCGCGGTCTGTGAGTTCGAGCCCCGCGTCGGGCTCTGTGCTGACGGCTCAGAGCCTGGAGCCTGCTTCGGATTCTGTGTCTCCCTCTCTCTCTGCCCCTCCCCCACTCATGCTCTGACTCTGTCTCAAAAAAAAATAATAAAACATTAAAAAAAAGAAAAATAAATGGCCTTTTTTAGGGGCACCTGGGTGGCCCAGTTGGTTAAGCATCCAACTCTTGGTTTTGGCTCAGGTCGTGACCTCGTGGTTTCATGGGTTCGAGCCCTGTGTCCAGCTCTGCGGTGGCAGTGCAGAGCCTGCTTGGGATTTTTCAATCTCTCCCTGGCTCTCTGCCCCTCCCCCACTTGTGCTATCCCTGTCTCTTGCAAAATAATAAAACTTAAAAAAAATGGCCTTTTTCAAATACAAATTATCCTTGGATAATGAAGTCTTCCAGTATTTATGAAACAATATGATAAGCATATAGAGAGAGCTAAATAAACACAGATAGACCCCTGGGTTGATCCTTTGCTCTAAGGCCGATAGTCCCATGATTCACCTTGGTCCTATGTCACCTCTGTGTTCACCAGATTATTCAGCGTCTTGGGGGAATATAGGCTCCCAAGCAACTCCTCTCTCGTTGGGAGAACTGACAAACCAGGAAAAGAGTGGAGTGTGGTGAAGTTCATTTGTATGTGAGGACCTGCAAAATGGAAGCCACACCAGTGGCCCGGCCCACATCACACATTTAAATGTAAGTCACCCTGCACTCATGGGAAATACCTGTCGGGGAACCCTAATGTACACCAGTCACAATCCTCTAACTTTGCTTTAGCTGGGGACCTTGCCCTAGAAAATAGGACCTACTAGCCTTACAAAGAAATCTCTGACTTCTTAGCCCATTGGACCCTGTTTCCATGCTGCTTCTTTTAAGACCCCACGAGACTTGCTCTTGCCCCAAATCTGTTGGGAACGGTGCTCCACTGCCTGTGAGGCACTGGCCTCCACAATCCATGCATTGTTCTCCCTTGAATAAAGGACATGGAACTGGTTCCTCGATTGTATTATTTCTGTCACTTGACGATCTCTCACTGATAATTCTAGAACGCCCTCTCGGGAGGCAAGCATTTCTATTGATTCCAGTTCTTCCTTTCACCTTTTAAAAGCCTTGATTCTGGGTGATGAAAATCTGAGCTCTGAAAAGGGATTATCCAACGCTATTACTTTGGTGATAATGTTGGCTTGGACAATTACTTAAAGGGTTAAAGCGTTCTATTCCTCACAATGAAGTGGAGATGTCTGAATATACATCAATATACATTGTGGTCTTGGATTGTGGTGACCAGGAGCCAAGCGCATGCTCCTTTATCCTTGTTCTGTTGGTGCTACCTAGAGCCCAGAGTTGGGAAAACGGACCCGGTAATGGCACAATTGCTTTCCTAAGCTTTTGGATCCCCACCTTATTCCTTTTTTAACTTTCCTGCTGCTAACTCTCTAACGTTCTATTCTAACGGCTACGATGCTTTTGAAGATTGGTAGTTTAAAGGTACATTCATGGGGCACCTGGGTGGCTCAGTTGGATGAGCATCCAACTTCGGCTTGGCTCAGATCATGATCTCATGGTTCATGGGTTCATCCTGCTCTGTGCTGACGGCTCAGCCCCTGGAGCCTGCTTCAGATTCTGTGTCTCCCTCTCTCTCTGCCCCTCCCCTGCTTGCACTCTGTCTCTCTCTCAAAAATAAATAAACATTAAAACCACTTTTTTTTTTAAAGGTATGTTCATCTTGTAGCCAAATACTTCCCACTTCCATTGAGGGCATAGTACAGAGTCACGTTGCAAAGACTAAACTCAGGTCTAAAAAAGCATGGAAGACATATATAACTTTACAGAAGTCTCTTCGACAAAGGGGAATATGATTCAGAGCGCACAGCCAAATTTCTAAAGATCACCAGAATCAACCGCCTCGGTAGTGTCAACTCATCACAGGGTGACAGAACTTCAGCCCCTCTCCACGCCAGAATCTCTTTAAACGCTTACCTGAGACTCCCTGGCTCTTCTCTGCCTCGCAGCCTTTTTCTTCAGTGATGGCTTCTTGCTAAGAGCAGCCCCAGGTTTTCTCCACAGAAACCCACCTAGCCTTTCCTTCTTCCTGAACTCTTCTTCCCTGCTTCGTGTACGGCAGCAGGAGGGCTGTGAAGGTTCGTTTACCTTCATAGTGCCTGAATATTTACGTGCTTGGAATATTTCGTCTCTGTCACAATCGCTTAAGGGAATTCTGTCACTACCTTGAGCAAAACTCCTTCTAAAATGATTTCTTTCACAAGACACTGAAAGTCCTCCTGAGGTTTTTCTCTCCAAAGCAGGCTCGGCAAATTTTCTCTGTAAAGGACCAGATGGTAAATATGTTTGGCATTGCAGGTTATAAGGTCCTGGGGCACCTATTCAGCTCCGCCATGGTGGCCGGAAAGCAGCCAGAGGCAATATGGAAATGAAGGGTGGCTCCGTTCCAGTAGAACTTGATTTGCAAAAACAGTGGTTCTCAATGGTGGCTTTGGATTAGTATCACCTGGGGAGCTTTCTAAACCACGCCCTCTCCCCCTCCCTGGTTCCCCAGGGCCGCAAGCCAGACTAATTAAATTAGGATCTCTCAGGGTGGGACCCCGGCTTCAGTATTTTAAAATTCCTCAGGTGGGTCCAATGTGCAGCCAAGGTTGAAAACACCTGCTCTAAAACCTCTCCGGGGCAAGCCAGCTGGAAATCCATCAGCCTGGAACCTCATGATTCATTGGGTCCTGAGTGGGTGGCAGGTGTGTAGTGACCTCCTCACGCCTTGGGGTGACCAGGTGGGTTCTCCCACCAGCAGCCCCCTCACCCTACCCCAGCGTGCCCTAAATATGTGGTCATTTTCCCTTTGTACTTTGACACAAAAATGTCGGGAAGCAACGACTTCAGAAATAAGCAGCCACAAATGCAAACATGATGTTAAAGTTATTGGAATTCTTTGCGCAGGAGTGGTGGAGCATTTTTTTGGATGTAGCTAAATTTAACTCTTCGCTCTCTTTTAAACCGAGAAATATCAAATGCATTCAGCTGACACTTTTTCTTGGTCCTACATGCTACATTTAAAACTGTGATTTTAACAGGATTGTCTCTCTCTCGTGAGATTCAAAGGCACTTTGTATTTTTCTGCAAGTAAATCAGAAATTCATGCCTGAGTCCACGGTCGTGCTTCTTTTCAAATCTTGCAGAGTACAACTTGAGTTTGCCGGTGAAGGAAGGGATTAGACTAATGCTTCCCATATTTTAATTGGAGCCCAGATTCAGGTAGATGAAAATGCCATTTTTTTTTTTTTAAATGTTTTATTTATTTTTGAGAGACAGAGACAGAGCATGAACAGGGGAAGGGCAGAGAGAGAGGGAGACACAGACTCCAAAGCAGGCTCCAGGCTCTGAGCCGTCAGCACAGATCCCGACGTGGGGCTCGAACCCATGAACCATGAGATCATGACCTGAGGTGAAGTCGGCCGCTTAACCGACTGAGCCACCCAGGCGCCCCGAAAATGCCATTTTAAGTCACGCTAAAAGCCAATTGGCCATGACCATTTTACTTGAAGTACATCAATTTCTAAGGGCAAATTCTCCGTGGCTAGGACACCATTGAACCCAATTACTGCTTTCCCTGCTGTCATTTAAGAAAACCCTGTAGGTGGCCCCAATGGAAACAAATCAGCTGCTTTCCCCTTCCTTGGCAATACTTGGACTGTCACGTACTTTTAAGGGCCCTCAAAACATCGACCTAATAAGAAAGCACTTCCCTCAGATTTCAGAGCTAGCAAAAACACTTCATCCATTATTGAGCCAAGATTATGCAGATCAAGAAACAGTAAGCCCCAGTGTGCATCTTTTTCTCCCTCCTTCTGGTTCATGGAGCACAGGTTGGCTCATGGACTTTGGGTTGAGTCCCTGCAAAGCTAGCTCCTTGCTTCACGTATGTTTCATGAGTAGCTAATTCCACACACCCTCCCAAGGCCCCACTGGGTTGGCTCCAAAAAGGTTCTATGAGTTCTTTGCAATAGCTCAAGCACCAATAAGGATCCTTGGAGAAAAGAGTGCAAGTAGAAGGTCTTTTTGACATCTCAAAAGCTTCTTTGGAGAATTTCTCATGAGAGCAATGACTCAAGATGGTCCCCTCTAAGTTTCCAGTTCTTTCTGTAGCAACTCTAGGAGGAACATAAGAACGGTGACCTATTTGGAGGGTTGCAGGGCCTCAAAGCTAGGGTAGCAAAGAAATGAATATTGTCTTGAGAAAACATTATTGGTGGACATAAAATATGTGGGAGGGGGTCTGATGGAGATTGGGGAAGGAGATAAAGTCTCCTCACTTGTTAGCAGCCCCGTACCACCTCCCTTGGCATTGCCACTGAGTTCTTTGGATTCCCAACCTGAGTGGTCTTGAGTAGTCCTAGAATCAGGCTGGGCATTTTGCAGTGCTTAGCCATGACTTGAGTGAAGAATTGAATAGTAGTGACAGGAGGAAAACAGTATGCCGCAGAGGGTAACAGGTTCCATTAGTGTCTGTACTCAGACTTTTCTAGAAGGTCCACTTTGTGTTCCTGTCTTGGTTAAGCCCCATCTTTCGTACTAACTTCTGTCTTAACCATAAAGCATTCCACAAGTGTCCCAGGCCTCAGCACAGGCTTTCATATTTATTTTTGAAATGAAAACAGTTACTCGACTTAGAGAAGAAGTGAAGGCTCTGATTTATGTATCCTCATTTCCCCCCTGGACTATTGATCCCTGAGATGCCTTCATGAAACCCCAAAGACTTCAAAATGAAAACAAAAGCCAAATTTGAAAATCATTGCCCTTTATAATTTTCTGGCATGTAACGTAAGATATTTTGGGTTGTGTTCTATCTATGGATTTTCTGTATTACAGAAATAATATATATGCATTACAAAAATTTGGAAGATATAGGTATACAGGAAGAGAAAAATGAAAGTCACTGTCATCCTCAGACTGAGATGAACACTAACAACATTTGTCCTTTTGATCATTAATCATGAATCTGTGTATCTAGACTCATATTGTACATACTGATTTAAAGGTTTTTTTTTCTTTTAATGTTTATTTATTTTTGAGAGAGAGAGAGAGAGAGACAGACAGAGTGCGAGCAGGGGAAGGGCAGAAAGGGAGACATAGAAACTGAAGCAGGCTCTAGGCTCTGAGCTGTCAGCACAGAGCCAGACACAGGGCTCAAATCCACAAATTGCAAGATCATGACCTGAGCTGAAGTCAGACGCTTAACCAACAGAGCCACCCAGGTGTCCCTGCACATATTGATTTAAAATTAGCCTTTTTATAACCTAACAATTCAATATGAATCATTTTCATGTCAGTAATTATTTTTATCCGAGACTATTGTTTCATCTTTAACAGTTTTATTGAGTTGTAATTAACATACAACAAACCACACACATTTAAAGGGTACATTCTGGTAGATTTTAACATATGTATATACCCATGAAACCATTACTGCAGTCAAGATAATAAATGCCCCAAATTTCATAGTGCCTCTTTATAATCCCATTTCCCCCCCCTTTCTATACACTTCCCTCACCCTGAGACAACTACTGGTCTGTTTTCTGTTACTATAGATTAGTTTGCAATTTCTAGAACTTTCTAGAAATACACTCATACACTGGGTACTGTTTTGTCTGAGTTCTTTCACTTGGCGTTCTTACTTTGAGGTTCATGTTGGTATGGGTATCAATAGTTAAAGTAATAGTTCATCCAGCAATACTGTTGCTGAATAGTATTCTATCGTACAGATATACCACAATTTGTGTATTCACACACATGTTAATGGACATTTGGATTATTTCCAGTATGGGGCTATAACAAATCTGCTATGAGCATGCACGTAAAGTCTTTGTATGGTCACATGCTTTCCTGTTCCTTGGGTCCAAGGTATTTTTAATGGCTGTATAATATTCCATTGCAAATGTATCATAGTTAATGTAACCCCTCTTTTTGATGTTTTGATTGACTTTTGATTTGAGTTCCCTGAAAGCAAGTCCTGAAACAAGAATTTGGGTCCAGGTAACTTATTTGAGAGATGATCCCAGGAAAAAGAAGAGAAGGGGGCAGAGACTGAAATCAAGGAAAGGAGAAAAGCCAAAAAGGAGCATTAGGGAGTGGTTGATCACTGTGGGCAAATGGAGCTCAATCCCACGGGGTCCTTCTTAGGAATCATTTAGAGTAGTTCCTAAACTAGTTTCCCTGGAGGAGGAAGTTGGGGCATTCGTACTCTATCTCCTTCTCCCATTGGTGGAGGGTGGTTCCCTGGAAATATTAACTATCCCTCAGTTCTCTGCTATGTCTGGTAGGATGACCTTCTTGTGGCATCCAAGAAAGTCCTAAAGCAGAAAGCCTTGAGCCACCAAGGTGAGACAGGGGTGGGAAGCGGGGACCACACGTGGAACCGTCCACCACAAGTGTGCTAAGAGCAAGGGTCTGAGGAGGGGCGGCATGGAGCGTACATGTGTCTGCCTTCAGTGGTTTCTTATCTTGCTGTTACACAGCATCAAACGTCTTTTCACTTCCACTTTGATGTATGCCCTTGATCATTTCCTTAAGATAAGTTCATAGATATGGAGTTGCTAGATCAAAGGGGAGGTATATTTGCAAGGTTTGATCTTGGTCATCACATTACTCCCTACAAAGGCCTCAGTTTACCTTCTCACAGGGAACCCCATCAGACATGGGGTTTGGAAATGAGCACATTTAAAGCACAAAGATTTGTTCCTGGTGATGGGATTTCAGTCTTCCACAAAGTTGCCTGACACTAATTCCTGAGCCATTTTTCCCGTCAACCCCTTCCATTGTGACTTTCAGACGTGCCAGGCAACTGCCATTTTTGTGTTCAAAAGTCCTGGGTCCTGGGAAGTGTCTTCCTCAACTTTTGCCGTACTGGTTTGATGTTGGGTCCATACTTGTCCCTGCATCTGACCTCTGTCCTCTATGTCTCTGCTGTAACTCCTTGTGTCTTATCTGACAGCCTGTCTTGATTGGAGCCTGCCATGTAGTCACGGTGTATAGGACTTTATGACTGGTGGTACTCCCAAAACTTAGGCCAATTGCTTTGCCTAGAGACTTAATTTGTCTGGTGTGGTTCAAAAGGCTGCCTCAAGACCCTAAATCTGAATTAAGACATGTGGGCAGAGTTTTTTAGCAGAGAGAGAGGGATAGTTGCTGACATTTCATTTTGGGATGGCACAGCCCAGGCCATGACTCAATGTCTCAGAGCTTACAGGCTCTTCTCTGTCCTGGCTTTCACCTGTTGGGCTGGCGCTGCCCGTGGCCATGACACTTGGTGCCCGTCTTCCCCGACAGCTGTGCTCCAGCAGGCGGTGTCGGCTAGCCTCATCACCCAGCTGTCTACACTGACATTTGATCACTTGAAGCTCTGCATTTGCTTCCATGTGCACATTTTCCCCTCTGTCGGCTCACCACCCAGCAGTTGTTTACAAATCTGTGAGCAGCCATTCCCCTGACATTTATGCTTAGCTTCCCAGAACTGACCACAATTATTCCTGCTTCAACACCCCCAGATGGCTATATTTTGGGACTTAATATGGCTTGCTGTTTGGCTTATGATCAGGCAAAGGAGGTGAAGTGGTGAGGGGAGAGAATTCATGGACAGAACACACAAGCGGGGCCAAATCTGGAAGCTTCTGAAGAGGATGGACAGCATTTTGGGGGGAAAATCCATAGTCCTGCCATCAGAGATCTCCTTTTCCAAATAATCTCTACTTCATGAATAGCAATTTAGGATTTTCAAATTTTCTTTTTTTGGGGGGTGCAGGGAGGGTCGTGATACAGACTGTGGTGAGAGATGAGCAGACTATAGGCCATGATGTGGGCTCCAGAAGAAACTGAAATTGTCCATCAGGGCATGTTTAGTAAATATGATACTCCTGTGGGGAAAGCACATGAAAGAAGAGGTATTGAGAAAGAGAAAGAAAATCGACTTCCCTAAAAATCGTAATTACCAATGCAGAGTCCAGAGAAAGACAACTATACAAAAATCTATAGCTGTTCATGAAACCAGCAATGCCCAATATGAAACTGTAATGGAGCCTATGGGGAGGCCAGTTCCTCACAGTCTAAATACATAGAGTTATTGAGTAAATTCTAACAAATACTTCTAAATAATAGTGGAACACAAAAATACGAATGTGAAATCTACAGATACCAGAAAGAAAGAAGAATCTGCAAACCAACAAAAAATAGCATAAACAATATAAGTAGCAAGAAGAAACCCACATGACCAACAAAGATATGAACATCATTAGAAATCAAAAAAGATTTTAGGGGCGCCTGGGCGGCTTAGTCGGTTGAATGTCCGACTTCGGCTCAGGTCGTGATCTCACGGTTCATGAGTTTGAGTTCCGCGTTGGGCTCACCACTCTCAGTGCAGAACCCACTTTATATTCTCTGTCTCCCACTCTCTCTGGCCCTCCCCTGCTTGTGCTCTCTCTCTCTCTCTCAAAAATAAATAAAACAATTAAAAAATTCACATCGAAACAACGAGTGTGTTTATAACCAGTAGATTAATAGACATTTAAATCGGAGTGCCTGGGTGGCCCAGTTGGTTAAGCACTGGACTCTTGATTTCGGCTCAGGTCATGATCTCATGGTTCATGGGTTCGAGCCCCATGTCGGGCTCTGTGCTGGCAGTGCAGGGCCTGTTTGGGATTCTCTCTCTCTCTCTCTCTCTCTCTCTCTCTCTTTCACTCTCTGCCCCTCCCCTACTCATGCTGTGTGTGTGCGTCTCTCTCTCTCTCTCAAAATAAATAAATAAATTAATTAAAAAAATAGACATTTAAATCTTTGACAATACCAACTAGTGACAAGGATTTAGAAAAGAATGGAAATTCTTGCTGGCTGCTTATGGGAACAGCGCTTCCCAAACTTATTGTGGTGAGGAATCAGGTTCTTTTATTCTTTGTTCTGATAAAAATGTATTACATTGCTGATCATACACCACATCCAGCCCTAATTACACCATATATATATTTTCACAATATAATATTAAAAATTATTATAATTTTTATGCTCATCTCTAATGTTTCTTAAGAAACCTTTCCTTAAATGTTTATTTTCACAATGAAAAGCTTTTGATATCATACTCTGAAAACTGCAAAACATTGATGAAAGAAATTAAAGATGACACAAAGAAATGGAAACATATTCCATGCTCATGGATTGGAAGAACAGATATTGTTAAAATGTCTATACTACCCAAAGCAATCTATACATTTAATGCAATCCTTATGAAAATACCAACAGCGTTTTTCACAGAACTAGAACAACTAATCCTAAAATTTGTATGGAACCACAAAAGACCCCGAATAGCCAAAACAATCTTGAAAAAGCAAAGCAAAGCTGGAGGCATCACAATTCTGGACTTCAAGTTATATTACAAAGCTGTAGTCATCCAAACAGTATGGTACTGGCAAAAAGATAAGGCACATAGATCCATAGGACAGAAAAGAAATCCCAGAAATAAACCCACAATTATATGGTCAATTGATCTTTGACAAAGCAAGAAAGAATATCCAATGGGACCAAGACAGTCTCTTGAACAAATGGTGTTGGAAAAACTGGACAGTAACATGCAAAAAATGAAACTGGACCACTTTCTTATACCGCCCACAAAAATAAATTCAAAATGGTATAAAGATCGAAATATGAAAGTCGAAACCATAAAAACCCTAGAAGACAGCACAGGCAATAACTTCTCTGACATTGGCTATAGCAACTTTTTTCTAGATAGGTACCCTGAGGTAAAGGAAACAAAAGCAAAACTAAACTATTGAGACTACATCAAAATGAAAAGCTTCTGCACAGTGAAGGAAATAATCAGCAAAACTAAAAGGCAGCCTACAGAACGGGAGAAGATATTTGCAAATGACATATCCAATAAAGGGTTAGTATCCAAAACATATTTTAAAAAACCTATAAAAGTGAACACCCAGAAAACAAATAATTCAATTAAAAAACAGGCAGAAGCTATGAACAGACATGTCTCCAAAGATGACATATAGATGATCCACAGACACATGAAAAGTTGCTCATCATCACTCAGTATGTGGGAAAGGCAAATTAAAACCACAAGGACATACCACCTCACACCTGTCAGAATGGCTAAAATCAACACTACAAGAAACAACAGGTGTTGGCGAGGATGTGGAGAAAAAGGAGCCCTCTTACATTGTTGGTGGGAATGCCAACTGGTGCAGCCACTGTGGAAAATAGTAGGGAGGTTCCTCAAAAAGTTAAAAATAGAACTACCTTATGACCCAGCAATTGCACTCCTGGGTATTGACCCAAAGAATATAAAAACACTAATTCAAAGGGATACATGCACCCCCGTGTTTATAGCAGTGTTATTTACGATAGTCAAGATATGGAAGCAGCCACGTCTATTCATTGATGAATGGATAAAGAAGAGGCGGTGTATATATGCAAAGGCATATTATTCGGCCATAAAAAAGAATGAAATCTTGCCATTTGCAATGAAGTGGATGGAGCTAGAGGATGTCATGCTAAGTGAAATAAGTCAGAGAAAGACAAATACCACAGGATTTCGCTCATAGGTGAAATTTAAGAAACAAGACAAAGGGAACAAAGAGAGAGGGAAAAAGCTTTTGATATCATACAATCAATATTCTCCAAATGGAATCTTTCCAGTGTCCTTTTTTTTTATTTTAGCATTATTATTTAAAAATGATCAAGTTTTTTTATTTCTATACTTTTATAAAACATAAAAATCACATGTTTGGATACTATGGAAATGTGAAATTATGATAAGTGTTTCTAAACACTTGCTCTCAAGTTGTTTTTATCTCATCATGGATCAGTAGGTAACAGCTCATGAACCAGACTATAAATTCATTGACAAAGGACTAGTTGAAAGTATCTCTTTAAATTAAGCTAAATTTGGGGCACCTGGATGGCTCAGTCGGTTAAGCGTCTGACTTCAGCTCAGCTCATGATCTCACCATTCCTGAGGTCAAGCCCCGAGTCCGGCTCTGTGATGACAGCTCAGAGCCTGGAGCCTGATTCAGATTCTGTGTCTCCCTCTCTGTCTGTGCCCTTTCTCTGCTCATGCTCTGTCTCTCTCTCTCTCTTTCAAAAATAAATAAACATTAAAAAAATAAATTAAGCTAAATTTAATTTTTTTTGTTTTTATTATTTTATTTATTTATTTTGAGAGAGAGAGATACAGACCGTGAGTGGGGGAGGGGCAGAGAGAAGGCGACACAGAATCCGAAGCAGGTTCCAGGCTCTGAGCTGTCAGCACAGAGCCGACGCGGGGCTGGAACCCACGAACCATGAGATCATGACCTGAGCTGAAGTCGGAACTCAACCCACTGAGCCACCCAGGCACCCCTAAATTTAGCTAAATTTAAAAAATATAAACTTACCTTATACTTCAACAACCTATTTCTAGAAATTTATCCTAAATATATGTTGGTTCAAGATACAAGAAAACAAGCTGGAAATACCTATTAAGAGGGCAAGGGATGATTATAGAATGGCCATATGGTGGAGTATTACATAGCCATTGAAAAGAACAAGCAATATGTGTATGTATTGAGTTGGAAAGAAGTTACAAAGATGGGCTCCCATTATTCAAAGATGTGCATATATTTGAAAGGCCTAGAACACAAGTATAGAAATACGTGTATTTATGTGTCTGTGTACGCATTGACACGTACCTACCCCCTCCTCCAAATGGTTAATGGTGTTGACCTCTCGTGATAAGATTGTTGGGAAATATGGATCTCAAGTATTTTATTTTATAATGAGTAAATAGTTCTGTTTAGAATATTTCTCAGGCAAGTGGAACCCAGCTGCCACAGGAGCTACGGTTTCCATTTATTCCTGAGCATGTCATCGAGGACAGACAGGAGCACGTGAGGAAAACCCAACTATCTGCTCGGGGCCAAAGTAGAAACCCCGGGCTTCTGGAGGAGCAGAATTGTGCAGACTCTCGGCCCGATCCAGAGATAAGCCGCCCTAGTCTGTTCAGGCCTCCCCAGAATCCAGTACAAGATGGATTCCTTCCGGCCCTGACCAACTTTTCTGCTCTGCGCCAGGGGCTGTGGAGGCCATTCCCAGAGTAGCGGACATGTTTGCACAGAATGCTGTCTTCACAAGTTGCTTACCAGCCGCCGGGAGAATCTGGACAAAACACCAATGAAGTCATTTCATCAGTACTGTGTGTTATTGGACAAAGAACCAAAATAGGAAGCAGGAGGCCATTAAAATCAGAAACAAGACAAGGCTCTCCGCACCATCTTATTAGCTAATACGATTCCAGAGCAGCTTCCGGAGCATTGTTGTTGAAAACAAGAAAACAAAATGTATTATTTGAGATACCTAATTGACTATTGAGAAACCTCAAGATAATTAAAAAGCAGCTATCTTTGTAGAAGTTTAGTGAAATGCCTGGTTACGGAGAAAAGTACAAATACAGCCAGCTTTCCTGCTCTCCCCAAAGTAACCAATCAAAAATATATCTGTTGGGGGAATGACACTCTACCTGAAAATATGCAGATATAACCTCAATTTAAAAAGCGAATCTAGGGGCGCCCGGGTGGCTCAGTTGGTGAAGCAGCCGACTTCGGCTCAGGTCATGATCTCACGGTCTGTGGGTTCGAGCCTCGCGTCGGGCTCTGTGCTGATGGCTCGGAGCCTGGAGCCTGCTTTGGATTCTGTGTCTCCCTCTCTCTGTGCCCTTCCTCCCTGCTCATACTCTGTCTCTATGTCTCTCAAAAATAAATAAACCTTAAAAAAAATTTGAAAAGCGAATCTATGTAAGGAGAGTTATAAAATGTACTGAGGCAGTTAAAAAATATACGAACAAATGAATATATAGCTCGTGTAATGGGATGAGAAGGCTGAATATAACAGACATCGTGTTTTCTACAGCATACTGATTTAACACAACTCCAAGAGTAATTAAAAGAGCTTCTTTGCTAATACAAAAGCATACCGTAAATTTAAAAAATTATGGGACCCTGGTTCAATACTTCCTTTAGAAAGAGATGTATTAGGGGCGCCTGGGTGGCTCAGTATGTGAAGCATCTGACTCTTGACTTTGGCTCAGGCCACGATCTCGCGGTTCGTGAGTTTGAGCCCTGCATTGGGCTCTGTGCTGAGAACGGGGAGCCTGCTTGCGTGTCTCGATCTCCTGCTCTCTCTGCCCCTCCCCCTTTTCTCTCTCTCTCAAAAATAAATAAACATTAAAAAATAATAATAAAAAGGAAAGAGATGCAATATTTCCTTGTTCTACTTTTGTTTGTGTGTTACACACACCCACCCCCACACCCATACTCACAAAGACACATTTAAAAAATGACAGAAATGGGCATGAAAATGGGTGCATTCATCTGTGGAACCAAAGTGATTGCAGAGGAGCAATCCTAATCTATTTGAGAAGATAATATATAATCAAGAAAACATCACAAACTAATAGGTCAGAGCGTATTCATCAAAGAGTTAAAAAGAATCACCTATCTGTGGGGGAAGCGTCAAATTTAGATTTCACACCATACAAAGACCAAAAGGCAAATACTTTTAAGAAGTGAAAAAAATAGTGGAGACATGTCGATAGTTGAATATTTATTTTAGTGAGGAAGGACGTTTTAAGCCTAAGTCTGAGAAAGAAGTTAAAAGGGGTAAGACTATCATAGAGGAAGGAAACAAGATTGTTTCCTTAAGAAAATAAAAAAAAAGGAATGATATTGGAATGAAAATAAAAAACTTAAAAAAAGAAAATAAGGAAAAAAATAACTACATGAAAATGTAAAATTGACTCATGTCAAAGATTATATACACATACCATGTAATATTCAAGTGGGGTTTCTCCTAGCACCGAATAAATATTTTAATTTTTAGAATTCTATTAATGTTACATCTCCTGTTTAAAGATCAGAACATAAGAGGGGTGCCGGTGCATCGGCTGTGTGCTGCCAGTGCAGAGCCTGCTTGGGATTCTCTCTCTCTCCCTCTCTCTGCCCCTCCTCTGGTTGTTTGCTGTCTCAAAATAAATAAATAAATATACTTAAAAAAAAAAAAGAACTTTTAAAAAAGGTTTATTTCTTTCGAGAGAGAGAACGTGGGAGAAGGGCAGAGAGAGAGGGAGAGAAAGAATCCCAAGCAGACTCCACACTGACCGCACAGAGCAGGGGCTCGATCCCACGAATTGTGAGATCGTGGCCTGAGCCAAGATCAAGAGTCAGATGCCTAACCGACTGAGCCACCCAGGTGCCCCAGTTTAAGAATCTTTAAAAAGAAGATGAAACAGTCTTTATTTGTAAACAATACAATTATCTCCATAGAAAATCCGAAGAATCTCGGACAAACTTTTAGAGTGATAAGAAGGTCTGGTCAATGTTTGTCGATTCACAACTCTGTCGGGAGCTTCCCGGCTGTGAACTGAAACCTTGGAGGGCAGGGAGAAATGAAAGAAAGAGGCGGTCCACTCCAGGTCGGTAGGTGGGAGTTTTAATAAGCAAGGGGAACTTACATACGAGGCTTGTCTTAGGTGGCAGCAAAAGGAATGTCTCCTCCCACCCACCCGCCAAATCTTAAAAGTTTGTAAAGAGGCCTTAATTGGGCTCAGTCACCTGTACTTTGCAGGTGTATCGCACCAATATCGCACCACTGGGTCAAGCCCAGGTCCTTGGAGCAGCCTGTAGGAGCTGGAAAGGCAAGCGGAACCCACATTCCGTGGACGGGTAGTGGGGGGTGGTGAGGAGCCTCTGAGTGCCTGAGTCCAGCTCACGGATCAGTCGGTGGTCAGGCCTTTTCGATGGTGTCCCTCAACACTGTGTTGGGTACAGAATCAACACACTAACATTTCCAGCATTTCTACACAGAGCGATGACCAATTAGAAACATTGTAGATTAAAGTTCTCATTTATCATAGCAACCAAAACTACAGAATACCTAAGAATAAATTTGCACGAGATGTGAAAAATCTCTTATGGAGCAAATTGCAAAATAGCACTGTCGGGTGTAAAAGATAATCTGAATATATGCAGAGATCGCAGGTTCACGGAAGTCAAGATCCTGAACATGGCACGTGTCTCTGACTGAATCTAGAAATGTAATGGAGTTCAAAGAAAAGCCTCACCAGGGTGTTCCCTGGAATTTGACCAGCTGACCCTAACATTTGTATGGGAAAGACGAGAGATCATAACAGAATTCGCCAGAGAAGCAGAATCAACGAGATACAAAAGCAGGTTTATTATGAGGAATTGGGAATTGGCTCCCATGACCGTGGAGGCTGAGAAGTCCTACAGTCTGCCGTCTGGGAACCCGGGAAAGCTGGTGGTGTCATTCCCGTGCTGACAGGGCAGCCGATGGCATAAATCCCAGTGCGAAGCCCGGAGGAGACGGATGCTCCAGCTCAAACACGCAGGCAGGAAGGGAACAAATCCTCCCTTCTTCTGCCTTTTGTTTCATTTAGGCCCTCAATGGCTTAGATGATGCCCACCCAGAAAGAATGTTTAATCTGGACATTCCATGGCTCGGTCAAGTTGACACATAAAATTAACCATCTCAGTAGCTAGGATAGCCAGAGAGCTTGCTCTGCTCTATATCAAGACTTATTAAAAAGATACAGTGATGTAGATAGGATGCTGTTTAAGTCGGACAAAATGGACCCAGGCGTATTATAGAGACTTGATGTAGGACAGAGAAGACCCTACGAGTTAGCGTGGGAAGTATGAACTCGTCAACAAATGAGTCTGGGAAAATCAGTTATCCTTCTGGAAAGAAAATTAAGTCACTATCTTACACCTCACAAAAATAAATTCCAGGCAGACGATCTAAATGTCAAAAGAAACCACGAACACTTCTGGAAAAAAAATGAAAGAAAATCTCTTTATAATCTTGAATCTTTGGAAGATTCCATCGACAAGCCCAAGAAAACAAAACCCTTACTTAAGGAAAAGATAGGCAAATATAACTCCACTAAAATTATAAACCTAAACACAACAAAAAACACCTAAAACAAAATATTATATATATATATTAAAAAAAGACAAGTCCTAGAAAGAAGACATTTGCAATGCATTTCATCAACAAATGTTAGTGTCTAAAGTGTGTGAAAAATGTTCACAATTCAACAAGGAAAAGACAAATACCCGCCAGTGGGCAAAATATATCAAGAAGCAAATTCACAGAAGCGGAAGCCTGAATGTCGAAAAAGTGAAAAGCGGCTCTATTTCTCTGGTTGTCAGGAAAATGCCATCTTGTAGCCAACAGGTGGGCAAAATGGAGACCAAGGAACTTTCATACGTCGCTGGGGTAGGTGGGACTTGATAAATCACGATGGAATGGGATTTCTCACTCTACCCTCGTGGCTCTGTAACCTACACAACTCCTCTGCCCCACGGGCAAGGAATCACACGCCAGAGTGTCCTTTGGGGCATTGTTTGTGATGGTGCAAAACAGAAATAGAATAAATGAGCATCAATAGAAGCACACGTGAGGAGACTGTGCGATCGATATCCAGTAATGGAATAGTATAGAGCCGTTCAAAAGAGCAACAAGGGTAAAACTCACCCAACGCGGGTTGAAAAGGCAAGCTGCTGAGTGACGGCTCATAGGATGCCATTTTCAAAACGATAGTCTTCGTATGGACACGTGCAGTAGTAGTATAAAATATGTAGAAGATTGATACTGGATAAGATATACGGTAAAAATAAAAACGTCTTTAGAAAACGGTTACTATTCTTACTTACCATAATATAAATTCTAAGCTAAGAGCTGGGTATTTGCTATGCAAACACAATTTCGAAGATGTGTGGCTTTCCCTTCCCAGTGTTCAGCTCCAGACCAATCATAGTTTCCGAGTCCGTCCTGGATTGATGTTCTGGGGGCCACCAGTGTGCGCAGTTTTCCAAACAGTGAGGGAACCTGAGCGATTCGAAAGCTCTGAGGCTGCCCTCCATCCACGGCCAGAATTATAACTGCAGAGCTACACGTTCAACAGGGCGTGCAACAAAGCGACTTTTCTATTCTGTGTATGTTGTGAGCATAAAACATCTTGGACATGGTTAATGCGTGGCTTCCATCTGGCATTTTTCATATTATGTAAAATTGTTATGTCAGCAACAGATGGTAGAGCTAAGTGTTAGGAGATTTTACTTCTGCCCAATTATCAGGTTTGCAAATCTGAACATTAAACAGTTCGCAGGTCTGTGGCGATGCGTGAGGTGCTAGATTTTCTCCTGTGGAGCTGCCTTACAAAGTATTTGTTCTCCCCTCTTTCTCCTTTCTTCCTTTCTATCAAACCCTGATTTTGTTCTGAGATCATCTGAGTTCCTGAGCCCATCCCTCCACCATTAGTCCAGCAAGCCCTTGATGCTTGTTTTCAGTAAGTTGAAGGACTTACTATGGTTGTGTGAGTGAAGCATTTGTATCTCTTCTCTCTCTCTTCTGTGATCTGACCAAAGAAGATGCTACATGGGATTTATCCCGGCAGGCATTGAGTGACCAGGAGGAAACCTCAGCTTTAGGAGGCAGATGGTGCTGAGGACAGTGGAAAGGAGCACCTGAGAGAGCTCGAGTCTTCCGGACCTGACGTTTTGTCGGATGAACTATTCCCTTATTGTTCAAGTTTGTGTGAGCTTGGATTTCTTTCACTTAGAGCCCAAAGCATCCTAGTAGGAAATGGAGAAACTTTCGTATTCGTTAATTTAGACGCCTCTTGCTATAAAATGCATGAAATACAACAGAAAGGAACCACAGACCTGCATCAAGAGCATTTGAGTTCCTGCTTCCCCACCTGGATGTCACTTGGCTGTCATTCATTGCTGAGGCAGGAGCTTGGAAATCCGGCCTGGGACAGCACGCTGATTTCTAGGTCTTACATTCGTTTAGCACCTCATGGGATTTAAAAAAGTTTATTTATTTTGAGAGAGATTGGGAGACAGCATGAGCGGGGAAGAGAAATCGAGAGTCGGCCACTTCACCAACCGAGACACCCAACCGTGTAGGCGAGCTGTGTAGCATTTTTTTTTTTTAAAGTAGAAGTTCAGGGGAGTTCAGTGACATTATCAAGGGCAAACAAGTAAGAAACAGATTTCCTACATTTAGGACAATTGAATTTTCTGCTGACTCCTAACAACTGTTCGAATATTACATATGAATAAGTGTTTGCAGAAGACGTGCCACCAATACTTAATTATGTGACGATAAATGTTTTGGAAATCGTGAGGGCCCTGCTGCAGTAATAAATTCCCCCATATCTCAGTAGCTTGTCACCGCAGAGAATTCCTTCTCCTCATTTACTTCTCCTTCTACCTGCGGGTGCCCCAGACCCGGGGAGCTGTCTCTAGCTGAATGCGGTTGGTCATCACGGCAGAGGGAAATGTGCATAGAAAACCACATCCTGACTCTCAAGCCCCGCCCTGGAAGTCACACGAGTTGGGTCCACTCACGTTCCATCGGCCTAAGCAAGTTATACGGCCAAGGTCGACATTAATGGCATGGGGCAGGGTGACCCTTCCCTACAGAGTGCTGGTGACTACCAACACAGAAGACTTCCCATATTTCAAATGAACTTCTGTTTTCATTCCGTGTCCCCAGACCTAGTAACACTCGGCCTTGAGAACGAACAATTCACAGGGCTGTGACGTCACTCACGATTTAACATAACCCATGACTGACGTAGCAAAATGTTTCTCAAAGCATGGCCTTGAGGACGCTACTTGTGGGAAAGAAACATCCTTGAAGATTGCCTTGCCTGGTCTCATGACTTGGGAAAATGCTGCATAGCAAATTCTCCCTTGTAACTTGGCGATAGTTGGGAGTCTGTTCGAGTCTCTGAGGAGTCCTGAAAATGCTTTCCAAATCTACTTCCAAATCTATTTCATTGTGGAGCTTTTCATTTTTTTTCATAACTTGGTTTTGCATCACACCCATTGGCATCCCAAGGCATGCCTGTTCCCTAACTACACTTTGGCCAGGCTGCTGCAGTGAGCCTGGACTTGAGGTCCGGGCTCCAGGGTTTTGAGCCCACTTCTGTCACCACGTGAACTCGGTGCATCACTCATAATTCTAATTGGTTTCCACATTTGTTACACAGAAATAATATCAGCTTGTAAGCCTCTAGTGAGATTGATGTGAAGACATCCCGAATGATATAGTGTGATCTGTATGCGAGCACCCAGCCTCGGACAAACACTTTGAGCTCCATCTTTATCCACGTCCTGACTCTTCTCGCACAGCTCATGAGCCCGTGCCTTTGGGCCCATGTCAGATAGGGACGAACCGACACATATCAGCTTGATCTGAGCTTGATCTGAGCTTGATCTGAGCTGAGCTATGGCTCAACTTTACGGCAGAGCCGTAAGCACTGAGCTCTCCTGCCCCTGACGGTTCACAGATATGACCCATGTGTGAGATAATACGTAGGAAGGTGCTTTGTAAACTGTGAAGTGCCATACAGGTTCATTGACTTATGAATGATACATCTCCCTCCTCATTAGATAGTTGTTCTTTTCAAGATTTTGTTAAACAGTAAGTTGCCTTTCAAATGCTCCATTTATTTTTGGATTGAATAAGGAGCTCTCTTTGGACATTTTGAAAATATGCCTGCATGTGAACGTGTGTACCTTTTCATTCATTCATTCATTCATTCATTCTCACAGTAAACACGTATCGAAGGTTAATTTAAATATACACATTAATTTAAATGAATAAATAAAATAAATTTAAATAAATTGTATGTATACATACACATTTGGTTTTATCTCCCTCTAAATATGAAATGGATTTTAAATATCCACAAGGTGCAATAAAACAGAAGGTAAATAATTTGATGAGGAGGGGAAAAGCTCGATTAGGGGCTGGAAGAGAGGAAACAGTCCAGAAGCTATTTAGCTCCCCCAGTAGATTCCATAAGGTCCTGCTTTGCTTTTTCAGCCTTTGCACACAAGCATGACTTTGAGCTCTCTGGGCCAATACAAAGACTAAAACACACTCCATTACGGATTTCCTTCAAGAAAAGCCAGAAAGCGAATGATGATTTGCTATATTCCAAGTTTTCGGGTGTTGTCAGCTAATTTAAAATTTGTTTAAAAACTGTGGGCTAAACACAATCTTTGTGGAAGCCGACTCTGGCATACGGGTCTCAAGGCTGCAATCTCCAACGCATTGGTCATGGAGGGTGGCTTTCATTCAGGGAGAGGCGAGGATGCTGGGGCCGCCCAGTAAAATGGATGCAGCGCACAATGTGGAGAACGGGAGTGCTGTGGATGAATGTGACCTCCTCAAATTCGCATGTTGAAGCCCTAATCCCCAGGGTGACTGTAAGTGGAGATGGGGCTTTTAGGAGGTAATTAGGTTAAGTGAAGTCATAAGGGTAGAGTCCTAATCCAAAAGGATTGGTGGCTTTTTATGAAGAGGAAGATGGCCGTCCATGGGCAGGCACCAGAGAACGGCCACGTGAGAACACAAGGGGAGGAGGCCATCTACAAACCAGAAAGAGCACAATGACCAGAACCTCCCATGCTGGCACCCTGACCTGGGACTTCCAGCTTCCGGGACTGTGAGAAAATCTATTTCGATGGTGTAAGTCAGCCTGTCGATGGGACTTTGTTACGGCAGCCAGAGCAGGCGAACACAGGGAGCTCAGTCCAATGTCCTGGCCCCGGTGAGGCATGGGCTGCTGAGTTCATCTGCTCGTTTACCTCTTCAGTATTCTGGAGATACGTTTTGGCAGGAAATGGAGAAAAAACTTAGGAGGAGTCTTCAGTCTGAAGGCCGGGTTCCCGGATGGAGTGGCGAGAGGGCTGGTGGAGGTGAGCGGCAACGAGCTCCCCGGTTCAAGAAGACACATGCCGCCAATCTCATGTCCCTAACACATCTGCTGCTGAAGGTGTGTTTTATAGTTGGTATAAACTTTAAGAAGCTCTGGAGCCTGCGTTTTGGGGTAATAGCCTTTCAATAGCCCGATTTCCCATCATGTCCTCCTCTTGGTTTTAGGCAGGCAGAGGAGATTTTGTAAGCGATCTGTGTTAAGCCAGAGACAAAAGCAACAGTGGTTTTGTAACTGCTAATGGGGAGGTTTAGGGCCTCTGCCTCTTTCCTTCTATTTGCATCTCCCCAAGTGGGCATAAAGGAAAGCCCTCGGATCCTCTGAAAGGGAAAACGTCTCTTTTTGAGAGTGATGTCGCCTGATTCTTAAGCTACTTGGAGAGCACAATACACTCTGATCGATTTGTGCATTTGGGACTGAGTCCTTTCCAAGAGTGGTAGAAAAGTTGCTTTCAGATGAGTTCCGTTGAGGATATAATTAGTATTCGATAACGAATGAAAATTAGTCCATGCAAAATAAAGATACCATTTGGGAGGCTTCTAATATACTCTTGACTTCGGCTCAGGTCAAAATCTCCTGGTTCATGAGTTTGAGTCCCGTGTTGGTCTCCGTGCTGACAGCATAGAACCTGCGTGGGATTCTCTCCCTCTCCCTCTGTCTGTCTCCTCCCCTTCTCACTGACTCTGTCTCCTTATCAAAAGAAATAAATTAACTTAAAATAAATAATAAAAGCATGAACTCTAGATCCAGGCTTGTGAGTTCAAAGCCCAGCTATAACAGTTCCTGTTACTTTGGGCAACTTACTTAATATCTTTGTGGCTTATTTATCAGCAAGGTGGGGATGGCATGAACAGGACCTCATAAGGATGCTGCAAGGAGAAAACGAATTAATACTTGTAAAACTTTTGGAATGTTGCCCAGTGGATGTTAATTCCTATGTGCTTGTTAAAGACAATGCCTCTTCCTATGTGCTTATTAAAGACAATGCCTCTGTGTCTTTGTGTGTGCTTTTCTCTCTGCTCAGGTGCTTACCCTCCACTTCTTCAGCCCCCACCCTATGCCTATGACTTAAAAAGAATTTTTTTAACGTTTATTTATTTTTGAGAGAGTGGAAGAGAGAGCATGAGCAGGAGAGCGGCATAGAGAGAGGGGGACAGAAGGTCTGAAGCAGGATCCATGCTGACATCAGAGAACACCATGCGGGGCTTGAACTCACAAACCATGAGATCATGACCTAAGTGGAAGTTGGAAGCTTGAGTGACTGAGTCACTTGAGTGACTTTTTTTTTTTAACGTTTTTATTTTATTTTTGAGAGACATAGAGACAGAGCATGAGCAAGGGAAGGGCAGAGAGAGAGGGAGATACAGAATCTGAAGCAGGCTCCAGGCTCTGAGCCGTCAGCACAGAGCCCGACGCGGAGCTCGAACTCACAGACCGTGAGATCATGACCTGAGCCGAAGTTGGCCGCTTAACTGACTGAGTCACCCAGGTGCCCCCCCTGACTTTAAAAAAAAAAATTTACTTATTTGAGAGAGAGAAAGAGAGCACGGGGGAGGAGTAGAGAGAGCATACCAAGCAGGTTCTGCACTGTCGGCTCAGAGCCTGACATGGGGCATGATCTCACAAAATATGAGATCATGACCTGAGTCAAAATCAAGAGTCAGACGCTCACCAACTGAGCCACTCAGGTGCACCCCTGTGATTTTTTAAGAAACAGATTTGTTGGGGCACCTGGGTGGCTCAGTTGGTTAAGTGTCCTTCTTCGGCTCGGATCATGATCTTGCTGTTTATGGGTTCAAGCCCCTCGTCAGGCTCTGTGCTGACAGCTCAGAGCCTAGAGCCTGCTTCAGGTTCTCTCTCTCTCTCTCTCTCTCTCTCTCTTTCTCTCTGTGCCCCTCCCCTGCAATAGATTTATTGTGGTATAATTGACATGCACCTAGTGAAAGTTTTGACATATGGGTACATGCATGAACACATCACCGTAACCACGGTAATGAACATATTCATCATCCCCAAAATGTTTCTCATGCCCCTTATAATTCCTGTCTTCCCTCCCTGTACCTCCTTTCCCCATAACTGCTAGTCTGCTTCCTGTCTCTAAAGATTTGTTTGAATTTCTAGAGTTTTAGAAAAATTCGATCATCGTATATAGCGTTTGGGGTCTGGCTTCTTCCACTTAGTGTAAGTCTTTGAGGTTCATTCATGTTGCACTATGTATCAGTAGTTAGTTCTTCCTTATTGCTAAGCAGTATTCCATTGTACGGATACACCACAACTTACCGGTCACCCGTTGGGAGACATTGGGACTTTGTCTACTTTGTAACAGTTGTTTTTCTAGTGCCTTGAACGGGGCCTGGCACAGAGTAAGTACTCCATAAGTAATTTAAACCAAACGAACAAAAGAATGTCCTTCTGGTGTGCTTCGACTTGTCCTTGCAGCTCCAGTGAATCGCTGAAATGAATATTATGCAACCATAACAAAATATTTATTTTCAAAGAATACTTGATCGTGGGTAAGAACGAAGATTGCTGATAAGATAGGAGGCAAAAAGGCAAAGCGTCAGAGAACGTAAGGGCATAGCATGCATGGAGAAGGATTCTAATAAAGAACAATGGATACAATGTCTTTGACTTTACATTTAATGCTTTCCATACTCTCCAAATTTTTGCCAATGAAGACATAAAATGTGTTTCTTTTCAAAAGTGTAATTATAAAGAATACTCTGCTTAAATGCTCCTTCCTCCATGAAGCCTTGGCCATCTCTCCCGGGCAGGATCAATGATTTCCTCTGTAAAGGTAACACATCTCAATGGCTTATAGCTACAAGATTTTCTCACTCTTGGGTCTGCAAGTTGGTTACGTGGGGTACTGTGCTTCAGGCCGGGGTTGCATGGGCTGCTCTCATTCTTGGCCTCTGATCGTCTCTTGAGATGGCCTTCTCCTGGAAGAGGCGAGTGCAAACACAGAGGTTCAGAACTGGCCCATAGTCCCTCCCATTCGTGTTTCATGGCTACAAGGAGACACACGGCCAAATTCACATCAGTGGGACCGAGAGTAATCCTTCCCATGAAGATTGGAGGGGGCAGACGACCAGGTATTTGCTGAACAATAATTTCATCTGCCACACATTATTAATAGGGGACAAAACACTGGCGTTGAGGTCTTTTGAACCTGGCTTTGGAAGCTGACTTGACTGCTTAGGAGCCCTGTGTTTCAGAACAATGTATTTAAGCTGTTTCCCCCTTTGTTAACCGGAATTAATCAAACGCCCGGCAGAAAGGTGGTGAGCTTTCAGTGTGATGACTGGGTGCTGGCCACAGAGGCGATCCGGCCACGGCTCCTTCTAGAGAACCTGTTGCCAGAACACAAGCGTTTCCCAGCCCTGGCTGCTGCCCTCTCGATCCTCTAGCGGTTTGCACTGAGGCCACGCTTGCCCTGGACGGCAGGCAGCCAGCAGTGAAGCACAGTAGAGACACTCTTCCAGGCCTGCGGCCGGAGGACGAGAGACTTCTCTGAGAGAGGACACTTGTGCTCAAAGATGGCCTATCGATCTGGAAAATTCTTGCCTGCCCGGCAATGCCATCTGAGGCTCCGCCCCCTTGGCCCTCTCCTCTTCCTCCCTTTCTGTGTGACCGACCTGCTTTGCAGGGACCCTGCCTGCCCCTGCGTCCTTGCCTTCGTCCTGCACGGGAACCACCCCCGGTACCCCCCACTCCTCATTGCATCTTGCCTTTTGCTCTTGGTGGATCCAGTCCGAGATGCTTTCAAGCACCTAGAAAAGGTGCCTAAGGAAAACTAGGAGCTCAATATGTTTTGTTTCTAAATGATTGTTTCTTCTGTTTGCTGCCAAGATCTTTTGCGTGTGTCTCATCTACAGCCAAGGTCATGCTTCGGGTAGTCGGGTGGTTGTTTTAATTGTGGGAAAATACGGATGACCTAAAATCTGCAATTTTAACCATTCTTGCCGCTGTAAAATTCAGTGGCATTGATTGGATTCACAAAGTTGTGCAACCATCACTTTTATCTGTTCCCCAAACATTTCCGTCGCCCCAGACCATGAAGGGCTAACTCCCCACCTCCCCTCCCCCAGTCTCTGGAAGCCTCTCTTGTACTTTGGGTTTTGGAGACCTTGTTTTATTACCTATCTCCCTGCTGAACTGAACTCAAAGTGAGGAATTTTATTCTACCACAAGGATCTGTATTGTATGTAGCCGACTAAGTCTTGATGGCAGTGGAATGAGAAATATACACAGACACGGTCCCCACATCTTTCTGAACTCGAATGTAATTTTGGTGGAAGTTACCAGCTCTTGACATTTTTGCTTCATAGTAAAAGGTGTCAATAAAAAGGGGAGGATTCTTTGCTCATTACCCTTTAAGTTCTCTCTCTTTTCTTTCCCCCTCGTGTCCTCTTCCTCTCTTCAACTGTATTTTCTACAGACTCTGGCACACAGTTGTTTCAGCAGAACACGCAAAGTCGTTCAACAGAAGAATGTAAAGCCTCGTCTTTCTCCCCATGAGTCAGCTTGGAAAGGTTAACACGATGGGCTGTAGAGGTTTCGTCAAGGAGAGTCTTTCCTTGATCTGCCACTTGACCTTGTTTCTGCTCAAATGAAATAAACTGGCCGATATATTTGAGTAGAAATCTGCATATGTCTTCCTAACTGAAAGGACCCTGGATCACTTCAAAATAAAAGCGCAGCCATTACCTTCTGAGAAGATCAATGGCGGAGCAGCTAGGAAATGCTAGAGTTTAGACTCTGTGCAGGGATGCTTCCCAGGCCTAATGAAGGTACCGGAGAGCAAGCAGTGGGAGAGACCACCATGTAGAGCCAGCTTGGAATTGGGGGCGTTGAAGTCAAACTTATCAATGGCATCTCACTAACTCCAACTGGATTTGGAGACTTGGAGATACCTTTCTGACAAGGTGATGATTTAGAGCAGGGTTCCTCAGCCTCAGAACTATTGATATTTGGGGCCGGGCCGTTCTTTGGGGTGGGAGCAGTCTTGTGTGTTGTAGGAAGTTCACGGCAGCATCCCTGACCGCCATACACTAGATGCCAGTGTTACTCCGTCGGCCTCTCAAGTGAGGACAACCCAAAATGTCCTCTAGACCCTTGTGAAATGTCCCTGGGGTGGGGGATGGCGGGAGACAAAGCCGCACCTGGCTGAGCATAATTTAGATAAAAATGGCCATGAATGAGTCTTACCATTGCATTATGTGTGTGTTTCTGCGTTTTGAAAGTGGAGATACTGTTTTTCCAGGTGTTTCTTTTAAAGCTTTTCTGTTTGGATTTCTGGGCCAGAATGAGGAAACGGAAGAAATGCTTTTGAGGACCTCCTATTCTCTCATATCCTTCCTTCCTTCTTACTCACACTTGCTTGGGCTGTTTGTTTGTTTTCTTTCCTCTTCCTATTAACTATTGTTTTACCGAACTGACTTAGGCTTGCAGTTTATTTTCCTAGGGCACGAACTCAATGTACACTTTTCCATAACAAGTAAGAAAAAATACCTTTAAACATAGCTAGTGGTTTGTACTAGTCGGACTTCATTTAAAAGAGCATTTCCAGGGGGTTTCATTTTATGAAGCATCACAGAACACTTCATTTTCCGAGCACCACTCAAATTCTAAAGATGTGTTAAATCCTTTTTCAGGTGAAGGACTGTGAGGCGGAAGACCCCAGGACTTCTGTTTCCTTGAGGACTTTCTGTGGCTTGAGGGCAAAGCAGTTAACTCTGTAAGCATCCTCTTGGCCTAAGCCTTCCCGGGAGCCAAAGCTTAATTAATGTTTGTAAAACATTTTTGAGATGGAAAACACCATTAGCTCAAGCCACTGCTATGAAAAGTGTTATTTTCCAAACCCTACTGACACACTAGCATCTGTCTTAACTAGTCCCGAGGGAGTCAGAAGAGACTAGAAGTACCAAAGGGTGACAGAGATGACGGAGATCCCAACAGGACTCCTGGCGCCAGGCAAGGTGGTGCCTGAGATAATGATATATTCAGCAGCTGGCTCGCTGTGGGTAGTTCTGCTATCTAGAGCAGTCTGGAGCAACTAATTATTTATGTGAGTGAAAAATTCTATTTGTTTTCCGCCTTGGATGTTGCCGAAATGGGAAATCCACACCATTTCAAATACAGAGTGAGAACCAGGAGACAGAGTTAGCCAGCTGGTGAGGGTGAAATCTGCTGAGATTCGCATGGTAAGGGAACTGGTCAGAGGTCACGAGGGCCCCAGGAATGTACCAAATGAGGCTCAGAAGTCCTGGTGACATCCCCTCAGGGCACGGCCCTTTTCCGAGTCAGAGGGAGAAAGGCAGGGAGAGGACATCCATTTTCCTGATATGGATTGGGGCAGAGATCCGGTGGATTTGAGGAGCTTGGAATTCATAAAACCCAAAGGGAAAGCAAAGCTGAACTGAGGACATGTCCCTGCCTTTACGTTGACCTGATTTTGTGAGCAGAGTGACCTAGAACTTGGCCCTCGCTTCAGCTTCTGCAGCCTGGCACCCGTGTTGCACACAACCCGTGTGGCCAAGTGTTGGGCCTTGGGTAACTGAGCATAGCAGGAGGGAAGTGAACCTCTGAGCTGTACCACTTTAAAATGCCTCAGGAGGAGTGTGGAAGCTGCTGGAACACCCATCAAGGACCTTTCCCAGACTGTAGAACCCTGCTCCTCCCTCCCTGTCCAAACCAATCCCCACCATGGGAGCAAGTTTGCCCCAGAATGCCACTCCCTTGTGTCGGGAGACTTGTCCCGACTACCTTCAAACTGCAAAGTCCTTAACAAATGGCAGAAATGAGGAGGGGAAATTGAATCAACTTGTAAAAATTTGCATTTGTTGGCAAGCTGTTCTAACGTCCTGAAATCGAACATTTTGATGTATTTATCCTTTAATACTTTGGGGGGAAAGTTGTAAAGGTTTCTTGAGAATTTAAGCTTAGTAGTAAGCTTGAAGTCCTATCATAATTTCCCCCCCATTCCAGTGTTGGTAATAAATGGACATGATTTTTCATTAAGTCACGGTCCCTGTGGCATTACTACAGGAGCCACTGGGTTTTAAATTTCAGAGTGCCTCACCAGGTACGGATTTGCTGTACTATGGAATTGAATAAACTGGGCAAAAACACACAAATTAAGTTACTTTGTTCTCTTTCAAAGACCACCCACTGCATTTCAAATGAAAGCCAAGCTCCCCCCTGCAGTATACAAGGCCTTGTGCAATCTGGCCCCTGTACATCCTTTGGCTGCTCCCCCCCTCATGTACTGCATTGTCTCTTTCTGTCCTCCTGAAGTATCTACTTGCATTTGCTGTTCCCAGAACGCTCACCTGTTCAATCTTCGCCTGATTGGCTCCTTCTTTTCATTGTTTTAGCGCTCCTCAGAGAGGACTTCCCTGACCACTCACACTAAAGTCCCTTTCCCCGATTACCATCACCTTACCTTATATTCTTATAGCACTTGTTTTTCTAATTAAAGTAGGTCTTTACTTGTATATTATTATATCCACGGTATCCATTTCACATATTGTCCAAAACGAGACACCCTGGAGAGGGAGACCTATTAATAATTATGCTGGGGTAATGAGACACTGAAATAACGGGGCGACCAGATGTATGGGTCATTGGAATGGTAACATACTAGAAAGTGCAATCTTCCTTAGGGCATTAATGTTGTCTAGCTTCTTCACTGTGATCCCCAGAGGGTGGAACTGTACCTACTACTGGTAGGTACTTAGTAAATGAAGGACTTCTACGTGCACGAGTTTGCAGGTTTAATTTTTCCTTGCCATTTCTGTAATTTGCTAGATATTAAAGTATGTACGTATATATTTACGATTTTGAGAAGGAAATCAGCACACAAAATTATTTCGACCTTAGAGTAACTATATAACACGTATTAATATGGATGATTAATTTTTCCTTGGTTCTTTATGTGTTTCAGTGGTGGTATAATGGATGGCTTTCTCGACCTCTTTTACCTCTGTGACAATATTGTCTGCAGAATTTTCCAAGACTAAAAGAAAAAAAAAAGTGGGAAGATGAAAGAATGTTTCCTTAAATAGCGTATTGGACCCAGAGCTACAGCTCCGGCGTGGGTTTACCTGCTTTATGAGTTGCAAGCTCCTCACACACATCTGGCCGGAACCATGGTACCCTTGCCATATCTGTGCCAGCAAAACACTTGTCCACTCCTTTGCCCTTCTACCTGGGACTTAATTCCAGTAAAAGTCAAACATGGTTAACACTGGATGATGGAACCTGAATCCCACATCCGTGTTGCAAGACGTCGGGGAAATGGAGTTTTAGCTTTCATGCCTTCACACACAGGAAGAAAGAAAGAACGGTGGTTGAATGAACTGATCCGTAATCATCTAACCTATCAAGCAGCACTCATTTACTTAAAAAAATACTGAGTGGTACTGTGAGCATGGACGGGGGCAAAGGCATCTTGTCGAGCTTGTTTATCTTCATTAATTTTCTTTCTCCAACATTATCATCATCCGCTGTTGCAGATTCAACCCTTTACTTCTCTTTTCCTATGGAATTAGACCCATGGGGTCTTGCTCTGACATACATTCCATGGTGTTGAAATGGAGAGTGGTGGCTCCATACTTAGACAAACAACGGTTGTAAATGGATCTCAGAACAGTTATATCAGAGGAGAGTCGAAGCTCACAGGGATCCCACTTGGCTGAAATGAAATTTAGACTAAGTTTCTTCCCCTTCTTTGGAGACATTTGTAGCTGGGGGTTTAGGATCGAAACCAAGGGACAAGGAGAATTTTATACTGAATATATGAACAAAAATATATGATGAATAGTCTGGCCAACTGGAAGTACATTTCCTCAGCTATATTGATTCAAACAAGCACTTGAGCACTTGCTTTATTGCTTTTTAATCGGTCTCAGGTTTTCGAACCAAGAAAGCAGGATAGTGGAAAGTGCACTTCACAACTAGACAGCTGTGTGAACTTGATTAACCTCTTTGCACTCAGTGCTCTCTCATTCATGATTGTGTTGGGCTAAATGATCACCAAATTCTTTCATTTTTTTATATATTTACTTTGAGAGAGAGAGAGAGCATGCAAACAGGGAAGGGCAGAGAGAGAGAGAGAGAGAGAGAGAGAGAGAGAGAGAGAGAGCGCCAAGCAGGCTCTTGGCCGTCAGTGCAGAGACTGATGTGGGGTTTGAACTCATGAACTGTGAGATTATGACCTGAGCTGAAAACAAGAGTTGGACGCTTAACTAACTGAGCACCCTGGGCGCCCCAATGATCACTAAATTCTTACTCAGCTCTCATTTTCTATATAGTAATGATAAAAGCTAAATAATTTAATTAACTGAAAATTAGATAAGAGATATTCAAGTCCCCATTAATCTCTACCATGTTTCACATATTTTTTCTAACACATCATCTAATGCCTATTCATATCAGGAGGATGATACAAATGTTTTTTTTCCCTCAAAATATTTACGCCAATATTCCCCCCTTCCTTGTTTCCCCCAACCCTTTTAATGAAGAATTGGGTCTACAGCCTAGTTTTCTTTAGGAATAACCACATCTCATGTGAAGTATGTCTGTACTGATGGCTCTAAGATATTAAAATAGTTCATAAATGTGGGCCCCCAAGATTCCTGGTGCAAATGTCATTATGGAGAAATTGAATAAAGAAATGGATATAAGAAAAATATAATTTTGAATAATATTTAATAGTCATTGAATGTTAAAATTCTTCTAACAAATTAAATAGCTCCTGCCCCCAAAAGAAAAAAAGCATTCCATTTCTTTCATTTGCACAGCCACCGATGTTGATAGAGATGCCATCGCCTCTTGAGTGGATATGTGCAAACTCCTGTCACCATTACTGTTGTTAGAACATCTCCATCTCTTCCCAGGATACCTTAAAAATCTGAAGAGAAATAATATGCTGTAGATACAAAGTATGTTACCTGGACACCTGTCTCGTGATAACTAACATGGTTAAGGACATACAACTCCTCACCTGAACAACTAAAATATCCTAAGGCCACTAGCACGGTAAGGGACAGATCAACTTTTACCTGGATACATGCAAAACTCAAGGGTAAGAACTCTGGATCCAGACATAATCATCATTTACCTGCAGACCAGTAAAAGCCCCATGGTCACTAATATAATTAGACAAATACCATCCCTTACCTGGATACCTAGGAATGTGCAGGGGATCAAGATCATGGTAGGGGCATGTTGTCTCTTGCTTGGATAACTGCAAAACCCCATGGTCATTATCTTGATTGGGGCCACCATCAACTCTTACCTGGACACCTACAAATTTCCAAGAAAAACACCTTAGTTAGACACACCTTCACAGTGTGACAGGACGTTTGCAAAATTTCACTGATCACTGCTTACGACTTAAGAATACTTACAAATAAACATGGTCCCTATGTTGGCTTAAGAACACCAACACTGTCTACCTGGATATCTGCAGAATCTCCTGAGCTCTAGGTTTGGTATAAACACCATTATCTTGTACTTAAATGTGAGCAAAACTTTGCCTTCTATACCACACGAGGTTTTCCACAATCTCTTAACTGGAATCTGCCAAAGAGAGAACAGTGTTTAAAGATAATTCTATAACCTGGACACCTGAAAACCTACTGAGCACTGCAGATTTAACAGGTAACCATAAAGTCTATCCAGATACCTGCAAAGTTCCAGGGACAACACCTTGAATAGAGACATGATCTCCTCTTGAGCGGGTGTCTGCAAACATACAAATCAACAGATAATGGTTCAACTAAAAATAGTATGTATTTATTCACCCACTTATTCAATCAATTTTGTTTTATATTTTCACTAGCACAGGTTCAAGTTATTCATTCATTCAAATATAGTACATTTGATTTTTCTCATTTTAGGAATCTGAGTAAGATTTTTTTTCATACTCAGCTCTTGAAAATGGAAAATATTGTTACTTGACTTGGAATAGGTCATTTTTCCCTGGGATTATTTTTGAATCCCCTTATATATTTTTTAATTTTAATTTCAGTAAAGTTAACATACAGTGTAATATTAATTTCAGGTGTACGATTTAGTGATTCAACAATTCCATACATCACCCAGTGCTCTTCATGACCATAGTATTTAATTTGGGATTTTTCTGGTATCTAATCAAGAGATGATAGAAGGCCTTCCATCATCTCTTGATTGGATTCTGTAAAAATTCATGGTAAAAACTGTGTTATAGGAATACATATATTACCTGAACACCTGCAAAATCCCATTGAATTTATGAGGCCTATCAAATCTACCTAGAAACTTGCAGAAGTTCAAGGTCAACCCCCAGTTAGAGACACAATACTGTCTTGACAAGATTACTTTAAGAATCCATGGTCAATAAAGAGGAGACAGACAAAATAATAACTTACCTGGACACTTATCTGTCACTACTGAGGTTTTATAAACGTTATATATAAGCTTTAAAATAATAAGGGATGGGACACCTGGGGGGCTCAGTCGGTTGAGTGTCCTACTCTTGATTTTGGCTCAGGTCATGATCTCACAGTTTTGTGAGTTCGAGCCCTGTGTCGGACTCCATGCTGACAGTGTGAATCCTACTTGGAATTCTCTCTCTCGCTCTCTCTGCCGCTCCTCTGCTCATGCTCTCTCTTTCTCCCAAAATAAATAAATACATTTTAAAAAATAAAAAAAAGGGGCTAATGCTTACTAGCATTGACAGTATCGTTTCTCAGCTGAATACCTGCAAAAAACAAAAAACAAAACAGCAACACAAAGTTAGAAACACCATCCCTACTTATCTAGATATCTGAATATGAGATGGTCTATGGCATGGAAAAGGCTACACTTACCCAGAGACAAACAAAATCCCTTTAATGATCTTTAGGAGGCTTACCATGGTATCTTAACAGTGACCTGAAAAACACACTTTAACAGATGTGATATGACACACTTTTATTGCCTGGACCCTGGTAAGAACCTTGTCACTCGCATCACTGCAGGACTCGTTAAGTCTACCTGGAACTTTAGGTAGGCTGATCTCACCATTAGAGACACCATTATCTCTTGAATGCTCACCTGCAAACAAACAAACAAACATAAAAACAAAAACAAAGAAACCCCAAGCATGGTATTGCTGTGATTTCCACCTCATTACAGGGATATCTGCTAATTGCTCAACATTCAAATGTTAAACATAGATTTTTTCTGAAATATAACACAGTAGGATAACATGGTTTCTATAACTTCAAAATAATAAGGGCTGGGACACCTTGTTTTTAAATTTATTTTTTTTAAGTTTATTTATTTTGAGCGAGAGTGCACACACACATGTGGGGGAGGGGCAGAGAGCAAGGGAGAAAGAATCCCAAGCAGGCTCTGCACCGTCAGTGTGGAGCCCAATGTGAGGTTCAAACTCACAAACCATGAGATCATGACCTGAGCCGAAATCAAGAGTCGGACGCTTATCTGACTGAGCCACCCAGGCACCACAAAACATTATCATTTATTACCTGAAAACCTACAAAAAAAATCCCATGGTCAAATGAGAACAAACGTCACTTACTTTAGTGTATGAAGACTGGATGGTCTATGATGTGATGAAGGTACACAGCATCACTTACCTGGATACCAGAAATGCCTCCTGTTAATAACCATTAAGTTCACTATGACCATGGGACCTGAACATGAAAAACACATTATGATACACGTATAAAATAACACAACCTGTTCTATCAGGACATCTGGGAATAAATCTTCATCGCTTTCATCACTGTGAAACATCAAAACTGTACCAGAATACTTGTGGTACTCCAAGTTCAAGATCACAGTCAGGTGAGACAACATTTCCTTAACAGGGTATCTGCAAAATTTCCATGGTCACTATTGTGGCTGGAAATTGTCATAAATGCCTGGATAGGATACTACTCAACACTCACAGAGATAAACAAAAGTTTTCTCTAAAACATAAGAAATGAAAACTCATGGTTTCTATATAGGCAAGGGATCTATCAGTCCCTCCTTCAATGCCCCTGCAGAAATCGTGGTAGCACGTATTAGGGACACCATCATCACTTAGCTAGCTATCCGAAAATCAGATGGCCTATGCTGCGGTTTAGGCTCTCATCGTCCCATACCTGCATACCAGCAACATCTCCATTAATGACTGATGTTACGTTCATTGTGATCTCTTGACAGCAATCTGAAAATAATGTTATGAAACATATGTTTAAGGACACAACTTTTTCTACCAGGACACCTGCAAATAACCTTGGGTCACTTCATCACTATGACACATATCAACTGTACTGGATACTTGCAGTACTCCATGGTCGACACCAATGTCAGAAAACTATCATTTCTTGATTGGACACTTATAAAAATCATATGGGTAGTACTATGATAAATACCTGTATACCTATAATCTCTTAACATTCCCAGTTTTAAATAGAAATTTTATCTAAAATCTAAAGTAAAAATTCATAGTCTCTGGAATTGGTAAAGATTCTTACTTCTTGAATACCTGCAACAAAATCACGGTAATAGGAAGTGTCAGCACATGTCATCACTTACCGAAATATATGAAGATCAGATGGTCTGTGTCATGGGTTAGGCCCAGAGCATCACTTACCTTAACGCCAGCGACGTCCCCCCTTTAATTGCTATAAGCAGGCTCATTGTGATCTCTTGGCATGTTCTGAAAAACATACTGTGGTTTATGTTCGTAACATGTCTTACTCTAACCGAGCACCTGCAAATTCCCTTGTCACTTGTATCATTTGGAGACCCATAAACATTACCTGGACGCTTCCAGAACTCTGAGGTTAAAGATATCCTAGGTAAGATACACGTTCCTTTCTTGAAGGGATACCTGCAAACATTCCATGGTTAATAATGCAGTTAGAATAATACGATAAATGACTTAGATATTTGACACACCACTATAAGTAAGAAATACACATTATCTCTGTATAAGAATAGAAACTACTGCTTGCTAGTATTATTAGGGTCAAATTAATTAATTAAAAATTTAAAATATAACTTATTGTCAAGTTGACTAACAAACAGTGTATACTGTGTGCTCTTGGTTTTGGGGGTAGATTTCCGTGATTCATCGCTTATATACAACACCCAGTGCTCATCCCAACAAGCGCCCTCCTCAATGCCCATCACCCATTTTCCCCTCTCCCCTGGCCCCCCGCCATGAACCCTTGGTTTGTTCTCTGTGTTTAAGAGTCTTTTATGGTTTGCCTCCCTCTTTCTCTGTAACTATTTTTTCCCCCTTCTTTTCCCCAATGGTCAGGGTCAAATTAATTTAACTTCTACTTGCCAAAAACAAGGGAAGTAGGAGTCTTAAAAACAAGTACATAGATATTTGAAAACAAGAACATCTATGAGTTAATATTATATCATCTCATACCTGTATACTATCAAAGACCTGAAAAGGATATCTGGAAAAATATATGGTAACACAAGTGTTTGGGACACCATTGTCACTTACTTATTATATGTATGAAGATCATATGATCTGTACTATGGGTTAGGCCCACATTATCACTTACCTCAATACCTGCTATGTACACATCTTTAACCACCATTAATAGACTCATAGTGAGGTCTTCATGTGAACCTGAAAAAAAACTGTGGAAAATGTGTTTGGTACACATTTTATTCTAGAGGGACACCTGCAAATTCTTTAGTCAACTGTATCATTGAAATTCACCAGCGTTACCTAGATAATGGCAGAAATCTGAGGTTAAACCCTAATAAGGGATACCTTCCTCTCTTGGAGGGATAGCTGCAAAAATCCCAGTCAATAATGTGGTGATGGACAGTATGATAACTTACCTAGATATTTGCCTATTTACCACTATGGGTGTATAAAAACATGTAATCTGTGAACAAGAATACAGTCAAATCTCATGCTTACTTAGTACTATTAGGGTCAAATTAATTTCTCAACTGCACACATACCAAAAACATAGTTAATATGGTGTTGGAAACATCATTTACATATATGAAAAACAGGAAACTCTCTAGTGACTTAATGCCACATAATCTTATACCTGTATACTAGGAAAGGACTTAACAGTATGCTTGCAAAAAAAAGAGAGACACTGTGTTAGGGAAACCATACTCACTCACCTAGATATCTGAAGATCAGATGGTCTGTACTGACGTAAGACCCACTTTATCACTTACTTGGTTACTACTCAAGTCTCGTTAATGACCGTTGTTAGGTTCACTATGATTTCCTGAGTGCTGGAACCTGAGGACACAATGGACAAGTGTGGTTAAGGACAAAACTTGTTTTTATCTACAAAAAATTTTAAAAAATCCTGCAAATAATCTTGGTCACTTCCATCACTGCAGGAACCACCAAGACTACTTGGATCCTGGTAGAGTTTAAAGGTAAATACCACTGTTAGAGACACCATCATCTTTTTTCTGAATACCTATGGAAATCATCATAAATTCTGTGGTGTGGGACAGTTGAATAAGTTACCAGGATACCTACATACCCCTCACTCATTACTAAGGTTAAATGTACATTATATCTGCACTCTAAAGTAATGAAGGTTAATGCTTACTAGCACTGGTTGGGACAACATCATAACTGAATAAATGCAAAAAAAAAAACCACCCCTCAATAGCACAAATGTTAAGAACGCCATTTAAAACTTAGATATCTGAAGGTCAGAGGGTCTGATCTTCACTTACCTGATACAAGCAATGTCCCTTTCATGATCATTATGAGGTTCACCATAATCTCTTGACAGGAATCTGGAAAACACATTCTGAAAAATGTGCCTGTAGTCGCACCTTCTAAACCTAGACCCAGAAAATAATCTTGTTCACTGTCATCGCTGCAGCATCCATCAACTCTGCCTAGAATCTTGCAATACTCTAGGCCATTGTTCGAGATATCGTCTCTTGACTGCTCTCCTGAAAAATACCAAGGTCATTACTGTTACTCATAGCTCAATCAAAATTATGTGGCTATCTGGAAATTTCTCAGCAATTGTATGGTCAAACAATTTTTTGTAACATATAAAACAGTAGGATAATATGGTTGCTAGAATTTGTAAGGTCTCTGTAATTTCTTACCTGACTACCTGTAAAAAAGTCATGGTAACAAGAAATGTGAGAAACACATCACTGATCTAAACGTACAAATGTTATATATATAGATGGCATATAGGCCCACACCATCACTACTTCCATATAATGATGTCCAACGTTAACTACCAATGATAGGTTTACCATGATGTGTTGACATGAATCTGAAAAGCATATTGTAGTAAATGTCTCATTTTACCTCTACACCTTCAAATTCCCTTGATCACTTGGATTATTTTGGGATCAACAGTACCTGGATACTTGCTTGCAGAATGCTGAGTTCAAACCTGAAGAAGAGACACTTTCCTCTCTTGAAAGGTACCTGCAAGAATCCCTTAGTCAATAACACTGTGAAGGACAGTGTGAAAAATTACATGACTACCACGTATCTACCTTTCAAGAGTATTAAATATGTATTATCTAAAGAAGAATATAAAAATCTGATTCTTGAGGTGTTTGGGTGGCTCACAGCTCAGGTCTTGATCTCATGGTCATGAATTCAAGCCCTGTGCTGGGTTCTATGTTAGGTGTGAAGCCTACTTAAAAAAAAACTAGCATTATTAGGGATAAATTAATTTCCTAACTACACACATGACAAAAACTAGGTAAATATAAGAGTCTCAAAAACATTAATTTTGTAGATACTGTTAGTATCACATGATCTCCTACCTGTACGCTAGCAAAGAACTTAACAGTATAACCGCAAACAAAACAAAACAAAGCAAAACACGGTAACATTGTGTTGAAAGACACCATCCTCACTTACCTAGATATGTGAAGATCAAATGATCCGTATCGGGGTAAGACCCACTTTAGCACATACCTGCGTATTATCAAGGTCCAACTCACAATCATGGTTAGGCGTTCACTATATCATGACTTCTGGAAACTAAAAAACAAATGTTTAGGGACTTAATGACCGTTAGTTTTATTTGTAAAAAATCAAAACAAAACAAGGTACCAAAAAATCATCTTAAGGTCACATCATTAAGGGTACGACCAATACTATCTGGATCTTTCGAAACTTCAATGTCAACATCAATGTTAGACACAGATCATCTCTGAGTACCTGTAGAAATCTCATGGTCAGTATGGTGGTAACAGTAAGATGACTTACCTGCACACCTTCATATCCTTCTGTCATTGCTCAGGTTAAGCACACATTATATGTGAACTCTAAAAAAAAAAAAAAATAAGGGCCAATACTTACTATAGCACTGGTTGGGACAGTGTTGTTTCTTAGCTGAATACCTACATAAAAACATAGAAACACAAATGTTAGGAACACTGTCCACATTTACCTACACATCTGAAGAACTGATTGTTTTTAGGGTGCTAAAGGCCCACATCATTACTTACCTAGACACAAGCAAAGTCTTGTTATTGATCATTAGGATATTTACCATGAAATTTGATTAGAACCTGAAAAACACATTGTAAAAAAGGTGTCTATGGATCCACCTTTTCTACTAGGATGCTGCAAATGGCCTTTTTCATTACCATCACAACAGGACCCAACATTTAACTCTACCTGGATCCTTGCAGTACTCCAAGGTCTATGCCATTGTCAGAAACACCATCATCTTTTCCCTGCTCACTTACAAAGAAACCATGGTTACTACTGTGCTGCACAACTCCATTGTCATTATGTAGATATTCACAATTGCTTGATACTTACATGGTTAAACATAAATTTTCTCAAAAACATAAAACATTAGGATAACATGATTGATTGCTAGAATTGATAAAACACTATCATTTCTTACCTGAATACCTGAAATAAATCACAAGGTAAAATAAGTTTAGCCCATCAATATCACTTACCTAGATATGTGAATATCAGATGGTATGATGTGGTGAAGGCATACATCACCACCTATCTGGATATCAGAATGTTCCCCTATTAACCATTAATTTCATCTTGATTTCTTGGCAAGAATCTGAAAAACACATGATATAGTATAAAAAGACAGAACTTGTAGTAAGACACCTCAAATTAGTTACCTTGGACACTTCCTTCATTATGAGAACATTGATTCCACCTAAATATTTGCAGTATTCCAACCACGGTCAAGATCATTATCAGATACAACAACATTTCATTATGAAACACATGCAAAATTTCCCTGGTTACTGCTAGGGTTAGAAACATGATAATTACCTGAATATGGCAACCCCTTATTACTTACAGCGATAAAATAAAATTTTCTCTAAAACATAAGAAGAAAAAACTCATAGTTTCCAGAATTGGTAAGGACTATCATTTCCTACCTGAATACCTGCAAAGAAAAATGGTAACAATTGTTACGGAAACCTTCATCACTTACCAGCTAGACGGGGATCAGATGGCCTGGTCTAGGCCCACAACAGGACTTACCTGCACACTAGGAACATCCCCATTGATGAGCAAAGTTAGATTCATCATTTCTTGAGTGGAAGCTGGAAAGACATTATGAATGTACATTTAAGGACATACAGCTTTTTCCTACTAGGAAACCTGCAAATAACAGTGTTCACTTCATCATTATGAAACACATCACCTCTGCTGGATACTTGTAATCCAAGGTTAATACCAATTATCAGATAAAATCATCATCCTATGAATGGACATCTGCAAACAGCCTATGGATAGTACTATCACAGGGAAGATCATGATAAATACCTGTATACGTGTGGTCCCTCAACATGCACAGGGTTAAAAATGAACATTTCCTGAAATATAGAAAGCAGAGAAACAGGGTCTTTGGAATTGGTAAGGACTCTATCATTTCTTACCTGCGTACTTTCAAAAAATTCATAGAAACAAGAAGTGTAAGGACACTCCCACTTACCTAGATACATGAAAGTCAGATGGTAGGTGCTGTGGTTTAGACCACAGGATCACTTACCTCCATTCCAGCAATGTCCCACGTTAACTATCATTGATAAAGTCACCATGAGGTATGGACATTAACCTGAAAAAACACATCATGGAAAATGTTTTGGGTACATGAATTATTCTACCTCTACACTTGCAAATTCCTTAGGTCACTTGTATCATTTTGAGACCCATCCCTATTGCCTGGATACTTACCTTCCGGAACTCCAGGGATAAACTCTGTGAAGAGACATCTACTTTTCTTGAAGGGACACCTGAAGAAATTCCCAAAGTCAATAAAAATGATGATGGTAATAGGATAAATTACTTGGACTATATATTTTCTCTAAATAAGAATATGAAAAATCTAATTTTTACTAGTATTATTAGGATCAAATTAATGTCTTAACTGCATATACACCAAATTAAGATAAATATGAGTCTTAAACATTAATTACACAGATATCTGAAAGTAAAAATGTCTTATACATGTATACTAGCAAAGAGCTGAACAAGATATCTGCAAACAAACATGGTAATGCATGTGTTACAGACATCATCCTCACGCACCTTCACACTGAAAAGCAGACGGTTTGCAAAGCAAGAAAGTTCACTTTATCATATATCTGGTTAACAGCAAGATTCCATTAACAAACAAACATTGTTAGGTTGACTGTATTTTCTTGATAAGAAACTGAAGAAACACATAGGACAGATATGTTTCCGGACATGACTTGTTCTACCTACCATGACACCTGCTGATGATCCTTTGCACTTCCATTATTATGGAGCACATCAACTCTACCTTGATATTTGCATCAGCTCAGGTCTACACTTCATCAGAAGGAAGCTGTCATGTCTTAACTGGACTCCTGCAAATACACTGTGGTTACTAACGGGGTGGGAAATTAACAGTTATGGATATAATCAACTCTCAAAACTCATAGGGTTAAACATTTATTTCTAAAATGTAGAATGTATAAAGTCAAGGTCACTAGATTTGGTAAGGACTATTTCTTACCTGAATACCTGTAACAAAATCATAGTAACAAGAAGTGTTTGGGCCATAATCCCTTACCTGCATTAGGATCAGATGATCTGTACTGTGGTTCAGGCTAACCTCAACACCTGCTATGTGTCTCATTTACCATGATGGATATATTCCCCATGATGTATCAACACGAACCTGAAAACACAGCACAGAAAACTTGTTCCATACACAGTTTATTCTACTTGGACAACTGCAAATTCTCTTGGCCAGTGTATTCTTTTTTTTTTTTTTTTTTAAACTAACCTGGAGTTTAATATTTATTTATTTTTGAGACAGAGAGAGACAGAGCATGAGTGGGGGAGGGGCAGATAGAGAGGGAGACACAAAATGTGAAGCAGGCTCCAGGCTCTGAGCTGTCAGCACAGAGCCGACGCGGGATTCGAACCCACAGACCGCGAGATCATGACCTGAGCCGAAGTCGGACGCTCAACTGACTGAGCCACCCAGGCTCCCCTGGCCAGTGTATTCTTTTGGGACTCCCCTTCAACATTACTGGGTAATATGCAGAACTCAAAAGGTTAAATTCTAGTTAGATTTACCTTCATCTTTTGAGGGGATCCTTGCAAAGATCCTGTAGTCATTATCATGGGTATGAATATATGACAAATTAGCTAGATAACTGACTACAGGTCCATTAGTATGAGTATAAAAACACATATTCTCTCTGAACAAGGAGACAGTAAAATCTCACACTCACTAGCACTGTTAGGGACAAATTAATTTATGAATTCTGTATATGTCAAGCAGATTAATACAAAGGTCTAGAAAACATTAATTACCTATATATCTGAAGATAAGAGATCCCTAATGATTTACTGTCACATCATCTCATAATTTTATACTAGCAAAGAACTTAATGAGATCGTTAATAGTAGAATAACTTACCTAGATATCTGTGTATGCCTCCATCGCTGCTAAGTTTAAACACCCACTGAATGTAAAGTCTATAATACTAAGGGCTAATGCTTACTACTAACACTGGTTGGGACGATATCACTTTTTAACTGAATACACACAGAGAAACATTCTATCACAAATGTTAGGACCATCCATGCTAACCTAAATATTTGAAGATTGTATTGTTTGTAAGGTGCTTTAGGCTCATATCATCTCTTACCTGGCTGAGAGCAAAGTTCTGTTAATGGTCATTATGAAGTATACCATGATTTCTTGACTGGAATCTGAAAACCACATTATGACAGAGGTGACTATGGACATACTTCTCCTATCAGGACCCTCCAAGTAACCTTGCTCAGTTTCGTCATTGCAGGACCTGTCAACTCTACCTGGATTCTTGCAGTATTCCACAGTCTACACTACTGTTAGAAGCACCATCATCTCTTGAATGATTACCAGCAAAAATACCATAGTTACTAATGTGATGCACAACTTCGTGATCATTACGTGGACACCCACAAATTGATCAACACTCACATGGTTAAATGTAACTTTTCTCTAAAATAGGTAACATTAGGATAACATGATTGCTTGAACTGGTAAAACACAATCATTTCTTACTGGCCTTAAAAAGAATCACACAGTAAAACAAGCTAAGGCAATTTACACCTTATGTATTACACACACACACACGCGCACACGCACACACACACACACAGAGACCAGAGGGTCTGATGCAGTAAAGATACACATCACTACTTACCTGAATACAAGAAATGTCCCCCATTAACAACCATTGTTAAGTGCTTTATGATCTTGAAGGACCCTGACAAATACATTATGATATAGGTATAAAGGGATGTGACTTGTTGTAACCAGAACAGCTCTAAATAACCTTTGTCACTTTCACTATTATGAGAACATCAACTCTACCTGAATTCTTGCAGTATTCCAAGATCAAGACCATTTGTTAGGTAAGACAATATTTCTTTATAGGATACCTGCAAAATTTCCATGGTCATTACTATGGTTGGAAACATCAGGATAAATATCTGGATAAGGCAATCCCTTAACACTCACATGGCTAAACAAACATCCTTTTCTAAAATACCAATAGTAAAAACTCATGGTTTCTAGAATTAGAAAGGACTATCAACTCCTACCTGAATACTTGCAAAGAAATCATGTTGACAACTCTTGGAGACACTGTCATCACTTACCTAGCTATCTGGAGATCAGATGGCCTCTGTGCTGTCGTTTAGGGCTACATTCTCACTCGCCTGTATATCAACAGTATATCTGCCCCTATTAATGACTGATGCTAAGTTAACCATGAGGTCTTGACAAGGATCTGGAAAACACATTATGAAGTCTGTGTTAATGGAAACAACTTCTTCTACCATAACACCTGCAGATAAGATTGTTCACTTCATCATTATGAACAAAGCAACTCTGAGTACTTGTAATTAAAAGTTAGCAACAATGTCAGAAAACTATCAGTGTTTGAACACTTGTAAATATCATATAAATAGTACTACAGATGGAACACAAGATAAATACTCGTATGTATATAATTCCACAACACAGTGTTCGACATAAACCTTCCTGAAATATAAAAGTGAAAACTTATGTTTTCTAGAGTTGGTAAAACCATCACTTTTTCCCCTGAATACTTGCAAAAAAGAAAAATCATGGTAACAGGAAGTGTCAGGACACTTAATCACCTACCCATGCATATGAAAATCAGACAGTCTGAGCCGGGGGCCATATGATCACTTACCTTCACACCACCAGTGTCTCACATGAACTACTATTGACAGACTCACTCTAATGTCCTGAAGTGAATCTGAAAAACACACTGCAGAAATTTTCTTTATGCCTTATTTAGCCCATTCATCACCTGCAAATTCCCTTGGTCACTGGTATTGTTTTGAGATCCATCAACACTACCTGGGTACTTGCAGAACTCCAAGCTTAAAGCTAGAGACTGGTTCCCTTCCAAAGGGATACCTACAAAAAAGCCATGGTCAACAATGCTGTGACGGACAATATTCTAAATTACCTGGATACCTGCATATCCTTCTATCACTACTCATTTAAAAACACGGTATCTCTTAACAAGGATAAAACTCTCATTCTTACTGGTATTTTAGCAATACATTAATTAACAGAATACATGCCAAAACAATGTAAATATTAGAACCTTAAACACATTAATACGTTGATATCTAAAAGTAAGAATATCTCTAATAAGTTAATGTCACATTATTGCATACCTGTGTAGAAGCAGAGACCTTAAAAGAATATCTGCAAATAAACACAGTAACACGGTGTTAGGGACACCATCCTCACTTACCCATTTATTGGAGATTAGATTGGTCTGCCCACCCACTTTATCACTTACTTGGTTACTAGTAAGGATGCATTAACAACCAGTGGGACGTTCATTGTGCTCACTTGACAAGAGCCAGTAAAAGCACAAGCAACAATGGGTTTGAAATGCAAATTATTCTACCAGAACACCTAAACATAACATTTTCACTCCCATTACTAGGGAACACATCAACTCTATGTAGAGACTCGCATTTGACCTGGCAACACTGTTGTCAGGAGAGACCATCATTACTTGACTGGACATTTGCTAAATTCTGTGGTTATTACTGGGGTGTGAACTCCATGACCATCACATGAACAAGTACCATCCTTCAACACAAACAGGGCTATAGATTTTCTCTAAATATAAAAGTGCAAACTCATGGTTTTTACTATCGATAAGAGCTACATCATCTCCTATCTCAACACTTGCAAAAATATAATGGTAATGAGAAATTTTATGAACATCATCATCACCTACCTAGCTATCTGGAGATCAGGTAGCTTGAGGTTTAGGCCCACATCCTCTTTTATCTGCATGCTTGCAGAAAGTTCCCCATTAATGACCATTGCTAGGTTTATCATGATGTCTTGACAGGAACCTGAAAAACACATTGTGAAAAATGTGTTTGGTACAAGTTTATCCTAACAGACAACTGCAAATTCCCTTGGTCATTTGTATCATTTCAGGACCCATCAATAATACTTGAATACTTGCAAAACTCTGAGGCCAGCGCATAGTAAGAGCCATCTTCCTCTCTTGAAGGAACACCTGCAAAATTCCCATTGTTAGTAACACAGCGATGGACAATATGATGAATTACCTGGATATCTAAAAGTCCCACTATCAGTCCCAAACACATTCTCTCTAAACAATAAGAAATTCTCAGGCATACTATGATTATTAGGGAAAACTGAATTTCTTAACTGCTAACATGCCTAACACTAGTTTACTGTAAGCGCCTGAACAATATCATTATTTTCAGAACTCTTTGTGACTAATGTCTAAGTTAATGTCACATCATCTCATACCTGTTTATTAGCAAAACCTTAACGGCTTATCTGCAAAAAGATGAAAACACAAATGTTAAAGACATCATTGTCATTTGCTTGACGATCTGAAGATTAGATGGTCTTAACTGTAGTAAAACCCTTTATCCCTTCACTGGTTACTAACAAGATTTTGTTCATGACCATTATTACGTTCAGAGTGATTTCTTGACAGGAACCTAAAAAAAGAGGTGCAAAAAATACGTATAAAGCAGCAATGTGTTCTGCTAGAACACCTGTCAATAATTTTGGTCAATTTCCTTACTGTGGGAACCATCCACATTACCTGGACCCTGGCAGAACTTCATGGTCTACACGGTATTAGAGACACCATCACCTCTTGACTGAACACCTGGAAAAATATTATGGTCAATACTGTGGTGTGAAACCTAGATAACTTACCTGCATAGATCTCGGTCACTATTTATGTTAGATACACGTTCAACATAAGGGCTTATGTATTCATTTATTTTTAAGTAAGCTCTAGGCCCACGTGGGGCTTGAGCTCACAACCCGAGATCAAGAGTCGCATGCTACACTGACTGGCCAGGCAGCCCTAAACGCTTAATCCTATGAGAGCTAATGCTTACTAGCATTGTTCGAGGTACTATTTTTACCAGAATACCTACAAAAAAAACAAAAAACAAAAAACAAAACAAAACAAAACAAAACAAAAAAACCCCAAAACCCCAAAAGAAACCATGGTCACACAAATGTTAGTGATACTATCATCACTTACCTAGACATCTCAAGATAGAAGGTTCTGTGGGGATGCTTAAGGCACATCATCACTTACTGCAAGGCAAGCAACGTCACTGATAAAAACCATTATGAAGTTCACCACGATCTCTTGATGGGAACCTGAAAACCACATTGTGACATGTGGGCACACGGACACATATTTTCCACTGGAATACCTGCAAATGACCTTGGTCCCTTTCACCTTAGGAGATACCTCATCTCTCCTGGAATACTTGCAGTTCTCCAAGGTCTATGTCACTGTTAAAAACACCCTCACCTCCTAACTGCTGTCAAAGGACACAGGGTTCCTCTGTGAAAGGGAACTCCATAATCACTAGGCGGATACCCATAAATCACTCAAAACTCACAGGGTTAAACATATATTTTCTATAAAATAAAGAAAGGTACATGGTTATTAGTATTGATAAAGATACTCTCACTTCTAAACTAAATACCTAAACAAACAAACAAATGGCAAGCAAGAGAAATATGGCAACAAAAAGTTTAGGCAAGCTATGACATCCTTAGGTATATGAAAGAGAGGTGGCATGTACTGTGGTTTAGGCCCACTTCATCACTTACCTTGACACCAGCAATGTTCCTCATTAACTACCAATAATAGGCTTACCTTAACAGAATGTTCTGACATGAACCTGAAAATCACATTGTGGAGAGTGAAACCTTCTCCCTCTACACTTGAAATCTGTCTTGGTTACTTGTAAAATTCTCAGGTTAAAGCTAAGAAGACATACCTTCCTCTCTTGATGGATACTTGCAAAAACTCCATGGTCAATAATGCTATGATAGACTATGTAATAGGATACCTATATCATTCTATCAATACAAGTATTAAAAACACAGTATTCCAAAGCAAGAAGACAGAAAATCACATTCTTACTAGTGTTATTACTGCTATGATAATTTCTTAACAGAATACATGACAAAAATTAAGATAAAGAGTCTTGACCATTAATAACATAAATATCTGAAAATAAGAGTGTCTCTAATAAGAAAATGTCACATCATCTCCTACCTGTATCGTGGAGCAAAGACCTGAAGGGGATACCTGTAAACACACATGGGAACACAAATGTTAGGGAGGTCGCCCCTCAGCTACCTTCATATGCAAGATCACATGGTCTGGATTGTGGCAGAACACACGTTATCACTTACCAGGTTAGGAGCAAGATTCCAGCAGCGAATACGGTTAGCTTCACTGGGGTTTCTGGATGAGAATCTGAAGAGACACACAGGAAAGGTATTGTGTAAGTACACAACGCTTGTACCAGAACGCCTGCTAATGATCCTTTTTTCCTTCCATTAGGATGGAATCCGTCCGCTGTACTGTGGTACTTTCAGTGATTTGGGTCGAAACTTGTGTCAGAGGCACCGTCGTGTGTTAACTGGACTCCTGCAACACTATGGTGTTTACTACTGGTGTGGAAACTCCTTGACAAATAGAGATACATTCAAACGTCAACACCCACAGGATGAAGTAGAAACTCTCCCCACATTGAAAAAGCCTAACGTCATGGTCGCTAGCCTTCGTAAGGACTCTATCATTTCTTAGCTCAATACCAGCAACAAAATCATAGTAACAAAAGTGTTAGGGACACAAACACTTACCTACATATTAGGATCACATGGTCTGTGCCGTGGTTGAGGCCCACATCGTCACTTACCTAGATACTTCTATGTGCCTCATTTACTGTGACAGGGGAGCCTAGCAATCAGGAATCTTCACATAAACCTGAAAAACACAGTGTGGAAAATATGTTCAGCATGTACTTTCTTCTATGTGATCAATTGCAGATTCCACTGGACAAGTGGATAATTTTGAGATTCAGAACCACTAGCTGGATACTTGTAGAAGTGCGAGACTAAACCCTGGGAGGAAATACCTTCTCTTAAAGAGATACGTGTAAAATTTCCATGTTCAATACTGTGAAGATGGACAAAATGATAGATTATCTGGATACCTGTAGCATACCCTTTCATCAGTAGGAGTTTAGAAAACACATTCTCTGAACAAATATTCAATAAAATGTTTTTACCAGTATTGTTAGGGAAATATTAAATTTACTGCATACAAGCCAGAAGTATGTATAACATAAGAGTATCGAAAACATTAATTACATACATATCTGAAAATATGGAGGTCTAATGAATTTATGTGACATCGTCTCATACCTGTGCAACAGCAAAACTTTAACGTGGTATTTGTAGAAAAGACATTTTAACCCTGTGGTTAGTGTCTGGGACACAATCCTTACTTACCTAGACATCTGAAGAACAGTTGATCTCAACTAATTTGTAACATCCACAATATATCATATACCTGGTTACCAGCAAGTTCCAAGTTCCTAGTGACAACCACTGTTCTGGGTCACTGTGATGTCAGGACTGCTAGAATCTTGAGAAACATACTCAACAAGCGTGTGGCAGAATACAACTTGTTTACCTGCAAAAAGATAGAGTATATTTTCAAATAATCTGGGTCACTTCCGTCAAAGGAGAAACATAACACCACATGGATACTGGTCGAACTTGAAGGTCGACACCATTGTTAGACACACTGAAATCTCCTCTAGGAGTACCCATACAAATCTCATGGCTAGTACTTGATGAGCAACAGGAGAGGTTCCCTGGACCTGCATATCCCTTTATCACTACTGAGCTTCAATACACATTATATCTGAATTAAAAAAAATAAATAAGGGCTCATACTTACTAACACTAGTTGGGACAGTATCATTTCTGAACTGAATACCTGCATAGAAACATGGGAACAGAACAGTTAGGAACACCATCTCTCCGTCCCGCAAGAGCTGAAAATCAATGTGTAGGGTGCTTATGGCCCATATCGTCACTTACCTGAATATAAGCAAAGTCTCATCAATGATCATTTTGAAATTTAACATGACCACTTGATGGTAATGAAAAACAACTTAGTGAAAAATGTGTCTATGGTCACTCCTCTTCTACCAGGACACTGCACAGAATCTTGTTCATTGCCATCACTGCAGGACCCATTAGCTCTTCTTGGATTGTTGCAGTACTTCAAGATCTATGCCAAAAAGTAGACACACCATCACCTCTTCCCTAGTCACCTAGAAAAACACCAAGGTTACTACTATACCATGGAACTCCCTGATTATGAGTATTCAGGTCAGAATTCACCTAACACTCAAATAAATAAACATAAATTTTCTATGAAATAAAAAAGAATAGCATGATTGTACTAATTGGTAAAATACTGTCATTTCTTACCTGATTATCTAAGAAAAAACCACAAAAAATACATGGTAAGCAGGTTTGGTCCATCAATAACACATATCTAGATATGAGAAGATCAGATGGTTTGAAATGGTGAAGGAGAACATCATCACTTCTCTGGGGAAATGTCCCCAAGAATCACTAGTGTGAGGTTTATCATAATGTCTTGACAGGAACCTGGAAAACACACTATGATACGTGTGTGAAAGGACACTGCTACTTCTACCAGGGCACCAATAAATAACCTGGGTCATTTCCATCATTATGAGAGCATTATCTCCGCTTGAATAGCTGTAGTACTCTAAGGTCGAGACCATTGTCAGGTAATGCGACTCTTACAGAGCACCTGCAAAATCTCCACCATCACTGCTGTGGGTGGGACATAATGACGACTACCTGAGACGTGTAATCCCTCATCTGAGATCAACAAGAAGTTTCTCTAAACACTGAAAACTTGTGGTTTCAAAATTAGTAAGGAATCTGTCATTTCCTACCTGAATCCCTGCAGAGAATTCATGGTAACCACTCGTGTTAGGGACACTGTCAGCACTTACCAAGCTGTCTGAAGATCAGATGGTCAGGGCTGGGGCGTAGGCCCACATCATCACTGTTGTGACGTCAGCAATGTCTCTCACATTAGCTACCACTGCTGGGTTCACTGGGGTTCATTGATAGGAGTCTGAAAAAAAAAAAAAACGCTGTAGAAAATATTTTTGTGCATGACTTATTCTACTTCTACACCTGCAAATTCCCTTGGTCACTGTATCATTTTAGGACCCATGGATACTTGCAGAACTCCAAGCTCAATCTCTAGGAAGACACACCTTCCTCTCTTCAAATTACTTATAAAGTAGTGAAAGACAATATGATAAATTTCCTGGATACCTGCAAATTTGTCTATAACTAGTATGTTAAGTGATATTATTTCCAAACAAGAATACAAAAAAATTTTATTACTACTAGTATTATAAGGGACACAGTAAACTCTTAACCGAATATATTCCATAAAGAAAGGAAACACAAGAGACTTGAAATCATAAATTATGTAGATATCTCAATATAGAACTGTATTTAGGGGCACCTGCCTGGCTCAGTCAGTGGAGCATGCAACTCTGGATCTTAGAGCTGTGAATTTGAGCCCCACATTGGGTGTAGAAATTACTTAAAAATAAAATCTTTAAAACAAAGGTCTTTGATCAGTTAATATCACATCATCTCATACCTGCATACTATCAAAGATATTAACCTGATACCCACAAAAATTAAAAAATAAACCACATCAACACCAGTGTTAGGGACATCATATTCACTTACCTAGACACTCAAGGTCAGACGGTCTTCATGGTAGTAGGTTTCACTTTAACACTTACCTGCTTACGAGCAAGGGTATGTTAACCATTTTCAGTTCACCCTGTATTCTTAACGGCAACCTGAGGAAACACACAAAAATGTGTTTAAGATAAAATTTGTTCTCTCAAGACAGCTGCACCTGACCTTGTTCACTTCCATCGTTAGAGAGCACATGAATTCCACCAGCACAGTTGGACCAAATCAAGGTCAACATACTGTTGTCAGGAGAGACTAACATTAGTTGACCAGATACCTGGAAAAATCCTACGGTTTCTACTGAGGTGAGAGTCCACTACAATTTTACCTAGACAGGATCAATTTCTTAATACTTACAGGATTAAGTATAAATTTTCTCTAAAATAAGCAAAGTAGAAACTCAAAGTTATTAGAATTGCTAATGACTCTGTCATTTCTTTTATTTCCCTAAGTATATTTATTAGTTTTGAGAGAGAGAAAGACAGAAACTGTTAGCCATATTTAGACACATTATTTCTGACTACATATCTCTAAAATGCCATAGTTACAATTGTGAGGTAGAAATCCAGGAATTATCTGGATAAATGCAATCAACTCCATACTCACATAGTTAAACATATATTTTCTGTACAATACGACCATAGGATAACATGGTTGTTAGAATTACCAAAACATTATGATTGCTTGCTTACCTCCACACCTGCTGGGAACTCACATGGTAAAACAGGTTTAGACAATCCAACATCATTTACCCAGATGTATACAGATCAGACGGTCTGGAATGTGCATGTCATCACTTACCTGCATACCAGAGATGTCCCTCTGTTAATGACATCTGGTTCATCATGGCATCTTGACTAGAACCTGAAAAAACTTTTGTGAAGTATGTATTAAGGGACACGACTTTTTTTTTTTTTTAACCAGAACATCTACAAATAACCATGGACACTCTATCATTAAAGAGCGCATAAAGTCTACCTGGATCCTTGGATTAATTCAAGGTCAACACCATTGTCACATAACACCATCATATAACAGGAACATTAAAAATCCCATGGTTACTTAGGGCAGACAGAACATCCTGACAATTGTTTTGATACACACAATGACCTCAACACTCACAGAGGTAAACAGAATGTTTCTTTTACATATAAAGTGTGAAAAACAACAGTTACCAGAATTGGTTGGAATCTATCCTTTAATAATTGAATTCTTGTAGAACCCATTTAGCAAGCTGTATTAGAGATGACCATCACCTCTTACCTACGTATATGAAGATCACTTAATTTGGTAACAACAATGCCCCATGTGAATTTATCATTGGTAAGCTCAGGGTGAGGTCTTGACATGAATCTGAAAAACATACGGTGAAAAAAGAGTTGGGGTCATGAATCTTTTTACCTGTACACCTCCAAATTGCGTTGGTCATTTCTATCATTACAGGACCCTCCAACAATACCTGAATACTTGCAAAACTGAAAGGTCATCCCAAATATGAACAATCTTCTTCTCATGAAGGAACACCTGCACAATAACTATGGTAAGCAACACACCGATAAAAAATATGATGAATTACCTAGATATATGAAAGTCCCACTATCAGTCACAAACACATTCTCTCCAAACATCCTAAGGCACACTAGGATTGTTAGGAACAACTTTATTTCTTATCTGCATAAATGCCTAACACTAGGATACGTAAGAGACTGAAAAATACCATTAGTAATATAAGTTCTGAAAATAATATCTAAGTTAAGGTCACATCAACTCATACATATATAGTAAAGGAAAGATCTTAACGGGGAACCTAAAAAAACACACATGGGAACACAAATGTTAGGTAGGTCACCCCACCTACCTTCATATGCAAGATCACAAGATCTGGATTGTGGCAGAACACACGTTATTACTTACCAGGTTAGGAGCAAGATTCCACAGGCGAATACTGTTAGCTTCACTGAGGTTTCTGGATGAGAATCAAAAAAACACATAGGAAAGGTATTGTTTAAGTACACAACTCTTGTACAAGAACGCCTGCTAATAATACTTTTCTCCTTCCATTAGGATGGAATACGTCCGCTGTACTATGGGTGAGACGCCATGATAAAGACGTGCATGTGTGTTACCCCTCAACACTCGCAAGGTCAAACCAAGTTTTTCTAACATACAAAGTCGATGTACCTGACGAGTTACTATCACGACATCTCATATTGGTAAACTAGCAAAGACCTCATTAGGAAACTTTCAACAGGGCATGGCACACCGTGCTAGAGACACTAATCTCACTCACCTGGAGAGCTGAGGATCAGATACGCGCATTGTGCATACTCCCGCCTTATCACTTACCTGCTTACCAGCAATTTCCTATGGACAAGCACCATAATGGGTCATTGTGATGTCAGGACTGCTGGAATCTCGAGAAACACACTTGACAAGCCCGTGGCAGGATACGACTTGTGTACCTGCAATAAGAAATAGTATATTTTCAAATCAGTTGGGTCACATCCGTCAAAGGGGAAACATAACAACACATGGGATATGGCTCGAACTGGAAGGTCGACCCCATCGGTAGACACACCGAGATCTCCTCTAGGAGTACTCGTACAAATCTCCTGGCCAATACTTGATGAGAAACACGAGAGGTTCCCTGGACCTGCGTGTCCCTCTATCACTACTGAGCTTCAATACATATTATATCTGAATTAAAAAAAAAATCAACAAATAAGGGCTCACACTTACCGGCACTGGTCGGGACGGTATCATTTCTGAACCGAACACCTGCATAGAAACATGGGAACAGAACAGTTAGGAACACCGTCCCCCGTCCCGCAGGAGCTGAAAATCAATGTGTAGGGTGCTCAAGGTCCATATCGTCACATACCTGAATATAAGCAGAGTCCCATCAGTGACCTCTGTTAAACTTACCATGACCTCTTGATGGTAAGGAAGGACAACTTGGTGAAAAATGTGTCTATGGTCACTCCTCTTCTACCAGGACACTGCACAGAATCTTGTTCATTGCCATCTCTGCAGGGCCCATCGGCTCTTCCTGGATCGTTGCAGGACTTCGAGGCCTACGCCGAACACAGAAACCCCCCTCCCCCCTCCCCGCTTCACCTCTTCCCTGCTCGCCTGCGATAACCCCAAGGCTACTACTGGACCACACGACTCCACGATTATGGCTATGCACGTCAGAATTCACCTAACACTCCCAGAAGTAACCATAAATTCTTATGAAGTACAAAACACTAGAATAGCATGACTGCAGTAATGCGCAACATTCTGTCATTTCTTACCCGAGGAAATGAAAAAACAAACAACCATGGGAGACAAGTCCAGTCTGACAATAAGACTTATGTAGGTATGAGAAGATCAGGTGGCTTGAAATGGTGAACGTGAACGTCATCACTCACCTGGGGAACAGAAATGTGCCCAGAGAAGCACTAGGGTCAGGTTCATCGTCATCTCTTGACAGGAAGCAGGAAAACACGCTATGACACGTGTGTGAAACGACACGGCTTCTTCTACATATCAGCTAGATCATTTCCGTCCTGACGACAGCATGACCTCTGCTTGCATAGCTGTAGTACTCCAAGGTCAAGACCACTGTCAGGGAATACGACTCTTACAGAGCACCTGCAAAATCTCCACCATCACTGCTGTGGGTGGGACAGAATGACGACTACCTGAGACGCGCAATCCCTCATCCGAGTTCGACAAGAAGTTTCTCTAAACACGCAAAACTCATGGTTTCCAGAATTAGTCAGGAATCTGTCATTTCCTACCTGAATCCCTGCAGAGAGTTCATGGTAACCACTCGTGTTAGGGACACCGTCGGCACTTACCTAGCTGTCTGAAGATCAGAAGGTCAGTGCTGGGGCGTAGGCCCACATCATCACTGTTGTGACGTCAGCAATGTCTCTCACGTCAGCTACCACTGCTGGGCTCACTGGGATTCATTGACAGGAGTCGCAGAAAACAAACAAAGAAACAAACGAGCGAACCAACACACAACACACACAACACACACACACACACACACACACACACACACACACACAACACTGCAGAAAGTACTTTTGGGCGTGTCACTCTATCATTGCAGAACCCATCAACACTACATGGATACTTGCAAAACTCCCAACGGCAGTCCCTGGGAAGACATACCTTCATCTCTTCAAACCACTTGTAACAATTGCATCGTCGAAAAAGAGGTGACGGACACTATGATACATTTCCTGGATATCTGCAAATCCGTCTATCGCTACTATGTTAACTACATAGTTTTAAGGAGTACAGATACAAAAATGACAAAGAATACAAAACAATCTTATTGCTACCAGTATCATTAGGGACAACTGAACTCTCAACTGAATACATACCCAAAACAAAATCAACCTAAGAGACTTGAAATGACAAAAGATGTAGATACCTCAATACAGAAAAGTGTCTTTAGAGATACCTGCCTGGCTCGGGCGGTCGAGCGTGCGACTCTTGATTCAGAGTTGGGAGTTCGAGCCCCATGCTGGGTGCAGAAATGAGTTCAAAAGAAAACCGGAAAACAAAGGGCTTTGGTCAGTATCAGAGCGTGTCATACCTGCATACGAGCAGAGATCTTAATCTGACACTCGTGAAATTGAGAAAAAACACACAACAACAACAACGCAATAACCCCCAACGTTCG